>OY992532.1:176382929-177743955 GCA_963921185.1 Dasysyrphus tricinctus | reverse complement strand
CAAAATGCTCTCAATAATATTAATGAGTGGTCAAAAACATGGCGAATAGCGCTCAATGAACTAAAGTCAGTCCACGGTCCATGCGGACCTAACGTATAAAAATAAATAGATTACCCGTCTTTCTTAAAACCGGTCGTGTTCCATTTGCGAATGAGGCAAAATATCTTTGAATCTAGACGCGAAATTAAAATGGAAGCCACAGGTAAACAAGAAATACGAAAAATTAAAAGTTAATTAAGAGATATGAACTGGCTACTCGGTTAATATTCTAAGCTTAGTATTGATATTAAGTTGATTTTATACAGCTAGGTACTTAAACCTGTTTGGACATACTGTATACAACTCAGGGGTTGTACCTGTGATACAAATTTAAATAACTTACAAACGTTCGAAAATAATTACTGAAGCCATTTGTAAATGCACCATGGCATATAAGAAACGAAGATCTTCACCTGGATCTACGTTCTATGGTTCGAGACGAAATAAGGAATTTCGCGCGAAAATATAGAAATCGGTTACTAGAACACGCTAATTCAACGATTATTGACTTTCCTGACGAGTCGAATTTAGTACGCCAGCCAACGAATACGAAGAACTAAACCTTCCGACTTGGTGCGGTGAACAGAAAACCGCTTTAAAATCGCGGAATAAGCAGGAACTTTCCCCGGAAAGTTCCCTGCACCACGTTACTTAACTGCGTTAAAAATAAATTGCTAGATAAGTTTCAACCTGGTTGCAATCGGGAAGTGGAAGTGGTTTTAGTTTAGTAAGAATCTCGCACTTCTATGAACACGCGTTTTTCGGTCCTCATAGAGCCTTATGCAGGTTTTGCACCTACCCACGCGAAAAAAAGAGAAAACATAAAACCATTAACCATTTGTCTTTCAGCATTGAACTTAAAATTATAATTACTGAACATGGACACCAAACAAGTACTAAATAACGTAAGATTCTGAACAAATTGAGTTTAAAACTTTTTTATTTTTTTTTAAGAAATTTAGAGTTTGAAAATAATTATTTTTTTTAATTATTCATTCGAAAAGTTAAAACAAAATAAAAGAATAGATTTTCAGGCTCCAAAAAAGCTTAAAGATAATGCTGTAACAGTTGCCATTATTTTTTAATTTTTATGTTCATTTTCAGAAAGTAGCCCTTCCTGCCTTAACGGGGAGAAGTGAACATCACTTCCAATGCAATTTATGCAATTTCTAAAGGAAATGAAGCCGTTTAATCATCCCCCATGCATTTTTACCGATAGAAGGTTGAAGATAATGTGCCCTCTCTAACACAATTTATTTTTGGACCACCCTAATGTACTTAGGTTTTTATGATAAATGTTTAATCGGTTGGAGCTGACTCGTGCAACGTTCAAGAATGAATTGATTTATGATGTTTTGACTAAATATCTTGTTTTGAGTCGTCTTTCTCGTTTAGCCATAGGCCAATATACATAAATATGTACATAAACTTATTTTAATCTTGAAAAAAAGGAAAAAACCGATCAAACTCCTGGTTTTATTTTTAAGTGTTTAATTTATATTGTTAGTGCTATTTTATGATAAAAAATTGAATGAGCCATCTTATTAAAGTCTACGTATGTACTTATGTTTAGGAATACAATCCTATTAAATAGATGTACCACAGATGAAGGTGCACGCTATTTTGCTACCTGGAATTTAAGATGTTAAATTGTTCAATTCCTTCTTGTTTTTTTAACTTCCCAATGGAAGTTATTGTAATTGGTCCGATTTGTTGAATCGAAAATTTTGACATATCTTCACGCTTCGAGCCCCTATAATCGGAATCCATCATTTTTAGAGAGATGTCTGTGTTTGTACGTTCACGTTTTTTCGTTCACCATAGCTCAAGAACGAAGAAAGATATCGACTTCAAATTAATTTTAATTTATAGATGCTAATGTCGTTACATGCAGAAAGGATTTTCAAAAAATTCAATGAGTAGCTTTTTTACCATAGCAATTTAAGAAAAAGGATGTTAAATTGTATTAGGCTCGAATATCTCGAGACCAAATAATGGTATCGACTTCGGGTTAATTTTATTCTACACATATTGACGTAAAGAAGAATTGGTACAAATATGAGAACAGATCAACTTATAGTTTTTTTTAATAAAAAAAAACATTGCTGAAAATTGTTGAAAAAAGTTTTTTCAACTGGAATATCTTGAGCAATAACCATGATATTTGCTTCGGGATAGTTTATTTCTTTACACTAGTTTATAAAGTACTTGAGAGTGCTAGGACGCCATATGGCCCTAGGCTCAATGATAGGAAAATCCCTATGCACACCTCCGCGTGGTAGAGGGCGGGTAACGCTAACGTGCAGGAGGACCGAATGGATGCCGGGATAAGCAGACAACCCAGCTATGCTGGTCAGGGCACAAACTTGTCCTCGGGATGGTTAAAAGCCCCCTTAAGGCGGATGAACTGCAGGTGGCGGTCAACGGCATGATAGTCTGGTGGCGGAGGAGCTTTGTTTGGTAAAAGGCCAACGGCAGCAGCAGGTAGCGTCTGTAACCCATATTGGGCGGCTACAAAAGGCGTCTGTTTTCCCATAGTGGGCGGCCTCGAGCAGTTATGTGTTTGACCATACAAAAGGCGGGTGTGCCTGTCAAATCTGAGCTTATGTATGTTATTAATCATATCTCGGAAAACACCATGGTGGAAGGATATAAGCAAATACATGAATTATGACAACAAATGGAAATGAGTCCCCAAGAGGTAATCTTTTTAAAGAAAATCCTTCTGTAGCTTCGGCTGCAGTAAACCGCACATCGGATTTGGGGGTGCGGCATCCTTCATGTACGAGCGTCAATCAAGACGCCATAATAATAAATGAATCGTTGACAAATAGAAGAAGTCTTTCAAGAAGCGCAAATGTTACTTTTGGCTACCGCATACGTACGAAAATCGGAGCATGGAACGTTCGATCCTTGTACAGCGATGGTAGATACGAGCAGGTTGAGCGTGAAATGCTTCGCCTAAAGATCAGTATCCTGGGCATAAGCGAAACTAAGTGGAGAGGAAGAGCTGAATACAGATCAGACACTGGACAGACGATAATGCTGTATTCCGGCGAAGATGAAAGAGAGGGTGGCCAAAGACTGCATGGTGTCGGAATTATGTTGAACGAAGAAGCGAGGCGTAGTTTGATCTCATGGGCGCCCATTTCTGCGAGATTAATGACAGCAAGGTTTCGTTCAAAAATTCGTAACGTCACAATTATTCAGTGCTACGCCCCCACAAATGAAGCGACCGAGGAAGACAAAACCGCGTTCTACACTCATCTTAACTCGGTTTACAGTAGTGTTCCGAGAGCCGACATCATAGTCGTTATGGGAGACCTTAATGCCCAAGTCGGTTCCAACAATTACGGACTGGAACGCGTGATGGGAAGAAATGGCGTGGGGTCACGGAATGAAAATGGTGACTTGCTTGTCGACTTTTGTAACGCGAATCGTCTTGTGATAGGTGGGACTGTATTTAAGCATAAGACGTGCAACAAAATTACCTGGGTGCATCCGGATGGTCAAACCGAAAACCAAATTGATCATATCATGATTCAGCAGCGATGGAGGAAGTCTATGTGTGATGTCCGGAGTATAAGAAATGCCGATGTGGGAAGCGACCACCATTTGGTTCTGATGAGTCTCAAACTACGAACCGCTGCCGTACAAAAACCAGCGCAGGATGCAGCAAGGAGCACAAAATTCATTACTAATGCTTTAAATGACCCCAACATATGTCGAAACTATGTCACCACCCTTAACGACAGAGCCTCGTCATTAAATGGAATCCAGAATTCCACAATTGATGAGATGTGGGGTGAAATTAAAAGTGTTTTTATGGAGGCTGGATCCGAAACTGTACCCAAGCGAACGAGACGTAGAGACTCTTGGATATCCCAAGGCACCTGGGATAAGATCGAACTTCGCAAATCGTTGAAAATCCAAATAAATGCCGAAGCTGATGTTCAACGAAAGGCTGACTTGCGAAGAGAGTACCGCATTGCACATAAGATGGTCTACCGCTGTGTGAGACGTGACAAGAGGGTGAAGTTGGATGGACTCGCAGATAATGCGGAAAGTGCTGCCAGAAGAGGAGATATCCGGGAATTGTACCAAATAGCCAAAGATGTTATCGGGAAAAAAAGCAACACCAATCATCCTGTAATGGATGTGGATGGCACACTTTTGGTATCAATTGAGGATCAGCTTCGTAGATGGAAGGACCATTTTTGTGCCCTGCTAAATGAGGATTCAGTTGAGCAGAGTGCTGAAGTGCCCCAACTAAACGAGATGCGCAGGTCCTATAGGGGTATTGACATCGAACCCCCGTCAGAATCGGAAATTCGTACATCAATAAATCTCCTCAAAAACAACAAGGCAGCTGGACTGGACGGAATACCAGCTGAATTCCTGAAAGCCGATCCCGTAGCAGCGGCTAGTATTTTACATCCGCTGATACAAAACATTTGGGAAAACGAAAGCTATCCCAGGGACTGGAAGGATGGTGTGATTGTTAAGTTGCCAAAGAAAGGTGACTTAAAGAATTGCAACAATTGGCGTGGTATCACCGTTTTGTCCGTTTTCCCAAAACTAATGGCAACAATCATACTCGAGCGAATAAAGGATAGAATCGAGTCTACACTCAAGAGGCATCAAGCTGGCTTCCGCAGTGGTCGATCGTGTGTCGACCATATCAACACCCTGCGTATCGTCTTCGAGCAGTCGATGGAATATCAATCACCGCTTTACCTCATGTTCGTGGATTTTGAAAAGGCCTTTGATCGAGTTAACCGAGAATGCATATGGAGATCGTTGCTTGGTAGAGGAATTCCACCAAAAATTGTTGCCATTATTAAAGAGTCCTACAACAACGCGAGGTGTTTTGTTTTGCACAATGGGCAGCTATCCGACTCCTTCGTAGTGCAACAGGGTGTGAGACAAGGGGATGTTCTATCGCCAATTCTCTTCCTGCTGGCGATGGACGACGTATTGACGGCCAGTGTTGGTACAGCTGAGCGACAGGGCATTCAGTGGAGACCGTTCGAAAGGCTCAGTCATTTAGACTATGCCGATGACATATGTCTACTGGCAAATAACATCAGTGGGCTGAACGGGATGTGCCAAACGCTGCAAGTGAAGGGAGAATCGAGTGGTCTAAGAATAAACAGCAAAAAGACAAAAATAATGCTCACAGGCCGCTCCACACAGCAGCGTATTATTCTACAGGAGACGCCAGTTGAAGTAGTGGAACAGTTCAACTACCTTGGCAGTATTGTTTCTGCAAACGGTGGTACGGATCTGGACGTTAAAAGTAGAATGAATAAAGCTCGTGCTGCCTTCGGTACCCTGTCCTCAATTTGGAAATCCAGTCAAATCTCCTTACGCACTAAGTTGAGATTCTTCGAATCCAATGTCAAATCCGTGCTTTTATATGCTTGTGAAACCTGGAAAGTCACGTCTACTATTTCGAAGAAAATGCAGGCTTTTGTGAATCGCTGTCTTCGCCACATCCTAAAAATTCGCTGGCCACAAATAATATCAAATGAGGAATTGTGGCGCAGGACAAGTCAAGAGCGGCTGGACGTCGACATAAGAAAGCGTAAATGGCGTTGGATTGGTCACACACTGAGGAAACCAAACGATGAAATTGCAAAGCAGTCCTTTGAATGGAATCCTCAGGGTGCACGGCGGGTTGGAAGACCAAGAACAACATGGAAATCAACTGTCTTAGCGGAAGCAGAATCCCAGAGAAAGACGTGGCCACAGCTTAAGTACCTTGCAGCAGACCGTGAAGGATGGAGACGTTTTGTTGACGCCCTATGCCCCAGCTGGGGTTACAGGACACGATGATGATGAGTTTATAAATATAAATTGATAAAATTTGTTAAAATATTAAATTAACAGTTTTCTTAAAGCGAAAAAAAAATACAAACAATTTTAGCAATAATTGTTGAACAAATTTTTTTCGTCTCAAATAACTTGAGAACAGACAGTAATATTGGCTTCCAATTAAATTAGTTCGAAACATTAGCTTATAATTGATATTTGATATGACGAAAAAATACAAGAAACCTAACCATAAATTGTTGAACACTTCTTTAGTCTCAAATATCTTAAGAACAAACATTGATATGGGCATTTTGATAATTTAACTGTAAACACTAGTTCAAATTTTAAGAAAAGTAGTAAACAGTTTTTTTTAGAAAAATGCTACAAACTTTTTATTCAACAATGTTTTTCTAATATCTCGAAGGCAAACCAATCTTTGGTATTCACTTGATTGCATATTGAACACATGAATCGAGAATGGGCGATTTTGGAATAAAAATAATATTGGGCCTCTAGCTTCCGAGGGCACAAATGAGAAGTTACGAGTGTGGGTCGCATCTAGCCTCTTTTCTTTTTTGTTGGTTTTGGCGTTGGATTTAGCCGTGGTGGTAGACTGATCCTGATGACGATGAGTATAAGAGGACTCTGCCCTCTCATTTTATATTGCGATATTTTGTTAATTATATCATACAAAGCGGCGCTGCATAGAAGGACCAGAGCTGCTCGCGAGCTCTACGAGCAGAAGAGGAGAGAGGAACACAAGCTTCTAAGAAGGAAAAAGAAAGAGCATGAGAAGCGTGCGATCGAGTATATAGAGGGATGCCATTGCAGGAATGAAGTTCGGAAGTTTTACTAAAAGGTGGTAAAGAGAACCTCCAAGGGTTACAAGGCCCGGACCGAAGCCTGCAAGGATGATCAGGGGAACATCGTGGTAGAATCGCATTCGGTGCTGAGGATATGGAAAAATCATTTCTGCAAATTGAATAACGGCGATGATGAACCGAATTCTGCTACCATGCAGATTGAACCATTCAACCTGGACGACGTAGGACAACAATTCCGTCCACCCGATCCCGACGAAGTGAAGATAGCTATATCTTAACTTAAGCCCAATAAAACTGCTGGAGCTGATGGCCTTGCGGGTGAGCTATTCAAAGCGGGTGGCGATGAATTGGTTAGGATTATACACACAGCTCATATGTAAAATATGGTCGGAGGAAAGCATGCCCGATGAATGGAACTTTAGCATTGTTTGCCCGATCCTCAAGAAAGGCGATCCTCTGGACTGCACCACTAAAGAGGCATCAGTCTTCTTAATATCGCCTACAAGATCTTCTCTGCCGTACTTTGTGAATGCCTGAAGTGAACGCCTGAAGCCATTCGTCAATAACCTGATAGGTCCATATCAGTGTGGCTTTAGGCCAGGGAAGTCCACCATCGACCAAATATTCGCACTACAGCAGATCTTGGAGAAAACCCAGGAGTTTCAAATCGATACCCACCACCTTTTCATCGATTTCAAGGCCGCGTATGACATCATCTATAGAGACGAGCTATATAGAGCAATGTCTAGTTTTGGCATCCCTGCCAAACTCGTCCGTTTGTGCAGGATGACGATATTAATTTTTTTTTTTATAAAATATTTATTCAATCTTTTTGTGACTTGTTATCATTTAATATTATATACATAAGGGTGGTCGTTGTATGGTTGTTTCTAAGTTTATATATATTGATGGGCATAAATCAGCTCCAAATTAAGAAAATAAAAACTCCCAAATTTGTTCAGCTTTAGGGGTTAGTTAAATTTCCCTTTTTTTTTGCGAATACATACTAAGTGATACGCGTAAAATCTCCCAAAATCAGAGCATGTATGTTGGAAGAAGACAAGAACAAAATCCTATAGAAGGGGGGTAATATTTCCGGCCCGCTTGGACTGGAGGAGCAACATCAAGTGTCCCAGGTGCCCTTTTATGAGGGGTGGCAAATTTTGCGGCACTATAAACGGAGCGGAGAAATTTAATAACTAATAGGTATTACTGTAAAATTTTGCCGCCTTCAGCCAATCTATTCAATTACTGAATTTGCAATCCAGGCGGGAGTCTGCGTGATCAGAAAGGCTACGCATTGAATTTCAATTACTGAAAGGAGCCGTGGCATGAATTGAAATACCGATGAGCGAAACCACCTTGTTGATTACCAAAGGTGTTTTACCGTCAACAGAAAATTATTATCAAAATTTGTTTGAACAATAGATAGGTACAAAGGTAAAAAGTCAGAAAGTATTTTGATGATGTTCTTAAGAACTTTGCAGCTATTACGGCGAGTATGTACGAAATAACCTTTCAATTAAAAGAAAATAGGTAGGTATACCTATTCCCATTAAAATATTTTCAAAGAAAATATAGAAAATGTTGAAGAAAGTCATTTCTTTTGTTGATTTTTCTGAAATTTTGGAAAACAGAAAATTATTACTTATATGTGCATATAGGCATGGGGCTATCGAATTTTCGAAAATGTTTTTTTTTTTTTGTGGGAAAATATTTCTTGCAAATTTAATAATTTGAAATTTACTTTAAAAATAAAAAAAAATTCGGTTCAAAATTCTTTTTGAACTTTTTCTTTTGAACCTTTGATTACAATAATCAGTCACACAGATTTCAAGAAAACCAAAAACCGTGTTTTTGAGAAAAATAAGACTTGGTAAAATTGCTAAAAAAAAAGTTGTATGGCAGGTGGCAGGTGCCGTTACTTTTGGTTAAAAAAAGTGAATAAATATATGAGGTGAATGACCAAAAATCACTATATAATAAGTGTCAAGAAATACCTTTCTGCCATTTAGGTTGTTAAGGGGCTAACAGGCAGACAGAATTGTGAGACCCTCCTTAACTTTTTCGTCTTCCCTATCAATCAAAATCTCGAGTTCGACGATGAGAAATCACGTGAGATATTTTTTTCATAAACATGGCAAAATTTTCCACCGCCCCGGTTGGCAGAAACTCTATCTACACCTCTGCAACTACCTTTTTCTTCAAACTTCAAACAGGCGCTTCACAATTTAGGCCAGAGCATAGTTCCAAATTTCAAAATTAAAAAAGTTATTGTCGTGGTCAGGAATTGAGTCAAGTTTATGTTTAAAATATGTCCCGAATGTATTAGACTAAGAGGCCACAACATATTTTGGGTGTGAGTGATAGCAAAAAAAGAAGTTTAGGCGTCGAAAGCTCCATTAAGGGCTATTCGAAAATTGAAAGTCATGCAGTCTACAACCAGCTCAGCGGATCCCATATCACAGAATCTGAGATCATTTTAGTGGATAGTTCACCCTCTCAGACACTGCTTAAGAAAACAGTTTTTAACTTAGAATTTAGATTTTTTTAAACGGTCTGGCAGGGCGAACTATTCACTCAAATGGTCTCAGATTCAGGCGCGGATCCAGGAATTCAGCTTTGGCTTGGGGGGGTCATGATAAGGAAACATCATATACCTTACTGAAACCTCTTGAAATATATAGCCTTGAATTTTCTACATATCTGGTGATTAGAAAAAGTCCAATTTTATCATGACTTCAAAACAGTTGAAGGCATGACAAGAGAGCCGCTCTGCCGCTCACAACGGAACCAGGCCCTAAGACTGTGTCGGACTCCTGCTTAGAGTAATAGTGCACAAACTTCTTGCTGCTGGAAAACTTATTTATCAACAAGATTAAGCTCCATTTCATACTTTTCAGACAATTATGAGAGTATGATGAACATATAAGATTGGAAGCAAAATTTGCAATCTAAAAATTCAAGTTTCAATTTGAAACAAAAAGCTAGAAATAATTGCAAATATGTGGTGAAATCCATGCCGAAAAGATAAAAACTGTTGTCAATGCAAAGAGGAGGGTATTTTCTTGCATGGATTTTTTCTTTTAATTTCGTTACAAATTTGAGTACTGCACCAAGTATCTGCACATAATTTTTTTTATTAAATACAACTAAATTTGTATGGAGTTTTTCAATGCGTTTTTCAACAGTCCGTTATAAATCCAGGTATCTGCTATAATTATTGGAATTTTATTAATTTTATTAACTATGTGATTTTTTCAAAGCCTTTATTTCAAAATTCCATTTAAAAATCCAGGTACTCTACCAGGAGTCTGTTATAATTTTTTCTAGTAAAAAAGAGTATGGTTTACATATAAAAGAGGCATCAGACATACTGATTTAGTTAAAACTGTCTTATGTTTGCTTTTGAAATACAGGAGAGTTTGTATGGAGTTTTTTGAAGCCATTTTTCAAAATTCCGTTATAAATCCAAGTACTGCAACAGATCACAGATGTCTGTTATAGTTTTGTTTTAACAAAATAGAGTATTAGGATTCAGATAAGGGAGAGGTGGACATACATACATATGGCTTTTGTTAAAACGTTTGTGTTTGTTTTTGAAATATATCGGAGCTTGTATGGAGTTTTCAAAGCCTTTTTTTTCAATATTCCATGCCAGAATTGTTTTCTAATGAAAAAGAGCATACAAATTTATATATCAGAGAGGCAAACATATTTCTTAAGTACAAAATAAGCTGTCTTTGCTATACAGTGGTTTTTGTATGGACATTTTTTAAAAACTCCGTTACAAATCTGGGTACTGCACCAAGTATCAGCACATAACTTTTTTTAATAAATTAAAATTAAGTATTAAGGAGACAAAGAGATAGTCATATTCCTTCAGTGAAAATTGTGGTTTTTAACTTGCGATATATGTAGGTACCTACTATAAGGCAAGTTTTGGATTCGTGCAAAAACAAAAATTTAAATAACAATCAAACATGATATTACGATGATAGAGAACACCAAAAAATTGGGTGGCACAATTCTGTCTGTCTGTCTGTTCGTCTACAGCCTAAACGGCTCGATTGATTTTCTTCAAACTTTGTACAAAGTGGTTTTTGGTGATTGTGCCCACACGTTGTTTTCATTTTTTTTCAGAACCAAAAATAACGGTACCTGCCATACAATTTTTTTGGTAAATTTACATAATCGTATTTTTCTCAAACACGGCTAGACAACTTTTCTTAAAAATAAATCAATAAATACATTTAGTAAAGGCTTTCTTTGGGTGGAAAACCATTTTTCAAAAATGGTTATTAATGGTACCTCCCGAAGAACCATTTGTTTTTATTTTTGATTTTCTTCAAAACGGTACAACCGATTTCAATTATTTTTTATACGGAAGCTTACAAAAAATAAAAATAGTTTTGTGTACCAAAATTTTTGAAAAAATATTTTTTGGATTTTTAAAAAATGTTTCAAATTTTTTGTTGGGAAATCAATTATTTCGAAAACGACATGATCGGTTTTTTTGAAGCTCAATACATAAGAGTTTCTTAGTACTCCATAAAGTATTTTTAGAAAAAAATTTACATTTATGAAAAAATAACGGTACCTTCCATACAAAAGTTAAGAAACCGCAAAGGAAAATGTTTTTTTTTTTTTCTCGAAAACGACTCCTACGATTTTGATTAAACTTTTTCTATATACTAAAATTAGTACGATCTACTACCAAAAATTATAAAAAAAATTATTTTGCATCTATTAATAGTACCTGTCACAGAACGTATTTTTGCATTTTGAACTTTCTCGTTATTGGCTGAACGGATTATTTATTTTATATTCAAATTTCAGATAAGAATAAATAATATTGCATATCAAGATTTAAAAATTTTTTGTTTGGATTTTTAAAAAAAGTTTAAATTTTTTTTTGAAAATTCGATATCTCAAAAACGGATCGACAATTTTTCAAATTTTGTTGTTATATACACATAAATATATACTCAAGATTTGCATACCAAAATTTGTTCTTAAAAATGTTTTAAGAATTTTATATTTAAAAAATAATTTTTTTAAAAAACCGCTCCAACGATTTTAAATTTTTTTTCCCATACAATCATATTCAATCAAGAATTAAGATGGCATTCTTTTTTTTCACAACTAACTGTCGAAAGAGTTGTTTTAGCCAACTTAAATGTAGTATTTCTTGCTTCTCTGAATTTTTCTCTCATAATTTAATTATTTTTATGTACAATTTTCTTAAATCCGAAGTGTCTTGAACATAAAAGCAAGTACGTGCGACCCAGTCGTGAATTTTATTAAACTTTGAATACAGTAGAACTTATATGGAGATTTTTAAAGCCTATTTTTCAAAATTCAATTAAAAAACTAGGGACTTTACCATTTGTCTGCCAAAATCTTTTTTCAAATATAAAAATTAACCGGAAACACATTTTATTTTGAATAATTTTGAATGAAGAACAACAACTTCCGTGTGTTACCACCAAGTATATAGGCTGGAGTTATAGCTATTTCACGAGAACCACCTCGATCAACAGACTCCTTTTGTGGTGCTTAGTCTGGTTATGCTCGTATTAATTGAAAAACTCTTTGCCGTCATCTGGGAGCGAACCATGAACCTTGCAATTCAGAGGCCGATGCACTACACACCGTGCCACTGAAGCCACATGTTCTGCTCAATCTTAATGCAGATTTCGTTGTTTATCAATTGCAACAGCGACTAGCAACACACAAGCTTGCTATTGTCCAGTCGGTTTCTTTCTTTTTTCCCCATGCACCGATTCGTATGCCAACAATTCTATGGTCACACAATATATTTTATTTGAAAAGAAACATTGAAACGTGAAAGGAGGTTTTTCCTTATTTTTTGTATCTCAAAATTCCGTTAAAAATCCAGGTACAGTTGGTGTCTGAAAATTATTTTTGTTTTGGTTATATTTACAATTTTGTATTAAAATATAAAAGACCTGAAGGTATAACTCCAAGATGAACTACACCCTATGCCTGCCTTTACTATTTTTGAATAGAAACAACTTTAAAGTCTAACATATCAAAGGGGTGGATATACTGCTATCACGTTTTGAGGTCGATTTTTTTTTACTTTTGTTACCCCGGTGGAATGCCCAAGCCCATTCTATGCTCAGGAAGTCTGATAGAATGGCTCCACTTATCGTACAGAAATACCGTAAACCTGCCGACCACTGGCTCTTAGACTATAATCACCGCATATGAAAACCATGACTGGTGGACACCCTATACATATTATCTAAGAGGGTGCGCGTCCAGGGCTACCAGTAATTTCTGTAAAAAATTATTTCCTGACCATATCGTTACGAAGTTAGAATTTGCTAAATAAAATAGAAGCAAACCATTACATTAATAGGTCATGGTTTTCGTATAGTTTACTAAAATATGTACACGAAATTACCCAAAAAGTTTATCTCTGTCTTCTAATGTGTTGAATAACAAGTAAAGATTGCTCGTATTTCTTCTTTTCTCTGGAGCTTTGGGGGGCCATGACCCCCATGGCCACCCCTCTGGATCCGCCACTGCTCAGATTCCGTGGTAAGTGATCCAAGGAGCTTATCTAGGGAGGGGTGAAAACCAATTTTGGCTAGCACGATTATCCTCGAAATTGCATTCATATTTTTTTCACTGTTTAATCACTAAGGCCCCGGTTGTGGACTACAAGACTTTGAATAGCCTTTAATGGGGCTTTTGACGTCTATACTTCTTTTTTAGCTATTAATCACACCCAAAATCTGCTGTGGGCTCTCGGTCTACATACATATACATATATATCGTCGGCTTAGAGTGTAAACCTGCTAAATCCAATTTTTGTCAAATTTGAGATAAGTATGCAGTTTGAAAGTTCAAACGAGGACGCATCGTCTGACATAATTATTTTTGTTAAATTCGGCTTCTTAGCTGGCCAAAACGCTTGATGAGTAAAACAGCTAAGTCCATAACATCCAAATTCACCTGCTAACTCCATAACAATTAAAAATACCATATAAAATTCGAATAACAGGACAGAGAGGGGGGAACCTGATTTTTAAGAAATAATACAGTTTATTATCATGATAGGTATTCTATAAAATAATTTAAAAAAAAGTACAAAAATAGTACCTCCGTTAGTACCCACATACTTTGTTTTGAAATGTACATTAACATTGTGTTTATTAAATCTCAAGGTAGACACTACCAATGAACCTTTGTGTTAGCGAAAACACTACCTTTTGAAATGAACCCCTATATATAGCATTCGTAAACTAAATTAACAAAATCGCAAATAGGTTTAACCTAAACTCAAATAAGTTTCACCCAAGCGCAAATAGATTTAACCCAAAACCCAAACGCAAATAGAACTAACCCAATCGCAATTCGATTTAAACAAAACTATACGCAAATAATTTAAACTATTAACAAATCATTTTAAGCAAGACGCAAATTGGTTTAACCCAGACTCAACTTATTGTTCCAGCTGTGTGGTGAAGAAATGGAAGGCTTAACAGTATTGTAAATTCCACTAGTTCTGCGCGTTTTTCCAAGAACTTTTCGAACAAATAAAAGACCAATCCCCTAATAATAGCTTCTTAACAATTATGGATAATTCCAAAATCCATTAGACCCAAAAAGTACAACTGGATCAATAATTCAAGGTTAGATTAATTCAATTTACTTTTTGGTTAAAATTATTTGTAAATTGTTTAAATTATTTGCGTATAGTTTCACTATATTTGCGTTTTGCTTAAATCGAATGGGGTTAGTTCTAAAGGGTCCGCCAAATAACTTTTTTTTTGTTTGAAAATGCTATAAGAAAAACTACTGAATATTTTCTCAAATTTCTTTTTTTATTTGAAAGTACAATCTTTCCGGTTAATAATGAAAAATAATTTCATTCAAATGGCTGCTTCGCTAAGTCAGCCTGCGATCGACTTAGAGAAGATGCCGATTTTGCCAAAAAAATCATCTTTTCAGATGAAGCTCATTTTGATCTTGGCGGGTATGTAAACAAGCAAAATTTTCGCATTTGGGGCACAAAAAACCCGCACGCATACATTGAAAAGCCGATACACCCAAAACGAGTCACTGTTTGGTGCGGATTTTGGTCCAGAGGCATAATTGGGCCATTTTTCTTCGAGTGGCCGTTACAGTCAATGGCGATCGTTATCGGACAATGTTGAACGAATTTTTGTTCACAAAAATTGAAGAGGAGGATATTGACAACATTTGGTTTCAACAGGACGGACGGCGCTACGTGCCACACAGCCGAAACTACACTCCATGTTGTAGTAGCATTTTAAAAAAAAAGGTTATTTGGCGGACCCTTTATTTGCGTTTGGGTTAAATCTATTTGCACTTGGGTGAAACTTATTTGTGTGTAGGTTAAACCAGTGGCGTAGCTAGGATATTTGCCGCCTGGGGCAAAACAATAATTTGCAGCCCCTTCGGTCTAACCATAATCAAACAAAATTTTGTCAAACTATTTTTTTTTTATTCATTTATCAATTTTGTTAAAAATAATTATATTTTTTCTTGAAAAAAAACGAAACAACAAATCTTCTGCAAAAATATTCAGGTTACAGCATTTTTTTTTACTTTTTTTTACATGTCTACCGCGAAAAAATGTTTGATTTCTGAGAAGTGTCAACCCCTCTGAGCTCTGAACTGAAATTTACATACACAAAATATAAGCTACAAAAGATTACTTACAGTAAAAATTTTATTTTCTAATTAGATTTAGTTAAATTTCCAATTAAAAAATTTGTTTACCTAATTGGCTTACAACTTCCAACGCACAACGAAGTTAATTTTGCCGTCCCTAACTCCTGGTGCCCGGGGCAACTGCCCCCTTCGCCCCCCCCCCCCCTAGCTACGCCACTGGGTTAAACCTATTTGCGATTTGGTTAATTTAATTTTCGAATGCTATATATTTTATTTTAACATTATTTATACTCAATAAAGCTATCGATTAGCAAAAATCCTACTCTATTTTTGATTGTTCTGGAAAAACGGCTAAGTCCATTATTTTTTTACATTACCAAAAAAAGAAAACCGGCTAACTTACAAAGATGCAAATAAGTACAAAACTAAGATCCTGCTTGAGTTGTTTTATGTTTAGAAAGGAAGAGTACCAACTAACACAAAATCCATGTTTTGGATTTTATTTTCTAGCAACGATAAAAGTTTTTGCGAAGTTTTTTCTTTCTCCTGTAAAATTTCCATTTATGGAGTTAGTAGGTTTACACTCTAAGCCGACGATATATAAATTCATATAAAAGTGAATCAAATACTGACTTGTACAAAATTAGAGAAGATAGTTCAAAGTGTCGGAAAATAATTCCAAGGGACTAGAACTTATTCAAATTATAGTTTTTAAATTTGTATGTCGAATCTGAAAGAATTTTAACGTCGGAAGTTCCCAGTCAAATTTTAGGTCAACTACTCAAAAACTCGAAAAAATAAAAAAAAATCTAAAGTAGTAGCATTATTTAAATCTGACACCATCAGGCAAAGAATTCGGATAGTTGACGTTTGGAAAACCGTTAAACTACCATAATTTATATGAAACAATTAAAATATTCTTATACTTAAAAAATTATGGTAATTTAACGGTTTAACAGAAAAGCGATTTCAGGTCTTTTCTTATTCTCTTCTTCATACTGCCTATTTAGTTCTATTCGTAAGAACAAACGAAACTACACTAGTCAACAAAATTAAAGGAACAAATATTTTTTCAATTTTTGTTAGCGTTTTTTGAAGAGCTGTATCTTTGTGACGAGTGGTCGTATTGAGTTGAAATAAAAAGCATTTTACAGCTTTATGTTTTTGTTCCGAGATTTGTTTGCAAACAAATTTTTTTGAAGTACTTTTATTGCGTAATGGCAAAAAATGAGTCGAGACAACAAAACATTCTTTTTTTTATTTTTCTTGAAGGTCCTCATTTCTATGGATAAGTTTTTTTGAGTCAATTAAATGTCATGATTAGATACCTTGCTTATTCAGCTTCAATTCAATTTTTTTGTTGATGTCGTACGATTTTTTTTGACATGGTTTATCTGATTTTGAATGAAAAAAGATACTTTTAGCCTTGATGACGAATATCTCAGCAAATAATGATGATATAAAAAATTCAAAGACAGTTTTGGAAATTTGAGAAAGCGTTTTACAAGATTTTCTTAAGATTTTGTAGAAATTACTTTTTTTTACCGTTCACCGTTAGTTTAAAAAAAGTACTAAAAACCGACGTTTTGTGGTCTTTTCGTAAATCTTTTTTTTTATTTGCAAATATTGATTGCATGGCTTGCGTTGGTATGCAAATTTATAGACTTTTAAATCATCAATATTTTTGTTAATTTTCAAATTGATTCATCGAACCGTTTTTTCTCACCAAAACTTCAAAGTCTTACAAACCAGGTAAAGGAATAAATTGTGTTGTTCCTAAACAATACGTAGTCGTCATCAAAATGACAAGAAAACCGTAATTCCAGTGGATTTTTTTCACAGTTTTGCATTAGTTAGATACTTTTTTGAATTAAAATGAAATAAAAAGTACATTTTTCCAAACAAAATTTTTAAAAAAAATCAAGTTTATTTGTTTGAAAATTTTTGAAATTATTTTTTTTTTTTAATGTACTTTTTATTTCATTTCAATAATTGAAAAAAGTATCGAACTAATGCAAAACTGTAAAAAAAATCCACTGGAATTACGGTTTTCTTGTCATTTTGATGACGACTACGTATTGTTTAGGAACAACACAATTTATTCCTTTACCTGGTTTGTAAGACTTTGAAGTTTTGGTGAGAAAAAACGGTTCGATGAATCAATTTGAAAATTAACAAAAATATTGATGATTTAAAAGTCTATAAATTTGCATACCAACGCAAGCCATGCAATCAATATTTGCAAATAAAAAAAAGATTTACGAAAAGACCACAAAACGTCGGTTTTTAGTACTTTTTTTAAACTAACGGTGAACGGTAAGAAAAAATAATTTCTACAAAATCTTAAGAAAATCTTGTAAAACGCTTTCTCAAATTTCCAAAACTGTCTTTGAATTTTTTATAACGTCATTATTTGCTGAGATATTCGTCATCAAGGCTAAAAGTATCTTTTTTCATTCAAAATCAGATAAACCATGTCAAAAAAAAATCGTACGACAACAACAAAAAAATTGAATTAAAGCTGAAAAAGCAAGGTATCTGATCATGACATTTAATTGACTCAAAAAAATGTATTCATAGAAATGAGGACCTTCAAGAAAAATAAAAAAAAATGTTTTTTTGTTGTCTCGACTCATTTTTTGCCATCACGCAATAACGGTACTTCAAAAAAATTCGTTTGCAAACAAATCTCAAAACAAAAAACATAAAGCTGTAAAATGCTTTTTATTTCAACTCAATACGACCACTCGTCACAAAGATACAGCTCTTCAAAAAACGCTAACAAAAATTGAAAAAATATTTGTTCCTTTAATTTTGTTGACTAGTGTATATCCTCTTAATAAACCGGTTACTATGCAAGCACTTTGTTCATCCAAAGCCGCACTAGTTTATCAGAACAATTGATCGTTCAAATCAGTTTGATTTTTTCTGCAGTGGCCTTCCAAACTAGCTATGGAAATCAAAAAATTAATAAGTTGTGTCTTTGAAAAAAAATGTTTATGGAAATTGAAAGACAAATAATCTTATCACTATCACAGGCACAGCAGGGATATTTAAATATATAAACAGGGGAATATAAATAAAAATGATATTTTTCGGTTACAAATATCTGAAGGCTTTGTATCTTTCTGTGAAAATTTCAAAAGTAGGAAAAATATGTGTTTTGTTACTACTTAATCAAAGGGCACGGTAGTGCCCAGCCAAGTTCGCGGCACTACACCCTTTTTACAGGAACAAACTCAGGCGATTTTCAACCCCCCTCTAACTTCAGTACCAATAAAGTCAGAAGCTTCAAATTCGCAGTTTTTGCTGAGCTGATCAAACACAGGTGGCTCACCAAATTTCAACTCTTTAGCATTAGTAATTCCCGAGATATAGGACTTCAAAAATCGCAAAACCCGTAACTGACTGACTGACTCACTGACAGATCATCAAAATTATGGAGCACTTCCAGACATCGTAGAAGCTTGAAATTTTGCACAACGGTAGACCTTGTGGTGCATACAAAGGAAAAAATCGAAAATACGCTATTTTCTATCCAGGGGGCGTAGCATCCACCCACTTTGTTAAAAAATCTTATAAATTATATGGAGCACTTCTGATTGTTGTAGAACAATGAAAATTGGTGGGTCTTATAAATTATATGCAGCACTTCTGATTGTTGTAGAACGATGAAAATTGGTAAGTCGGTTGGGCTTGAAGTACTTAGAAAGAAAATAATTGAAAAATTGGAATTTTCCATTCAGGGGGCGTGGCATCCACCCACATTATTAAAAATTCTTATTAATTATATGGACCACTTCTGATTGTTGTAGAACAATGAAAATTGGTAGGTCGGTAGGGCTTCAAGTACTTAGAAAGAAAAAAATTGAAAAATTGGAATTTTCCATTCAGGGGGCGTGGCATACACCCATATTCTTAAATTTGTTTATAAATTATATGGAGCACTTCTGATTGTTGTAGAACGAGACAAATTGGTAGGTCGGTAGGGCTTGAAGTATTTAGAATGAACAAAATTGAAAAACTGGAATTTTCCATTCAGGGGGCATGGCATCCACCCACATTCTTAAAAATCCTTATAAATTATATGGAGCATTTCCGATTGTTGTAGAACAATGAAAATTGGTAGGTCGGTAGTGCTTGAAGTACTTAGAAAGAAAAAAAATTGAAAAATTGGAATTTTGCATTCGGGGGGCGCGCCATCCACCCACTTTATCAGAATTGCTATTATTTATATGGAGCGCTTTCGGTTGTCGTAGAATTATGCAACTTTGTAAGGCCCTAAGGCTTGATTTTCACCTGGTAAAGTTAATCTTTGCAAAAAGGAGTGAAATCACAACAAAAACATAAATGTTAAAAAAAGAGCCAAGTTCTTATATGTACAAGAAACCTGTACGTAAAAAGTCAGCCAAAAAAAGTAATGAGATCTAAAATATATGCCAAGTTTTAAGTTCATAAAGCTCAATATCAAATATCTTAAGTAGAGAAATATCAAAGCAATTCCAAATCATGACAGAAATTTGGTATTTAATGATTACTGACTAAAATTTGGTGGATTTACTTGGCAAGTTTTCTCTTAATTACTTACTTAATCACAATTTTAAAATGCATGAAAACTTGACCAGTGAACCCACCATATTTTAATCAGTAATCATTAAATACCAAATTTCTGTCATGATTTGGAATTGCTTTGATATTTCTCTACTTAAGATATTTGATATTGAGCTTTATGAACTTAAAACTTGGCATATATTTTAGATCTCATTACTTTTTTTGGCTGACTTTTTACGTACAGGTTTCTTGTACATATAAGAACTTGGCTCTTTTTTTTAACATTTATGTTTTTGTTGTGATCTCTATCTCTGAATACAATTCACACAACGGCTATTTTCACCCATTTTAAACAAGAAAATCTATTGAATATAAAAAAACGCACAGATCAAAACGAAAATAAACAAACTGGAATGAATAAAACAAACGATACGAAACTGAACAAAAATTCTAGAAATAATAAAGAAACTACTAACCTACTAGGACTGTATATTAACCTTTACTAAAGATGATAGTACAGCTCGATATACTAAACTTTAAATTACCTTAAGGTACAAAGTGCAGAATATACGTTTATATTTAGTCTTGCTCGCAATCGGCAATATAGACAGTAAGCTAGTTCGGTGTGAACAACATATTACCTATATAGGATGAGTTATTTTTTTTTTTTTCAAAATTGATTTCACTATTAAATACTTACCTTCATAATATGTGTAACCTTGTTGAATTAAATGAAACGGGAAAAAAATTTATAACTTATATTCTATTTTCTGTTTTGATATCTAAATGTTATGAAACAAAGTTCTTTGACATTAACTCGTTTCACCTTCATGCCCAAAACAAACTTAAAAAAAAGATGACTTTGAATTCTCTCCGATAATTCTAAATCTCGTTCTTAGTCATAAAAATCATCAAACTTAAATGCTAAAATCAAAAGTGATTGTTTAATTATAGAAGTATATTGCCGGAAGATGGTGTCTTAATAGTTCGATAAAATAATAAAAAGATGTTAATGAATGACAAAAGGTATGTGGGAATATTTTTGATTCAGAGCATCAGCAGCAACGACAGAAAGTATAAATAAAAGCGATCATTTGTAATAAATGTTCAGTTTGTCTTAGAAGCAATTGAGTTTTGTTCTTAATTTTTAATATTCTTTAAGTTAATAAATAATACGCAATGAAGGTTTCCATTTTATATTTTGGTAATTGAATTTTAAGTGCATCTCAAAAAGATTTCCTAAATTGAATTTTTCTGCAGTGTTTTTCCTCCTCAGTGTGGTTCACCTTTCAAGCTGTGCTTATTCAGATCCCACTAAATTGCCATATTGCAATAATGTCTGCCCATCGGAATACAATTCCATCTGTGCGGGAAATGGTTCGTGCTTGAAAGTTTTTAATAACGAATGCCTATTGGAGGCTTACAATTGCCGTGGTCCATATGAAGACAGTAAGTTCTTAACAAATAGTTTTTATTTTAAATTCAGCTAATGAGATTCAATATTTTATTACAGTCTTCCATGAAGTTGACTTTTCCTACTGCAATGAACTGAAACACAAATTTTGCTTTTAAGTTAATTTACTACCTAGACTAGTTATAAACACTTTTTTTTTGTCTGTACAAATATACATAATTATAATAATTTATCACTCGATTTGGTTTTGTATTTAATTTATTTTTTGAATTTTTTTTAGTGGCCTTTAACAAAACTAAAAAAGAAAACAAATGTCTTAAATTAATTAGCTTATCGTAATTTATTGCTCAAGAACTACTTTACTAGTTCCAAAATATTTAAATGTGTTGAAATATTAAAACAAGCTCTTGGTTGAAGATTCCTGTAGTAAGGTGGATCACAATACTGTTCTTCGATTTCTGTATACTCTGGAATTGAATTAAATTGTTTAATATAAAATGTGTGTGTTTTAGAGATACCTATACTAACCTTCATTATTTTGACAATTAAAATAGATTACTTCACAGGGATTTTCAAATAATTTTATACAAAATCCATTAGATGTGCAAATTGGTTCCGGATCTCCCAAACATTTTACAGGACAATTGATAAAGACTTCCTGCAATGGGGGGTAATCATAAGATGGAAAATATAACAACTTGCAATTGAAAGAATATTTTAAAATAAAAATAACAAAGAAAATTGTTTGTGTTTTTAATTTAAGCAACATTTTTAGAAACAGAGTGAACTATTAACTTATGGATTGCCTGAAATCTGATCACAAACTAAATAGAGTTTTATTGGATTAAAAGTTTTGCAAAAGAATAAGTCAAGAATTTTAGTAGATCATTCGGACTATTATACTATTTAGTTCCTTATGTGTTGCATACGGTTTTAAAATGTAAATGTCACTCGAATAAATTTGTTTTTATAAAACTGGATATTTTTTCTTTTAATTTACCATTTGAGATTTTTAGTTGTGATATACACCTGCACGTGCCTTCCTGACACTAGGCAATATCAGGCTATAATTTTTTTTTAATTTATATAAACAGATATCTATGTCTTTCTTTTGTTGGCGTCCTTGATTTGATATGATACCAACGTTTTTTGGGTATGTACCTGTACTAAACAGGAACGAAAAAATATACAATATTTTTACATGCGATATGTAGGTACTATAGGGCTAGTTTTGGATTTGTGCAAAAAAAAGATTCGAGATAACAATCAAATATGACATTACGATGATAGAGAACACGAAAAAAGTGGGTGGCACACATATGTCTGTCTGTCTGTACCTCAACCTACAGCCTAAGCTACTGAAGCGATTTTTCTACAAATTTTGAACTTAAGATTTTTTTTTGTAATTCTCCAGCGGGTAAATTGATTTTTTTTAGCTCCAAAAATAATGGTACTTGCCATACAAACTTATTTTTTTCAAAAACGCCTCTATAAATATAAATAAATTGGGTGGCGCAACAGCTCATGGAGAACCAGGGCCTAGTGACTTACAACTCACAACCATTCCTGTGTGCGTGTTTTTTGGCAGGAATGGAGGGTACCTACAGTTTTTTTGCCGAGTCCGAACGGCTAAATGAGAAGCACTTTTTCATGACAAGTATACTCTTGGAGGATTTGTCAGTTCCTCGCAAGAGGCAGTACCTCGAATAAAACATTTCTGTTTTTAGGTGGCACGGCTGGGAATCGAACCCACACCTTCGGCATGACAGTCCTACGCACTAACCATCAAGCCACGAGGTACTACCATTTTGATAAAAAAATCAGTGTGTTATTGAATATATGGTGTACTTTCTGGTATGAACAAAAAATTTTAAAGACTGTTATTAACGGAACCTGCCATGTAACGGTTTTTTTTTAATTTTCTATTTTCCATTTAACGGCTCAACCTATGTCAATCAAATTTTGTATACAAAATTTCCTTTAAAATGTCAATAATATAATATATCAAAATTTTGAAAAAAAAGTAAATTTTTTTTTTTTTTTTTTTTAATAATATTTTTTTTTTTAATTCAATATTTTGAAAACGGGTTGATGAATTTTTTTGAAAATAGTATTGTGAATGTATATTAATAAATTATCAAAACTGGTATCCCAAAATTTTGTTTAAAAAATACATATATAGCTAAAATTTTATACATACAAAATTAGTTTATTAAAAAACCGCTCCGCTTTTTAATTCTTGTTTGCATATATTCCAATTTTTCAAGAAATAAAATGGCATACATCGTTTTGAGCGCTTAGCTATTAACAAATTGTTTACACAATTTGTAAGAACAATTTTAATGCTGTTAATATATTTTTCTATATTTTTTTAAATATTTTTTGCTTTAATTTATTCTATAAAGACTTGTTTTTTAGTTTGGTTTAGTTTAGTTTATTTTGTCAAAACAAGACAACAGAATATTAATAACAAAGTTATAGGCATATAAGATAAATATAAAAATAATAATACAATCCAAACAATAATTTTTTTATTAAAAAAAAAAACAAAAAGAAATAAATAATAAATAATAGATAAAAATAAGTTAAGTATGTACTTATGTGTATAAATATTAAATAAGCTAAATGTCATGAAGAGTCTTCATCCATCATTTTTTGTAATATTTTTATCTTGAAAGTATCCCTGCTTATATTAAAAGTAAAATATTCAAAATATTTATTAAAAGTTTTAGAGCACCGATTAAAAGATTCATGAGATGCATAGTTAGTCTTTGAATTATTTTCTTTCAAGAATCTTGTGTGTCGTAAATTACGAATATTCGGGTTTTCAGATATTTAACATAACAATGATGAATCAATATTACCTTTTAAAAGATCAAACGCGAATAAAGCCTCAGATAATTCCCTACGATTATAAAGACTACTCATATTAATAAGTTGTAAACGATGAGAATAACGAGGTAAAACAAAACAGTCAGGGTTCCAGCCAAGACCTCTTAATGCAAACAACAAAAATTGTTTTTAGACAGATTCCAGTTTCTCAACATCAACATCGTAAAACGGGGACCAAACAGCAGTACAATATTCTAAGGAAGAACTTACCAATGAACAGTAGATCGCTTTGGTAATATAGGAATCGTTAAATTCCTTAGATCTACGTTTAAAAAACCCTAGCATGCACATGCTTTTAGAGTGTATTTTGTCAATATGGTGTTTTAAAATTAGTTTTTTGTCAATAATAATTCCTAAGTCCTTAATTACGTCTTTTCGAACTAGCTTATGACCGTCAATGAAATAGTCAACATTTATTGCACTCTTTTTTCTTAAAAATTTAATAATATTACACTTCTCCACATTTAGCGTCATTCCGTTCATTTTACACCAGCTTACAAGTGTGTTGAGACATTGTTGCAAAGAAGGTCCATCAATTGTGCTATTCACACACATTTTGAAACAACTTAAGGTCATATGCATACAGGAGATATCTGCACCCTCTGAACAATAAGGTCAAGTCATTTATACACAATAAGAACAAGAGAGGGCCAAGATGTCTACCCTGGGGTACCCCAGAAGTGACATATATTTGACGAGAAGTAACATCACAAAACCTAACACATTGAGTACGATTTTACAAATAAGACTCTATCCACTTTATTAAGTTGGCATGTATGCCATACTTTTTTAATTTAAACAGAAGCAAGGCATGGTCAACTTTGTCGAAAGCTTTGCTAAAGTCAGTATAGATGGCATCAACCTGGTTCCCTTTCTCCATTTCAAGAAGGATATACGAAGTATAATCGGCAAGATTGGTAGTCGTGGATCTACCCTTAAAGAAATCATGTTGATGCTCATTGATGACCGACTTCAGCACTACACTTAACTTATCAGTGACAATTTTTTCAAATAAGTTCCAAGCAACTTGAAAATAAGGGCAAGTGCGTGCGATCCAGCCGTGCATTTTATTTTTTAATTTGCTATTATTCGATATTTTGTTTCATTTAGTGGTATTTTGGAGTTCAGTATTCAATGCCCTTATCAATTCTAAGTCAAATACCGAAAACCAAATGTACAAATCTTTATTAGTTTTAAATTAAATTAAAATTAGGTAAATTAATAAAAACGAAAGGTACTTCTTTTTTTAATATTGGACAGGGGGATATTGAATTTTCCCCTTAGGATTTATTTTCTTAAAATATACCCGAGAATATATATATACCTAGACGCTAGACCTAGGTGTTTTAGTTTTGTTTTGTCAATTTTTTTAAACTATGGAAATAATATGTGGCAAGCGCTATATTTCTCCACCAAATTCAGCTGGCATTTTTTTTTTAGTGTACAAAAAACATTAATTTTATATGTTCAAAAAACAGCATTTTAAAAATAAGAAGGTTAATTTTTAGAGTTATTTTCAATTTTGAAAAAAAAATAAATAGGTTGCAACCCTAGAATTGTAGAAAATTTTCCTAGTTGGTCATCAGTCATTACCTCATCACTTATCTGTTCACACCAAATTTAAGCATTGTACCAAACAAATTTCTCAAATAATCCAATGTGTCACAAATGAATTAAAAAAAAAAAATAGACTCGTCTGGTAAGCACTTTCGACCGCCAAACCTGTCGCATAGTTTTTGTCATGATTAGAATAAATTATAAATAAATGTCAGCTTTGAAAAAGTAGGTTAGTTTGGAAAATTTGTTTGCAAAAACACGAATTTACCTATAGCCTAGGAAAATTTGACAAAAAAATTGAAAAACTTGGAAAAAAATCCGACATAGCTGAATTTTGGTGGAGAGCTTTGTTTTGACGTCTTAAGCATTTCCTAAAAAGTTCCATAAATTTGGGCTGGGGCCAAATTTTGTAGAGGGGGAGGGGGGGAGGTACAAATTGTAGCTTATGCAAGAACTTCATGGTGGAGCAAATTTTATCAAAAAATGTATTAAAATTTCATTAATCGATGGGCCAACATTTTTGTACGATTTGTGTTTGGCTACATCTCCAAATTTTTGGGATGGCCGGGGGAAGGCCGCCATCTTGAAAAGAAAAGTGATTTGATTTTCATTAAACAACTTGGTAGAATTTCATTGTACAACAAAATCATGACAGAATAACGTTTAGTCAATAAAATTATCTAAAAAATGAGCTATTAATCAACTCTGTAGGTTAATTAGTCTTGAAGTTATAGCTGATTGGATATACAATGATTCCAGCAATAAACAACCTTTGATATTGTATAGTGTGATTCTAGGGAAAAAAAAATGTTGGCCAGTGTAGAATACAAACATGTTCTATTTTAATGTAGCCTAAGAACACACAATTAAAAATCTTAAGTTCGCTTTAAGAATGACAAACAGTAAAACAGAAAATGACAAACAGAAAGTATGCTACTTATTTGCTAAAAAGTATGCTTTGTATTATTATAATTACATTATAGTTCCGAATCGTTTAACTTTCGGAACTTGTGGATAATTAATTATTCAAAAATCGATAAGAGGAACTGACTCAACCTTGAAAAATCGGAACTGGTTGCATTGTATATCCACTCAATTTATAATTTATATACAATGCTGGTTGTTTTAATTTTGATTGAATAGAAAGAGGAATAGAAGTAAGTAAAAAGATGGACTATCTTATTCCCAATATCAACATGTTATGCTATGAGTAATCAATCAAACAAACTGTTCTTATAAAATCTTTATTCACTGAATAAATTATTTCTTAAAATTATTAAATTATAAATTTTGATAGGTTGTTTAGGTAAATTAGCTATTAACCCCACTCCCAATTAGTTATGTATGCTGTCTGGTCTTTACCTGCTTCCAAAAAAAAAAATCCCTGAGATTTGCCGTCCCAGAGTTCTACATATAAAAGCTACAATAGGTACGTTTGTCTTGAGGAGTGTTTTTGTACTTTAGTTGATGTTCGATCACTGTCATCGTAATAGCTACAGGACTGTATTTCTTTAATAAAGACTTAATTCAATTCAATTCAATGAAAGTGCTGCTAATATATTTCTTAGCTGGTATTATCACAATAAATTATAAATATCAAAACTGGTTGAATTATTAATTGATCAATTAATTTTTTTTGTGTGCTAGGTGTGTGCGTTATGCTGATAGATTCTACATTCAGTTTACCCCTCGAAATGTGCTCGGATGTTTGTGCCTTAAATTTTACTTTAAATTGTGCTACAAACCAGACGTGTCTCAAGGCCTTTAGCAATTCTTGTGACTTAGATTTTCATAATTGCATAAACGATGAAAGTAAGAATAAAATTGAATGAAAGTGAGAATGGTGCCTAACTAACCATCTTTCTTACAGATTTTAGAATTGTGGATGTGGAATATTGCAAGTCATCCAATTATACACTATGCAGTGAAGATGATAGAAATATTATCTCTTCATTTGAATAGGTAGGTACCTACATTATGTACAGTAAATTGCTTGCGAAAACGTACTATACCTACAGAAGCAGTCATCGATATAAAATGAGCTCTGTGATATCACTCTTATAATGTTGAAAACTACGTTCAAGTAAATAAATAAAATTAAAACCATTTTCAAAATTTAAAGATTTTTCAATGAACAATGTATCTCTTAATAAGCTGTCAAAGCTTATAATGAGGAACGACCATTATGTTATGAGCTCGTGCACGAAAGAAGTTTGAGTTTTTACTGACCACAGATTTTAAACAAATTTGCAAATAATGATGGACTTCACGTTGCAAAAACCTTTGTCTAAAAGAGTATTTCTAATTCTATAAGTTAACACACTTGCTTAAATAAAATGCACTACTGGGTCGCACGTACTTGCTCTTATGCTCAAGAGGCTGAGGGTTTAAGAAAATTGTACAAAAAGATATGCAAATTATGAGAGAAAAATGTTTAAAAGCATTAAATACGATATTTAAATTAGCTCGAACAACTCTTTTGATAGTTTGAGGTGAAAAAGAGAACGCCATCTTAATTCTTGATCGAATATGATTGTATGGACAAACAAATTTAAAATCATTGGAGCGGTTTTTAAAAAAATTATTTCTTAAGAAGAAGTTTTGGTATGCAAATCTTAAGTATTTATTTATGTGCATATAAAAATAAAATTTAAAAAAAATTGTCAACCCGTTTTTGAGATATCGAACTTTCAAAAAAAAAAATAAGAAACTTTTTTTGTAAATTTCAAAAATTTCTTTTTTGAAAATTTTGATATGCAATATTATTTGAAGTAAGTAAGTAAGTAAGAAAATTAATCAAAATCCGTTAAGCTGATAATGAGAAAATACAAAATTAAACAAAAACATTCTATGAGAGGTAGGTATACTACTAATAGTTGCTAAGGGTAAAATTTTTTAATCTTTGGTGGTAGATCGTTTTAGCTTACAGAAAAGATATTATTTTGAATAACTTAAAAACACTTATTTTACTTATTTATTTACTTAAATGCATTTCGGAAGCAATGCTTCCATCGTCAGTAAGTTTTATATACTTAAATGCATTTAAGTAAATAAATAAATAAAATAAGTGTGTTTAAGTTATTCAAAATAATATCTTTTATTTATTTCATGAAAAAACACGTTGAAAATCTCCAATATCAAATCAACTTACAGAAAAGGTTGAATCATAATCTTTAACTTTTAACTTTTTTATGAAAGGTACCGTTATTATTTATAAAAGTAATTTTTTCTAAAAATATATTAGAAAGTTCTAAAAACCTCTTAACTATCGAGTTTCAAAAAAATCGATCATGTCGCTCTTGAAATTTTTGATTTTCAAAAAAAAAATTGAAATATTTTTAAAAATCTAATTTTTTTTTAATTTGGTATCCAAACTATTAATATTTTTTGTAAGCTTCAGTATAAAAGAACTTATTGAAATCAGTCATACTATTTCGAAGAAAATACAAAATTAAGAAATGGAGGTTCCATTAATAACCATTTTTTGAAAAATGGTTCCCTACCCTTTACCAAAAGTAATATTTTTAATTAATTAAAAAAAAAAGTGGAGGCGCCATTCTTGAGAAAAATATCATTTTTTAAAATTGCTAAGAGGATTGTATAGCAGATACCGTTATTTTTGTAAAAAAAAGATTAAAAACCGTGTTGGGGAATGATCTTTCTAGTTTAAGTCAAATTTTTTTAATTGTCTCTTCTTTGAAATGTTTTTTTTTTCCAATGGTATCCTCTTGCCATTTTTTGCATCTTATACAAAGCCCCCTGGTTTATGCATAAACGCATTTAAATTAAAGCCATTTCCTTATGGTGGACTGTGACTAATTTTGGATATATGTTGTAGCATGTGTCCTGGAACCTCTAACTGCAAAAGATTTTCTTTTGTTAAAATTTGTTTGGGGTTAGCCCTAAATTTTCCGTAGATTTACCAGATTAATTTCTTATGTACTTACATTTAAAAAAATTAAATCACTTAGCTACTGATACAAAAAATTAGTTTAGTAGAATTGCGCACACCTGCGTAGAATTGCGTTGACCTGCGTAGAAATGCGTAGAATTAAGTAGAATTGCATAGAAACGTGTAGATCTACGTAGAATTACATAGAACTACGTACAAATGCGTAGAATTGCGTAGAAAAACGTAGAATTGCGTAGACCTATGTAGACCTGCGTAGAATTGCGTAGAATTGCATACAATTGCTTAGACCTGCGTAGAAATGCGAAGAATTACGTAGACTAGAATTGCATAGAAATGCGTAGAATTGCGTAGAAATTCGTAGAATTGCGTAGACCTGCGTAGAAAAGCGTAGAATTGGATAGAATTGCGTAGAATTGCGTTAAATTGCGCAGAAATGCGTAGAATTAGGTAGAAATGGGTAGAATCACGTAGACCTGCGTAGAAATACGTAGAATTGCGTAAAATTGCGTAGAAATGAGTAGAATTGTGTAGAAATACGTAGAATTGCGTAGACTTGCGTTGAAACGCAAAAAATCTTTTAAACCTGCGTAGAAATGTGTAGAATTCCGTAGAATTGCGTAAAATTGCGTATAATGGCGTAGAAGTGCGTAGAAATGCGTAGAATTGCAGACCTGCGTAGAAATGCGTAGAACTGCGCAGAAATGCGTAGAATTGCATAAACCTGCGTAGAAATGCGTTGAATTGCGTAGACCTGCGAAGAAATGCGTTAAATTGCGTAGACCTACCTGCATAGAAATGCGTATGATTGCGTACACTTGCGTAGAATTGCGTAGAAATGTGTAGACAGAAGAATTGCGTAGACCTTCGAAAAATGCGTAGAATTGCGTAGAAATGCCTAGAATTGCGTAGACATGCGTAGAATGCGTAGAACTGCGAAGAAATTTTTGCAGAATTGCGTAGACCTGCGTAGAAATGGTAATAATTGCGTTGAATTGCGTAGAAATGCGTAGATTTGCATAGAAATGCATAGACCTAGAAATGCGTAGAATTGCGTAGAAATGCGTAGAAGTAAGTAGAATTGCGTGGAAATGCGTAGAACTGCGTTGAAATGCGTAGAATTGCGTATAAATGGGTAGACATGCGTAGAAATGACAAGAATTGCGTAGCAATGCATAGAAATGCGTAGAATTGCGTAGTCCTGCGTAGAAATGCGTAGAACTGCGTAAAAAAGTGTAGAAATACATAGAAAAGAGCATAAATGCGTAGAATTGCGTAGGATTGCGAAGAAATTCGAAGAAATGTGTAGAATTGCGTAGAAATGCGTAGAGTTGCGTAGAACTACGTAGACCTGCGTAGAATTGCGTTGAAATGCGTCGCTAAAATGCATAGAACTGCATAGAAATGCGTAGACGTGGGTAAGAATACGTAGAACTGCGTAGAATTGCGTTGACCTTCGTAGAAATGCAAAGAATTCCCTAGATATGCGTATTGCATTGAAATGCATAAAATTGCGTAAGCCTGCGTAAAACTGCTTAGAATTGTGTAGAAATTTGTAGACCTGCGTCGAAATGCGTAGCCTTGCGTTGAATTGCATTTACCTGCTAAGAAATGCATAAAACTGCGAAAAAGAACGTAGAATTGCGTAGACCTGCGTAAAAATGCGTAGACATGCATAGAATTGCGAATACTTGCGTAAAAATGCGTAGAAATGCGTAGAATTGCGTAGATCTGCGTAGAAATGCGTGAAATTGCGTACTCTTGCAAAGAATTGCGTAGAAGCTCGTAGACCTGCGTAGAAATGCATAGAATTGCGAAATCTTGCGTAGAAATGAGCATAAATGCAAATAAATACGTATGCGTTGAATTGCGTAGAAATGCGAGGAATTGCCTAGAAATGCCTAGAATTGGTTAAAACTGCACAGAATTGCGTAGAAATCCGTAGATTTGCTTAGAACAGCGTAGAAAAGCGAAGAATTGTAGACCCACGTAGAAATGCGTAGAATTGCGTAGCCCTGCGTAGAATTGCGTAGAAATGCGTAGACCTGCTAAGAATTGGGTTTAATTACGCAGAAATGCGTAGACCTGCGAAAAATTGCGTAGACCTGCGTAGAATTGCGTTGAATTGTGCAGAAATTCATAGACCTGCACAGGAATGCATAACTGCTTAGAATTGCGTAGAAATTTGTAGACCTGCGTTGAAATGCGTAGAATTGCGTAGAAATGCGTGGCCTTGCGTAGAATTGCGTTTACCTGCTTAGAAATGCATAGAACTGCGTAAAAATGCGTAGAATTGCGTTGACCTAGAAATGCGTAGACCTGCGTAGAATTGCGAAGACTTGCGTTAAAAAGCGTAGAATTGCATATTAATGCGTAGAATTGCGTAGACCTGCGTAGAAATGCATAGAATATCGTAGACCTGCGTAGAAAGGCATGGAATTAGCGTAGAAATGCATAGAGTTGTGAAGTCTTGCGTAGAACTGCGAAGAAATTTGTTGATTTGCATAAGCCTGCATAGAACTACGAACAAATGCGTGGAAAAGCGTTGAATTGTAAAGAACTGCGTTGAATTGTCTAGACCTGCGAATAAATGCGTAGTCCAACTAACATTTTAACTTGTATAAGGTCCGATTCTTCGAATTTGGTAAACTATAGCCCGCATAGAACTAACATTAGGCTTTATTATTCAAGCCAATCGTTTTCCAATATTATTTTTTGATAATAGCCTGTTTAGTGACTTTTAGATTGAGATTGGCAAGTTGTATGCAGGACTTGTATGCTTTAGTTTTTTTCTCGAAAATGTATTTGTTTTTAATCTAACAGAACTACGCAAGAAAAATGAATGCACATTTGAATATTTGTTGTGAGTTTGTATGTTTATTTTTTGCCTCAAATCTACTGTCAAATGGCACACACACAATCCCAAAAAAAATTGATTTTCTTACAAATACCTTCCACCCAAAAAATCGTTATGATATCGTTGTAAGGAATTCGGTATTAAATCATTTACAACTACTATGTTTTGTTTATAGACCAGTCAACGAAGACTAAATATCATATCATGTGGTAGGGGTGACCCCCAGGTATAACATACTAAAAGTCCCCAGCCCAGGGCACGAGCTTTAGGTAGGAGGGGGGGCAAATGTCCCTTTTTGTAATTTTTCGGGAATATTTTGAAAACTAAGCGTTTAAGCAGGAAAGTGTATGCTACAAAATGAAAAAAAAAATTCCTACAAAAAAAGTTTTATTCATATTTTCGGTAAGAGCAAGGGTAAGAAAGTTACGTGCAGTAGAAAACTCAAAAAATTGAAAAACAATGTTATTGTCTTACAAAATCAATGGTTTCTAATCACTTTACTCAGAAATAACGGAAAAAGTAAATATATATTGATTCATGGTAATTCCAGTGACGGCATGAGAGCAAGTTGGGGAGTAAGGAAGGTGGTTGTATTTAAAATGGCATTATTTAATTTTTTTGATACAGTGTTTAATTTTCATATGAGAAACACTGTTTCTTCAAAGGGTACACATTACACAGAACTTTTCCAAGTTATTGGCCAAAACTTTATGAAATCATTTTTGGAGATATTCTAAGAAATAAATTATGTAAAAGGGGAGGTGTATTTCCCCCTCTTTTCCTTAAGGGGGGACAAATTCCCAAAACGTTGAATTAAAGTAGAAAAAAATCTATTTAAAAACTACGGAAATACTAACAATACTGTGCTATATCTTCATTGAAAGCTTAAAATTTAATCTTTTATCATATGAAATCAAGTTAACAATTTTTGAAAAATTCGTTTGAAAACCCAAAATAAAAAAAAAAATTGACAAATTTTGTTAATAGATTTTTCATTTTTATTTTACACAATAAAGTAGTAAATTGTCTTTTATTATATAATATTGTTATTAGCCTTGCCCTTAAGTCGAATGCTGAAAACCAGACAGTTAAAGGAGCAGTAGTTTTTGAGAAAATTGAAAATAATGAAAACTCCTTTCTTACTTGCGATTATAGGTACATACCTATAAGGCAAGTTTTGGACAATACGACTGATTTCAATTATTTTCTTATACAGAAGCTTCCAAAAAATATAAACAGTTTTGCCTACCAAAATTTTTGAAAAAATATTTTTTGGATTTTTAAAAAATGTTTCAAAATTTTTTTTTGAAAATCAAATATTTCGAAAACGATATGATCGATTTTTTTGAAACTCGATATTTAAGAGTTTTTTAGTATTCTCTACAATATTTTTAGAAAAAAATTTACATTTATGAAAAAATAACGGTACCTTCCATACAAAAGTTGAAAAACCACAAAGGAAAATATTTTGTTGCTTAAAACGACTCCTACGATTTTGATTAATCTTTTTCATACACTAAAAATAGTACGATCTACTACCAAAAATAATAAAATCTCACACTTAGTAATTATTAATAGTACCTGTCATGGAACGTATTTTTTTATTTTGAATTTTCTCGTTTTTGGCTAAGCGGATTAAGATGATTTTTTTATATACAAATTTCGGATAAGATTAAATAATATTGCATTTCAAAATTTTCAAAAAAAAAGTTTTTGGACTTTTAAAAAAAGTTTCAATTTTTTTTTGAAAACTCGATATCTCAAAAACGGGTTGACAATTTTTTTTCAAATTTAGTTTTTATATACACATAAATATATACTTTAGATTTGCATACCAAAATTTGCTCTTAAAAATGTTTTAAGAATTTTATATATAAAAAATTATTTTTTTAAGAAACCGCTCCAACGATTTTAAATTTTTTTTCCTATACAATCATATTCAATCAAGAATTAAGATGGCATTCTTTTTTTCCACCTCAAACTGTCAAAAGAGTTGTTTTAGCCAATGTAAATGTCGTATTTCATGCTTCTATTCATTTTTCTCTCATAGTTTCCATGTTTTTATATACAATTTTCTTAAACCCGCAGTGTCTTGAACATAAGAGCAAGTACGTGCGACCCAGTCGTGCATTTTATTTAAATCATTTTTGTTGGGTAACTAATTTATTCAGAAACTAAACGAAACAATTATTTTATGCAAAATAAAAGTTAACTTAACTTGGTACAAAAATATGTTATTCAAGTTTTCTTCAGAAGCACTTAGTAACAATTACTTATAAAAAATGATTTAAAAAAAGTTGTTTTCTTAATATTCAATTTTCTCAAAAACTAAAGCTCCTAAAACCATTTGGTTTTCAGCATTCGACTGAAGGCTAATACCAACATTAAAGACAATTTACTACTTTATAGCGTAAAATAAAAAATGAAAAATCAAGTAACAAACATTTTCAATTTTTTTTTTAATTTTGAGTTTTCAAACGAATTTTTCAAAAATTGTTAACTTGATTTCCTATATAATAAATGAATTTGTATTAAGCTTTTAGTAAAGGTATAACACATAATTGTAAATATTTCTGTTGTTTTTAAATAGCTATTTTTAGTCCTTAATTCAATGTTTTGGTAATTTGTTCCTCCTTATAGAAAAGAGGAGGAAATTCAACTCCCCTTTTATATAATTGATTTCGTAGAATATGTCCAAAAATTATTTCATAAAATATTGGCCAGTAACTTTGAACAATTCTGTATACTTCTTACCTTTGAAGAAACAGTGTTTCTCATATGAAAATAAACACTATAAAGAAAAAATTAAATAAGGACATTAAACACAAAAAATTAAATAAGGACATTAAACACAAGAAAATAAATAAGGACATTAAACACAACCACCTTCTTTACACCATAACTTGCTCTCATAACGTCCCTGGAATAACCATGAATCAATATATATGTACTTACTTTTTCCGATATTTCTGAGTAAATTGATCAAAAACCATTGATGTTGTAAGACAAACACTATTTTTCAATTTTTTAATTTTCTACTGCTCGTATCTTTCTTAACCTTGCTCATACCGATCGTAGTACCTCGTGGCTTGATGGTTAGTGCGTAGGACTGTCATGCCGAAGGTGTGGGTTCGATTCCCAGCCGTGCGACCTAAAAACAGAAATGTTTTATTCGAGGTACTGCCTCTTGCGAGGAACTGACAAAACCTCTAAGAGTATACTTGTCATGAAAAAGTGTTTCTCATTTAGCCGTTCGGAGTCGGCAAAAAACTGTTCCTGCCAACAAACACGCACACAGGAATGGTTGTGAGTTGTAAGTCCCTAGGCCCTGGTTCTCCATGAGCTGTTGCGCCACCCAATTTATTTATTTATTTATTATACAATCCAGATCAGATCTGGGGGAAAATATAAAGCTAATATATTTTTATTTTTATTGATTTTACCGTCGATAGTGAGGTTGGAAATTTTTTCCAGGTTTTGCGACATTTTTTTATCTGCTTTGATCGATTTGGAGTAAGGAAATTTGTGCAAGTAGTGAATGATAAAAAAATTGGAAATATTTTTGCTTAAATATTTAATTTCGTGCTAGAATAAAGTTAAATGAAATTTAATTTGAAAAATGTATGCTGATAAAAGTTCTTTTCAATAATGAAATCACAATTTCTTCTTGATTTTTAATTCCAAATCTATTTCAACTTTTTTTCACCCAATTTGTTTGACAGATCAGCCATATTTTTAGCTTTTGTCGTTCCTAAATGAAAAGTAACTCAAAGTAACTTTTTTAAATATGACATTACAACACTTATTTTTGACACATTAACCACAGCCAACTAGAGAAACAGAAAAGAATGCGCCACTTGGCAAATCATGTTATGACATTTCAAATCAAGAAATTGCAAATAACACTTAATATCACAAACCAAAATTGCCACCCGCGATTGCAGAGATTAACATCAAATGCAGCATATGGATACAAAACAAAGAAATTAATAATTTAATTTCTAGAAAAAAGGAACAAAATGGCAAAATGTATGTCAAATATCTCTGTCAAGATATGATTGTAGAGATATTCCTGACATCCAATCAAGAGATGAAACGGAGTGACTGCATTAGATATTTAATGTCAAGACGAGCATTCTGCGAGAAATTATCTACTGTGGAGTCGGGGTGTAAGGAATTCACTCCACTTAGCAAATACCAAAACTATTAAATATCAAACGAAAACTACATTACCTATTCGAGATTACAGAGTTCTACTTACCTACAACAAACAAAATGGTTCGAAACGGAACCGTGAGCCCATATCCGTTAGAGCCAATTTTCAATTTTACCCATACCGAGCGCTAAGATGTTTACACACCAAAAAACGTATCCAAAGATCGAACTTTTTTTCAATTAGGTGCCCTTTGAACAATTTCCTTACTTGGGAATGACGACTCTTTTCCAGAAAACAAAATCCGGTGGATTATAGTAAAATAGACATTAATAGGTAGTTTCATTCAAGATTGAATTTTTTTCCACTCGTGAAATAATAATGGAAATAAATGATATTGAATTTGGTGAACCATATATGGGTTTGTATGCAGTAGAGGGTTAAAATCTGTTTGTGCGGTGGAAACACCAAATAGATTTATTGAATCCGAACTAAGATAAACCTTTGGTGGAAACAAAGCATTAAACAACATTTTAATCAGATCCACCAATCAACCAATTTCGGTTGGTTATCGCGATTTAATGAGAACCTGTGAAAGTCATTACAAATTTAATCCACCGTGAACAAACTGGCTCTACACCTATATTTACTTATGGGTAAAACAAAGTTGCAAATTTATACCTGGATAAAAGTACATTACATATATCGATACATACCCACATATCAACATATTCATAACATGCGGCATCCCTATAATCTGACCTAGCTACACAAAATTCCCCGCCTCCACCATTCAACAAAGAATTTCAAGTCATCCATCTGATCCCAACGAACCATCCGTTCCAGATAAGAATATGCATGCGATCGTTTACCCATCGTATTCAAATCGTCTGGTCGTGAGCTGCACATCAAAATAAATAAACACAACGTGGTATAAATTTCAAAAAGGAATTCAAAAACAAAATATAGAAGCAAAAAAGAAATAACAGAAAAAAAACATACAAAAACTGGATTTACTGAATGAATTTTTTACGATAACTCTTTAAGATGCATCTCTCTCCCTTTGTGAGTTTTAATTTCAACTTCAGTAGAAATTTGTATCTCACGAAACGCTAAAAGCAACATTCGAAGAAGAAGAAGATACAAACAAAGGCAACTGAAAATCAGCTGGATCAGTAGGCCACTATAATGATCGCACATTTTGTATAGCAGACACACAGATACTTTTTCTGGTGTGGTGTGAGTGTTATCGGTTCTTAAAGTCTGAGCGGGTGTGAGACAAGTGGGACCAGTTTGAAGAAGCCGAAGGAATGATATTGTTCTGTTCTGTTTATGCCGGCTTCGGTTGGGTTTCCCTGAGTTTTCTTTTATTTTTTCCCCCATTTCGTCGCTAGCTCCCTTGTTTCTTCTGAATTCTCTGGACGGAATCTCACAATTATTTTCTTACAAGCAAGAGTCTTCGTTGCGGGCGTTTTCGTCTTGTTTAACGCATGGGCAGCAAGCGATAGCACTTCTCCGGATCTTTGAACTTTTTTTTTTAAATGATTTTTGAATAGAGATAGTGAAGTTGGCGGTTGTGGTATGTGAAACCAACAACAAAAACAACAACAACAAAGTTAACGATTAAAATAAAAATCTTTCATCTTGGGGTTGAGCTCTTGAATATTTTTGTAGACTCAAATTCAGTTGTGTCAAAAGAGCCGTCCAGTTCAGTTGGATTGGCCCATAGATCGGGAATAAAAAACAAGTGCTTTAAAAAAAAGAAAATTTAATACAATATAAGATCCCCATGAAAAAAAGTGAAGAAAAAAATATTTTATAAAAAGAAGTGTTGTTAAAGGCGATTTTTGAAAAAATGGGGTTCCATTCAGTGGGCCTCTATGGACTGTTACTATGTAGCCTTATCGTGTTAGTGAACTCAGAGTTGACCCCACCATATTTCAATTTGGCTACTGGCCGAAAAATCTATGCTACAGCTACTTGTGGCGAAGATGTTGATGGACCCGAATTATACTGCAAGCTGGTTGGTGCAAATACAGAAAACGATCATATTGATTATTCTGTAATTCAGGGACAGGTACGTACGATATTTTTTTTTTCTTTTTAACAATTCCAGCTAAGATTGAAAAGATAGAATGTACAAAAGTACGTACCATGTGTAGTGTAGGTATCTTCAACACACATGCTTGTCTCGTGAGAATTTAAATATTTGTCTACTTTAAGTGGATGAAATCATTTTTGTTTGCTTTTCATTTATAACCTCTATACGATAGCAATGTATGTACAATGTACATAGGTAGGTACGTATAGACACACGCTCCAAAGTGAAGAAGTTAATTTTATTTTTGTTGATTTTATCTATTTTCGGGATTATACCTATAAATCTGAGAGGGAGTTGAAAAGAAACATACCTACACGGAGAGAAAAATGTTTGACTTATTGTCTGTATAATTTATTAATACAGCATTCTAAGTGAAGAAATATATATACGTACAGTAGTACGAAGACTGGGTTTTTTTCCAAAAAATGTTTGCATATATACGTACAATACATAGGTACTAAGACTTGTAATATTAAGACTGGTCCACAGTTGCCTTTTTCCGATTTTGGGCTCTACTTGAAATAAAGTTCCACTGGCACTTGGTTCAAAAACCATTATCAGATTTTTAAAATTAGGTACATTAAGGGATTGCACGCATCAAGTTTATGCAAAAAAACATTTTTTCGAGTTTTTTAGTTTATGCAAATGTGAATAGTAGCGGTTTTTCAGATATATTTTTATTTAAAATTTAAAAAGAGAAAAACTGCGTTTTTTCTTTTTTCAATCAAAGTAAACATTAAAATTTATTTAAATAAAAAATTAACTAAACACATGACATTACATCCCGTAAAACCACCCGAAAACATTTTTAAGATTATCGTTTTATTCCTCATTTCATAACAAAGAAAATTATTTTAATTTAATTTTGTTTGTTCTAAAATAGATCACAAAAATACTATATCCGAAATTAAGAACATTAAATTATAAATTCGTAAATATTTTGTTAAATATTTATTGATGGAACTACTGTACGAGTTCAATTTATCCATTATAAGAACATTAAACATTTAGTTTACAATTATGTAGATTTTTACTGACTCAAATCGTTTGAGGGGATAGCAAAGATTTATACTTTAACAACTTTGTACAATTTTGATGAAATATCTCATTTAAATCAGTACTAACCACACTTCGAAACAATTGATTAAAAAAATAACGCAAATCATTTTTGTAATGATAATTTTGATGCAACAAACATGCAAACAAATGCTTTTCTAATTAAAAAAAAATTAGAGACTCATAATTGTTTTTTTTTGCATGAAACTGATGCACTAGAATTTTAAATCAGATCTTAAACATCTGAACAAAGTTTGATAATATTTTTTGAAATATTAATTTTTAAATTAAAAAAAAAAAAACAAAATAAGAAAATAAATAAAGAAATAATTATTCGAACTGATGCATTTTCAAATTTTGTTTGTTAATAAATCCCTTCTATGCAGGGTGGCTCCTAATTCTTGCTCATACTTTGTAGGATGATTCTATAATTATTGTTTGGAGGAAAGCTCCATCTCCAGGCAGGTGGACAATTTCTCAAAAACTGGTTTAAAATGAAAAAAAGCCCATTCAATGATAGTTTTTGAAAAAAAAATTGAAAATTACAAAAATTACATTTTATTTCAAAAAATCTTGAAGGCCGGGCGTCCACAGCAGATACTGGGTTTTAGTTAAACAGTGCAGCGAAAAGAAAATATGAATGCAATTTTTCTAAGAAAAAAGTTGTTTTATGCTATTTTTAGTTTTTCAAAAACTACATAGAATACGCATACAGCCATCTAGTTTTATTTCGAGAAATCACTCGTCTAGGATAATTATTGTCGGGCAACAAAACCATTGTTCTAAGAGGTGTGTGGCATGTGGTCCATTCTGCTGAAGTAAACGTCACTAACGTCCAAAGCATTGATGTAAGATTCCGTGGACTGACTCAAAATGGATAAACCTGGGCCTGAAGCTTTTAGCCACATTCTCAGCTACAGTCTTACAGTGGCCATTTTTTCACCCGAACTTACAGGATAAACACGAGTTAGAGTCTTCATATTATAAGTCCGTCCGGAAACGTTCAAACTTCTAGTGTATAGAGTCGAATAAATTCACTATAACTGACAAAGACGGTACTTGATGCCGAACAAAAGCAGTACAAAATTTACGTATCGTTGCCGCAATATTTTCATCATTTTGAACTTAATTTTTTCTATTTCAACACGTTGTACGATCATAATATCAATCCATAGACAATAACCACCTCTATGTTTTAATAATTAAAAGTGACGCCTTGGTGTAACGTTTGGTGTGTAGGGCTATTACGCTGCCGCTCCGGAGGCCTAATGAATAAGGACCAAACTCTAGTCTAAGCCACAAAATATTTAAAGTGTATTCAAGTGCATCAGTAATAGGCTGCAATGCTTTCACACTACCATATCAATATTGATGGGTTGAATTTGAAAACAACAACTTAAGTAAGCTAACATCAAGATTTTCTAAAACGTATGTACTTTAAACATATTATGTTCATTTCAAATCGAAAAACTGTTGCCGTCAATAGACTTAAAAATAGAAGCCTATATTACTTTAGAATCCTATCACTCAAGATGTTGTTGTTGCAATCAAACCTTCAGTAAAAAAAAATACTTATTTTAATGGTAGGTACTATCTCCTGTGAGGAAGTATCTTTTGTCATAAAAAAAGATTCCACTCATCCTATCCGTTCGGACTCGGGTAAAAATTTTAGGTCCCCTTCATATCTACTAACTAAAAACATGGAAAAAGGAACTGTTGAAATGCTCTCATTGAAAGGAATCATCGAAAATTTTAATATATACCTACCTACTTTTGCTTACATGGGGGGCATAGGGCCTCCACTACTCCTGCGCGCCATCGTCTACGGTTTCTGAAGATGTTCTTTATCGCTCTCCAACTCTTACCCACAGTTGTGCTGATTTCTCTTTGTGTGAAAGCTGGTGTTATTTTCCAAGTGCTGCACCCATAAGGAAGCACGGATTCAACATTTGAGTGGAACAGTCGTCTTAAGGCTTATTGATTTGTTTCCCCATATTGCGAACATCATTCCGAACAAAGCCTTTGCTTTCCCAATTTCGCTGGTTATTTCTAGTTGGGCCCCAGCATCAATAAAGGCAATGCTCCCAAGATATTGAAAACTCTCTACCATTTCTACTGGTTGTCCAGAAATATCTACTTGGGTAGAAAGACGAAACTCCAAGGGTGATCCTTTGTATTTTTGCCATATTGATCTTAAGCCCAACGGTTTCAGTGTCTCTCCCCACCCTTTTGGAGATTCATGATCCTTTAAGAGAGTAAGCATACACCGTGCGCGTAGTCCAGATGTTTGAGGTGTGATAGCAGATTCCACTGAACTCCTTCATTTGCTGTCGAAAAAGCTACACGTAACACATCATTTAACACCAGCATGAATAGTATTGGTGACAGCATACAACCCAGTCTAACCCCAAACTCTTCTGACAGCCTTTCACTATGCAGAGCGTGATATTACGATCCATCATTATGTTAACTTAATATAATAGAAATCAATTTATCCACGGTCCCCTCCTGCGCAAAGCAAGCTAGATAAATTCATTTTTGACACTGTCAAACGCCTTTTCAAAGTTGATGAACACCAGGTGAAGTTGTGATCCATATTCAACGCACTGTTCGATGATGATCCAAAAGGTGTTGATAGGGTCCACATAGGGACACAGGAACATCATCCAACGCGGAATCCTGCTTTTTCGGCGTCAAGCGTGTCTTCGAGGTGGTCTTTTATCGGCTCCAAGACGATTTTTGCTATTTCTTTGGCTGCATACAGGCAGCACAATTCCTCTCCAATTTTCGCAATACGTGAGGTCTCTTTTCTTTGTGAGCTTGACAATCGTTCCCCTTTTCCACTCCTCAGGAAAACTCTCTGTTTCCCAAGCTCTCGCACCTACTTTTGAGTCATTTAAATTTTGATACCGAAAAAAGAACTTGAATATTGTTTAAATAAACAGAAAAAATTCTGTGCCAACCTACCGCATATGAAATTAGTTTAAATATTTCAATGATCAGTTAGATTTCCAATGAACATTGCAAAAATCTAAATTATCACTAAAAAAAATATTAATTTTTGTTGGCACTCGAGGTCGAGGGGAGCCAGTGCTTAGTGATTTCTGAAACGGACAGACAATTTTATGTTGATTCCGAAAGGCTTAGACCTTGGAGATGTCATTTTTAATGAAAGGAGTTGTTCCCGCATGAATTGTCACTTCCTGGCATAGGCTTGGAATTGATCTCTAGACCTCCGGATTTGAATGAAAATCACAAAAGCAAAAAAACATCAAGTGTATTTTTATTCTTAAGCCTAGTACGCAGCTGAAGTGAAACAATTAATTGTATACGAAAAATGAGTGGAGACTTGGTTCGAGTATCTGCTAGGATTTTCAGTTTAATTGACATTTCACTGTCGAACTGCGTACTACATAACAAAAAACACTACGAAATGTTTCGTTTACGATTTCGTTGTGTCAATTTCTGTATGAAAATTTTCGTTTCACTTCAGCTGCGTACTATGCTTTAAAGTGAAAATTTTTTTTTTAATATTTTACAATTTATATTTTTATTTATGCGAAATATTTTTTTTTTGTTCAGGTCTGCGATGTGTGTGATCCAAACAATCCTGAAAAGTATCATGGTCCCGAATATGCAATCGATGGTACTGAATTATGGTGGCAAAGTCCTCCTCTATCCAGAGGCATGAAGTACAATGAGGTTAATTTAACCATTGATTTTGGACAGGTAAGTTGAATTTTATTTTTAAGAAAATCATTTAAGAATTCAATCATCAATTATTTTAAACTCTTGCTTTTTTATATTATAATACTAAAAGAGACCGCAGTAAGACCCTACGAAATAGTATAGCGAGTAGCGTTGCGCTTACATATCAAAGTTATTTTAGAAAAAATGTCGTTGTCAACATAAGAAAATACATAACATCAAGAAATGCTACAATAAGTATAAAACAAAACATAAAGTTTTCATTCATTCAAGAATATTTCTTTTGCTCAATTTGATGCAACACACCGGATCAGAGTTTTTTTTTAGCCTTCGAATTATTCTACGAATGTAATTATGTACTTCTGTATGGACTTGTTTTTTTTTCGTTCATTCTGGTGAGTGCCGACTTGTTTGCATGAAAACACCGCCTGAGTTCTTAAATGCCCCATATCCAAAAAAATTATTCCCCGGAAAACGAATTTTAAGGTTTGAAAATAATTTCTTTACTTTCTTCTTGAAAAATATGATGTTTGAATTTTTATATACATTGTTTGAAAATATCTGTGTGGGAGCTTGAAAACATGAAGTCAAAAACTGCAACGATTATTTTTTTTTAAATAAAAGTATGAAAAAAGTCAGAAATGGATATAGAACCCTCTCCCATACGAATGCAAAACTTATGAAAAACAAATTTGAGATTTCCTATGTGCACTGAAACTTGGGAGTTCATCGTTAGCAAGAGTAGCAATAAAATTCAAAAGAACAGGCATTATTTATTTTTTATAATTTCCTTTTTATTGATAACGACATAAAACAAAAAATAATATTAATTCGGTGGCTATAGGCCTTACTCAATATTAGATTGTTTTATTCGTAAGTCTTAAAAAACCTTAAGTAAATGATAGATTATTTTAATACCAAATTGTGAAAAGAACTTAAAATATATTTTGGTCGTTAAAATAAATCAGAAAAATACATTCTATTGCCTTCGGTTTTGCTTATAAAATTTTGTCTACTCGGCCATTCCAAAGTAACGGAGAAGACAATCGGACGCTTGTAGTAAGGTTTTTCTTGTTAAGAAATTAATATTTTTTTATGAAACTCAGTGGTTTTTAAGAATTCATCACAAAGTACACGACACAGAAGTTTCACCAAAAAATTATGAAATTTAGTAAGTTTATTCAAAAAAATAGACGGTAACGGAGAAGACACGTACGCTTTAGAGATTTCCGCCCATTGCGTTGAAGTTTAAAATTCTGCGCCGTCCATTAAGATATGAAGTTGATTTTTTTTGCAGACTTTCATAAAATCAACATTTATCAAAAAACCATCCTTGGTTTAATGCCAAGTTTCATTTTACTAACAGAAACAAATATGAAAGATGGTAACGGAGAAGACAGCTAATGGTAACGGAGAAGACACGTACGATTAAAGATTTCTTTTTAATTCAGTTATATTGAAATTCGTATTTTTAAATTATTCTCATCAATGATGAAATTGATTCAGGCAATTGAAAAATTGTGTGTTAAATTTCATTGAAATCGGTTAACGTTAACACGTGCTAGCGAGTACTTGAAATTTTTCATTCAAAACACATGGGGTTTTCACAGTTTTTACTCAAAATATCAGCAAAATTGTAAAAGTTGATGGAAAATCTTTAAACTTAGCATATAAATTAACTACTGTTAGGAGTATTAAAAAAAAATATTTTTAATAGTTTTGCATAATATTAACCCCATCAAAAAATTTAATTAAAAATCGTTGTTTTTGTGCATTTGTTGCTATTTTAAATGGAGTAACTGTTGTTTAAAAAAATAAAAAAAATATATTTGTATACTCCTTATAGTATTTAGCATATTTACCAAGTTTAAAGTTTTTCCATCAACGTTTACACTTTTACGGGCCCTTTGAGTAAAAGACTGTAAAAACACCATGTTTTTTATATGAAAAACTTCAAGTGCTCGCTAGCACGTGTAAACGTCAACCGATTTCAATGAAATTTAACACATATTTTTTTTTAGTTACCTTGATCCATTTTAAGCAAGGGGATCAAAGAAATTCAGACTTTAAAAAAAAAGTGCCTGTGAGTCTTTGAAATTTGGATGAGAAAGTGCAATTTTGTCTTCTCCGTTACCCTGTTTTAGACAGTAAGACATGATTTAAAAATCTATAAAAAATCCACCATAATCCTTTTTCAAGTCTTGCTTTGTATGCGGAATAATATTACAAACACTAATATAGTTCACCATTTATACCAACTTTAGTCATTTTTCGGTAACGGAGAAGACATGAAATGTTCAGTCATTTTGAGGCGTAATACTATTTTTACAGCACTCCTATCAGAAAAATAGTTCCGAATTTAAGTAGTGTATTGAAAACACTTATAAAAACTTAACTGCACATCGCCATTTGCATCACAATTTATAAAAAAATTTTGCCCCACGTATTATAAAGGAGATGGCCAAAAAAAAGCCCAGAGCCGACAGAAAAAATTCATATGCAGTTTTTGAAGGCTGAATAAGTACATCAAAAATATGTAATCGTTAGATCGAAAAACCATCAGGGATAATTAATATTAAGAGATTAAAAGTTCGAATTTACATTGATGCAAAATCTGTTCAAAACAGTATTTTATGAATAGTTTGTGGGAGATAATGGTTAAGAAAGTTTGGTATTTATTGTGGAATATAAACAAAACAATGAAATGGAGTAAGCAAAAACTATTATAACTATAGCAAAATTCTACGATTTCAAGCTATATCTAGATACTTGTATGTGAATTAGGAACAAATAATTTTAGACTTATCTAGTAGGTTATTTTTACTTGCGATTATATGTAGGTACTATAAGGCAACTTTTGGATTCGTGCAAAAAAAAAATTTTGAGATAACAATCAAACATGATATTACGATGATAGAGAACACCAAAAAAGTGGGTTGCACAATTCTGTCTGTCTGTCTGTCTGTCTGTCTGTTCGTCTACAGCCTAAACGGCTGGATCGATTTTCTTCAAACTTTTTTCAATTTTTTTTAGGACCAAAAATAACGGTACCTGCCATACATTTTTTTTGGCAAATTTACATAATCGTATTTTTCTCAAAAACGGCTCGACAACTTTTCTTAAAAAAAATTCAATAAATTTATTTTAGTAAAGGCTTTCTTTGGGTGGAAAACCATTTTTCCAAAATGGTTATTAATGGTACCTCCCAAGGAACCATTTTTTAAATTTTTGATTTTCTCCAAAAAATGTTAATAGTTTTGTTTACCAACATTTTTGAAAAAATATTTTTAGGATTTTTAAAAAATATTTCAAATTTTTTTTTGGAAAATCAAATATTTCGACATTTAAGACTTTTTTAGTACTTTCTAAAATATTTTTAGAAAAAATTTTACATTTATGAAAAAATAACGGTACCTTCCATACAAAAGTTAAAAAACCGCAAAGGAAAATATTTTTTTGCTTGAAAACGACTCCTACGATTTTGATAAAATTTTTTTCATATACTAAAATTAGTATTTTTTTATTTTGAGTTTTCTCGTTATCAGTGTAACGGATTTAAATGAATTTTTTTATATACAAATTTCAGATAAGATTAAATAATATTGCATATCAAAATTTTCAAAAAAAAGTTTTTGGATTTTTAAAACAAATTTCAAATTTTTTTTTTTGAAAATTCGATATCTCAAAAACGGGTTGACAATTTTTTTTCAAATTTTGTTTTTATATACACATAAATATATAGTTTAAATCTGCATACCAAAATTTGTTCTTAAAAATGTTTTAAGAATTTTATATATAAAAAATTATTTAAAAAAAAAAAATTCGTTTTTGTTTCTTTTTATTGTGATCTCAAAGCTTTGTGAATTTTTGGATTTTTTTAACTTGACCTCTGGTTTTGGCATCTTAACTGCCATTATTTTTTTTGTTGAAAAAACTACCATTTTATTTTGTTTGTTTAAATGGCTAAAAACGACCATTGTCTGAATCAGAAAAATCGTTGATATCTCACACACAGCTTCTTTTATACCATTTGATCAGCTATCTTTTATACTAAAAAAAAAAAAAACATGAAGGGGTCGTATTTGGTGGCTCATAGCTCCTATACTAGATGGATTTCGGGGTTGCCCTTTTGGTGATGTCAATTGCTTATTATAAGGTACCCATTGGCTAACATTTCGTTCTTGTCGATTCTGGGTTTTTTGTCCATACATTTTTGGCCATCTTCTTTTTATATGTGGCAGATAAGCACTGAAAGGACCCAAAAATATGTGGTCTATGGATCAAATATGGTTTTTGTAACTCGCTTAATAATAGAGATAGAACAACGGGGATAGCAGCAAACGATAGAGAAAATTTGAATTAGTACAACTGCATCATTAACTCAGTTTCCCGAAAAAGTAGTCTATGAGGCATTTAAGTGCTCAGGCGACGCTATGTCTCACGGTTCAGAATATACCATTTGAAAGGTATTTTTACAGTAAATGCAGATACAACATGGCTACCAATTTCAATCATTAGATTTAACAGTATGTATGTTTTTGGATTATGCAAATTTTTTTTGTCTGCTGACTGGCCTAATGTAATAAAACAAAAATCAATTTATCAAACGATGACGACCAATAGCTTTTTGCATAGTTCAATGGGTGCTTTAGATACGAGGAAAATCAAGCCTATATTTTCGGTAAAAAAAATATTTTTTTTCCATTTGCAACTTTATATCGCGGAGTATAATACACTATGAAGATGGACGAAGAAACCTTTCAGGAATATGTGTCTCAAATTTTTGTAGTAACTTAAGTCTTCCCATGTGTTGTTTATAGGATCACGTGAGTGTTGTCTTCGTTTGAAAAGATACCTTCACGAAACCTTTTTGGATTTGTTATGGCTATTTGATTGTTAAATGTTTCCATTCTGCTTTGGTATTCTTGATAACTTAGCATTTTTTTTTTTTACCTCGGTTCACCTTACAAACAAAACTCTTAATCGTTTTTTATTGGATCACTATGTTTGTAAGGATAGGGAATGTGCCTATCTCGACATTTTTGCGATTTAAATGCGGTAATTTTGCACGTTGTTTGTTGTTTTCATTTTCATTCGAATTCGTTCCATGTGAATTTATGGACTGCTGAATATTTTTTTTTTTGTATTATTTTATTTTGTGTAGGTAGGCACTTAGAATTAGACACACAATAAAAAAAAAGACTTGCAGATTTTCTTAGGAATGCATGAGATCATCATAGCAATAGACTTGCGAATTATTTCGCGTCATCATGTGTGAAATAAGAAATAGAGCGGGAAATTAATGAAGATATACAGTGGCTCACTATGAAAATGGCCGATCCTTAACCAAATTCTTTTTCTTTGAAAAACTGTAGGAAATCAAGTAAAATAAATAAAAGAATATGTGATTTTCAATAGATTAGATTGTACTTTTGTTTTAAAAATACCAAAATCTTAAACAAAAATATTGAATAACAAACGAATTACAGAAAATAACGAAATAAAATAATTATTCAATCACACAGTGAAAACAGCCCAGTTACGTTTAAGTTTTAAAAAGGTTAGTAAATGCGTCTTGAAATTTTGTTAAGTATTTTGTAGGAGTCCTTTTTGTCTTTTAAATGATTTAACACGATTTGGGGCTGATTCAACAGTTGAGCACGGAGGAGGTCTTATAATGGTTTTGGGTTCATGTTCAGCATCTGGGGTTGGCACCTTACATTTTATTGAAGGAATGATGGGAAGATATCAATATTTAGATATTTTATACTTCAATTTTGAAAATAGTACCTACTGAAATGGTTAAAATTGAAACGTTTTTTATTTCTATCAAGATAATAATCCGTAGCACTCGAGTGGAAATTGTTAGGGAATGGCTGTTGCATAATTGTAAATCCCACCACAATCACCGGATCTAAAAAGAGTTTGCCAATTTTTACAAAAGATTAAAACTTTCAACTAAAGTGCCCCAATTGAATCGGTCTCAAATCGCCTAAAATCAGTTAAAAAATAGAATAAACCAAAACACTAAACAGGATTTCAAGACGCGTTTACTAACCTTTTTACAACTAAAATGTAACTGCCCCATTTTCACTGTGAGATGAAATAATTATCTTACATCCTTTTTTTTCTGCTATTCGTTTGTTTTTAATATTTTTTTTTCCAGATTTTGATGTTCTTAAAACAAAAATACAATATTCTATTGAAAACCAATTTTTATTTTTTTTATTTTATTCGATTTCCTACAGTTTTTCAAAGAAAAAGAATAAAGGTAAAGGGTGGGCCATTTCAATGTGAGCCACTGTAGATATGCTTCGAGTAACTACTTCTTTAATTTGGTTTAACTTAATATTATATTTAAAAGGGGATTCACTTCATACTTTATTTCACGAGGATTCTGTAAATATCTTCAACATTCAAATACATTTTGACTTATTTGAGAATATCAAAGAGGAAATCAAAGAATCTATTTAACTTAGCTGGGAGCTAAGTATTTAACGAAGCAAAAGAGCAATGATTTATCGTTTGTTATTTTCTTAGGATTTTAAAGGCACAACCAAACGAAGTTAATGCTATTTTTCGAACAAAAATCATAATTTTTGAATTGCCTTATCAAGTAAAATTCAAATTATTTATTGTTTATTTCTTATCTCTTTGAAGAAGTGTATTAAGAAGAATTTTTTATATATGTACATATACATCCAAATCAGCTTTCCCAATAAGAAATCGTTTTTTTTTTTGTACCAACAATTATTTGTTCATTTCCGCTGTATACGATAAAGATTCTTATGCCCACCAAGCTAAGCCTTCTGAGGTCATTATGTTATCATAAGCGACAAAAATAATTAAAAAAACAATTACACAAGCCACACAATTGAATTGAAAAAAATAAACTAACTTATCTGGTTAACAATGTTTATATGATACAAAATGGACCAACGCGCTATTTCAATTAAGAGTCAGAAGAAATTTAATTGGTATGGATAATGGATATGAATTAAATCGTTTAGTTCAGCTATACTCAACCTGCGGCCCGCGGGCCGCATGTGGCCCGTCGAGCTGTTCTAAGTGGCCCACTTGGCATACTTGCAGAAATATGCGAATTTATAGAAAAACTGAATACCATAAATCAAAATTTACATTCGTTTGGAAAAAGTGTCTAAATCGATTTGGAAATAACACCCAAAAAAAGACTGAATATTTTGGATGATATTTCCTGATTTCCTCGCTTCTTTTACAAAATGAAACAGTGCCCGAAATATAAAATAAACAGTGTTGTCAGTAAAAGACAAGTGGAAATAGCTCAATCGACGTCTTTTCGTTTTCACGAATGTCTGATAGTGTTTTCGTTTGGTCCTCCTGTAGCGTCCGAAATCATTACAAATGCTTTCTGAAAAAGTTCATTTGGCACTAGATGACAGTTCTTCTTCTGAAGATTCTGGGTTTGAAGAAAGATCACAACCAGAAGCACGCATACCTGCTCACAATTGAAACATCAAAATTGTCAATGTTATTTGTAATTTAATTTTGGAATTGTCATTTTCACTTATACTTAAATTTGGAGTTAAAAGGAAACATTCCATCCTCTCTATTATCGTCATCTTCATACCTTGCTGTAGATACGGAGCTTACTCAAAATAAAAACCCAAGGTGGAGACAATACCCCGTTCCTTAGTTAGTCGCAAACAGTTTCAGACCGCCAGATTTAGTGCGGACCAGTACAATTTTTCACTTGTGGAACGGGTCTGCACTAAATGTGGTGGTCTGAAACTGTTTGAAACTCGGCAAGGAACACAGCAATTCGCTGCTGTTATTGAGGAATATCAATATTCAGAGAACAGCTGTGTGAACGTTTCATCCCCCAAATGCAACAACTAAGTGCACAAATGCAACCAAACCCAAACTTCAGAATCAAGAACAGGGTTGCAACTTATTGGTTTGGCATTCTGGAATCGGGATCGGAGAGCTTCGGAGGGTACTTCCGGATTACCAAACGAAAACGCTATGACAAGCAAATATTTTGCTAACGTGTAAAAGACATAGATTTTGCAGTTGAAACTCAAATTGTAAGTATCTAATTTTGAGAAGATTCACCGGTTTTGCTTTCAAAAGTGAAGACACAAAATAAAAAAAAAAAAACAATAAGACTGTGAAATGAGTGCCCACAATATAAATTTCCCCCTTCTCCTTCAAAAAATAGATAATGTTCCTGACAGAAGAAAAAGTCCCAAAGTCGACGCTGGATTGAAAAATTTACATCTTGGAACTACATACCTTTGGGAGATCTTGAAAAAGTGTTCTTAATTTCAGAAATCAAATACATTTTTAGTTTTAAAATTAATGAACCATTCAATATAAATTACTTAACACCTTAAGTCCAAAAAATAATTTATGTTTTGGCCCGAGGCAACATAGCTAAAACGTTTTTTTGGCCCTTATGAAAAAAAGGTTGAGTATGGCTGGTTTAGTTGAACCAACAAAGTATTAGTTTCCCTTTTTGTTGCTGAAGTATTTTGACAATGTTCAATTTGACCGAAATTGGAAAAAAAATAAATTTCTTCACAAAAAAAATATTTGTTTAATTATTTATTAACTTTAAAAGGAGGTTTTGTTTAGTAACATACGAGCAGATCGCTGTGAAGAATTCAAAGCTTTTCACACCATCATATTATGAGTATTGAAATTTTGAATACAACAAACAACAACTTGAGTGTAAAGTTTTGTTTGTTTGGTTGTAGCTTTAAAATTTCTTAATTTTTACTTGTGATAAATATAGTAACCTATTATGCATCCGTAAAAAATTGAATTCAAGATTTTGATCAAACCTATTAATATTACGATAATGGGGAAGAAGAAAAAACGTGGATCTCACAATTTTGTATATCTGTGTGTGGCTGGCCGTTGAGCTACAGAAAACTTGTTACATAGCAATTTTCGGATATTTCCCCCACATTCCCACACGTTTTTTTTCATTTTTTTCAACCGTAATTTTTGGGTGGAAATCCATTTGTCAAAAAGAGGTTATTAAAGAACCATTTTGTTGTTGTTATTGTTTTATGGGCGAAGATCCCATAAAACCTGACCTACAGCCCATAAAACAACTACAAAATATATATCTATAAAAAAAGTCATAAAAATTATACATTGGAACCATTTTTTAATCTTCGATTTTATTAAAAACGGTAGGTACTGGGCATTACTGATTTTAATATTATTTTACTTGCGATATAGGTACTATTTGGGCAAGTTTTGAATTCGTGCAGTTAAAAATGTTGAGATAATAATAAACCATGACATTACAATGGTAGAGATAACGTAAAAAGTGGGTGCCAAAACTCTGTCTGTCTGTTGGTACCTCCATCTACAAGCCTAAACTAATAAAGCGATTTTCTTTAAATTTTGAACTTAAGATTTTTTGTGATTCCCTAGAGGGGTAGTTAATGTTAATGTTTACCATAACCCCCACGGAAAAACTCTTACACCCATGAAACTCGCCAAAAATATTGAATTTTTCATGGAAGCCAAGAATCCAAATGGTCCATACAAATATCTTTTGTCTAATATTGCTTTTGTGGCGGTTACATTTTGACCTGTTCTACGGAAAAATACGATTTCAAAAATTGATTTTTGCTTGAAAAGGACCATAACTTTGTTAAGGGTGCATGTATCATTTTGGTTTAGCTTTAACTAGATTCAGCGTTAAAAAATACCCTTAAATCATATGCCATACTTAGTGTATATACCTCAATTACACCAAATCGGAATTTTGGCTCAAATCTTTCAACTTCTCTCCAGATTTTCCCTCTCTTTAATAAAAAATCCCCCAGAACAAATATATTTATGTGGACTATATTTATTCTTGGTTGCCATGACAAATATAATATTTTTGGCGAGTTTCATGAGTGTAAGAGCTTTTTCGTGGGTGTTATGGTAAACATTCTTCACTTGCCCATCCCCCTTAAAAAAACACCCTTTCACCATGGATTTTTTTGGAGACTGTCTTGATTCTTATTTCGTATGACAAATGGAAGATTTACTCCAAATTTCATAAACATACCTTTATTTTCAAAGGGTTTTCGATAATATTTTACCTGTTGTACCTGAAAAAAAGTCATCATTACGTAAAAAGGACTATAACTTTTTTGTGGGTGGTTGTATCACTTTGAATTTGGTTTCATTAGATTCAAAGTTAAAAACTACATTTAAATTATGTATCATGTGGTTAGGTTGTACCAAAACAAATACTTTAGTTTGATAGACCTCCAAGTTCTCCACGTCTGCACATCTTCAAATGCATCTTCTCAAAAAGCCAATGCGGGGATTTTGGGGGACTTTGGATATGTTATAGAAGTTGCAATTCTGCGTCGATTCCAATTTTAATATTTCATGAATTAATTTGTTCAAGGTTCCCCATACGATTTGTGCTATTTTTCCTGGTCTATAATAAATACTACAAATTGTTGTACCATTACACATAAAAAATTAATTTATAAGAAAATTGCTCTAACAATTTAATTTTTTTTTTTAAATCGGCTTGTGTGTAAATGGAAATCCACACAAATGCAGTGCATGCTGCAAGTTGTACATCAATTTATATTGAATAATTTTGAATGAACAACAACAACTTGCGTGTGTTACCACCAAGTATATAGGCTGGAGTTATAGCTATGTCATGAGAGCCACCTCGATCATCAGACTCCTTTACTGGTGCTTAGTCTGGTTATGCTCGTATTAATTGAAAAAATAAAGAAACCGACTGAACAATAGCAAGCTTGTGTGCGTTAATAAAAATGCTAGTCGCTGTTGCAATTGATAAACAACGAAACCTGCATTGGGATTGAACTTTGGCTTCAGTGGTGCGGTGTGTAGAGTGTAGTGTATCGGCCTCTGAATTGCAAGGTTCATGGTTCTTCCCAGATGACGGCAAGGAGTTTTTTAATTAATACGAGCCGCAGTTGCAAAAAGGCTTACTATTGTACTGAATTCGGTACTATTGGAGAACGCAAGCACCACTTTTCAATTTTCAGTACTATTTGTAGGTACTATTTTTAATTTTTGAAAAGGTCAACTTTCATAAATCTCTAAAATCAAACAAATATGTTCAGTCAGACTTCACCACATCTTCACAACAAGAAAAGTATTTGTGAACGCGCCCCAAAGGGCCATTAAATTTTGGATGCATTCATTACTCATCATGATCGTACTTACGTGCTCCGATGAAAATTTGACTTGACATCTGGTACTGGTTGCATTCATTTCGTTGTTTTTTATTTCTCTCTATCTCGCGTAAATTCAATAGTTCAATTTGTTTTAAGATTTTTTTCTGGCGAACAAAAAATATTGAACTCATTAACAAAGAATATCGAGCTCTAGCTGACTGCTAGAAATGCTTCTATTACTGAGCTCTGGGCTGAAATTGGCCTTGTGAAAAATGATTGCAACGAGTTCATGTTTTCAAATATATACCGAATTGTCCAGGGTGCTTTTTCTATTCCTCATTCTTCCGCAAACGATAGCTATAACTCCAGTCTATATACTTGGTGGTAACACACGCAAGCTGTTGTTGTTCATTCAAAATTATTCATTTTAAATTTTAGTTTCCATATATTCATTAGGGTGGTCCCTATTTTAACAAATTTTGAGCACACTTTTTTTTGTTCATCGATATCTTAAAACACTACCTTATTTTTTTTCCTTAAAATCACGTTACACGCTCCGCATTGAGCTTAAGGTTGGGTTGAAGCTCTTGTGAGAGTTATGCTATGTTTCCACCAAAGGTTTATCTCAGATTAGATTTAACCTTCCGATGACAACACTTTTAAAATTACATACACCACAACAGGGGTGATGGAACACCCCAGCTAAAATTTAATGCAAAAACAGTATTTTTACGGATAGTAAAAAATATTTATGGAATTGTAATATTTCATTGACATAAGGAAAAACAGAAAATAGGATATAAAAAAAAAAAAAAATATTGCTGGGTAGTTAAAAGGGCTAAAGGCCAGTTGATGCAAGTCTCTCTCATATTTTCAGGAAATGCAGCACAATTGCTATTCAAGCATGAAAACTTGATTTTTTTTCCTCAATATTCTGGACAAACTACATATCTTTACTGCTTCTGTAATTTAGGGGGGGCTAAGCTCCCCTTCAAATGACTCTAGAGGGTAACTTCATTAAAATTTTCGCATACATGAAAGACAACATGGGGTAATGTGTCACCCCAGTGCATGCTGTATTCCATCGTATTCAAAAACCACAGGCCACTGCTTGGACTTCTTATCATCAACTGACATCTGACATATTAAACGACAAATACCTAGAACGGTAGAAAAGAAAACCAGGCAAACCCAAATTACAACTAAAAGAAAATTGTCTGGGGTGACAACCCTGTTGTCATCCGAAGGTTAATAAATCTTTTTGGTGTTTCTACCGCACAAAAAGATTTAAAAAAGATTAAATTTGACAGCACCTTCAAGAATGCAAATGGCGTTCCAATTGTTCTTATGAAGTGTGAATGAGACAGAATGTTTGATTCGTGTGAAACAATGAAGAACTGAATGCGAGTCTCGAATGAATCGTTCAGCACCATGTAAAAATCGGTTAGTTCGATTTGTAAAACTATTTGTCCTAGGAAGATTTAACAAGATTAATTTCTAATCTTCAAGATTTACGAAATAAATTTGTATGGTAAATCTACTAGATTTAAAGGAGATTTAAGGTTAATCTCATTAAATCTCAGATTAGCGCTAGGTGGAAATGTAGCATTAGGTCCTATTTAAATCCTTTTGTAGCTCCAAAAATAACGGTACTTGCTGTAACGGTTGTTATGAAAAAGGTTATTTATCTTAAAAACGGCTCAAACAATTTCGATAAAAATTCTAAAAATGTTTGTATGTTAATAACACTTTAATATTTTTAAAAGTTCTTAATTTCCAAGCAAATTGAACTTTGTGAGCAAGAACGTACGACCCAGTCGTGCCTTTTATATTTTTTTCTTAGCAAGAGTAGGTAGGTAAATTTTTTAATTGCTGCTGGTTTTGGTCGGTTTTATGAAAAGTCAAATTCAAATGTTCGAACTCATTGCGGCACGTGTTAATACAATCCGATTACCATCAAATTATGTTTGTACACGTTTTTAATGTAGAAGAATAAAAAAAGATGGTGCTCAGTAAAAACAAACAAAGTTTTTTTCCTCCATACGAATAGGGACCACCATTTAATATTCATCTTTCCTTAAATTATCAAATGGCATTCTTGTTTTCTAGCTCCAAATTATTATACGAGTCGCTTACACAATTTGTTAAGAACGATTTTCATGTTTTTTTTCTATATTTTTCTGTAATTGCATATTCTTAAAAGTTCTGAAGTTCCAAGATCCAAGCAGTTTGAATTATATAATTTTATAATTTTAACTATATGCCTGTAAGACCTATGGTCTTTTAAATGCAACCTGAATTGCACGGCACTAGTTAAAAAGAGTAGGAGGATAGGAAAGATTTGGCACAGTGGGTAGAGATCAAGGTGTTTATTATCTCATTAAATCTCACGGGTGGCGTCCAGTTAAGCTGGGAGAATATAGAAAAGAATGCTGCCTAGAATGGGGCTCGAACCCACACCTCTAAGTTAGCAGTCAAGCACTACATCCACTGCACTATTGCCACCCGCGTACTATAAGACCAAGTACGTGCGATCCAGTCGTGTAATTTATTTCCTATGCACCGTATTCGTTTTTTTTTTTTCTAACCACAAAATTTGAAAAATACGGGTACAATTTTTTAAAAATTATCTTTCTAAAAATTTATTAATGTTTTTTATAGAGCATCACTCTGATTTTTGGTGAATGATTTCTGAAACCTCTATTTTGCAATTCTCGACTTTCAAGTGTTCATATCTTGATTCGCATCATTTTTCGTTTGAAAAATAGATTCTACTGAAATTTCGAATTTCAAAAAATCACGTAGGTTATAATTTCTAAATAAAATTTTCTTTATATGGTATTTTTTTTGTATATCCTTTAGGCTAACCATCTTAGCTGGGGCAGATAATTGAATAACCCCAAAAATTGAGAGATATTGCTTAGCAACCCTATGTCTTGACCACTTTTCGAAAGGCAACCCATGCACAAATTGTTTTTTGACACTGCCTGCAAAACCGCATACCGCTCATCTGGTACCTTTATGAGGGTAGGTCGTCCTATGGCGGGATCCTAGACTATTAGTAATAAATTTTTAAAAAATTTGTATTTTTCATCAAACTCAATTTAAACAAATAATAAATAACTATGTCACTTTCCAAGAAATTCCCATTCATAATTTACGTGTTTAGCCATATTATTCCTTATTTAGCATGTTTTTTAAATTATGTGGAGTCAGATGACGAAGACTTGAAACTAACTAAGCTTTTCTTGGAAACTAATAGAGATATCGTAAAAATCTGAACTTAATTTTGAAGAAGAAAGTTAATTCTTTCAGGAAGGATTGTTAATTTTGTTGACAGAAAATAATTTGCATAACCGCAAAAATACAAAAAAAATCGTTTTTTGGCATTTCCTAACGGGAATATCTCGAAAACCCGGGTGGAAGATGGATGATGGATTTGAATTCAGAAAGAAAAGAATCTCTAAAGTTACTTTTACGTTTTGGTGCCCAAAATCGCGTAAAGCTGTGTTAGTAGAAATTTGCCCCTTATTCTTAGCAATTTTTGGCACCCAATTTTGTGGGATTAATTTTTTTAGAAATTCACTATTTAACTGTAAATAGAAGCAACTAAAGGGGTTTCCAATGGAGGTGGTTCAATATTGACAGTCTGTGGCAGCCGTATTGTTTTTGATGCGCCTGTCATATCTGTGTTTTATTTTTGACCCTCTTTGATTGAAAAGATTAAATCCGGTATCACAGCACTATAATGACAAGAAAAGTGCGGGGAAGTGAGTGTAATGAAGATATAATATAAAAACAGGACTCATGAAACTCATTTGCTTATTGTTGTTGGTTCAATGTGTCCTGAAGCGCCTTAAAGTTTCTACTGTAAACATAAAATGCACGATGAAACTCAAGCATTCCGGGCTCAATTTTCAATCTAAACAGGGTCGTTTACTAACTGATGTTAAATCACTACGGGAAATCACCCTATATTTATATTAACTGCAATCTTAAAAATCATCTAAAAATAGAGAAGTTAGTGCGCAAACTCCTTACGCAACTTTATTAAGCAATTAAAAAAATAAAAATTAAATTTATTGTAAATTTTTAAAATTATTTCTCATTTGAATACTCAAGAAAACTCCAAGTAAAATTTAATATTTATTTTGTATATTTCAAAGCGCATTTATCTTCGTCTTGTCTATTTGCCTTTGCCTTTAGTACCTATTCATTTTGGGTAACAGTTTACTTTTGGCAATTACTCAGCTTGACCTTTCGATACGCTAAAAATAAATAAAATTAGTATTGAACAACTGTTTACATAAACAAATTAAAATTATTGTTTCGGTACCATAATTAGTTTTGCAATTTTCAATGTCGAAGTAACATTGATTGGGGAACCTACGGTAAGTTCTTCCCTTGTTAGCTGTTGCACAAACTGGTTGAATTTGTTGAGAACACACGCGATCACATTTTTTCTTTTGAGCGTTAGATACGGCTAACAAGCATGCTAAATATTTAAAATTTTATTAAATTGTTATTCTATAAAAATTATTTAAATCAACTTACCAAGCGCAAAGAGAACAAAAATTATTACTTTCATTTTTTTAAAGAAGATTTCAAGCTTTATACTGGAAAAGAATTAATTTTACAGCACCGATACTTCTGCTTTTATACATCTTAGCAGACATTTTTGCTGAAGATTTATTGTCTTAATATGACAAAATTAAAAAAACAAAACCAATAAAATTATGTAAACAACTGTAAATATATGAATGGGAGTACTCAATGAAGATGTGCAAGTGTCCTATATTAAGGTTGACTTATTGAGGGTATAACAATAAAATGTCATATACATATGTAAAAGTACATACTTACATACTTCGCTTATGGGTCACATTTTTCAAAACCTTTTTTCGGGTTATTGGGCTTTACCTGTTCTGGAGCTGAAATATTTTGTTTGCTTATACTATTTAATTATTTGGCTTTATACATTGTACATTAGGGTGGTCCTTAAATTGGACATTGTCTTGGATTGCCCTCATTCGACTCAAAACATTAAAAAACAATTTCCCTAATTTTTTCAGATTTTTATTTCACCCCCCTGGTCTCCCTTTTTTCACTTCAAGGTACAAATAATGGAGTTAGGGTGATTCTTATAACACGCAAAAAAAAGGTCAGAACTTATAGATTAGATTCAGACGAAAAAAAAATTGTATTGGAGGGGGGGTCTAATTCCCCCCGTTTAGGCGGGAGGGGTAATTTTCTAAAAATTTGACCCAAAATATAAAAAAAAATATTAAAAAACAACGGGACCACTTACAATGGCATGCTATAGCTTTTTTTAAAGCCATGAATCCGGTCTATATTATATTTTTTAAATCAAGTTTTTATTTTAAATAGTTTTTGAAAAAACAATTTTCAAAACTTAAAAATAAAAACAAAAATAATAATTTTTTACGATTGAAAATTATTTTTTTCAGAAACTATTCACAATTAAAACTTGATTTAAAAAATATTTTAGAGACTGGATTCATGGCTTTAAAAAAAGCTATAGCATGCCATTCTAAGTGGTCCCGTTGTTTTTTAATACTTTTTTTTCTATTTTGGGTCAAATTTTTAGAAAATTACCCCTCCCACCTGAACGGGGGGAAATAGACCCCCCCTCCAGTACGATTTTGTTTTCGTCTGAATCTAATCTATAAGTTCTGACTTTTTTTTTGCGTGTTATAAGAATCACCCTAACTCCATTATTTGTACCTTGAAGTGAAAAAAGGGAGACCAGGGGGGTGAAATAAAAATCTGAAAAAATTAGGAAAATTTTTTTTCTCCATTTAGAGTCATTTGATGCCTATCCAAGTTGGAATTTCAAAAAAAACCCAATATAAGGACCACCCTATTGTACATACATTATGTAGGTACAAGCGACAGTACACATATTAAAGGTATAATATGAAAATCATAGTTTTGATTTTTCTTCAGTTCTGCGCATACATACAGCTGCGGTCAAAATAATAGTTGTACTCCATTTCAAAAAATCAAAACTGAAAAAAAGTTGATCCCTCGATTTTTAACAAATTAATACCCATGTGATTTTGAAATTGGTGTTTTTAAGCTTTCATTTAAAAAAAAAATAAAATTTCAAATATAATATTTGATCCTATATTTTCAAATTTATTGAAGAACCTTTGAAAAACAGCGGTCAAAAAAATAGTAGTGAGAAGATAATCCGCCTTTAACTATTACAAAAAAGCAAATATAGGACAAAAATTGTATCATAAGATGTAGTTGAGGGTTTGAACCTTAAACTTACATTTAGTTGCAAGTCCCTCATTGGAAATAATAGCAGCACAACGGCGTTGCATTGGGCTTATAAGGTTTTTACGTCTTTCTACGCTTATCGACTTCCATGAGTGCTGAATAGCTTCCCTAAGGGTTTTATTGTTAAATGGCTGGCAACTAGCAACATATTTCTTTGCATCACACAACAAGTTATCAATGGGATTTGAGTCCGGAGACTATGCGGCCAGTCCATCACATTAACTATTTTTGCCTGGAATCATTGCTTCGCAAGTTAACTAGTAGGCTTTGGGTCATTTTCTCACTGAAAAACACATTTCAGTGGTATTTTATCTTCAGTATAGGGTTGCATTACTTCCTGCATGATCTTAACAAAGATTTGCTAATCCATGATACCTTCACTTTGGTGTATTGGAAAAACACCATACAAGGAAAACCATGTCCAAACATTATGCTGGGTCCTCCGTGTTTAATTGTTTTTGCTTTGATACGTGGATTATATTCTGTGTTTGGTGGCCTTCTTACATATTGATAAGGTCCATTTCCACCGTTTAAAAAAATCTTGGACTCGTCCGACCACAGAATATTTCTCCAATTGTATGCAAGCCAGTCAAAGTGATTCCTTTGCGAATTTCAATATTTTTTTTACATTGTTTTTTGTCAACAATGGTACCTCTCTAGGGCTGTGAGCGGCTTGAACATGTTCTCGTGAACTTCTACGAACCGTTTTATTGATGGCATCAACATAAAATATGCCTTTTATTTCAGAAGCTGGCGTAAAGGGATTGATTTTTAAATGCCTGATGAGTGATGACTCATTTACCAACTTTGGTGGCAATAGCGGCTTCCACCCGCCATTTTCTGACTTTGGCAGTTAAATAATGGCTTTTTTTACCATTCCTGGTGAACATTCAACTAGGCATTGAACCAGCGCATAAGTTTTGCCTTCCGATATCAGTCTTCTAACTAGGACACGCTATTCCGGTGTTCAGTGTTTGCCCCTGCCCATTGCTGGCAAAACTATGACCAATTTTTCAATAAAAACTATGAAGGTGTAATGAATAAACAAAATACAAGGTTTTTTTAAATGTTCAATTTTATAAATAAAAAAGAAAAATAATATTTCTTTACATAAACCGGTGCACTACTATTATTTTGACCGGAAGAATTCGTAGCTTTGATTAATAACGGTTGTTTATTTGTCATATTACCGTTGCAACAAAGAATATATTTGTACCCGATTATTAAGAAAATGTTATTTAGTCAAAATGTAACAGTTTTTTTTCTATCAACGCAATATAAAACTTACAAAACCAAGGTTATGCAATTCTTTTACTTGAACTACTATTATTTTGACCGCAACTGTATATCAAAATTTGTGTCAAATGTCAATTGTTAAAACTGTTTTTATAGAGAGTGTAGACGAAACAACCGACTTCATTTACTGTTTTCGAAAGACTCCCCTTGTCGTGTCATTTCGGTGGTCGCAAGCCCAAACATTCGCAGTGGATAATCGTCGGCACGTTTAAAGAGTCAGCACAATTTAACTATTGTATGATTGCACTTTGATTGACCCAAAACAATATCCGTAAGTTGATACCGAATTGGCAATCAAAGTGAACAACATAATTGAAATGTGCTGAGTTCAACGCACGACGATTTCCGCTGGTTGGTATGGGAGGAGACACAACATCCCTCCCCACCTGGAGGAAGAACTCACGATCAACCGGATGACAATCGACAAGATTATATTATTTTTATTAAACAATTTCTTAAAAATACGTAACAAATATAATTTTATATTCTAGGAATTATTTTTTTTTCATTACATTACAATTGTTTATTTTTTTTTTTTTTTTTTTTTTACTTAAGAACGTTATTATGAAGAACATTATATTTAAGAACAGGTTTAATTTTGTTTGTATTTGTGCATTACACTTTTTACATAAATCAGCAAGAATATATATTTTTTTTTTTTTTTTTTTTTTTTTTTTTTAATTCATTCTAATACATTGTATTATGATTTTTCTTTTATATATAAAAATAACTTTGTTTTTATGTAAGCAATACTTTTTGTGCAACTCTTATATTTTTTTATATTTTGGAAGGAAAAGTTATATTTATATGAAAGTGTCCGTAAAATTTTAAGATTTTTTTTTTATTGATTTTAAATATTTTTTTTTTTACTAAATGGTATAAACGTATTTTTAATCGGGTTTCATTTTACAATTATTTATTTATCAATTATTTTTGTTTTTTATTTATTTTAAATATTTTTTATTCTTATACTAAATGGTATAAACGTATTTTTAATCGGATCTCATTTTACAATTATTTATTTAATTATTTATCTATTAATTATTTTTGTTTTTTCTTTTTCTTACTACAAGACATTATAAGACAAATAAGTTTCTTATACTCGGGCAAACGTTACTCCTCGTATCGATTTCCTTGTTGCAGCTAAACGATCTGGTAGGGCATCCATCTCGACGGCATCTATCTTGACGGCATCGGATTTTTCTGGGACAACGTTTGTTATATTTGTTGTGATTTGACTTGGTATGTTGGCGGTGCTTGCAAACGAACTTCTTGAAAGGTACCATTTGAACAATACGAGTGCTATAATGAGCACACTGATGGACACAAGAGAGTATCGATGGACGTCGACTTCCAATCGCTGACTATTCACACGCTTCCTGTTTTCGATCTGATTCGCTTCCTCTCGTAGATCTTCTAACGACTTCTTCCCCTCCTCCAAACTCGCAATCATATCGCCATGACTACCTAAGGATAGTGGTGGTGGTTTTGAAAAGGTCCTCACTGTAAGATTGGCATATCTTTCCCTTAGCAGTTCAATAAGATCCGAATGGTTCACTCTCGGTTGATGGATCTTAAGCTTTGAACTCCAAACCTGCTCGTATGGTATACGCAGTTCCTTCGTATTTATTTCGCAAGGATGTAGAATGTGCAGAATTCCGAATCCTTTGAGCACTGGCGCATACAGTTCACCATCGCAATTAAAATTGAGAGCAATTGATTCTCTCATATTGAAAAGCCATTGATTTTTCGTTGACATCTTCGTGATTACTCCCCTTGTAGTTGGTGAGGCGACGTAGTTGCAGTTCATTTGTGAGGTAGCAGAGTGTTGCAACAGCTCTACTAGGCACTCGGAGCTTCCACTGGTATGTATGAGTTTTTGGTGTTCACATACCTTTATCGTTATTGACGAATTGAACGGGACCTCGGAACATTGCATCAACTCTGTACGCGACATGGTGACAAATAAAGCATGATCGTCTGCTTCTGCGATGTGTTCAGTCTTTACGTTCAAAACCAAGTCCCAATGGTGATCGAGTTTGGTTCGCACTGGGTATACCTTGAACAAAGAAAACATGGCGGCTTCAGGTAGCGGAACAGTGATCTTTAAAACGATTGAATCTCTTTGAGGATAGGTCAACAACTATAGCTGAACAACTTGGAACAACGCGGCTGGATTAAGAACCATTCTTTCATACTTAGAATTCTTCAGCACTGATGACATATTTTTTGCGTCCAAAATAAAAGGATGAAGCTTATTTTGGTACAAATCATTAAAAATTGATAGCTCAGTTGTTTGGCGACTTTGGACTTCAAGCAGATTAGAGGTAACTAATGAGATCATTTCGTTAATCTCCACTTTCAATTTCGTCGCAGCTAACTCTTTGATTGCTGCCGTCGCGAAATTTTCAATATCCGTGGTGAAGTTTTCGAAACTCTTTCCAATTTTTTCCACCTCTTCTGTTAACGTTTTGATAGGTTTACTGAGCCTATCAAAATTGGAATTTGCCACCGTTATCTGTTTCGTAATCAAATTGAGCGCTTCATTTTCGTTGGTATCCAAGTTGCTTAGATGGTCATAAATCTTATCAGATCCTCCTTGTCCATAGTTCCAAAAGCCCAATGGAAGAAATGTCCAATTGTTTCTATGGCTCTCTTATTTCTTCGGTGAGAGACCATATGCTTTAATCGCATGTTGTTTTGCCGAAGGTTGGATATGATCGCTTCCAATTCGTTCGTTCTCATGTTGCAATTTGTTTGAAATTTCGATTGTAGAGGTACGCACAGCTGTTTGATCTTAGCGTCACACTTGTCTACAAAATTAAGAACTTCCGAAAAATCCATGGGTGTTATCTTTGTGAATATGGTCCATTTGTTGTTAAAGAACACAGCATTCCCAATGCCTTCAAATAGTGCCGGAGTTAAAGTAAGGTTTTCTATTTGATAAGGAGTTGATGCTGTAACGTTCGGTATGTTTGCCACGAGAAAAATAAAGCTTAGTTTACACATTAAAGAAACATTTAAAAGGGTTTGTTTGATATTTAGTATTTCGTACATTTTATCTAACCTTTTTTTTCTTTTTAATTTAGTGAACAAAGTTTGATGTGAAATTAATAAATTTAAAGTAAGAGAAAACAATAATTTATAATTGGTTAGAAAAAAAAAAAACTATCTTAATAACAAATATTCGATTATTTGTACCAGTCAGTCAACAATCTAGAAAGAAAAGAAATCAAATTTAATCATTAAAATAAGCCTTAAGTTGGTTGTTGTGCACCCTTTTGATTTTCCTACCTACTCGAATATTGGTATTTACAGAGTCATTTACTGAGACCACCTCGTAGGGTCCCAACCAAATAGATGAGAACTTATTTTTCCTAGTTGGATTTTTAAGCATGACTTTTGTTCCGACTGCGAACGAAACAGGGTTGGTTTGACGGTCGTATTGTTGTTTCGATTTTTGTTTTGCCAGTTCGAGATTCTTTCTCGCAAGTTCGTGAGTTTTCTGAAGTTGATGTTGAAGAAGTTTCGGATAATCTTCATCATTATACAGAGGTTTAGGTGTTCCTTTTAAATTTGTCGGCATTTCGAACTCGAAACCATACAAGCTCTTCGTTGGTGTCAGTTTAGTGGCGGTATGCACAGTGTTGTTGTGGACATGCATTGCCTGTCTCAGCCACTGGTCCCAACACTGATCATCATTGTCAACAAAACTCCTTAGATATTCCGCTAAGGGTCTGTGACTGCGCTCAAGTGAACCGTTGGCTTGTGGATGATAGGCGGTAATGTGAATCTTTTTAACTCCCAGAAGCTTACAAGTTTCAGAAAAAAGCTTCGAAGTAAAATTTGTTCCATTATCTGTGACTAGAATTTTGGGTATGCAGAACCTTGTAACAATCTCTTCGTAAAAAGCTCTTGCTACAGTACATGCTTCAGCATCAGGAATTGCCACACAGGTCATATACTTCGTCAAGTCGTCCTGGAATGTTAAAATATATCTATTACCTGAATACGTCAGTGGAAGAACACCGACCATGTCCATGTATACCTTTTCGAACGGTAAACATGGGGTATCTGTCAATACCATTGGCATTCTGGTCATTTTCCCTGACTTATTCTTTTGGCATTTGTCACAATTCCTGATGTAATTTGCAATGTCTTTCTTCATGCCTTTCCATCTAAACTGACGACGAATCCGTGCAGAAGTTTTTATCATCCCCTGATGCCCTCCTAGTGCGGAGTTGTGGAAATCGCGAAGGACTATTTCTATATCTTCAGGATTTTCTAGAATTTGGAATTCATTTCTATTTCCTTGATTGTTCTTACCTTTCTTACCATTTTGTCTTACGATGTTGTTTTCAATATTTATGTTGTTTCTAATATTAGGAACTTCTCTATTCTGTTTGGCCTTACTCCTTGTCTGTACGATTTTGATACAATCATTATCTTTATGTATCCTGCTTAACGCATCTGCATTGCAGTTGGTTTTGCCAGGTTTATAAATGATTTTATAATCGTATTCAGACAACTTGTGATGGAATCGAACAAGTCTCGTGGTTGGATCCTTTACATTAAATACTCCTATAAGAGGACGATGGTCTGTAAAAATTGTAAATGGTCGACCTAAAAGATATGTTCGGAAGTGCTTACACGCCCAAACTACGGCAAGCAATTCCTTTTCTATCGTAGAGTAATTTTTTTCAGAATTGTTCAGCGAACGGCTAGCATAAGCAATAGGCTTATCCTCACCCACTTTGCCCTGAGACAAAACGGCTCCCAGAGCTTCGTTGCTGGCATCGGTAGTCAGGATAAATGGTTGTGTGAAATCTGGATAGATAAGAACAGGCGGTGAGGAAATCGCTTCCTTAAGGAACTTAAATGATTTCTCACAATCTGGGGACCATTCGAAAATATTATCTTTTCTCAATAGCTTTGTGATTGGGGCAGCTGTCTTAGAGAAATTAGGTATAAATTTTCTATAATAATTCGTGAGTCCCAGAAATGATTGTACCTGTTTTATTGTTGTGGGTCTGGGAAAATCTGAAACACATTGGGTCTTAGCTGGGTCGGGTGAAGCTCCGGCTTCAGAGCATACATGCCCCAAATACGTTACTTCACGACGTAGGAAATTACATTTCTCAGTATTCAACTTGAGATTGTGCTGCCTAAGTTTAGTTAAGACCTTTGAGAGTTTTTGATTATGTTGTTATATTGTCCGAGTAGCTCGTATTTGTGAGCGGGGACAACTGTTTTGAGTATGCCCATAGTCCTCGCACGTGTCGCAGTATGGCGTTCTTTTACGAATATGACAATCAACATAGCTGTGGTTTTGCTTACCACAGAATCCACAAGTTTTAATGGGATTTGCAGACCTTGTTGGCTGTCTATTGCTGGAGTGGGGAGAGTCTTGAAAATTCTGAGTAAATTGCGGTGTTTCATTATGTGTCGGTGTAGATGTTGTGTAATTTTGTTGTGCTTGTAATGGCAAACTGGATATCACTTGAGGTACATGGTGGGGTAGTGTATTGTAAATGCTTGCAGGTTGAGGCAGGGAAGGCACAGATGGATATGTATGAGTCAGGCTATTGTAATTTTGTTGGATGTTACCAGGAATTTGGTACATTGAGCTAATACGATCCAACGGAAAAGGTAAGTTTGGTGTTGTTCCAACTCCCATATATCCCATCGCGTTTGGCTGTATTAGCAGTGAAGTTTTCAAGGCTTCCTCAGAGATTTCGTTGAGGTCCTTGCTTTTGCTGCCCAGCATAAACTGGCGAAGAGCTGGATCGACTAGCCCTATTTTAAAAGTTGTCAACACCGTGTTTTCAACTTCCTTTTTTAGGCCTACTGACTCAGTTGCCGAATATCTCGAGTCAATAATTTCAACAGATGTGGCTTTTAGTTTCGCTAGACGTCTAGCGAATGCTTTAACATCTTCACCTAACAATTGATGGCATTGCTTCAATTCGTTAATCACGTTGTCTAGTGTTTTTGGCACTAAATAACTGTCTTTAAACAGTTTTGCCAAATCCTCTATTGTTTTCACCGTTTTTGAACGAATTAACTCAAACGCATCGCCTTGCAGTCGGGTTGAAATTAGAGACACTAAGATCTCCTCCTCTTCTGGCTTTACCATTTTTAAAGCCAGATCGCATGCATTTAAGAATTCATGAACTCTTCGGGAAAGTTCATGATTTCTTTCCCCGTTGAATATGGGGACTAACCTTGAAACCACCTTGCTTATATTCTCAAGTGACATTTCGCTAAAATTTACTTCTTTTTCTATTTGGGTAAATTTATTTGATTTTAATACTTCTACTACTGTGGTTTGAACTCCTGTGTCGACAAGGTTTCTATCCACAGATGATTTTGGTGTAGAAGTATGCTGAGGGGTACAGAGCAACGGAATTAAGTGTTTTGAACTTTCAGAATAAGGTGATGATAAACCTTTTTCTCTTAGCTCCCTTTGAGTTGTTAAACTTTTGTTTAACTCAATAGTGAGCTGGTTTATTTCCTGGTCAGCCTCTTCTGTGGTTTTCAGAAGTTGTTTCTCGGCTTCCTTACGCTTAAACTCGCTCTTTTTAAGCTGTTTTGTAAGGTCTTCTGCCTCTCTAGCGTGGTTTTCTACTAAAGCGTGTACGGCTTTGACGTATTCACTAACGATCGCGTCAGTCGATTCTACTCTAGTTAATCTACCCCACTGAGACGTTAACTGAAAACTGACCAGTTTGTAAACCTCAGGATTCAAAACTTCCCTTAATTCCGTGAAAAGAAATTCATTCACCGACTTCAATTGTCGTTGATTTTCTTTCTTTTCCTTTTTAAAAAACTCTAGCTCCTCTATTAGATCGTTAAGTTGGGCTTCAATTTGGGTATGGGCCATTAACTAAACGCCAACCAATAGATCTAAATAAAATCAAATACGACCTACCTCAATTAGAGTTATTACACACAAAAAAAAACAACCTTAAGAGAAAAAAAAAATTGAAAAACTAAACCCTACGTAAACTAAAGAAAGAAAATCAATTTGATACACAACTTTTTTTTTTTTTTAATAAGCACTTACAATAGAATACAGGTACATACATATAACTATACTCACCTGTATCTCTCACTGTGTATGGTAGTAAAGAATTTATTTTATTTTGATGATTTTTTTTTTGTTTTTTATTTCAGGTTTTTGTTCTTTTTTTTTTTTTGTGGGTTTTATTTCTTTTTTTTTTTTTTTTTAATCAACCACTTTACCACTCGATTTGATTCTTAAAAAAAAACAGTTTGAATTACTTATTATTATAAACTACAGAACAAAACAAAAATTAAATTACTTCGCATTTTATGAGATTTTAGATTCGCGGACCGGCTGCGCCAATGTTAAAACTGTTTTTATAGAGAGTGTAGACGAAACAACCGACTTCATTTACTGTTTTCGAAAGACTCCCCTTGTCGTGTCATTTCGGTGGTCGCAAGCCCAAACATTCGCAGTGGATAATCGTCGGCACGTTTAAAGAGTCAGCACAATTTAACTATTGTATGATTGCACTTTGATTGACCCAAAACAATATCCGTAAGTTGATACCGAATTGGCAATCAAAGTGAACAACATAATTGAAATGTGCTGAGTTCAACGCACGACGATTTCCGCTGGTTGGTATGGGAGGAGACACAACACAATATTTGTATTTGTTTTTACGTGTATTTAAGTCATCACGTTCACAGCCATTTTTTACTTCTGACAAACTCAATTTTAATTTGTTGTTGTCTTAACGTGAGTTCCTCACGTTCACGCAGTCATTTTTTATTTCCGATACTTTCAGTTTTGACAGCCTGCGCGCAGTAGCGTAGCAAGATGAGCGAGGGCCCTGGGGCAGAAAATAAAATGGGGCCCCTTTACAGAAATTGGTTTCGTTTTGATTAACAACAACAAAAAATGAGAAAGTTTAGAAGATAGGTATGTAATGTTATAGAAATGTTCTTACAAAAACTGTCAGCATAATATGTCCGTAAGGCATATAGTTTTTAAAGCTAAGCATGCAGTTTATTTATAATAGCAAAAAATTGGTGGCAAAGAACAGAAATGTTAGTGGAATGTTTCAGAAAATCGTTAATGAACCAATACATTTTTGTGGCCTTCATTGAAAAGTTCGGTTTTGCAGTACAAATATTTTGTTTTTCCTTTGAAAAAATAAATAATCGATAAGAAATTTTAGCCTCAATTTTATTTTATTTTATTTTCGAGTCATTCCATATGAAAACGTCTTTCAAAATATCCAGCACATCTCAGATTTTGCGCAAACGTTGTTAGATGCCCCTACCCCCTTTGAAACATTTAAAATTCGTTTTTTAAGCTCGATCGTTCTAAGCTCTAAAAATGTTTCTATTAAGGATATCAACACGTTTGAGATTGGCATTTTAAAGCTGAAGTATAGTAGTTTTTGAGAAATATAATTAAATTCACACAAACTAAACACGGTGCTGGAAATACGTGTTATACTGATTTTTTGTGACCTTCAACTGACTTGAGTGTCTCGACTGTTGATATTTCTCAGATATTATAGTATAAAAAATATAGGTCAGTTGCAGTTTTAAAACCGTTATTTTTTATGAAAAATTACTGGCTTTTGGATTTTGTTGTTCCTAAAAGTCTGAAAGATACAGTAAAACAGGTGGGGTATCCCCTCTCCTATAACTTTTCCCATTTTTGTCCCTCTTTTTACAAAACATGGATTTTTGTATTACTTTTGACTGTAGTGACAAATACACATACTTTTGCTCTTTATCAACTGGAATCGAATAAAATCGACGTTTGGTTGGGTAGTGTTTGTATGAATTAAAGTAAAAAAAGGCATTGTTCGTTTACAGGCGCGGATCCAGGAATCCAGTTTGGGGGGGTTCAGCTTAATCATGGCTTCATCATGGCTTCATTCCAGTCGAAGGCTTGATCAGGGAGAAGTTTAAGACTTAATCGGACTCCCGCTTATATGTAGTTTGAGCTAGAAACTGTATTCATCAACAAGATTTAGCTTCATTTCATACTTTTAGGACAATGATGAGGATAAACATTTAAGATTGGAAGCAAAATTGACGAGAAACCCGTTGTTTTGAAAACTTTTGAGCAATTTACAAATGATAATTGACAGTTATGGTTACACATTACATATGTACTGTACATACATGTAAGACCAAGAAAAATCAAAAGGGGTAATTCAAGTATCAAGCGTCAATTTGAGATGAAACAGATAGACAACTGAAATTTCAAAAAAATTCATCAACCCGTTATTGAAAATTTTTTTCTTTTTTTTAAAATCCAAAATTAATTTTTCATTAATTTTGGTATGCAGTATTATTTATATTCTAACAAAGCTTTTGTGGAAATAATCTTATTGAAATCGGATGAGCGGTTAATGAGAAAACCAAAAATAAAAAAAAACCGTTTTATGGCAGGTACCGTTAATAAATGTTTTTGGTGATTTTTTTCTTATTAAAAAGGTACATAATATATACAATAATACACTGACTTTTTTTTATCAAAATCGTTGGAGCCGTTTTTGAGATAAATATGCTTTTCCTTAAAGGTTGTATGGCAAGTACCTTTATTTTTTGAGCTAAAAAAAAAATTTCAATTTCCCCTCTGGAGAGTTACAAAAAAACCTTAAGTTCAAAATTTGAAGAAAATCGCTTCGGTGGCTTAGGCTGTAGGTTGAGGTACGGACAGACAAACAGACAGAATTGTGCCACCCACTTTTTTCGTGTTCTCTATCATCGTAATGTCATGTTTGATTGTTATCTCGATTTTTTTTTCTGCACGAATCCAAAACTTGCCCTATAGTACCTAAATCGCAAGTAAAAACTGCTATCAAAGCAAAAAAGAGGTTTTTTTTCTATTATGTATATTATTAAAAATACTTGCTTGTAACCCAAAAAAAATAATTATTTCAATTTAACAATATTTACGCAAGAAAACTATATATATGATCATATTAATTCAATACTGTACTTGATTTCAAAGAATTAGGTTAGTTAAGATAAGCTGTGGGTGAAGTTAGTACCGCCATTTCCGATAAAAAAGTTGTGCTGTATTCTGCTCAACTTGTGCTGCCTTGTTTCGTAATTACCTATTAAAAAAAAATCGAGAATTTTCAAATTTTACTGATGAGAATTTTTTAAATGTTTGTTGTTTATTGGCCGTAAAAGTTGTAAATATGCGAACTTTTGTATCTCCATATGGCAGCACAAACTGAGCACGAAATAGCACAATTAAGGCATATATGTACCTATGTATTAGTTTTTGGCCTAAAAGTTGAAATTTTGCAATTTTTCATTATCTTTTCGGCGCATGACAGCTCAAACTGAGCACAAAACAGCATATCTTTCATTTTTAAGATATTCCAAAAAAAAAGCATTCATAAAATTAGCATGTTTGCAATTTTTTTAATTTACGGCCCAAGTTGATCACAATACAGCATACCGAAAATGGCGGTGCAACTTCACGGTACAGCCCTTCACATTTTATTCTTGTCCATTAAAATTGTAATTTTGCGAATTTTATATTTATCTCTTTGGCGCCTAGCAGCATAATCGTAGCACAAAATAACACAACTTTCTTTTTTAAGAAATATTGAAATTTAAAAAAAAATCCGCAACAAAATGTCTGTGACACCCAAAACTATTTTCTTTTCAATTGAAAATAAAACAGAGTTAAGTAATGTCTAAAATGCTATGATAACTTGTTATCAAAACTACTATACAGGGTATCACGCAGTTACCACCGCAGATGAAAACCATGGGTTACTGAAAAACTTAAGAGGTATTATTCTCATTTCGCTTTGCTTTCGAGTTATAACGGATTTTATGATTAAGGGTCCCGTTTGCTTTAAATAGTTTAATCTTTGTCAAACTACGGCAGATTCTTATTTTTTACGATGATTGTGACTAGGAGGAACCTTTATTATTTAAGAGAGTCTGCAGAATTTTAAGTCGGTTGGATATCTAAGACAATTTAGTGTATCCTTGAGTTCTAGTAGTGATTTTTGATCAATATTTCTTTACTGTCCATTTCATTAAGATAATTGGCTTTGTTAAGAAAATAGAAGCTAACCATTAATTAGGTCATGTTTTTCGTATGAATAGTTAATTACTATCAAATATGGAATAACCCAAAAAGTTTTTATCTGTCCTCTAATTTTTGAATAATCAGTAAAGATTGCTCGTGTTTGTTGTTTTCGCTGGAGCTCTGGGGGGCTCATGACCCCCATGACCTCCCCCTGGATCCGCTACTGTTCGTTTATGATCCCATGTGTAAGTTTTTATGATTTTTTTGGTTTGCATCGATCACGTTAAAATATCTGTAAAAACGGCCGTTTTCGAAAACGTCAAATCAAAGTCGATTTGATCGTCAAATGATCGTCATTTTTTGACGCAGATTGCAATCGTTATATGCAATCGTCCTGTTTTGCACAAAATCGATTTCATGAACGTTATTTAATTTACATGCAAAAGCATTTTATACGAACACGCTCTCTGGTTTCTCAATGTTCTTACCGTCAACTCGATTTTCTTACTGCGCAGCTGCACCGCAGATGATGTTTTCGAACATGTGACTGAGCAGTTTGCGTTAAAGAACATTCTGCAAATGCATTTTTGACGTAGATGACGTTTTCGAAAACGGCCAACGGTAGAATCGTGAAATATTTCCATTTTTTCTAGTTGAACTTCTCACCAAATAGCATCATACTTCTGAAGTTTATTCAGATTTAAATTCAATATGAACCGCGACGGATCTATTTTAGGTGAAATTCAAAATATTAGGACGGAAACTTATAGCAGTTCGGGATAGGCTATCCGAGACTTTATCCATAAGTCTTGAAACTGACCCTTAATATCCAAAACATACTTAGCCAAAACTTTCTTAAAGATAAGATGAAATTTTATTTTCACTTCGAAAAATTGTTTCTGCCAGACTCTGGGGCCCCCAAACCTTCGGGGCCCTGGGGCTCCGCCCCAGTTTGCCCCTAGGTAGCTACGCCACTGCCTGCGCGGTATTGTATAACACCTTAGATTTGTGTACTGTGGGTACAAGCTATGAACAAACTTAAAAATTGTTTCGAAGAAGAGCTGTATATCTGCGATAAAAGGTCGTACTGGGTAGAAACAAAGAAAATTTTACAATAATTATTGAAGAATTTGGTGCAAAACCAGATCACTCCAAATTGTTGAGAAAAATACAAAAAAACTGTCTTAAAGTTCAAAGAACAAAATATGTATTTGCTAAAACTTTTTTCTTCGAAATAGAATACAAAAACGCATATGAAGTATTTTTTTTCATTAAAAATAAATAAAGTTGTTTTTGGAGCTGACTGGTTTTCGCTTCGTTTTTTTGGTGAAAATACATGAAGGCTTCGTTTTCTTTATAATATTACCTACGGGCTGACAACGATCTGATTGAGACAAGGTGACGCGTTGTCATGCAACCTGTTCAACATCGTTCTTGAAGCAATTGTACGCAACTCGCAAGTCAACAATAGAGGTACGATTTTTGAGAAGTCCGTTCAACTGCTTGCTAATGCAGATGATATTGACATCATTGGGAGAACGAAGCAAGCTGTTACCGGCGCATTTGCAAGTATTGAATCGGAGGCGGAAAATGGGTTTGGCTGTTAATGAGGACAAGACGAAGTAGATATATTCTGTCATGGAGAAAGGAATCTCAACATCGTCGACTCGGGTAATACGTCACGATGGATAGGTACAACTTCGAAGTCGTCAAGGACTTTGTCTACCTGGGCTCCATTTTTACATCGAAAAATGACATCAGTGGCAGAGATCAAACGAAGGATTACTTTTGCCAACCCCTGATGGCGCTGTTTCTTCGGGCTAAGAAGGCATTTAAGAAGTAAAGCGCTCTTTCAAAGAACCAAGGAGACTTTATATAAGACCCTAATAATCCCGGTCCTGCTGTATGTGGCAGAAGCATAGACCCTGTCAAAAACGGATGAGAATCTGCTTGGGTGCTTTGAAAGGAAAATTCTTCGGGTGATCTTCGGTCCAGTATGTGTGCTTTACGGGCTTTGCAGTGACGTCGACCTGGTCAAAAAGCTGAAAATACAGCGGCTGAGATGGCTGGAACACGTGGGGCGTATGGACACCGACGCACCAGCCCGACGAGTCTTCGAATTTACCCCTGATGGTCTACGCAGCAGAGGAAGACCCCACCTTAGGTGGCACACACAAGTGGAGAACGGCTTCAACCAACTTGGAATGCGTAACTGGAGGCAGCTAGCTAGGGACCGAGCTTGGAGGGGCTTAATGGTTGAGGCCGTAGTCCACCTTGGACTGTAAGCGCCATCTTATGTAAGTAAGTAAGTAACGGATTGGCTACAAAATCTCGCAATTCAAAATCTCGCATTCGAGATAATTGCATTGTAATTGCAATAAATACATTTCTTAAATCAAAATCAAGAAAATTGTTGCAATACAATTAAATTTTGCGAGGTATCCAACAATCTGCAAAATATGTAAATCCAGTGCCTAACGCCTAAGTATTAACTTTTAGACCACACTGTTATTTATTAATTTTTTTCAATATTATTATTGCCAAAAGAACGAGAGAGAGAGAGAGAGAGAGAGAGAGAGAGAGAGAGAGAGAGAGAGAGAGAGAGAGAGAGGGAGAGAGAGAGAGAGAGAGAGAGAGAGAGAGAGAACATAAAAATCGTATATCCAGATGTAAGTGTCATGTGCAAATTGCATAAATTGTATTTCGTACTAGGCCTTGAACTAGAAAATACGTTTAGTTCCATTATAAACTCATAAAAGACAACAAAAATGATTACCTGCTATACTGGTTGGTTGTTAACAGTAATAATGGAAAAAAAATGCAAAAAGTGATGCAAAAATGCATTTTTTGGAAATTTTTCACTAATGGCTCGAAAATAACCAATTATTCGAAAATTACATCAAAGTATCATTGAAAGTAAACACAATTTCCAATAAATCTCTATTAACGGTTTTTGTCTGCGACAGCCCATTTGGACTCAAGGGCTAGTCGAAAATTCACGTATTTTTATTGTTTTCGAAAATCCACTCGAAAGAACTAAGAAATCACTTTGTGTGACAAAATTTGAATTTTTGTCTGTAACATGAACCAAGATATACTCTTCTGATAGTCTTTGATGCGCTGAGTTCGAATATGGCCTTGGAATTGCTCTATCATACCACGTTTTTGAGATATTCTAAGGATTTGAAAAAATATATTTTTTTCTCGAGGTAATTTGTTTCAAAAAAAATGTTTGTGGTCTTAAACTACCTTTTGCCCTTTTGAGCACAAATTTACTGGATTTTTCGAATTAGGTAGTAAGACGATAACTAAAGATTTCTCGAAGACGAATGGAGATATTTCAAAGATTAAAAAGAATTTTCAAGTAAAATGTTCATACTTCATAATGACCACAAACATTTTTTTGAAAAAAAAAAAAAAAATACATCGAGAAAAAAATATAACCCCAAATTTGCATAAAAAATGCATTTTTTTAAAAAAAGGCACGAGAGATTTTTGCTTATGTAATTTGTTTGTTTAATGGTCAGATAACTTGATTATTTAGCTTATTTAATTTTTTGTTCGTAGTTGAACAATTGTGCTTGGTTTATCTGACTTTGAATAAAAAAAGTAACTTTTGTTTTTGATTACCAATATCTCAGAAAATAATGATGTATTAAAAAATTCAAGGATAGTTTTGGGTATTTGAATAAGTTTTCTACAAGAATCTTTTGAGACTTTGTAGATATTATTTTGGATTCCATTTATCATGCTCTATCTTCGCCAAACTACGAAGGATTCTTGAATATTTTTTTGTTTTCAATTAAGAACTTCTTATCATTCAATACTGGTCTTAATATTTTTTTCGAAACTAAAAAAGTCTTGCAAATACGATTTATTTTATAAATAATTTTCAAATTTTGGTTAGTAAAAATCCATAAAAAGTACACATTACCTACTCAAAAAAAAAAAAAATGGGCTTAGGAAGTTTTCATTGAACGACGACAATGTCACAATGCCACAAAATAAAATGAGATTCAGGAAAACTTAGTTTTTTTGAATAAATTCTTAGCTGTTGTATGTAAGAGAGGCACAAATAAATAAAAAAAAAAAAAATAATTTCGCTTATAAACGATTAATGAAGTTGATAATTTTCTATAATTTTATGATTTTTAAATTTCTTTCTATTTTTATTCTTGTGTAAATATCTTTATTCTTACCTCTGAAGTTTTTCGAAATAAAATTACCTCAGAAACTCATGGTTTTCGTTTCCGGAGAGACGGTGACAGCATAGCAAGCCTTGCAATTGTGATGATAGATAACCCATTATGTGCGGCTACTGGGCACAGAAGATGCAATGACTGGTGCGATACCCAAAAGCCTGTTGGTATAAACATTTTCTCAGTACTGCAAAAAGTAGTTTCTGCTCTTGGACTATACCCACAGATGAAGTGCTCTAAGCTAAACTTAGCTAAAAATTTAAAATTAACTGATATTCGCTCATGAAACAAATGAGGTCATGAATAAAAAAAAAAAAAAAAACTGAACTCCACCAACACGATCTCCATCAGCTATTAAGTGCATATACAATATTATACATCAATTATAAATACATACATACATACATATGTGCCTATTTATTTTGTTAATTTTTTCCAGCTCATTCGTTTCGTATACCAAAATAGAATTTTATGTCATTCCATCTGATGGAAGAATTAGAAAAGCAATTATGCATGAAGTACTCCATGGCATCAACACCACACATGTGTCTTGCATATGGTTTTTTACAGTCTAGTTGTGAATTTTGTATCTTTTAAAGAAAAGATACAATCACAATTTGGCCTAGCCACCAACAAATCAATACTGCGATACAGCGATTGAATATAAACTGGGAAAGTTTATACATGCTCGTATATAGTTAAATGTTCTCAACTTTAAATAATGTTTAATTCTTATCTGTTTGAGTTTCCGGAATACTCTTATTCTTATCTTTAAAATGCCCTGACGCTTAAATCATATTATTTTATGCTCATGTGTCATGTCATTGACCAGTGAGATGAATATAATGTAGGTACGTATACACACGTACAGTATTCAAAATATCAAGTAATGGAAACAAAATGATTTTTTTTTAAATAGGTTATTTGTAAGATAATTTTTGACATTTTTAGAACCTTTGTGCTTATTTATAGTTCAACGAGTGATAATGAAAACAAATTGAAAGGAGATTTTAACTAAATATGTATATAGGTATTTTTATGAATATAAGGTTTATATCTTCATACCTATGTGATTTTAGGTCAATGGAAATATGTAATATACAAATCGAGTATAATAGGTATAAAAACTAGAACTTCTTGATAACAGAACTCTGGCAAATGCAGGCTCGAATCCAGACTTTTATAAATCTATATATTTTTTTCATAAAATATTTTAAAAGATATTAAAAACTCTTAAGTATCAAGTTTCAAAAAAATATATCATGTGGTTTTCGAGATATTTGATTTTCAAAAACATTTTTTTTTAATATTTTCTAAAAATCCAAAAAATATTTTTTTTGAAAATGTTGGTAGCTAAGACTGTTTATATTTTTTAGAAGCTTCTATATAAAAAAATAATTGAAAAAATAAGAACCGTTTTGTACCATTAATAAACATTTTTTGAAAAATGGTCTCCTATCCAAAGGTAGCCTTTACTAAAAGAAGTTTGTTGATTTTTTTTTAAAGAAAGATTGTGGAGCCATTTTTGAGAAAAATGAGATTTTGTAAAATTGCTAAAAAATATTGTATAGCGGGTATCGTTATTTTTGGTTCTAAAAAAAATGAAAAAAACGTGCGGGCAAAATCACCAAATATCACTATGTACCAAGTTTTGAGAAAATTGAAACAGCATTTTAGGCTGTAGCCGAACAGACAGACAGACTGATGATGGTGCCACCCACTTTTTTCGTGTTCTCTATTATCGTAATATCATGTTTGATTGTTATCTCGGTGGGTGGGTGCAAGCAAGTGTTTGCGCTCGAAAAAAAAAATAAGTAGCTTCCGAAGTTCGCTTTTCAATGTTAGCCAAGATTTTTGGCACCGTATTTGTGAGACATTCTCCAGAAATGTGTACCATCTGAAACCCTAGGAGCCTTACAAAATACCGCAAAACAAAATCTTAAATAACAAAGTCTTGAATTTTTTCAATAATCTCAAAATTATAAAATCCCATTTTTGCAAATTTCGCATTAACATTTGTGACAAAAATTGTCGCAAATAAACCGAGACCTCGCAAATTAAAATGTTCAATACCTATACAAATTTCGTAGTTCCAGTAATATTCGCTCTAAGTTTCGAACTGAAAAATAAAAATGAGATTCGAAGACAAATCTCCCAAATTAAGAATCTCACGCAAGATTTTAATTTTCAAAATTTTTATTAAAAGTTGCAATGCAATTAAGTTTTGCAAGACTTAAATCTGTAAGATTTAAGATTGCGAGATTCTTTAAATGCGTTGGGTACTGTTTAAGGTGAGATTTTGTAATACTTGCAAGATTTGTAGTGCGAAAATTTAAATTTCAAGATATTTTAGCCAACCAGAAAGGCCACTAGATCGTGATAAGTATAAGTATCAGTTGTTAGTTGGACATAGATTTTTTAATATCATAGTCGTTTTTGTCACCTCATTTATGGGTAGGTATTCGCAAAAAATCGTTCTTACCTACCATCAGAAAAGCCACTGAATCATTATGAGAGGTCAACCAAATCATTATCATACAACTGTAGTCTAGAATTTTTTTTTATATTCCGAGAAGAAAACTTTGCCTGACAAATTACTGAAACAAGCTGACCTCTTATGTAAATGGTCATACATACTTACTTACTTAAGTAATTGTTAATTAGTAAGATATCGAAAAATGATGGAGTTTATAATAAAACATCAAGTTATTAAAAACAGTTAGGTAATTTAGTCGCATAAGACTTAAAGGGGCTTATTTTAATTATTCATAGACATTATGTAAACTGTTGCTAGGCAAAACTAGACTTTATCTTATTGTAATTCCCATAGTTCTTGGACTATAGATAGAACTATTGAAATTGTCCTTACTCTTAATAAAATGTGAGCTTAAATGTCAAATATTTACGCAGAAAGAATTCGTACGTCCTAATAAATCAGAAACTTCTGGAATTTGGAATTTAAATCAGAAAAAATTGCTTGCTCTCAATTTATATATACATAGTTTGCTGTTTGGTAAGATTTAGTTTCCAATTACTGCAATAGCAACTGTCAAATTTTTATTGAAATGTCATGGATTTAATATTACGAAGGCCATAATATGAGACAAAAAGTACCATTTTCATGTCTTAACTCAAAAATTCATGCCTTCAAAAGTGGCTAAAAAAGTCGTTAAAAATAATCTAGTGACATCAAAATATTTTTTGTCGCTAACTAAGGTGGAATGTCGCTAGATATAGCGACAAGGACGCTAAAATGGCAACCGTGACTATGCCCGTCAGTAAAGAGCTTTTTACCACCTTTTGATTTATTTAATCAAAATCTTGCAAATTAAAATCTCCCGCGGGTTTGATTAAAAATGTATTTTTTGTAATACAATCAAATTTCTGAGATTTTGATTTTAGACCGAGAGCCCACAGCAGATTTTGGGTGTGATCGGTAGCAAAAAAAGAAGTATAGGCGTCGAAAGCTTCACTAAAGGCTATTCAAAAAATCAAGGTCTTGCAGTCCACAACTGGGGCCTTTGCGAGAAACAGTGCATCGAAAAAAAAATATGAATGCTACTTCGAGGATAATCGTTTTAGCCGAAATTGGTTTTCACTCCTCCCTAGATAAGCTCCTCGGATCACATATCACGGAATCTGTCTAGTAAGATTTTAGTTTGCGGGATTTTGTTATTGCGAGATTTCGTACTCAACCATATGGTAAAAGGGTCGGAAAAAATGGTAAATGGGTCGGAAATCCGAAACAAAAGGCTGTTCTCTTCGCTGAACATCTAGCAAATGTTTTTAAGCCATTCCCAGCAAACACAGCTACAGATCCCTTACAGTTTGTTGATAGAAACGACGAATGCGAAATACCTTTTGTTACGCTCACAGAAGTGTCAGCATAAGTTGTCTAACAAAAAATCTCCTGGGTACGATCTTATAACTGCTCAGGTTTTGAAAGAAATGCCTTTAATAGCCTTCAAGAAACTCCAATTTATAATAAACGAATGCTTTAAACTAAGATATGTGCCACATCACTGGAAAATTGCAGAAGTCATTGTTATACCTAAACAAGGTAAGCCACCAACAGAAGTAACATCTTACAGACCAATATCGCTTATACCAATCATGGCAAAAGTTTTTGAAAAACTGCTACTGAAAAGGCTTAGTAAAATAATAGAAGAAAGAAGACTAATTCCGAGCCATCAGTTTGGATTTAGATAAATATTCAATAAACATTCCACGATAGACCAAGTGCATCGAATTACGGATGTTGTGGAAAGGCACTTGAAGAAAAACAAGTATGCTCGGCTATATTCTTAGATGTTGTTCAAGCCTTTGACAAGGTTTGGCACTTGGGACTTGAGGACAAACTGCATAGGGACCTTCCCAGGCAGTACTACGAAATACTGAAATCCTACGTTACGAACCGACTCTTTAGAGTACGGTACGACCAAAATTACTCGGAACTTAAGAAAATTGAAGCCGGTGTACCACAAGGAAGTGTCCTAGGACCAACCCTGTATCTGTTATATACAAGGGATATTCCAGTGGACATCAACGCTATCATGGCCACCTTTGCTGATGATACTGCAATATTGGTGCCAGATAAATCCGTTACGAAGGCTAAACGAAAATTGCAAAATGCAGTTGATAAAGTTAGTGATTGGACGCAGATATGGCGCATCAAACTAAACGAAACAAAATCGACCCATATAAACTTTACAAATAAAAACATAAACAATGTTTCAATTTATATAAACAGTATAGCAGTACCTTACTCCAATACCGCCAAATACCTTGGAATTACTTTGGATGCAAAGGTTAAATGCAAAGAGCACATCAAAAAGAAAAGAGAAGAACTAAACTTGAAGTACAGAAAAATGTACTGGTTACTAGGAAATAACTCTGACCTATCTATCCAGAACAAACTAATGTTATACAAGCAAGTATTGAAACCCGTTTGGACATATGGCATCCAACTACGGGGATGTGCAAAGAAAACAAATGCTGAACCCATCCAAAAATTCCAAAGCAAGGTCCTTCGTGGAATAATTGATGCCCCTTGGTATATAAGAAATAGCGATCTACATCGTGACCTTCAAATTGAAATGGTTACAGAAGTGGTTAAAAAACACGCTGTATCACACAATCAGCGACTACAAAGTCACACAAACTCTGAAATGGAGACCGTCCTAAATGTACGAAACAATGTTCGAAGATTAGGAAGAACCAAGCCTCATGAGCTGATGGTCTAAAAGCTATGGGAAAGTGTTATAACTTTAAACTTCCCCCAATGCGATTTAAAAATTAAGAAATACAAATCATTTGTCGATCTTTCATAGATTGGTCCTGATTCACCGGTGGTTTTAGTGCGGTAAGAGTCCCACACTACTTGGTACCGATTCTTACCGAGTGTCTTTTGAAGATTTCCATCGGGTAAAAAAAAAAAAAAAAAACGTGGGGATTTTGATTTCCGAGATCTCGTACCTAACCATATATGGTTCAAAGATTCCCGAGCCCCTGATGACCTTTTAGGTACCTACCTATATCTATAAAATTGATAACTAAAATTATATTGACATTAAAAAAAAATCGATTTCGTTTTTGTTAAAAAGAATTTGTAAAAAAAGACCATTTTTTTATTTTATTAAAATCATTTTTACGTTAAAATTTAAGTTAGTATAAATTTGAAAACAAATTTAAATTTATTATTTAGTAAAATAAACCAAATGAAAACGCAGCAACTACATATATTTTCAAAAGCAAATTGTTTTTATTTCACTGGAAGCAAATTATTTTTGTGACGTCTTTTTCGCGACCTATGCGTTTTTTACTCGGATTTTTTGCATTTTTCCCTTGAATATATTCGTAGACGAATTTTAGGCGTGTTTTTTTATCATCGGGATCTGGATCTGGATTAACTTTTACACGTTATACAAAAACAAAATAGTGGGAAATTTTAAAAATTGTTTTTGTAACACGTGTTAAAATTTAATCCAGATCCCGATGATAAAAAAAACACGCCTTTGTCTTTGAGCAGTGAAACCAAATAATTTCCCCATAACCCCCCCTTGTATCCGCCAATGTGGGCATGTGCATTGTTTGCCAAGTTTTCGATTTAAAAATGTGGATTCAAGATCGTAATTCACAAAAGTCATAACAATTGAATTATTGGGAAGGTTTTTGAAAAATATTTTGTACAAAAGTTAACAAAAAATAATTTACTTTATTTTTTACAGGAATTCCATGTTGCTTATCTCTTCATTCGTTTGGGTAACTCACCACGTCCTGGCTTATGGACTTTGGAAAAATCAAGCGATTACGGCGAGACCTGGTCGCCATGGCAACATTTCTCTGATACACCCAACGATTGTGAGACCTATTTTGGAAAGGACACTTATAAACCGATCACAAAGGATGATGATGTTGTTTGTACGACTGAGTATTCAAAAATTGTACCCCTGGAAAATGGAGAGGTTTGTATTAAAATATTTGTTGTTATAAAAGATCCAAATTTATAATCAAATCCACATTATACAGATTCCAGTAATGTTGCTAAATGACAGACCCTCAGCCAACAACTATTTCAATTCGACAGTCCTACAAGAATGGACTCGTGCCACGAATATTCGAATTCGATTATTAAGAACGAAAAATCTTTTAGGACATTTGATGTCGGTTGCTCGACAAGATCCCACTGTTACGAGAAGAGTAAGTATTTTGAACATCGAGTTAAAATATAGCTTGTGTCAAAATCTCGCATAGGACTATCTTGTTAACGATGAAATGGAAAGTTTTTTTTTTTAAACCCTATAAAAAATAATTAATTATCATTCCGAAAGTGAGTTCTTTATCTGATTTATCGCAGTTCATTTCATCGCCGAAAAAATTACCCGAAAATTTCCCGAAGCTATTGTTTATTGTTTACTGTACCCATTACTGAGTTTCTAGAGTTCGATGCTCCGTTTAAGGCAAAAAAACTCAAAAACTGGCCAGAGTAATTTTAAAGAGAAAGAGATTGTTAAAATGCTAGATAGTGTCAAACTTCAATGTTTAAATGCCTGCAGTCCAATTAAATAAAAAATTATTTTCTTTTCCTTACAGTACTTTTACTCCATCAAGGATATCTCGATTGGTGGTCGGTGCATGTGCAATGGTCACGCTGACACTTGCGACGTTCTTGATCCAAAAAGTCCAGTAAGAATTTTGGCCTGCAGATGTCAACACAGGACATGCGGTATTCAATGTAATCAGTGTTGTCCCGGTTTTGAGCAAAAGAAGTGGCGTCAAAACACCAATGCTAGTCCATTCTTTTGTGAACGTAAGTAGTTGACATAGTTTTCGAATTTCGAAAAAAAAAAATATTTTAAACTCAATTTGAAATTATAGCTTGCAACTGTCACGGACATTCGAACGAGTGTGTTTATGACGAGGAAATAGATCGAAAGGGGCTTTCATTAGATATTCATGGACTCTACGATGGTGGTGGTGTTTGTAAGAATTGTCAACACAATACTGAGGGCACCAACTGTAATAAATGCAAGCCTAAATATTATCGTCCATATGGAAAGTACTGGAACGAAACGGACGTGTGTCAGCGTATGTATTTGAAAGATTTTCTTTTTCGACGTTTGACTAAATTTGCGTTATTTTTTTCTTTTTAATTTATAGACTGCCAATGTGATCAATTTTACTCAACTGGTAATTGTCAAGAAGAAACTGGACGCTGTGAATGTCGCATGGAATTCCAACCACCAAATTGTGATACCTGTGCTTATGGATACTATGGCTATCCTAATTGCAGAGAGTGCCAGTGTTTCCTAAACGGAACTGAAGGATATCATTGTGAAGCAGTTGATGGTGAATGTCCATGTAAGATTAATTTTGCTGGACATCATTGTAAGCAGTGCGCTGAGGGATATTTTTCATTTCCAGAGTGTAAAGGTGAGCCTAGTTCTTACAGTTCATATTAATATAAAAAAAACTATAAAAATATAATAATATATAAAAAAACTAAACTATACCATGTAGGTAGGTACTTAAAGAGTCAATTGGTTATTGGTTAAGAACGGAAGGAATTTTAAAGATACGGATTAAACAACCCTCAAAACAGTTTTAAGCAAAAACAATGATTTCCTTAGTAAATGCAAGACTTATTGAATATACCGATAAATTAGGGGAATAAAGGAACAATTCTCGACTTGAAAAGTACCTAAGCTACCTTAAGCCCATTTTCAACATTTTTCAGGAGAGCCAAATTCTCTTGCCAGACGCTTCCTGATAATCCTTTGAACATAAACTAGTTAAGCTTAGCTTTTTAAAGGTTTTTTGATATAAATATTAATTTTACATAAAATATTTTACGCTGTTTTTTAGAATGCAGTTCTCAGACACTAAGTCTATTTAAGATGAATGGCCAAGTTAAAATAATTGGGGCATACGATGAAATTTCATTGCTGTTATTAAAGGTTGTAGAAGATAATAAAACTATATCTTTCAAAAAACATAATAAGGGCGTAATAAGTGAAGTAAAGTTTTAGCATCGTAAATCTTTCACAATTTGTATATAAAATTATACAGATTTACGCCATTTACAACTTTACTACGTTAACGACGACTTCAAGCCACCTGCGCATAAATAGGTACCCTTAATATATTATTTGAAGTTACAATTGTAAGAACTTTAGTAAAATAATAAAAACAGATTTTGTGATCGTATTTATAAGCCAATTCAAAGCAATGTCTAACATTAGAACTTTTGTCCAACTCCTAAACCTTTTCTCATATCACATATTTTGCACCGTTTGGATGACTAATCTATTCTTATTTCATCGTCTTTTTTTTTTGTATTTTTTTCATTTTGCAAAAGCTGAAGTATTCTATGTCTACTTAGGGGAAGGAAAATCACAGTTTTAAATTTATAAAAATATCTTAGGTCAGAAATAAGATGATTTGCTTTTTTTTCACTTTTTCATAATTTTTCGAGATTTTATCACATTGGTTTAAAAAAATTGTGATTTTTTTTCTGAAGTCGATATTTTTCAAAATTTTACGTAATTAAGTGCTATTTTTGTGTGCAATATTCATTGCCCTCATTTATTTTTAGTCCATTACCAAAAACCAAATGTAAAAATCTATCTTAGTTTTTGAGAAATTAAGAAAAAACGAAAGGTACTTTTACCAAGAAAACTCGAAAAAAGGGTTATATAGATCAGCGGTTCCCAAACTTTTTAAGCTGTGGAACCCTAAACAATGCCCAAATATATTTCGGAACCCCTTCCTGACAATAGCAAAAAATGAAAAACAACACATTTCAAAATCAATTTTTATTTAGTGTGAGGAATGATTCTGTTTCATTGTTTGATTTATAATTGTTTTTAAACTAACTTCTACGTCCGAAAGTCTTATTCGCATATCTGGCAGCGCCCAGTCTCGATCTGTATTTAGTTTTTGTGTAAGTATACGCTGAAAAGCCTACTTCACAGCGCAGCGGTACGTTGTAACAAATGGTACCAAATTTATTATAGCTTTCTTGGCAAGCTCAGGGAATTCATTCTTAAGCTAGAACTATAATGCTCGGAGGGGCACTTAAGTGGTCGGAAGAAAACAAGCGAATGCACAGAAAGCATATGACGCGGCTATAATGGCGGAGTGGAAGGTTTCGTCAAGTTTCATTCAACTTTGGTTACTTAAGTAAAACTGACATTTGGTGAAATAGGAATGCCAAAAAGAGATAGATGATAATAACATTATGGGTGCGTTCCCCTTCTGACGGTACGGAAAGCTACTTTTCGTTGGTTTTTGCATTAGCTTCAATGCCCTTCCGACTATTATAGTTCTATCTTTAATAAAAATCCAAAATTCGTTTAATGATACAGAATAAAATACAAACTTTGATGAAGAGGAGCTCTGCAGATCTATCAGGGATATGCTTGAGTTTTAATTAGAAATGGATTTTGTACCCACTCGATGTCAGTATTTGTATCTGGAAAGTAATCCAGCATGGATCTTTCGAGACTAACCAAATGGAGAGCAATAATATTGCTAATATCTGCTCTGAGTTCAAGCATGTTTTCTTGCAAGAATTCATGTAAAACTGGAAGACACTCAAAATTTTTCTTTTTCACACATAAAATAGTCCAGTCATATTGTAATTTTACCATGCAAATTGTGGGGTAGTTTTGATTTGTTCGCACCATTATGTTTTCAAGGGTCCTGAATCCGAATCTGAGGTTTGCCAACAAAATTTCATGACGCAACATGGAAAAAATGCAAAAAATGATGCAAAAATGCATTTTTTTTAGTTTTTCACTTATGGCTCGAAAACTACCAACTATTCGAAAATTACATCAAGCTACCATTGAAAGCATACACAATTTCCAATTAACCCTATTCAATGTTTTTTTCTGCCACAACCCATTTGGACTCAAGCGCTAGTCGAAAATTGATGTATTTTTACTGTTTCCGAAAATCCACTCGAAAGCGCTAAGAAATTACTTTGTGTGACAAAATTTGAATTTTTGTCTGTAACATGAACCAAGATATATTTTTCTGATGGTGTTTGAGGCGCTGAGCTCGAATCTGGCCTTGAAATTGCTCTATCACGTCACGTTTTTGAGATATTCAAATCTAAAAATTAAAAATAAATTCATTTTGTATACAAAGTTGGGGAGGTAATTTTTTTCGAAAAAATGTTTATGGTCATTCTGAAGTGTGAACATTTTGCTTCAAAATTCTATTTGAAACATTCAATTACCTCCATTCGCCTTCGAGAAATCTATGGTTTTCATTCTACTACCTAATTCGAAAAATTCAGCCAATTTGTGCTCAAAAGGGCAAATTGTGGGTTTTTTCACAAAGTTATTTCTTAGCGCTTTGGAGTAGATTTTCGAAAACAGTAAAGTTACGTCAATTTTCGATTAGCGCTTGAGTTCAAATGGGTTGCCGCAGAAAAAACTTTGGATAGAGATATATTGGAAATTGTATATACATTCAATGGTACTTTGATGTAATTTTCGAGTCATTCGTGAAAAACTCCCAAGAAATGCATTTTTGCATAATTTTTTGCGTTTTTTTCCATGTTGCGTCACGAAATTTTGTTGGCAAACCTCAGATTCGGATTCAGCAACCCCGAAAACATACAGGAAGGAAAATATCAAAACTACCCCACAATTTGGTCGCAAAGCTTGCAATTAATTTTTTTTTTCAAAGCTGCCAGTTTGTCTCTAGCAAAAATACTGTAATTGATTATTCCTGCAGAGCTGTAGCAGTTTCGTTGATCTTCTCGAAAATGTCTGCAAGATAAGCTAATTTTGTAATCCATTGATCTTCATCATGCAATACATCAAAGAGGTTTGCAGTTGAGGACAATTTGTTTTCCAGTTTGAACACATTCAACTCATCACGAAGTTGAAATAACCTGGATAAAGCTTTCCATCTGGAAAACCATCGAATTTCAGTATGAAGAAGAAGCGATTCGTACTAACTGGCCCATATCCTTACACACTAATTTAAACAATCTCGATTGAAGAGGACGACTCTTTACAAAATTTACTATTTTCACAGCTTCACAGAGAACTTTTTTTAAATCATTTGGCATTCTTTTCAAGTGCATAACGATGGAAAATACAATGACTGCTGGTATTTCTAGGAGCAAAGTTTTTAATATTTGAAACAACCACTCTAACCTTTCCCACCATTGCTGCATATATCAATACATTTTCCCCAATTAATGATGTGTTTACTCATGAAACAGTTTATGACCTTGAAGTTCACACTTGGATTAAAAAATATAATGTAAGCTTCAAAAAAAAAATTTTTTTGTGGAAATTTGTAATTATTTTTCTTTTATTTTTTTGTATTTTACTGTTTATACTTCAAGAAATTTGTGGAACCCTGAAAACTCTCCCACGGAACCCCAGGGTTCCGCGGAACACACTTTGGGAACCGCTGATATAGATAATTCATGAACAAATTATTTTTTTTGGGCTTTTTTGGGAAAAGTACCTTTTGTTTTTTCTTAATTTCTCAAAAACTAAGAAAGATTTTTACATTTAATTTTCGGTAATGGATTACAAAATAATGAGGGTAATGAATATTGAACACAAATGGCACTTAATAACGTAAAATTAAAAATCACAATTTTTTTAAACCAATTTGACTTTGAAATTTAATTTCTGAAAAACTATTCCCTTAAATAACTTGATTTAAAAATCAAATGCAAGAATGGAGTATAAGCTTTGAAAAAAAATATAGCACATTATTAGATGTGTTTTCGTTGATTTTTAATGTTTTTTTTGGCATTTCAAGTCAATTTTTCAGAAACTGAACCCCCCCCCCCTGCCTGGAGGGGAGATAAAACTTTCCCCCATACAATTTTTTTCTTAGAATATACCCAGGAACCACATCCTAAGATACTTCCACTCAGGTGCGGGACACCCTGTATATTTTACCTTTTCAGAAAATAACAAAATTTTAAAGATAAAATAATGTTACTTTTAAATAAGGTTTCAACAACAATCTTTGTGTGTTACCACCATAATTTCTATAAGCTTGAAGTCTGGAGATTTAGCTATGTTACGAGTGCCACCTAGATCTTCAGACTTCTTTGGTGGTGCCTAGTCTGGTTTTGCTCATATTAATAGAAAACCTCTTTGCCGTCATCTGGGAGCGAACCAGTCACCAAAAGTGTTTCAGAAGTCGATGCACTACTAGCACATCGCGCCAGTGTAGCCACATGATTTTTTCAATCCCAAATACAGGCTTTGTTGGTTTTCAATTGCAACCAGGGTTCGTATGGAGCGGTACGATATCCCGCAAATCAAAATCTCGCATTTGTATTAAATAACTAATTTTAGTCAATTTTCCCCCCACAAAAAATTTGTAATTGATAAATTTTCATTTAGGTACAACTAAAAATTAATAATGAAAAATGATTTTTAAATCTCGAGTTCATAATCACGCAAATTCAAAATCTCGCTTTTAAAAATCTCGCATTTACATCTCGCACCAAATTCTCGCAAACAAAAATTTTGCAATTTAAAATCTCGTAAATTCAAATCTCACAGCAACGAATCGAACACGGTTTTCACAACAATATTTTTTTTAAAACCCACCAAAAGATTTTGCTTAGTTTTTTCTTTCCAAGAAATAACTGTGTAACCGTCAGTAAAAATTTTGTTACCACCTTTATTACTGTTAACGACCTCTATATTCATTTTACGTTCTGTGTTTTTACGCGTTTATCATGGAATTAAAAATATTTTCTAGTTCAAGGTTCTAGTTATAGATAACAATCTCTATGTTCTCTCTGTCTTTTTCTCTTGGCAACAATGGACAAGTAAAATTTAACGATTAGTAAAAGCAACGTGGTCTCAATTAGGTAGGCACTGGATTCACAGATTTTGCATTTAATTTAATTACATTGCCATTGTTGCAATGCAATTAAATTTGAGATTTTGATTTGCGAGATTTTAGTTTGCTGGACTTCGTTTTTTAGGTTAAATATAGTTGCGTATAGAATATAGTTCCCTCACGACTTTTCGTGATTGAAAAGACAAAAGATCCTTATCCTGAATATGAATCATTCATCACTTCATCACTTTGTGAACAAATTTATTTATTGAAGGTGTTTGAAAAAAAAGTAAATATTTTGCAACTTAAGCGATTTCCATGAAATTGACACCTATGTTGGTGGGAGCTGACATAACATTATAAGAAAGAGAACAAATATTTTCAACTGGGGTTTTCAAAAAATGTCAATTTTTTGCAACTTCGTTATTCCTTGCGCGAAAATATTTGTTCCTCTTTTAATTCTTTATCAGCCAACACCTGTGTCAATTTTTTTTTAAATTCTGTTTCAGCTATCACATACTGTGTGAATTTCATTGAAATCCCTCAAGAGACATGAAGTTAGCATGTTTTTGAAAAACCGTGTTGAAAATATCTTTTTCCATTTTTGTTTATTTGAACAAATCGTGAATAATTGATCTTCAATAGTTCCCGCGTGTTAAATTTGGGATCGAACCAGTGTTGTCGATAGGGTGTTTGAAAAAGTCACAAGAAAAAGGGTCACAAGCAAAAAAAAAGTGGGACTATGAATTTTTACTTGCAATATGTAGGTACTAAATATATGGCAAGTTATGCATTCTTAAAAAAATGGAACTCGATGATAGAGAAGACGAAAAAGATGGTCTCACAATTCTGTCTGTCTGTCTGTTCGTTGAGCTAAAGCCTAAACGGCTGGATCGATTTTCTTCATACTTGTAATAACATAGCGTTTTTTGGTCATTCCCCCCACACGTTTTGTTATTTTTTTAAACCAAAAATAACGGTACCAGCCATACATTTTTGATTTTGATCAGATCATGTGGTCATCATTGCCATTGAGCATCATGAAGCTCCTCAGAAACCCGGGTTCCGATTACTCGCGGACTTTGGATCTGGGGGGGAACATGATGCAGAACGCCACAGATTTCTGTCTCAGAACCATTTTGTGGCATTAAGAAAAGAGATCAAGTCTTTGATCTTCATTTCGGAAAGTTCGTTTAAGTCGTCAAAAAAAGCCATTCCAAACGATTGTGCTCTCATTCTGGCTAGAGCTGGACATTTACAGAGAAAATGTAGGACTGTTTCCTTTTCTTGCTGGTCTCCACATCTGCGACAGTGAGTATTGTAAGGAATACCCAGCCTCGCCGCATGTTCTCCAATTGGCCAGTGTCCAGTGCAGGTTGCTACGACCCTGGCTATGTCCCGCCTGGGTCTACATATGAGATCAATTGTTCGGGATTTATTTAAGGCGGGCCAGATCGTTCTGGATATTTTGCAGTTGGTCAAACTGCTCCACCTACGGTTAGATTCCCTAAGGAAAATTGACAATATATTGCCCTTCACAACTCCAAAGGGAATGTAGACTCTTTCCGCAAGTGAGATGTGAAGGGCTGATCCTTGCCTGGCTAGTTCATCTGCCCGTTCATTACCCTAAATGCCACTGTGACCAGGAACCCAGATAAGAGTGACCTTGAGGTTAATGTTTAGACTTGCGAGCTCATCTCGGCATTGTTGGACCAATTTAGAGGATGATGTAGCCGAATCAATGGCTTTAACAGCCGCCTGACTGTCTGTAAGGATGGCTGTATTACGATTTTGGTTTGGATCTGCTTTTAGCATCTTGCAAGCCTCCCTGATTGCCAGTATTTCAGCTTGAAATACACTAGCGAAATTCGGTAGCCGAAATGACTTGGAGATGTTGAGAGACTCAGAGAAGACTCCTGAGCCAACACCGCACTCCATCTTTGAGCCATCAGTATAGATAGTTGTGTCGAAGTCTCTCGTCACGGCGTCATCATCCCAGTCCCCTCTGGATGGGAATAAGACTTTAAAATCTTTACTGAGGCTCATTGTAGGAGCGCGGTAGTCAGTGGGAGTCGAAAGTATATCAGCGGGAATCAAATTTGTGATATTGCTGTGACCATAAGGTTTAGCAACCCAAGAATTTGATTCTTTAAGTCTTAGGGCGCTGCAAGATACTAGATATTTTATGTGTAGATCAAGTGGTAGAAGGTGCAGAAAAACGCTTAAGGCATCCGTTGGGCAAGATCGAAGAGCCCCTGTGGTACCAACACTAGCTGTTCTTTGAACCTTTTTAGTTTGTCGATGTTATATGTCTTATTTAGTGCGGGCCACCAGACAATCGAACCATATGTTAGAATCGGCCGTACCACTGCAGTATACGTCCATAAGATCATCTTTGATTGAAGGCCCCAGTTTTAACCGAAGGTTTTGCTACAGGCGTAGAAAGCTATGCAGGCCTTCCTGACCCGTTCTTCGATGTTTAATTTCCAGTTTAACTTAGGGTCTAGGATGACACCTAGATATTTTGCACTGGTTGATAGTGAGAGTGTTTGGCCGTTAAGAGGGGGGGAGTGAAGGGTTGTATCTTAGTTTTGGTAGTAAAAAGCATCAGTTCAGTTTTGCTCTGGTTGACTCCTAGACCACAACTCGTAGCCCAGTTGCTAACTTTTCTCAAAGCGATCTCTGTGATTTCACTTATCACAGGAGTAAACTTCCCTGACACTAATAATACCAAGTCGTCCGCATACGCAACCGCCTTCACACCACATCTCTCCAGTTTAAAAAGGATTTTGTTCATGACTAAAAGCCATAGAAGTGGTGACAGAACACCGCCCTGGGGTGTTCCTCTCCTGACGTGTTTTGTCGAGTTTGCATTACCTAACGTGCCATGAATCTTTCTACCTTTGAGCATGGATATTATCCATTCTCTGATGTAGTCCTCTACACCAAAGTCAACGAGTGCCTCAAGAATAGATTCGGTTAGCACATTGTTGAAAGCCCCTTCTACATCTAAGAATGTAGCGAGGGTATATTCTTTGAAGTTGATGGTTTTCTCAATTGTACGCACTACCTCATGAAGGGCCGTCTCGGTCGACTTACCTTTGAGATATGCATGTTGAGAGTTTACTAGAGGACATTCCACAAGTATGTCTCTAATATGTGTGTCTAGAATACGCTCTAGAGTTTTAAGTACAAAGGAGGTTAGGCTAATTGGACGAAAATCCTTCGCGGATTCGTGTCCTCGCTTGCCTACTTTTGGAATAAAAACCACTTTTACATGTCTCCAAGACTCTGGCACATGGTTGAGAAGGAGGCATCCTTTAAAAATAATCTCTAGCCGTGGGACTACCAAATCTTGTAGCTTTTGAAGCATGATTGGCAGAATTCCATCTCGGCCTGGAGATTTATACGGGGAGAAAGTATTAATAGCCCAGGCTATTCTTTCTTTAGTTATAACGGTATTGATATGCTCTACACGAGCTAAAGGTAAATTATAAGTTCTATGCGTTTCGGGGTTGCTATTCTCGCAGCCCGGAAAGTGTGTCGTCATCAGCAGTTCTAAGGACTCCGTCGGAGAAACTGTCCAAGATCCATCAGGCTTTTTCAAGAACGAAGGATTACAATGCTCCTTAGAAAGAACTTTGCTAAGCCTTGCGGAATCTTTTAAGCTCTCAATAGAATGGCAGTAATCTCTCCAACCAAGTTTCTTCGCTGATGCGAGAGCACGCTTGTAGACTTTCAAACAGTCTTTATAAGGTTGGTAAAACTTGTGTCTGTGGCAGATATTGAAGATCTTCCTAGTCATTTTTCTCAGACTAGACAGGTCTTCATTCCACCATGGAGGAAGGGTTTTACGGCTATATTTAATTGGGCAAGAGACCTTAAAAGCAGTGTTCATAGACACTTCAATGGTTTTCACCATTGATTCTAGATCTATAACTGATTCTGGACTCAGATTCGGTATATTGCGCAGTTTGGAATTTACGATTTGGCTGAACTTCTTCCAGTCAATTCTTTTCGGGTTTCTATAGGGAGCAGGGGTTTCAGACTCGAAATTAATATTGAAGAGGATCCATCTGTGATCCGAAAAGGAATTAAGAGGGGATACTCTCCAATTCTCCACTGATAGCTTAAAGCTATTATTAATGACGGTAATATCAAGTATGTCCTCCCACCCTTCGTAGCTATCCGAGCTCGGAAAGACAAAAGTAGGAGTAGTACCTCTGTTACATACAGTTAAGTTGTTTTCAATAATAAAATTAAAAAGAGACTCACCTCGTTCATTAATCTCCGAACTACCCCAGAGAGTATGTCGTGCGTTAGCATCACATCCAATCAGGAGGTTTGTCCCATTTATGTTGACCTCGGACGAAAGCGTGCGCCACTCTTCCGGCGGTGACAGCCTGTCGTGCGCCGAGTACGCTGAGGCCACCAGTAAGCCGTCTGCATTTTCATCGTCCAATCTGACGACTGTCAGATCGGAAGTGCTAAGGTTAGGACACAAAAAAGCTTTTAAGTGTTTTTTAGCTAAAATACAAGTTCGAGGCTTACCTTGGTCTTGGTTTGTGGTTTTGTAGAACAGATCATACTGGCTGTCTTGGAGACCTCTCACTCTTCGGCCGTTAACCCACGGTTCTTGTATGATGCCGACGTCAATGTTCTCCTCACTCAGGAAAACCCTCAGATTATCTGATGCACATTTCGAGTGCTTCAGATTAATCTGAATGACCCTCAGCATCGCGTTTTTAATTTTGATGGAATTCTGCACAATCAGGGCCCGGCGGCTCGCTGGGGACCTCGACTCCATCGATGACATCGTCGAACTCGACATTGTCATCAACTTTGTCGGGGTCTGTACCCTGACTGGGCAGAATTTTGACTTTGGCAAACCTGATGCCAAAGCGGAGTTTGAAGTCAGCCTTCTCAAGTTCTCCTACACTTTCTTCGCTAATCTTCAGAAGATAAGAAGCGCTGTTCTTCTGCGGTTCCTCAGTCTTGATGACTGCCCAGTCCCGCATCGGAATCAACGGATTTAGCCTCTGAAGACCGCGGATCAGCTCCTGTCCGCTTGGCTTAATGCTCATGAGGGGCAACCATATACGCGCCTTTGGTTGTCTAGGGACATCCTTAGCTGGGATGAGCTTGAGCCTCAAGCCATCCCAGTGATTGCTAATCTTAGCAATGCAGCTACTAAGGAAATCCCTAGAGAACAAGTCCGCGCATTTGATAACCCTGTGTCCCCTGAGCATCTCACCAGTCAAAACTAGGGTAGGGTCCCTCGCTTGCCGTCACGGTGTAGGAAAACACCATCTCCGAGAGCTTGGCCTCGATGGAGTTCCACACTTCCAGCAGACCTCTGCTGTTGGTGGAGAGCTCATCCACAACCGATACTTGGAGGTCATCTCTGACGACCTCACTTAAAGTACGCGGTTGCGCTGCTCTGGGAGGTAGCACTTTCTTTTTCTGGCCATCAAACTTACTCCTTTTCGGAGGTTGGTTGGTCTCGTCTCGAGACCTATTTCGTTTGACAGCTTTTTCCTGGGTTGACTTTTCTTGCGTAGCCAGAAAACTGTTGTATTCTTCAACAATCTTCTGGTACTTGATTTTATTAGCTAGGTCTCTTTCAAGAACAGTCCCAGCTTCCTCATTCCTGGCAATCTTGTCAAGAATGAAGGTAGCCTTCCGGAACTGGAACTTGAGAAGAGTACCCGCCGATTTCTTTTTACTACGCCGTACAGCGCTGCTTTGGCTGGCATTGCTGCACGAAGGCTCTGGTTCGGAATTGATGGTCGGTCGGGGCACAGGTGTACTATGGCTGGTACTACCAGTGCTCCCTGGGTTTGCAGGTTTCCCTACGATGGTCTCCTGACTGGAGGCCAAAAGTTCATCCTCAGTGTCAGCGGATGGTAAGTTCGTCATGTCTAAATCGTCCATTGTTGTTAAAAAAATAAATGAAGGTCCCACGAGTAGGTCGGAAAAGATGGTCAGCCCCGGCAGAGCCGATATACCGGGGTAAGGCAGTCTAAGACGGACCCTGCCAAGGCGCCCGAATGAGCTCGTTAGTGACTGGTTTGCCCCCCAGCCTTCCATTTCTTCGGCACGGATTATGAAAATCGCTCACACCACCACTGAAAATTAGGGACTCGCATCTATGGTCAGATCGAATTGCTGAGGGTCTATTGAGGAGTAAAGGAACACCTCAACAGTTCGACCTGACCTTAGCTGATCCCCAATCTTGTCAAAGCACAAGATCAACTGTGGTGATCATTACCGCCCGGCACCCACTTGGAGGGTTTGATGCGAGATTTTTGCCAGGCATGATTATTAATAGTTGTTAATGAATTGTATGGCACCATTTCTTAAATTCTTTTATAATATTTTTTTTGAAATTAAGTTGTTTTCTGTACTTTCTTATCTATCATTGTTTATTCTGTTTTAGGGACAGTTAATATAATTTAATTTTTGTTAGTTTTTGGAGCTAAAAATATTTTTTTAATAAGAAAATTATTTTTTGACTCTTCTCTTGGACGGACAACTCCCTTCGACGGACAAAATTGTTGCGACCGTCGCTGTCCGCCTAAAGGAGGTTTCACTGTACCTACCAAAGAACCATTTTCTTTTTTCAATTTTCTTCAAAACGGTATAACTAACTTCAATAGTTTTTTTTTTTATATGGAAGCTTCGAAAAAATATTAATATACATATTGTGTACCAAAATTAAAAAATTTTTTTTTTTGGATTTGGATTTTAGAAAAAATATTTTTTGAAACTCAATATAGTTTTTTAATACTTCCTAAAATATTTTAAGCAAACAAATTTATTGTATGTAAAAATTACGGTACCATCATAACAAGTTACAAAACCGTTAAGGAAAATATTATAGTTTTCAAAAACGGATCCCGTATTTCCGTATGCTTAAATTAGTGCGATCTACTACTAAAAATTATAAAAATAAGCACTTAGCAACTATTAGTATAGTATCTCTCATAGAATGTTTTTTTTTATGTTGAATTTTCTCATTATCAAGCCAATAACGAGGAAATTTAAAATAAAAAAAGAGATTTAGATAAGCTAAAAGAATGGCTTTCCAAAAAGCCACGAAACAATACTGTAAGTGTTGCCATTGTTCTTTTTTTATATTTTACGTGTTTTTTTAATTAAATTTCCTTTCCTGTTAAGCGGGGGGAGATATTGCACTCCTCCTGTGGGGTTTTTTTCTTATGTCTACTTCCAACCTACATGCCATGAGTTGTTTGGAAGATTTCACGCGAATCATCTTAGTATGCAAACAAAATTTAAAAATTAGTATTGGTATAGATTATAGAAAATAAGTTTTGAGATGCATTCAAAATAGGACAAATCATATGAAAAATATTTTGAGGGAGGGGGTGGCAAGTGCCCTGTAAAGTTAAGACAATTTACAAGGCAAAATGATTCATGAAACAAAAAGCACCAGTTTTTTCACAGTGGTAATATGATTTTCATATATTCCAGAATCTGTTCTAAAACTGTCTATCTGTGATTGATTTCGTGACTGTATCCACTTGCGACTTTTACTATCGAGAGCTGCTTGAGATTGAGAGTTGCTACAGTATTTTTACTCTCAAATGAATACGCACTTTCCTTTCTCTTCTGTTGTACTAGCCGTTGAGCCTGCTAGTTCTTAAATATAAAAATATCTCTAATCTCTTTTAGGAAAGTCTACCATCGTTTTTAATCTCTTTTAAGATCTCGGTTAGATCTACTTAATCCAAACTTGATCTTTGTCTAAAGTACCCAGTACCACCATTACTAAAATGTTAAGTTTAAAAGTTATTTACCTATACAAATTTTTAATTCTTATTAACAGCTTGTCAATGTAACCGAATCGGTTCAATCAGCAATGATTGTGACATGGAAACAGGACAGTGCAAATGTTTGAGCAACTTTGGTGGAGATAACTGTGAGCGTTGTAAACATGGATACTACTCTTATCCTGGGTGTAAATGTAAGTTATACTCGAAATGAGATGGTTCCATTATTTAGAATCACATTTGTTTCAGATTGTGATTGTGATATCGAAGGAACCCAATCCGAGATCTGCAACAAGGAATCTGGTCAGTGTATTTGTCGGGAAGGTTTCGGTGGACCACGCTGTGATCAATGCTTGCCAGGATTCTACAACTATCCCGAGTGTCAGCCTTGCAATTGTTCGACTACTGGTAGTACTGCAATTACCTGTGATAACTCAGGCAAATGTAATTGTCTTTCGAACTTTGCTGGCAAACAATGTAATCTCTGCAGTGCTGGCTATTACAACTATCCGGAATGTTTACGTGAGTAACACTAATGAACTATTTTAAAGAAGATTATTCTTATTTTTCATGTTTTTTTTAGCTTGCAACTGTGATCAACACGGATCGGAGGGTGTGACTTGCAATTTGGACGGTCAGTGCTCATGTTTGTCTAACTTCGATGGAAAACTATGCGACTCTTGCAAGGAAGGTTTCTATAATTTTCCTGTTTGTGAGGAATGCAACTGTGATCCAGCTGGTGTTATTGACAAATTCGCTGGTTGTGGTTCGGTGCCGGTTGGTGAACTTTGCAAATGCAAAGAACGTGTTTCGGGGCGTATTTGCAATGACTGCAAGCCATTGTACTGGAATTTGAACATAAGCAATCCTGACGGATGTGAAGTTTGTGATTGCTTTGTCGATGGTACTATCGCTGGCCTAGATACTTGCTCATCCAAAACCGGTCAGTGTACTTGCAAGCCTCACGTACAAGGACGACAGTGTTCCGATTGTCGAGATGGAACTTTTGATCTATTTGGTGGAAGTTTGTTCGGTTGCAAAGATTGTGGTTGTGATGTCGGTGGCTCTTGGGGATCTGACTGTGACAAAAACAGCGGACAATGCAAATGTCATCCGAGAATTACGGGTAGAACATGCACACAACCCTTGACAACTCATTATTTCCCGACTCTATATCAGTTCCAATATGAGTATGAAGATGGCTACACTCCGGCCGGAGCACAAGTCCGGTATCAATATGATGATCAGGTGTTCCCAGGATTTAGCGGAAAGGGTTATGCAGTTTTCTCTGATATTCAAAGTGAAGTTATCAACGATGTTACCATTTTCAAGTCGTCTATGTATCGGATGGTTATTCGATATGTGAATCCAACCGCTGACAATATAACAGCAAGCATTCTAATTCAGTCCGACAATCCTCTGGAACTTGATCAAAAGTTAGTTTGAGTTAAAAAGATGTTGACGCATACAAAAACTTATAAAAAAAATATCCTTTTCTAGCGCTAAAGTCTTGCTAAGGCCCACAACTAGTCCTCAGTTTGTAACGGTCTCAGGGGCAAAGGGTAACAAACCATCACCAATAGTTTTGGATCCTGGACGGTACACAATCACCATGAAGAACAACAAACATGTTATGCTGGTAATTTTATTGATTCACGTAATTCTTCATTTCCTTAAACTCTGTGTATCTGCTGTTTAGGACTTCTTCGTTCTACTCCCAGCTGCCTATTATGAAGCATCCATTCTAACTCAAAAAATCGAAAATCCATGTGAATTAGGAAACATGGAACTCTGCAGACACTACAAATATGCTTCAGTTTCAGAGTAATTACATTTCAAGTTTTTGTTTTTTTACTAAAGACTGTAAAATTCTATTTTCTCTTCTTAGTTTCAAGCCAGCTTTTGTCCCATTTGTTGTCAATGAATCAGCTCAACCTGTTAAAGCATCTGAGTTCTACGGTGATCCTGATCATTTAACAATCATCAATCATGTCGGTGAGATCCCGACGATCTCGCAGACCCAAAATGATCTTAGGTACATCGTTGAGGTTCCTCGTAGTGGAAAATATGTCTTCGTCATAGATTACATTACCGAAAAGAACTTTGCAGACACGTATTTCGTCAAGGTGGTTGTTGGTTCCGATAAGGAAAACTTTGGATCAGCTACACTGTACCCATGCTTGTATTCGATGTCCTGCCGTCAGCCTGTAATCGACGATGAATCAAGGGAGAAGTCATTCTATATGTCAGATACTGATCTGCTACCTGTTTCCATATATGTATGTTGAGTCTTTTTGGGAAGAAAACCGAACGATTGATTCGAATAAATTTTATTTTTTTCAAGAACGATTTTGATGACTTTGGAGGTCGAGTGGCAATTATTTCAATCACAGCTATTCCACTAGAAGACTGGTCAATAGACTACATTATGCCAACCCCTGTCTGTGTCATTCATGACGGAAAATGCTCCACACCAAAGTTTGGCTCCGTACCGGATTCTAAGAAGATCGAATTCGAATCTGATCATGAAGATCGAGTCGCTTTTAATAAACCCCCTTATGCTGCTTTTGATGAAAAAGTTCGTCTTGTTCATTTGGATCAACAAAACTCAACAATTGTCATTGAGTGAGTAGAAAATCAGCATCAGCAGCTCCTTCCATATAAATGCAACTTTTTTCTCTGCAGATCCAAAGTATTGGAACCAGGTCGCTATGTGATACTTCTCAAGTACTACCAACCCTATCATCCAAAGTACAAGGTCCTGTATACATTAACAACAGGCAAGCAGTTGTATGAAGGCAAGTTCGACATCAAACATTGTCCAGCTAGTTCGGGATGCCGAGGTGCTATCCAGCCCACTGGTGACAATTTATGGTTTGATATTGAGGATGAGTTTAAATTCACAATTACGGTAAGTAAAATGTTCCAATGAAGCCCTGAAATATATTTAGAAGAACTCTCTTTTTTCACAGAACAACCGACCTCAAGGCGTTTGGTTGGACTATCTTGTCTTCGTTCCAATAGCCAAGTACAATGATGATCTTCTTGTGGAAGAAACATTTGATCAAACTAAGGAATTCATTCGAAACTGTGGACAAGATCACTTCCACATATCGTATAATGCAAGTGAGTTCTGTAAGAAGGCTGTATTTTCTCTAACAGCCGATTATAATGGCGGAGCTTTGCCATGCAACTGTGACTATGACGGATCAACAAGTTTCGAATGCGATCCATTCGGAGGGCAGTGTCAGTGCAAACCGAATGTTATTGGACGCAAGTGTACCGCTTGCCGAACTGGTTTCTATGGGTTCCCAGATTGTAAGCCATGTGATTGTCCCATAACTGCTATGTGTGAAGCTCGTACTGGCGAATGTATCTGTCCGCCAAATGTTAGCGGAGAAAAATGTGATCAGTGCATGCCATACACTTATGGATTCCATCAGATCATTGGATGTGAAGAGTGCAACTGTAATTACCTCGGAGTCGACGGTGGAAATATGCAATGTGATCTTCACAACGGGTCTTGTGCCTGTCGTCACAATATTGAAGGCCGTGCCTGTGATCAATGTTCCAATGGATACTTCGGGTTCCCACGCTGCGACCTTTGTAGCTGTAGCATACCTGGAACTGAGTTTGAAGTTTGTGACAAAACTGACGGAAATTGCTTCTGTAAGAAGAATGTAGACGGGCGAAGCTGTGAGCATTGTAAACCTGGAACTTATAACCTGCAGGCTTCGAACCCTGAAGGCTGCACCACATGTTTCTGCTTCGGCAAGAGCTCACGATGTGAAAGTGCCTATCTTAGGGTGTACAATGTGAGCCTTTTGAAAAATGTTTCTTTGAGTATTGTGAATTTCGCAAACAATACTTTTGACGTAGAGCCTTGGGATGTGCCTTCCGAGGAAATATTTGTAAACGAAACAACTCTTCAGGCTGACTTCTCTCTCAAGGACAACGATGACAGTTTGGTTTACTTTGGAGTCTTAGACTATCTACTAAGTCAAAACAGCCACATCACTTCGTATGGCGGAGAACTAGTCTACAATCTTTACTACACAACTGGACTCTTCGGGAAAGCTCTTCTAGCACCGGATGTCATTTTGATTGGCAAAAACGATGTGCTCATCCATCAAAGCTACGAACAACCAGCACATGATATTCATTTCATAAACAGAGTCCACATGGTGGAAAGTAATTTCCAGAGGATGAATGGAAAGCCAGTGACTCGAGGAGATTTCATGATGGTATTGCGTGATTTGGAAGCAATTTACATTCGGGCTAGTTATTGGGAGCAAACCGTTATCAGTCAGCTCTCCGATGTGTATCTGACGCTTGCCGATGAAGATGAAGAAAACTTCGATTTGTATCAAATGCTGCCAGTTGAGAAGTGCCAATGTCCACCAGGTTATTCGGGATTATCCTGCGAGGATTGCGCTCCTGGATTCTATAGAGATCCTGATGGTCCTTACGGTGGATATTGTATACCATGTGATTGCAATAGACATTCTGAGAGCTGTGATTGTGCCACTGGTATTTGTAAGGTAAGACGTTTGTTGAGTTCACACTAAGTTTAAACTTGAATATGGTTCTTTTCGTAGAATTGTCAACATTCTACAACAGGAGATCATTGTGAGATGTGTGTTGAAGGATACTATGGAAACGCTACGTATGGTTCACCACATGATTGTATGATCTGTGCCTGTCCCTTGCCATATGATTCGAATAAGTAAGAAAGCAATTATAACACCTTTGATCACTGATCTTATGTTTGAACTTTTCTTGCTATAGCTTCGCTTTTGGTTGTGAGATCTCCGAATCTGGTCAGAAGATTCATTGTGACTGTAAACCAGGTTATACAGGAGCTCGTTGCGAGAGCTGTGCCCCTGGTTACTATGGACAACCAGAGAAACTAGATGACTACTGTAAGCCATGCAACTGTTCTGGTAACATCAATGCTGACTTGCCTGGCTCATGTGATACCATTACCGGCGAGTGCTTGCTTTGTTTGAACAATACTTCAGGACCAGCTTGTAATCTTTGCGCTCCTGGTTTCTATGGAGATGCCATCAAATTGAAGGACTGTAAGAGTTGCGATTGTGTTGAGCTTGGCACAATGGAGTGTGATCCGTTTGTCGGAGAATGCAAGTGTCATGAAAATGTGATTGGCGAACGTTGTGATCAATGCAAGCCTGATCATTACGGCTTTGACTCGGGATTGGGATGCAGATCTTGTGATTGTGGTGTGGCTTCTAACAGCACCCAGTGTGATACCTACACTGGAAACTGCGCATGCAAGCCTGGTGTTACTGGAAGACAATGTGATCGCTGCGGTGTTGATTTCTGGCAGTACACATACGAAGGATGCACACGTAAGTTCAAAATTCTTATTTATTTTCAAATTGTATGTTCTCTTGAATGTTTCTTCAGCTTGTAATTGTAATCGTGGCTATTCACGGGGATTCGGTTGCAATCCACAAACTGGACAATGTGAATGTCTGCCTGGAGTCATTGGTGAAAAATGCGACCATTGTCCATATCGATGGGTTCTTCTTAAGGACGAAGGATGTGCTGAATGTGATACCTGTCATCATGCCCTGCTCGATGTAACCGACGCCCTGCAAAGTCGTATCGCACCAGTAGTGGATGACTTCAAGTCCGTTGCCCTAGCTTTCTTCACTAGCCAAAAACTTTTCTATTACGATGATCTTGCTGAAAAAATTCGACCCGAAGTCGAGGCTCTTGATCCAAAAGGTGTTAATCTTAATCCGGCTCGTGCCACAATCGAAGAACTCGAGAGCAATACAAAGACCTACGGAAAAAGTGTAAACTACACGGATTTCAATGCTTTGGAAAGTCTGGCGACATCACAGTTATTATTGGCCAATGTAACAGCTGTGTTTAATCAAACCAAATTAGACTCAGCTGAAGCCAGGGAAGCCTTACAGACAGTTGAAAATTTGGCTAAGAGTTTTGATACCGCCGCCAGTACTAAAATCGAGAATGCTCTGTCTGAAGCCGAACGCATTTTGGAGAAGATTTCAGTTGTAACCATTGACTTGGGACCATCAAGCAAGCTCCTTGAAAAGACCACCGAGCTCTTGGGTGAGATCGATGGACTAATTGAGCCAGTTAAAATGCAAAATAAGTCTTTGGAATTGCTCAAGCATGATATTGGTGAACTCAATGATAAAATGGAAGATTTCTACGAATGGAGTAAGGAGTCTGCCAATAGGTCATATGAAGTTGAAAAACTAAATGCGTTGAACAAAGAGTCATTTGATAATTCTAAATTCGACACTGTTGCTGATCAAGAAAAAGAAGCCGAAAAGAACATTTTGGACGCAGCAAAATACATTGGAGACAGTAATACAACTTTGAACTCAATCGATCAGAACTTGCAAGATCTTAGGGAGGTCTTCGATGGGTTAAAAACCGTTGACAATCACATAGAGGATATGTTCCCTAAGGTCGATGATAATTTTCGACAAGCTCAAGTTGTGGTTCAACAAGCTGAACTGCGTGCCAGTGATCTACAAAATAAAGCAAATTCCTTGTCCGATCAGTACTCGAACATCACTGCCAACTCTGAGCAGGCTATCAAGGCTTCCACAGCTTATGCTGACATTTTTAACGTTGTTGGTGGTGCAAAGGACTTTGCACGAGAAGCTAAATTTGCAGCTGGTAATGCCACAGAATTGGTAAGTTCTCAAAAATTTCAATTCTTTTATTTCACACTAAAACAAGATCATCACTATTCAGAGCAATGGAATTGAAGATCGTGCTGGAAAGGCTGACAAAGATTCCGGAGAACTTCTTCAAGATGCTAAGGCGGCACTAGTTAAAGTACAAAGTGAACTTGAACCGCACTTGAATCGTTCCTCTGAGGCTGTTTCGACAATTTCTCAAATCAATGCTAAAACTGAAAAGAAGCTGGACGAAATAAACTTGTAAGACTTTTATTTCATTGTTAGCACGCTTATAATAATTTACATATTTTTTATTATTAGAATTCTCGAACAGCTACCACAATCGCAGATGACTATCTGGGATGACTCGAACGTTCAAGCAACAGCGGCTCTACAAGTGACCAAAGAAGCTCTAGAAAACCTCAATCCAGTTGCAAATTCCACACCAAAAGACTTGGAAAAGGCACGCAACATATCAAAGGACATAGATGCAGCTTCTAAAGATATTTCTCAAATCAAATCACAAATTGAAAATGTAAATTCTTCAGTTCCCGCCTTGAATGAACTTGCTGATGATATTAGCAAAAAACAAATCCAGACCGAAGCACTTGCTCAAGAATTGGGCAATCAGATTGACGATTTGAAGCGACAAATAGAAACTGCTCGACAGCTGGCTAATGCTATAACTGTTGGTGTTAAATTCGAACCAAGTACCATTCTTGAATTAAAAGCTCCGGAGACATTGCCCTTGCTTGCAACCAAGTCGAATATTTCAGTATTCTTCAACACCGAAAGCAAATATGGTTTCCTGATGTATTTGGGAAATGACAATAAGAGTGCTGCTGCAACTGGCACTGGTTCGGGACCAAAGAACAACGATTTTATGGCTCTGGAGATTATCAATGGTTATCCAGTTCTGACTATGGACCTAGGCAATGGTCCAGAACGCATCACTAATCCCAAATATGTATCCGATGGAAATTGGTATCAAGTGATTGTTGATCGTGTTGGAAGTAATGCCAAACTTATCGTCAGAGAAGAGCTCGAGGATAAATCGGTAAAAGAGCATGTAACTGAACAAGGATTAGAAGGATCAAATAACGTCTTTAATGTTGACCGCACCAGTCGTCTTTTTGTCGGCGGATATCCACCAGCTTCAGACTTCACTATACCTGAAGACATTCAAACAAATTCATTCATCGGACAAATGGAAGAACTTCGCATAGGTGAAGACCTTGTGGGGTTGTGGAACTTTGTTGATGCACAAGACAATAAGGAGGGAATTAAGCCACGCGACAAGCTCATAAGCTCCGAAGCACCACCAACAGGATACCGCTTCAATGGAAACGGCTACGTTGTGCTTTCAGCTACACCATACAGCTTCCGATCCAGATCGAGTGTACAATTCAGCTTCAAGGCATCAAAGGACACTAAGGATGGTCTAATGTTCTTCTACGGGCGTAATCAGCACTTTATGACAGTCGAATTGGAAGATGGTGCAGTATTCTTCCGTTACAAGCTCGGCGAGTATATGGTATCACAAGGTACCAATGATATGTACAATGATGATCAATGGCATCGCGTAGTTGCTGAGCGCGAAGGTCGCCGTGGTATATTGAAAGTCGATGACAAAGTGATCTTCCAGGAGCAAACTCCCGCTGACACGGAATCAAATCTACCAGTGTTGAAGAAATTGTTCTTTGGTGGTCATCCGAACAAACGAACTCATCCTCAGATTGTCAAGGGTAACTTTGATGGTTGTATCGATAATGTCATAATATCAGGCATAAACGTTGATCTCGGATCGAATCAAAATGCAACTGGAGTACGCCCCGGATGCCCGGCTAAGTATTCAACAACGTTGTCCTTCGCCCCTCATGAGTTTGGTTTCTTGCGAAAGGCCAATGTGACCTCGAACAACAATTTCAACATCAAATTGAGATTCAAGACAATTCAGAAGGATGGCATCATTTTCTATGCCACAAATCATAACCAGAGTGCAACGATTAGTTTGACTTTAGATGATGGATTTTTGACATTGAGAAGTTCCAATGAAGAACTTGTTAGCTTAAAGAAGTTCAACGATGGAGAATTGCATAGTGTAACAGTTATTCATGATAATATTCGGCTACGTCTATCTATTGATGATACATACGATTACCAGTAAGTATAGTTTTTAGTCAGTCCAAGTCTTTTTTGTTCTTATTCTTATTTAATACTTAGATCCTACATCGCTCCACCAGTATTAAACATACAAAATGGAGACATTTTCTTCGGAGGATTACCATACAACTACCAGCCAAGCAGTGGAGCTTTGTCAACTCTTGCCTATTTCACAGGCTGTATCAGTGATGCCACGTTGAATGATGAGGTTTTGAACTTTGGCAATAGTGCCGAGAAGGTAGCGGGAAATATTAACGATTGTCCATCGGATATATTGGGTAAGAGATTGAGTTACTTTCCAATTTCGAAGGTCTTAAACATATTTTCTAATATAGATTATGATGTCTCAAAAGTGGATTTGTACTTCCCGTCTGACGTCTCACTTGATTTAGGACTAATTCCTATTTCTGTTCAGTCAATCCCAAAGAACACAACAACTTCTACTACGACAACTACAACGACCACAACAACAACAACCACAACTACGACTACCACAACAGAGCCTCCAGTTATTATTGAAGATCCAATCACAACCACTCCTCCAACTACAACAACTACTACGACTACAAGACGACCTGTAGTGACAGCAGAGCCTACGGAGCCTCCTGTTTGTATGTTGCCAATTGACCCAGCAAACGACGCAGAATATGCTTACGATGGATACCGTTTCCGAGGAATTCGTGAGCAACGTCTTGAGATTGACTCACTGCCTGTGAAAATGCGCAAGCATTACGATATAAGTCTAAGATTCCGATCCGCTCTACCTAGCGGTTTGCTATTTTATGCAGCCGATAAACGTCATAATGACTTTACCGCGGTCTACCTCCATGAGGGCAAGATCTATCACCAGCTTAGTGTCAGTGCAGTTAACGCTAGTCTATCAACTTTCGATACCTATGATGATTATGAGTGGCACACAGTAGAATTCCTTCGTCAGCCTCACAAGGTTAGTCTTATCGTTGATGGTAAGGAGGAGAGTTACGAAATGGAAGAGAGGAATGCAAAACTTTTCACACTAAACTTCCCCATCTACTTGGGTGGCATTGCAAGTCAATTTGACGATGAGTTAAATAAAAACACCCTCTTGGTTAAGGGAACACTCTTCAGGGGCTGTATTAAGGAAATACTGTTTGACAAACGAGAGCTAGAGAATCCTCCAACTGACATCGGGGTTATTCCATGTTCTGATCAAGTAGAGAATGGTTACTTCTTTGGCAAGACTCCAGGCTTCGTGAAACTCTTCGAGCATTTCTCAGTTGGTTCTGAGATGAGCATAAGCTTTGACTTTAAACCCCGCACACAAGATGGTCTGCTGTTTTCAGTGCACGGCCGGAATGCTTGGATGATCTTAGAATTGTTCCACGACACCTTATTTTTCAGTGTGAAGACTGATGAAAAGAACTTAATCGAAGCAAATTATACTCTAAGCAACAATGAGAGCTTCTGTGATGGCAAATGGCGTACTGTACACGCAGTCAAGTCTAAGTTTGTCATAACTCTGACTGTTGACTCGATAAGTTCTATGCCAGCAATTGGAACCGAAGGTTCTACTAGCACGCGAACCAACAGACCGTTGTTTATGGGTGGCCATCCTAATTTGCACAAAGTTCCTGGCTTCAAGACCAAAACCCTCTATAAGGGATGCATGAGGAACATTAGCGTTAAGGGTAGTCCTGTACGTATAAAATCGGAAATGATCAAAGGTGACGTTTGGCCAGATATTTGTCCGCTTAATTAAAAGAAGACGATTTTTGAAATACAAATTTGATTTGTAAGCGCGGATAACTTGGATAAATACGTTGACGAATGGCTTTATTAATTTTTGATTTATTATGTTTTTTTATTATTTACTTAAAGATATTTACCTACAGACATATTTTTTATTTTTGCCAGTAATAGAATTAATATTATGTAACCTCTTATTTTCAGCCATAAAATATTTTTTTGTATCAAATATAATTTTACTTTAACTCTGCTCAAATATGTTTTTTTTGTAATAGTATGTACCATTATGTTCCCATAGGTATTACCTTTAGGCTTTAGGAGCTAAAATTGATTATTTTCCTATAGTGGGCTCAGGGCCGGCCCGCGCGCACGCACGTACGGGCGCAGCACGCGCGGACGGGCACGGCACGCGCGGACGGGCATGGCACGCGCGTGCGCGTACCGGCACAGCACGCGCGGACGGGCGCGAGCGCTCGTGCCCCCCCCCCTCCGCGCCGAGCCTTCCCTGGGTTTTCACTTTTTATTATTTCATTAATCTGGGCATGTGGTCACGGGCGCGCGCCCCCCTGCACCGAGCCTTCACTGGCATTATTTTTTTATGATCTAATTAAGGAACATACATTTTTTGCAGATCTATCCTTTTTTTTTTATACTGATGGATAAAAAAGTCGGGATTGTTATACCCATTTGTTTAGTTACATATATGAAAGTATTTTCAAATTTGAGGCAAAAAGTTTTATGACGGACTATGAAGCTGGTCTTCGAAACGCATTGAAAACTGTTATGTCAAATCTCCTAACGGTGTATTTATCTCCGGTTTAAATCTGAACTCCGTTACAATAACTTAAAAATTATCAAAAATTCAATTTTTGACAAAATGAACTAACTCCTACTTTTAGCTTAGTTGTTGCTCTCTCGCAAAAACAAAAATGAACTAACTCCCACTTTTTTCCTGGTGGGAGTTAGTTCAATGGGACTTTGTTCATAATAAACTAAGTCCCCAATGAATTAACTCCCAACTTTATGAAATAAGCCCCACCAGAAAATTTGATGGGAGTTAGTTCATTTCGACTAGTGGGAGTTAAGTCATTTGGGAGTTAGTTCGTAGGGCCATCAAATGTTATTCCAAGAAAAACTTTGTTGTGTCAAGCATAGCATATCCCGAAATTTCATGCAAAAATAAAAGCTAAATCTAACAAAAACGAATATATCACGTTTTCATTCCCTCCTCAGACCCCCCCCTCACAAAATTTGAAGCATTTTAAACTTCAAAACTATTTTTCTAGCTATTATTTTAAAGGGTACACAATACTGGTTCTCTCAAATATATTTTAGGTCTTCAAATTTTCAAAAGTACCCCAACACCCACATTTAAAAAATCAAATTAAAAAAATCCTTCAAATGCACATTGAACCCAATATTATTGTTTCATATTTTAAAAATATCAAAATCCAAGACCCAGAGCAAAAAACAAAGTAGGTTCATATCTTAATTCTATTTTCTACTGAACTGATTTATTTGTTGGAAAACGTTCAGACTGACTCGACGGTGAAGAGGGCAACGAGCGTCAGCCACTATCTTGGAAAACGAGTTTTTGTTAAACGAGTTAAATATCTCGTTAACTGTCGTCGTACGACAAAAAATAATAATATTTTTGAAAGCTAATAATTCCATTCTTTTTTTAATTTTTTTATCAAGAAATTAAATTTAAAATCAATTTTTCGAGTTCGAGTTCATTTTTTTTTAAACTATGCGTATACAAAGCACCACTATTCTTTTTAATATTCAAACCCAGTACCTTCTGTTTCTGTTTAAAAGAATGATTTTTACATTAGCTTTTCTGCATTTCACTAAAAATTAATAAGAGCATTGAATTTTTAAAACCACCACACAGTAAAAAAAAAAAAATAAAAAAAATCAACCTGAGAAAGAAATTCGAAATGTAATTGCTACTTTAGTTTTGTCTAGCAACAGCTTAAACAACATCTGTGAATTTGCCCTATTGATTTAAAAAATAATTTTTCATAATTTGATTTAAAAAACAAATGAATGAATGGAATATAAGCTTTAAAAAAATTACTATTTTTATCGAAGGAGGCAATGCTCACGAAATTTGAAAAAAAACATGTGTTTTAAGATGACAGCCGACTCTTGCACCCCCGTATCCCCCGCTGGATCTATATTCGGAGGACTTCACTGAACATATACAACAAGAAAACAAGTTCAGTAACTAACTGCAGAAAAAAAGTACCCAAAACAGTAATTAAAAATTTTAGAGTTGAGAAATACTTCTTACGATACTTTGTGATGCTTTTTTGTCGAGGCTGAGGTAGGCTCGTCGGTGTCCAGGGTTTATCCCAAAGAAAGCAAAAAAACTTGGGTAGAAGTTTCCAAACTCCAATCAAAACAAACTTTATTAATTCCAAATCAAGTTTACAGTATTTTACAATATTCTTTATTTATATTATTATTTTTTTTTATATAACAAGGTATTTCGTATAAGTAACAATAAGTATTCCTACAATAATATAACACGGTATTTCATGTACGGGTGTGGGGCCAGCCCTGCCTCCAGCAAGGAACTGGAGAAGAAATCGGTGAACTATCCGCGATGACAGGCTTGTCTATGGTACTCTTTGAAGAAGTGTAGCCAGGGAAATAATCGGTGGGACACGGCCCTGCTCCTAGCAAAAGACTAAAAGAAAAATCGTTGTAGGCTAAGCCTTGTCCACGCTACACTTAGAAGAAGTGGAGCGTAGAAAGAAACAGGTACAAAATAACCTTCTTGCTCCTAGCGGTAAACTAGAAGCAAAATCGGTGCTTTGTTCGCGGTAACAAGCTTGTCTGTGTTACTCTTTGAAGAAGGGTAGCCACAGAAATAATCGGTGGGACACGGCCCTGCTCCTAGCAAAAGACTAAAAGAAAAATCGTTGTAGGCTAAGCCTTGTTCACGCTACTCTTAGAAGAAGTGGAGCGCAGAAAGAAATAGATACAAAATAACCTTCTTGCTCCTAGCGGTAAACTAGAAGCAAAATCAGTGCTTTGTTCGCGGTAACAAGCTTGTCTGTGTTAATCTTTGAAGAAGGGTAGGCACAAAAATAATCGGTGGGACACATCCCTGCTCCTAGCGAAAGACTAGAAGAAAAATCGGTAGATGTTAGTTCTTTGTCCACGATACACTTAGAAGAAGTGGAGCGTAGAAATAAACGGGGGGGGAGGATAGATACAGGAAGAGGTAGAAGTTTAAAAGCAAAAAGTTTTTCGAAACTCCTATCTGGTACCTGGTACACTTCGTACCCAGCAGTGTGTTCCTACTTGCTAATTTAAATTTGGTTCCCAAATTTAATTGAATCAGCGTGGTTTTCTTCCTTTCCGTACACTAAATTGGTACTAACAATAGGTGAAGGCAGAAGACTAATTAGTAGTGAAATTCAACCTCCCCATGTTGACTTTTCAGACACAAGGAAGTGTGAACTGAGAGACAGAAGAAAAACTACCAACAACGTCATGCGTGTTCAGCTTAAACAACATCTCGTTGCTTTTATTCCTTATATGGGTGGATGTATTAAATCAACCCAGGGTTCGGTGCGGTTAATAACATTAGGGATCGGTAAATAATTACCTATTATTTTTGAAAGGGGGTTCGGCGGAAAAGTGAAAAAGTGTAACGCTTCGTTACAACTTATATGAAAAACCTTATTCGACACCCCCCTTTTCAAAATCAACGCATAGAAAAGTCAGCATTTTCTATAGGATAATATTCATATTACCATCTTTAAATTTTAAAAATATTATTAAAGCAAAATTAAAAGGAAACCCCATCAGTTACAAAATCTGAAAATTAAATTCTAATTAAAAATTTACACAAGTAAAACAAATAAAATGTTTAAAACCAAAAATAAAATTCTTACGATATACAGTGGCTCACAGTGAAAATGGCCCAGCCTTTACCAAATTCCGTTTTCTTTGAAAAACTGTGGTAAATCGAGTAAAATAGAAAGTAAAAATTAATTTTCAATAGAGAAATTGTATTTTCGTTTCAAAAACATCAAAATCTTATAGACCGAGAGCCCACAGCAGATTTTGGGTGTGAACGATAGCAAAAAAAAAAGTATTGGCGTCGAAAGCTTCATTAATAGCCTATTGAATAGACCTTTTAAAAGGGAACAATTACGTGCAAGGGTTTTTATTATTGAATATGTTTGTTTGGCTCATAAGCATGCTTAAAACCGAAAATGCTACTAAATTCACCCATGCGTTTCTGAGAGAATGGTCACACTGGCCACTTTTCAGTATTTTTGGTATAACTCGAAAACTAAGCCGAATTTGACAATTTTACATTTAATACTTTTTCTCCAAAATTAAATTTTCTATCGAAATGGATAGCTTGGAAAATTTCTTAAAAAAATTTAAGCAGCAAAAGTAAACAAAAACCAACATAAAAAAAATCGAAAAATCAAAGATTTTTAAATTTTTTTCTAAATTGCGCAAAACTTTTTTCGGAGAAAAGAAACGCTCAAGACATGCATTAACAAAGTAAACTCAAGTTTTAGGGCTTTAATATGACATGTTAAAAAAGCCATATTATTTGAAAATTGACAGAGATATATCCATTCAAACTTTACCATTTCTTATCATTTTTCACAGTTTTTGCCCGAAAGCCTATTTTTTAGTACTTTATGACAAATTTAACGTTCCTAGCAACTAGTACCAAATCTTATGTTAATCGGACCAGCCGTTCGGCCTGTAGGTCTGAAAGCATTTAAAAACAGCCGAAAAACGAAATTGCGAACTTACATCCTTTTTATAAATTCTCTATAGTTCTAATGTCATATTATATCGAAATTTTTATTTCGAACATTTTTACGAAAGGGAAATTTGCCATATTGTACCGAAAAAGAGACTTAAGGGCTAAAACTGCGAAAAATTATAAGAAATGATAAGGTTTGAACGGGAATATCTCTGTCAATTTTGAACAAATTTTAATTTTTAACATGCCATATTAAGGCCTTAAGTCTCTACTTTATTTTGTCCATGCATGTATTGACCCTATCTTTGCTTCAAAAAAAGTTATGCACAATTTATTAAAAAATTTATATATCCTTGATTTTTTGATTTTTTTTAGGTTCGTTTTTGTTAGCTTTTCCTGCTTAAATTTTTTCGTAAAATTTTTTTTACAATCCATTCCAATAGAAAATTTAATTTTGAACAAAAAGTATTAAATGTAAAACTGTCAAATTTGGCTTAGTTTTCGAGTTATACCAAAAATACTGAAAAGTGGCCAGTGTGACCATTCTCTCAGAAACGCATGGGTGAATTTAGTAGCATTTTCGGTTTTTAGCATGCTTATGAGCCAAACAAACATATTCAATAATAAAAACCCTTGCACGTAATTGTTCCTTTATACCCCTCATTTTCCGGTCTATTCAATAGGCTATAAAGGCTATTTAAAAAATCAAAGTCTTGCAGTCCACAACTGTGGCCTTTGCGAGTAACAGTGCATCGAAACAAAAATATGAATGCGACTTCGTGGATAATCGTGTTAGGCGAAATTGGTTTTCACCCCGCCCTAGATAAGCTCTGCGGATCCCATATCACGGAATCTGAGATCATTTGAGTGTTAAATTCGCCCTGCCAGACTGTTTTAAAAAACCGTTTTTCACTTTGAATTTTGAATTTTTTAAACGGTCTGGTAGAGCCAACTATACACTCAAATGGTCTCAGATTCCGGGATATGTGATCCGAGGTGCTTATCTAGGGAGGAGTGAAAACCAATTTCGGCTAACACGATTATCCTCGAAGTTGCATTCATATTTTCATATTTTTTTTTCGATGCACTGTTACTCGCAAAGGCCCCAGTTGAGGACTGCAAGACTTTGATTTTTTTAATAGCCTTTAATGAAGCTTTCGACGCCTATACTTCTTTTTTTGCTATCGTTCACACCCAAAATCTGCTGTGGGCTCTCGGTCTAAATGGGATAAATATTGTTTTAAGAAAATTGAAAATATTTTTTTTGTTTCCTCCTTCCGGTACTTAATATATGTACCTACCAAGTTTCAAAGTTTGCCATCCATTTTCATACTTTTTCCAAAATTATGAGTAAAAGACTGAGAAATCTCCATGTTTTGTGAATGAGAAATTTCAAGTGTTAACGTTAATCGATTTCAAAAAAATTTTTAACAGAATTTTTTTGAATTAATTAAATAGAATGTACGTCAAATTTTACACTTTTTTGATACGTGCTTAGGTAGGCGGACATACGGCTAATGGTTCAACACCTCAAAGGCTATTGACTTTTTATGTCGTTGTCTCTTAGACTAGGTTTACGATCCTGTATACAAAATGCAGAATTTTTGTATCGATTAATTTTGAAACAGGGAGGTGCGGAGTAAGGATTTTCATTTAATACTGTAAATAGGTTTTCTTCACTCTAAAATCGTTGCTTACTGATAGTTTTAAATAAAATCTTGGGACATTATAATTTAGTTGGACTTCTATTTGAAGGATTTTTTTGAGATTTTTTAAAAAAGTTAGGGGAGGGTGGTTGAAAATTTGAATATTTAAAATATATTTAAGAGCATCACACAAGGCCGTAGCCAGGATCAAAAGTATGGGTGAGCTGACGGTTGTTTTGGGTGAGCTCACATTTTTTAATGAAAATCATAATGATGTCAGCAAAAAATAACTTTTTTACTCAAAAAATAGGTAGGTATAAGGTACCTATATAGTACAGGTAAAATAGTGCGAAAAGTCTTTCGAATAAAAAAAAAATTGGTACCACCATGAAACTTGGTGAAAGCATTTCATGTACCATGGGAATGAAGAATCAAAAGAGTCTATAAAAATATTTCATATGGAAGGGTGTCTTTTTGAGAGGGAGAGGGGGGAAATTGTGGTGTATTAAACGGAAAAAATTGCCTTGGTACAACATAAGCATATGACACATGATTTCAAAGTAATTTTTAATGCTGAATCAAATGACACCAAAACCATGTCGATATGACCTCTGCGAAAAAAGTTATTGTCATTTTTATGGTAAGATGACTATATGCTCAGTATAAAGTAAAATATTACCGAAAACTGGTTGAAAATAATGGTCCATCGATGAAACTTGGCATCAGTCGTTCATTTGTCATGAAAATCAATAATAAGAAGAGTCTATAAAAATATTTGTGGTTAAAGGGTGTTTTTTTGGTGAGTTGGAGTAGTGGTGGGAGTAATACCGTAAGATCTGTGACAAAAATGGTACCCCCATGAGATTTTGGAAAAATGTGCTATTAACTTACAGAATGAAGAATCAAAAGAGTCTATAGAAATATTTTGCATGGAAGGGTGTGTTTTTTGAAGATAGGGAAAGTGTGCGGTTATTTTTCAAAAAAATTTAAAAGGATGGTAACCCTCAAGAAACTTGGTAAAAGTGTTTCATTTACTACGAGAATGAAGAATTTACGGAGTTTACAAAAATATCAAGGAAAAAAGGGTGTTTTTGTGAGCTTGGGTAAAGGGTGTTATTTGTTTTTGGAAACAATTTTAGTTTTTCGAAAAAGTTGTATACATTCCTTCACCCATAGAAAACATCCTTCTGCCATATAGATATTTTTATAGACTCTTTTGATTCTTCATTCTGGTAGTTCATACCACATTTTAATAAAGTTTTATGAGGGTACCATTTTTGTAACAGGTTCTATGGTAATAATCACACCATAACCCCAAAGCTCACCCCAACCCTCAAAAAAACACCCTTTAACCACAGATATTTTTATAGACTCTTCTTATTATTGCTTTTCATGATAAATGAACCATTGATGCCAAGTTTCATCGACGGACCATTATTTTCAACTGGTTTCCGGTAATATTTTACTTTTATACTGAAAATATAGTCATCCTTATATAAAAATGACAATAACTTTTTCCACGGAGGCCGTATCGACTTGCTTTTGGTGTCATTGGATTCAGCATTTAAAACTACCTTAAAAACATGTGTCATACAATAATGTTGCACCAGAGTTAATTTTTCCATTTGATAGACCACAACTTTCCCCCCTCTCCCCCTCAAAAAAACACCCTTCCATGTGAAATATTTTTATAGACTCTTTTGATTTTTCATTCTTATATTACATGAAACGTTTTCACCAAGTTTCATGATGGTACTAATTTTTTTGTTTTATTTATTCTATTTTACCTGTACTAATAACAAGTATGTGTATTTTCCGGTAAAAGGTAGAAGTTTTCATATAGTGATTGCTTGTTTCTGTTACTGAAAAGATCATTAAAGCATTTCTGATAATACTGAATAGAATTATTTCACAAATACCAATATTGCTTTTTTTTTCTTTCACAAACGTCAAAATCCTCAGTTTTTGAAATCTTTAACGTAGAATTTTAATATTTAAAGTTGATTTAGTATAAACAGCGAAATTTTTCGAAAACAAAATTAAAAAATTAATATCAAAATTTAACTTAAGCTTCATTTAACGGCCTTTCCGATTGATGCCACAATGGCAGTTCTTGCCCTGAAAAGAAGAAAAAATGCTTTTGGATCTAATTTCCGAATCGAAAATAAGATCGAACTCGTATATCGTATCGGTCTTCCTGATTGCCATTCAAAAAGTTCGTAAGCTAAGAAACCTACTTTTATTTTTGTTATGCAGTTCTATGTATGTATATCTGATAGTTTTTGAAAAACGTTAACAGATTCTTAAATCCTTTTTAGTTTAAGCTATGAACACAAGGGAAAACCAATTAGTTTAATATCTAAGAGGCTATTGTTGAATTTATATGTGTTTTGTGTATTCCATAATTTTTCATAATCGGAGTACACTTTAGAATGAAAAATAACAGATCAAGTAACTGACAACACAGCACAGAAGAACACAAATAGAGCAATGAACCGGGGAGTCCTCGGTTTACTGACAAAGAAATCAAAGTGTGTGGTATAAAACAAGATTGGTATTTTTGTATACATTTTAAATTTTATTTCGAAGCAAACAAATATTTTGACTCGAAATGAAAACTTGGAAAATATTATAATATCTCTGAATTTTTTTGGGTGTGCTTAACGTATTTTTGGGTGAGCTGAGCTCACCCTAGCGTAGGTCTGGCTACGGCCGTGCATCACAGGATTTTAAAACCTTTTAAATAATAGCAAGAAAAATCATTTTGAAGTATAAAACTTTTGTAATTTTGGGGAGAGAGGGTTCCGTGAGGCACGAAAAAGTGATATATGAAAATCAATCATCCTCAGTTTAGTTCCTGAGTTAATTCACCAAACTAGGATTTAACTTCAAACTTGGAGTTAACTTAGGATTTAAACTGATTGAAAACACGTTTCTGGAGCTATTTAACCCCGAGACTATACTATGATATGGAGGGCTCAGAGCTGTTACATCATATTTTTTTTTTTTGCAGATTTTTGTGGATATTTTTGAACTCAAGTTTTTCAATAAGAGAATTATAATTATATATATATATATAGAATTATCTTTGAGATTTTTTTCTGACTTGGTTCGGTAATTTCTTTTTTTTTCTTTTAAATATAGATTAATTTATAAAATTAATATACCGTTGTTCAAATATCATGATAAAAGTAGTTTTCTTCATAGTATTATGATTTATTATTAGCTTTACACTAGCTTATAAGAAGTATATTCTTAATGTGTATAGGCATACATTGAATAAAATAAACTAAACTAAACTACTCTAAAGCTGTGAGCCCTCCATATCGCACTGAAAAACAGGTCCTAAGTCTGTAAATATGCATCGATTTGCATGAAATAATTGAATATGCCAATAGAGTTTTTACAAAATTCAAAAACAGTAAGATGTGTTTTTTTGTTTAGTTACTTCTAGTACCTACTTATCAAAAAAAAAAATAACAAAATTATAGTAACTTCAGTTTTTCACTGTGGTCATCTTTCAAAATTCGAAAATTATAAAAAAGTGAATAGGAAAAATATGAAAAATCGAAATAAGCAATTTCGAAACTAAACATTTCTAGGGGTGATACAAAATTGAAGGATAGTTAAAAGTGGTAGTTGAAATGATCATCTTCTACAGAAAAAAAAAAATTGGATATTCGTGCAGGCCAAGTGAACACATCTTCTTGCTTGATGTAGGTAAAGTATGCACAGATGTCCATCAGACGTAGAGACGAACAGACCGAGGAAGCGGACTTCAGGACGAAACCCACTGCAAGACTTCCCCATCATCGTTATGTTAGATTTGGTTAAAAGTTTTAATTTCTTTTTATATAAGAAACCATTATACATGCTCTGTAACGGACTCCAAAATGTCAATAGAAAATGACATAACCACCTCTTAACATCGGGCCTCTTTCAAATCGACATAAGGTCCAGAAATTTAAAAAATCTTTAATACTTAGGTACACCAATCAATATTTCTGAGCAATATCCAATCCAACCATCTTCTTCTCCTATTGGATTGACCACCCATGAACAGTAACATTAGATTGTCTTTCAAAAACCCAATCATTAAACGAAAATCTCTATTATTTCTCAAAGTAATTTCCTCGTCTAAATGATTATTGATCAACTACTGGCAGCACAAATTCAATTGGTCATTAGTTTAACTCCATATACAATCGATCAGGCCCAAATTACCATTATTATCGACTCGGGACTAATATGCCACATTAGATATAGTAACAACCAGGAAATCATCTCCATCATCCTCCCACTTCCACGTTCCACCTGTACCTTTAGTCTGGCGGATAGACATGCCGTCCTAAGCTTTTAGCGTATTTGAATACAAAAATCTATAAAATTTTAGGTCTCACTCAAGTCTTGTATGCAACATTTCTTATATCATCTTTGCAACAGATAGAGCATGAATCCGTATTTTCATCGAGTGAACGCCCTGTTTATCCGACTCTATGACTTTTTCTGTTCACAAATCCAAGGAGCAAAGGGAGAGAGGTTATATATACATAGCTTTCGGAATGTTTCTCATATTTCCATACATGCGAAGGCGAACGTATGCATCTATATCCTCTACGAGAAATGGACGACTATCTGATGAATATGATCTCCTGCCGCTGTAATGGCTAAGGCCGCTTCATCATTGCGGTGGGTCCTTTTCGAAAGAGAAAGAGATATCCATTTAAGCATCAGCGCTGTGAGATCACTGCGGCCGATTATTGTAATCTCGATGCGATGAGGAGAGTCAACTTCCTTTGCCTGCAGCGATTCACAAATTTATATATCTGCGAACGCGAAAAAAAGATACAATTTCGCGGCTCGCGATGGCTGTCTTTCCCTCATGGCTTTTCGGCTTGACGGGGGAGTCTCAATAGTTTTTGTACTTTGCTTCCTTATTTGTTGTTGTTATTGTTGGGTATTATGGTTTTATTGTTTATAGGGAAGAACATAGGTATAATATCAGCCATTGCCAGGAGAAGGAAGATGCACGAGAACATCCAGGATGGATGACGACAAGAAACAGCAATTTGCAACTAATTTGCTTATTGTCTTCCAAAAAGGGGAGTCCCCAAGTTTTTTTTTTCCTTTTTCAATCTTAACCCGGTCGGTATCATCAACAATCAAGTTCAGAGGTCAAATGGCTTTAAATGTTTTACGTATGTGAATGTGATGAGTTTAACCTTTCAAAATAGACCTATTAATGAAGTCTTGTACTTTTGTATCCTTTAGCTTAGCTTGCTGATGTGTGTGTTGGAGTTTGATAATTTCTAATATCGGTTGATGGAGCCCCTTTAATTGCATGTAATTATATTACGAGAAAAACAAATATGATGTCGCAAGTGGATGGCAAATTGACAATGGGAAGATAATCAGCCTTATTGTGGGTTTCGCCCGGAAAATATTTCACCGAAAAATATTTGTTCTCCCGGAATTTCAAAAGCTATAGCGAGTTTCACCCGAACAAAATTTCACTTCGAATCAGGACCAGGACTGACAGTTCGAATAAGTGGCATTGTTCAAAAAGCTGAGCCCGCAATAAATTTCATCATCTTAGGCGAGTATATACATAATTTTATTAATGTTTAGACATAGACACATAGTTAATCCAATGTAGTTGAAATTAACTGAATTTTGTCTTAAAATTAAAACGAAGTTTTGGAGAGTAGTTTTTGTTAAATCAGGCCGATAACAGCCGAGTAATTAGGCCAGGAAAAATGGGTTCCGAGGTTGAAAAAAGTAATTCATGAAATATTAAAATTGGAATCGACGCAGAATTTCAACCTCTATAACATATCTTAAGTACCCCAAAATCCCCGCATTGGCTTTTTGTGTAGATGCATTTGAAGAGGTGCAGATGGGGAGAACTTGGAGGTTTATCAAACTAAAATATTAGTTTTGGTACAACCTGACCATACGATACACGCTTTAAGGGTAGTTTTTAACGCTAAATCTAATGAAACCAAATTCAAAATAATACAATCAACCGAAAAAACGTTAAAGTCCTTTTTATGTAATGATGACTTTTTTTCAGGTACAACAGGTAAAATATTATCGAAAACCCTTTGAAAATAAAGGTATGTTAATGAAATTTGAAGTGAATGTTCCATTTATCATACGAACTAAGAATCAAGACAGTCTCCAAAAATATCCATTGTGAAAGGGTGTTCTTTTAAGGGGAATGGGCAAGTGTAGAATGTTTACCTCGCCAAAAATATTGAATTTGTCATGGCAACCGAGAAAGAAAGTTAAGTTTATGTTAATAGAAATTAAATTAGGAATTTTTTTAAATTCTTTATTCATTTATTTATTCTTTTTACTTAAGTATTACTGGCCAAGTGCTTAAAAAGACGGGTTTTGAATGTTTTCGCATTAATGATGCTTCTGATCGTTGCCGGTAAAGAGTTCCATGTTTTAGAGGTATGGACAAAACACGTACGCTCTGATTGTAGACAGTAAAATCTGGGTTTAATCAGAACCGTGGTTCTTCGTTCTTAATGAGCTACGAAAAACAAATTGGTTGTACAGGTACTCAGGTTGACGGGACTGCATAATTACAGGTAAATGGATAAGTGACCTAAACTTTAAGAGATTATCGAATGTCAGACCCATTATTTGTTTTGAGTAACTGGAAATATGATCAAAATATCTTCTATTGAAGATGTATCTTCCGAGATTGTTGTTTATGACATTAAGTTTTCGCCTTGTGAAGGAGCCAAGACTACAGAAAACTTCACATCCGTACAACAAACTTTGGGATGACCATAAAAGGTGCAAAGTACTTTAGAGTTTACCAATTGAAGTAGCTGCATGATAAGTCCAAGTTAAAGTTTCATTGAAAAATATCCCCAGGTTCCTGATAGAATGCACATAGTCAATGGTCGAACTACCAAGTCGAACCGGTGGAAAACTTGACGTATCTAAGATGCGTTTGTAAATGCATAATGTCTTTGACTTCCCGGAGTTGAAAGAATTGTTATGCTTGAGAGCCCATTGCAGAATAATTTCTTACTTACTTACTTAAGGTGGCGCTACAGTCCGGGGTGGACGAGGGCCTCAACCAACAAGCTTCTTCCAGCCGGCTCGGTTTCTAGCTAGCTGTCTCCAGTTTCGCACGCCAAGTTGGTTGAGGTCCTCTTCCACTTGCGTGCGCCACCTTTTACGCTGTCCACCTCTACTGCGTTGTCCCACGGGGTTGGATTCAAAGACTTTTTGGGCCGGAGCATTGGTGTCCATTCGCTCTAGATGCCCCAGCCATCTCAGTCGTTGGCTATTCACTTTTGTGGCTAGGTCGGTGTCGCTGTACAGTCCATACAGTTCATTGTTGTATCTTCTTCTCCATTCCCCATCTATGCAGACGGAACCGAAAATCTCCCGGAGAATTTTCCTCTCGAAACAGCCTAACGCGTTCTCATACACCGTTAGCAGTGTCCATGCCTCTGCACCATACATCAGGACCGGGATGATAAGCGTCTTATACAGGGACAGTTTAGTTGCTCGAGAGAGGGCTTTACTTCTCAACAGCGATTCAGAAACAGCGATTGGCAAGAGTAATTCTTCGTTTGATCTCAGCACTGGTATCGTTCGCTGAGTTTATAGCGGATCCTAGGTAGACAAAGTCTCTGACCACCTCAAAATTATAGCTGTCTATAGTGACGTTCTGTCTTAGACGTCGGTGTTGGGTGTCCTTTCTTGTTGACAGCATATATTTTCTTTTGCTTTCATTCACCGTTAGACGCATCTTCTTGGCTTCCTTCTCAATGCTCACAAAAGCACCACTGACATCACGCTTTGCTCGTCCGATTATGTCAATGTCGTCAGCGTAAGCCAATAATTGGACGGACTTTCGAAAGATTGTGCCTCTAGTGTTGACGTGAGAGTGTCGATCGCAATGTTGTCAATTTGGTTGGCGGTTGATTGACCAGGAATTCGCCATGTCCCTTTATATATATCGAGATGCGGGAACTGCGTACTAGCTACCACAACGTTTCGGCCCGCAGCAAAGTCGATTAGCCTGAGTCCGTTATCGGAGGTGGTGTCGTGCAGGCTGTATCTTCCGATGGTGCCACCAAAGACGTCTTCTCTTCCTAGTTTGGCATTAAAATTACCCAAGACAATTTTAATGTCATAGCTAGGGCATTGTTCATATGTCTTGTCCAGGAGCTCGTAGAACTCGTCCTTGGTGTCGTCATCTTTCTCCTCTGTGGGGACATGCGCGCATATGAGGCTGATGTTGGCGAATTTAGCCTTGATGCAAATTGTCGTGAGGCGTTCGTTCACATAATTGAAACTACAGACTTCTTGCCTAAGTCTGCCTCTAACAACAAATCCACATCCAAAAAGACTCTGCCCTTGTGGTCGGTAACAGTCACTGTCACTGTAGTATATATCGTAGTCTTTCAGTCTTCTTTTGTCCGGCCCATCACATCGCACTTCTTGGATGGCGGTGATGTGTGGTTTGTAGCAGTCTAGGGCCTCCGCTAAATGTTCGGCTTCACGTGGTCTATAGAGAGACAGAACATTCCACGTGCAGATCCGAAGTTCATTGTCCTTATTTCGTTTGCTAGGTTCGTCAACAGTAAATCCGTCCGTATCCGAGGCTTGTTGTTGCTTCGCAACTAAGATAGCTTAACGTGGCCGGGAAGTCACCCCGACGGCACGACCCCCAACCAGGAGGACCAGACCCTTACAATATAACTCCAAGGGTGGGGAGCCGAATTAACCGCTCCTTAGGCCTGAGCTCCGAATATGTCGTAGTAGCCCGTATAAGGTGTTCACTAAGTAGTTCAGCCTAACTGGAACTGTAGACGCCACCGTTGATTCCATCTTGAAAATTCTTCCGCTGCCGCCTGGATGAAGGGGAAGTACCTTACTGGGAACACTCCTGCCCCCCTCTCTCGTTTGCTGCCCCCTAAAACCGTCCACAGGGATTGGAACCCCATCTTCAGTTAAAGGTACTAGGTACCCAATGTTCAACACTTGGAGGTGAGAGTAGGAGTTGATAGACAGAGGTTCGCTTTGAAAAAAAAGCTTGTGGACGTTTGTGTCCTCTTGAATGCACCGTGTCTACCCTTTGAACATCGCAGAATAGTTTCTAGGTCTTCATTAATATGGCTGATAGCATTAATTATGCAATGTAATGAACGTTGCAGGAATGAACTAGATGAGGAATTTAATTGACAAATATCGAAAGTAATAGCGGCCCAAAAATGGAACCCTGTGGTACTCCTGCAGGGACTGCAAGATATGAAGACAACTGGCTTCCCACTGCCGCACATTGCTGACAATCGGTTAAGTATGACAGAAAAAGTTTTGCTGAATAAAAAGAAAAACCGAAATCATCCTTAAGCTTTTTATAAAGTGTCAGGTGATCAACCATGTCAAACGCTTTGGAAAAGTCCAACAACGTTAAAAAAGTAGCACAAATAATGTCCATTGATTTTCGAATATCATCTACAACAAGTAGAAGAGCTGTTTTGCAACTTCTGCTTTCTTGAAATCCGGATTGGATTGAACTTAAGAGGTGGTTTGTATTTAGGTATGATTGGATTTGTTTTAAAATTGAATTTTCAAAAACTTTTGACAGAAATGACAATATAGCAATAGGCCTGTATTCAGGGTTAGCAGAGTTTTTTGTCTTAGGAATTGGAAGTATCATGGCATTATTTCATAGTCTTGGATACTCACAAGGAGTTAATAGCTGCGTTTTATTATCTCTGGGTCTGGGTCGAGGTTATCATTTAGCATGCATTACAAAAACTACATGGGATCTAGGTTTCTATCTAGGTTAATTTCAATAACCCAGATAGAGGTTTTCACTCTGACTGTCAGAGGGCTATTTACCATTGTGAATGGATGTCAGCGATTTGTCAGCAGTACCTATTACGAATAGAGAGGAAAAGAGACAAGTGCTTACATGAAAAACAAATAAACATTAGAAAAAAAGAGACTGATATACAGCACTGCTTTTGCACTGACCCACATCGTTTTATTTTCACGAGGTGAACCATATGGGTTATGAGCGATAATAAAACGCGGCTAATATATGCATAGTAGTTAAATGAGTTATTAATTAAAGGATCAGGGGCAGAACAATTTACAAAAATTTAGGATTTACTTCATCTATTCCCACTGCATTCTACTAAGTTAATGAATCGAATATGAGCTGAATCTCCACCTTTGTAATTAATAGTGAACTCGGCCCAATTCACTAGGTGATTATGAAGTTTGCCTAATGATCTTCATTGACCCCGGTGAAACTGAGGTTCTCTGATGTGATCGCCATTGCGTAATGTCATTCCAAAGGTAGCAGTGGTGGAACAAGGCTCTGTTTTCCCGATCATAGTTCGGGCGAGTGCACGCATTCACCTTGCACACTTACTGGAAAGCAGCCCCCCACATTATTTACCACTAACACATGCATTCATGATGAGCCTCTGCTTATAGACTTTTAGTATGCAGCTTGCCTAAAGCTCTCTACAACACACAATTCTGAAGTATACAAAATAACTGTTTTGCATCACTTTTAAGAACCATGAATAATTATTGACTGGCATTTACGGACTAAACGAACTTGAAAATATCGTTTTTATATTTTTTTTGCCATTTTTGACAACGTTCTTTTTTTCAAATAAACAATGTGATTTTTAATACGATCTCAAAGTAGAGGTTTCAATTAAATTTAATTTAATTTATTTATTCATCAAGCAGATTGATATAATATTATTAACAAATAAAATATAATCTTACAGACTACAGAACAAGGTTTATAAATATAATAAAGAATAAAAACATAAATAAATGCATTTAACTAACACCCCTATTACGGTTGTCAATTATCAATTTGATATTTGATAAATCTTGAAAATTGTTTTTTTAAACTCAATTTATCAATAAACTGGTCAACAATTCTTTTATATTTTTTAATTTTCTTGTTATTAGCAACTGTCTGCATCATTCTCAATGATCAAAACTTTTATAAGATGTATTTTTAAACATTGAATTTTAAATTTATCAACTATCAAATTGATATTTGACGACCGTAATAGGGGTGTAATACTATAACCTAAAATCACCAGTGTAGAAGTTAAGTAATAAATATAATAAATATTTTTTAAAAGATTCTCGACTATGGTAGGAAAAGAAGTCAACATGATTACAAATGATATTTGTTTCTCTAATGCATCGAGTTAGAGGCTCATTAAAACCATAGTTTACCCGATGATAAGATTCATGAAATAGAATACAGGATCGCGTTTGCCTAAACGGAGCATATAGATCAACTAAGGACAATAGTAATGGGCAATTTATATGAGAAGTAATAATATCACGTATAAATACAATAGAAAAATACCGACGACGAACATCAAGCGGCTGAAGTCCAAGCAGTTTACATCTGGTTTCATAAGAAGGGGTTTCAATATTCCAGCTTAGACGATGAAATACAATTCGCGAAAATTTTCTCTGAATCTTTTCAATCCTTAAACTGTGAGTTTTATAAAATGGATTCCAAATAATTGAGCAGTATTCAAGAGAAGACCTTACATAAGCATAGAACAGTGATCGAAGGGTAAAAGGATCTTTGAACTCTTTTGAGTTTCGAACCACAAATCCAAGCATACTATTTGCTTTGGCAACCACAAAATCAATGTGGGAGGTGAAACTTAGTTTGGAATCGAATATTACACCAAGGTCTTTCTTTTCTCTAAGCTTAGTAAGTTTTGTTTTATCGATTTCATATTCAAAATCAATTGGTCTAAGACAGCGAGAGAAAGATAAAGATTGGCATTTGGAGACATTCAAAAAGAGCTGGTTAGCAATGCACCATTCAGATAAGCACTCAAGGTCACTTTGAAGTAACAGGCAGTCATCCAACGACTTGATACAACGATAAATTTTGATATCATCCGCAAACATTAGGCAGAGAGAATTTTTGATAAAATTTGGTATGTCATTGATCAACAACAGGAACAGAAGGGGTCCCAAGTGACTACCTTGAGGGACGCCAGAGGTTACCTGAATTACTTCAGAAAATAAGTCATCAATGCGGACAAGCTGTGTTCTTCCGTTGAGATATGATTCAAACCATTTTAGAATACTTGAATGGAAGCCGATGGATTCCATCTTTTTTATTAATATAAAATGGTTGACCCTATCGAAGGCCTTCGAAAAGTCCGTAAATATAGCATCCGTTTGAAAACCATTTTCGAGATTTCTAGTAATTTGGTTACAAAAAATTGCAAGGTTTGTCGTAGTGGATCTACCAGATACAAATCCATGTTGAGATGGCGAAATCGTTTCTTTAAGAATAAAGGTAAGTTTTTCATAAACTATTTTCTCAAAAATCTTGGGAATTGTAGACAATTTACTAATAGGACGATAATTAGAAACATCTTGTTTGGATCCAGATTTATGGATAGGAATAATGTAGGAAATTTTCCAATCGTCAAGAAAAAGACCCTTATCAAGAGAAACATTAAACAGTAGAGTTAATGGCCCAGAAAGAGCAACAGCACAGTTTTTCAAAACAATTGGTGGAATGCCATCAGGTCCCGGTTGATTATCATCATTGAGATCACTTAAGGCTGACTCAACATCTTTTTGGCTAAAATTTAAGCTGCCTATATTGATAGAATTATCACTTACAATTGGTGAGTAATTGTGAGGAACACATTGAGGAGAGTACACCGACTGGAAAAAATTTGCAAATAGGTTGCATATAGTATTTATATTAGTAGAAGTTGTCCCTAAATACTGCATGCAATTAGGGATCCCATTAGAGCATTTATTGCTATTTATGTAAGACCAAAAGTGTTTACTATTTTGTTTTAAGCAAGATTCAGTTCGAAACAGGTAATCCTTATACAAGAATTTATGTAAAAAATCAAATTCTTTCTGAAGTCGTAAATAGTTACTCCGAAGGGCAACATCATTGACGGAATTGCGATATAATTTATACGACTTATTCTTTTTATTATTTAAGTTAGATAAACATTTGTTCCACCAAGGTGGCTTAGAATTTTTATATACAACAACTTTAGGAACAAATAAGGTAATTGCTTCTTTAATTGTCCCTAGCAATAAATTATATGCATCCGCGAGCTGGTAATTAAAAACGATATTGTTCCACGAAACCGAATTAAGATGATTAATTATTCCTTCGAAATTTGATTTTTTGAAATCATATTTGACTGATCTTCCCATTACAGGCTTAAAATAATCATAGAAACTAAGTTTAACACTTAAAGCTAGGTGGTGAATACTATTTTGAAAAATAGGATAGTTACAATCTTTAACATCAGCAATAATTTCATTATCGATAAATATGAGATCAAGGATACGATTTAAACTATTTTTAAAATTATTAATTTGAGTGAGATTAAGTGCCGAAAAAGAATCTGATAACTCATATTCACATTCATTAAAGAATGTCGTCTTAAAATTTTCAAAAATAAAAATTGTTTGTCAACTTTTTTTGATTGAAAGCTTTTTAATTTTTTCAAATTACATTCATAAAAAACCCAATCTACAAAGCATACATTCACCAAAAGCTTGAGTATAATTCTCACATATATATGGGCTCAAAAAAAATTTCAAAATAGAGCTTTGAAACTAATAGGTGACCTATCGATATCAGTAACTATTGAATCACTTGAACATCGACGTTACGTCTCATGTCTCTCTTTATTCTATCGATACTTTTACAAACAATGTTCTAGTGAAATAGCCAACTGCATTCCCCCGTTGAAACAGTTCTACCGAAACACTCACATCAGTTTACCCTTGAGCCTAGTACTGTTAAGTACAGAGATTCTTTCTTTAGCCGCACTACACGAATGTGGATTGCCTTACCCGGCTTGATTTTTGCGTCCCATTACAGAGATTCAAAACAAATGTGCATCGGTATCTCCTTTTAAATCCTCTCCACTTTTCCTAACGCTCGCACTGTGTATAAACATGTTAAGGATGTTCATAACCCCTTGAGTGCGCGCAAATTATATAAAAACAAAAAATTGCTTCAAAAAAATTATAACTAGTTTGAAACACAACCTAATTTCATCAAAATCGAATTATTTTCGTCAAAGAATTTATACCAAACATCACAGATATCTTTCCGAGTACATAAAATCGCAAATGACAATGAATTTTTGCTAATTTCATATCAATTTTCTTTTTACTTGCGGTTATAGGTACTATAAGGCAAGTTTTGGATTCGTGCAAAAAAAAAATTTTGAGATAACAATCAAACATGATATTACGATGATAGAGAACACCAAAAAAGTGGGTGGCACAATTCGGTCTGTCTGTCTGTTCGTCTACAGCCTAAACGGCTCGATAGATTTTCTTCAAACTTGGTACATAGTGGTTTTTGGTGATTATGCCCACACGTTTTTTTCATTTTTTTTTTAGAATCAAAAATAACGGTACCTGCCATACAATTTTTTTGTGCAAATTTACATAATCGTATTTTTCTCAAAAACGGCTCGACAACTTTTCTTAAAAAAATTCAATAAATTTATTTTAATAAGAGCTTTCTCTGGATGGAAAACCATTTTTCAAAAATGGTTATTAATGGTACCTCCCAAAGAACCAATTTTTAAATTTTTGATTCTCTTCAAAACGGTACGACCGATTTCAATTATTTTTTCTTATACAAAACCTTTAAAAAAATATAAATATAAATGTTTCAAATTTTTTTTTGGAAAATTAAATGTTTCGAAAACGGCATCATAGATTTTTTGAAACTCGATATTTAAGATTATTTTAGTACCTTCTAAAATATTTTTAGAAAAAAATTTACTTTTATGGAAAAATAACGGTACCTTCCCTACAAAAGTTCGAAAACCGTAAAGGAAAATATTTTTTTGCTTAAAAACGACTCCTACGATTTTGATTAAACTTTTTTCATGTACCAAAATTAGTACGATCTACCATCAAAAATTATAAAATTTTACACTTAGCAACTATTAATAGTACCTGTCATAGAATGTATTTTTTCATTTTGAATTTTCTCGTTATCGGCTTAACGGATTTGAATGAATTTTTTTATATACAAATTTCAGATAAGATTAAATAATATTGCATATCAAAATTTTCAAAAAAAAAGTTTTTGGATTTTTAAAAACAGTTTCAAACTTTTTTTTTGAAAATTCGATATCTCAAAAACGGGTTGACAATTTTTTTCCAAATTTTGTTTTTGTATACACATAAATATAAAGTTTAAATCTGCATACCAAAATTTGTTCTTAAAAATGTTTCAAGAATTTTATATATAAAAAATTAATTTAAAAAAAAACCGCTCCAACGATTTAAAATTTTTTTTTTCCCATACAATAATATTTCATCATGAATTAAGATGGCATACTTTCTTTTCACCTCAAACTGTCAAAAGAGTTGTTTTAGCTAATTTAAATGTCGTATTTCATGCTTCTCTACATTTTTCTCTCATAATTTCCATGTTTGTATATACAATTTTCTTAAACTCGCAGTGTCTTGAACATAAGAGCAAGTACGTGCGACCCAGTCGTGCATTTTATTTTTTATGAAAACAGGCACTCAAATTGCATTTTTGCACGTTGCTGGCAAGCCGCAAGACCGATTTTGACCAAACTTCATTTAAACACCTACCGGTTCATACCAAACATTTTCTGTATAGAATTATCTTAATCGGTTTAGCCGTTTTTGAGCACAACGATTGATTTTTATATATTAGATTTGGAAAAGATTACAGGCTCCCAAAAGCTAGTGCAAAAACGCATCGCTAGTCCATCGGAGCCATAGGATTAACTTTATTACAATTTTATGTTTTCCAAATAGGAATTCCATTACCTTCATTACAAACATTGTCTATAAGAACATAACATTTACCTATTCGATTTCTTTTTTATTTTCGATTCAAAAGTTAAAAATAAATTAATTGAATACCTAATGTGAAACTACAACAACAACAAAGATAAAGCACAGGCCTTGCATATTTTTTGCTTAATCTTATAAATCAGTGAAGTTTGATTTCGGAGGATAGAGATTAATCAACACACCTGGCAACACTTATCTCATAAAATTTATTTTCGTCAAGAAAACAATATTAGCTAAACAATTTCAATAAAACTGAAATAAACAAACAGAATTACGAGTAGTGAAAGATTTACTGCAAAACCCCCTTTTTATAACAAACACCTAAATTAACTTTTGTTTTCAAACGGAAATGAATAGCTATCTTTTCATTAATTTGTCAATTCCGTTGGAATCCCCAAGTCGAAAGTAAATAAAAAAAATGATAAGAGTTATCTCAGAACACACTTCGCATATTGCAAGACTATAAAAGCAGATCGATTTGTTGTTCTACTTAAAGTGTAATTTCACCTATACCTGCCGCTTAACCCTTGAGTTTTAGCTCGCCTCATTACTATCTACAATATATTTCAATATGAACTCGAAAATACTGTGTATTTTAATTATTTTTGGTAAATTAAAATTTTTGAGTTTCTGGAAAATTTTAAACTGCAATAATTTTGTTTTGATATTTTTTAATTAAGTTGTAGCTTTCGCTTCTTCTGTAAAATCGTGTCCATCAAGTTGTCCACCACATCGAAATCCCGTGTGTGGATTTGATGGAATGTGCCTTTACAAGTTTAATAACGGATGTGAAATGATTAGATACAATTGCCAGCGAGGAGGATGTAAGATTTTTGAATGATTGTTTTATTTTAAAGTTTACCTTTCCTATCATACGTTTTATTTTTATCATTGTTATGTTTCTTAGATTTCCGTAATGCAGCTGATTATCAGTGTGACTCAGCTAAAAATGGAGGAAGTATGTACATGTACTGCAGACATATTAACGGTTTTTAGACCTTATGTAAAAATGGATCTTAAATTAATAATTAAATATTGAAAAAAAAAAACAATTAATTATTTAGTAAATATTTTTTTTTGTTTTTTTTTTGTTAACCTAAAAAATTTATAAAAGGAAAAATAAAATGGAATAAAGAGAACATTAACATAACTTCATCCATTCACTTTAACGTGGATGCTTCATAAAATGAAAGAATTTTCAAAAATCGGTTGTAGGGTTCCCTTTAAAGTAAAAAAAAAAAATTGTATGGAAGATTCTCAGCGTATAAATCTAAAAATTTTGTAAAATTTTTTTTTTGTTAGTGGAATTTTCTTGAGTTATAAAAAATCCTTTAATCCCCGGTTGTTTCACAGTGGAAGTTCAAACCCCACTTTTGGTTTAAACTTTAGTTCAGAAGAAAAATAATTCAACTCAGTTTAAGGTTTAAACTAGTGATTTCCAAAGTGGTCCAGGGGTCCACGGAAGACGTTGGCATGAACAAAAAATGGGGGTTCACCCTTCACCAGTTGTAAGTGAGGGTCCACGAAAATATAGCTATCTGGTTTCGATAGTAAACAACAAAAATTTAGGCGGCTTTATCTGTCAATGTAGGCAAAAAATACCTACATTAATAAAAAAAAAGAAGAAAAAATAAAATCCCAATTTTGTATTCCGGTAAATAATAATGGTCGTATTGCTACTTTAAATAAAATGCACGACTGGGTCGCACGTACTTGCTCTTATGTTCAAGACACTGTGGGCTTAAGAAAATTGTATATAAAACATGGAAATTATGAGAGAAAAATGTGGAGAACATGAAATACGACTTTTAAATTGGATAAAACAACTCTTTTGACAGTTTGATGTGGAAAAAAAGAGTGCCATCTTAATTCTTGATTGAATATGATTATCTGGGAAAAAAAATTTAAAATCGTTGGAGCGGTTTTTAAATTTTTTTTTTTTTATATATAAAATTCTTAAAACATTTTTAAGAACAAATCTTGGTATGCAAATCTAAAGTATATATTTATGTGTATATAAAAACAAAATTTGAAAAAATTGTAAACCCGTTTTTGGGATATCGAATTTTCAAAAAAAAAATTTGAAACTTTTTTTAAAAATCCTAAAACTTTTTTTTTGACAATTTTGATATGCAATATCATTTGATCTTATCTGAATTTTGTACATAAGAAAATTCATCTAAATCCGTTTAGCCGATAACGAGAAAATTCAAAATAAAAAAAAACGTTCTATGACAGGTACTATTATCGTACTAATTTTAGTACATATATGAAAAAAGTTTAATCAAAATCGTAGGAGTCGTTTTTAAGCAAAAAAATATTTTCCTTTGCGGTTTTTTAACTTTTGTATGGAAGGCACCGTTTTTATTTCATAAATGTAAATTTTTTTCTAAAAATATTTTAGAGAGTAGGGTAGAGCGGGGCTAGTTGGACCACGGGGCAAGTTGGACCACGTGAATTACTCAGAAACCACAAGAGCTAAATGAAGACGATCATACACAAATGAAGCATTGCCTTAAAGATCCCATTCTGGCAACGATGTAGGAAAAAAAATGTGAATGAACCACTATAAAGAAATAAAATGAATTGGGTGAACCAACAGATCGTGGAGAACCAGGGCCTAGTGACTTACAACTCTCAACCATTCCTGTGTGCGTGTTTGTTGGCAGGAATGGAGGGGACATACAGTTTTTTTTTTCCGAGTCCGAACGGCTAAATTAGAAGCACTTTTTCATGGCAAGTATACTCTTGGAGGAAAAAAAAAATACTTTCGCTATATTAAAATACTTTAAAAGGATGTTAAATTTGAGCTTTGTTTTATTTTGTTCAGTGGGTCTTCTTTCCATTTATAATTGGAATTAAGACCCACAAGGAAAAGTAAACAAGACCTGCGGCTTTTATTTCCATTTTAAAAAGGAAAAAAACCCCGTGGGCGTTTTTTCCTTTTATTATTGGTAGTATCGCCCACGGGCGTTATTACCGCGGGTGTTATTACACTGCACCATCCTACGCACTAACCATCATGCCACGAGGTACTATGAATGAATCACTATGAGCACGTAATTTTTTTTTACGTTGAAGTCAATCCGCAGACTATTTATTATTCCAGTGCTAGGGGTGCGTTAAAACAACCAAATCCCGTTGCGCACGGGCCTGCGCTCATACGTGTTCAAACTGAAAAGGACCTTCAAAAATGATACTCTGCAGAAATTCTAAGTTTGTTAGAAGATATCGCAAATTTAGACGAGAGTTTTCAAGAAACCTAGTTTTTATTTTTTTTTTGCTTCGTTGCTTACTTAAGTATTCTTGATTTAAACCTAAATATTTAATTGAACATTCTCTTCTCAAAATCTCTGTCAAAATTTGCTTTTTTGAAGGTACTGCTATTAAGAAAAGTGTTATATCTACTTTTAAAAATATGAAAAAAACAAAAACATTGTATTTTATATTTTTATCATACTTTTTTTTCAAATATTATGCGAACCCTTTAATTTAATTTTAATATTGACTTATGTTTCAATTTTAAGAAACACAAAAGTGCCGTGACTGTTCGACGCAAATAATAAATAATAAATACGAATCAATTGATACAATATTTGCACTTCAGCAAAATATTTTGAAACACCCTGTGAACCAATTTTTTTCAAAACTCACAAAATTGATAGCTGTTAATTTCACGCACATATTTTTGGAAAACATCTTAGCTCGCTCAAAATGTATGATTTTTGCAACCAAAAATGAAAATCATGCCAAGTGCGCTGCCATTCATTACAGAATTTTCTTGCTCAACTAGCTCGTATTTGCATTTAAAACAGCAGTTAGCTTCATTAAGGCTTCATTTTTGCAATCGGCCAGCCCTTCGCTTTTATCAATATTTTGTCGATATTCTTTAAGGAAAATGATAGCTTTTAGACAGAGAGCCCACAGCAGATTTTATGGGTGTAAGTGATAGCAAAAAAAGAAGTATAGGCGTCGAAAGCTTTATTAGAGGCTATTCAAAAAATCAAAGTGTTGCAGTCCACAACTGGCGCCTTTGCGAGAAACAGTGCATCGAAAAAAAAATATGAATGCAACTTGGGGATAATTGTGTTAGCTCCTCGGATCACATATCACGGAATCTGAGACCATTTGAGTGTATAGTTCGCTCTACCGGACCGTTTGAAAAATTCAAAATTCTAAGTGAAAAACGGTTTTTGTAAACAGTCTGGCAGCGTGTTTAAATTTCGCAATCTTTAGTAGATATGTTTATTATTCTGGGGTCAAATGTTAACATTTTTGGGATTTTGAGTTTCTGGAGTTTAAGTGTTTGAAATTTTGGGTTTTCAGGGTTTTGTTTTTGGGGTTTGGATACATTGAGGACAATATCTTGAAAACTTATATCGTATTTGCTAACGTGCGTATGATTTAAATCGATTAAAACATAAATCTAATCTTAAACAATTTGGATATTGCACGTGATTTGCGTAATCTTAAGAAATAGTACGCATACGCCACAGTGAACCATTTTATAAAAAAGCCGAATTGCTTTTTTTATTGCAAAAAAAGTTCAAATTTAAGTCGTGGTCGTAGTTGATGATTTATATTAGTACATAGTTAAATAAGAGTATAGTATAGGCCTAAAGGTGCCGTCACACCGTGCAAGTAAAGTACTAGCAGCAAGTAAAGAACTTGCAGCAAGTAAAATGATTGCGGCAAGTAAAACTTGCCTGGTGTGACGACCCAAAAAAGTACTTGCAAGCAATTAATTGCTGCAAGTGATTAACTTGCTTGCAAGTACTTGCGCAAGCAAAACTTGCAGGGTGTGACTAGTTCCTGATGCAAGCTCTTGCAAGCAAGTAAATCACTTGCCGCAAGTATGTTTCAGCAAGCAATTTACTTGCCTGGTGTGACTGCTCTCTGCAAGTACTTGCACGAATATTTCAAAATCGAAATTTTTGAAACAATTGCTGCAAGAACTTTACTTGCACCGTGTGACGACACCTTAAGACATGTACGTTGAAGTTGCATTTGCAGTTACAGTTAGACAAAATAATAAATGGTGCGGTGTACTTAGCCATAGATATGGGTATCGATGGAATGGTCTCGGCTTCAGGTTCATGCAAGTTAAAAGTTACCGAAAGATATGGTCTCATTTTCGGTTTCGGTCTCCAAGTTGCGTTTGAAAAATATGAAATAAAAGATGAAAACTTTTATAGATTATAAATAAATATTTATTTAAACTTATATCACAATATCATATTATATCATATATAATATCATATTATTTTCGACGCGTTTCGGAATCAAAGTTCCATCATCAGGTTCGATACAAAATGTTTGTCTGATAGCAAAAAAAGAAGTATAGGCGTCGATAGCTTTCTATTATTCAAAACTCCTTGGATTTTTTACTAAAAACTTAAAACTACATAAAATAATTTAACAAATTACTCTGCAATATTTTTTAATATTGGGTCTTCATTTAACAAACATTTATTTATAAAGTTATCATGAATTATTGAAAATTTATCTTTTATTGAATCAACAGTAGCAATTTCATGTAGCCCTATAGTTGAAATATGCCAAGGCAGACTTAAAATGGTTTTAAGGATCTTGTTTTGACAGATTTGGAATTTCTTATAGTGGCATTCAGCACAAGTGTACCTGCACGGTGATGCATAGAGCAGGAAGGAACACCACTTTATAAATTAGTAATTTATTTTGAAGGCTAAGGTGAGAATTTTTGTTTAAAAGCGGGTACAAAATTTTGAGCAAAAATTGAGCTTTCTGAAATTTGGTTCAAATAAGTCAAGCTTTAATCCAGAGTTACACCCAAATATTAGATTTATTTTTTCCCATTGGACTGGAGCATTTCAGATGAAAAGGCTATTTTGTGGCAGATTACATTGCTTTCGTTTCTTTCTGAAGAAACATGCTTGAGTCTTTAAAGGGTAAATTTAAATTTTCCAACAGTGAAAGTAGAGTTCAATGGCATCGAGTGCTTTTTGAGGGTTTAGTACAATTTTTTGACAATTTTCGGAGATACTATAAATACATGTATCGTTTGCAACGAATGCTCTCTTACAAACATTTTGGATAGGAAAGTCAGATACGTTGATACTTTAGAGAAGAGGAGAAAGGATCGATCCTTGAGAAACGCCAGCTTTAATTGAGTACAATGGAGATTTGCTTAACGAAATTTTGACAAAAAACTTTTTTTTTCATACAGAAAACTTTACTTACTTACTTATCCGGCTCCCGATCCATGAAGGGTCTCTGCCTGAGATATTGCGGTCTTCCATCGGTTGCGGTCCCTCGCACGCTCCCTCCAGTCGTCGAGACCAAGCGCTCTTGCGTCTGTGACCGCCTGGTAAACGCAGAAAACTTTATATAAGTTTAACTAGGTTCGTAGGAAGACCATTTACTCGAAGATTATTAATGAGGCCATCATGCCATACGCAATCAAAGGCCTTATTAATGCCAAAGGATACCATTCCAACAGATGTTTTGTCCTGAAGTGCTTTTTTTATATCTTTGGTTAGTCGTATGACCTGGTGAGTTGAAGAATATTCTTTTCTGAAACAAAATTGTTCTGGTGGAAGAATATTTTTAGTCATTTCTGTCATTTGAAAACTGATTGTAATTGTTTTTCATTTTTATTAATTTCGTGGGGATTCAACTTAAGTCGATCAATCAATCAAATAAGCATTCTTATAATAAAACAGCATCTCAGTATTGGCACCAAACTTCTTATTTAAACTAACGTAACCACTGAAAAAAAGATGTCAAAGCAAGATCAACGAAAGTAAAAAAAAAATCAAACAAGGAACCAATATTTTGAAAGCAAACAGATTTTTCTAGCTTCGATTTCCAACGCCCATTGGAAAACTTACAAACTTTTGATTTGTTTGTAATTTTAAGTAATACTACGTATTCATTAGACCAAATGAGGTACTTTCGTGGAAAATTTCTAATTCGATACGAAATCATCTCATTTCACTTTTCGAAATGAAATAATTTCAATAATAGAATATGAAGAAAATTTTAAAAGAAATTCAAATTGAAATGATTTCAACCAAATTTGCACGAAATTAAGTTGGAAATTGTGTCAATGCCTAACGAACACAACCAATTTCCCAAGTAACAATTTTAGCTCTTCAAATGCTTTAACAGCGTTTTTAGAGCAAATCTTAAAGCTCTTTGATTTCAAAAGAAGCTCCAGATGCGCTTCTAAAGCAAGTGTAAAGCATGCTTACAGCCAATTCATTGAGTTTGAGAGCTAATTTTTGCTCGAAGCCAGCTCTTTGTCAGTGGCTAGTATGGTTTTGAAGCTCTTTGGTTCATGATTCAGATATCTTTAAAGCAACATTTTTGACAGCACTTTGATTGTATTAGTTTAGATAATACAAATGATAAATTAAAATAATATTAGGGAAGATGTATTTCATGTGTGTGATAGTAGCAATCGAAAAGGTCATGTTATGTCGTGGAAATTAATTAAATATTCGCAGAGAAAATGTCGTAGTGAGAAATAAAATTAATATTTGTGAGTGCCATGTAAGTGATTTTTTAGTGCGCGTTTATTTTTATCACAATTGTACTGAAGGTAACTCGAAAAATAACAACGCGCCTTCGAAATTATTTATTTTACGCTGTGAAATATTTAAAAAAGTTTACCTAAACAATGTAAAAAATTGATAAATAAATTAAATAAATCATGAAATTAAATATTTTTGTTTTCATTGCAATATTTTATTGTGTTTTTGTTGAAAGGAAAGATTTTGCATTCGTTTAAATAAATAAAGAAAAATTATTCAATGATTTTTTTCCGTCGCCATAGTTTTTATTATGAACATAGTTTGTCTTCAACCGAGCTCTTCTAGAGCTAGTTTCCACAAAATGAGAGTTTTGCGTTCAGTACTTAAAAAGTAGGGTGTTCAGAAATTGAAAGTCCTTGACTGACTTTAATTTCTGGAAAAAATTTCTTGTTTATTTAAATTCTATTCAACATTGAAGTGCATTACGGTTTCTTAGCACGGAAGCAAGTACTTTTGCGACTCAGCCATAAATTTAATATTATTTAAAATTTTTTTTTAAGTAAACGGGTTAATTGATTTTAATAAAAAAAAATGTGAATTTAGCATCTAATTTGATATTTGTGGTGCATACTCGGTATTCAGGAAAGGAATGCATTTATTTTCTAGTTTTGGTTTAATTTTTCCCGTTGAAGTCATGGCTATTATATTTTATTGTGGAACACCCTAATATTGAGTGGTAGTATTTTATTTGAGAGAGGTTTAGTATTAAGCTCTATAGTCGATTTGCTGTAGCTCTATCGAGTCTTCACATTTCCCAATGCTCAGAGATAGATTTTATAATGCTCAGAGAGATTTTAAGCGCATGCGCTAGTGTTAACTTCACAAGAGTTTGTGTGAAAGTATTAGTAATTTAACTCTACAGCCGTTTTTTGTGTAGCTTTTGAAATGCTATTTTTTGACATTTCTATAAAGTCATGCGTTAGTACTTTGAACATGAAATTAAGCAGCTCTACAATCAGCGTTGCCGCCCTACTACAATTGTAGTGTTTTTACTACACTTTTTATTCAAAAGCACATACTACACACGCACCTCCAAACACTACACTTTTTTTACATCAGAAATTTTGTATTCTTAAAAATGAATACTGTGTTTGTAGCTTTAAATCTTAACCAATACTTTCTGTGTAGGCCCAGAACATAGCATCCTCAATTCCACAATCAACTTTCAGAATATAAACTACAGTTTGACAGATCATATTGGTTTTCTCTTTCTAAAACAAATACATATTTTTCACTTTTCTACTTCAGTTTCACAATGTACCGTTTTGAAATAGGAATTTGAATTATTTTAAAATTATTTTCAAATTTTTAATGGAGTTACACAAAATTGTGTGCTAATATAATATTTTATTTTGTGAATTTCTATTGCCAGGTGTACCAAATGAAAATTATATTTTTCAACTATCAAAAAACCTAAGTAAAAAATAAAGAAGTTTATTTTTGGTTTGTATAAATGTAAATGTAAATAGTAGTGTATTTATTTTTATATAATAATATTTTATGAGTTGTGTATGCATAATACTTTATTATACCTATGTATATTTTAAAGAATAAAAGAATTAAAAAATTTGTAAAATTATTTTGTTCTTTTTTTACTACGTTCTTACTACACTTTTTTTCCTAAACACTACACTTTCAATCAGTTGGGGGGGCAACACTGTCTACAATGCTTCTTTATGTGCTGATATCAATAGTTAGCTCGTTTAAAAAACGTTGAACGTTATTAAAGAGCTATTTTTAAATCGTGAGTCGTTATAAAATTAATAGAGCTAAAAGTGTTCTGAAACTTCGATTATAGAACATCATTTTTAAATTAAATGGAGGGAGCTGTGCAATAATCTATTTAAGAGCTTAAGCTTTGGATTTCACTGCTTACAAGCTGCTAAGGAACAGTTTTGCTTCTATTAGCTCCAACGATGTTACTTGGGTTGGATATACATAGTTTGATGAGCTCTGAAAAGTTTTCTTATGAATATCTCAAGGCTCAATGGAAGTAGAAAGAAGAAAACAACAACAAAAAAGTTCGTTCGTTGAAAAATTCATGTAATATGAACTTAATACAAATTGCGTATTACAAAGCCCTCACTATGTCACTGATGAGTCCAAGTGAGTAAGCCGGACGAAACGCCAATTTTTAGGACTAAAGGCCATAAAAAGCTATTTTGAATCTATATTGTGTAAGCTTCCAATAATATTGCATGGAAACGGGCAGTCCAAAACGATGGAAAATAATATTTGAAGTTTCAATAAATATAAAAAAAAATTAATATTCCCTAATATATAGTATAAATCGTAATAACTGCACAATACAGCCCTTATACGTTAATATAACTGAGCAAATGTGATATCGAGCAATAATATTGCCTGCTGTATAAGGCTTGATTTTTTACTTGCGATATACATAGGTAGGTACTGTCTATTGGGCAAGTTTTCGATTTGTGGAAAAACAAAATTTTGAGATAACAATCAAACATGACATTACGATGATAGGGAACACGAAAAGAAACGGTGGCACAATTCTGTCTGTCTCTTTGTTCGTATCTGGATCTACATCCTAAGCCAATGATGCGATTTTCTTCAAATTTTGAACTTAAGGTTTTTTTGGAACTCTCCAGAGGAAAAATTGAAGAAAAAATTTACCCGATTTGCCGTTCCAGCATAGTTGAGGTACATTAGAAATGAAGAAAGCATTTATGTATTTTAAAACTTTGACTAAAGCCAATTTTATTGTTTTGGTAGGTACCTACCTTATTGTAAATATAAATATTACCAATCGGTATCAATTTGTTTTCTTTTTATTTTTGCTTTAGGTACATCTTCATCTTCTCTAAAATTTTGAACCTAAGGTTTTTTGTTTATTCCCTAGAGACGAAATTAATCTTTGTAGCTCCAAAATAAAACGGCACCTGGCATTTCCATTTTGAAAAAGGCTATTTTTACCTAAAGATTAGTAGATATACAAATATTTGTGTATGGTCTGCATTTGGATTAAAAAAAATTAATAAAAATTACAATTAACTGTACTTAATTATTTTCGACTTACTCATTAAGAACATTTAGATGAAACTCGGTAAAGCTTTTAACAAGAATGTGGAAATTATCATTTTCTCTAGGTTATTATTACTCATCCATCATAACCACAACAGCAAGTTCAAACGATTTAATCGTCCCTTTTTTTTCTTTTTACATTTTCTATTTTTAGGGTTCACAAGGACCAACATGTTGTCCAACATTGCTTGACAGCCATCAATGTTTGATCAGTTAAACGCAAAACCAACCATATTGTCCAACTTTGTTGTATGGTTTTCAAAATATTTTGAAAACTGTTCCGCTTGCATCAAGCAATGTTGTCCAACCATGTTATTCCATGTGAACCCCCCTATTCAAAACATTCAACAAACCACAAAAGCAAATGTGAAATCGAACCCAATATTATCTATCCCCTCACTTTTCCACCTAGGTAGTACTTTTTGCGTTTTTTTTTCTAAATCGTTATATTATGTATTCCATATTCGGTATTCATTTTTATATTTTCTTTTCTCCACATGCAAATCTGGGTAGTCTACGAACACTTCTCCTTTTTTTGTTGTCTGTTTTATCATTTTCTTCGTATTTTGTTTCGGCAGACCAGTATGAACAAACAACAAAGTGAAGCTTGAACACAATAATTTTGTCTATACCCTTGACGTTTCGCCCTCTTTGCCTACTCGGGGCTTCACATTTTTGGAATTCTGTTGATTTTTTCACATTGTTAGTAGGTATGCCTCCGTTTAAACATTTCTAATGTTAAAAGCAAATTTGAAATCGAACCCAATATTATCTATCCCCTCACTTTTCCCTGTGTGGTACTTTTTGCGTTTTTTTCCTAAATCGTTTTGCCTTTATTCCATATTCGGTATTCATTTTTATATTTTCTTTTCTCCACATGCAAATCTGGGTAGTCTACGAACACTTCTTCTTTTTTTGGTGTCTGTTTTATCATCTTCTTCGTATTTTGTTTCGGCAGAGCAGCATGAACAAAGTGAAGCTTGAACACAATAATTTTGTCTATACCCCTGACGTTTCGCCCTCTTTGTCTACTCGGGGTTTCACATTTTTGGAATTCTGTTGATTTTTTCACATTGTTAGTAGGTATGCCTCCGTTTAAACATTTCTAATGTTAAAAATTAGCTCCAAAAATAACGGTACTTGCCATACAAGCATTAAGGAAAAGCTTATTTATCTCGAAAACGGCTTCAACGATTTTGATAAAAAAAACAGTGCGTTATTGTAGGCATGATAAACATTTTGGTGTACACAAAAACTACCAAGAACTGTTATTAACAGTACCTGCCAAATAACGTTTGTTTTTATCTTCGATTTTCTCATTAACGGCTTAGCAGATTTTAATGAAAGTTCTTATGAAAAAGAGTCTTTACAATTTCAATAGTATTGCATATCAAAATTTTGAAAAAATAAATTTTGGATTTAAAAATAAAATATAAATTTTTTTTTGGAAAATTCAATATTTCAAAAACGAGTAGATGATTTTTTTTGAAACTAGGTTTTTAAATGTATTTTAATATTTTCTAAAAATTTTCATCCCATTTTTTTTTTAAATGTTCCTAAAATTTTATATATATTTCTTAACAAATACATTTAGTAAGTTTCGTGGCATACGGATTGTGAGCTTATAAGTTTAAGCCATTTTTGATATTTCGGTGTTCGTCGCCATCTATCGGAAAACTTCAAAGCTTTTGATTAATGTGCATTCATCGAAGTGAGACTTCAAATTAAATATATTGTATAATTTTACTAGTCCATTTTTAATATCCTTATTCAGCGCCTTAGATAATATCTTTATTTTAAGTTTAAATTGAAGTGCACATTTCATAACAAATGCATTTTTTCATTTTCAGGTCATTCGAATGGTCTGTTTTTAGTATCTTGTTTTGAGCGCCATCTATCAGAAAAATTCAAAACTGTTTATTGACGTGCGTTTCTGACTTGGCAGCGCATATTTTTTGAGATCTTAAAGGACACATGAATAGCAGAGTTTTATATATTTATGAATGAGAATAGATACACACACAAATGTGCTTGAATAACATACATGATGAAATCCTTAATTGATAGCTTGAAGGTGAGATCTAACTCGATAGCTTAGACAAAAGGACCACTAGTCTTTTGCCGTTCATACAAAATCATGTTTTTATAATTATTTATTTTTACCTTAAGCTTCCTCATACAAAATATTTTAATTTGAAAAAAAAATTACGTCGTTTGATAATTTCTTATTTTCTCACTACTCCGGTCCCTTCTCTATACCATCGCATGCATAAGTGTCAGCATTTGTAATAGAATATGTCGAATAATTAGGTATGTCGTTCTTTGTAAAATGCAAATCCATCGACTCTATTTACATCGCTAATGACCCATGTCAAATCCACTGAACCAATAGTCAACAAAACGCGACACAAGTATTGGCAATTTTCAGCATTCCAACGTCAGCACCGTACAGCTCAGCATAGTATTCATTGCGATCTTTGGCATATTTAGCCAACACGCTCCATTGGCGTAGACTTTGTATACCAGGTGTGCGAAGGTATATGTGAGTAATGATTCATTTCATATGCAAATGAAGCCGCCGCCGACGACGACGACGACGACGACTATGAATTTACGATGATCAGCACCGAGACACAAACGTTTCGCTTAAAAACAAATCTTTTTCTTTTCCCATTTTCCCACCACAGAGCTTCGGTAGATCAGTTTCTTAAAAGTTATTCCAAACTTAAGTTGCAACAATAATTACGTTTATTATATCTGGGCTATCGCAAGCCGACCACAGGGGGTGAGCTGAGCGTGGGTTGATGATTGCAATCATCACAAGATGCCACTATGCCACAGTTGTTTTTCTGATTGACGCGCAGCAAAAAAAAGTGCCTTTAACGATTCGTGTGGCAGCCTGGATGGATAAAAATTGCAAACAACGTTCAAGCACAGGTTTTTTTAGAAGCGATATCAATTTTTGTTTTTAATTAATTACTACAAAGGCACAGAAGAAAACTGATGGCAGTTCAAGTGGGTGATCTATGTTTGGTAGAATCTTTTTATGGACTCATGATTCCTATGGAGCGGCAAATCAAATTCAAGACAGATCGATAAAGAAGAGAATAGCTTTGGATGGTGGACTGATGGATTTATTGAGACCACCTGAACGCAGCGCATTTAAGTACATTTAGCCATTCCGTGATATTTTTTCTTTTCAATCCTAATGGTAGTCGTGGAAATCTTTGACCTCGGCGTTTGATCGAGATTGAATCAATGTGATTGAAAATGGTTTGTTCATGTTAAAAGTATTCTTTAGATCCTAACATTCCAAAAGCTTAATAACCCTGAACTTCAAAAACAATATTCACATTAGTCAAGTCAGGATAAGTCCAGGTTAACTATACTAAAAATACCGTGAACGTGGGCATAATTGGATCAGCTTTTTCAATTGATTTCCAAAAAATTGTTTTGTCCAAAAATTGTTTTGCAAAAAAAGTGAAAGGCCAACGACTAAGATGGCTGGGTCACCTAGAACGAATGGACACCAATGCTCTGGCGCGGAAAGTCTTCGAATCCAACCCCGTGGGACAACGCAGTAGAGGTGGACAGCGTAAAAGGTGGCGCACGCAAGTGGAAGAGGACCTCAACCAACTTGGCGTGCGAAACTGGAGACAGCTAGCTAGAAACCGAGCCGGCTGGAAGAAGCTTGTTGGTTGAGGCCCTGGTCCACCCCGGACTGTAGCGCCACCTTAAGTAAGTGAGTAAGTAAGAAAGATTAGTTTATATATGTATCTGGTTTGTATTTGACTAAAAATAAGATAAGATATGAGTAAGTAAGAAAAGTGATGCTTTAAGTGCAAAATATTGAAAAAAATAAACTTGAACAAAAAATTCACAACTTTTTTCAAAAATAATGAATTTAAAAAAACACGGATAATTAGAAGTGTAGGTAGTGCTTGCATTTTGTGACACCTAGTGATGGAATTTTTTTCCAAGTTGTGGTTTTTCTATAAATTGTATCTGAGGCCTTTGCAAAACAGCACTTGTCTTAACAAATAATGAACAAAGAAAATTCCAGGAAATCTTTCATTAAATCGTACTTATCAAACAGAATCAGCGTGTTAATGATTTCTCAAATTAAGTGCCCAAATTATGGATTTTCTGTTTAAAATTTTTGCTGAACAAACACATTCGATGATCATCAACTAGAATAATCATAATAATGCGTTAATTCCCATAATTTGTTTGACTAGCGTAATTTTGTTTTGACTAACAGAAATTCACACCCACGTAAGATATTAAAATTAATTTTATATTACAAGAAGGTTTTTGCAATTTTGTATGCTTACTTGAATAAAAACTCAAATTAATTAAGATTACCTATCTCATCCCGGCCACGCAAAAATTGGATGCCAACCGATAGGTTTAGTGTTAACATTTACAAAACTGCTGGTCGGACAATATCGAATAAAAGCTAGGACTGTCCTCTACACGATACCATCGGTGGGACAGACTTTTTTTTTGCTGTTTCCACGAGTTCGGCCACTTTTCTAAAATTAGGGATTTTGTGCATCCTTGGATGGAAATGAAAAAAAGTGGTTAAGGCTACTCTCCTAACCATTTGATATGATTTTACTCAGTTTTCCCTGATTTAAAACGCAGTGTTAAAAAGGACCATTTAAAAAAAAAAACTGGTCAGACTCGTCACAACAGCCAAAAAAGTCTGTCCGACCAATGGTATCGTGTAGAGGACAGTCTTAGCTTTTATTTGATACCCTATTTATGTAAGTTGCTTGTATTCTAGTTATACATTTAGCGGAAAATGCAACCTGAAAAGTGCATTTTCTTACCATTGCGACCAGATAAAGCTTGTCCGACCAGCAGTTTTGTAAATATTTAGACTAAAGCTATCGGTTGGCATCCAATTTTTGTGTGGCCGCGATGAAATAGGTAATCTTACGGTCGGCTGCCGTAATATAAAAAAAATGTTTCAGTAAAATTAGATTCAAACCTTAGAAATCAAAATACCTAACAGATTCAAAATATATGTATCAATCAATATGATAGTTTAAATATTAATAAAATTACAAAAAAAATTACTTTCGAGAAATGTTTGCGCAATATCGACTTTTATTTTTAACCAGTTCGGGCCAGTATTCTGTGGCCCTTTTTCTAAATGTCCCGGTAGGCCCTTTCACCCCAGTCCGCCCCTGGATTTGCGCACACGAAAAAAGATTTTTTTAAATACTAAGATTCAAATATCTCAAAAACGTCGTTCATGATGAAGACAACAGTTGTAAATTATGTGTTTTCAAGTGGATTTCTGGAAACCGTAAGTATTACGTCAGTTATCAACAAGCGCTTGAATCCAAATGGGTTGTCGCAGAAAAAATATTATACAGAGATTTGTTTGAAATTGTTTATGCCTACTTTCATTTATTGCATTTTAATGTTATTCACGAAAAATTGATAGGTTTTTCGAGCCATTAGTAAAAATCTACCTTGGTAGTATTGTTTCTGCAAACGGTGGTATCTACTGATCTGGACGTTGAAAGTAGAATAAATAAAGCTCGGGCTGCTTTTGGTACTCTGTTCCCAATTTATTTGGAAAACCAGTCAAATCTCTTTTACGCACTAAGTATAGATTCTTCGAATCAAATGTCAAATCCGTGCTGTTATATGCATGTGAAACCTGGAAAGTCACGTCTATCATTTCGAGGAAAGTGCAGGCTTTTGTAAATCGTTGTCTTCGCCACATCCTAATTGTGAGGATAAGTCAAGAGCGGCTGGACGTCGACATAAGAAAGCGTAAATGGCGTTGGATTGGTCACACACTGAGGAAACCAAACGATAAAATTACAAAGCAGTCCTTTGAATGGAATCCTCAGGGTGCACAGCGGGTTCGAAGAAAAAGAACTACATGGAAATAAACTGTCTTAACGGAAGCAGAATCCCAGAGAAAGACGTGGTCACAGCCAATGTACCTTGCAGCAGACCGTGAAGGATGGAGATGTTTTGTTGACGCTCTATGCCTCAGCTGAAGTTACAGGACACGATGATGATGATGAGTAAAAAACTGTTTCCTAGATGTAAAAAAGGAAGAAAGTTGGAAAGTCAACTTGTCCTAGAAATTGGCCAGCCCTAGGAAACTTGTAATCAAGACATAAAGTTTCTTAAGGTCACGAATGATTTTTGCCACATCATTTGTGTATACCGATCCAAAGGATCACTAAATCGTGATAAAAGGTCTACTAGATTTTCTTATGAACTTTTAAAGTTCGTTTCAAGGTCACAAACAAATGTTGGCACCTCATTGGGCTAATTTAAAAAGAAAGTATGCTATTTGAATGGTCACTTAACGCAGCCCCGGATCTATAGGGGGGCAAACCGGGGCCTGTGCCCCGCACGGAAAGAATTGAAAAATCACCAATTGAAAACTTTGCAGTTGCAATTTACGAATCATGTTTAATTTGTAAATTAAGACATTTTAATCGCAAATTAATACAAAAACTGGTAATTTAACAATTTATGAAATTTATTTCTTCGTGATTTGCAATTAAAATCCATGATCTTTTTTGCAAATTTACAAATTGTGCAATTGAGGAATGTTTGGATCAAATTGCGATTTGTTGTTCGCAATTTTTGTTTTCTCTCGATAGCATAATTGATACTTAAAGAGGGTTGATTAACGATTTCTGAGTATCAATATCTTCATTTTGCTCAGTTTTGCAAATTGCAAACAAATAGTCGTAAATTACGAAATCCGGAGCCAAGGTATAAATCGGGATTCATTTTTCGTAATTTGCAGCTCATTTTTCGTGATATGATCCAAGAATTCTTTCCGTGCGGGCGGCAGCTCCCAGGGGCTCCAAATCTACGTGCCTAAAAAACAATAAGGAGAATTGCCGATACTTAATGAAATGATATGCGCAAATGGATTTTCAAACCGTATTTCTCCGTCAGCCTTTAACAGTTTCTTATACCACTTCACCATTTAAACTTAAAATTATTTCAATTTTCGAACTACCTGCACTCAGAACAATTATTTTCAGTGTTTTGTGCAACATCTTTAATTTTCGGCTGCAGGATTTTTCAATTTGAGTGTGTATTGTCTTTGTCAAGCGTTGTCAATTGATATTGGCGAATAAACATAATAGCCCAGTCAATTTGTGCTAGCAAGCAAATTGTGGGGTGGTTTTGAATTCCTTCTGCTTTCTGTTTTCGGGAGTGCTGAATCTGAAACTGAGGCTTGCGACTAAAATTTCATAACGCAACATTCACGAAAATGCAAAAAATTATACAAAAATGCATTTTTTTTCAAGTTTTTCACATATGGCTCGAAAGCTTTAAATTATTCGTAAACTACATTAAAGTACAATTGAAAGTTTACATAATTTTGTGGGAAAATCTCTGTTTAAGGTTTTTTCTGCGACGATCCATTTGGACTCAGGCGCTAATTGAAAATTGACGTGTTTTTACTGTTTCCGAAAATCCGCTCAAAACACCAATCAACTACTTTGTGTGCCAAATTTGAATTTTTGACTTTATGAACCAAGATATACTTTTCAGGTGGTTTTTGATTTGTTGAATTCGAATCAAGCCTCAGAATTTCTGTAGTATGTTACGCTTGTGAGATATTCGAATCTGAAGTTTTGAAGAAAAATGCGTTTTTGATCAAAATTTCGGGGCATATTTTTTTCTCAGGTAATTTTTCTCAATTAAATTTTTAAGACTCATTCTGAAGAATGAACATTTTTTAATCCTTCAAAAACAATCATTCATCTTTGAGAAATCATTAATTAATTTCTAGCCTTCGTCTTAAGCTACCCAATTCGAAAAAAATGCCAAATTCATAAATTTCAAAAGAGGATTTCTTAGAGAGAAATAGAAATGAATGGTTGCAGAAAAACCATTTAACTAAAATTTGTTGGAAATTATGCATTGCCTTTCGATGGTATTTGTGAAAAACCAACAGCTTTCGAGTAAAGCAAAAAACTGCTAAAAAAATGATTAATTAGCGCTTTCGAGTGGATTTTCGCAAACAATAAAAATACATACGTCAATTTTCAATTAGCACTTGAGTCCAAATATTGTATAGTTTCAGAGTGGTATGCTGATAAAATCTGCCAATGATTTATAGTTTTCGAGCCTTAATTGAAAAACTTACGATTATTGTATCAAACTTCAGACTCGGATTCAACACCTCCGAAATCATAAATCAGGGAAAAAATCATAACCAACCCACAATTTGCATGGAAAAAACACAATATGACTGGACTATAAATAAAGTGCTGCTGAATAGGTAATATCGAGTGCAAATTCATTAGAAAGTCTTATTCCGCCAGTTTCAAAAAATGCACTGAAGTATGCCGTTTTTTTTGTTTAAGTTAAAAACTGGAGGGGCGCCAAAAATTAAGTTTTTGCCCCGGTTTGGAAAAACTGAAGATCCGGGGCTGACTTTACGGTCATGAAAGGTCAGCTAGTCTCAGTAGTCGGTCAGCCTTAGATTTTTATGAATTTTTAATTATTTTTTAATTTTTTCAAGGTCAGCGATTTTGTGTTGTATTAAACAAACATTTTTTTTTAAGTTTCTGTTTTTTCAGGGTCAGCATTGAATTTTGTGCCAAATCAATATATATGTAGGTAGTACAATTCGAAGACAGGCAGAAATTTTTCCCCCCAAAAAAGAGACTATTGAAATATTTTCCCACCATAAATCCCACTATGAATATTTTCCCACCATTTTTCCACCAAAGGCAATTTTTCCAACCATTTTGGTTGGACAAACCATTAATCTGGTAACACGGTTTGGTTGTTAGGGAAAAATAAATAAAATAGGAAAAAATAAGATAAGATATGAGTAAGTAAGAAAAGTGATGCTTTAAGTGCAAAATATTGAAAAAAATAAACTTGAACAAAAAATTCACAACTTTTTTCAAAAATAATGAATTTAAAAAAACACGGATAATTAGAAGTGTAGGTAGTGCTTGCATTTTGTGACACCTAGTGATGGAATTTTTTTCCAAGTTGTGGTTTTTCTATAAATTGTATCTGAGGCCTTTGCAAAACAGCACTTGTCTTAACAAATAATGAACAAAGAAAATTCCAGGAAATCTTTCATTAAATCGTACTTATCAAACAGAATCAGCGTGTTAATGATTTCTCAAATTAAGTGCCCAAATTATGGATTTTCTGTTTAAAATTTTTGCTGAACAAACACATTCGATGATCATCAACTAGAATAATCATAATAATGCGTTAATTCCCATAATTTGTTTGACTAGCGTAATTTTGTTTTGACTAACAGAAATTCACACCCACGTAAGATATTAAAATTAATTTTATATTACAAGAAGGTTTTTGCAATTTTGTATGCTTACTTGAATAAAAACTCAAATTAATTAAGATTACCTATCTCATCCCGGCCACGCAAAAATTGGATGCCAACCGATAGGTTTAGTGTTAACATTTACAAAACTGCTGGTCGGACAATATCGAATAAAAGCTAGGACTGTCCTCTACACGATACCATCGGTGGGACAGACTTTTTTTTTGCTGTTTCCACGAGTTCGGCCACTTTTCTAAAATTAGGGATTTTGTGCATCCTTGGATGGAAATGAAAAAAAGTGGTTAAGGCTACTCTCCTAACCATTTGATATGATTTTACTCAGTTTTCCCTGATTTAAAACGCAGTGTTAAAAAGGACCATTTAAAAAAAAAAACTGGTCAGACTCGTCACAACAGCCAAAAAAGTCTGTCCGACCAATGGTATCGTGTAGAGGACAGTCTTAGCTTTTATTTGATACCCTATTTATGTAAGTTGCTTGTATTCTAGTTATACATTTAGCGGAAAATGCAACCTGAAAAGTGCATTTTCTTACCATTGCGACCAGATAAAGCTTGTCCGACCAGCAGTTTTGTAAATATTTAGACTAAAGCTATCGGTTGGCATCCAATTTTTGTGTGGCCGCGATGAAATAGGTAATCTTACGGTCGGCTGCCGTAATATAAAAAAAATGTTTCAGTAAAATTAGATTCAAACCTTAGAAATCAAAATACCTAACAGATTCAAAATATATGTATCAATCAATATGATAGTTTAAATATTAATAAAATTACAAAAAAAATTACTTTCGAGAAATGTTTGCGCAATATCGACTTTTATTTTTAACCAGTTCGGGCCAGTATTCTGTGGCCCTTTTTCTAAATGTCCCGGTAGGCCCTTTCACCCCAGTCCGCCCCTGGATTTGCGCACACGAAAAAAGATTTTTTTAAATACTAAGATTCAAATATCTCAAAAACGTCGTTCATGATGAAGACAACAGTTGTAAATTATGTGTTTTCAAGTGGATTTCTGGAAACCGTAAGTATTACGTCAGTTATCAACAAGCGCTTGAATCCAAATGGGTTGTCGCAGAAAAAATATTATACAGAGATTTGTTTGAAATTGTTTATGCCTACTTTCATTTATTGCATTTTAATGTTATTCACGAAAAATTGATAGGTTTTTCGAGCCATTAGTAAAAATCTACCTTGGTAGTATTGTTTCTGCAAACGGTGGTATCTACTGATCTGGACGTTGAAAGTAGAATAAATAAAGCTCGGGCTGCTTTTGGTACTCTGTTCCCAATTTATTTGGAAAACCAGTCAAATCTCTTTTACGCACTAAGTATAGATTCTTCGAATCAAATGTCAAATCCGTGCTGTTATATGCATGTGAAACCTGGAAAGTCACGTCTATCATTTCGAGGAAAGTGCAGGCTTTTGTAAATCGTTGTCTTCGCCACATCCTAATTGTGAGGATAAGTCAAGAGCGGCTGGACGTCGACATAAGAAAGCGTAAATGGCGTTGGATTGGTCACACACTGAGGAAACCAAACGATAAAATTACAAAGCAGTCCTTTGAATGGAATCCTCAGGGTGCACAGCGGGTTCGAAGAAAAAGAACTACATGGAAATAAACTGTCTTAACGGAAGCAGAATCCCAGAGAAAGACGTGGTCACAGCCAATGTACCTTGCAGCAGACCGTGAAGGATGGAGATGTTTTGTTGACGCTCTATGCCTCAGCTGAAGTTACAGGACACGATGATGATGATGAGTAAAAAACTGTTTCCTAGATGTAAAAAAGGAAGAAAGTTGGAAAGTCAACTTGTCCTAGAAATTGGCCAGCCCTAGGAAACTTGTAATCAAGACATAAAGTTTCTTAAGGTCACGAATGATTTTTGCCACATCATTTGTGTATACCGATCCAAAGGATCACTAAATCGTGATAAAAGGTCTACTAGATTTTCTTATGAACTTTTAAAGTTCGTTTCAAGGTCACAAACAAATGTTGGCACCTCATTGGGCTAATTTAAAAAGAAAGTATGCTATTTGAATGGTCACTTAACGCAGCCCCGGATCTATAGGGGGGCAAACCGGGGCCTGTGCCCCGCACGGAAAGAATTGAAAAATCACCAATTGAAAACTTTGCAGTTGCAATTTACGAATCATGTTTAATTTGTAAATTAAGACATTTTAATCGCAAATTAATACAAAAACTGGTAATTTAACAATTTATGAAATTTATTTCTTCGTGATTTGCAATTAAAATCCATGATCTTTTTTGCAAATTTACAAATTGTGCAATTGAGGAATGTTTGGATCAAATTGCGATTTGTTGTTCGCAATTTTTGTTTTCTCTCGATAGCATAATTGATACTTAAAGAGGGTTGATTAACGATTTCTGAGTATCAATATCTTCATTTTGCTCAGTTTTGCAAATTGCAAACAAATAGTCGTAAATTACGAAATCCGGAGCCAAGGTATAAATCGGGATTCATTTTTCGTAATTTGCAGCTCATTTTTCGTGATATGATCCAAGAATTCTTTCCGTGCGGGCGGCAGCTCCCAGGGGCTCCAAATCTACGTGCCTAAAAAACAATAAGGAGAATTGCCGATACTTAATGAAATGATATGCGCAAATGGATTTTCAAACCGTATTTCTCCGTCAGCCTTTAACAGTTTCTTATACCACTTCACCATTTAAACTTAAAATTATTTCAATTTTCGAACTACCTGCACTCAGAACAATTATTTTCAGTGTTTTGTGCAACATCTTTAATTTTCGGCTGCAGGATTTTTCAATTTGAGTGTGTATTGTCTTTGTCAAGCGTTGTCAATTGATATTGGCGAATAAACATAATAGCCCAGTCAATTTGTGCTAGCAAGCAAATTGTGGGGTGGTTTTGAATTCCTTCTGCTTTCTGTTTTCGGGAGTGCTGAATCTGAAACTGAGGCTTGCGACTAAAATTTCATAACGCAACATTCACGAAAATGCAAAAAATTATACAAAAATGCATTTTTTTTCAAGTTTTTCACATATGGCTCGAAAGCTTTAAATTATTCGTAAACTACATTAAAGTACAATTGAAAGTTTACATAATTTTGTGGGAAAATCTCTGTTTAAGGTTTTTTCTGCGACGATCCATTTGGACTCAGGCGCTAATTGAAAATTGACGTGTTTTTACTGTTTCCGAAAATCCGCTCAAAACACCAATCAACTACTTTGTGTGCCAAATTTGAATTTTTGACTTTATGAACCAAGATATACTTTTCAGGTGGTTTTTGATTTGTTGAATTCGAATCAAGCCTCAGAATTTCTGTAGTATGTTACGCTTGTGAGATATTCGAATCTGAAGTTTTGAAGAAAAATGCGTTTTTGATCAAAATTTCGGGGCATATTTTTTTCTCAGGTAATTTTTCTCAATTAAATTTTTAAGACTCATTCTGAAGAATGAACATTTTTTAATCCTTCAAAAACAATCATTCATCTTTGAGAAATCATTAATTAATTTCTAGCCTTCGTCTTAAGCTACCCAATTCGAAAAAAATGCCAAATTCATAAATTTCAAAAGAGGATTTCTTAGAGAGAAATAGAAATGAATGGTTGCAGAAAAACCATTTAACTAAAATTTGTTGGAAATTATGCATTGCCTTTCGATGGTATTTGTGAAAAACCAACAGCTTTCGAGTAAAGCAAAAAACTGCTAAAAAAATGATTAATTAGCGCTTTCGAGTGGATTTTCGCAAACAATAAAAATACATACGTCAATTTTCAATTAGCACTTGAGTCCAAATATTGTATAGTTTCAGAGTGGTATGCTGATAAAATCTGCCAATGATTTATAGTTTTCGAGCCTTAATTGAAAAACTTACGATTATTGTATCAAACTTCAGACTCGGATTCAACACCTCCGAAATCATAAATCAGGGAAAAAATCATAACCAACCCACAATTTGCATGGAAAAAACACAATATGACTGGACTATAAATAAAGTGCTGCTGAATAGGTAATATCGAGTGCAAATTCATTAGAAAGTCTTATTCCGCCAGTTTCAAAAAATGCACTGAAGTATGCCGTTTTTTTTGTTTAAGTTAAAAACTGGAGGGGCGCCAAAAATTAAGTTTTTGCCCCGGTTTGGAAAAACTGAAGATCCGGGGCTGACTTTACGGTCATGAAAGGTCAGCTAGTCTCAGTAGTCGGTCAGCCTTAGATTTTTATGAATTTTTAATTATTTTTTAATTTTTTCAAGGTCAGCGATTTTGTGTTGTATTAAACAAACATTTTTTTTTAAGTTTCTGTTTTTTCAGGGTCAGCATTGAATTTTGTGCCAAATCAATATATATGTAGGTAGTACAATTCGAAGACAGGCAGAAATTTTTCCCCCCAAAAAAGAGACTATTGAAATATTTTCCCACCATAAATCCCACTATGAATATTTTCCCACCATTTTTCCACCAAAGGCAATTTTTCCAACCATTTTGGTTGGACAAACCATTAATCTGGTAACACGGTTTGGTTGTTAGGGAAAAATAGATTCTAGACTTTTTTCTATGTCTACGCTCGTTTACCCTGCTGGAATTTTGAATTTCTTAGTATCTATAAGGCTTACCATCTAAGCTTGGATAGATAATTGGAAAAACCCAAAACTTGAACAATTGCTTGGCAACCCTATGCCTTGACCATATTTACTGATGTATAAGTTGTGAACCATTAAATTTTGAATTCTGATAACAGACATCTTCTAAAAGAAAATAACTTTTGTACCAATACCTACCCTGGGAACAAGGTACAACTTGGTAATTGTAAAGAGTAGTTTAGTTTTGTATCCTGAAGTTATAAATATAATACATAAAATAATTCTTCTAAGAAATAGTTTATAAAAAAAGTGTAATAATTTTATTCAAATTGCCTAATCGAACAAGCAATCATATATTTGTTGCCTTTCGCACGCTTAGCACTGCAAACTCATCACTTTGCCGGACCTCCAGGGTTCAATCTGCTATTGGAACAGAAAGCACCTCCATGCACCATGCCTCCACCACCACATGGGCGATTTCATCTAAAATCGCATTACATCGGATTTGGCTTCGATTTACACCTCTTTCAGGCGAGTGCTCTTGCCATTTTGGTCTCTTCCATCGACAATTGAATGTTTAACATATGTATACTATGTTCCGTTGGTTAGGATGCGACACCACAATGGATATGTATGCAATTCGATATGGTCATTGCATGAAGACGACGACGAAGCGATCGCAATGCCAACCGACACCTTGTGTTTTGTATGATGATGCAATATTGGAAGCCCAGGTGATCGGGCAAATAAGATATCCACAAAGCAAAGCAAAAAGTCGTCATCTTATATACAAATCGCACTATGGTCATCTGAAAAAAACATCGACGGGCACAGGTCGTCATCATTGATTGCAATAACCCAAGCAACGATGATACAGCGAAACACTATCCAATTCGTGCGAAAAGACCTCTAGATATATACAGACTACTGCAACAGAGCATGGCAAAGAAGTTGTTGGGTAATAGAAGGACGCGCAACCGGAAATGTTGAACTGATCTGTTGTGGGTTGATAAGATCTTCTATATTGAATTTCTGGACTGCTGTTCGACCGACCACTCTGTGATGTGCCCGGCTTATGAGAGTCAAACAATTGATAACAGGTTCGGTCTCTAGAGGTATATGGGTTCATGTAGGTGGTGGCTGTCGATTTGTTTTGGCCAGTCGCAGTCGGTTTCTATGAAGAAGTAGAAATGACAGCAGCGATATTATCTGAAATGTTTTTTGTTGCATCAACCATGATGAAGAGCAGTGATTATGAATATGTGGTTCAAAATTAAGTTTAATACTATGCTCTATCCAACAAAAATTGTCAGTAAAGGGAAGATAGGACGTTTGCCTCTCTGTCTGGTTGCATTGGCTTGCATGTATCTGTCTCAAGTTAAAGCTCTCACAGGGTTTCCGTACTTTGAATTATAAATTGCCACAAATCGAAGAACAATGTGCATATGGCTACCATTGATACCATTTCAAACATATTAAAAAAAAGATCCATTTATCTTTTTTTACCACAGCACACCTTTTTAAATGAATTTGATCACGTAACGCTTTGTGAATGTTTCAAAACTTAGCGCAAATAACTTTTTTCTTCTTAAAGACTTAAATTGTACAAATTTTAAGTGCATTTTATAGCTTTATTCAAATATACAAACATATAATAAGGGGACAATCAAAACAAAAACACTTTTGGCTCTCACCTTTATAAATATTGTTCTCAAAAGCTTCAAAACTGAAAGTTCTTTCATAAAAACCACTGAAAAAGCTCTTTCGTACTGTTGCAACATGGCAAAGGCAACTCTGTTGGAGTTTGAATTTTTTGTTTTATTTCACACAGCGAAGGTAGAAGCGAAAGCGAGTATACGATCAGAATGCTTTTGGCATTGAAACTGAAAGACGACGGTCATGTTGGAGCGTACGAAATGTTTCAAGGAGTTGCAACAACAATTCCTGTATGTTTATCAGTGGTTTAGTATCTTTTTCAGTGGCAGGTTTGTTATTTGAGTGTTGTGATGGTATACACTGGCGCCACTGTTTTGAAAAAAGCTCGCCCATAAGCCCTGTACTGACAATTTTTGCTGGATAGACTATAATGGCGTTCGAAAATCAAAAAGAAGTAGGCAATTAATTGTTGATGGTTCTCAGTGTGTATGAATGCTTGAATTCATACAACAAAAATTGGCTATGATGCTTTCTCAATTTTCCTAAGTATAAGGACCTCAATCTTGACGATCCGATTAAAAGAACCTATTTTTCATAATTATCATGAAAATGCTAAGTAAAAGTTTCGTATACACATGACAAGGGCAAAACCAAAACCTAATTGAGTGGAGCTAAAAAGTTATAGATTTACATAAAAGTGACAAGCGATCTGGGTCTTCAAGAAGCTAAACGATTTTAAAACCGAGATCACCCTGTATAAAAAGAGAAATATATACCTAAAGGAGATAGACGATAGTGTTATATGATGGATTGCCTTCAAGATTTCATTTGCCTTCAATTTATAAGTTAAAATTATGTATGAGCAAATTGTAACCCTTCAACGTCATAATAAAACTGACTTCCAAGAAATATTAATTCCAAAACAACTTGATTGGAATAAACTGTAAACACACACACACACATAACGTGACACACAGATGTCCAGGAAGAACGTGTTGAGAAATACAAAAAGCCACTCTTCGGATCAGGCCAACAATTTAAAATGATTTCTTCCAGGGCCTTAATTCTAAAAAAAATTTATACCTTACCTACCTATAGAGTAAAATAAATCACAACACGCAGAAACTCTCAAATAAAACGACACAAACTGTAATCCCCAGAATTGAGGCTTCTCCGATCTCCGATGCCACCTTATAGCCTTTAATCGCCTACGCACTTAACCAATAAGGCGGATTATTCATTCCTTGTCGCAAATGGCTAAAGTTTCGTTTTGCTTCGTGGTCTCTGCGCGATGGCGATTAAAATTTTTAATTTGATTAAATCAGCGGCATTAACGTGGATACTCGTTGATCTTCGTGGTCATATGGCTTGACGCGTGTGGCAACTTGAGGAATTTTGGTACCTGAATTATTTTTGTGTTTCTTTTTTGATTTGTTTCTTTTTATTTTGAGCTTTAATAAAATTCTAAAGCTTTTTGTTGATATCATTACTATCGACAAGCACACGGAACGGAAGTTATAGTTTTTTAGTTGTTACCTATCATTTTTAAGCTTTGGACGAATAAAGACTTCATTTATTATTGCTTGATCAAAAGGGTTCTGGCACCTTCGAAGAAAACCTAATAATTTCACAACATTTTAAGCGATGTCGAATATCATTCCACAGAAGGTGTTCTGTGATAACACATACCCAGAACTGAAAGCTGTTCGGTTTCCTCGATGCAAGTGCCACTCGTGAAGCGGCATAGGGGGTGGATTTCGCTTTAACATCCGAATTTTTGAAGCATTAAATTCTGTAAGGTTTTGTATTTCCCATTGTATAATACTGTCGAGATCAGAAATTCATGAGCTTATCATACGCTGCCGTTTAAGTTCCATATCTAAAGAACAAGGAACTGAATATTGAAACGAATATAAATAGCTAGAGACTACTCTTACGAAATCTCTTAGGTATAGCTATCCCAAAATAATGAAATCCTAAAGTGTTTTCAGTTGAGATAGGCTTGGTTGCGATTTGAAATTAGAGAAAGGTTTTGTCGGTGAGCCATGGACACATAGGGTTGGGTTGAGTGCGGCTAACAAAAGGAACAGAATTACTATGTAAATAAGATATCGCATCATTTGTGAAAGTAACTTGATCATCCACACTGCTCATATATCTAACAGATTCCCAATAGCTGATTCAAGAGCTGGTCTGTTAAGCAAATTATAGTTGAAATAGGAGAATGTATTGCTCTCAGAAACTGCCGAAGAAATGCCGAAATCAAAAATGAGAAGTATTAAATCATGATACGCGAAAAGACTAGCTGAAAGTTGATTAAAAAAAAAGTACTTTGTTTAAATTAGAAGTCAAGAAGATGTCTAAAAGTGTTCAAGATGTTATGCTCGTTATTCACCCTTTTGATAGCAACAGAGTCAATTATAATCTGGAAAGTAGGTATCCACAAGGTTATCTGGCTCCAAAAAATTCAAGTTGAAATCACCACCAACAATAATATATTTGTAGCATGGAGGCAAATCTTCTAGAATTTTAGTGATGATATCGACGGTAAGGTGTTTTGGAGCCTTATAAACAGCCAATTTAACATATTCCATATTGCGACCTAAGCTCACCGAACAAGCACTGCACTGCTGCAAAAATTGGTCGAAAATTGGGCGTCTCGGCTGAAATTTATTCGAGCCAGCCGCGGCAGCCACTTGCCCGAAATCATTTTTTAAACATAATGGCAAACCCTTATCTTTATAATAAAGCTAAATTCTTGGCCATAACATTAAATTATATGCGTTTTATTTCTTCTTGAAAACCACACATCTAAAAAAGCACCCTTTATAAGGGTTATAAACCTGACAATTACATAGAAGAACTGGCTCTTTTAAGCTTCCCGCCCCTCCCAAGGGCTGACAAAAAAACCCTGCCAGAATTTGATATTTAATATCACGATGAATGTTCCTATAAACCCTCATACTTACATTTTAACTATTAGCCTATTGAATAGACCTTTTAAAAAGGAACAATTACGTGCAAGGGTTTTTATTATTGAATATGCTTGTTTGGCCCTAAGCATGCTTAAAACCGAAAATGCTACTAAATTCACCCATGCGTTTCTGAGAGAACGGTCACACTGGCCACTTCTCAGTATTTTTGGTATAACTCGAAAACTAAGCCGAATTTGACAATTTTACATATAATACTTTTTGTTCAAAATTAAATTTTCTATGGATAGTTTGGAAAATTTCTTTATAAAATTTAAGCAGCAAAAGTAAAAAAAAACCAACATAAAAAAATCGAAAAATCAAAGATTTTTAAATTTTTTTCTAAATTGCGCATAACTTTTTTCGGAGCAACGATATGTTCAAGACATGCATGAACAAAGTAAACTGGAGTTTTAGGGCTTTAATATGACATGTTAAAAAAGCCATATTATTTGAGAATTGACAGAGGTATATCCATTCAAACCTTACCATTTCTTATCATTTTTTGCCCGAAAGCCTATTTTTTGGTACTTTGTGACAAATTTAACGTTCCTTGCAACTAGTACCAAATCATATGTTAATCGACCAGCCGTTCGGTCTGTAGGTCTGAAAGCATTAAAAAACAACCGAAAAATGAAATTGCAAACTTAAATCCTTTTTATAAATTCTCTATAGTTCTAATGTCATATTATATCGAAATTTGTATTTCGAACATTTTTACGAAAGTGAAATTTGCCATATTGTACCGAAAAAGGGACTTTCGGGCCAAAACTGCGAAAAATTATAAGAAATGATAAGGTTTGAACGGGAGTATCTCTGTCAATTTTGAACAAATATTAATTTTTGAACATGCCATATTAAAGCCTTTAGTCTCTACTTTGTTTTGTTTGCGCATATCTTGACCCTATCCTTGCTTCAAAAAAAGTTATGCACAATTTATAAAAAAAATTAGATACCCTTGATTTTTTGTTTTTTTTTTTAAGTTGGTTTTTGTAACATTCCTACTTAAATTTTTTCGTAAAATTTTTTGAACTATCCATTCCAATAGAAAATTTAATTTTGAACAAAAAGTATTATATGTAAAATTGTCAAATTCAGCTTAGTTTTCGAGTTATACCAAAAATACTGAAAAGTGGCCAGTGTTACCATTCTCTCAGAAACGCATGGGTGAATTTAGTAGCATTTGCGGCTTTAAGCATGCTTATGGGCCAAACAAACATATTCAATAATAAAAACCCTTGCACGTAATTGTTCCTTTATACCCCTAATTTTCGGTCTATTCAATAGGCTATATACATTCATTCCCAAAGTTTGCTATCGGCTCTTAGAAACGAACAAATTAATGATAATTGAAATTCAAAGTGATTTTTTGAGTAAATTTGGGTAAGAATACAATTAATTTTTGGTTAGAGATATAATAATTAAAACAATAGCTTTATTTCGGTAACAAAAAATCTCACTGATTTTTCTTTCTGGTCGACTTGCACGAATGTTTTTTTGACAACAGAAATAACTTCTTATGACTTCTTCATCATATAATTATAATGAAAATAGTAGTACCTATAGAATTTCTATTATAAGAAAAAGCTTTCTTATAAAATTGAAATATGAAAATCTAGAGCGATCTGACAGACGGCAATTAAGCTTTGTCTTTATATTCTTTGCTTTTTAAGTGAATGTTAATCTTGCATTAAATAAAGAGTTGTATCTATCTATCTGTCTCTATGTAAAGCTATTTTATTAAGGCAAACCTTCCTACCAGTTTTCCAATTTTGTGGGAAATACTTTAATCAAAAGCATGCATCACTATATCTGATACTCCAACCAAATATAGTTAATCAGATAAACACTCGCAAAATATACTTACCGCACCTTTCAGCTATCCTACCCCAACAAAATTCACACCAATAAGCAATTGCAAGAGCAGTTCAGTGCTCTTAATTGTCTCCTCGAGCGCAAATAGACAGAAAATACCAAGCTTGATCTATAAATTAAATTATCCAATTGCAGATTCGATCGATATCTCCTATTCTAAGCGAGACCACCATCATGGTAGCCAATAATAATTACTGATCGGCGACAAATACGAACCAATTACAGAAATGCTCTAAGGCACACTCTCGCATCATCATCATCATCATAATCAACACTTAAGCTGCCTTAAACTGAATAGCACGATTTCTTTGGCCTCCAATTGAGTTCCAGGTTTCCAAATCCACATCTTTGACTGACAGCCCCCGTTGACAATGTGTTTTGACGGTGATGGCTGCATTTCACCAAATACGCGCGATAATCACCTCGATTAGACCCAAGTGGAGGTGACATTATTTAGCTCTTTCTTCTTCTGATCTCAACTGTCACTTTTGCTTATACATATCTCTTGGTTTTGGTGCTATAAATGCAACATGCACCCGAAAAAGGTAACAAGGAGGGAAACCAGAAGGGGAACTAAAATATATATCGTTGGATGAGATTACAGTAAAGAAATATATTCCTGCATCTTATAAGCTGCAGCCATCGAGACAAAAGAGCTACTGTTAGGTAGGCTCTAGGCTGTGGCAACAGTCAATCAAATATGGTTATAGTATCTCGTTACGTTAGTTATCGAAATATAATATCGCTTTTTGATTAGTGAGTGTTTGTCATTTTGAGCCTAGATTTGGTTATTGAATGTGAATCAGACCTGTGCCATACGGATTTTGTATACTCAAAAGTGTATGAATGTATAATTGCAAGGTTACAAGGCGAAAATTATGGTGAAGATTCAAACAAAAATAAGAGCATGTTGCAGTAAAGTTGTAATAAGTAAAAAAGGGAAAAGTCTTTATATGCATTAAGTATTGGTTTTGTTAAAAAAAATCGGTTTTAATCAAATCTAAAATTAGAAGTCTTAAAAATTGGGTTCTATTATGATGTCTATGTTGGTGTCTGGCGTCTGTGCAGCACGCAGCTGTATATATAGGTATGTTGTATATCGAGCGAGAGCCTAAACGGGATTTTCGGGAACAAAAACCGTACCGGGATGTCGGGATTGCAATCTCTAGTTTTACATATGGGGCGAAACCATTCATTCACCTTTGATGCTTTTGTCACTCTTGTCAGGCCATGTTGTGAAGCAACCTGACCCAAATTTACATGCAAACTAGCAGTAAAATAAATAAATTGGGTGGCGCAACAGCTCGTGGAGAGCCAGGGCCTAGTGACTTACAACTCTCAACCGGTCCTGTGTGCGTGTTGTTGGCAGGAATGGAGGGAACCTACTGTTTTTTGCCGAGTCCGAATGGCTAGATGAGAAGCACTTATTCATGACAAGTATACTCTAGGAGGATTTATCAGTTCCTCACAAGAGGCAGTACTTCGCATAAAACATTTGTTTTAGGTGGGACGGCTGGGAATCGAACCCAGACCTTCGGCATGACAGTCTAACGCACTAGCCATTATGCCATGACCATGAGTAGGCTATTGATTATGTCCTAAAAAACAGGGCAATAAGGAAGTAAGACGTTCACGGAATTTTATTGTAAAAATCATCAAAGGGGTCATTGAAGATGAGAAAACCGCGGAGTGCTATTAAATTGGAGGGTGCATTTTTGAGAGGGGGGTGCAAAAGCACCCTTTTTGGTTTTTTGCATATAACTCGAAAACGAAGCAAAATTTCGAGATAATTCTCAAAACCTTTTTTGTAGAGAATAAAATTTACCGTCGAAATGGATTTTTGAAAAATTATTTAAAAAATTTTAGTTAGCTAATTTTTAAAAAAATCCTTGCAAAAAAATCTGAAAAATCGCATTTTTTGTTTTTTTTTTACGTATTTGCTTATAACTTTCTTACCAGCAGAGATAGGTATAGGCATTGCTCCATATAAAAGAAAGATAATTAAATTTTCTTTAAAATAAATTTAAAAAAAAATGGTTTGGATAAAAATCGACCGAGAAATAGTCGTTCAAGCTAGGCTGATGTAAAGTTTTTAAAGCTTTATTAATGGCATTTTTTGGTATTTTGATGGAAGCTTTATTAATGGCATTTTTTGGTATTTTGATGGACTTGTTAGATTATACACTCAAACTGGGTGTATAACGGAGTCATGACCAGTTGAGTCAAAAATAAAAGTCAAGTTTCAAATTTTTCGCACTTTTAGGGCTGTCATCTAATTTTTTCAAAATTTAAAATAATTGTCAAAACCAACACACTTGCTTTTACAAAGCCGGGTTTTGAGCACATGTTAGCGTATACCTACTCGAACATGAACAAAAATTGTGTTAGACCAGTTTTACGGTTGAAGGTCCTTGCCAGACCAGCTAAACATTTTCTAAGTAGAAGTAGTAAGGAAATAACTTTTTTTTTATTTTGGAATACCTAACTCGTCTGGCACTATTTTTTCCATATAACGTAAGGCATAAAATACCAAATACCCCGGTTTGTTAAAGTAGATTTGTTAGTTTTGATAATTATTTAAAAATTAGAAAACAAAAGGAAAAAAAAATCACCAACATTATAACTTTAAGGGCCGTCTGGCATGCATTTTCGATAGCCAAACTCGTCTGGCACAGTTTTGTCTCTATTTAAGGAGATATTAGCTAGCATATATTGAAAACCCGGCTTTGTAGAACAAGGTCTGACAGTTATTTGAAATTTAAAAAAAAGTTATTTCTTATAATACCTACTTTGAAAAAGTTGAGCTCGTCTGGCAAGGACTTTCAACCGCAAAACTTGTCTGGAACTATCTTTTTTCATGTTCGGGAAGGTATAAGCTTACATGTGTTCAAAACCCAAAAAATGCGATTTTTCAGATTTTTTTGCAATGATTTTTTTAAAAATTAGGTAACTAAAAATTTTTTAAATTATTTTTCAAAAATCCATTTCGATGGTAAATTTTATTCTCTACAAAAAAGGTTTTGAGAATTATCTCGAAATTTTGCTTCGTTTTCGAGTTATATGCAAAAAACCAAAAAGGGTGCTTTTGCACCCCCCTCTCAAAAATGCACCCTCCAATTTAATAGCACTTCGCGGTTTTCTCATCTTCAATGACCCCTTTGATGATTTTTACAATAAAATTCCGTGAACGTCTTACTTCCTTATTATATGACATAATCAATTGCCTAGAGGTACTACACACCAAACTAGCAATCAAATGTTTAAAAGCTTCGTAAACGTATTTCAACGGAAAAGTCGTAGCTTTGAACTTTTACTACGAATCTTTGCTAGAATGGCTATTTCTACTCTACACAGACGCATAAATAAAACTAATTCTCTATTGCCACTGCAAAAGAATATTTTTTTTCTTCTTAATTGAAGCAACTCTAACCAACAGATATAGTTGCTGAATCCTCACTAATCAAAATCAAAAGACCTTAGATCTCCCCAATAATGAGCCCAATAGTTCCACTCACCCCTTACCATCCGTTCCCTCATTAATTTTCCATCACAGTTGTTGTTACCGAATAATGATCAATCTCAGATATCTACTTAGTATCAGAAACCCAGAAACTAAGGCAAAAAAAAAAAAAAACAGCTACTGGTCTTGCAGCATGCCACAAAATGTGGTACAATTTACAGGCGAGACTCTGGCATTGGTATTGTCGAGTTCGTCGAACGTGATCGATGTTAACAATTAAGAGATCGCAACAACTATGATCTGTGTATATCGCCGATATTGTGCGCGGGTGATTCCTCCATTGAACCGCACTCAAAGTATCTATTAAATAATTGGATATATAGGATTATGCCCACATTTGGCAACTGATTTCTTTTTCGCTGCAATCGTGTATGAGGGTTCCAATGGAATTGCTCTATAAAAGACCGCCTAGAGGTATGTTGCTATTAATTAGCAACTGGTCCTGAGCTTTTTGTTTGGTTTCACGAAAGGTACTGGCATAACGCGTCAAGACACAGCATCAGATACTGATGTACGTAATCAGATTAAAGTCATATCATGTGGAGTTCTCTGGTTTTGCAGTAGTTACACTCAACACAGCTATAAGGATGAAAGGAGTCCACATCGAAAAAGATCGCTTTTAATTAGACGCCCCCTATCAGGAGTCAGGAATCGCGTGACCGTATTCGGTTCATGGCTCATGAGAAGGTACCCAATGCAGAGACTGCAGCAAATAATACAAAAATACAGTAACCGTCTTTGAATCCGAAAATGGCCAACAACTGTTGGAAGCTCTTGTACCACAATAACGCGTGGTAATTACAACTGATTAGTTAATTGTCCTACACGCACTCATGAAGTCTAGAGGTGCTGATGGTAGATTGCTAATGAATTCTAGTGATAGATTGTTAATTAGCAGAGAGACCAGCTGCATATGGCATGGCGTGAGCGAAACCATACACACAATACGGACATCGGACAATGACGTCTAGTGCGGATAATTGGAAAATGGCGTTCGAATGATTAATGGTTTAATAACGATGAAATTCAAGCTTTTCAAATGACATATTGACACTGTGATGATAGACAAATATTTTCAAAGTGAGGTTAGATGTCAAAGTGATTGGCGTTGAAGTATGTTTATAGTTTATAAAGAGTGATGACAATAGCATGTGCCAATAATATGTAATTTAATGAAGACGTGGCTAATTTTATATTTAAAATTAAGTGATTCTAGAAAATTCATCATTAATATTGTCTATGACTAGTGAAACAGGTTTATGTACACATTCTTCATTGTAAATAAATTATTTAAGGTTTTTACTAGTGTAACGAGTTCTTACAAGGAAAATTGTGCAAGTGAAAAGCGTTAAATTTCTATTAACGTAAACTCATGATGTTACTGTTGCTGACTTTTTTATTTACGAATAATTTATTCCAAAAAAAAGCAAACCGCGATTGACGACACGCTCGGCCAACACAAAAGCTGAATGTTTTGTGTTTGATAAAAAGACAATCAAAGCCGAGCTGTCACACCACAGCTGAGTGAAAGGCAACATGCAGCAACAGCAATCAACAAGGTAGTGGTGCATCTACGACAAGGCTCCGTAAGTTGGTGGACTCTTTTATATTTTTACTTCGCATTCAATAATAGCTTCGTTCGTGAACTTCGTGGTTTACAATTTGTAGTATATAAAATGTTGAGGAGTGAGTATGAGGTTCAAGACCAAGACCAAAACCAAGACCAGGACCAAGACCAAGACCAAGACCAAGACCAAGACCAAGACCAAGACCAAGACCAAGACCAAGACCAAGACCAAGACCAAGACCAAGACCAAGACCAAGACCAAGACCAAGACCAAGACCAAGACCAAGACCAAGACCAAGACCAAGACCAAGACCAAGACCAAGACCAAGACCAAGACCAAGACCAAGACCAAGACCAAGACCAAGACCAAGACCAAGACCAAGACCAAGACCAAGACCAAGACCAAGACCAAGACCAAGACCAAGACCAAGACCAAGACCAAGACCAAGACCAAGACCAAGACCAAGACCAAGACCAAGACCAAGACCAAGACCAAGACCAAGACCAAGACCAAGACCAAGACCAAGACCAAGACCAAGACCAAGACCAAGACCAAGACCAAGACCAAGACCAAGACCAAGACCAAGACCAAGACCAAGACCAAGACCAAGACCAAGACCAAGACCAAGACCAAGACCAAGACCAAGACCAAGACCAAGACCAAGACCAAGACCAAGACCAAGACCAAGACCAAGACCAAGACCAAGACCAAGACCAAGACCAAGACCAAGACCAAGACCAAGACCAAGACCAAGACCAAGACCAAGACCAAGACCAAGACCAAGACCAAGACCAAGACCAAGACCAAGACCAAGACCAAGACCAAGACCAAGACCAAGACCAAGACCAAGACCAAGACCAAGACCAAGACCAAGACCAAGACCAAGACCAAGACCAAGACCAAGACCAAGACCAAGACCAAGACCAAGACCAAGACCAAGACCAAGACCAAGACCAAGACCAAGACCAAGACCAAGACCAAGACCAAGACCAAGACCAAGACCAAGACCAAGACCAAGACCAAGACCAAGACCAAGACCAAGACCAAGACCAAGACCAAGACCAAGACCAAGACCAAGACCAAGACCAAGACCAAGACCAAGACCAAGACCAAGACCAAGACCAAGACCAAGACCAAGACCAAGACCAAGACCAAGACCAAGACCAAGACCAAGACCAAGACCAAGACCAAGACCAAGACCAAGACCAAGACCAAGACCAAGACCAAGACCAAGACCAAGACCAAGACCAAGACCAAGACCAAGACCAAGACCAAGACCAAGACCAAGACCAAGACCAAGACCAAGACCAAGACCAAGACCAAGACCAAGACCAAGACCAAGACCAAGACCAAGACCAAGACCAAGACCAAGACCAAGACCAAGACCAAGACCAAGACCAAGACCAAGACCAAGACCAAGACCAAGACCAAGACCAAGACCAAGACCAAGACCAAGACCAAGACCAAGACCAAGACCAAGACCAAGACCAAGACCAAGACCAAGACCAAGACCAAGACCAAGACCAAGACCAAGACCAAGACCAAGACCAAGACCAAGACCAAGACCAAGACCAAGACCAAGACCAAGACCAAGACCAAGACCAAGACCAAGACCAAGACCAAGACCAAGACCAAGACCAAGACCAAGACCAAGACCAAGACCAAGACCAAGACCAAGACCAAGACCAAGACCAAGACCAAGACCAAGACCAAGACCAAGACCAAGACCAAGACCAAGACCAAGACCAAGACCAAGACCAAGACCAAGACCAAGACCAAGACCAAGACCAAGACCAAGACCAAGACCAAGACCAAGACCAAGACCAAGACCAAGACCAAGACCAAGACCAAGACCAAGACCAAGACCAAGACCAAGACCAAGACCAAGACCAAGACCAAGACCAAGACCAAGACCAAGACCAAGACCAAGACCAAGACCAAGACCAAGACCAAGACCAAGACCAAGACCAAGACCAAGACCAAGACCAAGACCAAGACCAAGACCAAGAACAAGACCAAGACCAAGACCAAGACCAAGACCAAGACCAAGACCAAGACCAAGACCAAGACCAAGACCAAGACCAAGACCAAGACCAAGACCAAGACCAAGACCAAGACCAAGACCAAGACCAAGACCAAGACCAAGACCAAGACCAAGACCAAGACCAAGACCAAGACCAAGACCAAGACCAAGGCCAAAGACCGAGACCGACTTCCGACTAAGTAATCGTTCCTTGTACTTGGTGAGCTGCACCTGTGGTGTAATGGGTTCTTATTTTCCAAGTACATACTCTATATGTGCATATGCCCTTAAGAATAGAAGTAAAATCTCTTGAAAGGATGAGTTTTATGACCTCCTGGATAGAACTTATGGAGCCTGTTCGGAGTTTGATGAACAACATTTTCTCGGGACCTCAACGCCCAAATTAGAAAGGAAAGACACCTTCAGCGGATTAGTTGAGAAAAATGATAATGGCCTCCGAGCTCCGACCAATAAAGTTTCCAGAAGCTTGAAATACGGTTGTAAGTAGCACTAGGTTTCCACGGATAAGAAAACCTGGGGCTCCCAAATGGTTAATACACCAACCAAACCATGTGCTAATCGAAGAAACACACGCCTTTGACATTTTAGCTGTGCGTACTTTTCGACAGGATAACGTCGGCTCTGACCATTTCTTTATTGCGATAGGCTTTAAAGCTTGACTGCCAAATGAAAAGAAAAAACGAACCACCCACAGTAAGAAATTCGACGTAGAGGTCACCTTAGCATACCTGAAGTTGCCAGAGCCTAAAGTGAGTACCTGAGTGAGAAGCTCTCCACTGTGCATTTACCCACAGACGCCTACAACCCATGGTCTCCGTATAGCTTTATTAGCAAACTAGCAGCCAAAATCACAATACACTATACCAACCATCATAGAAAAAGAACCCGTGGTATGATACGAAGAACTGAAAGTGGTGAGAAAAGATGCACATGCGAATATTCTGCAGCAAAAAACAAGAATAGTAAGAGAGGAGTATTAAGCAAGGAGAAAAAGACCCTGCGAGAAAGAACAGGCAGTACGCAGCCTCCCAGCTTAAGGTGATCGAAGAGTCTCGCAATATAAAAGAGCCAAGCAACTGTCTCCTAGCCTTAAAATTGAAATGCAGGCACTTCTAAACAACGAAGGCAACCTAGTTACCGAAGTTATAAAGGTAATATCTAGTAAATGTATTAAAGCAGCATTTCTAGTAGCTACTAAATGGGCATCAAGTTGAGCTGAAAATAGAAGAAGAGAACCCAACTCAAGTCAATGAAGACCCGGTATAGAAGAGGTAGACTTAGCTATAAAGAAGTTCAAGAACAACAAGACCATCCGCCGGATCTAATGGCTTAACAGTCCTCAAGCATGGAAGGGATGTGTTGAAAGGCTGCATGCATCAACTTATCAACTAATGTTGAATTCCTTACAGCCATTTAAAATCGATTTTTTTTTTTTGGTTCTAAGGAATACAAAACAATCAAATTTTTCCCGTGGAATTGTGTGTGTGTCATTTGACAGTAGCTTTGGGGCAAAAAGTAAAAAAACTAATGCGCATACAAATTAATTACAAATATTCAAAAGTGCGTCCATTTGTTAAATTAAAAACAAATATTTGCGAGAAAAGTTGCAAAAATAGACAAAGGTAGTTGTGCGGTCATTAAAGTTAAAAAAAACAACCCAAATTTATTCAAGGAACACATCAATCAAGGAACACATCGGCGAGGGCGCGCTTTATATCTTTAAATCGGCTTTGGGCACTTTGCATCGAAATTAATTGATCTTTAGATAACTTTTTATTAACTATTCACAATTTTTTGATGAATTAATATTTGTTTTAAAATTTTTTTTTCTTTTAATCTATTCAAATGGACGACGAACACTTTAGAATATTTGTTTAACCCGCCGCAGAATACTTTCAAATCCAGAGAAATGTCAAATCTTGCTAGTGTGTGTGAAATCGATCTGAAATCTTGCTGAAAATACAAGATTTGTTTTGACAGAAAAAAATCGATTTTGTTAAGAAAAAAATCGATTTTGGGGTTGTAAAGAATTCGACATAAGTTTGGGTAAAAGCAAAGCATACCCGATGACTGGTCTATCAGCTCCATATGTCACCTACCTACAAAAAAGGAGATCATAATATCCTATAAGAACTATCCATACATATCCCTGTTAAATGTCGTATATAAGATCCTATCCAACGTACTGTGTGAGCGTCTTTATAACACTATAACCAGCAAAAACCAATGTGCCATCTTGCCAGGCAAATCGACTTTAGTCCAAATATTCATTCTCAGCAAATCTTGGAAAAAACGAACGAATTTCAAGTCGAGACTTACCACCTATTCATCGACGTCAAAGTCGAATATGATTGCATTCATGTCAGAAGTTCCATAATAATGGCGATGGCTGAGCTTGGGATTGGGACGCTGGAAAATGTATCCAGTTTGGCACGTGACATTTGAAAATTCGCACTTTTACAAATATGCACAAGGTTTTGCCAAAAAGATTCGCTATCATGTGATTGCTTCTGGGCAGGCACTATTTTCAACAGATCTGTCCAAATTTTAGATTCACTACATTCTGATCGACGCAAGGCGATCTATCAGTATCAAGGATGTCCAAACATTTCGAGGAGCCAACGTTGCATCGGACCAGAACCAAAACACTGAAAAACTGTGAGAAAGTTTGACACCGGACGGCTACCTTGGCAAGAAACTGCCAGATCCTTTTCCGATCGAGTCCCTCGTACCCTCTTAAATAGTCCTGTGCCGCCAACTGTGAGTATCGAGAACCAGTGGAAGAATTGCCAAAAGCCATCAGAGATGCTGCCTCTGAAGTGCTGGGCCTCACACGACAACCACAGCGAAAGCCCTGGTTCGACGAAGAATACCAGCAAGTTCATGCAGCCAAACAACAGGCATACAAAGCGGCGCTGCATAGAAGGACCAGAGCTGCTCGCGAGCTCTACGAGCAGAAGAGGAGAGAGGAACGAAAGCTTCTAAGAAGGAAAAACAAAGAGCATGAAAAGTGCGCGATTGAGGAATTGGAGGGATGCCATTGCAAGAATGAAGTAAGGAAGTTTTACTTATAAGTTAAAGGAACTCCCCAGGGTTACAAGGCCCAAACCGAAGCCTGCAAGGATGATCAGGGGAACATAGTGGTAGAATCGAAGTTGGTGCTGAGTATATGGAAAAATCATTTCTGCAAATTGTATAACGGCGATGACGAACCGAATTCCGCTACCATGCAGATTGCAACATTCAACCTGTACGACGCAACACCAACAATTCCGTCCACGCGATCTCGACGAAGTGAAGATAGCTATATCTAAACTTAAGTCCAATAAATCTGCTGGAGCTGATGGTCTTGCGGCTGAGCTATTGAAAGCGGCTGGCGATGAATTGGTTAGGCGGGCGCATGCACCACCTCTACTGTAAAATATGGTCGGAGGAAAGCATGCCCAATGAATGGAACCTCAGCATTGTTTGCCCGATCCTCAAGAAAGGCGATCCTCTGGACAACACTAACTATACAAAGGCATCAGTCTTCTTAATATTGCCTGCAAGATCTTCTCTGCCGTACTTTGTGAACGCCTGAAGCCATTCGTCAACAACCTGATAGATCCATATCAGTGTGGCCTTAGGCCAGCGAAGTCCACCATCGACCAAATATTCGCACTACGGCAGATCTTGGAGAAAACCCAGGAGTTTCGAATCAATACCCACCACCTTTTCATCGATTTCAAGGCCGCGTATTTCAGCATCTATAGAGACGAGCAATGTCCGTTTGTGCAGGATGACGATGGAGAATGCTCACTGCTCCATCAAGGTGGGACCTCACCGACACCTTTGATGTCAAAAAAGGTCTTAGGCAAGCCGACGCACTGTCATGCCACTTCTTCAACTTCGTTCTTGAAAGAATAGTGCAAAACTCTCACGTCAACACTAGAGGCACATAATCTTTCAAAAGTCCATCCAATTGCTCGCTTACGCTGACGACATTGTGCTGAGATCAAACGAAGGGTTACTCTTGCCAGTCACTGTTTCTTTGGGCTAAGAAGGCAATTAGAAGCCAAGCTCTCTCTCTAGCAACCAAACTGTCCCTATATAAGACGCTTATCATCCCGGTCCTGATGTATGGTATGGAAGAGGACCTCAACCAACTTGGCGTGGGAAATTGGAGACTGCTAGGTAGAAAACAAGCCGGCTGGAATAAGCTTGTTGGTTGAAGCCCTGGTAGCGCCACATTAAGTAAGTAAGTAAGTAAGTCCAACTTCTAGGGTTTGCCGTTTGCCGATGGTATCTGCAGCATCGGGTGCCTCCAAAAGGCTTTTATAGATGCTTTCCCGCAATCGAAGACAAGGTTAAACTTGTTGGTCTTCAAATTAACTAGGACAGGACCAAATACCTTATTTCTATTAACAAACCAAAAAAACGGTTTCTAAGTGGAAATCCCACAAAGAATTATCCTAGCAAACCGGTGCTCTTTCGGTTTGGCACAACAAATGAGTTTACATGCTCTATAAACCATTATACTCCTGTTTGTGAGAAGGGCAAATGGTGAAAAAGATACAACCGCGAAGTCTATGTGTTATGTCAAGATGGGGATGGAGTCCAGAAAATCAAAGCACGTTGACCGCATTAGCCCGGCCACATCGAGCGAATGGACAATGATGCTGCTGCCAGAGAGTTTTTGAGTCCCATTCCTTAGTGTAGGGAACGAAGAAGACGGAAACTGTGGTTAAAGGCCAAGCCATCGTACATAGATGCCAGAAAGCTTTAACTAGATGACTGGAAGCAGCATGCTCAGCATCGTAGAGGATAGAAGGCTACCGTGTCTCAGGCTGCGATTCTTCATATAGACTGGGAGCCGGATACGTAAGTAAGGAGTAACCTTGCGATGTTACATAGTGTCAAAATAAAGAAAACGGAAAATGTTTATACAAGAAGGTTTTATAATACAAATTCTATATACTACTGAAATAAATCAGCCAAGTAGAAGACTTAGCATTAAGGATTGGACTTGTTGAATTATTGATTCAAAATAGCTTTTTATGGCCTTTAGTCCTATAAATTGACGTTTCGTTCGGCTTACTCACTTGAACTCATCAGTGACATAGTGAGGGCTTTGTCATACGCAATTTATATTAAGTTCAGTTCAACTTACATGAATTTTTCAACGAAAATCCACTGTAAACTATATCCAACAAGATTAGAATTCCTAATCATTAAGTTGGAAGTTTTTTTGCCCTGGGCCAGGCATAGTTTCTATACAAGAAGGTTTTATAATACAAATTCTATATACTACTGAAATAAATCAGTTTATTTTTATTTATAAACGAACATTTCTTGAAAGCTTTGGCATCAAATCAGCACACGTGAAAAAAAATTTCAAAAGCTTAGTCTGGTTTCTGTTAAAAAATTGAATGTCAAACTCTGTTGACCATCAATGTTATCTGAAAAAACCCCCAATGAAATCTCAAAAGTGTCTCAGCTTTCAGAAAAAATCAGATGAAGTTTTTTCTGTAACCATAACCAAATTAGGCATTCCCTATGCATGCATAAATCTTCAAAGATTTCTTCCTGAGTCACCAATATTGGCTATCGTTAACCCATCAAAAACAATCACTGTGCCTAAAAATGGTTACAACAAAGTCGGAACTCAGAGTTTCATATGGGCACGTCATTTGAATCGAAAGACATTTAATATAATGTTCCTGAATCTCTGTAATGAGTAATTAAAAGTCAAACCAAAAAGGTAATCTGTAAGATCTCTAAGTAGCTAACTATGTATGTTGAACAGAAAAAAAAAATAACCACAACCATTAAGCAGTGCACCTAATCATATTCCATACAGATGCAGCTAATTGAAGATCTCGCGCATAAGAAGGTACCAAAGCCCAATGGGAACAACCTCAATCTACAATCTCACTTTGCCATTGTCCAGCTCAAAAATCACAAACAAAAAAAATCACTTCATCTATTAACGGTTTATATTGTAGGAAGGCATATGGATCCATATTACCTATGCGGTATTGTAAGGAAGTGGTCCACCTGTGTGTATGGATAGTTTCATTATCTTCGTGGGATCGGCGGCGCTGAGGTTTTCGTTTTTCATAATCATAGTATAAGTAACATCCTTTATAGTTGGTTCTTTGTTTTGGACGAAGAAGTCAGCCCCAGCCAGAGCAGTAATAACAGCAACCAGTAGCACCTGGTGACAATCAATGGGAACCATTTTTTATGGACTCGAAGATGGTATTCTTTTGTTTTGGGTTGGCACTTTTATGGTCAAACTTATGTGGTCAACGGAAAGATAGTTTTATGACTGCTAGAACAGATTCCCATGTTTGGCAATGCATCTTTGGAATATATGTATCTCACTTCTCGTGCGCGCAACCATCGCGCCTCATGCTGCTGTCCAACTATCTTGTGTTGCATAAGAAACGCTTACCTATATGTGTTATGTCGGATGGTACCATGCAAGGCGGAACCTCTGTGGTCCCTTTCGAAAATTGTTGTCGCCTGTTTGGCACAAAACGATTTTATCTCGTAGCCATCAATTGCCGAGATAAAAGTCAATTTCATGTGAAACAAATGAGTCCAAGCACGGGGTATCCAGTTGGATACATTCCGCAAGACTCCGCAACGGACGTGGACGTCGACATCGAATTGAGCTTGTCTGTCCATTGCATATATTGCATCCACCCGAACTCTGAGAAAATTAAGAGTCTTGTGCTCAGGATAATGGTTGGCAGCAGCGGGAGTACTCGCCGATCGTATATGTATGTTTGGAGTATTCCATGCAGCAGCGACATCAGGTGGCGATCTTTATGGACCGAGCTGTTGAATAAATTTTGGTTCTACAAATGCGAGAATTAGTGCATGCAAGCTAACCGCAACAACTATAAGGTTGTTTTGGAGTGCTCCATTTGGTAGGCAAACACCATAAATGGGTTGATGGCTTAATTCCAAGCTAGATAATGTTAATTTTCTTACACGTTTTTCTAGTGCATTTGGGTTTGTTAGGGGATTCGGACATGAAATCCCTTTTCGTTGGCCGCAATGATTAAAAGTGGAAGAGAGTTTCAAAATCCAGTAAATTAGCGCTTCAGGTTTGAAAATGTTGATGGGATTTTGTGATCTTTTGAGAATTATTTTAAGTCAAGTCAAGTCTAGTCTGTATGATCATGAAGTCAACAAATATTTCAAACATTGGGCTTCCCACATTTTGGCATTCCCTTTGACCACAACCCACAGATATCACGCTCCATCATATTAACTTCTGCTCTCAAGCATTTCCTTCGATAAAATGGCACGTAATGGTATTTTATTTTTTCGTCTAATATTTGGCTCAATGACTTACTTGAAAAAAGACCATACTCTCTGAAAAATCAACCCTGAAGGCATATCTTCCACCTGGGCGTCAAGCTGTAGAAGCTGAGTAAGGTCAAAGATTCTCGAGTTAAACTCCAGATGAGTCCTGAAACCAAAGGGCATTCCAATTATCCCTAATTCTTTACCATCCACACTCATTCCTGACCCTCGTCGGCAAGGCGAAAAGCTGTCGAGCTTTCCCCACAGTGCTACGGCAGCGTGGGAGGCGTGTTGCTGCTCGGCAACACATTATTTCTTCCTGACAGTAAGGCGAATAGCTATCTGTCACTCTTATCTCTTTGTAATACCCTCTTCACCTACTACAATCTTTCCAGTTGGGCTGGATCTAAGGTATTACACGACCCGTGCCGATGATCAGCTTGGCTGGGGGCCCAATTAAAAATAATAGATCAGTTGTTAACTGGGTATCCAGATTTTGGCACTTTTCGGATAAGCTAGCCCTTTCTCCGCTTACTCGAGGGATTTAAATGAACTCACACAACAAGACACAAAGAATAGTTAGCAGTGAGACCGGTTCTTTATTTAAGCCGTGCGATGGCATAGCACCAAAGCTGTATGCCGTCCTCCTATGGTCTGTGTCAGTGAGTGGTTGTGGCTGAGCATGGTCCCCCATTTGCAACTGATCGCAGCAGGAGAAGTGTAAATGGACATACCTGATTTCAGTGGGAGGGTTTTGTATACCTAAGTATCCTTCTATTATACTTAAGATAGTAAACCTGTCCCTGTTCATTAAACCATCAGAGAGGGTTTTCCCCCGAAGAAGTTGCTTGCAAATACGTGGAATAGGGCGTCAAAGGACAGCTATACGGCCAGGCAGACAGCTCCTAGCATTCTCAAGGTCTATGGTAATACACTGGAGGTCAAAGGGAAGATGAAGCTGGACGCCAGGATAAAATGGGCACAGTGCAGTTTAGCAAATGCGCAGACCAGAGACAACTTTTTATCGAAGCGACAACTCCACGTCAAAAGACAAAAGCCTCTAGTGGGTACCATCCTGATACGACCCAAGAGGCATAACACCAGTTCTCTCCATTCCGGTGTATCCAAGTATTATGATGTCCTCAAAGTATGCAATGAGGTTGATGCGGATCGCGGCCCTCCACAAAACACTGAAGTTGAGCCTGTGGGGGAGGACCTTAGTAAATCTATCACCTTCCCATCCTTGCCTACTTACTTACTTACTTAAGGTGGCGCTACAGTCCGGGGTGGACAAGGGCCTCAACCAACAAGCTTCTTCCAGCCGCCTCGGTTTCTAGCTACCTGTCTCCAGTTTCACACGCAAAGTTGGTTGAGGTCCTCTTCCACTTGCGGGCGCCACCTTTTACGCTGTCCACCTCTACTGCGTTGTCCCACGGGGTTGGATTCAAAGACTTTCCGGGCCGGAGCATTGGTGTCCATTCGGTCTAGGTGACCCAGCCATCTTAGCCGTTGGCTTTTCACTTTTGTGACTAGGTCGGTGTCATTCTCCATCGTCACACAGGGATGCCAAAACTAGACATTGCTCTATATAGCTCGTCTCTATAAATGCTGTCATACGCAGCCTTGAAATCGATGAAAAGATGGTGGGTATCGATTTGAAACTTCTGGGTTTTCTCCAAGATCTGCCGTAGTGCGAATATTTGGTCGATGGTGGACTTCCCTGGCCTAAAGCCACACTGATATGGACCTATCAGGTTGTTGACGAATGGCTTCAGGCGTTCACAAAGTACGGCAGAGAAGATCTTGTAGGCGATATTAAGAAGACTGATGCCTCTGTAGTTGGTGCTGTCCAGAGGATCGCCTTTCTAGAGGATCGGGAAAACAATGCTGAGGTTCCATTCATTGGGCATGCTTTCCTCCGAACATATTTTACAGATAAGCTGGTGCATACTCCCAACCAATTCATCGCCAGCCACTTTGAATAGCTCAGCCGCAAGGCCATCAGCTCCAGCAGCTTTATTGGATTTAAGTTTAGATATAGCTATCTTTACTTCGTCGAGATCGGGTGGACGAAATTGTTGGCCAACGTCGTTCAGGTTGAATGGTGCAATTTGCATGGTAGCAGAATTCGGTTCGTCATCGCCGTTATACAGTTTGCAGAAATGATTTTTCCATATCCTCAGCACCGACTGCTATTCTACTACGATGTTCCCCTGATCATCCTTGCAGGCTTCGGTCCGGGCCTTGTAATCCTGGGAGGTTCATTTTACCTTTTGGTAAAACTTCCGAACTTCATTCCTGCAATGGCATCGCTATATTTCCTCTATCGCACGCTTCTCATGCTCTTTCTTTTTCCTTCTTAGAAGCTTGTGTTCCTCTCTCCTCTTCTGCTCGTAGACCTCGCGAGCAGCTCTGGTCCTTCTATGCAGCGCCGCTTTGTATGCCTGTTGTTTGGCATGTACTTGTCGGCATTCTTCGTCGAACCAGGGGTTTCGCTGTGGTATAGTCGTGCAAAACCCAGCACGTATGAGGCGGCATCTTTGATGGCTTCCTGGCAATTCTTCCACTGGTTCCCACCTTCCCATCCTTAGTTGATGAAGAATCCAGTTCATCCCTGATCAAGGTTCAGTCTTCTACAAATGGTTCACCGAGTAGGGAAAAGGGCCTCCCAGATTCAAGTGGCATCACAATGGACCAATTCATGGTCTAAGTGTGACAGTTAACATGGCTCACAGTCACTTCAACCTAGTCTAGCCTAACCATGCATCTAATTGAAAACGTGTTAATTTGAGAATATTCCCCTAAGACAGCATGTGTATTGAAATATATTCTTTCGCTTCTCAATGAAGAGTTATAATTTTTTTTAATGCCTACAGTGTCTTCAATATCCATAGCTAATACCCTCCCTTCAATTTCCCAGCAGCGCAGCGTTTGCGTTTTGACCATCTTTCCTCCTCACGTTGCATTCGAGTCAAAGTACTGTTTGCTGTTTTTCCATAAATGACATATTCCATTAAAAAAAATGCAAAGCTTCCAAGCATCTGACAGAAAGTAATTTCTCATATTCCACCAGCAACACTACTTGGGTTCGGAATCTAGGTCTTTGCTTATAACAAGTATAGGCTTTCGTCCTTGCAAAGCGCATCCAAAAGACCTTGATGACATTTGCTGTTGCGCTGTGGTTGATTTCGCGCTGATGATCGTCGTCGCATCGCATTGCTTCGGTTGTGGCTGGAGTGCACCGGCGCAGTGTCATAAGTCACCTGGTGCTGCTCTCCGACTACATCGTTTGTTATTAATGAACTGTCACAATGACTGAATGTTAGCTGCGAGGCAAATATAAAATTTTTGTTGCCACCACAGCAGCCGTTTTGCAGAGGAGGAGATGCATATTGCCATATACACCGAAATTGAATCAAGAAATGTGTTCCGCTTTTTTTGTTGTTGTTTGCTGATGGTTGAACAAAATGAAGGATATTCAAATGTTGGCAGAGAAAAATCAACATCTGGCTTTGGGTTGTAACTCCCAAAGCCCCCAGAGAGTATATAGTTGGTATGATATCGGAAGACTGTGCGCTTGTTGGTAGGTGATACAAAGTTTATGCAACTCTGCAGTAACATGGAGCTATGTGACGGGATCATTAATAACTTTTTAATAACCAAATGATAATGTGAGTGGTAAGAGTGGGTAATCTATCTTTTGTTGGGAAATTGAAGCTCCCAACAATAAACAGAACAAATTCTGAACGAAGGAAACAAAAACAAAATACGCATATGAAAAACATTTTCGTTTTTATATAAAACTTCAATATTGGAATGGGTATAGAATTTTTATTACTTCTAAAACACATTGACTATTTTAAATTTAATCCAATCCTAAAAAAAATCTACGCAAATATTTTCGTATGTCAAAAATTATTAAGATGAAATAAAACGGAAAGGTCGGTTGGCACTTCAAAAAAAAAAAAAAAAAAAAATCACCTCACAGCATTATTTGCATGCAAATGGTTTTTGCATCCAAAAATAATAGTTTTCCTTTTTTAGTTAAGCCAACCGTAAGATTACCTATCTCATAGCGGCCAGGCGAAAATTGGATGTCAACCGATAGCTTTAGTCTGTCCGACCATATCGGTATCGTGTAGAGCAGCGGTTCCCAAACTTTTTAAGCTGTGGAACCCTAAACAAAGCCCAAATATATTTTGGAACCCCATCCTGACAATAGCAAAAAATGAAAAACAACACATTTCAAAATCAATTTTTTATTTAGTGTGAAGAATGAATCTGTTTCATTGTTTGATTTATAATTGTTTTTAAATATAGCAGCGTCCAGCCTCGATCTGTATTTAGTGTTTGTGTAAGTAAACGATGAAAAGCCTATTTCACAGCGCCAGCGGTACGTTGTAACAAAACGTAGCAAATTTAATATAGCTTTCTTGGCAAGCTCAGGGAATTCATTCTTAATACAAATCCAAAATTCGTTTAATGATACAGAATCAACTACAAATTTTAATGAAGAGGAGCTCTGCAGATCTATTTGGGATTCGTATTCCTGTATACTCAGGACACGGCCGTAGCCAGGATGAAACGTATGGGTGAGCTGACGGTTGTTTTGGGTGAGCTCAAATTTTTTTTAAATGAAAATCATGATGTCTACAAAAAATAACTTGGAACTAAAACAATAGGTAGTACCTACCTACATATGTATAACAAGTAGGTATGTGTATTTCCCGTTAAAAGGTAGAAATTTTCATATAGTGATTGCTTGGTGCTGGTACTGAAAAGAGCGTGGAAGCTTTTCTGAAAATACTCAATAAAATTATTTGACAAATAGCAATATATTTTTTTCATTCACAAACGTCAAAATCCTCACTTTTTGGAATCTTTAATGTGGAATCTTAATATTTCAAGTTGATTTAATATAAACAGCAAAAATTTTTTGAAAATAAAATTAAAAATATAATAGGCGAGATCAGAGCCCACAGCAATCTCAGTCTCGTGAACAGGATTCCTCATAAATTTTGCTGTCAAATAACTGAGAAAAGAAAATATTGGATTCGCTTGCTCAGTTTTTGACACTGAGTCGTCGGAGATCTCATTTTCCTGAACACGCCTAGTGTCAAAATTTAACTTAAACTTCATCTTACGGCCTTTTCGTTCCTACAATGACAGTTCTTGCCCTGAAAAAAGAAAAAATGCTTTTGGATCTGATTTCAGAATCAAAAACTAAATCGTACACGTATCGAATCGGTCTTCCTGATTGCCATTCAAAAATGATAAAAAACCTACTTTTATTTTTGCTTTACAGTTTAATATCTGAAAGTTCTTAAGAAACGTCAACAGAAGAGCACAAATAGAGCAATGAACCGGGGAGTCCCGGTTTACTGACGAAGAAATCACACTGTGCGGGATAAAATGAGAAGATTGGTATTTTGCATTCATATATTTTGGCTCAAAATTAAAATTTGGAAAATTTTAAAATATCTCTCAACTCTTTTGGGTGAGCTTAACATATTTTTGGGTAAGCTGAGCTCACCCTAGCGTAGGCCTGGCTACGGCCGTGACTCAGGGTCATAGGTTTGATGGTTTTCATTAGTAATGGATTTTGTACCCACTCGATGTCAGTATTTGTATCTGGAAAGTAGGTAATCCAGAATGGAACTTTCGAGACTAACCAAATGGAGAGCAATAACGTTGCTAATATCTGCTCTGAATTCAAGCATGTTTTCCTGCAAGAATTCATGTAAGACTCAAAAACACTCAAAATTGTTCTTTTGTCGTATGAGATAGTCGAGTCATATTTTTACCATGCAAACTGTGGGGTTGTTTTGATTTGTTCACTCCTTTATTCAATTCGATTCGAACTCAACGCGTCAAAGACCATCAGAAAAGTTTGGCCCCAATTGCGGTTGTCGATTTGTTGATCGATGAACGACTTTTTTCGATTATCGATCGTCGTTCATATTCTGATTGTCGATTACGATCGAAATTTTTCGATTTCACAATCGCTGGTTGTCGATTTTAATTTTCTAATCGATGCCGCTAGGAAATGGGTGTCTGGAGACGTTTTTTCGTGTTCAAAGTGTAGGGGAATCTAATTAATTGGCCGTATTTAATAGAAATAATGACGAAATGCTTATGCAGATCAATAGTTCGACATTAAATTAAAGGCAATTGGTTTTTTTTGGTGAGGCTATAAAAGAAACTCCGGACATCACAATTCGCCAAGGCAATTTGTGTTGAGAGCTAGGGAAAAGATAATTGATGAAAGAGCACTTTGGTTTAGCACAAAAAAAAAAACACTTTATTTCATACATTTTACATTTTTTACCACAGTTATAGAGGTTACACATGGCGACATGTCTCTTTTTCGGGCTATTTCACCCATTTTAAAATACAAATTATATATTTAAAATTTAAAATGCACAGCGACAAAAAGACATTTTTATTTGAAAACTGAAATGCTGAAATATAAATGAACAAATTTCGATTCGATTGGTAATCGACAACGGCAATCGGGCCCTATATCTTGGTTCATGTTACAGACAAAAATTCATATTTTGTCACACAAAGTAATTTCTTAGAGCTTTCGAGTGGATTTTCGAAAACAATAAAAATATATCAATTTTCGACTAGCGCTTGAGTCCAAATGGGTTGTCGCAGAAGAAAGCCTTAGGGATTTATTGGAAATCGTGTATGCTTTCAATGGTAGATTGATGCAATTTTCGAATAGTTGGTAGTTTCCGATCCATAAGTGAAAAAACTCCCAAAAAATGCATTTTTGCATTTTTTTCCATGTTGCTCTACGAAATTTTGTTGGCAAGCCTCAGATTCAGATTCAGCATCCCCGAAAACATAAAGGAGCGAACAAATCAAAACTACCCCACAGTTTGCATGGTAAAAATATGACTCGACTATCTCATACGACAAAAGAACAATTTTGAGTGTTTTCGAGTCTTACATGAATTCTTGCAGGAAAACATGCTTGAACTCAGAGCAGATATTAGCAATGTTATTGCTCTCCATTTGGTTAGTCTCGAAAGATCCATGCTGGATTACTTTCCAGATAAAGTAGCTTTCTCTCTGGAAAGCCCTCGGATGAAAAAGAAGCGATTCGTACTGACTGCCCATAATCCTTACACACTAATTTAAACAATCTCGATTGGAAAGGATGACTCTTTACAAAATTTACTATTTTCACAGCTCTTTTTTTCATAACAAGTGCATAGCGTTGGAAAAAACAATGACTGCTGGTACTTCTAGGAACAAAGTTTTTAATATTTGAAACAACCCCTTCAACATTTCCCACCATTGTTGCGGCTCGGCCGCTGCATATATCAATACATTTTTCCCAATTAATGATGTGTTTACTCATGAAACACTTTATGACCTTGAAGTACACACTTCGATTAAAAAATATAAGCTAAAAAAAAATGTTTTTCAAATTTTTTTTTGTGGACAGAAATTATTTGTGGAACCCTGAAAACTCTCCCGCGGAACCCCAGGGCTCCGCGGAACACACTTTGGGAAACGCTGGTGTAGAGGACAGTCTTAGCTTGCATTTGATACCCCATTTATAAGTTGATTATATTATAGGTACATTTAGCGAAAAATAGAACCTGAAAAGTGAATTTCTAACGATTGCGACCAGATAACCAGATGGTTTTTGATGTGTATATTTTATTTTGGTTGTGAAAATTGAGCTCAAAACACGAAGAAGATAATTTTTCATAGAAAAGGAAGCTGTTTTAAATGAATCGGTAAATTCATGAAGCTAATATTACACTACCAAAAGTAGACAAAGGGATGCAAATTGTTACGAATAATAAGATACACGTGAAATTACACAAATACATTGACAAACAAATCAATTTGAAATTGCATTCCATTAATAACGAAAAAAATCAATTTTTCGATTGAAATCTGAATTGGAAAACCCCATATGAATTTTTCTTAATTTCTAAATAACGTTGGCGGAAGTTTAATGTTTTAAAAATACTTTTGCATAGCTTTTACACTATAAGCTCATCAAGATTGGTTTTTCTCAATCTCTAAATACTGTCCATTTTGTACATTTTAGACAGTCCTCATTTCGGAGTTGCTATGACTTTGCAATCGCTGATTGTGTGACAGCATGTTTCTTAACCACTTATGTAACCAATTCTATGTGAAGGTCACGATGAAGATCGCTTGAGCTCCAGTATTACTTTTTAATTTATTACTATTAGGTGGCCCGCCCCGGTTTCACACAGGTAGACAAATTTTAGATTCGTGCGAACATTTGAATAACTGGATAGTCGAACCCATAAACCTGCAGGAAGGCGGATTTCTAAAAATATTGCACAAATGTTATTGTGTTTATTTTCCTATACCGAGAAAACTGAATTTAAAAGAAATAAGCATGGAGTGGGCAGACTACAAAAAAAACAAAAAAAAACAAAGACATTTATTGTGCCTAGTAAAAGAGCTTAATATCACCACTTCTATCCAAAAATAATGAAAAAACCTCACATCACAGTAGGTACGATCTATCTTCCACTACCACTATAAAAAATTTGTAGAACATTTTATTTCCTTTTTCATAAAAAAAATAAATTGTTTAAATAAATTGGTTTAAATAAATCGATGGGGTAGGTATATTGAATTTAAAGTAAATTTTGTAATTCTTAGAGATAATATTGAATTCTGAATTCAATTGAGTTCAATGTACCTATCATTTTCGCAGTCCAAGTGATTTAGGGGGGAGAGTAACGAAATACCGATTAACAAAATCCCGAATCACGAAATCCCGAAAAATTTAAGAATAAAAATCCCGCGGACAGAAATTTTTAGAAATAATTGCCGGGATTTTCAGTACTTTTTTAAACAATACTATTGGAAGAATATAGTTAGTAGGTGATTTCCAATTGAGTATTTCTTTGGAATTAAATTTATTTTTGAGAGAGAAGAATTTTACGCGGGAGATTTGATTACTTTTCGATTGAAATTGGATTTTTATTCTGGCGGCCAGAGGTGGGTCTGGATCTGGACGATGATGGGTCTGGATTCTGGACAGAGCTGGGAATTTTTTTTTCAAAAAATTATAAAAAAATATAAACATTTTCGACTTTTTTTTTTTAAGATTTCGAAAAAAAACACTTTTTTTCTAAGCTTTTTTTTATAAAAAAAATATAAACTTTTTCGACTTTTTTTGGAAAAATTTAAAACAAGCAAGAATTTTTGAAGAAAATTTCTATAAAAAAATATGAACTTTTTTTTGGAAAAATTTAGAAAAAGCAAGATTTTTTTGAAGAAAATTTCAATGGAAAATTGAACTTATCTCAACTTTTTTTTTCGTTTTTCCATTTTTCTTCGAAATATGAATGAAAATATTTCTTTTTTTGGAAATTTTTTTTTTTCGTTTTTTAATTTTTCTTCGAAAGATGAATGATAGGTACTGTTTCTCAAGAAAACTTGACATTGGCGCCTGCCAGACGACTTTAAATACCCGAAGCGGAGCAACGGAGTTGCGTGAGCGGGACAGGGGACCCAAAAATGAGGGTTAAAATCCTGAGAACCCGCGAAGCGGGTCACGCAAGGTACTCTTGCTCAAGAAAACTTGACATTGGCAATGAAACTAGCTATAAGCGTCATATTTGCGGCAAAACAAAGCGTCCTAGCGACTTATAAATCCATGGGGGCAGCATGCCCCCCCATACATATCTCACTGTTTATTCGCCACTCAAGGTACTTTTGCTCAAGAAAACTTGAAATTGGCGCTCCATTATACGATGAATGACCATAAATCTTTAAACGCGATTTGCGGCTAAACTATCCGTCCAAGCGACTTTAAATAAAGAAACTTTGCATACACCCAACCTCGCACCCATCCCAATTCCTATAGTGAGCCCAGACAGGGGGTTGCAGGAGGCAGCATGCCTCCCCATACATATCTCACTGTTTACTCGCGTTTATTCGCCACCCAAGGTACTTTTGCTCAAGAAAACTTGAAATTGGCTCTCAATTATACGATAAAAAAACTTTAATTTTTGAACGCCATTTGCGGCTAAACTAAGCGTCCTAGAGGCATCAAAGTTTACATCTTTAAAATTGATTTGCGGCTAAACTTAGCATCCTAGCGACTTATAAAATGCATATTCGTGATCTAGGAAGTGCCAGTTCTAAGAAATGAAAAAAAAAAAAATTGGTAAACAAAGTATTTTTCAAAACTTTCTAAAAAATATTTCCAGTTTTTGGACCAAATTTGCTCAACTTATTTTCTTTAAAGTTTCCTTATATCCAGATTCCTTGAATGCAAAAGAAACTTTTCATTCCCCAAATCCTCTTTCTCTTTGTGTGGTTCTTTCTTTTGAAATGAAACTTCCAAAAATATCTCTTTACAAATTTTCGGTCGTCCTGAAAAGGACGGATTTGTCCATTATGGACGAAAAAAAAATAAAAGTGGTTGCTTAAGCAATGTTGAGAGAGTGAGCAATGCGTTTTAAAAAGTCGACATGGCACATACAGACTATAATCGTCTGTCTGTCCATCCAGACAGACCACCGACGAACTGAAATTGTAAAAACCAAGTTTTTATCTCTTTACCTGTATTTGGCGCAAGTATTTTTTTTTTGTAAAAAAATATTTACAAAAAAAGTTGTTTTTTTAATGAAATTTTCAAAACAAAAAATTGTATCCTTTGTCCCAGTTCCAGACCCACCTCCAAACCCTCCTCCTGCATACCTACCATCGTCGTCCATCCAAATCCAGACCATAATCAATAATCAATCAAGGCACTAATTCCTATATGGAAAGATACAATTGAAGCGTTGAGAATGAGAAGGGGTCAAGTGACATTTTTCGATTTTTCGTTTTTTTTAAGCCAATAATGGTGTTAAGCGTCAACTTTAATTTTGGTCTAATTCTTGTGTCTCTATTGTTATTACTTACAAAGTTAGCTTCAGACAAAGGGGTTAACTACACGTTTGTTTTAAAGTTGTTTTAGGCAAGAAGGGGTTAAGATCACTTAACACCCACTTAACCCCTTAATTCAATAGAAGCCGAAAGATAAAATACCAAGTTATATTTTTTTTTTTTGCATAAAGGTGGTAAGTGCACAATTGTTATGTCTGTTCGTTAACTTCCCAAAACTACGAATTTCTTCGAATTTTATTTTTTTTATATGAGTTTTGACAGAACTTTGGGTGGAATTCGTAGTTTTGGGAGCTACGCGAACAGACATGTTCACTTTATGCAATACAAGAATAATACCCACCTTTCACTTGACCCCTTTTTCATAAAAAAATAAATTAAACTTATTTTCGCTTAAAGGGGTCAAGTGCTGAATTGTTTGTAAAACACCAACTTCTAATGAATTTAAATAAAATTGGGCGATTTACTAAAATTGTAAATTTTTTTTTCTTTTTTTATGGCTTTTTTATAAGCTTCTCTCGATTTCAGAAAAAAAGTTATAAACGTAAAACTTTAAACGCTTATAACTCAAAACATCAAAAATGTCACTTAACCCCTTCTCATTCTCAACGCTTCAATTGTATGCTCCGTCGCAAAGTAGTAGAAAAGTCGGGATTTCGTGATTCGGGATTTTGTGATTCGGGATTTTGTGAATCGGGATTTTGTGAATCGGGATTTTGTGATTCTGGATTTTGTGATGCGGGATTTCGTACCCAACCCGATTTAGGGCATGTTTTTCAGTTGAGGGCTAACTTAGAGTTTAATCGGAGTTAGTAATCCAGAGAGTAAATTAACCCCGAGTTAACTCAGGAACAGTTTTTCAGTTGAGGATTAACTTTATCTTTCAGTTTTGTCAAAAATCTATTGCCATCGCTGTGCAATAACATGGATATCAGCCTTCTATGCCTTTCACGCCTAAAAATAGAGAATAAACATTTTTCGAGTTTTGGAAAATATTTGTGAAGTTTTTTCTCTTTCAAACTTTTTGACTTTTGAATTTAGGCGTTAGGCTGTTTTTTGTTCCCGTCTGCATAGATGTGGAATGGAGAAGAAGATACAACCACGAACTGTATGGGCTGTACAGTGACACCGACTTAGCCTCAAAAGTGAAAAGCCAACGACTAAGATGGCTGGGTCATACCTAGAGCGAATGGACACCAATGCTCCGGCCCGGAAAGTCTTCGCATCCAACCCCGTGGGACAATGCAGTAGAGGCGGAAAGCGTTAAAGGTGGCGCACGCAAGTGGAAGAGGACCTCAACCAACTTGGCGTGCGAAACTGGAGACAGCTAGCTAGAAACCGAGCCGGCTGGAAGAAGCTTGTTGGTTGAGGCCCTGGTCCACCCCGGACTGTAGCGTCACCTTAAGTAAGTAAGTAAGTAAGTAAGTATAAATGGACTCCCTATACCTAATGGCTTTAGGATCCCCAGGGAACCGCGGACCACCAGATGGGAATCGCTATTTTAGAACATTTTAATAAAAGTTTGTTCTTAAAAATGTTTTTTACCATTTATTTATTCTATTATTTCTACCTCACTCAATGATACTGGAGTCGGTAGGGGCGTTAGTGCACGATGTGAGGGCATACCTTTCATTTCGACCTGACGATGTGACCTTTATTGCACTAATAGTTCATGTCCTAACTTATTTTCTAGGAAACCTATCAATCAAAGAATAGAAAATTTCAGTAGGCTCTAACCTTTAATCAGCAATTACAAGAATAAGTTCCATTTCGAAGCGTTCCGATTTTAGATTCGAAAACGTTGTATAACTAATTTTAGTTGTAAGTAAATTCATCCAACTTCAAACCTTAATTTAATTATTTTAAATATGAGGGTATGATTTCCTCAACATAACCAGGATTAATTAGTTTGCAGGTCGAAAGTTTAATTAAGTTTAATGCACGAATCATTGTGTAGAGGCCTTAAAGAAAGAAGCCGCAAAGAAAGGTGAATTCAGCTTTATTGTTTCTTCAGCCCACTTATTTCAATTTCAAGACTTGATTCTTGGCGAACATTCGGAAATTTTCGATTGGCCTCGTGATTCGACAGCCCAGATTGAACTTCCCTTTCTGGGTTTAATCGTCATCGTGTGCAGTCATCCAAAAAGATTTATTTATTTGGTACGTTCGAACCACTCAAGACTATGTTTTATTTTTACTATTGGAAACGATTTGCGAGCTTTCGACCATAAAAAGGTAAATTTATTAACGATCTTTTCATGTTCTGAGTTCTTGAACTAACAGAATCAATGATTTTGCTAGTGACGCACGTGTCTAACCTAAAAAAAAAAAACACGTCGCTTCAGTTCCTATACCCAAATTTAGCATTCATCTACATAAAAAGTTAGAAAGAATTAAGGGCTAATCTGATTTGCCTACGTACACAAACCCAGGGGGCGATCAGTGACCTATAGGAAGATATAAGCTTCGTTAAAACAAAAGAGCTGAACAGCGAGACCCCAAAAACGATCCAGGAAAAGGTAAGAATCGGATGCCCTATCCTGTTGCTCATCGTGTTGAGCTGAAACCATATTATTACTTAACTTATAGTGGTTTGGTAGTGTCAATTGGGCAAATACTGTGAGGACTCATAGACACAATCGACACATTTTATACAGCTAGATTTTAATATCATGATTATAAGCTTCGAAAGAAACCCGATTTTAAATTGGTGAGTCATTTTGTTTTCTTTTTTCGACGGCTTGAACTAGATATTAATTATAAAAATCCATAGAACTGTTCACCGAATCTGAGATTCACCCAAGAATATATATTAAAACTTAGGAAGTGAGCTTTCCAAGGCAAAAGAAATATTCTCAGCGCATCAAAGATCATCAGAAAAGTTGATATATCTTGGTTCATGTTACAGACAAAAAATCAAATCAAATCAGAAAAGTAGATATATCTTGGCTCATGATACAGACAAAAATTCAAATTTTGTCACACAAAGTAATTTCTTAGTGCTTTCGAGTGGATTTTCGAAAACAGAAAAAATACGTCAATGTTCAACTAGCGCTTAAGTCCAAATGGGTTGTCGCAGAAAAACACATTAAAAGAGATTTATCGGAAATTGTGTAGTACCATTGAAAGGGTACTTTGATGTAATTTTCTAATAATTGGTAGTTTTCGAGAAAGTAGTGAAAAACTCCCAAAAAATGCATTTTTGCATCATTTTTTGCATTTTTTCCATGTTGCGTCACGAAATTTTATTGGCAAACATCAGATTCGGGTTCAGCATTCCCGAAAATATAAAGAAACGAACAAATCAAAACTACCCCAAAACTTGCATGGTAGAAATACAATATGACAGGACTAATAAGTACCCCTGCTGCCTCGTTCCTCCCGTTACATTTAACTATAAAAAAAAAAACTAAAAAATTTATAGAGGAGGGTTGGGGCAATATCTTTTTAAAATACTTTCAAAACTGTGTAAATTTGCATTCACATTTGCATTTGAAAAGTGAAAATCAAATTGGATTGCCAATGTTTTTATGTAAACTCTTCCACTATATTACCGTTTGACGAAAACCACTTTTGAGCCCCTTGAAAGCCCCAACGAGATTTTGCATACTGCACAGTGGCGGATCTAGAGTGTGGGCTATAGGGGCTGAAGCCCCCCCCCCCCCCCCAAAATCGATTATCCCAATTAATTTAATAGCAAAACACAATACATGATGATATTTCAATTTTGTGTTCGTTTTCAAACCTAAATTTTTTAAAAACACTTGATGAAAAACAATGATCCCTAAAATCATAGATATACCTAGTATTTGTGTTTTTGTGGTATTTATTGAAACAAGGTTAACCTTGGGGCTCAAGAATTTGCATGAAAGTACCTATGTTTTAATAGCTTGCTATATGTAGATATATTTTTATTGGTGAGATACTAACACAAGCGTAAAGATAGACTATGTCCACCTCAAACATATGTCTGTAAAGTGAAGCTTAAAAAAAAACGGTAAAAAACGAAAACACAGCTTTTACTAAACTGGGGCTGTTCGGTAACATGTACCACTACCCTACTTTTGAGATCATATTCAAAGTCAAGCTAATTTACCAATATTAATTTGTCGAACAAAATAAATGTAATAAGTCTACACAGGTATTCATGTTAACGTTAAAAAAAAGCCTTAAAAGGAGCAAATTAACAAATTCACAACATTTCATTTAAAAACACTAAATTAGTCGATTTCTTGCGTCAAATGCTGTATACTCTTAGTACCATCAACTCGAAGAAAAAAAAGTGCCATCGAACAAGATAAAATTTGTTTCGTAAATTTGTTCGCAACCATAAATGGACGTAACTATCATGTAAGGAAGACAAAAAAAAATTAAATAAACTTTGTCAAGTAATTTCCTTAGCAAATCTGTACAAGTCTCCCTGGTATAGCCACAGCAAACATTATAGCGTAGATACCTCCGTCTTGCAATGATGTGTTTGGTCCTCAACAAATATTGCATTTTTGATTGATCCGCGATTTTCAGGAATTTAGCTTGATTGCCATATCATCAGCACCACTCTGCAAATCGACCAATTTCAAGGAATACAAAATTCCTTTAACCTTCAAGGTACTGAGTCTCAGTCTGGGCTTTTACCTTCTTCATTCAGGTGCACTTAAAACCAATAATAACTTAATTTTTGTGACATAATAACATGCTGGGTCGGGAAAATATAAAAATTCGGCACGCATTCACCAAAAAAGAAGAAGAAGACGACGACGTTGATGGCGATGACGACGGCGACGATGAAGCTGAACTGCATAACAATTTTACGGCACCAAGCTATTCCAACCTACACGATTTCATCGCATCCAATCCCGGGCAATGGGTTTCGTTTTCGATGCGGACAGACCATATGTGGACGCTGGATAGATGGATTGACGAATTAATCCCCTTTAAAGGATCATTAAACCACCCACACAAGCTTAGAGGACTTATACCAGAGTATAGAGTAGGTACATATATGCGATACAAAACCTGGCAAACAAAACAAACGTGTCAGGGACAAATAAACGTCAGCCTCAATCTTTCCACAGAGACCTGAGAGCTGTCAACACGCCAATAGAAAGCAAAATAGCGCTCGGGCGAACAAAACAAACAATATTTCCCAGGACGGCCCTCTCGGAATTGGCCATTACCGTGAATTACCTCTCGGACGGTGCAATGAAGATTTATGAAGTGGACATGTCCACAAACACCTATAATTATAGGAAACACGAGAAATAAAAGGAAGGAAATCTTATCCCCGTATCTTAATGCATGCGGATTGTAATTTAATAGCGCATCGTTTGTTTGCTTATCCTGATGCCAGTTGCCTGATGCCTGATGCCAGGTCGCGGTCAGGTCGGTTGCCATCAGAATTGACTACGACGACTTTGGATAATATATACACAAGAACCTCTTCGTCACCAGGTCGTTCAGGTGAAGCGGGGAGAAGATTAATAAAACGATCAATGAACACAGCGATCATGGGACGACTATATGAAAAAAGTGACTGGAGATGGAGAACCGAGGGAATTGCGCTGTGCTGGAGCGATGGCACACAGCGCCGCCGTTTTCTTCATCGATGATCTGTACATGGACGCTTGGTGCCTGTATCGTCGTCGTCTTCGTGAGGAGAGAGCGGGTCACTGAGCAGAGTTCGTCTCCCCATCTGTGATCCTGGCGCACACATCCAGATATAATTAATGTGCCCGTATGACCTGTGGGAGTTGGTAAATCACAGATTATGCGAGCAGACAGTGATTCCCTCCCCTTTATTTTATTATTGTATCTCTGGGATATTTGTAGGTTATCTTGAACATTTTTTTTAAGGGTTTCCGTCTTTTTTTTGTCTGTTGTGCGGTTTGTTGATTTTATACGTGTTTTACTTGTGTTTTCTTGCACCATTGGTCATGATTGTTCTTGAGAAGGATGAAAGCGAAGTAGATGTGGTTTTATAAAATAATTGCAGCTTAGTATTTTTTTTTTCTTTGGTGTGCACAATGTGACATTGGGAGCCTGGCGCGTGGCGGGCACGGACATTTAAAGTCTGGCTGAACTTTTGTTGTTAGAATAGAAATATACATTTTACACAAGTGACAAAATTCAAGCGGAGAGTACCCTTAGAAGTGGTTATATCATGTTAGGCTTTCAAATAGAATACTATGTATTTCCATCAAAATTAAGAGCATGCCTGAATTTTAGTTGCTCTTGAGACCTGAGGACTAATGTATATCAATTGTCTGCCGTATAGCGCACATGGTGGCAGCGGTCATTGTTGGAACTTTCAAAATTCTATTAATTTTTTTTTCTAAATAATGGATTAATGGATACACAAATTATAAATGGGGTAGATACTTCTGTTTAGATGTAAAAATAATATCAATATTATAATCAAACATTACGGAAAAGTCCAAAAAGGTAAATTTAGTCATACCATCCATCGCTTCGTCACGTGTCGGCTTATGTGCGTCTCCTCGTTAACTCCTCCATCGAATAAGTGCCTGCTGCCCGTAACAGAGCATTTGTATATGATTCCCTTGAGGTAAGACTCCAATGCTTGTTTCAGCCCATCTATAAAACGGGAAATTCCTATACCTACAAAGATTTTTTGTTTTAATTTTCTTGAAAACGGCTCAAACTAATTTGAGTTAGATATTGCAATGAAACTGCATTTCAGGTTACAAACCGAAAATTCAAAAACAAAATGAGCCAACGGTTACTCTTGTATATTTCGTCTACAACTAGTTTTCGAAAAAGGCACCAGCTAGAAAGAGGACTTTTATGTTTTCCATGATCTACCGATCGCAAAAGAAAAAAACTTTCTATCATTTTTCGTTTGGAAAATAGATTCTAGACTTTTCTCTATGTTTACCCTCATTTACCCTACTGAAATTTCGAATTTCAAAAAATCACGTAGCTAATAATTTTTAAATGAAATTTTCTTTATATAGTATATTTTAAATATCTTTAAGGCTTACTATCTAAGCTGGGGCAGATAATTGAAAAACACCAACAACTGAGAGTAATTGCTTGGCAACCCTATGCCACTTTTCGACAGGCAACCCATGCGCAAATTATTTTTTAAGACACCGCCTACCACCGGAAATTTTTCAACTATCTATTTCGACAGAAAATTTGATGTTGAACAAAATGTTGTATGTGTAAAACTGTAAAATTTGGCTTAGTTTTCGAGATATGTATACCAAAAATACTGAAAAGTGGCCAGTGTGACCATTCTCTCAGGAACGCATGAGTGAATTTGATTGCATTTTTGGTTTTAAGCATGTTTGTGAGCCAAAGAAACATATTCAATAATAAAAACCCCTGCACGTAATTGTTCCTTTTTAAAAGGTCAATAGGCTATTAGACTTGTGTTTTTTACAAGTAAAATATTCATTAATTACACAGGTTTGCAAATATCGGTTAACTTTTCGACACGTGAAAGTAAGAGTTGTTTTAAAGGTAATTTTCTACGCTGAACTCAAATCCGTTACTCTTTTTACGCTATCAGCTCTGGTTTTCGAGATATTACCGTTTGAAAGTGCAAAAAAAAACTATTTTCGCCATTTTTGGGGTTATGTAACTATGCGAATTGATTTTTATTTTTTTAATTGTACACATTTCTGAAAGTACTAAGCTTAATCTTCAAAATTCAGCTTTAATCATTCCAATATCTCTTTTACTTTTTGAGAGATATTAAATTAGTTATTAGTCCTCATCTGACTACATATAATTCTAAAAATGCTTTCTCTTTGGCTTACGTCGTTTTCGACAGGATCAGGTAAAATATGTTCTAAAAAGGGTTTTTAGTGTAGATTTCAAATTTGAAATCCATTTTTTGCTATCAGCTCAACTTTTGGAAAAAAAATTAAAAAATCAACCGTTTTTGACCATAGTTTTTTTTTTTAGTTTGAAATAACTCTTACAAAATAAAAGTAACTCTTACAAATTATTCTTTCTAAATCTTGGTGAAGTCGCTCTCTTTGCTCATCACAATATATTGAAAATTACAACTGAGGATTTCTCAAAAAGTAAAACAGGTACTGGGACTATTAAGGCTGAATATTGAAGATTAAGCTTAGTACTTTCGGAAATCTGTATAATTAAAATAAATAAAAATCAATTCGCATAGTTACATAACCCCAAAAATGGCGAAAAAAGGGTTTTTTGGCACTTTCTAACGGTAATATCACGAAAACCAGAGCTGATAGTGAAAAACGGATAACGAGTTCAGCACGAAAAGGTACCCTTAGATGAACTCTTACTTGGTCATGTCGAAAACCCAGTAAACCTGTGTTATTTATTAATCTTTTTATTATCTTCGAATTTTCTTTTTTTGACTTGGTTTGTGTCAACTGGGAGCCCTCCATTTAATCGAATCCCAATCCATTATGTGCCCAACCTCTACTAATTGTTATTCTAAAGGTAAGGCTGAATTTTTCAGTTTTCTTGAGTAAATGCTCTTTTTGGGTTTAAGCTTGTGCATCGAAGTTTTCGAAGCAACACTTTCGTATAGGTACAGCTTCTTCAAAACCCAACAGAGAAGAAAATTTATCTGAAAATGTGTTCTTACAAGTTTCAGTAAATCAAGTGCCATAATTTATATTATTCAATAAGTCCAGTGAAAGAAAGCTTGATGGAAGGAAAATTTGTTTGGCAGTAACATATTTTTCGAATTAAAAAAACCTCGATACAGGTTCTTTTGGTAGGCAAAGGATGAAGTCAGAGAAAAAGGAATTACCTATGAATTGAAATTCTGTGCAAGCAATTTGAGATAAGGGGATTGGTAATAACGCGTTGCGGCTATGACATGAATTGACCATCGAGGTCCTGTAACTTAAACCCTTTAGGTTTATGCGAATGAACCGCAAACAATTATTGATGGAGTTGGGGTCGAAATTCTGGCTGGGTAAAAGTTCTGCTTTCAGAATTCTGCTTTTCAAAATTCTGTTTTCAAAATTCTGCTTTTCAAAACTCGCTTTTCAAAATTCTGATTTTCAAAATTCTGTTACACAAAATTCCACCAATAATAAAAAGAAGGTTTGGAAAATATTAAAAAGCACGTGCTTTTTTCTCATACTTGTTTCATCATAAAATTGGGAAAATTTCTTGTATTTGGTTTTAAGACTGCTCTTTTGTCTAAGACAATAATTGTAGGCATGAGCATAGTTTACAGTTCCGTGCGCATAAAAAAAAACAAAACTTTGTAAAGTAAACAATTATGCACCTATTCTGTGCAAAATTTTTATAATATTCTAGACGAATAATGTTTGCCTTGGCTTTAGCCACGCATTGGCTGATTAACTTACGCTTAATTAATAAACTATAAGCCTAAAAATTGAAAACAATTATTTTTGGATGCAAAAATCATTTGCAGGCAAAAAGTGCTGTAAGGAGAATATATTTTTTCGAAATGTAAACCAACCATATAAAATACTTATTATTCACCAGTGCCGGCCAATCGTTTTGCATGAAATTCCATGACAGCAATGGTTTTTTTGCATGAAACTATTAACCAACGACCAATATAATTTTGTGTTTCACCTGAATTAAACTGTAAACTAGGCTTTACTCAACTTTTGACCTTACATTTACGGCTGCATTAACCCGTTAAAAAACAAAATAAAGTGAAATATAAGTGGATAGTTCGTTGTAGAAAAATATGTGCAGCAATCAAATAACCAGAATTAGCAGAATTTAATTGCTTTAAATTTTATAATACAGAATTCTGAAAAACAGAATTTTGAAAAGCCGAATTTCGAAAGACAGAACTGAAAAAGCAGAATTTTGAAAAATAGAATTTTCGTGTAAAAAACAGAAATTTGAAAAGCTGAATTTTGACCCGCTCCCTTATAGTTGATCTCAAGGTCAACAAAAGAAATATCATACAACTAGATCAGCCAGAGTTATGCCACAAGCTCATCGTGAATGTATGACCAAAATTCTGAATGTCAAAAATGCTGAAAGTGAAAAGTTCAGTTCTCGAAAATTCTGTTATTAAATTCTGGATTTTGGAGAGGAATTTACAACAGAAAACAACTTTGATTTTCTATTTAAAACTTTTATTTTTATAAACCTGGGGCCAAATCACCGCATCAGTTATCGAGTAATACGTGACTGAATTATGCGATTGGTTAAAGCAGGCCTTATGACCTTTCCAAAAAAAAATATAAACGAGTACCTACTACACTTTTCTCATAAACGTGAACGACCATAGATAAACAATTTTTATAGTTTTTCTTTATTTTTTTAATATATTAGACTAACTGTTCTAATAGATAGGTGGTAAAATTTAATAGAAGTTATTGCATTTTTTTATTAATTTTTTTTTAAATAATTTTTTCAGTGCACATATTTATTTTTAAAAAAGTGTGACCTCCTCTAAGAACTAGAAATTGTATGAGAACATGAATGGCCTATCACTTATAAAAGTTGTACTTCCCAAAATGGTGTAACACCTGCTTGTGTATAACAAAATTATGAAGAAATTTTGTCATTAATCTAATAAAGAAGATTTTAACATTTTCTATTAAAATGTTAGAATATCCTTCCAATATGAGTAGGACAAAGATTGTCTTTTTTATGTGTAAGCCGGTTCAGCTGTTCAGCAGTGCAAGTATAAAAATCGATTCTAGGCTTTGAAAGCCCCACCGTTTGGCTATCGTATTAGAAAACGAGTTCTTAAAAGTTTTCCCCTGTTACTTAAGTATAGTATGTATTTGTCTTAGAAAAAAAAAACTCTTGTACAAATTTGTAGCAAATTCAATTATTCAATTTATGTTAAAAAACTTTTTACCCTGTAAATAAAAATAAACCTTAATAGTCAGGTCAAATGGTAGTTTGAAGTGGAAAGTTCTGGTGTAATTATTTTTAGTGACTCCCTTTATGTTTTTGGGGTCGCTGAACACGAATCTGAAGTTGTCCAACAAAATTTTTCACGGCAAATATAAGAATTCGTCAAAAAACGTCAACATTTCGACATTTTTTGTCTTTTTTCCTTATTTCTCAAAAGCTATTTTTCTTTTGCAAAAAGCGCTTATGCAAAAATAAAGACAATGAGATTACCTACAATCTATGCTTATATCATTTTTTTGTACGACTTATGGTTTCTGCGGAAACAGTCGTTGAAAAACAGCCAAAAATCCGTCATTTTTAAAAAATTGCATAAACGACTTTTCTTGCATTGTTTTCTTCATTACATGAAATGTAGGCCATGAGTTATTATGTTATTTGCATTTTCTAATTGTACTGAAAATCTAAAAGCATTATATTGCAGTGGTTAAGTGTCTAAGTTTCAGTATTCATGTCCATTCAAAAGTGTTTTATTTGTGACAAAGATTGGAGTATGGTGGAGTGAAAGTGGTGAATGAAAAAGCAATTGAAACGCTCCTTCAAGCCAGCAAGAAGAGAAAAGACGAAAGGGAGCTTCTTTGGCAGGTAACAAATCAGTGAAAGTGCATACAATCTGCCAAAAAAGCTATATAAATGGTAAATGGTAGGTAGAAATGGTGGCAAGAGCCTAAGACTCGCTCTTTGCCCAATTAGCACTGGATTGCGCCGTTTTGATACCATAACTCGTTTGACCTTTGTATTAAAGCGGACTGAAGTGAGGATTTGGGGTTTATTCTCTGAGGGGCTTATTTCTCAGGTGTCCCGTTCCCTGGGTTGGATGTGAGATTTCTTCCAGTGCGGGTTGGAGATCATCTTTCCCAAGAAACCAAAAAAGCGTTCCTTGCTTTGAAATAGGACGGCTGCGAAGTATGGTTGAGGTACCTTGTGAGTCAGTAAAAAAACAAGAGTTGGGTCATAAGACACTCCCTCGATTGGATCGCATCTCGATTGGATCTCATCTCGCCCAAGCTTGCTACATTATGCTGAGCTCGGCAGGTTGTAGAATAGCAACGAAGCGCGATCGATCCGACCGTGTGATCATCATTGCCATTGAGCATCATGAAGCCCCGCAGAAACCCGGGTTCCTATTACTCACAGTCTTTTGATCTGGGGGGGAACATGATGCAGAACGCAACCGATTTTCGTCTTAGATCCATTTCGTGGCGTTTAGAAAAGAGATCAAGTCTTTGATCTTCATTTCGGAAAGTTCGTTTAGGTCCTCAAAAAAGCGATTCAAAACGATTGTGATCAAATTCTGGCTAGAGCTGTACATTTACAGTGAAAATGTAAGACTGTTTCCTTTTCTTGCTGGTCTCCACAGCTGTGACAGTGAGTATTGTAAGGAATACCTAGCCTCGCCGCATGTTCTCCAATTGACCAGTGTCCAATGCAGGTTGCTACGACCCTGGCTATGTCCCGCTTGGGTCTAGACATGAGATCAATTGTTCGGGACTTATTAAAGGCGGGCCAGATCGTTCTGGATATTTTGCAGTTGGTTAAACTGCTCCACCTACGATTGGATTCCCTAAGGAAAATTGAGAATATATTGCCCTTCACAACTCCAAGGGGAATGTTGACTCTTTCCGCAAACGAGATGTGAAGGGCTGATCCTTGCCTGGCTAGTTCATCTGCCCGTTCATTTCCCTCAATGCCACTGTGACCAGGAACCCAGATAAGAGTGACCATGAGGTTAATATTTAGACTTTCGAGCGCATCTCGGCATTGTTGGACCAATTTAGAGGATGATGTAGCCGAATCAATGGCTTTCACAGCCGCCTGACTGTCTGTAAGGATGGCTGTATTACGATTTTGGTTTGGTATCTTGCATGCCTCCCTAATTTTGCCAGTATTTCAGCATGAAATACACTAGCAAAATTCGGTAGCCGAAATGACTTAGAGATGTTGAGAGACTCAAAGAAAACTCCTGAGCCAACACCACACTCCATCTTTGAGCCATCAGTATAGATAGTTGTGTCGAAGTCTCTCGTCACGGCGGCGGCGCGGCGTCATCATCTCAGTCCCCTCTGAATGGGAATAAGACTTTAAAATCTTTACTGAGGCATTGTAGGAGCACGGCAGTCAGTGGGAGTCGAAAATATATCAGTGGGAATCAAATTTGTGATATTGCTGAGACCATAAGGTTTAGCAACCCAAGAATTTGATTCTTTAAGTCTTAATACTAGATATTTTATGTGTAGATCAAGTGGTAGAAGGTGCAGAAAACGCTTGAGGCATCCGTTGGGCAAGATCGAAGAGCCCCTGTGGTACCAAAACTAGCTGTTCTTTGAACCTTTTTGAGTTTGTCGATGTTATATGCCTTGTTAAGTGCGGGCCACCAGACAATCGAACCATATGTTAGAATCAGCCGTACCACTGCAGTATACGTCCATAAGATCATCTTCACTGCACCATACTCCACTCTTTATCACAAATAAAACACTTTTGAATGGACATTTTGACTGTTTGGAATACTGAAACTTAACCACCACATTTAACCACTGCAATATAATACTTTTAGACAACTACAATTAGAAAATGCAAATAACATAATAACTCATGGCCTACTTTTCATGTAATGAAGAAAACAATGCAAGAAAAGTCGTTTATGCAATTTTTTAAAAATGACGGATTTTTGGCTGTTTTTCAACGACTGTTTCCGCAGAAACCATAAGTCGTACAAAAAAATGATATAAGCATAGATTGTAGGTAATCTCATTGTCTTTATTTTTGCATAAGCGCTTTTTGCAAAGACAAAAAATGTCGAAATTTTTGACGTTTTTTGACGAATTCTCATATTTGCCGTGAAAAATTTTGTTGGACAACTTCAGATTCGTGTTCAGCGACCCCAAAAACATAAAGGGAGCCACTAAAAATAATTACACCAGAACTTTCCACTTCAAGTCTCTTTTGAACAACATTTGACTAGACTATAAACTAAAATTTGTTGGCAATTGTATTTAATGTAATTTGTGAAAAACCAATTGTTTTGAGTTACTAGCAAAAACCTGCAAAGAAATTATGTGCTTATAACTTCTTGCAAGTTTTTGCATATTGTGTCACAAAATTTTAGTCGCAAACCTCAGATTCGGATTCAGCACCCTCGAAAACAACCAGGAATAAAATCAATTTGCTCACTTAGGGCCCTTTTGAGTACTACTAGGCGCCGGCTAGGACAGGCCAAATGTTGTGAAATTATCAAACGCGAATTTTAATTTTATGATGGTGGAACTTCAATCCGCAAACTCAATGGATTTAATTAATCCAAACAATCGAAGTTATTAAAATCACAACAAAAACATAAATGTTAAAAAAAGAGCCAAGTTCTAATATGTACAAGAAACCTGTGCGTAAAAAGTCTGTCAAAAAAAGTAATAAGATCTAAAACATATGCCAAGTCTTAAGTTCTTGAAGTTTAATATCAAATATCTTAAGTAGAGTAATATCGAAACAATTCCAAATCATGACAGAAATTTGGTATTTAATGATTACTGATTAAAATATGGTGGGTTCACTGGTCAAGTTTTCATACAATTTAAATTTGTGATTAAGTAAGTAATTTAGAGAAAACTTGCCAAGTAAATCCACCAAAATTTTAATCAGTAATCATTAAATACCAAATTTCTGTCATGATTTGGAATTGTTTCGATATTACTCTACTTAAGATATTTGATATTAAACTTCAAGAACTTAAGACTTGGCATATGTTTTAGATCTTATTACTTTTTTTGACAGACTTTTTACGCACAGGTTTCTTGTACATATTAGAACTTGGCTCTTTTTTTAACATTTATGTTTTTGTTGTGATTTCACTCCTTTTTGCAAAGATTTATTTTGCCAGGTGAAAATCAAGCCCTACCGCTTCACAAAGTTCCATAATTCTACGTCAACCAAAAGTGCTCCATATAAATAATAGCAATTCGGATAAAGTGGGTGGATGGCACGCTCCTGAATGGGAAATTCAAAATTTTCGATATTTTTCTTTCAAAGTACTTCAAGCCTTAACAAGCTACCAATTTTAATCGTTCTACAACAATCGGAAGTGCTCCATATAATTTATAAGAATTTTTAAGAATGTGTGTGGATGCCACGCCCCCTGAATGGAAAATTCCAACTTTTCAAGTTTTTTCTTTCTAAGTACTTCAAGCCCTACGGGCCTACCAATTTTCATCGTTCTACAACAATCGGAAGTGCTCCATATAATTAATAAGAATTTTTAAGAATGTGGGTGGATGCCACGCCCCTTGAATGGAAATTTCCAACTTTTCAATTTTTTTCTTTCTAAGTACTTCAAGCCCTACCGACTTACAAATTTTCATTGTTCTACAACAAACGGAAGTGCTCCATATAATTTATAAGAATTTTTAAGAAAGTGGGTGGATGCCACGCCCCCTGAATAGAAAATTGCAGATTTTCGATTTTTTTCTTTGTATGCACCACAAGGCCTACCGTTGTGCGAAATTTCAGGTTTCTACGATGTCGGGAAGTGCTCCATAATTTTGATGATCTGTCAGTGAGTCAGTGAGTCAGTGAATCAGTCAGTCAGTTACGGTTTTTACGATTTTTGAAGTCCTATATCTCGGGAATTACTAATGCTTAAGAGTTGAAATTTAGTGGGCCATCTGTGTTTGATCAGCTCAGCAAACACTGCGAATTTGAAGTTTCTGACTTTATTGGTACTGAAGTTAGAGGGGGGTTGAAAATCGCCTGAGTTTGTTCCTGTAAAAAAGGTGTAGTGCCGCGAACTTGGCTGGGCACTACCGTTCCCTTTGATAATTAATTATAAGATCCGAGCACGAAATCTGCGTGCACCGCCCGCGACCATACAACGAAACGAACTGTCAAACGATGGGTGCGTTTAATAGATAATTTTCACAACTGACAACACATAACGTGCTGCCACCCAGTAGCTCAGCAATGGGGTGGGTTCAGTGATTAAAATTATCTTATTAATCGAATTCGATAGGCTAGGACAGGTGTTTTTTGTTCGTTGATAGCATGTACTGTACATAATTGGTCTTGTCCTCGATTACTTCTATACTAGACCGTCAAGTTTCACCTGTTCTTCAATTATTGTAAAAAACTCTGTAATAGAATTTCGGGAACGAGCAATTATGTAGATATCATCGGCATGCCCTCAGCTAATATAGTTGGTTACATTTGTGCTCGGCGGACTTTCTGCACAGGAACAATATTGAAATGACATGATAGCACATCTTCTTCCCAAAATCCTATACATTTTTGGAAGGAATAGTTCAACAAAGCCGTTCCCTGGTTGCATATTACACGGCGCGGTGTATTTTCCAATATCGCATGGCACAACTAGATCAGATTTCGAATTTTCTTTAAACAAATTGCTTACTTAAAAGTGAGACAAATGATGACACAGTGCAAATCACTTATTAGAAAAACTAATATAATACCAGCGTGTCCTCAACCACCAAAATTATATGGTCTTCCGAAAGTGCACAAAGAAAATGTGCCTTTAAGGCCAATTGTCAGCCAAATTGATTCTCCAACTTACCTTGTTGCCAAAGAATTAGCTGTGCGACTTAAACCATTGGTCACTGACTGCATTTCTTCCGTAAAAAACTCTTAACATTTTATATCAATGATAAGAGATATACATATAAATGAGAATGAGATTATGGTTAGTTTTGATGTGACATCATTGTTCACTAATGTTCCGATAGTAGAATGTCTAGAGGTTATAAAAACAAAATTATCTTCTTCTGATGATGACGTGAAACTAGTAGAACTGCTTGATATGTGCCTTACATCCGGATATTTCTTGTACAAAGAGAAATTTTATCTGCAAATTGACGGAGTAGCAATGGGCTCACCGGTAGCTCCGGTAATTGCAGATATCTGGATGCAACATTTTGAAGAACTGGCAATACAGACTTCTCCAGTTAAGCCGATTATCTGGAAGAGATATGTTGACGACACATTCTGTATCATAAACAGAAATGAAGTAAATACTTTTCTCAAACATTTAAACTCGGTTCATCCAAAAATCAAATTTACAATGGAAACTGAAAAAGATAATTCGTTAGCATTCTTGGATGTAAAACTGTTGAAAAAACAAGATGGAACCATAGGAAAAATTACCCATACAGACAGATATTTACATGCCACATCTCATCACCATCCATCGAATTTCACCTCCGTAGTATCTGCTCTGGTTAACAGAGCAAATGCAATATGTGATAGTGATCACCTTAAAGAGGAGTTAAAATATGTCGACGAAGCTCTTTTGAATAATGGTTATAGCTCAAAACAACGTTCTTGGAAGCCAAAACAAGGAGTTAAAGAAAAGTCAAGTGAATGTAATGAAAAACGAGCTTTTCTTCCGTACAGAAAAGGGGTTTCTGAAGGAATTGGAAGAATTTTATCCAAACATGGCATTAAATCCATTTTTAAACCACCAGCGAAAATCCGCCAAATACTAAGAACCCCAAAAGATAAAATTCCCTTGCAAAATCCAGGGGTATATTCTGTACCTTGTAGCTGTGGCTCTTCGTATATTGGTGAAACAAAAAGAGCAATCTCAACTAGGCTTAATGAACATATAAAAGCCATACAAAAGAATGAAGTGACCAAATCCGCCATCTGTGAGCATCTAGCTTATAATGAGGATCATTTTATAAGATTTGATCAAGCTAAATCAATTTCCACTGAGAGATTTTATCTACCAAGATTAGTGCGCGAGTCAATTGAAATCAAAATTCACAAAAATTTCAATCGCGACCAAAGCTTTAATCTTTCCTCAGCATGGGATCCTCTTATAAACAAGTTAAAGCTTAACAAGAACAAAAACAAAAATCAAAACAATCTGCCAGCTGATGTGATAAGCTTTGCTTGCTCGGAAGCATACATTAACCTATTACAACAACAACAAGCACTGCAATCGCAACAAGTACCAGCTCAGTTACAAGCACAAACAACACATCAATATAATCTCCGCACACGAAAATAAAAAGAGAGAAAAAACAACAACCACCCACAAGCCATCAGTTACCCCGTGACCACGACAGGTGCAACCCTATCGAAACGTCGGGAAATTATCTTTTAATCGGTTGATTAAGATAAAAATAAAAACAATCGTGGTAAGTCCGAAAAGCATCTTTTATTTACAATGTCTCAGAACCACGATAATAGTCTTAAATCTAAAAATGCTTACTTAAAAATCCATTATATTTTATTATTTTTAAATCAAGATGTTGCCATGCATTATTTAACAAAAAATATTTTGAAGCTGAACTTTGAAATAAATAAAAAGTTAAAAATATGTTTTTTGAGTCTAATTTCTATGGTTTCTTACTTCATAAAAACTATTCGAGTTCATACCCCTTTCAAAAAGTCACTCCTCCAGCTATAAAAAGATGTAAGAAAAACCTTAATACTCTTCATTAATACTATATTACCTTCATCTCTTAGCAAAAAAAAAAAACACTCAAAGCGAATTCCATCACACAAATCCTGGTTACCCAAAGCTTAACACTTCATCTGCATCTCAATATACCACGCCTTACACATTATTGAGCCACTTTCAGCAAGTAGCACAAAACAAGCATCCATTTGCATAAAACTATAATATGCGCTGTGCTGTTGCAGAGAAGAGTGCGTCTGCAGCCAGCGGCGTCTATATGGCCTGTCCCAGGACCCCGTGTCGTCGTCACCGACAACCATCAAATAGACCAAAACTTAATGGCGTTTTCAAATCGATCGACGTATGGTTCATATGGGGCAACTTTCATACCGTTCCAATCGATCGCCTCTGACATGCTGCCGATTCGGATCCGCAACACAATCAGCGAAACCGTTGCAAAAAATATGTCACGCTGCTTCTGTTGGCCGATGAAGTGGAATCGAGATGGAGACTCTTTTTGCTATAAGATCTAACATCTACTTGTGGTGGCTAGCTAAGCTACCAAACTATAAAAGCGGTACCTCCTGATGGGGCATTCATCGCTAAGGTGCAAATGGGTTGTGAGTATTAATTATTGCTACATCGAATTAAATGGCCAGATCAACGGCTTGCTAGATTACCTCTGCTAGTAGCTTCAAGCTTCCAGTTCACCATCGCATCCGTGGCCATGCAATGTTTCGGGACGACAGCAATTACCGATTAACAGTGAATTATGAGCACATATTCGCGTGGCGTGGCGCTCCGATTTCAGGCAAATGTTACGGCTTACAATATACGGCTATGGGTGAAGTAGTGTCTCTGCGAAGTCCGGGCCTGCTCCACATACGGGATTGCATTCCTATAGCCAAAGCCAAGTTGTGAAATTGATTTCTGATGACTAAGAGACGGAGACTACTACTAATGGCAGTGGCACTGGTGTCCGATTGCTAGATTGCCTAGTCCGGGGCACACTTGATTAATAATTGCCAATTTGTACTGGAATGGGGGGCGATCGATGAACTTCGTCTAAGGCTCGGACAGGCAGGGGGTTGGCCACAGGTAATTTATTTGGGGTCGGTTCCTTTTGTGGACTATGCTGGCATTTTTTTGATCGAACTTTTGGGGCCATATGACGGACTCTCTATATACTATTATACACTCGTGGACTCCGTGACCAATCAATATTTGTCAAATGTGTTTCAATCAGTAATTTGTCTACTCTGGGAGACAAGCAGCGAGTCAGTTTCGGATCAGATCAGGTCTGCCGCATTCGACTTCGGGTTTCAGAGAGCTGAAAGTGATTTACGTACGAAGCTGAAATGACTGATCGTAATTATTATGTTAAGTCTCCACTGTTCCAAGGGGGTCTAATAAAGGGTCCCGACAATATAAATCACCAGCCAGTTCAAGACAAAAATATGTGTGGCGCGAATTTGATGCGGAAAAATGAATCTTGTGGGGTAAGAGCGACGGCGATGGCAACCGACGTGCAACTTTAGCACCCAAGTCACATCGCATGGAATCACGAATCGTGCATTGTCTTCGGCAGACATGATATACCCATCATCTCTTAGCGCTTTTGTTGAACTCTTTGTCGGAGAAGAGTATTAATATGTCTTTGGCGGTTGGCCGGCAGCATGCGGCGGCAAAATTAAAAATATTTAAATCAAAGTCTTTGTCATTTGGATCACTGTTTGACTTATGCATGCACCTTAACAAAATTAATATATTAGATTTGAATAAATGATATGAATTGGCAGTGGTAAAGCTTTCGATGGTTCATCAGGTTGTCTGGTGTTTGCGTTTTGTTTAGAGCAAGCAACCCAAATTTATATGATAGAAGACATCCTAGACAACAGTTTGAGTGCCCTAAAGATGGCCTCAGAAGACAAAACGCATTGGATTTAAACTAAAGTGTCAAAGAGAAATATAAATAAGTGTTTAATGAATAATTTTTTGTTAAAATATTAACAAATATTTTGAGTAATTTGTCTGCATAATTTCCGTAAACTGGAGCTTTTATTATACAAATAAAATATAAAGCTAAAAAAGAGTTTATTATTGGCAGGGTTGCCAGATATTAAAAAAAGCACATTATCCTCATAAGCATTATTTTGGTTTCTTTAATTCCAAAATTGATCAAAATAAAAAGTTATGAAGAAAAATATTTCTTTTTATTTACTTCAAACAATCCGAGGAAAAATAATTATTAACTTTGCCACAAGACATTTCAAAATCCCTATTTAGGAACAAACATGCGTTTATCTATCTTTCGGCTTCGACAAATTTTCCTAGACACACACACACACGTGCACCTTCATATATTCCGTTGGCTCATTGCAGTAAACCGATCATGAGTGAACTAATGATCTCTGCTGGTTTATACGCGATCAATATAAATATCTTCTTAGCTGATGATTGTTGAATAGACACGGACGGCAAGGAGGATGACGGCCAACGCAAAGTCAGTGGAGGCAGTATAGTCTGTGCATGATGGTTTAGCTACTGCACGACTGTATCTTTCCCCGCGCCGAGGCTGAAAATTTTCTTGATTTGGCCAACTTAAGTCACGAAATATCGCGTACGGCTGCTAGCCTACAGTTAGACTATGTATACGTAACCGCCTGCGGTCCCTCTGCAAACTGACTTCCAACCACAGCCACCATTCCGCTATGATTCAGGTTGGAACACCTCACATGCGCGCAGAAGTCCTGACCTTTGGATGAATCGAGTAGTGGATGATGATGGCTGTTGTTGCTACCATTAACTACAACATTTGATCCCGCAAACTCTTCCCATTAGCGTTAAGCGCGCCACTAGACTTGGACTCTATATAATGCTCGCTGACGCTGAGCCAATTTTATTGAGCCACAAAAATGAAGTCTAGTGGCCCAGTGTCATGGAAAGGTAAAGTCTTATGTGAGTCACTGAAGTAGCTCGCAGAGCTAATTAGATAAAAGCCACTCATATTATACGAAGGTGCACGAGCACGGGGGGGGGGGGCTCAAAAAGGGCATTGTGTGTCAAGGCCTTGATTGTGGACAATTTGGAGCCTTATAAGAGTTCTTTCATAGATACTCACTGAACACTGGGTTACTGGCATTTGTCGCAATCGCAACCCAACGACCATGTTGTGCTGTACCTTTAGCTGGCATCAGTCGTGATGCTGCTGAAATTTTACAATGGCTTCCTGTTAATGCCATTTGGCCACAATATATATGGCAGGGATGGATGTCGAACGTTGCAACACGCGTAGGCTGTAACATTTCCTTTTCGGAGCAATCAATGCGGCAACAGATGTTGATGACCTTTTTGGTCGAAGCAAAAATGTGTTCAATTAAATGTTGGGACGTCTATTAGGTCTTTGCTAATTGTGTATTGAAACAACTGTAATTGAGGGCTTGATATTTAATCGATTAATTGGTGTTTTTTTGTTGAACTAGATCAAGATATATTGGTAAAGAAATCAGTGCTAATTGCGAGATATTAGGACAGTTGTTATTTATCCGAGTGAAGTGTAATGAAAAGACATTTTACGAAAGGTTTATTACACCAGGCTTATAGAAATGTCTGTTAATTTAAATGACAAGATAATAGAGATTCGAAACATACTTTTGGGTCTGAGACCGTCACCAATGTTCGCAAATTGCTTAGGTATTCGAGGGATTAACATTAGAAAATGAAATTGAGGTTTTAAGGTTGTGTAACACTTACTTACTTATCCGGCTCCCGATTCATGAAGGGTCTCTGCCTGAGATATTGCGGTCTTCCATCGGTTGCGGTCCCTCGCACGCTCCCTCCAGTCGTTGAGACCAAGCGCTCTTGCCGCCGAAGAATTTTTCTCTCGAAAGTGCCCAGGATCAATTCCCCTTTTTTACTTATCGTCCAGCACTCGGCGGTCGGCGCCGTAGAGTAAAACTGGTAAAATTAGAGTTTTGTGTAGCGTGCACTTTGTCTTTCGAGAAAGGAGTCTTGAACCCAGGGGCAGACTGGGGGTCAAAGGGCCTACCGGGACTTTTAGAAAAGGGCCACAGAATACAATAACTGTCAAAATGGTAAAAAAAAGTTGATATTGCAGACATTTCTCGAAAGTAACTTTTTATATTTATTTTTTTTTAACTAACATATTGATTGATATATTTATTAGGTATAAGGAAACAACTATTTTTAGTTTATGGCTGCGTCACCTTACAGATCAATTAATTTGAGTTTTTATTCAAGCAAGCATACAAAATTGCAAAGAGGTTCTTGTATTATAACATTAGTTTTACGACCTTACATAAGTGGGTGTGACTTCAGTTTAGTCAAAACAAAATTACGCTGGTCAAACAAATTGTGGAAATTAAGGGAGATGAAACAAAAAGCATTCATAAGGCGTTTTTCTTTTGTAGTTCAGAGCAGAACCTGAACTGTCAAAAAAAATTGTGTTTCTTTTTTAGCTCTGAGCGTTCAGAGCTTCAAATTTTTGTTTCTTTTTTAGTTCTGAGCATGTTCAGACCGCACTCGATGAGCTCAGAATTATTGAATAGAGTAAACTGAGTAAAATGCTGAACATAAAGCATTTGACATTTTGAAATACGGAAGTTAAATAAAAGAAAATACCGAAAACAATTAAAATGATAGATGAGACTATTCGCGCTGGATGCAAAAGGAAATTACAAATGAAATGCTTTTTTCAAAAAATGTATGGTCAGGTGACAGTGCAGTGCTCAAGTGTGTTTCATTATTAAATCGGAGAGCTCTGATCATACTCTATTCAGAGCTTACTCGGTTCGATCAGAGTCTGCTCAGAGCTAAAAAAGAAAAACGCCTATAGATATTTCTAATTTTTAATAAATTCTTAGAAACTATTTTTTTTAACTACAGTAATTTTGCAATCAAAAGAAATGAAACTCATTAAATATTTTCAAAAAATAAATTGAAGAGTCGAATTTTCTTCATTTTTCTTCACAATTTTTCACTGTGGCACGATTTTCCTGATTGAAATTTTTTGATATTGAATGCAAAGAAACCGCTGTGCTTTTGATCACCATTATCTCGGCAGTTTCAAACATTTAAATTAAATAAGGTAAATACTTTTAGAATTATTTCTCATAGCAGTAGCTGTGATTTATAAAAAATTACAAACAAATATTTTAGTAATCCATTTGTTCATTTTCAATTATTAAACAATCCTAATCTTAGGGCAAGTACAGTAATGTTCACACCCCGTCAACTTAAATCAATCATTATTCTAGTTGATTATCATTGAATGCGTTTGTTCAGCAAAATTTTCAACAGAAAATCCATAATTAAAGCACTGAGAAATCACTAATTCATTGATTCTGTTTGGTAAGTATAATTTAATCAAAGATTTCCTGAAATTTCTTTTGCTCATCATTGGTTAAGACGAAGCTCTTTTTTGCAAAGGCCTTGGATAAAATTTGTAGAAAAACCACAACCTGCAAATAATTCCATCACTTACTTACTTACTTATCCGGCTCCCGATCCATGAAGGGTCTCTGCCTGAGATATTGCGGTCTTCCATCGGTAGCGGTCCCTCGCACGCTCCCTCCAGTCGTCGAGACCAAGCGCTCTTGCGTCTGTGACCGCCTGGTCCCTATAGCGGAGGTTCGGTCTTCCTGGTCGTCTCGAACCTGGGGGCTGGGATTCGAAGATTTTCTTGGCTGGAGCGTTGTTGTCCATTCGCTCAATGTGCCGAGCCAGTGTAGTCGACGTGTTTTGGCTCTTTGGACTACATCCACATCTTGGTACAGCTCGTACAGTTCACGATTGAATCTTCTCCTCCAATCGCCCTCTTCGCATATAGGACCAAATATCCGCCGAAGAATTTTTCTCTCGAAAGTGCCCAGTATCAATTCCCCTTTTTTACTTATCGTCCAGCACTCGGTGCCGTAGAGTAGAACTGGTAAAATTAGCGTTTTGTATAGCGTGCACTTTGTCTTTCGGGAAAGGAGTTTTGAACCCATTTGTTTGGCCAAACTGAAGTAGCAGCTGTTCGCTAGGGTAATTCTTCGTCGGATTTCCACTAAGGTGTCGTTCGTGGAATTGATGTTTGTTCCCAGGTAGGTGAACTCCTTGACTACCTCGAAATTACTGCTACCAACAGTGACGTTTTGTCCTAGGCGATGGACAGATGAGGCTTTGTTTGTTGATAGCATATACTTTGTTTTGTCCTCATTCACTTCAAGACCAACGCGTTTCGCCTGTTCATCAATAGCTGTGAATGCTTCAAGTACAGCTCTTTTGGAGCGGCCGATGATGTCGATGTCGTCCACATAGCCAAGCAGTTGAGAAGACCTGTTGAAGATAGTGCCTTCCATGTTAACACCACTCTTGCGCACTATCTGCTCCAGGACTAAGTTGAAGAAATCACATGATAGCGCATCTCCTTGTCTGAACCCTGTACACGTCTGGAATAACTCGGATGAGCTGTTACCCATTTGCACGTTGCACCGCGTATTTTGTAACGTCATGCGGCATAGCTGGATCAGTTTTTTCAGGATCCCGAGTTCCGACATCGCCAATAGAAGCTCTTGGCGACTTATGCTATCATATGCGGCCTTAAAGTCGATGAATAGGTGGTGGGTCTCGACTTGAAATTCGTTGGTCTTTTCCAGGATTTTCCTCAATGTGAAGATTTGGTCTATCGTTGATCTGCCTGGCCTGAAGCCACACTGGTACGTGCCGATCATAGTGTTGCAGAAAGGTTTTAGACGCTCACATAGTACGTTGGATAGGATCTTGTAGGCAACATTAAGCAGGGATATGCCTCTGTAGTTCTTGCAGGACATAGGATCGCCTTTTTTGTAGATTGGGCATATGAAGCTATTTGACCAGTCGTCGGACATACTTTCCTCCTCCCACACTTGGTTGATGAGCTGGTGCATGCACCCTACCAGGACATCTCCTCCATACTTGAAGAGTTCCGCAGGTAGGCCATCCGAGCCGGCGGATTTGTTGTTCTTAAGCTTGTGGATGGCTCTCTTAACCTCTTCAGTACTGGGCGCTGGGACTGGATCTTCATTGACTGGTCTTATGCTTCTTTGTTCCTCTGTTGCCTCCTCTACATAATGCCCATTAAGCAGCTGCTGGAAATGCTGCTTAAACACGTCTATACAATTCCCTGTGCTTCGGGGACTAGGTTACCTTCGCTGTTTCGAATAGCTTGCGTGCCAGTCCTATAACCAGATGCCAGTTGCTTGTCTGTTTTGTAGAACCGGCGGGTGTTGGTGGCGGTGCTGGACTCTTCGAGATACTTGAGCTGAGAGGCTGCGGATGCTCTTTTCTTTCTACGCAGGGTTTTTTTCTCTTTCCTTCTCTTTTCACGGTACTCCCCTCTTGCTGCTCTTGTTTTCCGTTGCAGCATTTGAATTCGTGCATTTTCCGTCTCCTGCTTCAATACCGCGCATTTATCGTCATACCACGGGTTCTTTTTTCTGGGTGGTTGATAGCCTATGGTGGTCTCGGCTGTCTCCTTAATGATGTCGCGATATTGGTTCCACTGGTTGTTGACGCTTGTGGCTGGGTTTACGGCAGAGAGTTTCCCGGTCAATTGCTAACTGTAGTCTCTGGCTTTTTCAGATGTGCTAAGGCATGCAATGTTGAATTTCTTCCTTTGGGCGGTCTTCGTTTTCTTTTCGTTGGACAGTCGGGCTCTGAACTTTGTCACAACAAGAAAGTGGCCAGAGTCCACGTTTGCGCCTCGGAAAGTTCGCACGTCCAAGATGTTCGATGCATACCTTGCGCCAATTAGCACGTGGTCGATTTGGTTGGCGGTTTGACCATCTGGAGATCGCCAGGTTGCTGTGTGTATCCTTCGCCTGGGGAACCTAGTGCTACTTATCACCGTATTACGAGCTGCAGCAAAGTCGATTAGTCGGAAGCCGTTATCTGTTGTCGTTTCGTGGAGGCTGTGCTTTCCAACTAATCCGCCAAAGATGTTTTCCTTTCCGACTTTAGCATTGAAGTCTCCGAGCACGACTTTGACATCGTACTTTGGACAGGCTCCGTAGGCTCCGTCCAGGAGGTCGTAAAACTCCCAAAGTCAAATATTCTCTGAATCCTTTAGTCTTAAATAAAACCACTTTTCATCCCGCTTTTATATATATGAACGGAATATCTAAAATCAAAGGTAATTGCAGAACTTGCCTTTGATTATGGGGACTTTAAGGATGTTGTTCATGAGTTTCTTCACCGCCAACCATGGTTATATTGGTTTTGGTTGATTGAAATTTTGCAGCATTATGATGAAAGAGTCGAATTTAAGATTCAAAATGTGTGGGGGTACCTAGACCGGGCACATTCAACGATTTTGAAAATCAATTGAATACTTTGTTGCTTTGCCATCATTTGAAACAATTTTAATGAATACAGTGTGCCTGCGACTTAGTTTTGAGTATGTGAAATTCAAATAATCGATGCCCTTTTTCTTCGCAGCTAATATCACAAGTTCACTGCATACCTCGTGGCTTAATGGTTAGTGCGTTGGACTGTCATGCCGAGGGTATGGGGTCGATTCCCAGGCGTGCCACCTAAAACAGAAATATTCTATCCGAGGTCCTGCCTCTTGCAAGGAATAAGTACTTCTCATTTAGCCGTTGGGACTTAGGAAAAAACTGTAGATCCCCTCCATTCCTGCCAATAAAACGCACCCAGAAATGGGTAAGCGTTGTAAGTCACTAGGCCCTGGTTCTCCACGAGCTGTTGCACCACCCAATATCATCGCTTGTTTACTAAGCCAATCACGGTGCGAATTACGGTATTGCTAGAGATACGATAATTTCAGGCTAATGTTGAGTACATCTTCAGACATTGCTTGCAGGATGACTGGTTAATTTGACGCAAATTTCCAGCCAGTTATACTTATATCATTGCTCCTCCAAAGCGTATGGCCTCTTCCCGAAAAGTTTTCATTGTTCAATAAAGCATCTCCAAGGCTCGCTTTTATGTCATTGTGCATTCATCTGAAATGATAATTTGGCTAGTCCTTCCACACCATCGCAGCAAGTTTCATAAAATATTGCCAGTAAGTTCGCCATTCATCCAAAGATTCATCAATGCTAAATGAGCTGCTCAACACACCTTCCAACAAAGAAGCAACTCCTCCAGAAGAAGTGACCACAAGCGCAATGTTAGATCTTGACCGAATTGAGGCCAATCGCTTTCATCTTCATCAATGTGTGACAAACGTTCTTTTTCTTGGGATTCAGCAATGCGAATTGTTTCTGTCATAACGTCTCGATCTAAATCTTTCTCGCACTGCAGTTGCAGCAGGAAAAGTGGTTGGGGCTGACATTCAAAAGGATTTGACTTTATTCTTCGAGCTCCATGCAAAAAAAAACCGTCATCCATGTCATCCTTGTAGTTGTTCAGAAACTGAGTGGTCGAGATGATGATGGTATATGTATAAACTAGAGACGCATGCACGGAAACTATAGCATTGGCAAGTTTTACGTCGCAATTATTATCGTTTGCAAGCAAATTCATCCACTGACAGGCTGTTTGAAATGTTGGGCATAGCACTACATCATTAAGAAAGTCCTGCCCAACTAACAATTTAAGTTGTTTAAGTGTCAATACAAGCTATTTTCTGACTTGTCTAGAAACTTAAATTAGCCTTATGCAAATCGTTTTGGCGCACATTGAAGAAGCTATTTGATTCCCTTAAAACCTTTCGTCACAAGTCCTATGCAATTAAATAGCTTTCCAACAATATTGTAAAAAGGTCTTAAAAAGACAAAATATTGCTCAACTAAACAAGTTATAATAAGGCTTGTATAATAAGGCATTGAAAAGGCCATACAAACATTTTACATTTAGGCCTTATAAAAGCCACTCAATGCAGGTGTAATAAAAGAAATTTTCTTGCTTGGAATTATTTTATTTAATTTTTATTATTTTTATTTTGTGAGTTTATTTTCTTTACGGGAGTTTGGATAACGTTTTCCTATATTCTGAAATGATAAGAATATTATTTAATTTATAAAAATGTTACTTACTTTTCCGAGGATTGAACTCGCATCCCTCCAATCACATATCCAGCACGCTACCCACTACGCCAATTCGTAATTCAGAAGGTGCATGTTAAAATTCTAATGAGTTGATACTTGTGCCTGTACAATCTTACCAGCAGTATACAGGTAGTTAAGGTCACGTTTTGGATTTAAAAAAAATTCACTCTGAGAGAATTATTTTTAAAAGATCACACTTTATACATCTATTTCTATCAAATCACAATTTTAAAAATAAATTTTCTCGTTAAGAAAAAAAACTTAATTATAACAGCAAGTACGTGCTACTCGTTGGTGTATGTTTTGTGTCCGCTGGTAGGGTAGCTTACTGAAGAAGGTAATCATTTCAATAAGTTTGCTACTACCATTTTATAAAAACTATATATTTCGTCATAGATGTGCACAGCTGTCACAAGCCATACGAAATAGCTCACGAAATGAGACAATAATTTCATTAAGTTTGTCACAAACGTTTTATAAAAACTATACATTTCCTCAAGGAGGTACACAGCAACACAGCTGTCACAAGCCAAACGAAATAGCTCACCAAAGAAGACAATCATTTGAATAAGTTTGCTACTAACATTTTATAAAAACGATTAATTTCCTCACGGAGGGATACAGCTGTTATACAAACAAAACTATATAGCTCACCAAAAAAGGCAATAATTTCAATAAGTTTGCTTTAAAATTTTTATTTTATTTTTAAATGATTTAATGCCGAATTCCTTAAAATCATTTCAGAACGAATTTTGGTTCCATGGAATTTGTAAAAATTAAATTTTTTTTATGTGGGATTGTGTGTGCCATTTGTCAGTAGATTTGAGGCAAAAAGCAAACACACTTATGCGCATACAAATTCATATCAAACATTCAAAAGTGCATTTATTTTTTCGCATTATTTTGTAAGATTAAAAACAAATATATATTTACGAGAAAAGTTGCAAAAATAAACAAAAATAGTTATGCATTCATTAAAGTTAAGAAAAAAAAACACAAATTCTATCAAGAAACACATCAATCGAGGAATACATCGGGCGAGCGCACGCTTCATAGTGTTAATCGACTTTGGACACTTGAAATCGAAGTTCATTGATGTTTTGATAACTTCTTATTAATTATTCACTATTTTTTGACGAATTAGGTTTTTTAATAAAATATTTGTTTTTAATCTTTTCAATTTAATGACGAACACTTTAGAATATTTGTTACACGCGCTGCAGAATATTTTCAACTCCAGAGAAATGTCAAATCTTGCTGCTGTGTGCTGTGAAGCAAGCTTATTTAAGAAAGCCGTATACGAATTTATTTTGTTTACTTTCAGTAAAACAACTTGGGCAGGCCTTAAACAAGGCTTTTATACTTAAGTATACAAGCCTTATGTATAACTTGCTAGTTTCATTTTAAAAGGCATTAAACAGGCTATAAACAGAAATAAATATTGGAAAATCGTTGAATTGTATAAGAAAGCCTTATATTAGTTCTATGTGAGCTATAGCTTATCAGATTTTAAAAATCGGACCTAATACAAGTTAAATTGTTAGTTGGGTGGGGTTCTCGAAGGAAGTTGGATTATGTAAAATGTACATTGGCCGCACTATATAGAGACACAACCGTTATGTATCTCTTTATCTGCTTGTGCGTACTTCCGAAAAAAAGGACATTTCAGTCCAAAATTCTGCCAATATCATTTTTTTGTATGAACTTTGACAGAACTTTTGACTAAAATGGGTAGAAATTGGCAGGTGGGAAGTACCCAAACAAACCTATTAATTTGTGACGGACAAATTTAGCCAATTATCAATTCCTTAGTGCCTGTAATTGCTTTGAATATTTTCCTCTTCCTATACAAATTAAAATTTTCAGATATGGCCACCTGAAAGTGAAATTTCGGATTTTCGTTGTTTTCCAACTTTCCGGTTGAAATTTGAAATATACATATATCTTTGTTTATATTTATTTTTATATTTATATTTATATTTATATTTATATTTATATTTATATTTATATTTATATTTATATTTATATTTATATTTATATTTATATTTATATTTATATTTATATTTATATTTATATTTATATTTATATTTATATTTATATTTATATTTATATTTATATTTATATTTATATTTATATTTATATTTATATTTATATTTATATTTATATTTATATTTATATTTATATTTATATTTATATTTATATTTATATTTATATTTATATTTATATTTATATTTATATTTATATTTATATTTATATTTATATTTATATTTATATTTATATTTATATTTATATTTATATTTATATTTATATTTATATTTATATTTATATTTATATTTATATTTATATTTATATTTATATTTAAATTTATATTTATATTTATATTTATATTTATATTTATATTTATATTTATATTTATATTTATATTTATATTTATATTTATATTTATATTTATATTTATATATATATATTTATATTTATATTTATATTTATATTTATATTTATATTTATATTTATATTTATATTTATATTTATATTTATATTTATATTTATATTTATATTTATATTTATATTTATATTTATATTTATATTTATATTTATATTTATATTTATATTTATATTTATATTTATATTTATATTTATATTTATATTTATATTTATATTTATATTTATATTTATATTTATATTTATATTTATATTTATATTTATATTTATATTTATATTTATATTTATATTTATATTTATATTTATATTTATATTTATATTTATATTTATATTTATATTTATATTTATATTTATATTTATATTTATATTTATATTTATATTTATATTTATATTTATATTTATATTTATATTTATATTTATATTTATATTTATATTTATATTTATATTTATATTTATATTTATATTTATATTTATATTTATATTTATATTTATATTTATATTTATATTTATATTTATATTTATATTTATATTTATATTTATATTTATATTTATATTTATATTTATATTTATATTTATATTTATATTTATATTTATATTTATATTTATCTCATCGCTTCTTCCCCATGATGCTACAAAAATGTGAAGACCTTGAAATCCAACACTTAAAAAACATATTCCACAGCAGCCTGAAATGGGGACATGTGCCTAAGGTGTGACGGGAAGTCAAGGTGGTTTTTATTCCGAAACATGGAAAGCCCAGCGACACGGGTGCTCAAGACTTCAGACCCATTAGCCTCACGTCTGTTCTTTTAAAAACATTTGAAAGACTACCCACTTTAAAATCATGACCAGATGAAAGGAAGGGCATACACTGGTATCACTGGGGCAATGAGGTCAACCCCTACAGCGGGTCTGGAAGCTTTACTCAACTTAAAACCCCCAGATCTATTTATACAGGAACCCACAGCCAATAGAGCACTTCGGCTAAGCCAAATTAGCAGATGGAGACAGAGTGTTTTAGGTCACATGCAGATTCTACAGAAACACCACGGGAAATATGGTAAGCACTGACTACATAACATCCCGTTTAGGCTTATACAAGCCGTTCACAACTGTCTTTCCTAGCAGAGAGGACTCGCAAATAAACGTGAGCCGTCAATCAGCGAATCGATGATAGCTATATACAGTACAATACACCGACGATTCCAAAATGGAAACTAGTGTTGGTGCAGGGTTCTTTTCAGAAACCCTTGGACTAGCGAGCTCATTCAGACTTCAGACTTTCAAGCTGAGGTCCTGGTAGTGAAAAAAACTAGTAGGAAGGAGCGGCAGTGAACGGAGAATGGGAACCTCGGCTGTACACCAGCTACTGTCGTTTCCGCGGTGAACATGACAGTCAGTGAGTTGATGGGGCCACCTCTCTTTAAGATTGGTAAAATCTTCTTGAGGATAGGGACAGCTCCTGCTGCTCATTCAGAAATCCTGACCAAACGAACGGACACATACACCATCCACTGAACTATCAAGCTCATTTACCAGACGTTGCAAGGAGTCAAATGCTCCTACGGACCTGGTGGAGGGATGATTTCTCAAGTGGGGGTAAAGGAAGGATCACGCCTTTAAGGGTGTTTTCCTGTCCTCTGCCAGGTAATTAACGACACACATTTCTTCAACGACTAAAAAATACCCATCGACTTTTCAGGCTTGAATTGATATGTGATTTATCATAGATTTCATTTCATGGGATTCAAAATCTCTAGGCTACCACAATGGATATCTACATTGATCTAAGTGTGATGCTAACAACACCAACTGTCAGCCCATTAACCTAACCTAACCTATTGCTGTGTTGGCTGTTGTGTCAGATACTTTGTTTTATCTAACTAAGGAAGTAGTAACTATACCAATGTTTTACCGAAACACACCAACAGTCTTAATATTTAGGTCAACAGAAGTCCCAAAATATCAAATATTTACTTAAGCTAAAAGTCAACAATCATCTTCATCATCATTTTACTCCAACACGACAATCAATCACAAAATTTTGTCCTTCAACTCAATTTGTATCCTTTTAAAACTTGTCTCCAAGAAAAGATTTTGTTTTTTTTAAGACACATAAGATACATGCCAAAACATTCTCCAATGTATGACAATAAGTCGAAAAAATTTACTTATTCATCTGACTGGCAAAGTAGCAATATCTCTTTGTCACCCGACGACGGATCATATATGAAATATTGTATATGTAGGTAAGGTATACCTCCACTCTATTTGCGCATGGTCGGATCTAAGCCGAAACCTAAATTTCACAATTATTTTTCTCAAGACAAACAACAACCGTAATGTTCCAACATCCCGCCCACACACTTAGTATTCCCATGTATCTCTGCACCAAACAACAAACATATACAACACATAACCCTATACTCCCCCTCCGACAGCCCAGTCAGTATGTAAACTGCATCATTAGAACTGACCAGTTGACAGCTATTACTCATAGTAGATCTACCGACAGCGATATGAAAAAGCCACCATGGTGCCCACTGAGCACAGTTTATCCCGCAATAATAATTACGGTCCAAAATAAGCTGTATATTGTTGCAATAGTATAAAACGGAACGGAACAGCAGCGCAGTAAAACACAACAAAAGAAGCTAAACAAACAGTTCGCCGTTGTTTTTCAAGGCCTACCGGTTCAATCTTATACTCCGTCTCCGACACTGCAGTTTATCTATCTATGTTGCCAGGTAAGAGTGTAATAAGAACAACATCAGTCTCGTCCTAATCCCGCCGGGCAAACAGTGGGGCAGCCAATGTGACAAATTAGGAATAAATTTAAAAAAATTGCTGATGGATGTGAATGTATGTATAGGTTTTAAATGGATACAAAATGGCAGAGAATAGAACCATTATTCAGTTCACCCCATAGATGTCCCTTTTTTGAAAACCAAGAACGTCGAATTGAAACAGTCATCGGTGAGTGCAATGGCTCATATTCAAAATTGAAATTATTGATTTAGAATATTTTGGACTGGCTGTAAATGGTCCAGATGAGGGTTTTCCGAGCTAACCGAGGCCACAAGAATGTGAAATGAAAAAAAATGAAAAATATTATGCAACGGCTCATCTCTATCCGCAAAGACTGACTTTGAAGGTCTCTTAAATTATTAAAAACTGGAGTGTTCCATCAGCAGCCCCACAAACTAAATAAATTTTTAAATAAATTTTAATACATCCAGTTGTAGCGTTACTCCACCCCACTGTTAGTCAAAGTATGATTTGTTAGCTGATGGCGCGAATACGCAATCTCGTTTCAAAAATAATAATTATTGCTGGTTTGATTCGAGACAGGAATGGCAATCAGTGATCACCCACACCGGATGCAATGCTGACCATCGTTCTTGAAATCTCAACTTTATAATCGAGATCATTGAATGTTCTATGGGAATTGACCATCTAAGAACTAGTTAAAGCTATTAAAACAAGTAAAAAAAGAAATCATTGCAGAAAGTGCGATGAAGTCTTTTTATATTTTTTGCTCATAAATAAATACACATTTAAATGCAGGTGCGCGTTCTCATGTTACTAAGGTCAAGATCTTTAAAATTAAAATGAATAACGCCTTTAGATAAAGTGATTAAAGTTGATCGAATTGGTAGAGGTAAAAAAATAATCCAATAATAAATAATAATGTTTGGTGTTAGTAGTTAAAGGAGGTAGTAAAACCAGAGCGTCAATAAATTTAAGAGAAACAAGTGTTAGCAATTAAATTTAAAAAAAAAGAATCTGTTGTAATACCTGATGACTCAAAGAAAATCAAATTTTACTGGCGATATAGGTACTAGAAGGCAAGTTATGATAGAGGACACAAAAAAAGTGGGTGGCACAATTCTGTCTGTCTGTCCTTATGCTCGCCTGCAGCCTAAACGGCTCGATCGATTTTCTTCAAAATTGGTTGAGAGTGATTTTTGGTGATTATGCCCGAAAGTTTTTTTCATTTTGGTTTTAGAACCAAAAATAACGGTACCATACAATTTTTTTCAGCAATTTTACATAATTGTATTTTCCCAAAAACGGGTCCACAATTTTTCCTAGAAAAAATTCAATAAATTAATTTTAGTAAAGGGGTTGTAGTCCAGGCAATATATGATTTAACATGGGCAAAATTGCAAGAGAAGCTTTTTTAATTAATTTATGATCAGTTACCACTACTGAAACACATATCCAAAATCGGACAAAATCCCTCCATGGGAACACCCCGAAAAACGGTTTTCAAAATGGCGGATTTATTGGTTTCTTGTTTTTGGTGGTTATTTTTACTACGCTGTGATTTTTCCTTTTTATTATGTTTAATTATCACTGGTGGATCCACTATGACATTCCCGAGTCATTACCCCCTCCCCCAGTCATGACCCTTCCCCATTTATGACCCCCCCTCCCAGGGGCGGACTGGGGGTCAAAGGGCCTACCGGGACTTTAAGAAAAAGAGCCACAGAATACAATAACTCTCAAAATGGTTAAAAATAAAAGTTGATATTTCAGACATTTCTCGAAAGTCATTTTTTTTATATTTATTGATTTTTTAACTAACATATTGATTGATATATATTGAATTCAAGTATAAGGTATAGTTTTGAATTCTAAGGTTAGAATTTAATTTTGTTGAAACAGCTTTTTTTAGTTTATGGCTGCGTCACCTGGCAGTATTTAATTTGAGTTTTTATTCAAGCAAGCATACAAAATTGCAAAGATGTAATATAACATTAATTTTACGACCTTAAGTGGGTGTGACTTTCAGTTTAGTCAAAACAAAATTACGCTAGTCAAAAAAATAATGGGAATTAAGGGAGATATGAAATAAAAAGTATTCTTAATGTTCATATTTCTAATTTTAAATAATTTTTTAGAAATTATTTTTTTAAGCTACGGTTATTGTGCAATCACAAGAAATGAAACGCGTTTAATATTTTCAAAAAATCTATTGGGGTTGGTTACGAAATCCCGAATGCCAAAATCCCGAAAAACAAAATCCCAAATGGACAAAATCCCGAATGGACAGAATCCCGAATGGCTAAAATCCCGAATGCCAGAATCCCGAATGCCATCAGCCCGAATGCCAAAATCCCAGTTGGCTTAGTACTTTTTTTGGTCTTAAAAATCGCGCGCGTGATTCTAGCCTTCAAAATATACATTTTGTAATGTTTTGTAAGAATATCATTTATTTTCAATGAATAGTTGGTCAGTTTTTTAAAAATTTACTTTTGAAAAATGTTTTTCTACTATCAAATTGATAATTGGCAATTATAATAGGAGTGTGTAGCAACCCAAGCAGATGCTGAGAACAATTTATTTCACAATCCCAAAATCAACTTGTCCAAGAAGGCGATGCGTGTTTTAGAACATTGTCTTCTCATTATTTGTAAAGAGTAACATAGATTCGTTTGAATAAAACTTAAACTAAATAAAAGTTACGATTGAAAACTATTGTTTTTTTTTTTAAATCATTAAAGAAGAATTCAATTAATGTATTATATCTCAAGACTTAAAAGTGATTATTTATTTTAAAATTTCTTTTATAGACAATATCATGATGCCAAGGTGAGCAGAAATCAAAAGCCATACAAAACAGTTTGATTTCTTTGAAATTACTGAATAGTACTAAAGAAGTATTGAAATTCGGAATTCAGTCCCAAATGTTTGCGGGATTTTTTGTCATTCGGCATTCGGGATTTTCATTTTTGCTTTCCGGATTTTGGCATTCGGGATTTTGTACCCTTCCCAATAAATTTAAGTCGAACTTTGTTCAATTTTTTTTCTCGAGTAAATCAAATAAATTATTAAGCTTTAATTTCACAATTTTTCACTGTAGCATGATTTTTCTGATTGAAATGTTTGATATTGGATGAAAAAATAAACGCTGGTGCTTTCGATCACCACTATCTCGGCACTTTCAAAAATTTTAATTAAATAAGGTACTTTTAGAACTATTTCTCCAGTAACAGTAGCTGTGATTAATAAAAATAACAAACAAATATTTTAGTAATCCATTTGCAAATTTTCAATTATTGAACAACCCTAATCTTAGGGCAAGTATGTTCACACCCCGTCAACTTTAATCAATGATTATTCTAGCTGATTATCATTGAATGCGTTTGTTCAGCAAAATTTTCAACAGAAAATTTATAATTTGAGCACTTTATTTGAGAAATCACTAATTTGCTGATTCTGTTTGATAAGTAGAATTTAATCAAAGATTTCCTGAAATTTCTTTTGCTCATCATTTGTTAAGACGATGTGCTTTTTTGCAAAGGTCTTAGATACAATTTATAGAAAAATCATGACTTGGACAAAATTTTATCACTAGGTATCACAAAATGCCAGCACTACCTTCACTTCTAAATGTCCGTGTTCTTTTACATACAAAAATTTACTTTCTAAAGCTCACTCACCATAAACAAACATCAATTTTGTTTATAGTGAGTGACTGATTACTTCTAACAATTGATTTGACAGATATACTGGAAAATGTGAAGATGATTATTTCAAATACCATGTTCAAACAGAAATTTAAGTGAATAAACGCTCAATGATAATCACAGATTCATAGCTACGGAAAAAACAGAATCAGTGATAATCTAGTTGCAAATCTTACCCACTGTGAACAAACTGGCCCTATGCTAGACCAAGAACCAAAGCATAAAGAGTAAGTTTATAATGCAATCAACTACTTAATTGATTTTTGTTCGAAAATGTTGAGGGGTGCCTCCCGAATGTTAATCCAAGTTGGTGAGCATCAGCTGCCATTTTGGAAATCACGTTTTATCAAATATCTTTTGAATCGTGAATCGACAAAAGTAGTATTATTTTTTTCTTAGTTTTTGAGAAATAAAAAAAAAAAACGAAAGGTACCTTCTCCCAAAAGAAGATTTAATAATTCTCGTACTTCTTTGCCTTTGCAAACAAGAAATTAGAAAAAGTACCTTCTGTTATCTTATTTTACTTTCTCAAAAACTAAGAAAAAGAATATACAAATTAATAGTGGTGCTTAACTACAAAAAATTTTGAAATAACAGTCAACTTGAAAAAAAAGTTCACATTTGTTTCAAAAATATTGACTTTCAAATTTAATTTCTGAAAAACTTTCCACTAAAAAAAACTTGATTAAAAAAATAAATAATAGAATAGAATCTAAGTTCTCAAAAGAAAGAAAAAAATATCAGAAAAAAAGGCTCTTGGCCTGTTAGTTCATCATTTTATAAAACATCAACTTAATTAACAGTCATTGACTAGAGGCTTTATAATATTCTAAATATTTTTTTAACTAACTTTTCTTTTCTGACAGTATACTCCACGGATATTAGCATTGCGGTTTCAAGGTGATCTTGCGTCATGATATTTCTCCATCGATTTTTGATGTATTTAAAATTTGAAAATGATCTTTTGCAAGCAACTTGTGTACATGAATGTGATCAAATGCTAAGAAAACCTTTTTGTACCTTTTTGCGTCAAAATAATACCGTCGCAAGACATTGAAGCAGCAATTTGCGCAATCTCCACAGTGTTCTTGTTTCTTTCTGTTTCTTGACGTTCGTCCTCTGCCTCCTCATTAGCCGCATTTTATTATTCACAGGATCTGATCCGGATCAATTTATAACAAATAATTGCAAAAGCAACATGGGATCCTGCTTTTTATCTATGGATCTATTTCAGTGATCCAAAAATTGCTATGTGAATTATCTCAGTAGCGCAAAGAAAAGAGGCAACAGACGCATGCAACATAAATAATCTTAAGGCAAAAAGAGAAGCTATCTAACACTCCTGTCACTATGATCCGGTTTGTTTTATTTATCATGATCTGATCCGGATCAGATAAAATACGGCAATTTATTCTCATCTTTTGAATTCAGGTTGTGCACTAAACTTTCAGACATTTTAAAGTACTCATCATTGAGAGCCATTTTTATTTATTTTTATTTTGCATATTTAGTTTTTTGGAACTGTAAAATTTTTCAATCAACTTTTGAATAACTAAAGATCCGTAGAGGCCACCACCCGAGCTTTGGAGGAATCCAAAGATTCAAAGAGTTAACCAACCAAATTCTTGGGGCCTCCAGGGATCCGAAGAGACAACTAACCGAGTTCTTGGGGCCTCCAGAGATCCGTAGCGGCCACCAACCGAGTTCTAAGGGTTTCCAAAGATTTAAAGAGGCCACCAACCGATTTCTGGGGGCCTCCAGAGATCTGTAGAGGCCACCAACCGAGGTCTGGAGGCCTCCAGAGATCCGTTGAGGCCACCAAACGGGATCTGGGGGCCTCCAAAGATCCGTAGAGGCCACTAACCGAGCTCTCGTGGCCTCCAGAGATCCGAAGAGACAACCAACCGAGTTCCTTGGGCCTCCAGAGATCCGTAGAGGCCACCAACCGAGTTCTAGAGATTTCCAAAGATTTATAGAGGCCAACAACCGATTTCTGGGGGCCTCCAGAGATCTGTAGAGGCCACCAACCGAGGTCTGGAGGCCTCCAGAAATCCGTAGAGGCTACCAAACGAGATCTGGGGGCCTCTAAAGATCCGTAGAGGCCACTTACCGAGTTCTGGTGGCCTCCAGAGATCCGTAGAGGCCACCAATCGAGGTATGGAGGTCTCCAGAGATCTATAGAGGCCAACAACCGAGGTCTGGAGGCCTCCAGAGATCTGTAGAGGCCACCAAACGAGATCTGGGGGCCTCCAAAGATCCGTAGCTGCCACTAACCGAGTTCTGATGGGCTCCAGGGATCCTTAGAGGCCACCAATCGAGGTCTGGAAGCCTCCAGAGATCTGTAGACACCACCAACCGAGGTCTGGAGGCCTCCAGAGATCCGTAGAGGCCACCAAACGAGATGTGGGGGCCTCCAGAGATCCGTAGAGGCCACCAACCGAGGTCTGGGGGCCTCCAGAGATCCATAGAGGCCACCAACCGCGGTCTGGAGGTCTCCAGAGATCCATAGAGGCCACCAACCGAGGTCTGGAGGCCTCCAGTGACCCGTAGAGGCCACCAAACGAGATCTGGGGGCCTCCAAAGATCCGTAGAAGCAATTAACCGAGTTCTGGTGGCCTCCAGAGATCCGTAGAGGCCACCAACCGAGGTCTGGGGGCCTCCAGAGATCTGTAGAGCCCACCAACCGAGGTCTAAAGACCTCCAGATATCCGTAGAGGCCACCAACCGAGGTTTGGAGGCCTCCAGAGATCCGTAGAGGCCATCAACCGAGGTCTGGAAGCCTCCAAAGATTGGTAGAGGCCACCAACTGAGTTCTGGGGGCCTCCAAAGATCCTTAGGGGCCACCATATGAGTTTTTGAGGCCTTCAAAGATCCGTAGAGGCCACCAAGCGATACAAAATATACATTTTGATCCACAAAAAGTCTATATTTAGTGTGAGTCCAATTTTGTTATGACAATTTTTTCTTAAAAAAAAACTTTTTGCTTGCCCGGGGGCCCACCGGGCAAAATCCCGGTTGCCCAGTCCGCCCCTGCCCCCTCCATTCAGAGCCTTAGAGAATATGATAGACGCGACCAATCTTCACGAGTATAGAAAGAAACACCCCATTTATGATCCCCCTCATTAATGACCCCCATACCCCCCATACATTTATTAATATACATAACATATCAGTGGCCACAAGCCATAACCGCCTAAGTCGAGTTATGACCAAATTGAGTTTTTTTCATAATCCTGTTCAGAATATCAAGATCTATACTCACTCAATTTTTTACCTCTGTATCTTTTTTCAAACAGAAGTTATAAGCGAAAAACCTAACAACCTAAGTCACTTTTTAAAAATTATCATTTGCCAAAACAACTTAACTCAAAAAGAAATAATTTTTTTATAACGTCGGTTTCATAACTTGAGTTAAGTTCTTTAAGTATCTTAAGTTTGTTTTGCCATAAGAACTTATATTGAGATAGGTTAATATTGCTCTATATTTTCTTAAAAAATGAATAAGGAATAAAAACATAAGTCAAGATAAGAAATTTATAGTCTACCCACTGTCGTTTTTAATTTTTCTTAAGTCAACATAGGCTGTTATTCCCTAAAATAGAACAAGCATTTAATTTCCTTAACTTGAGTTAGGCTGTTATGGAAAATCACAGTTCCGTTTGTATATAAATCTTACTTGACTTAAGCTCTTTTGGCAAACGAGATTATATTTCATTGAAAATCATATATCGAGTTAGGCCGTTATGGTATAATTAAATTTCAAAAACCGCAAAACTAAGTTCACTTAGGCTTTTCTGCCTTAACCAATTCAATATTAATTTCGCAAAAAATCAAGTCATAAGTTGATTTATGTTGTTATGACCAGTCGCATCTGCAGTGAAGAGTTAGTGAAAGTTATTTTTGGAGGTGAAAAGCTTTATTGTTAAAGTGTATTTTCAATGTCTAACAGATCAGTGAAAATGGTACAATTAGCGAGGATGCTTTCTGAACGTGGTAAAGCCAAATGAAAGTTTTTACATATTATTTTATTGATAAATATTTTGAATTTGTACGAAGTCATGATGTTACCAGTTAAAACAAAAAACTCTCTGTGACATGGTGGCAAAGAAACATTAATTTCTTTTAATTTAATTCATTTTTTTTTAAGCGATGTTTTTAACAACTTTGTGAAAATAAATCTACGTACATGTAATGTATTAAGTATGTATATATTTTTGTTTTTAAAAATAATAGATTTGTTTAAAAAAAACAGCATTTATTCGTAAGAGTTTTCCGGAGTAAACAAAAGGAATCATTTTATAACTTTTCCTCGATTGTTTGCAATTTCGTTGGTCATATGTACTATGTGATTATACTTTGGATTTTTACCAATTGTTCACTTTTTGGTGTATAGGTAATTGTAATAATTATTGTAATAGAAAAATAATACCTCATTTGGCCATTTGGAAGGTCAAATGAGTAACCATATATACATATTTTCACATGATTTTTCTGCCAGAAAATGACATTTTAGAATTAAAAATTAAAAATATTGAGTGATTGAATATTGGTTAAATAATCAATACAATACTTTAGTAAAAGATTAAATTTGTAGCCATTTACTATAATGTAAGTATGCTTTATCGTTTTGGTCGGAGGAGTACCTCCTATGTACAATATGTACGCTTCGCAGAATCAATTACGAAATCTGAATTTCAAAATTTGAATTTCATAAGAAGATGTCAGCTTAGTTTGAAACATAAAAAACCAACATCTATTTTTAAACCGAACTAAAGTTTTCAACCAAACCTTCCGCGAATTGTCTATAGTTACATATATCAATGAGTGAACTACTTTTTGCCGTTTTTGGACTACTTTGCTTTCCGGCAAATATGTATGTTTAGTTTCTATTGATTTTTACGTAAATAGATTCCAAATCCAAAATATATTCCGTCAGGATTTTGAGATATAAATATGAGGCTAAGACTCAAAATATGGCGTTTTTGAAGTTTTGAACTTTGATTCAATGCTAAACTTTGAAATAGTGGCCATTCATATCAATCAGTCAACGAAAAAACACAGTCAAAGCGATACTTGTTGATAAGTGTATTTTGAAGATCAAAGTTGCTAAGTCTCAAGACGAAAAGTGCATATTGATTAACCAAAAAAAGGCATTTAGAAAAGCTTATTTGGGGAATTAATATTTGTTTGCGAATAAAACAGGTTTATTTCATCTTTTCCCAAAGTTTCGTTTCTATCCATGATTTCTTCAGAGGTAAATTTAAAAATAAGTATCTGCGATTGTCACGCTACTGTTATAATTGAAATTTGTTCTTATAAATAATTATTCTTGTCAAATTTTTGTTAATTTATCTTCCTTACTTACCTTTTTTGATAAATTGAATTCTATTGATCAAAAAAGGTAAGTTTATGAAAAGTTTACCGGAAGAGACAAAATGCATAACATTCTACAGCGGTCCTGGGAAGAACAAGAACTTGAAATCATTGATTACATCGATCACAAATTCCTCGAGCTAGGACATACACAGATGGACTGCAATAGCGATTATACCCTAATTGAAAAAAAGAAACAAATGCTTAAATTGAATCGCTTGGGGATTGGTGTCAATTTGTCAATACAGTTGGATCAAAGATTGAATCAGTTGATACAATTTTTATGAGTTTTCAAAATTTTCTAAATCTAAATTTTCCTGGAAGCCAGTTGATAAAGATGTCATGAAGTTCGGTGGCTGCAATATACACAAAATGTTGTTATTAAGAGGAATACAAATATTCTTTGGATGAAAATGAGTCTTTTAAAATTTTAAAAGTAGGAAAGAGAGGAGCTTCTGTAAATGTCAATGAAATTTCAATGGCAATGGACTTACTAAGCATTTCTCAAGGAAAAAAGAAATTTTTTCAGCTTAAACCAATTCATAAGCTCTGATTTCCATTCATTTTATGATAATCTTATAACAAAGATGGGTAGTAACTCGTGGCATTATGATTAGTGCGTTGGACTGTCATGCCTAAGGTCTGGGTTCGATTCCCAGCTGCTGCCACCTATAAACAGAAATGTTTTTTCCGAGGTACTGCCTCTTGTGAGGAACTGACAAATCCTCCAAGAGTATACTTGTCATGAAATAGAGCTTCTCATTTAGCCGTTCGGACTCGACAAAAATTGTAGGTCCCCTCCATTCCTCCAAACGCACACAGGAATGGTTGAGAGTTGTAAATCACTAGGCCCTGGTTCTCCACGAGCTGTTGCGCCACCAAGTTTAATTTATTTTAGAACAAATATGAATGTATAAATATATATATGACCGAGCCTGACAATGCTGAAGATGTTTTAACAGCAATGTTGGTCACAAAAATGAATAAATGCAAATATAATAAGAAAAATAATAATACATAATAATAATTTTTATTCTCACTTTTCGAAGTTTCATATCGTTAATTTGAAATAAGCTACTAAGAAGTTAATTATTTTTCCAAGAACAACTACTTCGCAACACGTATGTAAGTAAAAAATCTTGGAAAATTAACTTAAAATATGGTTCATTATTGGTAAGTAAAATAACTCAGATCAACATAGAAAACCTTATACCACATTCTTACACAAGGACTAATGTCCTAAGTCGACATAAGAAATTTGAATTGTTCTCAATTAATATGCCATAAGAGCCTAACTCAACATAAGCTTTTTATTTTTGTCTTCCTTTATATGCCACAAAAGCCTAACTCGACCTAAGCTTTTTATTTTTTTCAAGTTCAATAAGCCATAACAGCTTAAGTGTTTTTTTCGTAAATTACTCATTAATTATCTTACATAAAAGTAATTTTCTTTTATTATATAAGAAAAAAGTATATTTCCTTCATTTTTGCATTTCAAAAATTTTTAAATTACCATTATATTTTTCTCAAAACAAATTCAAAACTTCAAACAGCTCTCCTGAAAACTATGAAAAATCGACTTAAGCGGTTATGGCATGTGGCCACTGATATATACCATATCTACCATAAAAATAATATATTTTATCTAAATATACGTTAAATCACAAGAGAAAAGAAATGTATTCATTCAGTCCAGGCAAACTAAGCTAAAAATACCGTAACATGGGCAAAATAACAACAGAAGCTTTTCTAATTTATTTTTCATCTGTAAGCATTACTAAACAATATATCCAAAATCTGACAAAATCCTATCATGGGAACACTCCGAAAAACGGATTTCAAAATGGTGGATTTACTGGAGTGTTGTTTTAGGTTGTTATTATTTTATTACGCAGTGATTTTAACTGTTTTTGTGTGTTGAAATCAATTGCGGATAGTTGATCATGAAGCACCCCAGTCATGGTATTCTCTCTGCTCAAAAATCTTAATTTTCCCTTAAAAAAAAACTGATGACAAAAAGAAAGAAAAAAAGAAACACACCCTATTCACGACCCCCCCATGCCATGTCCTCGTCCCAGCAAATGATAAACACGACCAATCTTCAGTAATGGTCTTAGAAAATGAGAACATAAATACATAAATAAACCTATTGTAAGCTTTTGGCACGCTTACATACACACATATATTCTAGGGCTTGAACCGTTTCTTAAAAATGTTTCATTAAATAGCTTTGCTAGCCCTGAAAAATATAGGTCATAAAGTTTTCGGACAACCCAAAGGAAAAAAAAAGTTTATTTGAAATTAAAGAACAAATTTATTGTATTCTTGGTAAATGTATTAATTTATAATTTATTTATAAATTAAAAAAAATAAGAGTATTCAGAAATAACTCTCGAAAAAATTAGAGTTGCATTTGGTAATATTGAGTACACATATAATTGAAGTTATTTTGTGCATACGCATACAAGCCCCACTATATCTGCCTGAATAGATTGTGGTTGTGATATCGCGGCCCGTGGAAGCAAATAGAAATAGAAGCAAGTTGCAATTTTCATGACCTAATAGAGATTACATTTTAAGGATATTATACACTGAATTTGGAGTTGGTCCACATCTTACTACGATGATTTAGTTTGATCTCATTGTCCTTTGCATGGTAAAAAAACAAAATCAGCAGATCAATGTCGTCTTTTATCACATTGGTATGAACACGTTCTGAAGATGAGTTGCGGTACAAACAATGTCCACATCAGCATCCCCATTTGCGTCACTTACAGAAGATCCTTGTTTCTTCAGCAATTAACCAAACAAGGCAATTATTAAAGGTTGCTTATTGTTATTTCGATAAACTTGAAACTGTTCTATTTGCCGACTAACTTCATGACTAAGTCTGGGATGCGACTGTAGCTTTATTGGTCGTCTTGAGTCGAAATACTCTTTTTAAAAAAAGGTGTTTTGCTTACAATTTCTGTTCAAAATTCGAAATCTATTAAAAATTAAATCAAAGTGCCAAAGGTCACTTTCTAAGCTACATTTTTGATATGATTTTACTCAGTTTTACTGTTTTTTTTTGTATAAAAAAGCAACGAAGCATTCTTGACAAGTCTGCCAACAGACGCGGCTGCCTCCTGGACTTGATAGGCTCAAATTTAATAAATCTACTGGTCTTATTGTACCATGCGTCGCGTCATTCTTGATATACGTCCTTTATTGTAGAGGTCCACATTTAATTGTAATAAAACCCTGCAATTTTAAGAAGCGCTTGGGAGCTCATGACTGGTAGGGGGAGGGGCTAGTTGTCTGCGTCATGAATGTGGTATTTTTCTTCAGTATTTGTTAACTATAGAAGAGTATTTTGTCGTGTCTATAATTTTCTCTTGGGCTCTAATTGTTGAGAGGAGAAAATAGCTGGAGGGGGCTTTTAAGGAAGGGGGTTTTGAAAGAAGGGGGGTCGTAAATGGGAGGGGGTGTCTTTTTTCCTCAGTTTCTTAGACTTAAAGTGAATAGTCGAAGTATCCATTATTTCCTCTGGGGGCCAGATATGGGGGAGGGGTTATGACTAGGAGAGGGGGTGACTGGGAATATCATGACTGGTAACTTTTATGGCCCTTTCCTAGGATACGCAACTGATTTCTGCACAGAAAAACAGTAAAAAAACTGCGTAGTAAAAATAATAACCTAAAACAGCACCATAATCAATCCGCCATTTTGAAATACATTTTTGAGGGTGTTCCCATGGACGGATTTTGTCCGATTTTGGATATGTTGTTCAGTAATGGATACTGAACAAAAGTCCATCAAAAAAGCTTCTGTTGCAATTTTGCCCATGTTTGGGGTATATTTAGCTTAGATTGCCTGGACTATTGGGTTGGAAACAATTTTTCAAAAAAAAAACCTCCCGAAGAACCACTTTCTTAATTTTCGATTTTCTTTAAAACGGTATGGCTGATTTCAATATTTTTTTCTTATACAGAAGCTTTCAAAAAAAAATAAATAGTTTTGTACCTTAACATTTTTGAAAAAAATATTTTTTGGATTATTAAAAAATGTTTAAAATTTTTTTTTTGTACATACCTACTCTTTAAAATATTTTTGCAAAAAATTTTACATTTATGAAAAAATAACGGTACCTTCCATACAAAAGTTAAAACACCGCAAAGGAAAATATTTTTTTCTTCAAAATGACTCCTGCATATTCTAAAAATAACATCTAATACCAAAAATATAAAATTTTAATTTTGAAAAAAATAAAAATTGTACGCTATGCAACTATGTATTAAGAGTACCTACCTACCTGCCATAGAACATTTCTTTATTTTGAATTTTCTCATTATTGGCTAGAGGGATTTAGATTAAAAATTTTAAGTACAAATTTCAGATATAAGAATTAATAATATGGCATATCAAAATTTTCAAAAAAAAATTAAAGTTTTAAGAAAAGTTTTAATTTTTATTTTTGAAGATTCCATATCTCAAACACGAGTTGACAATTTTTTTTAATTTTGTTTCTATATGCATATAAAAATTAATTAATAAAAAACAGCTCCAACGATTTTAAACTTTTTTGTCCATACAATCATATTCAATATAGAATTAAGAGGGAATTCTTTTTTGTCTCCTCAAACTGTCAAAGGAGTTGTTTTAGCTGATTTCAATATTGTATTTCATGCTTCTTTGCATTTTTCTCTCATAGTTTCCATGTTCTAATATACAATTTTCTTAAACCTGCAGTGTCTGGAACATATGGCAAGTACGTGCGACCCAGTCGTGCATTTTATTTTATATTGCTCCCAAAATAAGGCCAATAGTATTGAATTTTCAAAAATTCTTTCCTTTGACATTTCTCGAACATTAAAAAACAAATTCTGTCAATAATAATGATTTCGATTTATCTACAATTTAAAACCATAACCCCAAAATTCGCTTGATTCATTTAACTCTGAACTAAAAATTGTTGTTTCAAGATGGCAAAGCTGGGACTGGTAAATCAATTGCAGGGATTTTTGACCTGACATAAAAGTCCAACGCATTCACTCATATACTCAGGAGAACTACTACTAATTTTTGTTAAATTAAATATTTATTTTCATTGGATAAATAATCGTAAACACTGAAAATCGTTCCGTGATAAACATTGATGTATCGTCATTGGGATAGAGCGGATATTTAGGTTAGGATAGGTAGAAGGGCTGACAGTTGATGTTGTTACCATCACACTTAAAAAGTGTTTTCATTTGTAATTTGATAATTTTGTTTGACAGCTCATTTCATTTTTGAATTTCAACTGTCTGTTATTCGCTTTTTGTTGTTGTTTTCTTTTGTCTCCTTCCATTGCGCTTTGACATTTTCATACCAAACCTTTTCAGAGCTCTTCAAACTGTGGCTAATTGGGTGTGTTCGTTAGGTTTTGACTTAATTTCCAACCTAATTTCGTGCAAATTTGGTTGAAATTATCTCATTTCGAAATGTGAATTTGTATGGGAAATGAGATGATTTCGTATCGAATTTGGAAATTTTCAACGAAATTATCTCATTTGGCCTAATGAAAACGTAGTATTAGATCTACATATATTGATCCGTTGTGATTATGGTATTTGTATCCCACTTAATGTAAGAACCATAGACGCATATGAAGTGAAGAGGGGAGCTGAGGTGGGCGCTGGAATTGCACATCTTAGAAAAATCGTCAGTAAAACTTTTCTGGTTGTAATACCTACCGAAGAAGCAAGAATTAACAACAGTGAAGGCAGTTTCAGACATCAAAATTTTGTGTGTTGCCTTCAGTTAGGTACAGGTGAACGTTACATAAACAACAAATTTTCACACCTTTATTTTGTCCGCCAAGCTTCTTAAACTAATGATTTGTCAACTCGGTTTATTGAACGGAGTGAAACGAATCAAACCAAATTAAGCGAAAACCGATTTGAACCAGTTAAAATTTTTCTCAAACCGAGTTAGCTTGAAAATGGAAAGGTTGTCACATTGAAATAGCGAAATCGCCAAATAATAAATACAAACAATAAATCGTCAAAAAATCTTAATTTTTAAAAATTTTCCACTCCATAAATAACCGAATTTAAAAATCATACAAAATGATAAAATAAAATAAAATTAATTTAGGGATGGGACAAAAATCGGGTGCGTTCAGATTCAGATTTTCGATGACTCCATGCTGCAAAAAGCAATGCATAAATCTTATATTTACATGAAAATAAGAAAAAATAAAATGCATGACTGCATCGCAAGTATTTGCTCTTATGTTCAAGTTGCTTGGAACTTTAGAACTTAAAAATAAGCAAGTTATATAAAAAATAAAAAAAAAATATAAAAAACATTACCATCGTTCAGTTAATTGTATAAGCAACTAGTTAAATAGCTTAGCGCTCAAGACCAAGTATGCCATTTATTTTTTGAAATAGGAATATATGCAAACAAAATTAAAAATCGTTGGAGTGGTTTTCTTAAAAACTAATTTCTTATATATAAAATTTTAGTAATATTTTAACGAAAAGTTTTGGGATGCCAATTTTGAGTATTTATTAATAGTACCTGGGCGAGCGAGCTCCGCTCGGCAAAACTTTTTTTTTTGTAGTTATTCGTATTAATATTTAAAATAAATCGAGGTGATAGGCTACTTCTCCCATCAACGTGGCAGTAATGTTTCTGCTCTAGTGATTGCACCCCAGCCTCATAAAATAATTTCCGCTGTAAAAGTTGCAAATATTTTCTTTCAAAATTTGTTTTAAATTTTGAGGACATATTATGAAATAAAAAAGTTGCCATGGTAATGGATGGATTTTAAATAATATACTTTCCAAATGTTTTTCATCTTCAAACAAACAAGCTCAAAATATTTAATCCAAATTGTTAGAGCCATTTTCGGAAAACCTTAAAATATTAAAATTGGTCGTGTCAGTGGGCGATTTTTATTAACACCACTTTCGAAGATTTGTCCACTATTAAGAGCAAATAAGAAAATGGTATTTTGATCGTAAGGGACGTCTCTGAGATATCAAGTAATAAGAGAAGTGGGCTTGGCAGTAGACTGGATTTAATAAAATAACCATTGAAGGTTTCTATCTCAAACAAACACTGAAAATCTCATTTTATCATTAGAGGTGGTTCTGGGAAACTTTAAAATAACAAAAGTGGGTGTGGTAGTGGTGGATTTAGATTAAACCGCTTTTTAGCTTTTTTGCTCATAATAACGAACTCTGAATATGTCATCCATATCGATAGATTTTTATCTTAGAAATCGAGAAATTAGAAAAGTGGGCATGGCCGGAGGCAAATTTTACGAAAATATTGCTCTAAATTTTTAACTTGCTCATACAAAGTAACTCTTAAAATTTCATTCAAATCGTTGGAGCCATTTCGAAGACGCAAATAAATAATAAAAGTGGGCGTGGCATTGGACATAATATTCAAACATTTTTAAATAATTTTCTTCTAAGTGTGAATAAACTCTTAAAATTCCGTCAAAAACCAAGGAGCCTTTTCCGAGGAACCAAGAAATAATAAAAGTGCGCGTGGAAGTAGGCGGATTTTACTGAATTTCGATTATTTATTTTCATTCTCATAAGAAAAAACTCTAAAAAAATATCATTTTAATAAATGTATCCCTCTTTCAGAAATCGAAAAATTAGAAAAGTGGGCGTGTCAGGGGAAGGATTTTACTAAAATTGCTTTTATTTTTTTTCTTGCTGATACAAACAAATTTGGAAAATTTCATCGAAATCGTCGAATCGCCATTTCTCAGAAACCAATAAATATTAAAAATAGGCGTGGCAGTAGGCAGATTTTTTGGAAATATTTTTCAATTTTTGTTTTTCTCATTAGAATTAACACTTTAAATATCATCCAAGTCATTTGAATCGATTTCATGAAATATAGCGTTTTCAAGAAATAAAGAAATAAGAAAATTGGGCGTGGCAGTGGGCGGATTTTGCAAAATTTAATTTTTGTATTTTTTTCTTAGTTATAGGAACAAACTCTGAAAATTTCATCCAAATCGTATGAGCCGTTTCCGAGAACCCAAATATATATGTACATATATACAAGATTAACTCGTTTAAAGTAATAAGATACATTTATGAATTCATTTCCAAAAAATATTCAAAATATTGAATTTTCAAAAAAAAAAACTAACATTTTTTTAAAAAATCCAAAATTTATTTTATTCAAAGTTTTGATATGTAATGTTATTGATATGTTAAAGGAGCTTTTGAATATAAAAATTTTTATTGAAATAGATTGAGCCGATAAGGATAAAATCGAAAATAGAAAAAAAAACGTTATATGGCAGGTATCGTTAATAACAGTTTTTGAAAATTTTGTTTTATACCTAAAAGTTTACCATATATACAGTAACACACCAATTTTTTTAAAACAAAATCGTTGAAGCTGTTTTTGAGATAAATTGGAAAATGAGGTATTTCGATTCGGTTTGTTTAAAATGAATGCTTACGGTTCCGTTTCGTTTTGTATCAACCCCGTCCTCGTGTGGACTCGGGCAGGGCGTAGGTACTGTTTGGACGATAACAGTCGAAGTAAACCGAATAATTGAAATTTTAGATCAATTAATTGACATTTGAATCGAAATATACTTTCTCTGTCAAATCATTGATTTACATGTGTTTGTGGAATTTCGATGAAAAAAATAATTTCCCACTCCAAATCTTAGTGCAAATTAATAAAATTTGGTGCACTTAATGATTTGTGGATTTTTAAATCTGTGGTACTGCTTATTTTTTTCTACTGCAAGCAGGGGCGTCACAATACAGGTCAGAACATTGTTCCAAATAAAAAAAAAAGTGTTGTTGAGGTCAGATACTGAGTCAAGTTTCAAATGTCATAATTTATTTATATACTCTCATATAACTCTAATACTAATTTGTACAAAACTTAAAGAAGAATGTCCAAAATTTTGAGAAATGTTCCCAGGGGATTTGAACTAAATTTAGTGCTAGTTTTTAAATAATTTTGTATTGAAAATTATTTTTATACCTAATCTGATCGAATCTAAAAGAAGTTTGACAATTTTGGCGGCTGGAAGTTGCCAATCAAATTTTAGGTCAACTACTCAAAAAATCAAATCTTCTTGAAACATTGTACAATTCAGCTTTCGAAATATTTTTATATGAAATAATACATTCAGGCACATATTTAAGACTTGACTCAGTTCCTGACTTCAACAATGCTTGTTTTTTTTTAATTTTGAAATTTTGGACCATGTTCTGATCTAAACTGTGAAGCCCCTGTTTGAAGTAGAAAAAAATAAACAGTACCACTGAATTCAGCTTTTTTAAATCATGAAGTGTACCAAACTTTATTAATGTGTATTAAGAATTGGCGTGGGAAATTATTTTCGTCATCAAAATTCAACAAAAGGACCACTTTCTGGTGGCGAGAAAGAAATTGCTCTACGTTTGCATAACGTCACCTATTTGATTGACCACTGGCGTTTGTACAGATTTTCTCAGAGACTGGGTTAGAGATAGTAATAGTTAATCGCTAAAAACACAATTCTGACACAATGAACTGTTGTAACAAGTGAAGCGGCTTATTGCCAGGTGTGCTCGGATCACGCCACTGTTAAATTTTTACCAGAGTTTGCAAAGTCTGGACGAGGTCCTTAGGAAATTGGAGTAAACCTTCACACCAATCTACACATCTAGTCTCACAAATCGATTTTAGTGGATGATATTGATATTTGAGGAAAGAAATTTCCTCTTTCATTACTGCGTCTCAAACAGCGGGTACTTTGAAATTTGAATGATATCCTTCCTTCTGGATCTCCGTGATACCACCTCGAATTTCAGAAATCATAATGTCATATCTATCTGTTCCTATTCCCACTAGACTCGAGTGTAGGTTTCAGATTAGTTTCGAGCTGGGATTTTGGCATGAAGCAATACAGTAGCGCTTTTTACAGCTCGATTGTGATTAATAAAATAAGCATGTGCTTCTCTTAATCTTCTTTCTGTCCAGAAATATCCTAAATCAAGGATATTGTCATAACCTCTGGTAGTTTTTTGACCTCAACCAACACCACCAGTTGCGAAGAAAGAGCCGTACGTACAAAAAAAACTGTTTAGTATGTGAAAACACAAGCCAATGATATTAGATGAGATGCTTATGGCGAAAATAGCGCCTACCGTCCTTACCTGAGCAAGTTCTAGGAAATCGGAAACTTTTAGTGGAACAAAATAAAGTTTTTCGATTACATTTCATTACATCATATTTTATGCTTCATTCGTTTTTGCTAAAGGGTAAAAATTATGGTACACATTTAGCTGAATTCTTTTGTTGTTCTTCAAAACAAATTATTAAATTATTTTTAAGTAAAATAAACGTAACTAAAACCGCAGTAATTGCAACTCAAATGAAAACTGCCTTATTTCACTGCAGGAAGAATTATAGGTGTGATGGGTTTTTTTCGTGAAATTTTAGCTTTTTACGCATTTTTGTATTTTCTCATTTTAAATACGCACAAATGCTTTATTAATAACCAATTGTAGGCAAGTTAGTGAAACCATATTTTAACGATGGAATTCATACAAGTTCTAAATATGCATTTACAACTGGGAAAATCTACATTATGGGCCACGTCATTTCTCCATGACACCCCCACGATATCATCGCCCTAATATATTGACATTCCATTAGTTTGAAAATGTACCTTTTAAACTGCTGATCATATGTTTTCAAGGCTCTCTTTTAAAATTCGTTATCCGTCTGTTTCTATCTCTTTCCATTGCTGAGATGTTCAGGATAATTTTGACATACATACATATCCATCAAAATTATCCAGTTCAAAAATTGTTTTGACTTTTAGACAAATTTTTGCATATTCGTCAAATTTCCCATACAATTTTTCTTAAAGAATTATTTTTGGATTATATCCATACGAATTATAATATTTCGCTAGGAGAACGTAATACATGCTGTGCACATATGCCACAATCCTGAAAATTATTTTTCTCTCCATCTGCCTTGCGTGATGCATACAAGTTTTGCTGTATTTTACAGGGACTTGAACTGCATAGCGTTAAAACCTTCAGAAACCTCCATTCGGACTGACTGCACTATAAAGCTCCTCCTCCTAACCTGCGCTAAGTTGAAAAAATGCCCTTTAACGAATTCTGTATTTAACTCAGAAACTGCTTAAACGGCTCTTGGGGATTGAATGATATCTATATCAAAAAACATTCGAAGTTGTTGTATTATCCCAATGCCAAACCGATTATTAACCGATTAAAGGTACAAATAAAAGCTACATAAATCATACCGTTCTTTTTTCATTCATTTTCATTTCTTATCACATTTTGTTCTTTTTTTTAAAAGAAACATAAACAAAAACTCAAATTGGTGTCGCTGTGTTCCGATATCCATCAATACCTAAAGCACGATAATTTTAAATGAATTATGCTTACCACACGCAAATGCCAGCTTTATCTTGAAGCCGTCACAATTCCCACGCCCACTTTTAGTAAATTTAAATCAATTTGTCCACAAAACTCGTGTCTTATTGATATTTTCACTCAGTTAAAAGTTCGCATGCCTAAAGCAACAAAATGCACTACAACACCGGGGTACAGTATACCCAAACCTATACATTTGGCTGATATTTTGAAAATCCATAATTACGCCATAAATTGGCAGTGAAAAAAAAGTATGGCCCCGGATATCGTTAAACTGCAGCTGGAGAACAATAATCAAGTGGCTTACTGACAACAGCATATTAAAAATAAATAAATGCTTCGCAGTAAAACAAATTGCTTGGTCCGTTGCCGTTGGGTGGATGGAATATTCATTGGTTGTAGTTATTGGCGGGTGATGGCAGAAAACAGCCCGTTGCAACAACCTCCCCCGCTGTGAATAATTCTGACGACTGACGCCACAAAACACGAGTAATGCAAAGAACTTGCTTGTTTAGTAACACCACAGTACCAGCGCAGCATAGCCCTAAAGAATTTCTAAGACATTCACAAAAAAATATAATTACTTGCAAAATTATTGTGGTGCGATGATTAGCGTGTTATGATTGAATGTACCCCAAGGGAAAATCATTTTCCCTCGCCGTCCAGTGGCCACCATTCACATCCAAAAGGTAAAAAAAAGAAAACCTCTAGATTGGCATGGTGGTAACTGCGATTGGACAGCCATCTGGCTGGAGCTGCTGTTCGACGAGTGGCGCTATTGTTCTGATATCTGTTCAATGACAGCCTGAGCAGCTTAATAGAGAGCCAACTGAAACTGCAACTGCATCAGCAGCTCTATATCAACCGCGGCAACATAACAAACACAAATATCAACCTCCAGCAGCACAAAAAAACAGCAGCTGACCACGACTTTTAGAAGTTAGTATTTTCCTATTCTTTTGAGTGTGGGTTCAAAGTCAAAACGAAAAGTTCATTGCATTTCGGTGTCGATATCTGATCGATTTTGATTGTTTAAATTAATTCTAATCGATAAATAATAATCTTGAGACGTGTTGTAATTTATGTTGTTCGTTTTGCTATTGTTTTTGCTGTTTTCATTTCGATGCAAAAGTCTTGTCTTTTTGTAATAGAGGCAGACATTGTTTGTTCTTGTTGCTGATTGATTTATGTGCATTGTGAGATGGAAAACACTGTGTCGCTGGCGATTTATTTAGATTGAGTGTTTTGATTTGGAATTCAATTTAATTGTTTTTATATTTGAGTAATTGAATTACAATGGAAACACTTTGAAATTGAATGATAAGTTTGGATTAGTTTATCTTTTTTGTGGGATTCTGTCCGCGAATAATGATTTTTGTTTTTCTATAAAACGAAAGAGTTGATGCACGAACTTGCTTTAGCTTTATTTGGTGTATATTTTGTTTTTTAGTAGCGGTAAGGAACTTTATAGAAATATTTCAATTTAATCCAAATATATCAAACAGTCTACATCTATTCCTTTCATCTGACATTATCGCAAACAAAAATGGTTGGGAGTTGTCAGTCACAGAGCCATGGTTTTTTACCAGCCGTGGCGCCACTGACTTTTTGAATTTGTTTTTATACAAATAAACTGTAAATCTATACATAAATCTCATGGAATATACTTACCAAATAAATCTATATTAAATCTCTTTGATCCATTTATCGTATGGAGCAAAATCATGAAAAAAATAAACTTCTTAAATTGTTGCACAAAAAGGAAAACTTTTTCTCTTTAATTCTTTAAAAATTAAAAATTCATTTCATTTAAAATTAAAAACAATATACAACTAAAACTAATTTCTTTCTTAATATAAAATTAAACATACAAAAAAAGCTCACAAACAAAATAACAAACTTAAAACAAAATGTTTTTTTTTCTATTTTTTAAAAAAAGCTAAACAAAATCTTTCAGTTAAACAAAAAAATAAAAACTATACAGAAAAAAATACAATTATGATTAAAGTTAATGGCATCAAAGAACACGTTAATAATTTATTTGCTTTTTTGTTCATTCAAAAATCAAAATACTTTTCTCATAACATTTTGAAATAGTTTTTTTTTTGTTTTGTTTTTATTTTCTACTTTATATTTACAATTGAAATTTTTTTCTTTACAAAAAAAATATATAGTTTATAGTTTTTTTTTTTCTTGTTGTTGTGTGAAGCTGTGAATTAAATTTAACACCACTTTTAATTTATGAGCCAATGCAAAGTGCTGATTATAATATTTCAAAGTTTTTATTTGTTATTAATGTTTTTTTTTTGTTTCACATTTACAAAATGTGCAGCTTAGAGACACAAAATATAAAACAGTTTACTTAGTTTTCTAATTTTTAAATGTACATATTTTTGAACAAATAGTTTCAATTTCTCAAAAAAATAATAGTTTGAAGTTGATAATCTTTGCTATTGAAAAATATATTAAGACAATGCAGTTGCATGCACAGGTTTGAAGCACAGCTCACAGTTTGTGTTTTTTGCCAGAGTTACCACAGAAAATCAGATCGAAAAGTTACCAATTATTAAAACCTTAAACATTTGCCTTAAACAATGTTTTTCCATTTTGTTTTATTTGTTTCAACTTAACTTGTGATCGCTTTGGTCTTAATTCCTTCAGTTGTGTTAAGCTATTTTTTTCCAAAAACACTTTTTTCAGGAGAGAATTTGCTGTTCAGACTTTTCTAATATATAATAAGTTTTGAAATATGATTATTTTGAAAGACTTGTAACGATATATTCATATTTGGACAAATCTGATTATACGTAAGTCAACACCAATTCTCACAATCTTTGTGTGTAAAAAGTGTATCGAATCTATAAAATGCAAGAAGTGGAAACTCTATTTCTTACTTCTCTTGGGTGTCAGTTGTTGTGCCAGTGTGTTGCATGCTAAATTTTGCAAGCAATTTTTCTTCTTAAGCTCGACGTAAATATGAATATGATAAATGATTACCTGCTTGACATGCAATTAGCTAGCTGTACTTCTTATTTATCTGAGGTGTAGATACCACACCACCCTATATAAACTCTTGCTGCTATCCACTTGAAAATGCTTAATTAATTAAATCTTATAGATTTCAATTAGAGGAGAAATAGTGTTTATGTCTATGCACTGGTAGTGGAGTGGGTTACATTATAACAAGCACGCAGATGCAGAGTTTACTGGTATTTATTAGCTGAGAATAATTGTTGCATAGTGCACCCGCATGCAATTATTATTAGCTAGCTTATGTATCTGTATCTCTACTATGAGCTGTATAAGAGTGAGAAATTAAAATCAATGTTACTAAGTTGGCAGCCTCACAAGTCATTTGTCACTATTTTTTGAACAACAATAACAAAACAAATGGCATGACATGGTTGTACATAGTTGGTGTTGTTTTTCTTTTTAATTAATTAGTTGGAATAGAAAATTTTCTCTACAAAAAATGAAGATTATCTATATCTATACTATATTATAAAGATGAAACATTTATTTGTTTGTTTGTATTTTTGTACCTATGTAGGGGGTAATCTCTGGAAATATTCAACCGATCCTTAAAATTCTTTAATAAATGGAAAGATAATAATGTCCCTGAGTAACATAGGCTAAATTTTATTTGGATACAAATTAATTGCAAAGTTAAAATCGAAATTTTTGTATTTTTTTTTTGGGGTATTTGTGAGTTTTGATTTTTATATTTCGAAATTTCAAATACTCTATTTGAGTTTGAAAGGTTATTCTCAGGGGGAGGCTTAACGGTTAAAAAATTCAATTTGTAGGGATAAATGGGGTAAAAACAAAAATGATATGAGATAACAAAAATTCTTTTTCTGTTTGATAGAGTTTACTAAGAGGATGTTGTCTTCATACATAGGGTGAAATGGGGTAGAAATTAAAAATGAGTATATGATTTAAAAAAAAAATTGAGTTGGGATGGTTATTCTTAAAGGCTTAAGGACTGAAGACATTCCAAAATTTAAATACTTATAGTGTGAAATGGGGTTTGTTAAATACGGAATCTGATTTTGAATGTCATTTTTGCATTTGAAAGGTTATATGTAGAGGATATCATTCGAGAATTTTGCCTAACCGAGCAAAGCCGGGGATGGCCAGCTAGTAATATAATATATTTGTTGGTCTTTGGGGTATTCAACAAAAATGTATGTTTTCCGACTTTCAGTACCTCTTATTTTTTTCAACGATTTTGAACATGATTTTTGTTCATGCCAACGTAGACCCCCGACGAGTCTCCCGTGGACCCCTGGGGGTGCATCTGGACCACTTCGGGAATCACTGGTCTAGAATCTTATTTCCAAACAAAAAACTATATAGAGACTTTTTTTCATTTGTGATCAATTGATTTTTAAATACAAGAGAATAACTTTATGTGTAAACAAAATTTAAAAAAATCTGAAAATCGAGATATGAACATGTGAAAGTCAAGAATTGCAAAATAGAGGTTTCAGAAATAATTCACGATAAATCAGAATGATGATCCATCAAAATTTATTATTTTTAGAAACATAATTTAAAAAATGTTACCCGTATTTTTCAAATTTTGTGTTTAGCCTTTATTTTTAGTGTAGTGAGTTTTTTAAATTTGCACATTTTTTTTTAGGAAAATAGCATAGTTGAAAAACACCAAAATTAAGAATAATTGCATGGCAAACCTATGCCTTGACCACATATTGACTGGCAACCCATGCACAAATTATTTTTTAGACACTACCTTTAAAACCGCTCATCTGGTACCTTTGTGAGGGTAGGTCGTCCTATGGGGGGATCATAGACTAGTATAATCGATTTTTGTAAATTTTTCTACGCAGATGCCTTGTTTTTAAAAACTTAATATTTCAAAAACGCTAAAATCAATATTATGACACTTGCTTTCTAATAGTTTCTTAACATTTTCTAAGAGTTTAAAAGATTAAAAGCAAATTGTTGCGTCCAACACGTCATCGTCAGTCTAAGTGAATCGATGCCTTGGAGCAGTTTATGCCTACCACAATCCATAATGAGGCTTAATTTTCTTTAAATAGGACCCTGAATAAACAAGATGGTCTGTTTTATGCAATGAAAACACTTAAATAGTTCACCAGCAACCGTTCCGCGACCAACGCGTTTGGGCATCGAATTCACGCAGAAAGGATTACTGGACCTTTCTTCTTTTTCGAAGACGACGCTAAAGCAGTTGTTATCATCATTAAAGATGCGTTTTATGAATTATTGCTTCTGCGACGCAACGCATACGTTGCCTTTAACAGTAAAAACAAAGTGCTAGTTAAAAATCTTCGTTTTGTGTTGAGGCATAGCAGGGTTTCCAAATAACATAATTGGATAACTGAAAATATCCTGCATTTCAGCGCATAAATCAACTAGGGTTTTTGAGAAAGATTTTATGGTTAATTACGAAAAACCCTCCTCGAGCACAGCCCAAGAATCGAGTAGGCCTTATGTGTAAATTTGGATATTTTCCTACAAAAAACCCTCCTCGACGACAGCGCAACGTGTGCGCTGTGCCGTAGGAATAATTCATAATTGGCGATGGAGATTGGTTTTTGAAAATAAAAATAAAAGTGCACCTCAAAAAAACTTTCTTATTATTGGCTTTACCGATTTAAATTAATTCCATTTAAAAACCGGACTAAGCACAACTAAATGAGATTGAAGATCGAGTTTGCACCTTGCACTCGTTAAATAGCTATGACTCCAGCTTTTAAACTTGGTGATAACACGAAAAGGTTGTCGTTGTTCATTCAAAATGACTCAATTAAAATTAAATTTTTCATACATCAGAATCTTCTTAAGGAAAAAGCAAATATTTAAAAATAGAGGTACATTAATATTGAGATTAAAAAAAAAATGTTATTTTTAAAATGATTCGTTGATTTTTTTTATTTTAATTGTATCTTCATATTGATAAAATATGAAAACTGGTGAATCAAAAATGTTTCTTAAGGATTTTAAATAAATTTATATAAGTATTAGAATATTGTATTTTTTTGTTAATTCATCCAACAATTTGCAAAATTTACTATGCATTATTAATATGCTTAAAAAAGTCAAATAGAATTCTTTTGTTTTAGCATAAACGAGGTCTTTTAACAAATCAAACATGAATTTCATTATTTTGAACATTATTCACTAATAATATCCATTTTTTTAGTTCAATATTAAAAGTTTTGTATTTCATTTAATATCATGAATTTAGGAATATTTCTTTTCAAATTTGTTTGGCATCTTTAAAAAAATGTAATGCACTTCAAAATGCATTTAATAAAAAAAACAAAAGTACACCTATACCTTTAGAGCTGCAATAATAAACATTAAACAATAATAATTATTATTATTTTTATCTTTCCAGATACCTACACTAGATACCTTATTCTTGATTTAAGATCACTATCGTACACCACCATACGTTTTACTTGGTAATACAGTAGACGCTCGATATAGTGAAGTAATAAAAACCAGGTCTGTTCACTCTTTCGAGATTGTTCACTTTTTCGAGCGGGAGTTTTTAAAGGCTTTCTAATGGTGAATTTGAGCCAAAATGCACATTTTGTTCGGTGTGAATGTTTTTTTCATTTATTTAAGCGTTAAACAAAGCTTTCTTTCAGGTCTAATAAGAAAACAGACACAATTCCTCATTGTTCTCAAGCAATCTTAAATGCTTGCGAGATATTTTTATACAAAATACATTTTTATATAAAATATTGTGGGTTCACTATTGTGGATAGTTAACTATTTTGAGATTCACTAAATCGAGCGTCTACTGTATTTTCATTTTAAACTTCAATATGAGGTCAATATCAAGAGCAGAGTATTAATAATAATTATTATTATTGTTAGCAAATTTTGATTGATAATAATAAAGTGAAGGCGAATAAAAAAAATGCTTGTTTGAGAGTATAGATTAGTTGGCGGTGCAATTCTGGATCTTGATTCGATTAGACACTCAACTCATATTATAGTTGATTTATTGTCTTTTGATATTTTGTCTATGTATATTGTATAGCTTTATGCTAATAAAGTATTTTTTTTTATAAATAATTTCATATATAGTGTAGTGTAGAACTCTCTTTGAGAAGCTTGAGAAATTTAACAACTGTGGGTTCACAGGGAAAAAGTTGTTCTTGTTAAGTGCATTAATGCTTGCAATTAATGTGCATAACAGTTTTATTTGAATCGATTAATTGATCGACTTTTTGATAAGATGGGCATTTTTAATTTAACTTATAAGAATAAGGTGTTATAGCAATTAACTGAGACTTAAGTTACAACAATTTTATTTAGATTGGTGTGAAGTAAACAATATTATTTAGATTGAAGTTCGAAGCAAAATAATATTGCATAAATATATAATTTTAACGGAAAAGACTTGTTGTCATTTTGAATTAGATTTAATTTTCAAGATTATAAGTTGAATGCTGCAACAATGTTGTTTAAGTGGATTCCAAGAAGATACAATTATATATGTATTTATTATTATATATAGTATTACTATAGTTAACTTAAATAACTTTGCTCTAAAATTAGAATTTTTAAAAGTTTCAATAATTGCTATTACATAATTGAGAGTTTCAATATTTGTCTACCCCTAGTAGTACAGGGGGCCGATTCTGGTTTTGTGAAAAAGTGAATCGAATAAATCGTTTTCACATTCGCTGTCAAGCATTGCTTTCATTTTTTCGATTCATTTGGCACAAATAAGCGATTCTGGTTCTGCGAATGAAAACTATATTATCGATGCTTGAACCACCTTACCATTTCTCCTGAAAACTGCACGATTCTCTCAATTTACTTGTGTATGTTGAAGAGAACAGAGAAATGCGTGAGATAGGAACACTTTTTTCTTTATGGATTTGACAGAGAGAGAGATATGATTGAATTTGTCATTTCTTGTTCGTATTCACGCTTTCATTTTAGATATTCGCTTCCAAATGACGGCGTGAAAGCAAATTATTCATAATGAAAGTTTTTGATGTTTGGTTACACATTTTCACAGAACGAGAATCGGAATTAGTGTGAAAGCGTGAAAAACTGTTCGTTTCATTTTTTCACAGAACCAGAATCGGCGACCTACATATCTCATCGGGTCATTGCAGATGCTAACCAATAGCTTCAGTCTAAACATTTACAAAGACTTTTGGTCGACAAGCTTTATCTGGTGACAATGGTTGGAAAATGTACTTTTCAGGTTGTTTTTTAAGCATAGTGTACTAATAATATATGTACCTAAGTTACTTTTTTACATGGGATATCAAATGAAAGCCGAAATTTCCTTAACATGATACCAATGGTCAGACAAACTCTTTTTGGCTGTATCGTCAACTCCGCAGAGCCAATCCCTTTGAGCAAAGATCATTACAGGTTCAGCTTACGGAAATAATACCTATGGCAGTTTTTTTCAGAGAATCACAGAGGCGTAAAGTAGGATAAATTTGGATCATCTTTCTTATCATAAACTTCTCTATGTTTCTCGTTTTTAATATTTTCTTCTCACAAAAGAGTAATTTCACTATAGCATTTACCAATTGAATTGCGATAAATTTTTAAGTGATTTTCCATGCACAGTTACTGATTTTTAAAACTAAATATAGCATTTGCAAATATAATTAACCAAATAGCAACTAGGTTAAGGCTTTCCGCAAATGAATTTCATACAAATGTCAATATGTATATTTAACTCAAAAGCAAATTATTTTAAACAAAGGTATTGTAATTGGCCTTGTGGATGATTCATCAGTAACTGGAGGGATGTGAGTTTAAATCAAAGTAAAGACGAAAACAATGTGCATTTATTTAAAATAAAGCGAAAGCTAAGAACCTTATTGCGAGAGTGAAAAACACTTACAATTAAAAATAAGAAAAACATTTACTAATAGACTTTTGGAATATCGATAATCGACTTGAAGCCTATTTGACTTTTAGTGTACCTATTTTTAATAGACTCTTGCATAAGATCGCTCAAGTGATAATATCACGATATTTTTAGATAATTTTCTTCTAAATGTTTCTCTTTTGTCATATTATGTTTGTAAAATTATATCCATTCATGCGATTATTATACATTTTTTGCCTAAATTCGGTACATCATGAAAATCTTACACGTTTTTCTCTAAGCCTATTGATTGTATGAAAAAAGTATGTCAATACATTTTGTTAAGAATCACAAAAGCCACAATTTTTTTTACATTCTGTTTACGAAAAACACCCCAAAATATGTTTGCTCTGGCTCAAAATAAGGGTCCCTTATAGGAATTGCTTAAGACAAAGCCCTTCACCAAAATTCACATAAAACTTATATCAACATTTAAAATAAGTCTAAGCTAAGAAAGTAACCTGCTACTGATAAACCTCTTGTCTTGTATTAATATGCAGAAAACAAATAAATTAACAAAATTATCAAACCCATTTTCGAAAAATCGATTTTTTCAAAAGCATATATGTAGATATGTATATATTTTGATTTTTTAATTTAAAAATTTACTCTATATCGTGTTAGCAATTTTGATCAATATTAAAGGAATATTTTTTGAGAAAAAAAAAATATTTCTTAATGGTTTTTAAAAATTTTGTTATTCTATCTTACCATTATTTTTGAATACAGAAACAATTTTTTTAAAATCTTAAATTTGGTGTTAAAAAGCCGCTATTGATGCCAATTTTAGAAAATAACTACACGTAAACCTTGAGTTTTTAAAAATAAAAACTCAAATATTTTGTCCATCATTCCATTATTAAAAAATATTTTTTATTTGAAAATCTTTTTATTGAACAGCTATGCTACTCGATCTTTAAAAAAAAACAAATAGATAAATAAATTTGACTGGTGACCTTAAACTCTCAACTATTTTTTGCCGAGTCCGAATGGCTAGATGAGAACATATCCATGACAAGTGTCAAGTATACTCTTGGAGGATTTGTCAGTTCCTCGCAAGAGGCCCCTTCCTTGGAAAAAACATCAGTTTCTAAAACTTGCTCTTATGTGTATACATCTTAGAATTTTAGAAACTGTTTACATACAAATATGGAAAAATGTTTAAAGCATGGTATTCGTTCTTTAAAATGCTTAAACAACTCCTTAAACAGTTAAAGCTGAAGAAAATGAAAGTATCATATGAAATAAAATTATTTGAAAATCATTGTAGTGGTTTAAAAAAAATGTTTGCTTATATATTTTCAAAACATTTTTAAGGACAAATTTTTGTATTCAAAATTATAAGCCTGGTTTCGAATTTTCAAAAATATATTTTAAATTCATAATGCTTTTTCTATATTACATATAAGTTAACTGTTCTAATAATAGCACCCAGAATAAATTTTATCAAAATCTTAGTAGTCGTTTTCGAGAAAAACGAGATTTTTTTTATAGGATTTGTATTGAAGTATACCATGTTTTTCTTGCATAAAAGTAAAATATCTTTTAAAAATATTTTTCAAAGTGTTTAAAAACTGCAAAGTAGGTGCCGGTTTTAAAATCATTGTCGTTTTTGAATTATGGAGTTTTCAACAACAACAAAAAAAAAAAAAATCAAAAAATATATTTTTGAAAATTTTGGCTATGTACATATGTACATATAAACGATATTAATTGAAATTTTTGAAAGATTCTGCATAAAACAAAATTAGCAAAACCAGTTATTCCGTTTCCAAGAAGATCGAAGATAAGAAAAATGGTCCTGCGGGAGGTATGTCTACCATTTATAACCATTTTCTGAAAAAATATGGTTTTCCATATTTTCTGGGTCTCCAACTACAGTACAAAAACATAAACAAGGAGATGGCGGAAAAAATACCGACAGATTTCAAAATAAATTAGAAAAAAAACAGTACTAAATCTAAAGTCAATTTTTTCACGTCTGATGTGAATTCCTTTTTTTTGTCGTATCTTCCTTTGTGTTTTTTTTCGTCGGAAATAATGTTACCGTCAATTGATTGTGTAACAAAAATAAGTGGAGACTTGGATCTAGTAATCTTTTTCGATTTTTATGTACAACAAAAATCACAACGAAATTTTTCGTTTATGATTTCGTTGTGTCAATTTTTATATGGAAATTTTCGTTTCACTTCAGCTGCGTACTTTGCTTTAGCAAAAAGTAAACTGTATTTTATTTTTCAAGAAAAGTTGGGTATCTGTTTTTGAGAAAAACGAGTTAGATTGTGTAAAATTGCTAAACGAAAAATAACATGCACAGCTATCGTTGTTTTAAGTTTTAAATAATGTGAAAAAGCTTTTATCAAAAACCACCAAGTCTGAGGAAAAACAATGTAGCTGCTTATGCTGTAGCCGAATAGACAGACAGAATTATTGTGAGACCCACTTTTACCGTCTTCCTTATCATCGTAGTGACAAACCTGATCAAAATCTCGAAGTTCAATTTTTTTTTATGAATATGCATAACTTGCCATATAGTAGGTACCCTTATATCACAAGTGAAACTGTGTCGGGGAGGTAATCAAAAGACCCTCATGTAGACCTTGGTACCAAAAATTTATCCCCCGCGAAGTAGTCCGTTTGTTGAATTTCGGCGACAGAAATCATTTCCCACCCCAATTCTTATAATGCAAGTTAATGAAATTTGGTACACTTAATTATTTGGGGATGTTGAATTCAATAGTACTTCCTATTTTTTTCTACTTCAAACAAGGACTACACAATTTAGGCAAGAAAATTTTGAAATGTCCTAAAATAAGTTGCTGAATATGTATTTTTAAATGAAAATGACTCCAATAATGATTTGTAAAAAATTAAAAAAAAAAAATATTCCAAAATGTTGAGTAATGTTCCTAAGGGACCGAAACTAATTTTTGTGCTCGATTTTTAAATTTCTTGTATTGGAAATAATTTTAAGGCATTATCTGATCAAACCTGCAAAAAACTTTCACAGTTTTGATGGCTGGAAGTTGCCAATCAAATTTAAGGTCAACTACTCAAAAACTCGAAAAGTTTACAAATTATCTAAAGTTATATTTTTAATAATGTTGATATTTTTTCTGGTTGCATTATTTAAATCTGATATCAGGCTAAGAATTCTGATAGAAAAAACTGTTAAACTACCATTATTTTGTATATATAAAAATATAATATAATAAAATATATATACAGGGTGTCCCGCACCTGAGTGGAAGTATCTTAGGGTGTGGTTCCTGGGTATATTCTAAGAAAAAAATTGTATGGGGGGAAAGTTGTATCTCCCCTCCCTGAGGCAGGGGGGGGAGGTTCTGCTATAATTTTTTTGAAAGTTAATACTCCATTCTTGCATTTGGTTATTAAATCAAGTTGTTTAAGCGAATAGTTTTTGAGAAATTAAATTTCAAAGCCAAATTTGTTTAAAAAAATTGTGATTTTTTTTTTCTTAAGTCGATATTTTTCAAAATCTTATGCAATTAAGTGCTATTTTTGTGTTCAATATTCATTGCCCTCATTATTTTGTAATCCATTACCGAAAACTAAATGTGAAGATCTTTCTTAGTTTTTGAGAAATTAAGAAAAGACAAAAGGTACTTTTCTCAAAAAAGCCCGAAAAAATTAATTTATTCAAGAATTATCCAAAATTTAACCCTTTTTTCGGGCTTTTTTAGTAAAAGTACCTTTCGTTTTTTCTTAATTTCTCAAAAACTAAGATAGATATTTACATTTGATTTTCGGTAATGGACAAAAAATAAATGAGCGCAATGAATATTGAACACAAAAATAGCACTTAATAACGTAAAATTTTGAAAAATACCGACTTAAGAAAAAAAAATCACAATTTTTTTAAACAAATTTAACTTTGAAATTTAATTTCTCTAAAACTATTCGCTTAAACAACTTGATTTAAAAACTAAATACAAGAATGGAGTATTAACTTTCAAAAAACTTATAGCACATTATTAGATGTGTTTTCGTTGATTTTCAATGTTTTTTTTGGCATTTTAAGTCAATTTTTAAGAAACTGCGATACAACTTTCCCCCCATACAATTTTTTTCTTAGAATATACCCGGGAACCACACCCTAAGATACTTCCACTCAGGTGCGGGATATAAAATATAAATATATAAATAATGGTAGTTTAACAGTTTTTCCAACGGTCAACTATTACAATTCTTAGCCTGATGTCAGGTTTAAATAATCCAACCAGAAAAATATCAACATTATTAAAGGACAATAGGAGAAATTCAATGATTACTGACTGACTGATACACTAGGCACTTTTATTTGAAAACAAAATATGATAAAGATGATAGGATTAGGAGGTGCTTTCATCGCCATAATATTTATAGTTCATAATTACATAACATAATTTTTAAAGCTTCTACCGATAAAATTGATGGATTCATGCGATTCAGATGGAAATTCTTAGCTTAACTGCTTTAAAAAGTGTTAATGCCTTTATGACATTTTCATATGGTCAGCCACCGAAAAACAGATGCGTTAGTTCAATAAAGCTGAAACTTCTTTTTTTACTGAACACCAGTTTTTATTATTATGTACTTGCGATTATAGGTACTATAAGGCAAGTTTTGGATTCATGCAAAAAAAAAAATTAAATAACAATCAAACATGATATTACGATGATAGAGAACACCAAAAAAGTGGGTGGCACAATTCTGTCTGTCTGTCTGTCTGCCTGTTCGTCTACAGCCTAAACGGCTCGATCGATTTTCTTCAAACTTGGTACATAGGCGTTTTTGGTGATTCTGCAGACACGTTTTTTTCATTTTTTTTTAGAACCAAAAATAACGGTACCTGCCATACATTTTTTTTTGGCAAATTAACATAATCGTATTTTTCTCAAAAACGGCTCGACAACTTTTCTTAAAAAAAATTCAATAAATTTATTTTAGTAAAGGCTTTCTTTGGGTGGAAAACCATTTTTCAAAAATGGTTATTAATGGTACCTCCCAAGGAACCATTTTTTTAATTTTTGATTTTCTTTAAAATGGTATAACCAATTTCAATTATTTTTTTTATGTAGAAGCTTCCAAAAAATTTTAATAGTTTTGTGTACCAACATTTTGTGAAAAAATATTTTTTGAGTTTTTAAAAAATATTTCAAAATTTTTTTGGAAAATCAAATATTTCGAAAACGGCATCATAGATTTTTTTGAAACTAGATATTTAAGACTTTTTTAGTACTCTCTAAAATATTTTTAGAAAAAATTTTACATTTATGAAAAAATAACGGTACCTTCCATACAAAAGTGAAAAAACCGCAATGGAAAATATTTGTTTGCTTGAAAACGACTCCTACGATTTTCATTAAACTTTTTTCATATACTAAAATTAATACGATCTACCATCAACAATTATAAAATTTTACACATAGCAACTATTAGTAGTACCTGTCATAGAACGTATTTTTTATTTTGAGTTTCTCGTTATCAGCTTAACGGATTTGAATGAATTTTTGTGTATACAAATTTCAGATAAGATTAAATAATATTGCATATCAAAATTTAAAAAAAAAAGTTTTTGAATTTTTAAAAAAAGTTTCAAACTTTTTTTTGAAAATTCGATATCTCAAAAACGGGTTGACAATTTTTTTTCAAATTTTGTTTTTATATACACATAAATATATTGTTTAAATCTGCATAACAAAATTTGTTCTTAAAAATGTTTTTAGAATTTTATATATAAAAAATTAATTTAAAAAAAAACCGCTCCAACGATTTTAAAATCTTTTTTCCCATACAATCATATTCCATCATGAATTAAGATGGTATACTTTTTTTTCACCTCAAACTGTCAAAAGAGTTGTTTTGCTAAATTAAATGTCGTATTTCATGTTTCTTTACATTTTTCTCTCATAATTTCCATGTTTGTATATACAATTTTCTTAAACTCGCAGTGTCTTGAACATAAGAGCAAGTACGTGCGACCCAGTCGTGCATTTTATTTTTTATTACTGCGATAGTAAGGTATGATCAAAAATTATGAGTTTGTGTGCATCACATTTTTGAAGGAATATATCATTAAATCAATTAGGCCAAAGCACTTTAATTAAATCACAGAAAACTAAATGAAATTGCAATCTCAAATCTAAATTCCAACTAAAAATAACAGCCTTCTACAGCAAAAATATCATGTAATTTGCAATGACGTCTCCTAGTCATATAAAATGCTTTTCACTCCTCCATTGAACTAAAATTAATTGCTAGTTATTTGCAAAAAGGCATTTGTCCGTGCGTTTTTCACAATTTTCATTAATCTTAGTTAATTTTTTGTGTGATTGCTATCTTCACGCGGCACGGTGTGTCATGTATAGTTAATTTATTGAAACCAATAATCATTAATAAACATGATATGTGCGATGACTAAAATATGAAAAACAATAATGTCATTGTTAAATTTAAATAAAACAAACATTAGATTTAGGGGGAAGGTGGGGAACTATTACATGACCGAGGACAAACCTACATAAAGTGACAATAAAGACAAAATATGAAAAAGAAGTATTTTTAGTTCTGCAAATAATCTTTATGAAAGAAGGTGTCTTCAAATAAATTTTAGTACGAGTAACCGGAAAAACACTGCCCAAGAAAAATTGGCTCTATTTTTCGCTTCTGACTCATGCAGTCTCACACTATCATAATACTTTGAAGTTGAATTCATAATTTGCTTCATTTTTATTTGTCAACAAATACTTTTTGTTTAAAATGGCCTTTTGGAATTTATATTAAATTGATCAAATAATCACAATTTGAATTCTTTTGAATAAATATTAATAAAATCACAATTATTATTAAGAAAAATGTGTTAGTTTTTTAATTGAAAATTTAAAAGCATCTGCGCGTGCTGCATTTTTCTCTAAAGTCTTTTGGAAAATATAATCCGGCACAATTTATGGAATCTTAACCATTTATCTTGATCACAAACAAGTGTTTAACATAATTTTTAGATTATCATTTTAAAGCTTATATTAGCTTAGTCTTATGCAATTTAAAAACACACGGCTGGCTATAGAGAATGTGTCAATTTGTGTGGGTGGAATTTATTATTTTCCTCATTTGTTTATTAAAATGTTAGATATAGGAAATAGTAGTATCGACAAAATAAAAATTAAATTAATCGGAGAACACACTCTGTGAGACTGTGACTGATAAATACATTTATTATTCAAAATGTGCCAGCACATTTAAATTTTTCGAATTCCAATATAAAATACTAGAAATCTAAACAATCAACTTGATGAAAAAATGTCTTACTTATTGTTGTTTAACTTCATCGTACATTCGACATTTTAGTAATTTTATACAAAAAACTGCTTTTTCAATGGATACAAAATTACAAAAAAAAAATAATAATAACAACCATAACACTGCAGTGAGATAGAACTTAATTAATTAAATAATATCAAAAATACTAACGTATAACACTATTTTATTCTATAGTACACACTTTGTTTTGTTTTTTTCCTTTTAGTTAATTTGTTTGTTTTTTAATTAAACTTCTTATACTTATTAAACTTAATAGTAATTTTATGTTTTCTTATATAACTAAAGTCCTTTGGATGTTTTGCTTGCTGTTGGATTTGTTAGTTTTAGTAATTTTTTGTTGATGTTGCATTTGCGTTGCAACTTCTGTGTTGTTGCTCATTAGCAGTTTTATTTATTTATTCTTCGGTAGATGGCGCTTCATATGCAATGCGAGATGATCACTCCTTGCAAAACTTCTTTCACAAACAATACATTTGAAGGGTTTTGCACCGGTGTGCTTACGATAATGGCGGGTTAATTCATCAGAGCGGGCAAATCGCCATTCACATTCAGGCCATTGGCAGGTATATGGCTTTTCACCTGAAAATAAAAAAAGAAATATAAAATCTATGAAAAAACTGTTGAAGATCAATACAAAACTAAGAAAATGTAGGAACATCAATAGTTTTGTATAAATGATTATAATATGAAAATGTTAAGCCTGTTTGTTCATAGAAATCATAAACATTAAGTTCAACCTAAATCAATAAAACATTCACTTTTTGATGAGTTCAAAAAATATGTGTCGTGATTAAAAATTTGGAGCCAGGTTGATTAATATTTTTACTAATATTATATGCAATTTTTTTTACCAAAAATCCAAGTTATTTTCGATCAAACAAGATAAATTTACAACCTCTGTTATGACCACAAATACTTAGAGATTTCACTGTATCAATATAAGAACTTAAACGCAAAAGAAAACTTAGTCCTAAAGCTGTTTTCTTCTAGAAATGCGATTGTAACGGTTTGATATAGCTATGGCAAAATGTTTGTGGAAACAAAAATCTATTACATTCCAAGTTTCTTCCCGAATCAGTATTAATAGAGCAAGGAACGTATGATTTGTAGTTTGGAAAATTTCAAAAATTTTCACAATATGCGGTTAGAACCAGTATGATATCTAAACAGTTTCTGAAAATTTGTGAAACATTTAAAGTTGTACCAAATAGACAAAAATGTTTTGTGGTGTCAAATAATGGGGCTGCTGTCAACCTAAAATTACCGAAAAACTCTTGAGATTTTTATTTTAAATGGGTAATTCGGTAGACACAAAGTATAACTACTTGTTACTACTCATCAAAACTGAATTATCATTCAGTGGTTACGTCTCTTAGCCTTTATTTTAGGTAAACTCCATCAGAAGTATGTTTATACATGGACCTTTATGTATGCTAAAGGCTTACAACTGTTGTTTCTTGTGTTACAGGGTTGTTAAAGAATGCAATCTTCTGTAAATCCTATCAATAAAAATCATTAATAATTGAATTCAATCAAAAGACTGTATTCATAGAATCCACTTTGAGACTCCGACTTCAAATTCAGCAATCACCAATATCATATTTGACGTTGGCGGGATTGCAATAATTTCTCCCCCATTCAGTTTATGGCCGTTTGTTGAATGCAAAATCAAAAGACTGCAAAAAATTCAAATGTATGCAAATGAATGCTAAGATTGCAAATGAATGCAAAGAATGCATGAACTCCCAAAAGGATTCATTCACTTGATTGCTGTAAAATTAATGGGGAAAAAACTATTGCAATAATTTCAACGTCAAATGATTGATGATTGCAGAAAGTGAATTCAAGAGGGCTAGAGGATAGATTTAGCTCTTTTTTTTTTTTTTTTTTTTACAAAAATTGTCAATTTTGTGAAACTTCTCATGGAACCATTTTTTTCAATTTGAGTTTCAATTTTCTTTTTTAATTTTTATACAGAGGCTTCTACAAAATAGTTTATATAACCAATTTTGAATTGTTAAATTTATCTAAAAAATTGTATAGGTACATAAAACATGGATGTTATAAAAAAAAAATGCTTTAAAGCATTGAATTCATTCTTAGAAAAGATAAAACAACAGTTTGAGATAAAAACAAAAGATAGATACCATATCTGAACTTGGAAGGGGGGAAGGGGGAAGAGTGGATAAAGGAACTAGAGGCAGCGAGAAAAGATAAGATGATAGAGGGGGAGGAGAAGAAGCAGAGAAAGAAAACGGTAGCCTTGTAACCCTTAAGGGAGGCAATACAAATCAATGCAATACCATCTGAGCTCTTGAATAAATATGGATTACTGAACAAATTAAATGTAATATTTTTTTAATCATTTTAAAAAAATCAAATAACAACAATTTAATATTTATTAGTATGCACATAAAATTAAATTTCAACAACCTTTTGTTTCGATTTTGAAATATTGAATTCTTACAAAAATGTATTTTGAATTGTTTTTTTTTTTTCAAAACTACGAAAAACGAAAGAATTCAATGCACAACTGGGTCACACGTCCTTGCTCTTATATGTTCAAGAGGCTTTTTTGACAGGTACGCAAATTTTATGTAGGTATTTGTAAAATGCAAACAAAAAAACTGTATAAAAACCCATTTGAAAGATATCGAATTTAAAAAAAAGTATTTGAAACGTTTTTTTTTTAATGCAAAAAACATATAAATGTACCACCCCCCACAACGTAAGCGATGTTTCAAGTACAACATACGACGCAGGATTTTTTCTTTCTGCATCAAAAAACATAGCTATGTCATCAAAAAGGTGAGCTATCTGGTCTTGACCTGGATGCATCAATTATAGTTTTAAATCAATTTTTAAGTTTTGGAGTCTCCATTTTTTTTCTTAGGATGGCAGTTTTGGCGAGTATTAAGAAAGGTGGGATAGTTTTAGCGTTTTTCTCCATTCCTCATTATATTAATATCTGTGGCCAACTCAGACAGAAAATTCATCTCATATATTACATCCAAATCTGGCTCACTTCTGGACTGATAAATTAATACAAAAAAGAAATATTTGCATAGGTTTTATAAATGAATGGAAACCTTTTGGTATGAGCAAACAGAGCAACGAAAATAATTTTAAAAATAAAAATATCAATTGAAGTCTTAAATGTTTAGACCATATGCACACTCTGTGAAATATAATCTCTGCCTATATAGTTTATTATTAAAAGACATACCTATAAATGTTTACTAAAATTACAAAAACTATCCAGAACACTAAAACAATCACTTTGTTTACTTAGGTATTTATTCATCAACTTCAATTGAAACAATGCGATATTATAATAATTGAGATACGCTGTTTATCTAACGATGATGAAGTCCCATGACAAAGTACCACTTCTTGCTGTCAGTACCGTCATGCCTCCGACATTGACTTGAAAATAAGTCATGAACTGAATCAATTACTTCAATTAATTTAATCTTCACTTTCGATGATGATGCGCACTCTGAGTAGTTCACATAGACAATAATTATAATAAACAGAAAACCCCCCAGGAAGAGATGGTGAGGAATGGATGACTATTATATTCCAACGCGATTTCCTTTAGCTTCAGCTTTAATCATCAAATCGGAAAATATAGCTGCTAACGTTTGGTGTATAACCGATCAATTTGAAAACCTATAATTATCCTATTATTCACTGAATAATGTCATGATCAAAATGGATCTTTCTATTTTTATTTTCAGATTCAAACTATGAGTGTGGATAAGCGGTAAATTAATTGCAGGGGTTGATGACAGGAAAATCGATATCAAATCTGCACGAATGCTGCTTATAAAGCTTAATTGGGGTGGATATATTAAAAAAAAAAAAAACATAAATAAAAACTAACGCATTAACATTCAAAATCTTTTACTTTGCAACCTCTATTAGATAGAAAATATTTCATTTTGGTTGTGATTTTTATTTTCAAACTGAATTGCACCGTCTTGGAATTGCTCCGTTTATGGGATAGAAAATTGCACTTCTTTGTCGGCGGAGGTGGCATGGCGGCATGGTCGTGCTGCCACCCGTCCCGGTGCTCCACTTAAAATTCCTTTGCCTAAATGCAAGTACAAGTAACAACACCGCCAATTTTAAAAGCAGTGCTGGATTTTGAATAAGGCCCAAAGTTGTAGACAATCGCTTTGTAGAAGTAGCCAAAATAATTTAAATGAAAATTTCGTAATTAATTCTTTTTATAGGAGGAAGGTTCAAGAAGTCTAGGAAAACCCCCTTTTTGGTAGGTTCAATTTTCTTACGTTTTGGTTTCTTGAACTTACTGGTATGGATTCGTCTCGTGGCCAACGACCAACATTTACTCTAGCATTGAATTTTCAGTTCCAGGTTCCAAACATCTATGATATCTTTTTAGACTTGTCCGCCCCTGTATACGAGCATACACAGCCCCATTGCCATTTGAAGATTGAAACAATTTTCACATTCCGATCTGCTGACAAAATAATCAACCATACGCGGTAAATGGTTTAAGATACACATGTATCTATGTATCTTAATGCTATGTTGCAGATAATTTACACTCGCTATGCAACGGCACCTGGTGATGCTATGGCAAGGCAGGGAAAAAAATAGATATTGACGATGGCAGCGGTGGCGACGACACGATGCGATGACGGGAGGGTGGTTGTGTTGGAGGTGGTTAGGCTTGATTATTCGTGCCCCACGATCAATTCATATTTTTTTTCTAGTTTGTGCCAACCAACACCATAAACACATACACTATACTCCTTCGTCATCGTCAATGGATCTTGCGGTATACCCATGCCATATATGAGAACGATCCATTGGCCTATTCCCGACCAATTATATTATTTACCAAATGAACAAACGCATAAACACAATTGAAACACCGCCTTCCGATATGATTTGGCCCTCTTTTCGCCCGAGTATGCGAGTGCATATTTGAATGATTTTGTAATTGTTTAAACGTTTATTGTTTCTGAGAAATACAAAAAATTATTGTGAATTATCGTCTCTATAAAGGGGACAGCAAAAAACATTGGGACTGTATTTTATTTAATAAAAAAAAAACAGATAAATGAAGCGTGTACAGCTGGAGGAGTAAAATCAAATTTCAACAACAAATTTTATGATAATAGATTTGTGGTGATGGTATTTGAACTTTCGAATCTTCAGAACTTGAAATAAATACACAATCAATTGGATAATTAAGGAATCTGATAAGGAATATTGAGATTTGTTTTTTTTTTAATTCCTAAGGAATAAGCAGTAGCAGTTAATTTTTTTTGTTTACATTTTCATAATTTATTTATTTGTTTCTTCAGGTTTACTCCTTCTTTTCATTTAAATTGTTTCCCATCTTTACCGTTGAGACTCAGCAGAGAATTGTTTAGGTCCCATTTGTTCCTGCCAGCAAGATGCACACAGGAATGAGCTAGTGATAACATTGAACTGAATTAAACAAGAAAGAAAAACAAAATATAACAACTTAAAATCATAAAACAACAACAGATCTGATTAAATTCTAACGAAAAAGTTAGTCCTATTCCTATATAAATACATGATTATCTGTGACTCCTCCACCTCGCTGGGCTCCAGCATACCCCATATAATACATACAGTATTATACAACCTATAATATGACATTATTAACTTCTATGCCAAATTTCATTAGAAACTGTTGACTCGTTCAAGCGTGATTGAAGGACAAATGTACTTTCACAATAATTTATTTGTTGGATTGCTACTGCAAACAAAAGATTTGACGTTCGAACTTTTTTCTTAATTTTATTTTCTGTACTAATAAAATTGTCTTTCGAATATAATTACTTAATCTATACTAATAGGTGTAGCTGTTAAAAAAAATAAATGATTGGTTTTATTCCAACTATATACCCAAGGAATATGACTTGTACATGTTTTTATTAATTAGTTTGTTATTCTGTAAATCACAAGCAGCAAAAATAACTTTTTCATACTTCAGTCAAAATAAAAAGCCTACATCAAACTTACGAAAGAGACATGCTATTAAAACCATTTAAAAGAATCATAAACTCACGTTGGTTAAACATGAATTTAACGCCTACGGGGATTAAGATAATCGAGCTTAAATGAGAGAATTAATATCACATAAATTGTTTATACGCTCATCGCAATGATAAATGCGTTAAAAGGATACAAATATATCGGCTATCAAATCGTGGTGGACACACCTTTGATTAACTATGTACACTATTTATATACACTGCTGTGCAGAAATATATTGTCCCATATTTTTTTTTCTTTTTCTACATTTACCAAGTTTAACTGTGCCTTCGATTACAAACTTTCGAAGTAAATTGTATTGAAATTAATTTATGAAACTTAAAAGCCGAATTTTACAACAATTGAAACATAGGATTATTGGCTGAAAATTATATCCTTCAATATTTGCATTATCAGGTAGAATGCGGATCTTTTGGAGAAAAAAAAGGTTTTAGTATTACCTACTAGGCTTACTTAATATAAATTCTGCTGATTCAGGTAGACCCAGTAGACGGGAGAATAGTCTGAGGACATATGAAGCTGTACGAAGAAATCGGTTGTTATTTAATTATTGTACAGTCAATTTGTGCTCAGAAAGGCTCTTTGCGAGCAAATTGTGGATTAGTTTTGATTTGTTCGCTCCTTTATGTTTTCGGGGTTGCTGAATCCGAATCTGAGATTTGCCAACAAAATTTCGTGACGCAAAATATGGAAAAAAATGCAAAAAATGATGCAACAATGCATTTTTTGGGAGCTTTTCACTAATGACTCGAAAACTACAAACTATTCGAAAATTACATCAAAGTACCATTGAAAGTATACAAAATTGCCAATAAATTCCTATTTTTTTTTTCTGTGACAAACCATTTGGACTCAAGCGCTAGTGGAATATTGACGTATATTTACTGTTTTCGAAAATCCACTCGAAGGCGCCTAGATTAACTTTGTGTGATAAAATTGGAATTTTTGTCTGTAACATGAACCAAGATATTCTTCTCTGATGGTCTTTGATGCGCTGAGTTTGAACCTGGCCTTAGAATTGCTCTAGCACTTTATTTTTTGAGATATTCGAATCTAAAGATTTAAAAAACATGCATTTTGTATGCAAGTTTGAAGTTATATTTTTTTTTCTCGAGGTAACTCTTTCCGAAAAAATGTTTGTGGTCATTCTGAAGTGTGGACATTTTACTTAAATATTCTTTCTGAATCTTTCAAATACCTCTATGTGTCTTCGAGAAATCGTTGACTTGCGTCTAACCACTTAATTAAAAAAAATTCCACAATTTGCCCTTTTGAGCACAATAATTGACTAGATTTTTCGAATTAGATAGTAAGACGAAAAATAACGAATTCTCGAAGACAAATAGAGATATTTGAAGGATTTAAAAAGAATTTTGAAGTATAATGCTTTTACTTCAGAATGACCACAAACATTTATTCAAAAAAAAATTACCTCGAGAAAAAAATATTATTTCAAATTTGCATAAAAATGCATTTTTTTTAATCTTTAGATTCGAATATATCAAAAAGACACCGTGCCAGAGCAATTCTAAGGCCAGATTCAATTTTAAGCAACATTTTGGGATTTAAACTGGTAAGTGGCAATCCTTCCCTTGTCTTTCTGACAGTGCTGCCACCTTCCCAACTAATAAAATTGCTTCGATTTCAGACATTTTAGCGATATACCAATTTTTCTTTAATCTCTCTATATTGCTCTTATGAAATGACGACGGAGCTTTTGCTTCTATAGTCATCCTGTAAAATTACTATACAATCTCTATGTTAGTTTCCGTTACTTGCTAATTGCATCCACAGACCATTTCTGCTATACTAGTAAAAACGGGTCTACCACGATATCTAGAAATTAATAATACAGAAAGCAAAAATCTCTAAAGTAAAAATCTCGAAAAATAAAATCTAGAGCTAATAAAATCTCGAAAACAAAAATCTAGAAAGCATAATCTCGAATTACAAAAATCTAGAAAAAAAATGTAATGTAAGAAATCTAGAATAAATAATAATTTTTGAGACAATGGTTATAATTCGCGCGCGCGAATTATAACCATTGTGTCAAAAATTAATATTAATTCTAGACTTAGAATGTCTGTCTATCTAACAGAAGTTACAATTTTGAGCCTTGCAAACAACTGGAAATTTTAGAATGATATTTACCAACTTAAGTGATTTTTTTTAAATAAGTTTATGATTCTGTTTTGTTATATGTTTTAAGGCTTTATTTTTGTTGAGGCTGATATTCGGTGACGGGTATAAGAAAACGACTGACTGAGGTGGAGCAAAAGTACCTTGAGTGGCCTGGTTCTCTGGTTCAAATGTTTTAAATTCTCTTTTTGGGTCCCTCATACCGCTAAGGAAACTCTGTTGCTCCGTTAAGGTTATGTATTATGTTCAATCGTCAGGCCGGCACGTAGGGGAACAATTTTCTTAGACTGCAGTTTACCTTTGCGCTGTCACACTCAAAACAAAGTTTACCTAAAAATGTGCCATTCCCACTGCCAAACTTAAAACCGAAAAAACTCGACACTCTGTGAGAATGTCAGACTGTTGGCATGTCTCGAATCACTGCTATTTGTTTTTAATTCTATATGCTAGCTTATATTGTTATTCATTTTTTTGATATATTTTTCATGTTATATTGTTATGAAATATAATTTGTTGCATTTCATTTGTTAAATTTTGTTTTACCTTTGTTTTGCCCAGAAAAGTCAATAATTTGATAAACTGATCATAAAATGAGTGTTATTAGAGACTTAACATTTACAATAACTTAAAAAAAAATCTCGAATTTGTTTTTATTTTTCGAGATTTTTCGAGATTATGTCATTCGTGATTTTTTTAAATTCTAGATTTTTGTGCGTTCGAGATTTTTGCATTCGAGATTTTAATTTTTTTATTTCGAGATTTTTTGCATTCGAGATTTTTGTCATTCGAGATAACGTCATGATCCCAGTAAAAACACAAACCACTTCTGGTATACTTAAGAGTATAGATACAAACCAGAAGTGTGGAGAAAGTGGATAAGTCCTTTTTCATCGTAAATATATTCTTCCATGGCCGAGCGTTTAGCGTGGTGGACCTTCAGTGCGAGAGGACCATGATTTGAATCTCACAGAAACCTTGTAATTTTTATAACTTAAATAATAAAAAATAATACCTATCTTATAAATTTTAAGATTGCATTTCAGAGAAAAATTTTCAAATAAAATATCAGCAAATAATTAAAATAAAAATATAAATAAATAAATATAAATCAATTGTGAAATATTTTTTTTTATTTTTCCACCTTCTTTTATAAAATATCTAAATTGAGTCCAGTAAGTGATTTTCGGGGCAACTGACTTTAATCCATTAAGGTCTAATAGGAGCTTAAAAAGGGTACCCTTTTAATATTCTATGGACTATTATATAATGCTTACATGATTGCAGGATATGATTATGAGAAGCTTTTTCGGATAATTATATGGGCAAAATTGTTAGTTGGGTTGACAACACTTCTTAAAAGTAAAGTTAAGACATGAACTATTTGTATACTAAGAAAATCAAGATTTATAATTTCTTACTAAATTGCGTATACATTATTTTGGAAACAAGATACGCTCAAAACATATGGATAGACAGAATGAAATAGAATTCTCAAGGCCTGCGAAAAAATATGAGGAATGCTCAAGTTTGAATAGGTATATCTCTGTCAATGACTTTTTGAACATTCGTTATTAAAGCTATAAGCCCTTATTTTATTTATTTTGCTCATGCATCTCTTTAGCCTATCTTTGCTCCAATAAAATGTATGCGCAATTTATTAAACAAATTAGAATTCTTTTATTGTTTTTAGTTCAGTTTTTGTTAACTTTTCCCACTAATTTTTTTTTTATAAAATTTCTTAAACCTTCTATTTTGATAGGAAATTCAATTTGAAAGACAAAAAAAACCCTGTAGCTCTACCGCACCGATTGAAGTTGTAAATGATATACCATGTTATTTACAATAAGTTTAAACAAACATTGTAAGATTCCAAGCCAAACTTTATATTGATATAAATATAAAAATCGTCATCATTCCGAGTTCTTTTTCCTTCTTAACCCGAGTTTTACTTGCTTTCTTTGAGAACACTAATAGACTAAGATTAGCTTACCAAATCCTCGAGAAAAAAGCATCACAACATAACAAACTGCACTATTAAAAGCCACATTTAATTTCGGTATTATCAAATTTCTTTCAAGAAACAAACGTGTTTTTTACTGGTGTAAAAGACTGAGCACACAGATTGTAGGATTAAAAATAAGACCATTATGTATGAGATGAACAGTTTTTGACAATTGAAGGTATATTCACATAAAGTGAAAGAAATAGTGGACTAATTATAAAATTATTATTTGGTGAAAAGATCGGATATATTGTCCCTATTTTGCACTGCTTGCTTTCACATGGTCACTGGTCAGGAATGAATAAATGATCTTCGTATTCGTAGTAGCTGGTGGAAAATTAATGTTTTGAATAAGTTTTTTTAACAAAGATTGGCGTGATTTACTATAATGAAAACCTTTGATAAATCCAGCAGAAAAGTAACTTCGAATATTTTACGTGTTGTTGAAAGCATAAAATTAAATATCTTTAATTGGAGCAGTAGGCATCAGCACTTGCCTTGCCAATGCCAATACTCCACTGATGGTTATTCCACAATTGACGCACATTCAAAAAAGAAAGTATTAAGTTGTTAAAAGTGTGTTTGAGATCTAACCACACGTATTTCCGCTACAACTTTATTGCAATTCAGCCTACATATCGTCGGATTTTTGTCCAAACCTCGAATATCCTTAACTGGCATTTTATTGTTTTTCAAATCAAAAATAGTCATGGAATTAAAATATCAATGTCTCATAACTGTTTCATCCTTTTGACTCTATCAACCAGTTCAAAAACCTTTTAAGGACTATTTTAATATTTTTTGAAATCAGTTTTTTGTGTCTCCTAAGCAATTTTTCAAATCGAACTTACGAGATTTTGACAGCCGACGATAGAACGTCTTCATTTATGTATTATACATAAGCATCCTCCCCTTTCAGTATTGAAGTTCAAATGTTATGGGTAAACCAGGGTTCATTGCTTGGTTTCAGGATTTTTGTAGTACCTCGTTGCATAATGGTTAAGTGCGTCGGACTTTCATGCATTACACTCTTAGAAAAATATCCTTGTTACAAGCATTACGTATTCAATACTGTTAACTACAAGTAGAAATTATTCACTACAAATATATATTTATGGGGAATAGCGTTTAACTAGGTCACTCAAGAATTTTAAGCTTTAAAACATGTTTTCGGAAAAAATTGTTTGTGAATGTCGTTTTTTACTGTATTCAACAAAGGAAAAGTTTTGTTCACAAAATGCAAAAGAAATGGACAGAAACGTTAATCGCATTAGTTGGTAGTTCTTTAACTGTTTGTAGCAAACGATATAGATCCTGCTGTGATTGACAATGTATGTGAGGTTGAATAATTTGCGAAGTCGGTGTTAATAATTAGAATTTATAAAATCACGTCTTTGAATTTTATCATCTTTCAGTTCACACTGTCTTATATCAGTAAAATTTATAACACTGGGCACTATTTTTGAGATTTTTGGTAATATACCAGACAGAGTTGTGATAGTGAATATTGTTTGCAGCAAGAACAGATAACCCATCCATAAATAGATCGTTGAGGCTTCCAAACTTTTGCAGTGTATTCCAAGGGGAAGTACTGGCAGTTTGCGAAGCAGCGAAACATCTTGCCTCATGTGAATTAGTAAACAACAATATTGATATTTTCATAGACAGCCAGGCGGCAATTAAAGCCATTTGCTCAATCACCACAAAGTCCAAACTGGTCGACCGTTGCCGGAACGAGCTAAGAGTACTCAATGCAACGAACACAGTAACCCTAAGATGGGTTCCAGGACATAGGGATATTCACGGGAACGAAATGGCGGATGAACTGGCCAAAAGCGGTTCATCTCTTGATCCGAGCCAAATCGAAGCCTCTGTGCTCATGCCACTGGAGCAAGAAAAAAGTAGAATACACCCAGTGGCGTATTTACCCTAGGGGCAATAGGGGCCATGGCCCGGGGCGGCACACTGCGAAGGGCGGCATTCAACTTTGGATGTAAATTTTAAAATTCCTTTGCAAATATCTATGGCAAAAGTAAAGCCTAGAGGCACCAGGCAGAATTTCATCAAAACGGTTTGATAGAGGCAGAATAGGTACCAACGTATTTAATTCTTATACATTTTTGTAGAACGTTACATTATCTACCATAGATACTAATATAATAACTTTCAATTGTACTAATCAGTCTTAAAGATATCAAAGTAGGATCGCAACACAGTAAAAACACACAATTGCGATAAGCCCACCTATAAATATCAAAAGGGCGTGTCTCACCAAATATAATCTCTGAACGTTCAGAGATTTTTTAAGTGCGACAAATGCAACAGAAAATCTCACCTGAGCACTGTGATTTTTTTTCGGAGATCACTGAGTCGAAATTTTTTTTGATTAATTTCTCATTGTCCTTTTTTATCCAAAACAGCTGTGTGCGCTAAATTGCAATTTTTTGGTGAATTGCAAATTTGAAAACGAAAATGAAGAAAATAAAGTAGGAATGTTTAGGTAAATGAAAACAAATTGACCTTGCTATTGTTTTTCATTAATTAATTTCATAAAGTTTTGTGCTTTCACAATGTTGAAATTTTTTCGAGAAGCTCAGTATGAGAATTATTACATGTTTTTACAATTGAATGTAGAATCTTGTCCCACCAAATCATTCCGCCAAATTGACATTGGACGCTCATCAGTGAGATCTTATTAGACTGACCTAATATGAAAAGCTCAAATTCAAGAACGATTTTTCGGCACAACCCAATAAATATATGTCTTAAAATACTATTATAGATTGCTTAAAAGCATTCTGAGATGTTTAAAAAAAAAACGGGTGTCTCACTTGTCACAGGTGACTGCAGTGACAATTGCAGTGAAGAACGTTCATTTCCCGTATTCAAAAACTGACAAATTATAACGCCCCTTATTTTGGCCAAAATCAAATAATTTTGATACCTATGTATTTAAATTTGCATTTAATTTAATTAAAAATGGGTAATATTAATGCGAATTGCATTTTAAAAATTGAAAGAACAATCCATTTGAGCTACAAAATTAATGTATGCATACAAAATAAGTATAGGTATAAAAAGCTACAATTTTGTGCACTAAAAGAATCATAATTTTCTTATTTTCGTTCGATAACTTCATTCTTGTTTAGCAAAAACTTAAATATGCAGAAACCTTAGAGCTGCAAAATCGGGGTGTGCGCAGCAAGCATTTATATTCGTACCATATTATATTTTAGATTTTCACCGCGAACTTCAGACTTATTTTAGTGGAAACTTTAATACATAATAAGAAAATTCACGGGAAAATGTATGGCTTGCGCAAAAAATATGCATTTAGTAAGCTACAAATTCAGATAACAAATATATTTTATTCCACCAAAAAGTGTCCACCAAAACAAAGGTCGTCAGTTAAGTCATCTCTTTAAATCATTGATTCTGACTAAGCAGAATCAGTCAATTATAAAGTGCTATTGATGAATGTTTCAACTAATTTTTGTGCCGTCAAAAATACTAAATTCTGTTTGTTATTTTATGACTTTTTGATGGGCGCCAAATCTTATTGGCCCAGGGCGCCAAATCTTTAAATACGCCACTGAATACACCAGAGTTTCTTAGAGGCTGCAAATGTCAGATGGTCATCCATCGACACTTGTCGGGTTTCTAGGAATCTATGGCCAAATATTTCAAAGAAAAAAACTGATTAGTTACTCAAGCTAAGCAGGCCTCAATTATCTCTCATGGTTGGTGTCCTTACGGGCCACAACTCAATGGGAACCCACTTGAACAGAATGGGCATCAGCTCTTCGGACTTATGTAGAGGGTGTCATGATGAAGAGGCAGAGGAGTGCTCCCCTCACTTCCTTTGCGAATGCCCCAGCCTAGCTAGAACCAGAAAAGAGGCCCTTGGAGAATATTTCTTCGACGAACTGGGCGACATCTCTGTCTTGCCACTAAAGAACATCCTGAAATTCATTCAGAACTCAGGATGGTTCAAGGAGGCCCCTAACACCTAAGACTTCCTATTAACTTCCTCCCTATCCCTCCTCACTAACCACCTATACCCCGGGGAGCGCAATGGATCCGACGAGATCCGAGTGAGATGGTGCGGCTTGCCGTATTATCACCCCTTCCAACCTAACCTAACCTAAGAACTTTTTAGTTCCAGTTCGAAGTTTTGGTTTTTGCAAGAAAAGGATTGGAGGCTGTCATTGAAAAATTAAAACATTCACTACAAACAGCTTTAATGCTTGGCGCCTTTTAACTCTTATGGCAAACAGTTTCTTTCTTATGGAAAGGATTTTTTTTTATCAGTGTAGGTTTGCGTTCTGCCTCAGCCTCTGTCATCTAAAAACAGAATCATTTTTTCCCGAAGTACTGCCTCTTGCGTAGAGCTGACAGATTCTCCAAAGGTGTGTGTGAAGTTGGCATAACAATTTTGAGCTAGACCGGAGGGACCATGGCAGGAGTTTGCGGTTTTTTAGTATTTTGTATGCATTTCTATTCCGGATTATGCAGCTCACCAAATAGTGGGTCTAACCGACTGTACTGCTAACTTCACTGTGAAGTTTACATAAAAGTCCTTTTCTCAGCAACGGTGATACCTAAAAATTTGCAGTTAGGCTCCCAATTTGCAGTTTAATTTGCATTTCAAGAAAAATTGCCGAGCACAAAATAAGATAACAAATGGCCCTTTTTTCAAATTCCCTTCAACCAAAAATTAAATCGAATATTGACATTTAGTTTAAGTTATCAATTTGATATACCTAAAAGGTCCAGGGGCTTTTGAATCTTTTAACCTTGTATGTGTGCAATTTCAAAGGTCACTAAATGGTCATAAAAAGTCACCTACAGTTTCAGTAATTGGTCAAGCATAGACTTCTTTAAGGAATTTAGAAAAAAAAAATTCCATACCACAGTATGACTAAGTTGACCTCTCATAAATGATTCATTGGCCTTTCGGATGATACCTAAGTGTACGATTTGATATTAATAGAGCTTGTACTTGTTTTCTATGATAACATAAATGAGGTACAAACAATTTTTTAAATATCCTTGAGTGACCTTTAAATAGCAAAATACATCACTAAGGCTCATTTGTCAAGATGAAGAGGTGGAGGAGGGCTCATCCCATTTCCTTTGTGAATGCCCCAGTCTGGCCATAACTAGAAAAGAGGCCCTCGAAGAATACTTTTTCGAAGAAATGGGCGACATCGCTACCCTGCCACTAAAGAATATCCTGAAATTCACTCAGAAGTCAGGGTGGTTCAAGGAGGCATCCCATTCCTAAACATGTCCTCAGTCCCACACCCATCCCCTCCTCACACCTACCTACCTTTGTCCTGGGGAGCGCAATGGATCCACGGAGATCCGAGTGGGATGAGGCGGCTTGCCGTATCATCACCCCTTCTAACCTAACCTAACCTAAGACTCATTTGCTGATACGAAACTTAAATATTTAAGTAGAAACATAAAGTTTATGCTTAAGTAGAACATAAGCTTTTAAGTAGAACATAAATGCTTAAGAATCGTATCAACAAACGGGTCTAAGTCCCCTATTACACGATGATTTTTGCGTCTGACTCTTTTCAAAATTCAATGAGTGCGAAGGTGAAATCCGATGTTTTTTCTCCTTCGCACTTATGAAAATTCGAAAAGAGTCAGACGCAGAGAATCATCGTGTAATGGAGTTCTAACTGATTACTGAAACTGGAAGACCTTTTATCACGTTCTATAGCTGCCTATCTTGTTGTTGGGTTGGGTAAGAAATCTTGTAAATTAAATTCTAGCGTTACAAAATTCTTTAATTACAAAATCGCACTACAATACCGCACTAACAAAATCTCGCAAGCTTAAATCTCAGATTAAAATCTCGCAAAATATCGCAGAAAATACTCTTTTTAATCAAAATTTTGCAAATCTTGCGTGAGATTCTGTTGAAGTTTCGTCTTCGAGTTAAATTTTTTTTTTCAGTCTGAAACTCAGAGCGAATGTTACTGGAATTGCGAGATTTTGATATTGGAGGACTTACATTTTTGAGATTTCGGTTTATTTGCAAAATTTTGTGTTGCGAAATATAAATGCGAAATTGTTAAAAATGTTTTTTTTTTTATAATTTTGAGATTATTGAGAAAAAGTGAGACTTCGTTATTCAAGATTTTAGTTTTGTTATTTTGTAAGGTTCCTGGCTTTTCAGATTTTACCCATTTTTTGGAGATATCTCACAAACAGAACAGGTGCCAAAAATCGTGGGTGATATTGAAAAGGGAATTTCGGTAGCAAATTCATTTTCGATTGCAATTACCACCGCATTATGCTTCAAATTGCTATAACTTGTACTGATAACTTGTACTCGCCCACCTAGCAACTTGACAGAAACTATTGGGAGTTCAACTTTTTTTTTATATGGCGACATACCTCTGTTTTGTGCAGGGGATGTCATTAAGGAAATTAGTAAGTTACTTAAGCTTCTACGTGTTACGATACAAAAGTGAAAAATAGAATTTTTAAGGCGAAATTACGGTTCTTAAACTACATATTTGCAATAAACAAATTAATTTTGTAATGCAAAACCATGAATTTTGAAAAACGTGACTCCCCCTCTGGGCAAAAGTCTGGATCCGCCCTTGGCCATATAGCTGTAAGTTTAATAGTCAACACCATTAAATGGCAAATTCACAAATTTGTGAAACAATTTTTTTAACAGCACTGTATGCTGTGAAAGTTATGTATTCCAACTGAATACCCTTATTAAAAGCAGTGCTCCAAACTTAACTCAACTTTAATTGGTCATCAATTAAATCCGAGCTATATGCAGACAGACACAGGATTGAACAGCAACCAAATCAGTTGAAATATCAAAATATCCATTTATTCAATTTCGCACGACTAGGAGGGTCCTAAGTGGGCTTTTTTGAGTCATTTAATTTTAGACTTTTTCGTTTTTCAGTTAATAATATTGTCGATCACAACATGAACACGGGATTATTGCTGGGTCGTTGTTTACCAAAAGGTTTTATTTATTATTTTTTAAGTGTATACGGCAGTAAATGAAATTCATGTTGAACTGACCGCACGTGAATTATTGCGGAGGAGGTGATTGTGACGTTTCCTTAAATAGGCTTTGGTCTGAGATATCAAAACCATATAAAAATGATATACTCAAGCGCAGCTCATTATTAGGTTTGATGTGATTTCTTCGAATGATAGGGTAGCGCTGAGGAGTTGTCCATCAAGATTTTCAGCACCACCATTGCGTCGTCGGTCTTCGAGACAATTTTTATCTGTTCTGTTTTTTTTTTTGTTAATGCTCGAGCATTATAAACATTAATCGTTTGGACTCTCCATTAGACGATTATCTGGGTAATAAGAAACCTTGAGAGTACGTACGTATACGTTGTTATGTCGCCATTGTTAAACCTTAATTACCGGTTCGATTGTCGTCTTAAGTGCGGCTGTCATCGTTTTTATTTGTTTTCTTGTCCAAGTTACTTATAAGCTTGGACGCAGACAGACATGTTTGGAGCCTTTCTGAATATAAGAGAGGGCTCTTTGTTGTGGGAGTTAGCCGTCTAATTGTGCTTCTGTCAAAATGTCTAAATGATAGACTCTATAAGTCGTTGGCTTGAGTAAGTAAATCATATAGAAATGAAAATAGTATACTTTGCGAAATTGTATACCTCTTGTGTGTTTGTCATTCAATTGGACTGAGAGTGATTGACTGCAAGGAGAATATAGTTTTTCTAGGTTATGTTTCTTGTTTTACCGCCTGAGGCATTAAAAATGTTGGACTTGTATAATTGTGATGAATGTTTGCTTGCTTGGGTGCACTGACAAGAAGCTTGAATTGAAAATAATAATTTTCAAAATGATTTATTGAATTTAACAATTGGCTTTTAAATTTAATCTTCAAACAAATGCTCAATATATTCAATGTCATTTTGAATAATAGAAATACCTTAAACAATCGAAAGATTGACTTCTGGGTAATTCTTTAGTAAAACTTCATTCTTTTCACAGAACGTATGATGATGAACACTTGAATTCAATAACCAAGAGCAAGTTATACTTGAGACACTTTGTTTTAAGTTTATTAGCTAATATTTTGTAATAAAGAAAACGAAAAAAATAAGGATCACACGTGGGATGACGCGTTATTGCACCAAAAAATCAGCAAAATGGGTAATCCAGTTTATCCTATACTTGATTTGCACCAATACTCTTGTCCTTTATTATTTTTCTCTACAAAAACCCTCAAGAAATATGCAGTCCGACATCACTAAAATACCTGCCAATATTTTGAATGACTTGAGTGTGCTGATTATTTTTGCATTACACTCTCCACGATATGTGTGAGGTCACAGTGGCGCCTTAACGCTGCTGATTGGGTCCACAATAATCATTGATACTGCGGTGGACACTTGGACAGTGTATATATAGTGCTTCTGGGCATTTCAAAATATTTGTTAACTACTACGATGATGCTGCTGCTGCTGTCTCTGTTGCTGATGATGATGATGATGAAGAACAAACAGACACCATAAGTGCCACTTGGATACGGTGTAATCATCGACACGCATGTTGTGGCGCACACTATTCTAATGGGTTACTAATGGGCTCCACTAAAGTGCCCCTTGGGCTAGTTCAAGTCAAATGAAAACTTCATTAAATGAAAGTCGCCCCAAGATAATCAAGGGGAAGAGATACACATTGACGATGTGTGGTCATGAGAGCTATTTATATTGAAGCTTGGATTGGAATATAATATTTTTCTCTTCTGCGTGCACTAGTCTCATGGAGTGGTATACTTATACCTACATACCAATAGGTTTAGTTTAAGATATGGTGTTGGTTTTTGTGTGTTAAGTGCAAGTGATCGTTTCTAATTTGTGTGATTTAGAAATTGTTGATATGAAGCAAGGGGTGAGAAGAAGAAGTTGTAGATATTTTAAGCGTTTAAAATGGGAATCACTTATTTTGCTGTGTTTGTTGATCGATCGATGGAAAATTTTTACTCATATTTAGTTATAAGATTTACATCGGCAAAGTATCAGACTTAATAGGGCATATTCATAGATATTGCTTAAGGTGTTGCTAGGTAAAATTTGAGTTAACCTAATGAAGCTTCCATAAGAAAAACTCCAGTTTTGCTTTACCTAAAAAAACTTTGTTTTATATCAGGGAGATGTAGCAAAACTTTATATTTTACAAAGAATGCTGCCCATCGATTCATGTAATTTAAAAAAAAAATTGTTGACAAAATTTGCTACAGCTTTAAGTTTTTGCACGATTTTCTCTTAATCTATTGATTGTATGAAAAAAATGATGCTATTCTTCTTAGTTTAGATGTCATTCTAAGTATGATTTTTTCCTTCACATAAAGAAAAAACTTATAGCTTTCGAGACAAAAAAGATTTTTGTTTTGTGTCCCTCTTAAGCCCCTGACCACATTTTGGGTCCTTTTTTTAGGAAAATGTTCGTGTCGTTCCATCTACCAGACGGAACCAGATTACCAGCCAAACGCAGCGCCAAATACCTAGGCATCAACTTCAACGAGCTGCTGAGATTCAACCACATTCACCGTCTGTCCTCAAAAAAGCTAATTATGCTTTCCACGGCCTCTACCCGCTGATGAAGACGAAAACTGGGCTAAGCCAACAGACAAAAGTTCTAATCTATAAGCAACTCTTGAGACCAGTCATCAGTTACAGCTTCCCAGTTTGGTTCACCATTTCCAAAATGAAGGATATTCGATTAAATATTCGATAGGAAAATCCTGAGGATCTGAACTGGGCTTAGCTTCGATCGTCAGATGCGTAAGCATTTCAAGAGCGATTTTACTTTGAGGCTAAGGTAGCCCCCTGGAAAGTACTTATTGCTGTCTGCCAATTATCTGATTAGAAACGTCGCCAACCACCCTAATAAACTGATGAGAAGTATGACAAACCAACAACGACAACCCGCACCAAGGTACCTAAGCGCTATGGAAATCCTGGATACAACTGCAACAATCAACGATTAAGCAGTACCCTTCCACTCTGACCCAGGGTCAGGGCCGGACGAGCTATACGTGCAAGTGGTGCAAGTGCGCAGGGCGCTGAGCCATATGGTCGCCTTGAGTAAGCATTACATAAGGCACTCCCTCGTAACCACTACTTGAATTTCTTTTTAATAGCTCAAACCAATATCGTTATCCATTATTTAACCACCAGCTTATTCTGAACGTAAAACAGATATGAAGAACCACGGGGAATAACGATCAGAGTTACATTTTTCCGTTTTTGCAGAATTAAAATGGTGGTGGTGGTGGTGAACTCGAATCTAAGTTTAGATATATTCCATCACGTTTTTGAGATATTCCCGTTAGAAAATCAAAAAACCCGCGGCACTTATGATTTTTCCGTTTGTATTTTGATCCAAATCGTAATCATTCTTTTCTAAATCGTTCCATTTTCGATTCGTTTCTTAGACACGTAGAAGATGGCGCCATGATCTCATTTTCGAATGAAGTTGACCTCGATCGTTCTTTCCCGCAGCCCTTCATTTATATTTATATCTTCTATTCCAAAAATAAGTCGATGTCTACCTTTCTTTTCACACCTACAAAGTGCACCATTTTGTTTGGCTCTTGGGGATACCTTGTTAAAAAAAGGATTGCCAAGTATTCCTCTTCGGTAGGTAATGAGGAAATGACTTCTTCCACCAATAACCACAATAATTGAGAGGCGCTTATAATAAAGCTTGCACAGGGCCCTTATAAAGCTTTGGCCGGCCCTGCCCAGGGTCAGTCCATTATCGTGGCTAAATACCAACTCCACTCCCACTCTAAATAAAAATACCCAAGGACGACGAAGTCAAGCCGACTTTTATACACACAAAAGAAAAAACATGACGAATTATTGATTTCGACAAAAAAGATGAATTTTGTAATCATTGGATTTCATTTCGATTTAATACGTTTTCATTTTATTTAAACATTTCAAAGCATTAATTTATGACTTGATCCTGTTAATTTAAAATTGAAATACAAATAAATAGGAATTTTATTTTATATTAAACAGTTTTCGCTTTGTTTTAACTTTGAAGTGTGTAAGTCTTAAAATGCCATTTTAATGTATTTCAAATCAAAACAAATCACTTAGTTCAAATACTAATGTCTCGTAATTGTGTCATGGTTCCTTTTGGTTCTATCAACCAGTTTTGAAAACTTTTATGATCTAAGAATTCCATTTTATTACTTTTTAAGCCGGTTTTTTGTGTCTTCTAAGCAATTTTACAAAACAGACTTACGAGGTTTTGACAGAAAGCCGACGTTATGTTTCTTAAAAAATGTACCCAGACAAATTGAAATGTGCCAATAATTTTGTGAACTGAATCATTAGGTATCTTGTTCATTAATTTTCACTCAATCAGTTCTTAATTTTTATTGAACAAAAGTCTTCGCAATGAATGACAGTTGAATATTGACAGTTCTTAAATGGAGGGAAAAATAAAAATAATAACTCTTTCTCCGTTTCATTTTCCATCTCGTTTTATCCAAATCCAAAATGGCAAGAAGGATTCCATTCAAACTTCAATCTATCTATCTATCTATCTATCTATCTATCTATCTACATATGTATATCTATATCTATATATATGTATATAAAAATGAATGTTTGTCTGTGTATGACCTATAGACTCAAGAACTACACGATGGATAGAGCTCAAATTCGTAGGTTATACTCAAAAAATGACTGGCAAGGTTTAAAGAGTAATTTGAAATAATTTCAATAAGTGGCGCTGCACTTGCACTGCATCATAAAAGAAAAAAATTTGTGTTTATATGAGAAAAAAATATTAATTATTTTAAGAAAATAGCCCTGTACTTTATGTCAGATAATATTATTTTTGCTATTCGAAACTCTGTAAATATTAAAAAAAACTTACAAGGGAAAATAAGTAAATATAAAAATGTCTGTTAAAATTCCACCGAAACGAAGAAATTTTTTTTTGTCAATATGATTTTGCACATGAAGAAATTATCAAATAACAGTTCAATTAAACTTATGGAGAATAATACAAACTTACAGGCTGCAAAATTCCGTAAAGATGAAACGGCGCATTGAGATAGAATACAAAATTACCGTTTAAGAAAAAGATGAGCAGGAACAATTATACCAAATATTTCCACAAACGAATTTTCTCCAGATAACACTGGTTTCAGGTACGTTAGTTTGTAAACAAGGGTTGTAAAAGAATGCAATCTTTTGTAAATGCAATCTGTTATGACTTCAATTAAAAGATAACATTAATACATTTAGTGTCACATAATGGATCAACTGATGTTCTAAGCGTGTCACTCTTCACTTCAACCTAACCTAAACTTATTTGACTGGTATACAATACTTCAAAATCTGCAATCATTTCTGACATTGAAATGATTTCAGTAATTTTGTCTACAATTCAATTAACATCATATCGATACCTTCCCGTAAGAATGTATTAAGCGACATTCTCAAAATTTTAAATTAAAAATTTTAAAAAAATCTTGATCAATTATTTATTTGTGTATTTTGTAGTAATAAACTAATTTTTAAGGGGATTTTGAGTTGAAAATTCCGTTTCAAAACTTTTTATTCCTTTAAGTACACAAATAAATAGCTGAACAGGAGTTTTTTTTTCGATGCCTCTACAATTTTTGAAATGTCGCTTAATACATTCTTACGGGAAGGTATCGATATCAATTGAATGCAATCTTTTGAGGATTCATGCATTATTTGCATTCATTTGCATTATTTTGAAATATTTTGAATTCTTTAACAATCTTTTGAATGAAACTACAGTCGGCTCCCTCTAAGTCGAACTCCCTCTAAGACGAATCTCCCTCTAACTCGAACTTTTTCGCCCTAATTTTGATTCCCCTCAAATTTGAAACCATATAATATTTCTCTCTAACTCGAATTTTTGCAAAACTCTCTCTAACTCGAACTGATTTTGATATCCCGTGAAAATTCGACTTAGAGGGAGTCGACTGTAAATGTTTTCCATTCAATTGTCAATTGTTATTTAATTGTTAGGTGAATTTGATAGGTTAAAGGCTCTCCTAAACCAACGCGAAATCACAGCGAATCATTGGCAACGATACAAAATATGCTACACAACTTTTCAAGTTGGTTTGGGAGAGCCTTAAATCGTGTAAGTATTCAAACATGGTAAACGAACAAATTCAAATTGATTTCAAAGATTTCTTGGGAGTCCAAAAGAAATCAAAGAATACAAATGAATGCAAAGAACGCATGTAATTTAAAAAAATAGTATTGAGTGCTGGAAAATGAATGGGAAAAAACGATTACAATCATTTAATTTCAAATGAAGAATTGTGATTGCATAATTTGAATTTGAAGTCATAGTCAAGAGAAGTCAATGAATGAGATCTTTTGATTTAATTCAATAAAAGGTTTTGAATGAATGCATTTGCCAAAGATTTCATTCTTTTACAACCCTGCAATTATTTTTGACGCAGTTAATATTCGATTTATTATAATATCTATTGGTTGGAGGGAAAAAAGATGCAGCAAATTTAGTTTGTCATACATTTGACTCTTTTAGCTTCCGATTAGGTTCCACATGTTTACCTTAAGGGATTTTGAAAATTTCGCTGGCTCTCTATCTTCTTAGGAATAAACTATAAAGAGTTTTAGACCTATGACAACATTGCTCAAAATTTCAGTGTTGTGCTTTATTTTGTTTTTAACTTGAGACGCACGAATCTCAAGCGGGGTCTTACCTTTTTTAGTGTTCTTGTTCTTTTATGTGAAGCCAAACAAAATATAGTTTGTGTTTTTATTTTATTAAATTTTATTAAACATTTATTTAGGTTCAATTTGGTTCTTATCACTAATTTACATTCTTATTTTTATAATTTGAAAAAAAAGATTCAGAGTTTCTTAACTTGGTTGAATTCAAGATTTGGAAAAGGTTTAGTACTTCAAAAATACAAAAAAATAGAAACGAATTAGAATTTCTTAATATGACTCGACGATGCGGCGGTCCGATTCTTAGTGTGGGATATCTGCCTCGCTACCCGACTCGAGAACACACACAAAAAAAACATGTCACCGACTCCGAAGTGTGCCTGTGCACAGCTGGGAGTAATGCACGTTTTTTGTGTCAAGAAAAAAAATGAAATTGGATAGTGTGGATTGAAAAAAAAAGAGTGCATTTGGATTTTGGAGGTAATTAACAATGAAAGTGATGACCTGGGAATTATAAGTGGTTTGGAGTTGGGCAATTAAAGGAAATGATGAATATGGAATTTTAATTGGTTCAGAGTTGAACAATAAAGTAAATGATGAATATGGAATATGGAATATTGGTCAATCGAAAGGAAATGATGACTGTGGGAATTTGAAGTGGCAATGGTTACAATTGAAAATGAATGGATGGGTCATGAAAGGGCATGAGAAATGGAAGTGGGTGAGGAAAAGACGTTGGAGGTTGTGAAGTGTGTACTTTACAACACCTCCCCCCTTAAGAACGAAACTTGTACCTTGGAATGGTGCGAGTTTCGGCTTTAGATGATGGAATCGGAAGTGAACGAGAAAGATTAGATGGGGCTAGACGAGGTGTAGGTATTGGTAATGGTTCTGGAATTTGTACGTTTATGGTTTGGACTGGGTCTGAGGTTTTTATTTCTTCTAATGGTAAGCAATTCGATATTTTGTTGGTGCTTACTAAAGTTTTATTTTTATTTCGCATGAGTAATATGATTATAACCATAAGTATGGCGGAAAACATTGCAAGAAGGAACACTATTATCATATTTTTATTTTCGTGATCGACTTCAGAATATGTGAACTTGGAATTTTTTATGTTTTCTATATCTTTACTGATGGAATTAAGGTCATCAATCTGGTTATGTATATTGAAGGACTTTGTCACGTAACTGGGAATTTTCTCAAATTGTGGTTGTGTTATATTAAATGAAAGATAAGGATTTGATGAAATAAAGTTGAGATTGGTTTTTGTTTCGAAATTTGTTTTGGAGTTAATGGATTGGTACCTAGTGTTTGCGATACAGTTCGGTTGGATTTTAAGAATACCGGTTGCATTTATGTTTATTTGAGAGTTAAGATTTTGGCATTTAATAATAAGATTTTCTGGATTTGGGGAAACGAAAATCCAAGAATTGGAGTCTGCTAGCTGTAGGAAAATAGGGTGATATATTTGCATTAATTGAATATAGCAATTACTTATTTCACTTGGAAGAATGGAAAGTAAATTCAGTTCGCAGGCACTGCTTGATGAGGTGAAAAGGATTGGTGCGTTTCTTTCGCAAAGATAATTATTTTTTGAAGTTGTTTGACATTTGTCTATGTCATGTTTATCATAGAGAAAATACGATTGTTTTTCTGAGTCTACGATAAGAAAAGGTTTTTCGGGTATTATAATTCCATACGTTTTGTTTTCGATGAGATTTGGTATACTAGTCATTTTATAAACGTTATAGGTTTTGGAAGAAGTAAGAGGGATTCTTAATACGAAATTAATTTGGTTTTCAATGTAGTAAACATGAGTTTCTAAGAGATTAAAAAGTGTATCTATATATTGTTCTTGTAGAGGAAGTGGTAAACGATTTTCTTCTGGAAGGAGTAACTGTACTTTTTTAATTTCTTCAGTGAGTTTAGAAGGATCAATAAGGTATGGATGAAGTTTTCCTTGAGCTGCGGAGTAAATAGCGTTAAGAAGGTGATCTTTTGTTGAATAGTAATATTCTGATAAAGAGTTGAACATTGTGAAAAGTTCATTTAGTTGAAGGAAGGATTTATTAATTATGTTATTATTATTTGAGTTTTTGTTTAATTGATTAATGATTTTATCGGTTTCCTTAATTTTTTCTTTTATTTTAATAATTTGGTCGTTTGTAAGATTTAATTGGTGGATGATATTTTTTGATATCGAAATTTGTTTTTCGTGTAATTGGGATTCGTAATGTTGTTGTTGGTTAAGTTTATTTATGTGTCGAGAAAAAGTTTTTGCATCCTCGTCGTCGAGGGTGCCAAATAGTTGTTTGGATATAGAACCAATAGCATTTATTAATCCTCTCTTTTGTAATCTAGGTTTTATGGTTGTACCTAAGTATTTGTTAATAATTTGATCTTGAGATTTTATTCGATCAAGTATTAAAGTAGATAGGGTAGGAAGTGATTCGCATTGGGATGGGAGTTCGTGAGAAGAGAGAAGTTGCTTACAAGTAGATAGAATTTTGTCATAGGTAAGTAAAATAGAACTATATTGTGATTTGAGTTCGGTAAAGTTAGTATATATGACTAAATTCCAATGGTTAGAGAAGAGCTTAAGGTTACCAACGTGTTCGTAGTATATTCCAGTCTTGTTTTTCAAATCGACGATTTCATATGGTTGCTCGTGGTTGATCATCATTGGGTCACTCAGAATTATGTTACAGATGAGAATTACGAATATTAGTTTCTCCATTTCTGGAAAGAATATTGAGATTGAAGATTTTGATTAACTTGAAAAAATTTTTAGTCTATTGTTGTGGACTTTAACTATTTTATTTTTAATTTTAATTTCGGAGTTTACTCCTGACTTGGATAAGATTTCGTAAGGTCCTGACCAAAGAGGAAGAAGCTTTTTGTTTTTATTTTTTGGATTACTTTCATTTTTGAGTAGAACAAGCGTTCCTATCTGGAAGTCTCCAGGATTTTGCCTTTTATCGTACTGAAGTTTTGAAGATTCCTTACTCTTGAGAAGTTTGTCTCTAGCAATTTGATGACAATGTTGGAGCCTTGATTTTAGTTCGTTTGCATACAAATCGTAATTATAGCAGATTTCAGGGTTTTTTGTAACACTAGAAGGAAGTTCAATTTGTCTACCGTACATAAGTTCAAAGGGAGTGTATGACGTTGAAGTGTTGGGAGTCGTGTTATGGACGAAAACGGCATATTTAATCCAGTTATCCCAATCATCTTGAGATTTATTGATAAAACTACGTAGATATTCAACGAAGTTTCTGTGGCTTCTTTCGCAAGATCCATTTGATTGTGGTCGGTATGCAGTAGTTTGGAGTTTAGTAATTTTAAGAAGTTTACATACGTTTTTGAATATATCGCTTAGGAAATTTTGGCCTTGGTCGGACAAGACGTATTTGGGTGTGCCATATCGAAATATTATTTCTTTGACGAATGCTTCGGCGATTGTATTCGCCTCTTGATTTGGTAAAGGAATTGCATCAGTGTATTTAGTAAGATCATCGATGAATGTTAAAAGATATTTATTATTATTATTAGTTATAGGATAGGGACCAACGATATCAATAGAAATCTTTTCGAAGGGGTATTTGGAAGTTGAAGTTATGACCATAGGTTCCATGGTGTATTTTGTTACTTTATTTTTCTGACAGAGTTCGCAATTTTTAATGTAGTTTTTTATATCTTGAAACATATTCTTCCAATTGTGATATAGTTTTATACGTTTAAAGGTTCTGTTGACGCCACAGTGTCCTCCAATTGGATTTAAATGGAATTCCTTAAGAATAGTTTTGATTTCATTTTCCGACAAATCTGGTTTTGCCGAAGAAATATTCGAAGAGTTAGTAGTTATGACTGAAGGCGTTGAACAAGAATTAGAACTAGGTTGTAAGGAATTAGAGTTGTTATTTGAAGATGTTGAAGCACTTGAAGAAGAAGAATTATTATTATGATTTGTAGATGAAGGAGATGCTTCTGGATCATTATTTATAATAGAAGATGTGGAACAAGAATTAGTATTTTCATTTGAAGCATTAGAACAAGAATTCGTATTTGTTGATTTGGAACTGGGATTGGAATTAGTTTTCGAAGATTTGGAACAAGATATTGAAGAAGAATTTGAATTTGTATGTGGAGATTTAGAACAAGGACTAGGAATTGGTTTTGAACAAAAATTAGAAATTGGAGATTTAGAAGACGAACTTGAATTTATGGATGTTGGACAAGAATTAGCAGTTGGCGATGAATAAGACAAATTCGTATTTGTTGGTGGTGATGAACAAGAACTAGGAACTGACGATGTAGAAAAAGAATTAGTACTTGCAGACGATATGGGAGATGATGAAGATGACGAATTTCGAGAAGAAGTAGAAGAGGATTTTGTATCGGATCGAAGAGTCATTTTTGCGATTCTGCTAAGACAGTCAGCGTTTGTATTTTGTTCACCTTTTTTATGGGTGATTTCATATTCAAACTCTTCGAGCTGTAGGCGATATCTCATCATTCTGGAATTTATATCTTTACAGTTGTGAATATAAATTAGAGGTTTATGATCAGTGTATAGTTGAAATTTTCTACCATACAGATAAGGTCGGAAATGTTTGACTGACCAAACAATAGCTAAAAGTTCCTTATCAGTAGTAGAATAATTTTTCTCACTTTTATTAAGAGTTCTTGAGGCATAAGATATAGGAAGGTCATTACCAATTTCACCTTGTGAAAGGACACTACCAATAGCTACATCGCTAGCATCCGTTGTTAAGATAAAGTTTTTGGTGAAATCAGGATATTGAAGGAGAGGCGGATTAATTAGTCTTTCTTTTAATCCATGAAAGGCATTTGAACAAAGAGGAGTCCAGTCGAAGCGAACATCCTTGCGTAAAAGGTTAGTAAGAGGTTTGGAAATTTTTGCAAAATCTTTAATAAAGCGGCGATAATAACCTGCAAGTCCTAGGAAGCTTTTTATTTCTTTGGCGTTTTTAGGTTGAGCGAAATTTTTTACGCATTCGATCTTTTGCGGATCAGGTTTGATACCTGATTCATTTATCACGTGTCCTAGGTAGGTGAGTTCTGTTCGCAAAAACTGGCATTTATCGGGTTGCAATTTAAGATTATGTATTTTGAGACGTTCAAAGATTTCTTTTAATTTTGAATTGTGTTCATCTAAGGTTTTACCATAGACCACGATGTCATCCATATAAACAAAGGTTTTTATACCTTGTAGACCAGTCAATACATTATTCATCAACCTTTGGAAGGTGGCTGGGGCACCTTTTAATCCATAAGGCATTCTAATGAATTCGTAATGACCAAAAGGTGAAGAGAAGGCGGTCTTCTCTCTATCTTCCGGTCTAACTTGGATTTGATGGAATCCACTGGCGAGGTCTAAAGTAGAAAAAAATTTTGAACTTCCCAACTGATCTAGAATATCAGTTATGTTGGGTAATGGAAATGCATCACCGACAGTTTTGTCGTTGAGTTTGCGAAAATCGACGACGATTCTCCATTTCTTATTACCATCTTTATCAGGTTTTTTCGGAACAACAATAAGTGGGAAATTCCACGGACTATTCGATGGTTGGATAATATTATCGTCCATCATCTCATGGATTTGTTTATCCACTTCTTGTCGTTGTGCTTCCGGCAACCTGTAGGGTTTTATATAAGTAGGTGTTGCATCCGGGGTAAGGATTGGGTGTTGTACAGAAGAGGTATGAGTTAACTTATCTCCTTTTATAAAAAATAAGTCACTATACAAGCAACATAAATTTAGAATAGATTCCTTTTCCTTTTTTGTCATGTGGTCTGTCTCGACTAGCTCTTGTATAGTTTTAATTCTATCATAAGAAGCAGGATATTGTTGTATTTGCAGAACATTGTAGTTAGAAACTTCGTCAAATACTATGTCATCAGTATTAAGCTCAATGAGGGATTCAGAGGAATTAACGACCGATATGTACGAGATAGAACTATTGGCAGGAGTAATACTATTGCCAATATATAATCCATTGGGAAATTGTTGGGAGAGACATATACTATCCACATTAATTTCTTTGAGAACGGGTACTATGATTTCTGATCTAGGTGGGATAGTAACAAGACTTGAAGGGATTAGATCATATTCAACAATGAAAGTTTTCCAAGGGAATGTAAGCATTTTAATGCCGTAGTCGATTTGAGCTTTATGATCATCTAAGAAATTGTTACCTATTATCCCGTCAGTACTTATAGGGAAGTTTTTATCTACTACATGAAAAGGATAAGAAATAGTTATATTTTTGGGAAGATTGATACGCAGTTGTATAACCCCTTTGGTATGAATAACTGAATTTGTAATGCCAGAAAGAGAATGAATTATGTTAGAGTCTACATGTAGTTCTGGCTTTAATTTATCTATTTTAATCAAACAAATTTCACTACCACCATCGACGAGAAATTTTGAAGGTTGAGGATTAAGCAAGGTTTCAGATGAAATTTTGATTGAGTCTACTCTACTTATTTTATTATTTAAATTTATATGGAAGATGTGGCGAGAAGAGATTAAGTTTGAGTCCGAAGCCTGCCACTGGTTCCGGCCTCTGAATGGTTTTCCGTATGCTTATTTGTTGAGGAGGAGGAAATTGCATTAGAATTGTTTTGTTTTCTATTATTATTGTACTCCCTTTTTCTGCATTCGTTTATATGATGTCCGAGGTTCTTACAATAACTACAAGCAATTGTTACTTTTTTAACCTCACTTTTGAAAGAAGGAAGCTGTTCTTTGTTTTTCTTTAAGTAACATTGTTCGATGCTATGTCCAGTTTTTTTACAAAAATTACAAGAGGTAGGATTTCTGGGTTTTAGTTGTGATGGGTTATAGGAAGTTTGGTTATTATATGAGAAACCACTTTTCTCTTCTAACACGGCAGCTTCTATAGCTTCCGTCAGAGTTGTGAATCTCGAAGCTTTGATGATGAGACTTATTCTAGGATTAAGGCCTCTCTCGAATGCTTTTAAAGCAGTTTTACTGTTGAGATTGATAATAACGCTAGAACTTTCTGACCCTTCGCTAGCTATGCAAGCATCGTTCAGATTTGCAAGCGTTTGTTCCAATCTATTAGAGTAAGAACGCACTGTCTCATTTGTTCTTTGCTTTATATGTATTAGTTCCAACTGGAGTTGGGACAGAGATTTTGTTTCTAAGAATTGTTGAACTAGTTTTTCCTTAAGGGATTCCCAGGAGGTGAATTCTGTGTATTTTACTATATTATATGCTGGACCAATAAGTTTAGTTTTAATAATTAGGAGAAGGATAGGAATTTCGGTAGCGGCGATATCTTCGGATATCAAATCACACGCATTTAGGAACTTGTGGAGATTAGCTCTGTTCCCATCAAATTCGGGAATTAGTTTGAGGGCAAAAGATCGATCTAGTTTTGGAGCCATTTCAGTTTCGGTTTCTAAAATGGAATTAGTGATCTCGGAGGAGGAGGAGTTTTCGACAGTACTAGAATCGGAATCTTCGCAGTCGGATATTTCGATAGTTTTATTCTCGGACATAAACTGATTATATTATAATAATAAGTATTTAAGAAAGAAGAAAAAAAAAAAAAAAATTTATTCAAAAAAAAAAAATTGATTCGAATTTAAAAAAAAAATTAGATAGATAAAAGTAATGATAATAATATATATTAATTGATATAGGCAATAAATAATATATAATTTTTTGTTTGATAAAAGTACATTAATTTTACATTGTATAATTAATTAATAATACCTAAATACTTTCTTGCCTGTTTTTGTGCGTAAGTTAGAGATGAATGAGATAAAGGCGTTGCTGTTGGTTAAAGATGTTGTAGATGTTAAAGATGTTGTAGAAGTTGATGTTCCAGATGTTGTAGATGTGTGAATTTTGATTGTCTTTTATTTTATTTTATTGAATTTAAGTCTTTTTCTTTTTCTCTATTTTTCTTGTAAGTTTTTTTTTTTTTTTTGTTAAATTTTGTTGTTGTTTCACTTTTTGTTATTTTTTTTTTTTTTGTTTCACTTCTTGTTTGCACTTGTCACTTTTCAGGCAAACCCCACACCTGACACCAATTTTTATGTTGTGCTTTATTTTGTTTTTAACTTGAGACGCACGAATCTCAAGCGGGGTCTTACCTTTTTTAGTGTTCTTGTTCTTTTATGTGAAGCCAAACAAAATATAGTTTGTGTTTTTATTTTATTAAATTTTATTAAACATTTATTTAGGTTCAATTTGGTTCTTATCACTAATTTACATTCTTATTTTTATAATTTGAAAAAAAAGATTCAGAGTTTCTTAACTTGGTTGAATTCAAGATTTGGAAAAGGTTTAGTACTTCAAAAATACAAAAAAATAGAAACGAATTAGAATTTCTTAATATGACTCGACGATGCGGCGGTCCGATTCTTAGTGTGGGATATCTGCCTCGCTACCCGACTCGAGAACACACACAAAAAAAACATGTCACCGACTCCGAAGTGTGCCTGTGCACAGCTGGGAGTAATGCACGTTTTTTGTGTCAAGAAAAAAAATGAAATTGGATAGTGTGGATTGAAAAAAAAAGAGTGCATTTGGATTTTGGAGGTAATTAACAATGAAAGTGATGACCTGGGAATTATAAGTGGTTTGGAGTTGGGCAATTAAAGGAAATGATGAATATGGAATTTTAATTGGTTCAGAGTTGAACAATAAAGTAAATGATGAATATGGAATATGGAATATTGGTCAATCGAAAGGAAATGATGACTGTGGGAATTTGAAGTGGCAATGGTTACAATTGAAAATGAATGGATGGGTCATGAAAGGGCATGAGAAATGGAAGTGGGTGAGGAAAAGACGTTGGAGGTTGTGAAGTGTGTACTTTACAACATCAGGAACATTTTTTTTGCATGCATAAAAGGTATTGAAATAAAAAGATTTGAAAAAGGCCAAATGCGGGCAAATTTGAGTTATGCTTCAGTATTTGAGGATACTATAATATTTATCGGTATTCATATGTTAATCTTTCACGCTTATTAAATTTGTCTTCCCGTGCGAAGCTGGGGCGGGCCAGCTAGTAATATTATAATTAAGACTAGTGGAGTAAAATTGCTTTTAAGCTTACATATGGTCAAGGTGTTTACATTTAATTTAAAATTGGTCATACTCATACATAAGACATACATATAACTAAATACATAATTTGTGTTTGATTTCTTGTTTTAGTAACATTTTTCTCTTGGCTCAAAGATTCTAGTACCTTATGTCCATGTACAGCGATATCTTCTTTCGAAAAAAGGTTACAAATCGAATAGGTCATAAATTGGTCAGTTAAGATCAAGAAGCTTAATTTATTGCTCAGCCATAGGCGTAGGTTGTGCGATAACTAAATAAGTTTTTAAAATTTTTTTTAAGGTCACAGTATAGATTTTTAGCAACTCATTTCTGGGATTAATAAAAAAAATACCATCTAAAAGGTCACTAGGTTGTCATACAAAAAATAAAAACGAAATTCAACCTACACTAGGCGTGTTTTGTTGACTTCCTCATTGTGAACATTAAGAAAAACTTCACATTAAGTCAAATTTTCCAATGCAAATTCCAACAACAACAAGTTAACTTCACATTTCAACTCCAGTATAACTCTATGGCTGAATGTGGAACGTATCTTAATGTTCACATTAAGAAGGTCAACAAAACACACCTACTGTGAAAAATTCATACAAGAAATTCTATGATTTAACAAGAACTGAAACTAGTTGCAAAAATTGTTTTGTTGCTACAGTCATATTGACAATAAAATTGTGTGGTTAAGTCAAAACAGTTTTATTCATCAATTTGATCCACATAGTTATTAAGTGGGTAAATGTCTAAGAGGTAGGCATTGCATTGGTGTTAATCAATCTTCAGCGAGCGTCATGCACGTTGTTTCTATTTTTTGAGGAAAATTCTAAAAGGATTTTAGAAATTAAATTTGAAAATATAATATTTTCCTCCTTTGTCGCATTCATGAAATGACAACATAATATTAAATCAAAAGAACAAGTTCGTGAAAACCAGTCGTGCAATAATATTTTTCTTTCTTATTTAACATCATGAGATTGTGAAATTATTATTGTTTTCGAATAAAATACAATTTATATTTTTATTTTTTTTTAATAAATCAAATAAAATGTTCATTACAATAAATTAATAAAAATGCCACTAAAACCACTTCAAGCTCAATAAATAAATGAAATACATATATTTATTCAATCGTGATCGTTAAAGAAGCATTTAATATAAAAAAAAAGAACTTAATTAGCTGCATTTGTCTATACATCGAATAAAAGCAATAAATTTTGTATTTTACAGTTTTTTGATGGTCAGTAAGGCAAAGCACACATACATAAAAGGAATTTTTAATCTTCTGTATTGAATTGATATATAAAATTGATTTACAAAAGAAGTTGTATCCTCAATCAAAATCCAATGAAGCCGAAGAGCATTACTTTTATATTGCTTGGACCTATTATACTGAGTTTTTTTTTTTGTTTCAAATAATATTCTGTTAGATTTCTACACCTTTATTCATTAACGACAAGATTAATTAAGGAATCAAATTAATATATCAGGTCTTCTGTATATAGAGAATCTATAAAATCTAACAGAATAAATTAGTATCTGTTCGCACAACCTACGCCTGGTCAAATTGAACTGTTATTTTAGAGAGCAATATTTGTCTTTAAAACGCTTTTTAACAGTCATTCATGTAAGAGTCTTGATTAAGAAATATGTATAACAGAGAATGGGTGGTTTCGTCCTATATGTGGTAACACTTTTTGACTTACTAAATGACAAATTATTAGTTGTTATTATGCGTTTGTGTTTTGTCCAGGAAAAGTGTTACGGTGGGTTTGTTTTAAAATCAATAAGTGATACAAAGAATTTAAATAATTTTTATTTTGATGGAAAATAGGTTGAGGCCATTAACAAAAGCAAGTGGATAAGCCCGTCAAAACACCTTCTCGCACCCTGCACCATCACGGGTCACCATTGTTTCGGTTTGTTTGAAAGTTCAGGAGAAGTGTTCGTTGAGCTGAGAGAAAGTGCTTTATTGTTGGAGAGAGACATGGAGTTGCCTGTTCCTCTGGGCTTAAGTTCTCCAACAAACCTGCTTCCAAAATTACGGAGGCGATTTTTTTGGAGGTTTAATGCGGTTTCTTTCCTTTACGTCCAGACAGCTCCTGCAGAAATCGTGTGCGAGTACACCCAGTCTAGTGGCAATTGTGCCAATGGTGCAATGGCCCGTTAGTACACCTATCAAGATTCTAATATTATTTTTACTCAGTGATAAAATAAACCGAGTTTCATTTTCATTAATTCTAGGCCATTAACTTCTAGAGATAACCTCCTAGTCCTCCAGGATTTTTTGATTTGCTCTTTCGTTATTAGGTCTATTTTCGTTTTAATCCCGCCATTCGGGATGTTTAGTCCCAAATCTAATTGGCTACTACTGTTTCTATTTTATACTGACCCCTTCCTTGCCAGTTCATCTGCTATATCATTCCCTTCATTCAACATTGAAATAAAATCCTACAAATGCGCAAGTCTATTTACTATTTGTGTTTAAAATGAATTCTGTTTTTGCTAAATTTTTAGCTCACACACTCTGAAATTTATGGCGAAGCGGTATTGAATTTTCAGTTTTTAGATTTTAGCACTTGTTTTAAGAATTCCCGAGCTTACCAGACATTTATCAAGCTTCTTAAATACTGTTTTTCTTGATTTAGCACATTTTTTTTTTCAGAGTGTAGGTGTCACACTTATTTTTGAAGAAGTTCATGCGACAAATTTGCGAAATTTTATCTTTCTTATCTTTCTTATCTTTCTTAAGAACATTTTTCAAAATAAGTTTGGTTTTTTAATTTATTAATTTTAAGAAGAAGCAATTAAAAATAATTCATTATTTCAAGGGGAAAAAAGCCAAAGTCCATAGTTTGGCGTCATTTCTCTTAAGTTAATCGAAATAAGGCTGAATTTCAAAAGTAGCCATTTGTTCACTAGGCGTTATTTCACGACACCGATCCGGTCGTGGCATTGTTCTGTACTTTATTTTTAAAATATTGTGCTTTAAGCTGAAAACACATAGAAGCAGTCTAAAAATTAAATAAATGAGAATACCATCTTTTCCGTGCGCCCTTACATGTGTGCGTTTGTAAATTTTGGAATTGACTCAAACAGTTATAAATTAACATAGAACCTGCGTTTTCGTAAGCTGCATTTTTGGCTAATTTTAGTAAAATAAAAATTATAATTTTCAGATTGAAAACTTTTATTTCTTCAAAAAATAACATAGAAAAATGCATATAATAAAGTAATAATAAAAAAAATGGGTTGTTCTTTTGCACTCACGGCCTCATTTAATGTTTTTTTTTTCAATTAACGCGCACTTGAGGGGTTATAACTACTCTTATAGCCAATTTCATAAACAAACACTAAAATTACTTTTATCTAAAATACTTCTAAATTTTATCAGTCATTTAAAATTTTTCAGTTTCACCAATGTAGAAAAGGGATATTTTAGGGATATTTTAATTCGACTGAGTTTGCTCACATCCCTGGAATCATAAAAAGAGCTTGTTTCCCTCGCACACGCGAAGTGTATCAGAAAAAGTGAAAAAGCATTATGGATGAGGGACAATTATTCTGACAGCAGAATATCAGCTGTTGTTGACTGGAATGGCTTAACAAAAAAGACTTTTAAAATTTAATGAGACAAATGGCGTTTTTCTTTTTTAACTCTGAGCAGATCACGGAACTGTCAAACAAAAATTCTATGTTTCTTTTTTAGCTCAGACAAATCAGAGGATAAAAAGTGTGTTTCTTTTTTCCATCAGAGCTAGCTCAGAGCTTGCTCAATTAGCTCAGGATAAAATGACCGAGCGAATCGAGCGAAACGCTGAGCGAAGCTAACTTCACTTATTTTTTTAGTGATACATAATTTAAAATGGATTTCCTGGAAAGTTCTCGGACAATCGCCCGTCAATTGTAAAAAAATTTCAAGAAATTTCACGAAATTTACCAAAAATACATGAAATGACAGTTCAGTGCTCAAGTGTGTTTCATAATTAAATCTGAGGAATCTGATCATAATCTGCTCGGAGCTCTGCTCTGATCGCTCAGCCTCTGCTCAGAGCTTTGCTCAGAGCCAAAAAAGAAAAACGCCAAAAAACGAGCTTTTAGTTTACAAGGGCATTTTAAATCTTCTTAAATATAAAAGCGTTTAGTGAAACCAAAAAACATAATTTAAAGGATAAAAGGCTTTTTAAATAATTAAAAGCCTTTCGTGAAATCGGCCATTAATATGTTAAACATAGTGCGAGTGTTAGGAAAGTAGCATAGGGTTTGAAAGGAGATACCGATGAACTTTGGTTTTGAATTTCTGAATATCACAATGGAGAAAAAATAGAGTGGGGTAAGGCATTCCACATTTGTGTTGTGCGGCGTAAGAAAGAATCTCTGTACTCTGTACCTACAGTACGCCCGAAGTGTGGCTCAAGGGTAAACTGATAGGCATTCCTGGAAGCGCAAGTATTACGGTTTAATTGTTTTAAGGGAGGAATGCAACTAGCTATTTTACTGGAACATTGTTTATTAAATAAGCGATAAAAGAGGGAAAGACATGAAACATTGCAATGGTGCTCGAGAGAATCGAATGTTGCCGTTATGTTTTTACCATCTATCTTTTTCAAAGCTTTTTGTTTGTATACTATCTATCAAGTAAGTTGAAAGAGCACTTGCCCAGATATGCGAGTTATACTCCAGCTTTAGATGAATGTACGCCTAATAAATAACAGCAAGTTCAGAAGGAGGGAAAAACTTCTTGCATATCGTCGAAGAAAACCTTAACACTTAGCAGCGTTTTTAGCAACGTCGAATATGTGATCATTCCACAAAAGATGATCTGTGATCCACAAACCAAGAACTGATAGCTGTTCAGTATCCTGGATGCAAGCACCGCGCATGGTTAGCGGCACTGGAGGTGGGTTCCGCTTTAGTGACGGGAGACAGCAAAGAGTTTTAGAAGCATTAAATTCTACACGGTTTTTGATTCCCCATTGGCCAATGCTGCCGAGATCAGAATTTAATGAGCTTATCATACGCTGCCGTTGAAAACCCACATCCGAAGGATAAGGATGTGAATCTCAAAACGAATACGAAAAGCTGAGGATGTCATCGTCAGCGAAACTGTTTAATGGATTAGAAGTTTTAGACAAGAGATCATAAATAGATATAAGGAAGAGGTTGAAAGACAAAACGGAGCCCTGGGGCACACCAGCATTTATTTTATGAATATCATACTTGAAACCATTCAATACGAATTGTATTAAGCGGCCCGAAAGGTAGTTTCTAATCCAACGAAGAAGAGATTCGTCAATATCAAAAGCACGTATTTTCGATAAGAGCTTGATGCCAAACTCTATCAAACGCTTTTGAAATATCAAGTGCAATAATCTTACTTTCTCCAAAACGATGTACAGATTTGTACCACTGTTCGGTGAGACAAACAATCAGATCACCAGTGAACCTATTGCAACGAAAGCCATACTATCGGTCATTAAGAAGCTTTCGTTCTTCAAGATATTTCTTAAGCTGATAATAATTAACCAACGTTTCCATCATGACCTTGAAAAGAAGGGACGTAAGTGCACATCGAGATCTTTCAGGACTCTTGCATAACTGCACGAGTGCCATAAAAAATTCGTCCCATGAAATCGTTAGTGCTCTCAAGTACAGCAGGAGGAGTCATAACACTCTCTGGCAGCGTCGAATTAATAGCAAACTGTGCTGCATGAAAATTGTTTTTTTTTAGTGAGCTTACTTAGGGAGTGTGGAGTGTCATTAAAGAACCGCGAGCGAAGTAGTATTTCGAACGTTTTTTGCAAATGACCAAATATTTTTACTACCTTAGGGACACTGTAGTATTTTTTGCCGTAATTTTTTGTCATCCAAAAATTTGGTTCTTTGGATATGGCCGTTGCAGGTCTTTCTTAATAGCTTGTTTAAACTTATCACGGTTTTCCTCAATAGTCTTGGCCTCATATCAACGGAAGCTTACTTCTCTGACTTTGATAACCTACTTACAGCTCGAATCAAACCATGAGTTCCTTTCGGTTTGATAGATTTTATCCTTTTCGGAATAAAATTTCTCATCCCGTAAAGAATTAAATTTGTAATCATATCTGCGCTGGAGTCTACGTATCACTATCGAGGAAGCATAGTGACCAATTAAAGTTCCTGAAGAACTCATTGAGGCCGTCCCAGTTGGCTTTATCGTATTGCCAAACGGTTTCCTTAGGGGTTTTCTCTTTCACTCAGGTTTCTTGGCACGAGAAATTTGCAGATTTACACAATGGTCTGATATGCCTAGAGGCGATAAAACAGATACACTCATAGTGTATTTATCAGGGTCAGAAGTAAGAAACAAGTCTGGTTGTTGGTTGATTGACCTGGAACGTCAGGGATCCGAGTTAACTCAGCAAAGACTTCGACATAACTTCCTTCGGGTGTTGTCTGGCCAGAAAAACGAAGCCAACTAGAATTGGGTACATTGAAATCGCCCGCAATGACGTGTGAGGGTAATAGGGAACAGTTCTTTGGATGGAGTCGGACAGATTATCAAATTCGTTAGAAGTTGAATTACTGTCCATATTTGGGCCTCGATAAATAAAGCATGTGTGAATGTGCTTGTTCACTGTGAATTTTAACCACATGAAGTTAAAGTTTGTGTTAACACATACAACATATTGTGGTTGAAGTTGGTAAGCAACATCATTTCTTATATAAACTGGAGGCCGTGGTGAGGAATGAATAAAAGCACTAACATAATGTCCAGATTTGCCCTCCTTAACTTTTTTCGAACCACCCCTAAGAATACTTTGTTTAGATGTTTGGATTTTTTCTGTTGTATTTTCCTTTTTCAACAGAACATTTTTGAACGAACAACTAACCTGTCTGTGCTGCCACCAAAGTTGTTGGCTGGAGTTATAGCTTTTTGACGAGTGCCGCCTCTCGATTTTCAAACTCCTTTAGTGGTACTTTATATTTTTTATTTATTTTTTTCACTTCGTCGAATTTCAAAATTATATCTTACCACGATACCACTATTTAAAACAACTCTATCAGTGTGTTTTTCACAATGCTCATCTTTCAAAATTCGGAAATTAAAAAAAAAATAACAAAAAAGTAATTAAAAAAATCACAAATCAAAAACAAATATTTCAAGCGGTATCAAAAAATAGGGGGTTAAAAGTGGTAATTTAAATGTGGTCAAATTAAAAAAATTAAAAAAAAATGGATACTTTTGCGGGGAGAGCGATCACAGGCTGTCTTAGTACGCGTGTGGGTGGTATGGTTATAAGAACCTCAGGATAAAATGTTCAAAATTTCAGGTCCCAGGCTCTACAGGCTGAATCGATGTCAAATTTTATGAGATTTTAACTCACTGTACGCCACCGCCTTGTTTTTCACTGAAACTTAAAACAATTTTCAAGAAGATACCAATTGAAATTCTGCGTAAAGTGGTATAGAATGGGGCATATTCATAGATGCTGTTTAAGCTGTTGCTAAACAGATTTGGAGTTTATCTGATGAAGTTTCCATATGATAAGCTCCAGATTTGCTTAGCAATAGCTTATAAGACATCTATGAATATGCCCCCACAGTACATATTTCTAAGGTATTATCTTGCGCATGTTGTCCGAACTGAGAACTGTCAAAGAAATTCAAGATGGCCCCCTTACTTGACCCCGTCCGCTGTTGTTGGTGTAACAACGAAGAAAACAAACACAAAAGGATAATTTAAATAACACTAAAAACCAGGAAGAAATGTTGTTTGCATGACAAAATAATGTTAATAAACACTAAAAAGCTTGAAACAATTTCATTTGCTGATGAATAAGTAACAAATGAACACATAACACACAACAAATTTTGATGTTTAACGAGTGGGGGTCAAGGGATTTTCCATTTTCCACTGATTTTGATGGATGCGCAGAACTGAACAAAAATGAAAACGCTAATGATATTACCTATAATATGTGTACTGTGATATGCCCACATCTTTTAGCTGGTGGCCTACATTTTAGAGTATATATGTATTCAATTCTGGTTGCATGGTATAATAGTTAAGCAATATAAGAAATTGAAAACTATAAAGGGGTAATAAGAAACTGGATCAAAGTCCAAAATACAAACAAAAAAATAACTTAAATCAAGATTTTGAGTGCGCAAAAATGTTCAAAGGTCATAAATTGGCCTTTAACTACTTGAAGTTTTGATTATAACTTTTGGGTCACACTGTATATATAAATATAAATAAACACTTTATATTCCGCAAAGGCAAGTTTTTAAAATACAACAAAAAATTAAATATAAGTTTATTCTTCTTTGTCTTTATCGAAGCACTCATTAAAGACTCCAAACATACACTTAAATATTCAGTGGAAGCCATCGACTAACTATAGCTTTTATTAGATAACTCGCATTTGTTTACTTTTTTCTTAAACACGTGCTATAAATATGAATTTCCATAAAAAACAGAAAAGATAAATAACGTATGGGTGTACATTTATAAATATATCTTTAAATACTTGCAGAACAGTGATGAGCGGAAATTAAGAAAAAAATTATAAAAGTTGTTAAAGATTTTTTTTTAATTTATAAATATTCAACAAGCGCTCCGTCAGCTACGTGTTCTCGACCTAATCAATTATTATGAGCGAAACTAATTCACAAAACATACAAATTCCTCAAGGGGTTAATTGGTATTGATTGATTTAATTTGCATTTCATTGTAATTTACCATGTTTTTTCATCAAATTATTATCACACGAGTCTTGAAATAAATTGTGTCCAAATTTGAAGCTCCACTCGTTTATCAGTGAAATTGCATAAATCACATAAACACATTGAGACCACCACAGAGATATCCATGCTAAACTCTCAGAAGTCATAAATATTCAAATTCTTGTCCATAATCCAAAACTAAAATTCAATACTCTCATGTCAATCAAAATGCCATAAAAATGTTTTCAACTTATTTACACTTTGGCCATCTGCTACATGTTTTATTGCCAAATAAACATACAACCAATGGTTTTACAAAAAAAAAAAAAATACTTACTGCCAGTTAAGACTTAGAATTTATTATTATTAAGATGCGTTTTCTTTTCCTCATTGAAGATTTGAGTAGGTATAAAATAATATCAAATTATGCAATGATGGGTAATAAAATTGTAGTTTGCATAATTTATTTATTTTTTTTAAGTATGAGGGAATTAGGTACCACAAACGAGTGACCTATTTTGCATCTCTGTTGGCATAAAAGAGATTTATAGCCATACATGTTGCCAGTATTGGATCCAGAGTGGGGGCTATAGGGACTTAAGCACCTCTCCCCATAGAAAATTTTTAAAAGAAATTTAATGAATCCAATAAAGAACATTATTCGTGGTCAAACCTTAAACATATACTATATTCGTAGATTAATAAAATCATTTTGTATTCATAAACTATAGATACCAGATATGTTGCCAAGGGAAAATATTATTTCTCTCTTATATCAAAATTAATAATTTTTGCATTCAAAGCAAATTTACGTAATGTATCAAGCGAAGCTCTCATTGCATTAAACCACTTTGTGTATAGTGTTGCCATATTGAATGTTTACTTTATTTTCATTTTTAAATATGGTGTACATGTCCCAAAAACTGGTTAGAGGCCATCTGTTGGAGAATATTTGAACTAAGTGCCTTTAGCTAAGACAAAAACCATCTAAATTGTATCCTTATAAGATTTTTCTTGAATTGTTTTTTTTTGGCCAAATTCAACATGAGGGATGAAAGGACAGTAAATTGTAGAGAAGTAAAATAAATAAAGGGAAATTTATAAATGTGATGAAATAGAATTCCTGCGCTTTGAATTCTTCTACGACAAATGGGATATTTTATAGGTTTAACTAATACAAAAAAATATTATCTTATCTTTTATCTTACAGTAATTACTAAAACAGGTACATAATATTCATTTTTTGAAGGCGCTATCTGGTTTGCGTAAATCCTGTTATGATTATGCGTTAGGAAAACTCCTCCGGGTTTCTTAAAAAAGACCTGATAAAACCTGAACTGACTCCTGTCCGAGACTTTAGAGTCACTTTTGAGCACTCACTCCCCAGGATGTACTACTGATACATTTCCTGCGGACAGAGACCACAACCTAAGCGTAATCTGTAACATAAGTAACCAAATCGTAGATAAAAGAAAAGTGGCTTGGGCCATTTTTTTTTATAATTGGCGCGCACTCAAGATACACAGTGTGAGCGTTTAGGAAATAGAGGGAGAACAGAAAAGGAGATAACGATGTAAATTTGCCTTTAATGTCTTAATATTGAAATGGGAAGGAAAACAGAGCTGATGGGTAAGGAATTCCACATTCGTGTGCTACGGCTAAGGAAAGAATCTCTGTACTAGCCGGTACGTCCAGAGTAAGGCTGATGAGCATTCCTAGCAGTGCGGGTATTATACGATAAAAATGTTTAAATTGAGGAATGCAGCTAGCTACTTCAACAGAGCAACGTTTGAAAAAGTAGCAAAAAAACAGTGATACGCAAGAAATATTTCTACGGTGTTCCAACGAAACAAATGCTGCTGAGATTGATCTGCCAGCTATCAGTTGTATGTCTCTATTTTGGATTCTATCCAGTAGGATAGAATGATGCTTTGGAAGTTCCTGACCAGATATGGGAGTTATATTCAAGCTTTGGCGTATGTATCCAGATCAGAAGGGGACAAATAGCTCGTCTAAGGAAACCTATAGGCATTTTACAACATTTTTAGCAATATCTTGTATGTGGTCGTTCCACAAGAGCTGATCAGTAACGCACATACCAAGAGTCGAAAGCTTTTAAGTTTTCTTGATGCAAGTTCCATTCATGTAAAATTGTAAGTTTGGTACATTCCTCTTTAACGGCTGGAGATAACTTTGATTTTCGGATGCATTAGATTCCACACGATTATTAGTATTAGTACCCCATTTGACAATGCTGTTTAAATCTGAATTTAATGAGCTCAACATATTCTGCCGTTGCTGCTCCACGTTTGAAGAACAGGGAGATGATTCTGGAAAGGAGTATTCAAAACTAAGGCAGCTGTCACCAACGAAACAGTTTAGTCAATTAGTAGTTTCAGACAAGAGATCATTGATGAAAATAAGAAATAGTGTCGGAGACAACACGGAGCCTTGGGGCACACCAGCATAAATTTTGTGAACTTCAGACTTGAAACCGTGCAAAAAAACTTGAATTGAACTGTCAGAAAGGTAATTACTAATCCAGCGAAGAAGTGATTCGTTGATACAAAAGCATGCATTTTTGATAAAAGAGCTTGAGCTTGAGAGCATCAAATCATTGAATAAATATAAATAGAAGGTGACACCGGGCAAAATGTCCGCATCGTTTTCAAGTAGCTCTGCTTTCGCTTTAAATATTATGATGAGGTTGGTGTATAACATAAAATTAATTTCCTTAATTATAAAAAGTTGGTGTATTCGAAAGGGAATTTTTCAATAATAGCATTGTTTGTTATTTTTGTTTATTATGAATTACTATGGAAACGATGGGTGTCAGGATGATTGTAGTGTCTGCTTCAAACTTGGTACATAGTGGTTTTTGGTGATTCTGCCGACAAATTGTTTTCATTTTTTTCTTAGAACCAAAAATAACGGTACCTGCCATACATTTTTTTTTGGCAAATTTACATAATCGTATTTTTCTCAAAAACGGCTCGACAACTTTTCTTAAAAAAAATTCAATAAATTTATTTTAGTAAAGGCTTTCTTTGGGTGGAAAACCATTTTTCAAAAATGGTTATTAATGGTACCTCCCAAGGAACCATTTTTTTAATTTTTGATTTTCTTCAAAATGGTATGACCGATTTCAATTATTTTTTTTATACAGAAGCTTCCGAAAAATTTTGATAGTTTTGTGTACCAATATTTTTGAAAAAATATTTTTTGGATTTTTAAAAAATATTTCAAATTTTTTTTGGAAAATCAAATATTTCGAAAACGACATCATAGATTTATTTGAAACTCGATATTTAAGACTTTTTTAGTACTCTCTAAAATATTTTTAGAAACAATTTTACATTTATGAAAAAAACGGTACCTTCCCTACAAAAGTGAAAAAACCGCAAAGGAAAATATTTTTTTGCTTGAAAATAACTCCTACGATTTTGATTAAACTTTTTTCATATACTAAAATTAGTACGATCTACCATCAAAAATTATAAAATTTTACACATAGCAACTATTAGTAGTACCTGTCATAGAACGTATTTTTTTATTTTGAGTTTTCTCTTTATCAGCTTAACGGATTTAAATGATTTTTTTGTATACAAATTTCATATAAGATTAAATAATATTGCATATCAATATTTTCAAAAAAAAAGTTTTTGAATTTTTAAAAAAAGTTTAAAACTTTTTTTTTGAAAATTCGATATCTCAAAAACGGGTTGACAATTTTTTTTCAAATTTTGTTTTTATATACACATAAATATATTGTTTAAATCTGCATAACAAAATTTGTTCTTAAAAATGTTTTTAGAATTTTATATATAAAAAATTAATTTAAAAAAAAACCGCTCCAACGATTTTAAAATTTTGTTTCCCATACAATCATATTCTATCAAGAATTAAGATGGCATACTTTTTTTCACCTCAAACTGTCAAAAGAGTTGTTTTAGCTAATTTAAATGTCGTATTTCATGCTTCTCTACATTTTTCTCTCATAATTTCCATGTTTGTATAAACAATTTTCTTAAACTCGCAGTGTCTTGAACATAAGAGCAAGTACGTTCGACCCAGTCGTGCATTTTATTTTAGATAGGCATGGGAGCAGAATATAGGTTGGTATGGTAAACAGAATTTCCAAACACCAAAAACTTTGTATTAATTTTTAGAAAATCGTTCGATTTTATGATTAATATTTTAAAGATAAGAAGGTTTTTGTATACGTAATACAAATTCTATATACTACTGAAAAAAAATAATTCAACAAGTCCAATCCTTAATGCTAAGTCTTCTTCTTGGCTGATTTATTTCAGTAGTACTATATAGAATTTGAATAGTAAAAAAACCTTATAGGAGCTATGCCCGGCCCCGGACAAAAAAACTTCCAGCTTAATGATTGGGAACTCTAATCTTGTTAGATATAGTTTACAGTGGTTTTTGCTAAAAAGTTAAACTGAACTTAATACAAATTGCGTATGACAAAGGCCCGCACTATGTCACTGATTAGTCCAAGTGAGTAAGTCGGACGAAACGCCATTTTTTGGACTATAGGCCATAAAAAGCTATTTTAAATATACATATTCAAGTTTAAGGTCTATCAAGGCTTTTGAATAAATAATTAAGTAGATTTTAAGATGTAAGTATAAGAACTAAAAATAAAAAACATTACCGTCATTTACTTTGAGCGCTTATAGTAACAGATAGTTTGGCTGTGGATGGTGATGCATCATGAATATAGTGGTCTGGTACGTGCGTTTTGATATCGAATGAATCGAAAATCGAGGAACTGAAAAAAAAGATATATAACAGACTAAATTCTTGTACTACCTATATTACAATTTATCGTTCAAAATCCATCGTTTTCGTTACATTGCGATTTAGTCCAGTCGTATTGTGTTTTTAGCATGCAAATTGTGGGGTAGCTTTGTCTGTTCCCTGCTTTAAGGTTTCGGGGTTGCTGAATCGGAATCTGAGGTCTTCGAACACAAATTCGTCACGCAACGTGGACAAAAATGCAAAAAATGATGCAAAAGTGGATTTTTTGGGAGGTTTTTACTTATGGCTTGAAAACTATCCATTATTCGTGAATTACATCAGAGAGCAATTGAAAGCATAAATAATTTCCAAAAAATCTCTATTTTAGGTTTTTGTTCTGCGGCAACCCATTTAGACTCAAGCGCTAGTTGAAAATTGACGTGTTTTTACTGTTTCCGAAAATCCACTAGAAAACACTAATTTACTACCTACTTTGCGTGATTTGGGCTGGGACTTAATTTTTTTAGGGGGGTAAAATTCAGTTGTTTCTTTATTTCACGAAAACTAGCAGCTTTTTTTGAAAAAATGTGAAGGTAAAAATTGTAGCTTATGTAATCTTACACAAAAAAGATTAAAATACTTTTTTCATCCAATTAATAGATTCAGAGAAAATCGTACAAAAACTTCATGGTGAAGCTAATTTTGTCAAAAAAATGTATTAAAATTTCATTAATCGATGGGCAAAATTTTTTGTACGAATTGTGTTTGGCTATATCTCCTCATCTTGGAAAAGAAAGTGATTTGGTTTTTATTCAACAGCTCGATCAAATTTTATTTTACAACAAAATAATGACAGAATAACATTTAGATAGTAAAATTATCTAAAAAATGAGCTATTAACAAACTCTGTAGGTTAATTAATGAATTTATATTATTGCTCATAAAATTCTACACAAAAAATATTGTGACACTTTTTTTCGTAGGAGCAACAGATATTAGAAAAACGTGCACAAACCAGCTCATTACCTATTTATACCCAATGAATGATGAATGATGAAAAAAAATTCTGTACAGTAAAAAACTCTTATTATAAACGTCTCTGTCGATTTAATTTTTGAGGAAGAAGAAAAAGCTTGAAAGGAAAAGTATTGAAAATTGGTAATTTTTATATGAACTGGGATGCGTATGTAATTCTATTTTCTGTGATACTGCGCCTCTCACGTTATGGATGACTCCACTCAACTAATTACGAATTGGAATCAAAAAAATTCATAGTTTTCTATGGCAATACAAAATCAACTATAGAACCATAAACTAGAATCAAGAAGAGTCCTCGTTTCTTCATGGTCTGTAGTACAACCTCTGCGCAAAGAAGGAGGTTCTAGTGGTTTCCTGGCCTATACAGTGTCCGTATGGTGGGCTGCCATTGGCATGAATGGAGAACGCCTACGATTTTCTGCTGACTGTAGCCGGATATAATTGATATAATCCCTCGAAAATGGTGGATGGAATAAGCTAATATTCGATTGCAAGTCTTCCAGCGTGACAGATCCCAATGCACTAGCCATTTTAAATTATGATGTTAAGTTGCATGAGTGTTTTTTAACAAAATTTTATCTAAGCAGAAACAAATAGGATATCTTTAAGTGTTATGATTTTTGCAACAAAGACTGATTTTTGAACACAGTGTATCGACTGTTATCAAGACCAAAAACAACGTCTATCTATAGGTGTGGATCTGTCGATGCTTCATGACAAATCACTTCAGGCCTGAATTCACCAACTAAAGCTTCATATGCGTGGATGCTCCTACAGAGGAGAAAGATTATGATTATGACGTTAAAGACATCAATCAGAGCTTCTGAGCAAGATGTTATAATTAATTTCCTAGCAATGGACCTGTTGCACTTCTCATGGTTAAAGCCACGCACTTTAGCTTCCGGAAAGTGACCAAACGATTTCAAAAACAAAGTTTTTGTCTTGTTTAAAATATGACTTACTCTACTGAGCCAGTTAATATGTATGTACAGTACATATGTACATATGTTAGCTACATCCCTAAATTAAAATCTGAGAGCAAAAACTATTTTCACAGAAATTATACATACAAGAAACTAAATGATAATGAACCCTCCACCCTACATAAATAATCAAAATCAACAAGTCTCTAAGCTTCCCACATATATTTTTTTTTATCTAAACACAATTATGAAATAATAATAAGACTATCCTGAAATAATTTTGTTCTAAATTTCAATAAGAAAAATAAAATCTTCTGCTTAGCTTGAAAAATCATAGTCATGGCAACAAAAAAAATAAACAAAACCAATACCACCATACCTTATAACACAAATTGTAAACAAAATTTAAATACAAAATAATAAATTGACCCATAATTGTCATAGAAACCAGTAATAAAGGAAATATTAATTAAATAAATATCCCTTTGAGAATTGGTTTGCGTACGCAAAAGTTTCATAATTTCTATTTATTTGTTTCTATTGGCCAACATCTTCTAGTATCGCTTTGAGTAATGCGGTGTCACTTCTATTTATATTTATTCAATGATCAAATGCTTTAGAAATATCGAATGCAACTATTTTGTTTTCTCCAAAACGATGCAATGATTGATTCCACATTTCGATTAAAAAAGCCATATCAAATCACCAGTGGATCTGTTGCAACGAAAGCCGTACTGAGACGGTCATTAAGAAGCTTTTGTTGTTCAAGATATTTCATAAGCTTACGATTGATCAGCGTTTCCATGACCTTGGAAAGAATGGATGTCGGAGCAATTGGTCGGTAATTGGAAGAAGAAGATGAATCGCCTTTTTTAGGGATTGGCTGCACAAATGTTTTTTTCCACCCAGATGGAAAGTGGCCTAAGGAAGGAATAGGAAAGGTAAAAAAGCTTACGAAGAGGTTTTGCTAAAGTGGAAGAACATATCTTCAACAAAATAGGCAATATACTATCAGGGCCAATGGATTTCCGAATGTCGAGATCTTTTAGTACTCTGGCAACTGTACGGGTATGAAAATGTATTGGTCCCAAAGAGAATTGGACGTTTTCAAGTACAGGTGAGACCCTGTTACCATATACTCCTTCTTGATGGCATACAAGTCTGCAGGGCCTGATCAATAATTCCAACTATGCTCCAAAGTTCTAGAGACATGTTCCAAGTCTAGTGAACATTTTTAGGGGTTGTCTTAAAATCACCTATGCTCCTTCTTGGAGAAAAATCAATGTCTTCTTCTTTGCAAAAGCTGGCAAGCGTACCGACACCGAACCGATAGATTTTAGGCCTATAAGCATATTCCCTTTTCTTCTTAAGACCTTAGAAGGACAAGTGGATACTCATATTCGCCTAGAACTAAAGATGACGTGCTCTCATAGGCCCAGCATGCATACATGGAGGGCAGAAATGTTGAGACAGCGCTTCATGAAGTGGTCGGCACAGTCGAAGAATCAATCAAATTCAAGGGATTCACCCTGGTAGCATTACTTGAAATAGAAGGGGCCTTTAACAACGTTGATAACAGCTCAATTCGACAAGCTCTGAATTTTATCAGCATCGATCCGTTACTGATAATGGGTTTACCCCATGGTTCAGACAAGACTTATAAATGAAGTAATAGGTGCCACTAAGTTAAAAGTTAGAACATTAAGGCGAAATCCACAGGATGGACTCCTATCTCCTCTGCTTTGGCGTCTTGTCGTCCACCAGATATTGGTTAAACTAAAAATGAGTGGCATCAATGTCGTTGCATACGCCGATGACATTGTGTTAATGGCCTCGGGCAGATTAGTCCCAACTCTATGCAATCTCCATCTCCTACAAATAGCCCTCGACAAGCTCAATAATTGGGCCAATAGTTGTGAACTTAACTTTAACCCACTTAAGACAAAATTATGGTGCCAAGCATTAACGGAACTCCGCCTTAGATTTCGGGGGCACCGCCAAATATATTTTTGTACTTGACCGTAAATGAACTGGAAAGAGAATATAGACCAGGAAAAATAGCACAAATCGTATGGGGGACCTTGAAAAAATTAATTCATGAAATATTAAAATTGGAATCGATGCAGAATTGCAACCTCTATAACATATCCAAAGTCCCCCAAAATCCCTGCATTGGATTTTTGTATAGATGCATTTGAAGTGGTGCAGACGGGGAGAATTTGGAGGTCTGTCAAACTAAAATATTTCTTTGGGTAAAACCTGATCATATGATACATGCTTTAAGGGTAGTTTTTAACGCTTAATCTAATGAAACCAAATTCAAAATGATACAACCACCCAAAAAGAAGTTATAGTCCTTTTTATGTAATGATGACTTTTTTCAGGTACAACAGGTAAAATATTACCGAAAACCCTTTGAAAATAATGGTATGTTAATGAAACTTGGAATTAATGTTTCATTTGTCATAGGAACTAAGAATCAAGAGAGTCCCTAAAAATATCCATGGTGAAAGGGTGTTTTTTTTTTAAGGGGGAGGGGCAACAAAGAATGTTAATCATAACACCCACGTAAAAACTCTTACACTCATGAAACTCGCCAAAAATATTAAACTCTTCATGGCAACCAAGAATCAAAGCAGTCCATACAAATATCTTTGTTCTAATAGTGTTTTTGGTGACTGTTAACTTTTGACTTGTTCTACGGAAAATACGATTTCAAATATTAATTTTTGCTTGAAAAGGCCCATAACTTTGTTAAAGGTGCTTGTATCATTTTAGTTTTGCTTTTATTAGATTCAGCGTTAAAAAATACCCTTAAATCATATACCATACTTTGTGTTTATGCCTCAATTACACCAAATCGGCATTTTGGCTCAAATCTTCCAACTTCTTCCCAGATTTTCCCTCTCTTTAATAAAAAAACCCCAGAACAAATATATTAATGAGGACTATTTTGATTCTTGGTTGCCATGACAAATTATATATTTTTGGCGAATTTCATGAGTGTAAGAGTTTTTTCGTGGTTGTTATGGTTAACATTCTACACTTGCCCCTCCCCCTTAAAAAAAACACCCTTTCACCATGGATATTTTTAGGGACCCTCTTGATTCTTAGTTCCTATGACAAATGAAACATTCATTCCAAGTTTCATTAACATACCGTTATTTTCAAAGGGTTTTCGGTAATATTTTACCTGTTGTACCGGAACAAAAAGTCATAGTTACATAAAAAGGACTATAACTTCTTTTTTGGTGGTTGTATCATTTTGAATTTGGTTTCATTAGATTCAGCGTTAAAAACTACCCTTAAAGCATGTATCATTTGATTCGTTTATACCCAAACAAATATTTTAGTTTGATAGACCTCCAAATTCTCCCCGTCTGCACCTCTTCAAATGCATCTACACAAAAAGCCAATGCGGGGATTTTGGGGGACTTTGGATATGTTATACAGGTTGCAATTCTGCGTCGATTCCAATTTTAATATTTCATGAATTAATTTTTTCAACCTCGGAACCCATTTTTCCTGGCCTAATATTAAAGATAGAGAGAAAAAAGCCTCAATTGCATTTTACATTAGTAGTCGAACTTTTGGTAAGGGATGGGGTCCCAGCCCTTCATTGGATGTACACCATAACAAGAATAATCCTAACGTACGCATGCCTGGTCTGGTGGGCAGCCTTGGAAAAGGAAATCAATCTAAGAACCATGATTAAAATTCAAAGACGTGCATGTATTGGTGCAACCAAAGCCATTACACCCACACCAACGACAAACCTAGAAACCTTCCTTTCACTAGCTCCACTAAATCTGTTTACGAAAGAGCTAGCGTCCAAAAGTACTCAAAGACTTCAGCATAATAATTTGAAAAGGGGTCACTGCGGTCATAGAACTATATAGTGAAGTTCTGTTCACAGTCATATAGAAATTCAAACAGACTACGTTACACCTCACATTGATTTCAACTCAGTAACCATTACATATACCTCAACCAGTGAACTCTGGTATGAAAACTAGGTCACAAAAGAAAACCGCGTTTCGGTCTTTACTGAAGGTTCCAAGACCTTCGAGGGGTTTGGGCCAGGTATCTATTCAGATAACCCACCTATAAGCAGATCTATAAAGCTTCCAGATTTTTTCAGCTTATTTCAGGCGAAAGTATACTTGCAGTTTTTGGAGCCTCGAAACATCTCTCCTCATGCGAAGTAATAAACAAAAATATTGGCATTTTTACAGGCGGTCAGGTGGCAATTAAAGTCATTTCCTCAATCACTATAAATTCAAAACTGATAGAACGTTGCTGGTATATGTTTACTTTTCTATAGACGCAATGAACACAGTCACCTTAGATGGGTTCCAGGACATTATGATATAGGTAGATATGTATATGGAAATGAAATGGCGGATAAGCTGGCCAAAAATGGAGCACCTCTTGATCTGAGCCAAACCAATTTCTCAGTATGCTACTGGAACAAGAAAAGAGTAAAATTCAGCAGAGTTTCCTTGTAACATGAGATGTCCGATGGTCCTCATTTGACACTTAGGGCCAGTTTTTCAGTGCGAGATCATCCTAGTTTCGGGGTTAAACCGGAGTTAACTCCAAAAACGTGTTTTTCATACAATTGAAATCGAAAGTTAACTCCGAGTTAACTCGTCTAATTTGGTGAGATAAGGCACCAAATGGAGGGTCTTTTTAGTTGTGGCGCCATCTCGATTTCGATATTGTAAGTTATTGCCAGAGCAATTCGTTGTGGCGCCATCTCTATTCCTATGCGTAAAAGGCTTAGAAGGGTGATATTCATAGTGTCGCACATCGTTGGCCTCAGAATTTTGACAGCTGGAAAGATAAAGTTAACCCTCAACTGAAAAACTGTTCCTGAGTTAACTCAGGGTTAATTTATTTTCAGGATTAGCTAACGCTGATTTAACTCAGAGTAAAGCCTGAACTGAAAAACTGGCCCTAGGGTTTCAATGAATCAATGGTCGAATATTTCGGAGAAAAGAACTGAATACTTACTTAAGATAAGCAGGCCTCAATTATCCCTCCTAGTTGGAGTCCTTACTGGTCTGGTTATCAGCTCGGAATTATGTTGAGGGTGTCAGGATGAAGAAGCAGAAACGGGCTCACCTCACTTCTTCTGGGAGTGCCCCAGCCTATCAAAAACCAGGAAAGCAACCATAGGGGAATACTTCTTCGACGAACTGGGTGACATCTCTGTCCACTTGAGAACATCCTAAAATCAGCCCCGGATCTATGGGGGGGCAAACCGGGGCCTGTGCTCCGGGCGGCCATTTATAATAATTTAAAAAAACTATTGAAAACTATAGCTTGATTGAAAAATTAAATAAAAGAAACGAACTATAATACATTGTTGAAAGTTTTTTTGGTGTTCTGGCTGCCCTCACGCGTACCACAGAACCAGCCAATCTAAAATGTCTACGTCCAAAAAGTTAGCTCGCCAACATAGGCATAAATAATTAAAAAATTTATTAGAATTTTATGCTCTTTTTGTGCTATTTTTGTGTTGTTTTCGCGATTTTTGTGCAGTAATATATTTTTCTATATGCAATGTTGTGCTACCTTAAATTTAAACTAGCACAACTTTTTCAATTATTTACCGATTTTAATAAGAGCGGTGTCATAATTTTGTGCTCTTTGTGTTATTTGTCAGCATTTAAAAAAAATGATTCTAAGGTTTTTTTGTTTTTGTATGCAGTTCTGTGTCACCTTAAATTAAAGGTGGCACAACTTTGTCAATTACTAACCGATTTAAATTAAACTGGTTTCATAATTTTGTGCTCTTTGTGTGTTATAAAATATCTGCATTAAAAAATGTTAATGTTTTTTTTTTGTATGCAATGTTGTAACACGTTAAGTTGAAACTAGCACTACTTTGTCAACTAAACCGATTGCAATGAAAACTGGTTTCATAACTCTGTATTCTTTTTATGTTATTTATGTATGTTTAAGAAAATTAATTTTAATAATTTTAATGTTTAGTTGTTTTTTAAATGCAAAATTGTGCCACCTTATATTTAAGTTAGCACATTTTTGTCAATTATGAACTTATTCTAATAAAAGTCGTGTCAAAAATGTGTGCTCTTTTTGTGTTATTATTCAATGCTAGACTTTTATGTTATTGAATAACGAAATAAATGACAGTACGTCTGTTAGACGTTTTAGAAAGTATCGAATCTACCCTGTGCCGTGAAATAAGGCCAAATTCGAAAATTTGGCCTAGTTGCATAATGCAATAGTGAAATAAGGCCAAATTTCAACATTTGGCCCTATTTCACTTTGATAAAGTAAATAACGCCAAACCGATTTGTGAAATAAGACCAAATGTGACCTTTATTCACTTTACGAAAGTATTATTCAATAGAGAAACTTTAAATAAACTTAAACTTTAAAAGAGCAAGGGCGTACGGAGGACTTCGATCATGACAGACTCATTAAAAATAAAAAAAACTTGATTTTTATTCTGATATTGCCGTGCTAAGAAGGTAACGTATCTACATGAGGATGGTCGTTTTATGTTTTTTTTTTAGTTTTTATATTTGGATGGGCCTAAATCAGCTTTCCAAAATGCTACAAAACATTACTGTAAGTGTTGCCGTTGGTTTTATTATAATTTAAGTAAGTAATTTTTTTATATTTTATGTAATTATTTTATTAAATTGCCCCACCTACATACTCTGAATTTTTTCACGCTAACTTCCTATATGCAAAAATAAGGAACGGCTATTTAATTTACTCCTACAGCGACTATATGGGATACACAAATCCGAAAAAAATAGGGATTTTTTTCTTCATTTAGAGCCAATTTAGGTCAATCTGAGATAACGTTTTTTAACGACTTCCCTAATTTACATAGATTTCTGGCATTTGGAGACATATATCTATGTATGTTGTACTAGCAAGTAATTTACTTTCTAAGGTAATTTGCCAGATCTTCAAGTGCTAGTATGGTGGTAACACCTCTTTTTCTTTAAAAAAGCAGTTACGTGCATTTTTCTTAAAAACAGCAAGGTTCTTTTTACAAACGACATTTTTCTCAAGCATTTTCAACTTATTATTTTGTATAAATAAAATAATTGGTTAATAGATAATCAAAACTGGCCTGACTCAAAGCAGCCAAAAATGTAGATACATTATTACTTCTTAGCACTGCGGTATTAGATCAGAAATCCAGTTTTAAGGTGCTAAATTATGCATTTTACTTTCTTAAAAAAAAATTGCTGAGAATTCAGTTTCTAATATGTATTTATAAGTAGATATTTTGTTGAGAAAAAGAACACTGATAAAATAAAACTTCAACATCTCGAATAATTTTCTAGAGTTAAGGGTTTGTTATTCATCAGACAAAAATAAGTGAAAGTTATTTTGATTTGTCAGGGGGGGGCAAGTCCCCTCACCCCTGCCCCCCCCCTTCCGTACGCCCTTGTAAAAGAGCATTTAAATGTAAAGTAAATTCAGTGCTATTTGTTGGTTCAAAATGGAAGTTTTTGAAGAAACCTTAAGGAAATTGTGAGTGCAAAACTTTAAGATTCTCCGCTATAAATGCCTTTATACAGGGTGTCTTGTTAATAATGCATAACCTTGCAATTGGTTATAGCAGGCCTTATGACCTTTCCAGAAAAAAATAAAAACTTTTTTGAAAATAAATTTTTGTACTGAAAAAAATATTTAAAAAAATTTTAATAAAAAAAATGCAATAACTACTATTAAATTTTACCACCCATCTATTACAACAGTTATTCTAGAATATTACAAAAATCCAAAAAAATAGTAAAATTGTTCATCCATTGTCGTAGCGTTCACGTATTTGCGAAAGTAGTACTTGTTAACAACTTTTGGAAAAAACATCATAACATAGTAACCACTGGGAAAATATTTTTTATATTTTTTTCTGGAAAGGTCATAAGGCCTGCTAAAACCAGTTGCAAGGTTATCCATTATTTACAGGACACCCTGTATAAATAGAATTGCTTAGCTTACGTATCAAAAACAATTTATTAATCTCTAGTTTTGTATAGGTAAGCGAAAGTTATAAATTAAATTCTTCCTTAAATTTGCGTAGGGATACGGAAGATAAATTTGTTGGGTTAAAATTTAAAAAACATCACGCAAAGCATACTGGAAAAAAAATTTTGCCCAAGGGAAGATCAATTTGGGGTGTGAAAATTAAAAAATCGTGCGAATTTAAGGTCATAACCTTAGGACCTAATTTTTAAATTCATGACAATTTTTCAAAGTTCATTGTCACGCTTATGACTGAAAAGGCAAAGAAGTTGATATTAAAATCGAAAATAAATAGTTTTGTTCAAAAACACCGCTCCGAAATTGAAATTATTGTTGAAGCTACGTTTTCATGATAAATAACGAAAGGCAAAATATTTAGTAGTACCGACCATAGAGCAGAATTCCTGTCCAAAATAAAAAAAAAGTTCGCTCAAGCACAAATTTTAAGCGCAATAAGGCCAAATTGGTATTACTTCTGTTTGGCAAAGTGAAATAAGGCCAACTGTTGAATTTGGTCTTATTTCACTATTGCAAAGTGGAAATAGGGCCAAATTTCTGAATTTGGCGTTATTTCGCTTAGCCTTATTTCACGGCACCAATCTACCCTAGCTATTCGAATCAAAATTACATACTTTTCAAACTAATTAAAATCATCATCGTGTCCTGTAACCCCGGCTGGGGCATAGGGCGTCAACAAAACGTCTCCATCCTTCACGGTCTGCTGCAAGGTACTTTAGCTGTGGCCACATCTTTCTCTGGGATTCTGCTTCCGCTAAGACAGTTGATTTCCATGTTGTTCTTGGTCTTCCAACCCGCCGTGCACCCTGAGGATTCCATTCAAAGGACTGCTTTGCAATTTCATTGTTTGGTTTCCTCAGTGTGTGACCAATCCAACGCCATTTACGCTTTCTTATGTCGACGTCCAGCCGCTCTTGACTTGTCCTGCGCCACAATTCCTCATTTGATATTATTTGTGGCCAGCGAATCTTTAGGATGTGGCGAAGACAGCGATTCACAAAAGCCTGCAATTTCTTCGAAATGGTAGACGTGACTTTCCAGGTTTCACAAGCATATAACAGCACGGATTTGACATTGGATTCAAAGAATCTCAACTTAGTGCGTAAGGAGATTTGACTTGATTTCCAGATTGGGGACAGAGTACCGAAGGCAGCACGAGCTTTATTTATTCTACTTTTAACGTCCAGATCCGTACCACCGTTTGCAGAGACAATACTGCCAAGGTAGTTGAACTGTTCCACTACTTCAACTGGCGTCTCCTGTAGAATAATACGCTGCTGTGTGGAGCGGCCTGTGAGCATTATTTTTGTCTTTTTGCTGTTTATTCTTAGACCACTCGACTCTCCCTTCACTTGCAGTGTTTGGCACATCTCGTTCAGCCCACTGATGTTATTTGCCAGTAGACATATGTCATCGGCGTAGTCTAAATGACTGAGCCTTTCGAACGGTCTCCATTGAATGCCCTGTCGCTCTGCTGTACCTACACTGGCCGTCAATACGTCGTCCATCGCCAGCAGGAAGAGAATTGGCGATAGAACATCCCCTTGTCTCACACCCTGTTGCACTACAAAGGAGTCGGATAGCTGCCCATTGTGCAAAACAAAACACCTCGCGTTGTTGTAGGACTCTTTAATAATGGCAACTATTTTTGGTGGAATTCCTCTACCAAGCAACGATCTCCATATACATTCTCGGTTAACTCGATCAAAGGCTTTCTCAAAATCCACGAACATGAGGTAAAGCGGTGATTGAAATTCCATCGACTGCTCGAGGACGATACGCAGGGTGTTGATATGGTCGACACACGATCGACCACTGCGGAAGCCAGCTTGATGCCTCTTGAGTGTAGACTCGATTCTATCCTTTATTCGCTCGAGAATGATGGTTGCCATTAGTTTTGGGAAAACGGACAAAACGGTGATACCACGCCAATTGTTGCAATTCTTTAAGTCACCTTTCTTTGGCAACTTAACAATCACACCATCCTTCCAATCCCTGGGATAGCTTTCGTTTTCCCAAATGTTTTTTATCAACGGATGTAAAATACTAGCCGCTGTTACGGGATCGGCTTTCAGGAATTCAGCTGGAATTCCGTCCAGTCCAGCTGCCTTGTTGTTTTTGAGGAGATTTATTGATGTCTGGATTTCCGATTCTGACGGGGGTTCGATGTCAATACCCCTATAGGACCTGCGCATCTCGTTTAGTTGGGGCACTTCAGCACTCTGCTCAACTGAATCCTCATTTAGCAGGGCACAAAAATGGTCCTTCCATCTACGAAGCTGATCCTCAATTGATACCAAAAGTGTGCCATCCACATCCATTACAGGATGATTGGTGTTGCTTTTTTTCCCGATAACATCTTTGGCTATTTGGTACAATTCCCGGATATCTCCTCTTCTGGCAGCGATTTCCGCATTATCTGCGAGTCCATCTACCTTCACCCTCTTGTCACGTCTCACACAGCGATAGACCATCTTATGTGCAATGCGGTACTCTCTTCGCAAGTCAGCCTTTCGTTGAACATCTGCTTCAGCATTTATTTGGATTTTCAACGATTTGCGAAGTTCGATCTTATCCCAGGTGTCTTGGGATATCCAAGAGTCTCTACGTCTCGTTCGCTTGGGTACAGTTTCGGATCCAGCCTCCTTAAAAACACTTTTAATTTCACCCCACATCTCATCAATTGTTGAATTCTGGATTCCGTTTAATGACGAGGCTCTGTCGTTAAGGGTGGTGACATAGTTTCGACATATGTTGGGGTCATTTAAAGCATTCGTAATGAATTTGAGCTCCTTGCTGCATCCTGCGCTAGTTTTTGTACGGCAGCGGTTCGTAGTTTGAGACTCATCAGAACCAAATGGTGGTCGCTTCCCACATCGGCATTTCTTATACTCCGGACATCACACATAGACTTCCTCCATCGCTGCTGAATCATGATATGATCAATTTGGTTTTCGGTTTGACCATCCGGATGCACCCAGGTAATTTTGTTGCACGTCTTATGCTTAAATACAGTCCCACCTATCACAAGACGATTCGCGTTACAAAAGTCGACAAGCAAGTCACCATTTTCATTCCGTGACCCCAAGCCATTTCTTCCCATCACGCGTTCCAGTCCGTAATTGTCTGAACCGACTTGGGCATTGAGGTCTCCCATAACGACTATGATGTCGGCTCTTGGAACACTACTGTAAACCGAGTTAAGATGAGTGTAGAACGTGGTTTTGTCTTCCTCTGTCGCTTCATTTGTGGGGGCGTAGCACTGAATTATTGTGACGTTACGAATTTTTGAACGAAACCTTGCTGTCATTAATCTCGCAGAAATGGGCACCCAGGAGATCAAACTTCGCCTCGCTTCTTCGTTCAACATAATTCCGACACCATGCAGTCTTTGGCCACCCTCTCTTTCATCTTCCCCGGAATACAGCATTCTCGTCTGTCCAGTGTCTGATCTGTATTCAGCTCTTCCTCTCCACTTAGTTTCGCTTATGCCCAGGATACTGATGTTTAGACGAAGCATTTCACGCTCAACCTGCTCGTATCTACCATCGCTGTACAAGGATCGAACGTTCCATGCTCCGATTTTCGTACGTATGCGGTAGCCAAAAGTAACATTTGCGCTTCTTGAAAGACTTCTTCTATTTGTCAACGATTCCCTTATTATTATGGCGTCTTGATTGACGCTCGTACATGAAAGATGCCGCACCCCCAAATCCGATGTGCGGTTTACTGCAACCGAAGCTACAGAAGGATTTTCTATAAAAAGATTACCTCTTGGGGACTCATTTCCATTTGTTGTCATAATTCATGTATTTGCTTATATCCTTCCACCATGGTGTTTTCCGAGATATGATTAATAACATACATAAGCTCAGATTTGACAGGCACACCCGCCTTTTGTATGGTCAAACACATAACTGCTCGAGGCCGCCCACTATGGGAAAACAGACGCCTTTTGTAGCCGCCCAATATGGGTTACAGACGCTACCTGCTGCTGCCGTTGCCCTTTTACCAAAAAAGCTCCTCCGCCACCAGACTATCATGCCGTTGACCGCTACCTGCAGTTCATCCGTCTTAAGGGGGCTTTTAACCATCCCAAGGACAAGTTTGTGCCCTGACCAGCAACGCTGGGTTGTCTGCTTATCCCGGCATCCATTCGGTCCCCCTGCACGTTAGCGTTACCCGCCCTCTACCACGCGGAGGTGTGCATAGGGATTTTCCTATCATTGAGCCTAGGGCCATATGGCGTCCTAGCACTCTCAAGTACTTTTAGAGGGCAAAATTAAAATATAATTTATAATTTTTGACATGCGAAAATACCTATCTTTGCATATATTTGTGTCTCCTAAATCAAAATCATAGTTATAAAACCAACTCTTCGCCGCGCCGAGCGAGATCGGTCGAACCAAATTCATTTCAACTCGATGCTGAGCTTATAAGGAATGTTACACAAAATATGTAATGGGAAATTTTCAAAATTGTTTTTGTAACACTTTTAAAAGGCCTGGTAAGACAGAGCGCGCAATCGGTTAGTAATTGACAAAGTGGTGCTAGTTTCAACTTAAGGGGAAACAACATTGCATGGAAAAAAAAAAATATTTAAACCATTTCTTTTAATGTAGATATATAACACACAAAGAGCACAATATTATGAAACCGGTTTCATTGAAATCTGGTAGTAATTGACAAAGTTGTGCTACCTTTAATTTAAGGTGACACATAACTGCATACAAAAACAAAAAAATCTTAGAATAAAATTTTTTTAGATGCAGATAAATAACACACAAAGAGCACAAAATTATGACACCGCTCTTATTAAAATCGGTAAATAATTGAAAAAGTTGTGCTAGCTTAAATTTAAGGTAGCACAACATTGCATACAAAAAAATATATTACTGCACAAAAATCGCGAAAACAACACAAAAATAGCACAAAAAGAGCATAAAATTCTAATAAATTTTTTAATTATTTATGCCTATGTTGGCGAGCTAACATTTTGGACGTAAAATGTCTTGTGTTTTGACGTTGCTTAGCTCTCGTACTATTAAGTATTGAAATTGTGTGAGTCAATTTCATTACTTGTGTTCAAGGAACAACGAAGTTATAATATGTTGACATTTTTCGAAACATCCTACTTTGAAAATATAGTTTTCTGTTAAAATTCTGTTACAGCTTTCACGTGTAAATTTCATAGCTATTGCTCAAGGAAGAACGAAGTTGCATAATGTCGACATATTTTTGAAACATCCTATTTTGAAAATATATTGTACTGCTATAACTCTGTCTCAGCTATCACCTCTGTCAATTTCATTGAAATCGCTCAAGGAAACAATGACCTCCCGAGGATTCAAAAACTGTTGCCGAAACTTTGTACTTCGAGACTTTATCTTGCGTAACTTTGGCTTTTGTCCTTTCGTAAAATTACATTTTTATTTCTTATTTGAATGGTTCGTGAATGGATCTTCAATAGTTCTCTCTTGATATATATGATACATTTTTATTTCTTATTTGAATGGTTCGTGAATGGATCTTCAATAGTTCTCTCTTGATATATTCAGGAACCAATCATATTTTACAGATTTGATTCGAATGAAAACGAATTTAATTCGGAACCAAAAAATAAGATTCGCGATTGAATCAAAAATAAAATTCCCTTTTTTTGTGTAAGCATTGTCAATTTTCTTATCTATAATGAAAAGTTTCTGGTTAGATATGGACTGCACATCCATTAAAAAGTATTATTCTCCCAGTGACAAAATATCCAAACAAGTAGATGTGCGTTTTTTTTTCATTTTTATCAAAAACGGTAGGGGCGCTAAAATCAAGTTTTTGCCCCGGTTCGGAAAAATCGTAGATCCGGGGCTGCCTAAAATTCATCCAGAATTCGGGATGGTTGAAAGAGGCCCCCATATCTTAACTTTCCCGAAATCCCCTCTTTTTTCCTCCACTTGCCGTATTATAACCCCTCCTTACCCAACCCAACCTATTAAGGAAAACGAAATAACGACAAAATCCAAGGAAAAAGTAGAGATAGATGGTCTTAAAAACAACCTTAACTAAGAACACTATTTTATATTCGATTTTAGACAAAAAACGACCAGAAAGTATAAAACATGTTAATAATTTATTGACATGTCTGTTGGAATATATTTCTGAAAGGTGTATAATAACATATCAAAAACTATTATTAGTCGTTTCTATTTAAAACTCATTTTAAAAATTATTACATTCTTGAACTTAACTTAAACACACTGCTGGCTGGTTAATTTTGTTTCCCATGGTATTCAAATAGTGTCACTTTATAGTGTCGTGTTGAAAATAGAATATCTCATAAATTCAAATTGCGTTTAACCACATGTAATAAAAAAAAAAAACACAACATGTTTCACTTGATTACAAATTATTTGCTTAGAAAATATCAGTCTCGACTCTATTTGGTCAAGATTCAAATGGTTCACATGGAAGAAAATCTGTGCAGTCATGACTTGCAAAGTCATGTTCACTCTCTAATTGAAGCTGTTAAATTAAACAAAAAAAAGAAAAATTAAATGCACATCATGAATATTAAACAAAATAGGATTATATTAGGTGCCATTCATTTTGCTGGAATCGACTGTGAACATGGATAAATGTTTATTTATGAAGTAATTTTTGGAATTTAAATTAACCATAAAATTTCATGATTTAATGCAATTTTTATGGTCAACTATGTATTCTTTAAAGCCACTAAATATTAATATAATTTCAAAGCACTAATCAACAAGTTTTGGTGGTTGGTTTGTAAACATTGCAACAAATTTTCTCACAGTCACTCATGTTCAATTCCTTGTAGGTAAAAATATGCAACATTCAAATAGTGTCAAGGATATGAACTTAAAATAGTTAAAGTTAACGTTTAGTAAGTAGGGTTATACAAAAAGTAGATAACTAACTCTTCATTTAAAAAAATGAAAATGAAGAGAAAATATATGTCAACACTTTTCTTGTAATTTGTCCAATTAATGTCACTTACACATTACACTCAACTGACGTGAAATCTCTTTGACAATTGATTGTAAGATCTAACAAAGCAAATCATATTTTTTTTGCAACGTAAGTGTAAAAATAAAATGGAAACGAATAAAATTGAAAAATAAACTACACAACTTTGTCGCACATAATTGCTCATATTGGTCGAAAGTAAAAAATTGAATTTCAGTAAATAAAAAATGTGAAAAAAATTAAATAAACTAGTAGGTCGCACCTACTTGCTCTTATAGTTTAAGTAGCTTTCAAGCTTAAAACTTTTTAAAATATGAAAGTAAATCAGAAAGAAAGTAAAAAAAAGATCGGTACCTACAGCCATTAAAGGTAAAGCCGAAAATCAAGAAAACAGTGATATGCTAGGTCTAACATTGTCTAAATGATAGTCTTTTGTACAAAAATTTTATCTTATTCTAAGATTAAAACGTGCTTTGGTGCAAATTGAGAACAAAATTATTAAAAAATAGTATGCACGACTGGGCTCAAGATGCTGAGGGTTTAAGAAAATTGTATATATAGCCTATTGAATAGACCTTTTAAAAAGGAACATTTACGTGCAAGGGTTTTTATTATTGAATATGTTTGCTTGGCCCTTAAGCATGCTTAAAACCGAAAATGCTACTAAATTCACCCATGTGTTTCTGAGAGAATGGTCACACTGGCCATTTTTCAGTATTTTTGGTATAACTAGAAAACTAAGCCGAATTTGCCCGGAAAGTAATCCAGCATGGATCTTTTGAGGCTTACCAAATGGAGAGCAATAACAATCTGCTCTGAGTTCAAGCATGTTTTCTTGCAAGAATTCATGTAAAACTGGAAACACTCAAAATTGAGGCCGTGAGAGCCATAGTGGCCTAACTGCATTTTTCGTTATTTTCAGTAGAGCAAAAATAAGGAATAAATTATTTTCAAACAATTGTAGTTTAAAAAAATTTCAAATACTTGCCGTTTTAAAATAAAGAAACATAGCTTTAATTTTTTTTTACAATATGATAAAAATAAATGGTTTTTGATTTTGTATGTATAATGATTTTTCAAAATACCGTTATATCTGATCAGATAGGCCACTCTTGCACTCAAGCTTTTAATTTTTTTGTGGTTGGCCTCTTAGTGGAAAAAGTCTTATAACTATGGCATGGAGCCGTCAATTCAAAAAATTTAAATGCAGGAATATTGTTTAATAAATACAGATTCAATTTTTGTAATAAACTCAATTTCGATAAAATTGCAGTTAGGCCACTATGGTTCTCATGGCCTCAATTGCTCTTTTGTACACATGAGATAGTCCAGTCATATTGAAAAACTGATTTTGAAATGTGTTGTTTTTCATTTTTTGCCATTATCAGGATGGGGTTCCGAAATATACTTGGGCATTGTTTAGGGTTCCACAGCTTAAAAAGGTTGGAAACCGCCGCCTAAGGAATTATTATTTGCTAGATATTGGCAATTTTGTGTTACCGTATTCCTTGCATTTTTTGTCCCACATACAATCCAAATATACGAAAATGTAGGAAATTAAGTGCTCTAAAAAAAAGGATAATATAATTTTTTCTGTCAGATGAACAGGAGCCGAGATAAACGCTTAAAACCGTTTTTTTCTAAGAAAAGTCAACAGTTTTTCGGCAATAACTTTTCATTGGAAAGTGACAACAAAAATGTTTGAAGCGTAAGTTTTATAAAATCTCCTAACCTACAAAATCAAACAAAAAATTTTACTCTACGTCCAATAGGAGCCGAGAAAATCGCATTAACGATTTTCAAAGCCTTTTTTCAAAATGGCGGACAACACAACATTTCTCACCAGCCAGACTGCCCTCACGTGAATCTAGGGACTTAGAAAGGTCATAATATAAACAAAACTAGTCAAACAAAAATGACTTTTTTTACGCTCCCAGGTCTCGTACAATTATACAAGCCGAATCCATTGTGAACAAAATAATATTTTCCTCCTTTTATTCGATACTTATATAATAATAAATTGCGAAGACTTTTGTCGAAAGACTTTTTGTCGAAAGACTTTAAAAGACTTACAGTTAATTGACTATAGTTAAAAGACTTCAAGACTAAAACTAAAATCAGGCCAGTACTGAGACTTTCAATTGACTTTAAAGACTAAAACCAGTCACAAAGTACTGAAGTTAATTAACTTTTAGTCAATTGACTGGTTTCGGCGACTGTACAGTACTGAATATAAGTACTACTAATAACTGCTGGGCTAACAGTTAAAGTCTTTTTGTAAGTTAAAAGACTTATTGAAATTAGTCTTTTAGTCAATTAACTTCAGTACTTGAAAAGACTGCAATCTTTACAACTCTGTTAGGTAGAAGTGGCTGTCAGTACTAAGTACTGACACACTTAGACCAGAATTGGTCCGTTGTGATACCACATGAATCTTAAAAACTCTTTCCTTACTCGCTAAAACCACTTTGAGCTCCTGACGAAGCTTGTGAGACTATAAATGTCTGTGTTTGCCAGATCACTAGGATCGTTAAAGAAGTAAACTCCTAAATGGAGCCTACGTCTGAGGGAAAGAGCAGGGCATGTGCAGAGAAGGTGAGGAATCGTTTCCTCTTCCTCCTCGTCCATGCAGCTTCTGCAGAAATCGTTTGAAGGTACGCCAAGCCGCGCTGCGTGCCTGCCTATTAAACAGTGTCCTGTTATGACACCTACAATAGAGCTAATATGCATTCTATTTAGAGATATTAAACACAAAATAACAAAATTATGATAATAAAGAACTTTTTCCACGTTGATTCCAGCTAGTTTTTTTTCTAAAATGCTTACGTCTTAGATCGAAAAAAAAACGGGTACCGGTAAACAAACATTCATTTTTTAATTATTTTTAAAAGCTGATATGGTCCCAAATGTCATCAGATATCTATTTGAGGAAGAATTGCCACTGTAAAATTGTGATTAAGTATTAAAAAGCATTTGTTTTGATACTTTTTTGGCCGTTGTCCTAAGCTGCCCCTGTCCTAAACTACCCCCCTCTCCACTACATATGTATTTATTTATGTATGTGTACATGAAAATAAAATTTCAAAAAAAAAAATTGTCAACCCATTTTGTATACATCGAATTTTCCAAAAACTAGTTTTGAACTGTTTTTAAAAATTCTGTTATGCCTTATATTGTTTGAACTTATTTGAAATTTGTATCTAAGCAAAAAATACCCAAATCTGCCTAGCCAATAATGAGAAAATTCAAAATCAAAACGCATTCTATACGAAAGGTATTTTCTATATAGGTACAATTATTAATAGTTGCTAAGTGTACATTTTTATAATCTCGCACTAATTTCAGCATAGGTACTGAAGAAGTCTTATCAAAATCGTAGGAACCGTTTTTGAAAAAAAAAAGTATTTCCCTTAACGGTTTTTAACATTTTGTATAGAAGGTACCATTTTTTTCAAAAAATTAATTTTTTTTTTTTAAATATTTTAGAGTGCTAAAAATCTGGTAGGTCCCTAGTACCAAAAATCGATCATGTAGTTTTTGAGATACATATTTTACTTTCAAAAAAAAGTTTCAAACATTTTTTTTTAATCCCAAAAATATTTTTTTTTAATTTGTTATGGTATAACAATAAACTACAATTTACATATATATTTAAAGAAGTTTCTGTATAGAAAAAATTATTGAAGTCAGTCACACAATAAAAAAAAAAATCGGAAGTAAGAAATGGTTCTTTGGGAGGTACTATTAATAACCATTTTTTTAAAAATAGTTTCCCATCCAAGGGCAGCCTTTACAAACAGTAATCTATAGATTTTGTTTAGGGAAAGTTAAGAGGCCATTTTTGAGATAAACACAATTATATAAAATTCCAAGGAATAGTTTGTATAGCAGGTACCACTATTTTTGGTTCCAAAAAAATTAAAAACGTTTGTGGAACGACTAACAAACGCTATGTAGATATTTAGATTAGATTTAGATTTAGATTTAGATTGATTTTTATTCTCATATTACAAATGTTTACAAATATATGATACAATCAATTAAATGCATGGCTTTGCCGTCTGCCTGATTGACAATGAATGTAAATCCTTCTATATTGTATAAATAAAATAAGTTACAGCTTTCATTTAAAAATATTCGTTTATAATCCTGTTTCTATAACTAAGTGCCACTTTACAAAATTTGGATAATTTAGATACGTTTGCTTCATTAAGGAGGTTAAGAGTTTCGTCATCCGTGAGAAAGTCGCTACCCAATATATATCTTCTGGTTTCCCTTAATACCGGGCATCTTCCCACAAAATGTAAAACATCTTCACGTTCTGCCATATTGCACATGTTGCAAAGTATTGGTAATTCTTCACGATGCGGTATAAAATTCAAATTAAGAAGCTCACCTCTTAGCCGGAACATAGTTGAAATTTGATCAATGGTGTAATCATCTCGAAAATAGTTATGTTCGTTCAGATTAAAACTCAGTTTACTGTAGATCATTCGGTGTAGTGAATTTGATGCCATTTCTTTGTACCTGTCTCTATAGATCTCATCTAAACGAGACATCATTGTATACATCGTAGTCTTCCAAGAACTCCATTCACTAGTGATTAATTCAACACCAGCATCTTGTGAAAGTTCCATCCAGTCTCTACACCATCCTGTCTTGGAGTGTATAGCATGAAGAGCCGCTTTTTTTGGGAGACGATTATTTGGCATCTTAAGTACTTTATCAATGTAGTCGACTTGAAGTTTTAATGTTTTGATAAATAGTGGTGATAGTCCCGTTTCCAGCAATATCATGTAATTCGGGGTGCTAGGGGGCAAGCGAAATATTCGTTTGATATAGTACCTGAGGAGTTTTTCCACTGGTTCGTATTTTTTACCACCCCACACTTGAGCTGCATAGAATAGAACGGATTGAGATACTGCCTCAAAAACTTTATATTTACTGCTATGAGCAATAGCCTTGTTGCTGAAACACTCCCGCCATGCAACATTAATAGCTGTCTTAGATTTCGAAAGCTTAATGGTGAGATGCCTATCCATGTTGAGGTTTCTGGTGAAGTATACTCCCAAATATTTGTACTCTTTCACAACTTCAATTTGTTCATTGTTCAAAGACCATTGCTCGTTGGCACTTGACCTGCCTCCACCTTTTTTAAATATCATAACTTTCGACTTGTTTAGGTTGATCAACAAACTCCATCGCATACAATATTCGGCCAGTCTATTTATCATAAGCTGCAGTGATTCTGCTGAGCTAGCAAACAGTACTATGTCGTCTGCAAAAAGCAAAGCTTTTATGATGACTCCAGCGTACTCAACACCTCCTGGTAATGCTTCAGTTAGATCTTCTATGAATAACGCGAACAAACTTGGGCTTAGCGCGCAACCTTGTCTTACTCCTGACTCCGTCGAAAACCAATCCGATACAGTTTTGCCATTCCAAACCGCTACTCTAGTGTCCATGTACAAGTTTTGTAGCACTCGACCAAACTTAAGCGACATTCCTAATCCATATAGCTTGAACATCAATGCATTTCTGTCCACGGTGTCGAAGGCTGCTTTTAAATCGACAAAAAATGTAAAAAGTTTTTTATTTCTCGAAAGAAACCAGTCTGCGATGCTATTGAGTACAAATATGTGGTCTATTGTAGAGTAACCTGTTCTGAACCCAGCTTGAAACTCACTTAGTAGCTTTTTTGAATTAATCCAAACGTTCAATCTTTTAAGTAGTATGTTGGTAAAAATTTTATAAGATGAGTTCAAAAAGGAGATGCCTCTATAATTTGATGGATCCTCTATGTTGCCTTTTTTGTGGATCGGAAAGATCAGGGCATCTTTGAATTGCTGAGGAATAACCCCATGTTCCAGAATTTGGTTGAATACCTTTGCCAATTGTTTAATTAGTTCTTCCGTTCCATATCTATAGAATTCCGAGGGTATTCTATCGGAGCCTGCTGCCTTTCCATCGGATAGGGAATTTACAGATGCTTTAACCTCTTCTTGGGATATTGACTTGTCCAAAATGTCTTCATGGAAGCCAGGTGAAGCATATTGAATCATGCATGGGTTTATGGTGTCTGGGTTTAACAGTTTATTAAAGTGAATTCGTAATCTATCAGAATCTAGCTTAGGACTGATGATGTATTTTGTTCCATTGAGTTTCCGGGCCAAGTTCCAAAAATCAGATGGATTATTGCACATAGCTAATTTTTGCGCTTCATCTTCATAATACATTTTCTTCTTATCCTTACATAGAATTTTGTAGATATTTATAAAGTTTAAGAAAAATTGATCCAGCCAGTAGCTTAACGGGCAGTTAGACTGGCAGAATTTTGAGATAATTTTTCTTACTTATTTTTTCTTCTCTATTATCGTAATAACAATTTTGGTCAAAACTTCAAGTTCCATTTTTTCTATTTTTTTGTACGAATTCATAACTTGCCATACTGTACCTGTATATCACCAGTAAGAATTATGTACTTAAATTTTAAAAATCTATATTAATTTTTTTTTTCGGAAAAATATTGACGTAGTCTCTAGCATGCCTACCCAAAGCTCTTGTGATATAAACACATGCTGTCCGGAGTGCGTGACACACTTTATACTTCATCAATTTTGGTGTAAAATTGAGAAAAATTTAAAAGGTTGGTGTATTTGTCAGTATACCGGTATAAAAATTACACCATTCGGTTCAAAGTTTCAACTTTTCTTTTGAAATTCGGTGCAAAAAATAAACTGATTCCCTACTGGTTTTATAATATACCATTAATGGTGCAAGAGATTTAAATAGCTGGCCGCCATATTTAAAATCAAGACAATCATTATAATAAATAAATAAATTGGGTGGCACAACAGCTCGTGGAGAACCAGGGCCTAGTGACTTACAACTCACAACCATTCCTGTGTGTGTGTTTGTTGGCAGGAATGGAGGGGACCTACAGTTTTTTGCCGAGTTCGAACGGCTAAATGAGAAGCACATTTTCATGACAAGTATACTCTTGGAGGATTTGTCAGTTCCTCGCAAGAGGCAATACCTCGAATAAAACATTTCTGTTTTTGGGTGGCACGGCTGGGAATCGAACCCACACCTTCGGCATGACAGTCCTACGCACTAACCATCTAGCCACGAGGTACTACTACAATCATTAGTTATTTTTTATATTTTTATCGACTTAAATGCCGCATTTTTGGTAAATTCAACTAGTTTTTTAACTTGTCTGCATACAAAAAATTACAACAACCCAAAAATTATTAGTTTCGAAAAATTAATTTTCAAGAATAGACTAAGAAATCTTTATTTCACTAAAATTTTCGAGGCGTTCGAGTTCTAGAAGGGGTAAGACAGAAAATCAATTGAAAAAATGTGCTTCGTTTTTAAATATAGCACTTATAGGTACATTCATATTTATTCATGGTTTTCTTGCGTACTTATTATTTAGATAAAAACTAAGAATAATGGACAGAGTTCACAACGGTGTAAATTAAAATAGTTTCCGAATGAAAAAATAAACTCAGGTTTAAATTTTGGTATATTTTCCCATTGAAATCGCATAATTGCGTCCAGCCGGTGTAAATTATAAACGAGAACGGGGTTTACACTGAATCGAAATTAAATATCCAAAAATTTTACGGAAAAGTGGCATATTTTTATACTAAAAATGCCAAAAATATTCCAAATATTTTGATGTATTTATAATTTTTGTGCTACTTTGAGACAGTGTAATTAATTCCCGAAGCATAAACGCTTCTTATTAAATAATACTTCTTGAATTTTGTCACCAAAGAGTCATATTTTGTTCAATATGGAAAAACATTGCAGTGTAAGAAAACATTTAAACTGTTGTACCTACTATATGGATATAATAGGAAAAATGACGTTTAACATTTAGGGCATCCTATTATTTCACGAATCCATAACAAACCCTTAAGAAAGCCTACCTATCTATAAGACAAATAAAAAAGGGAAATTATAATAATCGATGAAGTGCGCTAATAGCTGCAGACAGAGTGTTGTGTATTGTCAACGCGCGCAATGAACGTCGAATTCGTTGCATCCAGAAGGAGAATATAATGTCGATTATGTCCTCGGCCTACACAAATCCATTTGTACACGTTTTTTTTTTTTGTTGCCAATGATTTCACTCGTGGCACTGTTTAATACCTATATATATGATGGTACAGAGACTTGAGACTGTTGGTGCTGCAAAAAACCTACGCGCTTTCGAAAGAATACGCCATTATCCATCGTTTTGTGGTTATTGTCGGGCAAAGTGATGTTACTTGGAGGATTATAGTGGCAGATGACGCAGTATATCCTGCTTGTGGATTAAACAAATCGTGGTCGTCTGTCAGTAATTGCATGGTTGAATGAAAGAGTGGTAGACTCTGTTCTGTAAGATGTGAAACTATATACTTAGGTACTATAAGGATGTATCTATTCTATTGGAAGAAGTCGAGTGTAAGTATATATAGTAATTTTTGGAGACAATTGGGACACGATAACCTGCAATTTTATTGCAAAATTCACAATTTAAAGAAGAAGATTTGGAGTTCTATATGTATATGAAGCATGAGCTAAAAATAAATTCTATAACTATGTACCATGAAAATTCGTTATTCAATCAATTTTTTATTTGATAGTTCTTAGCTCAGCTCTTTTGTTTTTTCCAAATAATATTTTCAGAACAAATTTTCTCCACGATGAATATATAATTTTTCTTACTTGTTTCAAAATACCAACAAAATGTAATAATAAAATGTAGATACTCCAAAAGTAAATTAGCTAAATCAATTTGAGTGCATTGTTACATTCTCAACAATTGTTACACAATCACGTGCTAATTGCAAACTTCACAACTTTAAATAAAAAGCATGGGTTTTTTTGGGTGCAGCTTGAATTGAAATAAATTCTGTACTGTGAATTCGTTTATCAATTTCATTTTCAATAGATAGTTTGTAGCTCAGCTCTTTTGTTTAAGAATTAGCGAAACATTATTTCACCAATTTAACAATGAAAAATTCATAGTTTCATGGTGGTGGTGGTTTTAATTGTTTGATAATATTATTCTTATGTGCTTTAGTAGTTCAAAGAAATTATATTAACAATTAATTAGAATGAAGAATACTCTTAAACTTTCCCAGCATAATAAGCTAAGTTATCAAGAAAAGATTTCGTATCAACAGCAGGAGTTAAGAGTAAAGGGCTGGTGTTGCAAGCAAACAATATTATTTGAGGAATGAATAAATGAAAATTCTTATTTGAGTATTCTTAATGACATCATTAGCTTTAAAGTTGTTTGAGTTCAAATGGAAAATCCTGATTTAAATTGAAACTAATAAATTAACCCTAAATCCTTAAGCTGACTCATAACTTTTGTTTTAAAAATAAAAAAACTATAACCTGTAAAAAAAAATAAGACATTTAACTATTTTTATTTTGTTAGATCTCAAGAGTACGTACAAGGTAAAAAAATATAGAGCAATTATTATTGACTTCCATAAAAATGATTTATTTGCCAGACAGGCGTATGCCTTAGTGTTTATTTAAAACTCATTTATCTGTATGACACATGGCACACGTATTCGTATGTGCGCAATCACGGTGGCAACACACGCTGTCATTTGAAAGAAATGAAAAATGGAGCACCAAACAGGGAGCCCCAAAGCAATCTGATTTTTTTTCTCTCCTTTTTTTCAAATTGCAAGCGCGAATATTATCGCCTGGATACTTAGTTTATTTTTCTTTATTGATACACTGGAAGTAACATGACATTTAAATTATTTATGTGTGTCGATAACATGTTTTTATAATGTTAGTGGTGACATTTAATGCTGGTTCTACCAATAGGCTTAACAAATCAACGCGGAATGAACTTCAGATATTTTTTTTTCTAGTGTTTTTGTAGCAATCAAATGAGCTTTACAATAAATTGTTGTTCATTTGACAAGGAAACTTACAATTGTAATAATTTTTATAATTAATATTTATTTTTAATTTATTGACACTAATGAAAATGTATTTATTATTGAACATTAATTTGCAGCTACAAAGGACACTGCGCAGCACTAGCACGCTTATGACTCATAGAAGTGGAATAATGAAAATGATGGTGTTAAAGGGGTAATAAGTGCATAAATAGTATTTTCACTAACAACAAAATTGACTGCGGATTTTCGGGATATCAATAAACTCTATACTTTGGGCAGCACTGAAGAAGTCATCACTAAGTCCATATCATCATCCAATGAAAAAAAGCAGGAAGAAGAAAATTAAAAATTAAGACACTCGGGACAAACATGCATTGAATGGAGAATTGTAATGTAGAAATAAGGAAATCAAAAACTAATATTCTCAATAATAGCTGTACTAGATTTTCATAATAAAACAAACAGGATCCCAGTGCGACATGAGTGTTATAAACCTATCTCTGTTTAACCTTTTGCTTCTGTACTTTTTCCCTACTCTATTATCTTTTTTCTCCCTATTTTCAAAACAAAAAAGCCATCTACACGTCGGAGAACAAACTAATTTCTGCAAGGAAATGCTAACGGGCGTGTAGTCAGAATATATTTGTAAATCGAAATCCAAAATCAAAGTTGGATTTGGTGTTGTTTTTGTAATACTTGTATTTTCGTATGCAAATCCAATCCAGATCAGATCTTGGGGAAAATAAAATACAGCTAATATTCTTTTAAGACATTCCTACATTCATTCATTTCTGTGAAAAAGCTCTTCAAATATCAAAGATGCTGAAAACATTGTAAAAATGAGAAAACTCCAAGTCGTTAGATTCCTATTTTCATAGTTTTTCTTCTGGCGCACTTCAGTTACTGTCGTTATTGTGTTTCTTTTTTTGTTTTTTTTTTTCTTTCTCTTGCATAGTAAATCGAGTGAAGTTTATGAGGCACGTGACTGTTTCAACTTGAAGTCAAAAGAAGAAATTTGACTCTACATCGTGAGCCTAATTGATAAAGTGTGTTTTATAGTGATTGGTTGGTTGCTTGATGGATTTTTTCAGTAGAAAATCTCTTGCATTATCTTTCGTGTATTTTATTGAAACAGATGAATGTTGGGTTAAGAAATGACATTTTCTTGATACCATATACCTACTATAAATATTGTTTTATCTGGTAACCTTTTAAGATGTAGAGTTATCCCGAAAAAAAAGAAGCAAACAACCAATTTTTCGGTTTGAATAAAAAAGTGGTTTTATTTATATAACAAATGAGTTGTGGTTATGTAGTATAATGTTGAATAGATTGTTTTTTGTATTTAAATTTAAATTTAGTTCTGTTGGTACTTAAGAAAAAAAAAAATACTTGAGACACGAACCGATTTAATGGATCATTTAGGAAAAATAACACATTGGAGAGGAAATGATTTTGTTAACTTGATTTGGAATTAAAAGTCCATTCAAATGGTGGAGTTTGTTATTGTTTGATATTCTGTTATACATGTCTTTCTGTTAGTATAATAAATGTGTAAGAATTTGAAAAATTTACATTTGATTTCTTTTAATGGGAGCCAAAAGATTCCCTATACCAAAGGGTCCTAAATATATACCAACAAAAATTTTGTTCAATGCTATATTTTATAGTTTATGTTTACCAGGCGGTGATCGTTATTTTTTCTTTTTCAGATTATTTTCATCCCCTTAAGTTGCTTAAGGGGTTAATCTAATTATCTTATTTTTGAATACTAGGTGATCCGCGTAAAATCTGCGAACAAATTTAAAGCATTTAAGCAAAATCCTATGGGAGAGGGGCAATTTTTTCTCCGCTTAGACAGAAGGGGCAATTTTATAAACAAAAATTGTTAGAGTGGAAAAATATATTGAAAAATAACGGCAACACAAACAGTACTGTTTTTTAGTTTTGTAAAAAGCCGGCATCCTATTCTTATGATTTATTTTCAGTTCGTTTCGCTCTAATCCTTTTCATAAAACTATACTCAAAGTTATCTGTTCAGTTATTTAATTCAAAAAATAAAGGATGTTTTTTAGACGTGTGGTTTTCAAGAAGAAATAAAATGCAAATATTTTAATGTTATGGCCAAGAATTTGGCTTTATTATAAAGATAAGGGGTTGCCATTATTTTTTAAAAATGATGTCGGGCAAGTGACCGCCGCGACTGGCCGGAATAAATACCAGCCGAGAGGACCAATTTTCTACCACTTTTTGCTGCAATCGGGGCCGTATGTCAGCAATAGGGCATTGTTGATTATTTCGTTGGCTGTATGGCTTATAGTATCGTCTTTTTGGAAAAAAGGTCATCAACATCAACATCCTCCAATTCGGACACGAAAAAGTTATTAATCATGGATCTAGCGTTCCCCTGTTACATTATGGCTGGCTTCATTTTTCATAACTTTTCATCGCAGTGCGTGAACCGAACCATTATTTTGGTTATGAATTTGCATGATTTGCAAACGTTTTTCAGGAATAAGTCTATTTATTATGAAATGGCAAACCAAACTGAGCTTAAATCAACCCGCTGTCAAAAAGACCAACTCCGAAAAAATAATAGCCAGATTTAAAACACACTTCTAAAAAAAAAACCTTTATATAAAATCAAATTAGTTTTTAAGAGAGGGTGATAATATTAAATTTAATAAAGATTTAAGAGGGCTGTTTCAAAGGGTTAAGGCTTAAGATTAATAGCTTTTTAATGGCAAAGGTCAGGCAGTATTTGTTATTGAAATTAAAGCTTATACCAAAAAGCAATGTACACCTACTTTTCATTAGACTTTGGCTTATGGTCGAAGTATAATGGAGTATCAATTGGTACCAATAGGAAAATTGTAAAAAGAGTTACTGAAATCCAAAATAAGGACTACAAGAAATATAGAATTCGGTAGATTGAAATGCTATTTAACATACAAGAAGCCTAATTTTTTTGATTAGACATATTAGGCCAAGAATTTATTTATTACTGAACTGATTTTCTTAATGGAATATGTTCAGAGGTTTCCCCCGAATGTAGATCCAATTTGGAGGGACTTTGGTGTGCAAGCGTGATCGTGAAACGTGCCTCGTATGAATAGGTGTAACAGTAAATTTTTTTGAAAGCTTGTGTGCATTTGACTTTTAAGACACCTTTTTTTTATTTCAGTTTTGTTTTTTTGACAATTTTTAAGGCAACATAATTATGCTTATTTCCTGTGGGTATGTAATTTCTTATTTCAGCAGTAGATCCTCAATTACCCTCCAAATATATGTTCCTTAAATTTACAGAATGAATTTAATGAATTTAGAAATTTCCTTAGGCCCAAAAAAATTGTTGCGATATCTTTATTTCTTTAAAAGGTATTATGCTTAGGGCCGGATAAGCTATACGTGCAAGCGGTGCAAATGCGTAGGGCGCTGAACCTAATGGGCGCCTTAAACAAGCATTAGAAAAGCCACTACCTCGTAACCACTAGGTACCTAGCCACTTTTAAAATTTTCATTTCTTTTTAAAAGATCAACACCATAATATAACTACCAGCTTATTCTGAATTTAAAGACAGATATTATGCATATGCGGTGTTTGGTAGAAACATGATACAGAAGACGCTCGATTAAGTGGATCTCCAAATAGTGAACTATCCACTATAGTGAACACAAAAAAATTTTATAAAAAAACGTATTTTGTATAAAAATTTCGCGCAAGCATTTTACATAGTTTGAGAGCTCCGAGGAATTGTTTCTGTTTTTTGTTTAAACCTGAGAGAAAGTCTTGTTTAATGCTTAGTTAAAATTAAAAACATTCACATCGAACGAAATGTGCATTTTGGATCAAATTCGCCTTTATAAAGCCTTAGAAAATTCCCGCTCGAAAAAGTGAACAATCTCGAAACAGTAAACAGGCCTGGTTTTATGACTTCACTATATCGAGCGTCTACTGTAACTCCATTTTATAATTTGCATCCTTATCAAATTTACATCGAGCTAGATGCTAGACCTAAACGGCTGAACCAGTTTTCTTCAATTGTTAAACACAATTTTTTAAAGATTACGTTTACCTTTTCTAAATTTGAAGAAAATCGGTTCACCCGTTCGATGTAAGGTGGACGGAAAGACGCAGATTTTAAAATAGAGTTATCATATTTCTACCAAGCACCACTGATAAATAAGTCGATATGTCGACCTTCCCATTTACATCCAAAGTAAAAAACTACATCACAAAATCTTTGCAAAGTGCACGATTTTGTTCGCCTCTTGGTGATACCTCGGCCACGTTCACCTCTTGGGGATACCTCGTTAAAAAAAGCTTGCAAATTCTAGATACCCCTTGGGTAAGAAGGAAATTACTTTTTCCACCCATAACCGCCATTGAGGGGCGCTAGTGATGTAGCTTGTGCAGGGCGCTAATTTGGCTCGGGCCGTCTCTGATTATTCTTACACCAAAAAATAATTCTGAGCCAATGAGCACCGCCGCCGGCCGCCCCCGGTCGGCAGCCTATCCTTTGGTGAGACGAGTGGCTATTCAAAATTTGTTTGGACTCGATAGCCTAAGTCGTTGACTTTTCAATTTTTACTTGCGATATATACAAAGGTGCTATCTATATGGCAAGTTATGCATTAAAAAAAATTTAACTCAAGATTTTGATCAGACTTTATCATTACAATGATAAAAAGGCGAAAAAAGTAGGTCTCCCAATTCTGTCTGTCTGACTGTCTGTGCGGCTACAGCCTAAACGGCTTGATCGATTTCCTTGAAAATTGGTACATAGTTGTTTTTGGTGACTCTGCCCACACATTTTTTTTTCTTAGAACTAAATATAACGATATCTGCCATACGATTTTTCTTAGCAATCTTATAATTTCTTATTGTTCTCAAAAAATGGCTCCACAACTTTTTTAAATAAAAATTCAATAAATTTCCTTGAGTAAAGGCTATCTTTGGATAGGAAACAATTTTTCAAAAAATGGTTATTAATGGTAACTCCCAAAGTACCATTTTTTTTATTTTTGATTTCTTTCAAGACAGTATTTCTGATTTCAATAATTTTTTTGCAGAAGCATCCAAGAAATATAAATAGTTTTCTTTACCAAAATTTTCAAAAAAAAAGTTTTTGAATTTTTAAAAAAGTTTCAATTTTATTTTAAGTTTGAGATCTCAAAAATGGGTTGATAGTTTTTTTTTTTTTAATTTTGATTTTAGAGGCACATTAATAATTTGCATACAAAAATTTGTCCTTAAAAATGTTTTAAGAATTTGATATATAAAAAAAATAGTTTTTTAAAAAACCGCTCCATTGATTTTAAACTTTTTTTTACCATGCAATCATATTCAATCAAGAATTAAGGTGGCATTTTTTTTCTCGTCAAACGGTCAAAGGAGTTGTTTTAGCTAATTTAAATAACGTATTTCATATGCTTCTAAATATTTGTCTCTCATAATTTCCATGTTTTTATATACAATAATGTTAAATCCTCAGCTTGAACATAAGAGCAAGTGCGTGCAACCCAGTCGTGTATTATTTAACTTGGTAAGATTTCCTTTACAGCCTGCTCATTGTTGACTCTTTTACTCCACACTTTCCCTTTGGGAACATATACCTATACTTGTTTTTGATGTCAAAGGGTCAGACGGAGACATCGATTTTTTTGGTAATTACATATTATTATTTTGAAAATAATAAAAAACTTGCAACTTATTTTGCCACCTTGCGTTTGGCATCTGGAGGCCTTTTTGCAACATTTTTCATGCTCAAAATGTTTAGAAATTACTAAAGAAGTAGAGGACATCAACCATTATTTTAACCATGGAAATTTTGCAAGTAATTTAAGAGTTTTTTTTATTTTACAAATCTCCACAGATTTAAAGACATTTTTGAAAAGTGTGTCCAAGTGATAGTATTACAACTGCAGATTGGGTTCGATTCTTCAAAGTGGGCTCCAAGCCACAGGTTAACAAAAAACTTTCAAGCAAGAAGCTTTATCAGTTCCTCGCAAGAGGCAGTACTTCGGAAAAACCAATTGTTTTTAGGTGGCAGCGGCTGGGAATCGAACCCATACCTTCGGCATGACAGTCCAATGCATTAGCCATTATGCCACCAGGTACTACACATCGCTCGTTTTTGTGTTGTATATTTCCTCGATGGTGCACTAATGCTCCTTTATTTACCTTTTAAGAAGCCAATGTTCCTCTTTCCTGTTTTACTCATTCAAATCGACATTTATAACGTCCGGAATTCCATGCCAGGTTATTCCAAGAACATTTCACAGTAATTATTTGTATTTTCATTTGAATAAAAGCAGTTGGTGATGAAGGTCTGAAAACTAATACCAACGTTGTATTTTTATTGATGTCATCAACAGCCTTTCAGGTTAATCTTCAGCCAGTCTTAGATGAAAAAAAAATATATGAAATGGCACCCCAGTCCCTTGATATCCATTCTCAAGCTTCAAATACATAACTCCATCATCTCCTTACTTAATGATTAGTTTTGGATCAAATCAAAAATTCCAGAAACACTCGCACTTAAATCATGTGTCAAAAAATGAATTTCCTCGTTTTGTTTCTAAAGTGCACGCAATAACTCACACAAGTTGGAATTTCCTTAATGTCATTAATTTTTCCTTTATGCATTCCTGTTTGTCATATCAACGTGTTCGCACTTAAAGTGCGAAGACGACATAGAAGAAAAATGCCAACAGAAGGCGACGAAGTCGATGAAGTTGACTTCGACTATGTACAAGGCAAGACCACCATACCATAATCCAAAAGCGCGTGGTCAAATGATGTTGCAACATTGAAATGGAGCGGCATGGTATGGCAGTGGTGTTGTGGCACACAAGCGAATCAGTGAAGATATTCTTCTTTTGCGTTCATTCATGCTACACCATTATAAATAGTGTGCCACATAGCACACGAACTCGCAAACACCAAGTATACCATGACCGAACCTTTAATGATACCACACGCGGGTAGCCTGCAGCTCATGGGCCAGAGGGATACCTACTATTCTCAAAACTGAAAGATGTTGATGATCACAAAGGACTTTGTGTTGTGTTGAATCAACAAACGGTAACACGCGAATGGTTCATTCATAAAAATACTTTTACACCATATTGCCCTGTCCATAACTTAGGCGAACAACGCGCGTGCATCATCAGTAGGTACACCGTGTGTAAGTACCACACAATCTGACTGACCGTGCAACTTGCCTTCATCTCAATTTTTGTTTTCCTGTTTGCTCTTCATTGTTATTATATTTTTCGTTTTGCTAGAGCCAGACGGCCAGAGCACGTTGTATACGATAGAACCGTAAAGTTAGTTCTTATTTATGGACGGAAAAAGATCGGTTGGCTTTTTCCCGCGCCAACAATGCTGCGCCATCAAAAGAGAAAAACACTTAACAAGATGAATGCTGGTGATATACTTGGTACTTTTTACCTACGTGAGTATGTTTCTTGATGGTAATTAAATTTAGTGATGTGCACACGTTCCACATGCTGATGGTTATTGCCATCTTTCTGACAAAAAAAAGTCCTAAAAAATAAAATAGCACTGCACGGTCTTTTGGAGATCACATTTTAACCATCAGCAGATACGAGCTGGTATATCTCATTCAACAGGTGGAATGTTGAAGAAAAATAAAAAAAATACCTTTTCACCAGAAAAAAAAATTAAAAATTTTAAAAATCAAAAAGCTTAGATGGAATATTGTGTGCAAGATATCGCGTTGTTGGTGTTTAGGTAGCTTGTCTCGCCTCCAAACCGCACAGAGTATAGATATTAATCTATCACTGTGCATTCTCGTTTGAGAGTTTTTCTGTTCACTAGAATTTGATCAATTCCCATTCGATCTGATATGTCACACAGCTGGAAGCTTACGAGCATACCTATGTTAAGTGACACGTCACATAACTATTCCCAATGCTGCAACCCAGGGCCACATTTTGACCGACACTAGTTGGGCGCCAAATTTTGTAAATTTTCAAATTTGGAGAATTCCTTAAATTAAAGATAGTTTGCATGCGATTTTTTTTACAAAGTGCTATGAGTTTTTAAGTGGAGTTTTTCGACATGATTCAAAATAAAGCTTGAATTGAGCTCCATATGCGCAGAAAGGTGGCATCTTCTTCCAGTTTTGGCCCATCGAAAACCAAACGGAAGGATTTTTTTTTTTTAATTCTTGTCATAATGTTTACGAAACTTTGCGATACAAAAATGTGTTTTCTGATAAAAATAAGAACGAAAGCCCCCGGGCGCCATTTAGTCACCATAAAGTCAGCCGTTGGCCCTGACTTCAACACACTCACACACACATAACAAACATTGACAATCAGATAGGAAAACTTAAAGCGACTTATTCATGGAGCATAAAAGGTTAAATCCAATTCGGTTCGGGTTCACATATCTCAATCAGTTCGTGTTCTGTGACACTGAAATGACACGAAGAAATACTATCCCATGCAAGAAACTCAATATTCGTTTTGGTTATATAGTTGCGCTCTCTGCTGCTGTCCGATTGCAACCAACGATTGATCGGGCGGTGGCGGCATAAATTTAAGTTTAGAAACTTGCCAAGAGTATATGTATTTATATCCAATCGGACAACAGGTGTCATGCTGCGAACGGCACCGCACTTGGAATTATAGGGATATACATTTCTATCTTTGCATTTTGTTGCAACATTATTTTATGCAGCGGCCACTGTAAATTTCGCAATGTTTTTTTTTTTACAGTTTGTTCTGTGTGTTGGAGGTTAACTTAATTGGACAACATAATTACACTTAAAGTTATTTATTTTTGTTTTGGGCTGATGTTTAAATTGGCATATTAGGCTCGTGATAATCTCTCCTCTGTCAAGCTTGTGTATTACATATCCATGACCAAAATATTCCAAGTTTGATATTGTTTACCTTGACACTTCTCTCTGTTACCAAAAGAAATTAAAACAAATCGATTTAAAAAATTCAAACGACAGGGAAGGGGGGGGAGTGCAACACAGGGAGGTAGAACAGGTACACCAAATTAAGACCAAGTTTAACAGTTCTTCTTCTTTCTTTTCTTTCTTTATTCGGCTTCCCGATCCATGAAGGGTCTCTGCCTGAGATATTGCGGTCTTCCATCGTCAAGACCAAGCGCTCTTGCGTCTGTGACCGCCTGGTCCCTAAAGCGGAGGTTCGGTCTTCCTGGTCGTCTCGAACCTGGGGGCTGGGGATTCGAAGATTTTCTTGGCTGGAGCGTTGTTGTCCATTCGCTCAATGTGGCCGAGCCAGTGTAGTCGACGTGTTTTGGTTCTTTGGAATACATCCACATCTTGGTACAGCTCGTACAGTTCACGATTGAATATTCTCCTCCAATCGCCCTCTTCGCATATAGGACCAAATATCCGCCGAAGAATTTTTACCTCGAAAGTGCCCAGTATCAATTCCCCTTTTTTACTTATCGTTCAGCACTCGGCGGCGGCGCCGCCGTAGAGTAGAACTGGTAAAATAAGCGTTTTGTATAGCGTGCACTTTGTCTTTCGAGAGAGGAGCTTTGAACCCATTTGTTTGGCCAAACCGAAGTAGCAGCGGTTCGCTAGGATAATTCTTCGTCGGATTTCCACTAAGGTGTCGTTCGTGGAATTGATGTTTGTTCCGAGGTAGGTTAACTCCTTGACTACCTCGAAATTACTGCTACCAACAGTGACGTTTTGTCCTAGGCGATGGACGGATGAGGCTTGGTTTGTTGATAGCATATACTTTGTTTTGTCCTCATTCACTTCAAGACCAACGCGTTTCGCCTGTTCATCAATAGCTGTGAATGCTTCAAGTACAGCTCTCTTGGAACGGCCGATGATGTCGATGTCGTCCGCATAGCCAAGCAGTTGAGAAGACCTGTTGAAGATAGTGCCTTCAATGTTAACACCACTCTTGCGCACTATCTGCTCCAGAACTAAGTTGAAGAAATCACATGATAGCGCATCTCCTTGTCTGAACCCTGTACACTTCTGGAATAACTGGGATGAGCTGTTACCCATTTGCACGTTGCAACCGCGTATTTTGTAACGTCATGCGGCATAGCTGGATCAGTTTTTTCGGGATCCCGAGTTCCGACATCGCCAATAGAAGCTCTTGGCGACTTATGCTATCATATGCGGCTTTAAAGTCGATGAATAGGTGGTGGGTCTCGACTTGAAATTCGTTGGTCTTTTTCCAGGATTTGCCTCAATGTGAAGATTTGGTCTATCGTTGATCTACCTGGCCTGAAGCCACACTGGTACGTACCGATCATAGTGTTGCAGAATGGTTTTAGACGCTCACATAGTACGTTGGATAAGATCTTGTAGGCAACATTAAGCAGGGATATGCCTCTGTAGTTCTTGCAGGACATAGGATCGCCTTTTTTGTAGATTGGGCATATGGAGTTATTTGACCAGTCGTCGGGCATACTTTCCTCTTCCCACACTTGGTTGATGAGCTGGTGCATACACCTTACCAGACATCTCCTCCATACTTAAAGAGTTCCGCAGGTAGGCCATCCGAGCTGGCGGATTTGTTGTTCTTAAGCTTGTGGATGGCTTTCTTAACCTCTTCAGTATTGGGCGCTGGGATTGGATCTTCACTGACTGGTCTTATGCTTCTTTGTTCCTCTGTTGCCTCCTCTACATAATGCCCATTAAGCAGCTGCTGGAAATGCTGCTTAAACACGTCTACAATTCCCTGTGCTTCGGTGACTAGGTTACCTTTGCTGTTTCGAAGAGCTTGCGTACCAGTCCTATAACCAGATACCAGTTGCTTGGCTGTTTTGTAGAACCGGCGGGTGTTGGTGGCGGTGCTAGACTCTTCGAGATACTTGAGCTGAGAGGCTGCGGATGCTCTTTTCTTTCTACGCAGGGTTTTTTCTCTTTCCTTCTCTTTTCACGGTACTCCTCTCTTGCTGCTCTTGTTTTCCATGGCAGCATTTGCATTCGTGCATTTTCCGTCTCCTGCTTCAATACCGCGCATTCATCTTCATACCACGGATTCTTTTTTCTGGGTGGTTCATAGCCTATGGTGGTCTCGGCTGTCTCCTTAATGATTTTGCGATATTGGTTCCACTGGTTGTTGACGCTTAACAGTTCTAGCTTTAGTTTTTATTGCAAACTCATTGACCAATCAATCAATATGATAAGTCCACAAAACATAATCTTATCTATTACATATTTGTCTTGTTGATGGATATTTTTCATGTTTTGTGACGGATGGGATGGATTGGTTAAAAATTGCCTTAAGTCAAAATATTCCTCAATTAAGGACGAAGGAATAGCAATAGCTGTCCCCAAAAGGACAGAGAAACTTTTGAATTTAGTTTGTTCTACGAGTGTGTATGGTACAAAATAGAAAAAGTAAAGAACTGACAAATATTTCACAAAATAAACCAGTCTGTATAGTGTATAGTCTGTCAGGTAGCAGTAGTTGATGTCCTACACTTCAGAAATGAGTGATGATTCTTGATCTGCTATAGATCATATAAACATTCCAAAACATCATTCTAGTTAAAAATTATGATAATATCATTTTTTGTACTTGCTACATATTCATACAACAATTCTTTTAACACAGAATCTCCTCCATGATATATGTATAAGAGAAGCACACTGAAAAACTTATAACTTGACATGAGTGATGGTGTCACACAGTGATATGTCACGTTGTGCGAGCATTGGCATAACATTTAAACAGCTAACGTTTAACTTTATCCGCTATATGGAACCATCTCAGGACATTGTGGTGCGCGCGACGCGAGTAATCCAATAAGTGGATTTATATCTGTTTTGGTTCTTTTCCGCAAACTGAGATATTCTAGGCGGTAAAATGCATATAGTAGTGCTAATGTCAGATACAGCAGTAATCCATTCATCATTGTCCCACAGTACTCGCGCATGCGTGCAGAGTTTGGATTGTATCTTATGGGTTTTATTCTTTTTTTTTGGTTATTCTCGTTAATTTTATTTTTGTGCAACAATATTGCAAACGGTCTGATGTCAGAATATAAGATGAATATGTTATTAAAAGACAAGGAGGAGGAAATACCATACATTTATACATTTTTGTCAAAACTGTTGATTGATTGAAACTTATTGTATTGACTTACATATTATTTGTAAAAAAAAAAACACACAAATGATGTTCGGAATAACTTTTAATATAAACATCAAATTCAATTTATTTATATGTGCTACTTTCTTTTAAGTTTGGTGACGATAAAACATTCAATTTCATTGTTTTAAGGTCAGATTCTTAAGAGATTTATGTACACAAGTATTTTATCTAGGTATCTATTTGATGATTCTTGAATTGTTAGATTTCCGGTAATAAATTGTTTTGTATTCTAGAAATCTTATAAATTTAAAAGCCTCAAAAAATTTTATGGGAAACAGAAGAAATATGATCTTCCGTGTTTTGTTTAACAAAAATTTAAGTATTTATTAGACTCAAGTCAGTGACCGAGCTCCGATCGGTAAAATACTTTTACTTTTTTTTTAGCTTTGGTATCCTGCATAATTTTATTTTAAATGTGTAAGTTAATCAAAAGATTTTTTTTTAATATTTTTAGTAAACTGATAGTTTCAAATTTGCTTTGGGATAAACTTACATGTTTAATGTATTTCGTAGGTTAGGTTGTATCAATTATCATTATCAAGAAAGTGACTCTTTCACTCTTTAAAAAATGGCACACTGTATCTCAAGTGTGTGTTTTTATATTATATTATATTATTTTATATTATTTTATACTAGCTGGCCCGCCCCGGCCTCGCTCGGGTAGACAAAAGCTTTAAAATCAAATTAACAAAACAAAATTTTATATATGTGCCTTTGATTAATCGAGTTCCGGATAACGGATATTCGACTTTTTTATTTTATTTTATTTTATTTTCTAAGAACCAAATTTCATAATTGATTGATTTGTTTTCAAACTCAATTAATTTGTTTGTTTTTATACAAAACAGGTTCCCAGAGTATGTTTTTCTCCACATTTTTAGCAAACCGCAAGACCTGATTTAACCAAATTTTACTTCACTTCCAGAACAATACCAAATGGTCAAGCCGTACATAACTTACACATATGTATTGGGAAATAGGGATTCATTTGTACATATACACATTAGGGTGGCGCTTATTTTTAAAAAAATTGAATTTCTTTCGTACCCCCCTAAAAGTGATCAAAGTAATTACAAAAAACTTGTGCTTTTTCCAAAATTTAGAGTAAAAGACTGAAAAATCTCCAAGCATTTTGTATGGAAAATTTCAAGTGCTTACCGGCACGTGTTAGCGTTAACCGATTTCAAAAAAAAAATGGCACAGAATATTTTTTAAATATCTTGATCACTTTTAGGGGGGAGGGGGGGCGAAAGAAATTTAAAAAAAATTAAAAATAAGCGCCACCCTAATACACAGGTATATAATAGCTGACTCGGCAAACGTTGATCTGCTAAATAAATAATCAAATCATTCGAACGTTAGTATAAATCGAAGGTTAAATATTAAATTTGAAACTGAAAGTGAGCTGTTGTTATTATGTCGCAGTTCTTTTCCAGGAATTTTTCAGGACCGTTTTCAGATGCAGCTGAACACCGCCGGTTACCTCAAGTACGAAGAAAGTGGGCATAATTTATTCGCCGTTAAGGATATATTCCTTTGGTTTGTTTAAAATGTTTAATTAAAGCACCAGATTTTGACAATTGATATTTGAATGACAGTTGCCAGTATGTCCTTAGGCCAGGGAACATTGAACAATACTATCCACGTGGAATATATCAACAACAGTGAATAAATTGTGCCCACTGTTGTCGTACTTGAAGTAACCGGAACAGAGCTATAGGACACACAACAACAGCACACTTTCAGTTTCAAATTTAATATTTCACTAACAATTTATTTGATAACTTATATTGCAGAGCAAAGTTTGCCAGGTCAGCTAGTATCTTCATTAAAACTCGAAAAGTAATTTAACATTCATAGTAGAGGAGCCCACTAAGGGATTTTGGGATTTACTCGAGCGCGTCAGATTAGTATAAGGGGGGGTACCTTGCACCCTGCTGAGTACCTCCACCATATACTAGTCCTCTATGCAGGGCCGGGCACCTGGGGCAGGGTATCAGATTAGCAAAAAAAATCGATAGCTCGAAATACTCGAGCGCGTCAGATTAAGATAGGGTAGGTTAATTACATGCTGAAAAGTGTGTATTTCAAAAATCTGTCGATTTGAGCGTGACCTAAAGCCGCGTCCACATTATGTAGGGTTTTAATTTCATGAACATAATTGATTGGTTTTGTGCATTATTAATTACATTTTTACTGGATGAAAAATGCAATATTTGTTGTGAATTAGTATTTAATGTTAATAATATCGTTTTAACTTTATTGTTCAAAAGAAAAAATAAAAAAAAGTTGGGTACCACCAGGACTCGAACCCAGAACCCTTCGGTTGTATCCTGACGCATCGATCAGAAAATTCCAAACCACACAAATGTTTGGTACTAAAGTTTTTCACGTACACACTAGCATGTTGATCGACAATGTTGACCAACAATGTTGATCGGCATAGTGTGGACCCACCTTAAGGTAGTGGGAGGGTTAAAAACTTGCAAAAAAAATCGTCACCTTGACATTTTTTGAATTGAATTTTTAAATTGAATTTTTTTAATTTGAAGTACATAATTCTAGGATAACGGGAAAGGTATAATCTGCCGTTTTTTTCACTCCGTTTAGGAGGTAGAGGCGATTTTCGAAAAAAACAACTTAAATAGAAAAACAAATATTAAAAAACAACAAAGAAATTTTAAATGTAAAACAATAACTGTTTTAAAAGCCAAAAATCTGTTCTTTAATCCTACATTTAAATTGAACTTTTTGTGTCAATAGTTTTCAAAATATTTGCATTTCAACTCAAAATTTTGATAAAAAAAAAACGCTACAAAAAATGTTTGGATAATTTTTTCTTAAAATTATGAAATGAAAAACTAATTTTTTTTTTGTGGTCAATGCTCATATTAATTCTGAATCGAACACAAGAAACCGGAAGCTTTTATGTCTTTTAATTTTTAAGAAAATTGAAAATTACTGATACCTATTACTTTTTCATGAGATTATTATAATTATTACATTATGTAGCTGTTCCCATTAGTAGCTATTGACATTGGAAACAGAAAATACATTCAAAGTTCTTTAAATGCAAACGAAATTTGACAAACACCGAACCTCGAATATACCGAAAATCCTATAGTGAGCCCAAGAAGAGCGGTTGCATACACATCTCAATTTTAAAACCCAGCCGTAATGCTGGCAATGCAAGTAAATTACAAATATGTCAAAAAAAGAGTATCAGTAACTTGCAATTTTCTCAAAAACTAGAGAAAATAAAAGCTTCCGATTTCTTGTGTCCGATTTAAAATTAATATGAGCATTGACCACAAAAAGAAAATTTAGTTTTTCATTTCACAATTTTGAGAAAAATGTATCCAAACATTTTTTTTGCGTTTTTTATCAACATTTTGAGTTTAAATGCAAATATTTTTAAAACTATTCAGACAAATACTTTAATTTAAATGTAGGATTAAAAAACAGATTTCTGGCTTTTAAAACCGTTATTGTTTTGCATTTTTAGTATTGTCGTTGGTTTTTAATATTTATTTTTCCATTTAAGTTTTTTTTTTTCGAAAATCACCTCTACCTCCTAAACGGGGTGCCATAGACCCCCCCCTTCTCATAGTTAAAAAATGTTTGTACATATTTGACCCTTCTATAAAAATCCGTTTTCAATTTTTGGCACCCAAGTTATTATACTCTCCCCAGTGATTAAACAAAAATCCTGAATAAAAATGTTTCTTCTTTTCAAATCGTCAGATTAAGAAAACCCCTCCAGATAATTGTCAGTTTAAGGTTCAGCACATGCAGGACAGCAAGTTCAACCATATATATCAAATTCTGACGCACTCGAGTATTTCAAAATGGCGATTTTTTCTTGCATTTTCAAGAAGCTGCCGTAAGCTTACGTCACATCCGAATCGTCAGTCTTTTGAATGTGAGCATCCTTGGGGGTCACTTAACATCCCTCTTAAAATCTGACGCGCTCGAGTAAATCCATTTGTTTTCCTATTTCTACCCTCCCATACAGCCACCCCCACAATGCAAACCGGCAGATTAACATACTTCCGTTATTAGAAAGACGCAGGCCATACACCCTATCAATATCTGACGCGCTCGAGTATGTCCATGTGACTGTTTTTTTTTTTTTGGCATATTTGAACACCTGTAGACGCTCCTCCCACCGATGAAACGGTGTACTTTACCAACATTTTTTTCTCTCTATCATCAAATTTTCAAAATCCAATAGGTCACCACGACGCTCGAGTAAATCCACATTTAGCATCGTGGGCTCCCCTACTATCATCTGTTGCCAACAACTGATTTCAATTCTGCAGCTCTGTGCCCATACAATACAAAAATACTGAAATCGCGATTAAAAAATGATGGGTGGGGGTAAGAGGATGAACAAATACTTAACGAACTATTTTCATGCCTACAAAATATACCAAAAAAATCATAAAAATCAGTCGAGCAGTTGCAGAGCAGTTCGGCAACAAACACCATGACACAGATTTGTACAAAATTTAATGAAGGTAGTGCAAAATTTTGAGAAATGCTCCCAACGGATAAGAACTAATTTGCGTGCAAATTTTTTCAAAATGTTTTGTATTTGAAATTATTTTTAAACTAAATATTATGGAATCTGAAATAGTTTTGATAATTTTTACGGTTGGAAGTTGCCAGTCAAATTTTAGATCAACAACTCAAAAACTTCAAAAATAATCTAAAGTAATAGTTTTAATAATGTTGATATTTTTTTCTTGTTGCGGAAAAGTTTAACTTTCAAACTTGCATCCTCATCTGTTGTTTTTTTTTACATTCCACACCTGAACCCCTGTTTTCATTGCTTTGGGGCAACTCAGGCGAATGGAAGGATGTAAAAAAACAAACAAGAGGGGAGAATGGAGGATGCAAATTTGAATGCTTGTTATAACTTTTCCATTAGCGCAGCAAATTAATGATGATTCATTCTTAAATTTTCGCGAACTGACTAGGTTATTTGCTTTTCGTTCTTTGCTTGTTTGAAAGCTCGATTTGCCATTACAAATTCCCGATACATTGATTTTTAATTTTTTGTATTGTTGGTAATAGAAAAGTTATTATAAAAAAGTAAGAACTTCCGATCAAAAACCCGATTTTTGAACATGTGTGCTTTCGGCCGGCGCGCGGCGCTGGTTATTGTCCAACGATTTTTGAGGTAGTTTTTATTCGGCACTTTTTACATGAATACTATTGTATTACGATAAAAATATGAAGTTTTGATATTTTGTCACGACAAATGGATTGCCGTTACATTTTGCAAAATCGATTCATTCTTACGGCCCTGCGCTGGTGATAGTGAAAAATTCAAAAGGTAATTTTATTTTCGATTCGACTGTTAGTAATATTTTTTTGGTTCCTTTAATAAAATTCGTTTTCATAACCGAATCAAATCTGCTGCAATCTATAAAATGTTGTTCGTTCCCGATTTTTTTTTTACGCAGGAACTTTTTAAGATCCGCATTCACGAAGAAAGGAAAATTTAATTTTTCAATATTTATTTACGCACATTATAATAAGACATTAAATGAATGTGCGGCTCCAAAATTATTCATTGTTGAAAATTCATAGTAGCCACCTTTCAATAGAATATGACAATTGATGACTTGAGAGAATTTTTTTCTGTCGGAAAAAGTGTAAATCTCCTTTTTTCCGCAACAAAAACATTAAATTTTTTTATTTCTTGCGGCTTTTTAATCCATCGACATTGTTGCCATTCTTCAATAGAACTTTTTTTTCACTTGATTGCTTAAGAGACGGAGAACAAATTATGTTTCAACAAAAAAAGTGTATCAACAAAATTCTATTCATTACCCATCAAGCGCAAGCGACAGGTGAAGGCAACTAGGTTATAATTTTGATTCAATTTCAATTATTTGGTTAAGATCGCCTGTTATAAGAAAATAAACAGAAGTTACGTTCATCCCAAGTCGATGCTAAACCGAGTATCGAAACAGAACTGAAGGCAATAATCTGTTTTTCGGTTAACTCGGTTTAAAAAAAAATTATTTCGTTTCTTCTCGGTTTTTGTTTACCTTGGTTAAATAAACAGAGTTGACACATCACTACTTTTTATGTTTCCTGTAACTTTTCCTTTCAGTTTTTTTCAAAAAATAAACAAGTCGATTCACCAAATTCTTCATCATAATGAACATATTTGACAAAATGTCTATATTTCCCCATTTTAACAAAAATTATTTAAAAAAAATCACTTTACAAGCGGAATGAATAGATCCTGGACATAATTTCCTTTGATCACAAAAATTGTTCCAATAGCTTAAAAATAGGGATATTATGCTTTTTTTTTCAAATAAAAGAATGGATTTTTTCATCGAAATATTTTCTCTCTTTTTTTCAAGAAATTCTCACAAAACCAGTCGGTTGTTTTAGAAGTCAAAATTCTCAACAACGATTCCCCAGCACTGAACTGAACTCCACATCAATGTCTTATGGAAAATCCTTAAATGCAGTATTTATATTTAAGTAAAATAACAACACCTGTATGAAATTGTTGTTATATAGTTTATTATCAAATCAGAATCATTATTTGGCAATACTTTCGTAGCAAATATAGCAGAATCAATACAATATGCTAATATTTTCCCCGTCAGATTTCTCACATGCACAATATCTGCCAAATAAAGCGCAACACCAAATCACATAGTAAATTCATTGATTTTATTTAGTTCATCGTCCACAACGTCTCATGGCAGACTTTGAGACTAGCTTCACTTTATTGCGGGTGTAATCATAGACTCTTCAAATAACAACAAAAAAGAACACGATGCTCCTGGACGGTGCGTCTGGGTAATAGACCACCGAAGTTGATTGTCATAAAAATCAAACAAATATAAAGAAGGTGACGGAAATGTGCTGAGAATTTGAATAGAATTACTATTTACTGCAGTTAGGTAGATGAAAGATTTTATCTCTACCTATCTATTATTCAAGTTTATTTTGATGCAATGAGCTAAAAATGAATTCCGGATGCATGAAGTGGGTATTTATCTTATTTTTTATTTTTTTTGTTGAAGTACTTTAAAGAATGATAGGCAAAGCGTTCTGTTTTCAATGTCATAGATAACTAAAAGAGTGCTTTAATAAACAAATTGGACTCAGAACAGTGAACTATTGGTTAAAACTTAAAAAAATGCTGCAAAACTTAATGTTTTGTATAACGCAAGATGATAATTAGATATTTCCCTAAATTAAGTGCAGGAGCTTTGACAAATACAACCATTAGACAATTTGTGTAAATTTCTAGGAGGTTTACATATTTGAGCACAAATTTAAAAAAAAATTCAACTACAAAAAAACAAACAATATTCCTCACTAAGCATATCGGGACTAATTTATAAACCTAAAAACATTTTGAGTAACGGTTAGATGCATCAAAAGATAATAAAATGCACAACAATATTTTCCTCTTTCAAAGCAATTAATCTGAACTCCATTTCGCGCAAAATGAAAAAAAAAAAGAACTTACCTTTTAGCAGACTTTCGGAGATGTAAAAGATTGAAAACGAAAATTGAATAATTTAGCTAATAAGCAGGTGATTAATAATGCACACACTGTTTTTGTTTAACAAAAAAGGACAACAAAAAAAACAAGCGCAAGCTTTGAACTCCTTTGGAGTTCGAAATCCTAAATGAATTATGAGTGAAGCTATCAATATTCGGGTTTTGTTAAATTATCACAATAAATAAAAAACTGCTGACAAATTGCATGCTATTTGTTAGAATTTTATTAAAAAAATAAAATGTATTCTGAATCATTGTTTCATTTATTTTGCTTGAAACAAAACATGGATTTAAAAAAAAGGATGAAGAAAAAAACAGTATTAACAGCTTTTCCTGAACCAGTCAAAGTACAATTTAGACGTGAATATTTTTAAATATTTTCCTTCACATACTCCAAGCAATTCAGTCTTGGGACAGAGAGTGTAGCTGTAGTTTGTTTTTATTTCAAATTTTTTGGCTAAGTGTGAGATATAATAATATGCGCATAAGCCCTGAACACATTTTTAGCCCAAATTCCTTCACCACTAATCATTGCATGTCTAAAACAAAAATCCAGTTAAAAACCTTCATTACAAATTTGAAGGAGAAATAATTGTGCCCATGTTATTGCGTTCCAATAGATGCATATGTGACAAAAGACATATAGACAGGAAAGCCATTCTCAAATAGTGTTAATTTTTACTCACATCGCAGTGGTAAGATCTTGTTAGATCGTTTGAAAACAAAAACTACGAAACAAAACGAAAGAGCTGAGTGCAAAACTTGATTTTAGCCATGGACACTTTTAGACCGCTAAAGCGGCCAGCGGTAGCAGTAGCAGTTTGGGCATTGCGTTTTGTCGATTTTTCCTCTTGATTATCAATCCAGGTCCTGTTGGTCATTAATTTTCCTTACACTTTAAGATACAAATTGATTTTTTGCACATAAAGTTATGGAGTGTATAAGAAGAATGGAGTCCCAGCACTTTTGTAGAGCACGCGCCAAAACAATCTTTAACCCGTTGTCGTAGCTGGTCCCCGTACATAGACCAATGGTTGTTGTGGCTGTTACTCCTGCTTGTTTGGTACTACGTGACGTTATTGACACGTTAGCATTTTGATAATTTGTCAATGAGTGCTAAGCACATTTATAAAGTACTTTCAGGTCCAATGTTGCCGCTTGAATGATTTAACTATTTTTTCACAAGTTTATTAACAAAATTGGGGCAGTTTCTTATTCAATCTGAGAGCTGATTGATATTGGTGTTAATAATTCCCGCTGGAGGTAGATATTAAATTACCTCCCAAACAATATTTACATTCTTATACCCATTAATTTTGTAGAGCTTGTTATTTATTAACGAAATTGGTTTCAAAAAAATTGTTCTACTTACAGTTCAATGGAGTGGAGGAAAAGTTTTGTTCCCATCAATATTAAATTGATAATCGGAACGTTAGGCAATTCAAAAAGTTCCACGTTGGAAAGGCTATTTAAATGAAAGAGACGATTTTATTTGGTCTTGACAAGCACATCGCTTTTCATATATACATATTCATACCTAACAAAAAAATCAAAACAAATACAATAGACAGCGTATTTAAGTCCACTTTATCCAACTGCCAGTCAGTCTTTGGTTGGCATTTTCATTTTCACTTATAGGCATTAAGCATACCATTGATTGACAAACTTTAAATAAACTTTATTAACTTTAAATGTGTCTGCCTGCCACAGCATGCTGGCTGATGCTGGCCTGCCTACCGCATTGAGCGAATATCTGAAGTAATTGAGACAATATTTGTCATAGCTTCTATCGTACTGAGCACTGCATGAGATGGGATTTGTTGATTTCTTGCTCTGTTATATGGACTGACTCTTTGTCAACTCTGGGACGCGCTACACTAATCAACAGAGATGTTGAGTGGTTTTTACTTCTTTTGCAGACTAGCATAAGCTCCTGTGTTTTGTGTTATAGTATGTCTGTCCACCGGGAAAATAATGTCTATTGGCATTTATAGTATGTTGAGGGTAAATAACTACCTGATTTGTAAGTGCATACCGTATTTTCCATATTGGGCACATCTCTCTTTCTATTTCTTTTTTACTATTTATTTTTTTTTTTTCAATAAGCAATTCAATTTTAGTTAGTTTAATGGCTTCTGACGTAGAGTGATGTGACACACACGATACGGTCTAGTGACATAAAAGGCTAGGTTTAATGTTGAGAAAGTGACTTCAATGATTGAGATTAGGATTTTGGATGAATTTCATTCGTAACTCAATTTATAGCACATTTATGAATAATATATTATCTTGTATATATAAACATTTTTTGCTGCACGTCTTAAATCATACTCAGTATTTACCCCAGTATACTATGCATTGGTACTGCCGAAAAGAAATCAATAAGTATTTTGTAACGTTGTGCATATTTTTCAAAAATATTTTCTCAAACGAAAAACTATAATAATCTCCTTGCATGTGCATGGCCTAAGTAATAAACATATGTTTTCTGATTTTTTTTAATTATGTTAATCAATTTGAAATTATATTTTAATATTAATATTTTGTTACGGAAGAAAAAATAAGCAATTTTGGAAGAGTGTTCTTAGATTAGAAAAATGAAAAGATGCCTGCATCTTGAGCACAAAGCCGTGGCAGGGCTAGTTGGGGATATTATTTTGGTTTTAAAAATGATCTCTCAATAAAGGGTATTAATTGTAAGTTCCAGGGATCAAATAATTTAGTAATGAAAGTCTTAAAACAAACCCAGTTAATCTCAACTGTACCAATTGGGAAGCAGATTTTGTTCAACTGCACGAATTGATGTCACTGTCAAATAATCCAAATTTTATGGTAATAGGAGATCTTACTGCGAAAATAGGAGTGGATAAGGGGAGGAGTAATGCTAAATCGGGTATAACCTGAATATTGAATGGTATGAGTTCAAGCAATCAGAATGGTGAATTTCCGTTGGTGAAGGCACTTCAGTAGTTGATTATTGCTTAATAGGAGGTAACTCTGGAACGAATGTGATGTAGATTTTGGCGTAAATCAAGTGCCCTACTCCGATCACTTGCCTATACTGACGTATCCTTTGGACATAAAGTTGAATTATCCGAAGAAAACCGCCAGCTTAAGCCGCTTCCAGTGTTGAAGTGGATGGATAATAAGACTGAGAGCTACAGAAAAAGACTAAACTTGGAACTATTAAAGCAAAGCGAAATAATTTTTAACAAGCTTGAAACATTAATAAAAGACACTTATCAGAGTCCTTACGGGAAATGCATCATGGTTAGATAATGACTACAGAAAAGCGAGAAGTCAATCTTTAAAATGGCTGAAGCTTTTTCGTGACAGCAATTCAGTGAAATTTAAAGCCTAACTTAGAAGCCAACCAAATATATAAAAGCAGATAATTATGTATGTAAGAAAAAAAAGATACAACATTTTGAAGATGAAGCCAGGAAGATGGCATCCTGTAGAAATTCCAGGGAAAGCTCAAAAGAACAGTGTTGGAAATCAATCGTAGCCCAGGTCCAAAAGTTCTTCGTTCTTATTTTGTTGGCCTGCTAAATCCCTGAGAATCTCCCGTTTCATTTCATCATGCTGCTCCAGCTTTTTCAAACGCGTTGATTGATACATTAATAACAAAGTCCGAAGTTACAGAGGTGTTAAATGCACTGAAAAACGGTAAGGCCCCTGGTGCGGACTCAATACCAACAGAGTTTTACAAGCATGGTATAAATTTGCTCAAGGATCAACCTCTTCAATTATTTAACGATGTGCTAGAAACAGGCATATCATTCCTCAAACTTTTAATTACACTCAAATTTTTGACATTCACAAAAAAAGAAGTAGGTATGTACATCTAGCCCAGAAAATTATCGAGAAATCTCATTATTGAAATTTCTTACAAAATATTTACAGCTGTGTTGAAAAACCGTCTAACTGAATGGATTAAGCAAGAAAATCTTCTCAAGGAACCTCAGGTTGGCTTTAGGATAAGTTACTCGACCGTGGACAAAATTTGTGTTCTTAAAATCGTTCCAGAGGCAAAATAGGAAGTTATACACTTCCTTTGTGGATTTCAAGCAATAGACCTTAACTCATTATTTTACAAACTTTATCAAAAAGGAATATCATTTAATTTTGGAAAATTTCTCCAAAACCTGTATTCACAGACTAGAGCGGCAGTGTTGACACAAAATCAGGTGTTAAACAGGGATGCTTTTTGAGCTCAGATCTATTTTCACTTTTCATTGATGATTTTACTGGATTATCTAAGATGTGGTTTATGCTGACACCAGTTCTCGTATAAAGGGTCTTATGTTTGCGGATGATTTTGTTTTGCTAGCCAGTTCTAAAGAATCTTTCCAGTTAATGATTAATCGCCTCCATGACTACTGTATAAGCTCTGGAATTTAGTAGTTAGTCGTGATAAATCAAAGATAATGATTTTTAAAAAAGTGTACAAGAAATATCTATGATGATGAGGCTGCGAGGTGAGCTTTTTTCCCTCAATTTCATACCGTATAGAGACGATCTACCATGTTTATGCGAGTTATGTAACTTACAAGAACGAGAAGACGTTATACGTTTCATAGGAAAATGTCCGATTCTGTGTGAAACGCAACAACATGTTCTTGGAAAAAATTTCTTAGGGATGATGAATGCAAAAATGCTTTGTATGAGCTTATGATGTGGAAAAATTGTTTCGCTTCTCCAAAATTGCCTTAAACTATAGACGTAAAATTATGAGCGGAAATATTTATGACTGCTAATTTTTATGTTATTTTATTTAAAATACTTTTTTGTTACCAACTATTTCTTGGCCATAGAATAAATTAAATAATTGTAAATCCGGCAGACGGCCAACGCCAAGCCCAACTTTTGTAAACTCGTATGAAAATACCTTACCAAAGAAAAAAAATAAATTTGAATCAAAGGCCCAATTTCGATATGCTATAACTACTATAACCAAAAGGCTCATAATTTTACGGACTTCGTTAAAGCTCATTATTAAGATATAGAATCCAGCCGCAGTGTCAAGCAACCAAGAAGAGCTAAAACAGAGATGTCAATCTAAACCAATGGAACTATGGATAAAGTTTACAAAGATGATGAAAATCGAGTGAGGATATGCACTCAAGTGTCGGCAGAGGTCATGACTGTCGGCGAGGGCTTGGCTTCGAAAGAAGCTAAGTCGCCAGTGACACAAAAAGTAAACAGTATTAACGACAAAAATAGTAAAGCAACAGACTGCATTCCTACCTGTAGCAGTGGTGCCAGAAAGATTGATGAGATATTTTCTGAATATCTCATGGATCTTTCTGACTCTGAGGACGGTGCTGTGGGAACTGGTGGAGGAGAGATAGCGTCTGATGAGGAAAATCGCATCCTCAATGACGACGACTACCAATCCTTCGCCAGTTCAGACAGCTCGGAAGCAGACGTCACAGTGGCGGAATACCCTGCGAAAGGTCAGTTGACAGAAGCTCCTATGGCCAAAACCCTGGTTCTGCGGGGTGCCAAGGCAACTTCGACACCCCATAAAGGATCTGGCGAATGTGAACCAACGAAAGTCTGTGTGGATGGTCCAGGATCTTCTGAGAATCGATGCCCGCATGGGCCAAATCCGATCGAGGAAAGAATGGTACGTCCTGATACACAGAACAAAGGAGGGAATCATAACCCAGCTCTCCTCAAAAGGATCGAAAATGCTAAATGGGCCGTGCGCAGATACGGCCAAGGCGACACAAAGAAACTCAGTCTCAGGGACTGGAAGCGTTTGAGCTGGACTCGAAAGCTTCTTGCCAAGACTGAGACCAAGAACAAGACTTCAGTCGAGCCCAAACTGGGCGGTTCCAGACCAATCAAAGATAAATCGGCAAATCAGGGTGCCTCTTCCTCCAATTTGGCTGCCGGCAGTAACCCTAAAGTGGGACCAGGCAAATGTCCAATACACTTAAGGGTCGATCATACTGAAACCAGCAGTCAAAGAAAGAGGACCAGGCATAATGACTCGACACCCCCGCTGACGAACTTCAGTAAGAAGCCAAAGACGGCCGCTACTCTGGCTGGCGTTGTAGCCGAGAGCCTTCAGATGGCAGTTATAAATGAGGGAAGCACCGAAAAAAGGCTAACCAGTGAGCAGTGGGCTCGGGTGGAGGTGAAGCTTCTTGAGTGCATAAACAGCGAGATTCTTGACTTCAGCGGTTTCGTGCCAACTTTTGGTCCACTGTCGACCATTAAAGGATTCAAAATCCTTTCCTGCAGCGACGAACCGACACTGAAATGGCTTCAAGCCACCGTCAATGGTATGGAGAGTCTTCTTGAAGGGGTAACATTACGAGTTGCCTCCAAAAGCGACCTTCCCACCAGACCAAAGGTCCGGATAAATATTCCGGGCCCAGGCTTAACAAAGGAATTGTTGGGGAACCTTCTGCGAGCTCAAAATGCCAGCTTCCCTAGCAGCGACTGGCAGGTTCTCACGATGGAAGCGCCGACAAAAACCGGCCAAGAAGCTATAATAATGCTTAATAGCGAGACAATGGCAAAGCTTCCATCCAGAGGCTTTAAACTGAGAGTTGGTATTAATGAAGTCAAGGTGCGGCCGGTTGCCAACCCACAAAACATTAACAACAAAAATTATGAGAGTGCTGCAAGTAAACCTTCAGCCTAGTAAGCTGGCCTCGGCCACCCTAGTCTCCTTCAAAGGCAAAGGAGAACATCGACATAGCCCTTGTTCAAGAGCCCTGGGTTAACAGTGGCAAGATCTGCGGACTCAAGTCCAAGGACTATATAATTTATTTTAATAAAGGGCCTACAGAAGGTAATTATCGTTGTTGCATAGTGGCGAAAAAAGCTATAAATCTTTTCCTCTTATCTTCCCATTGTAGCGCAGACATGACGACGTTGAAGTGTGAAAGAAAAGGGGCCCCACCCCTTATCTTAGCCTCCATCTACATGCCGGGTGATGAACCAGGCCCTCCGCCGTCAAGTGCCTTTGATGACCTGGTAACAGCTACAGGTAAGAATGGCTGGGACTTTCTAGCATGTTGCGACGCAAATGCTCATCACATACAGTGGGGGAGCACTGATACTAATACAAGGGGTGAGTCACTTTTTGAATATATTATAAAGACAAATATTTTGATTTTAAACAGAGGTAATGAACCAACCTTCATTACAAGAAATAGAAAAGAAGTGCTCGACTTGACGCTTTCCACTAATTCTGATTCCATTGTAGTCAAAAACTGGAAAGTCTCAAGCAATGTAACATTCTCAGATCACAGAATGATAACATTCCAAGTAGAGCACGAAATAGAAGACCCAAAGCCCTACAGAAATCCCAGGAACTGGGTAGCCTTCAATGAAAAACCGACCTCATCTTTGGGCCGTTATGAAAATATACCTATGTTAAACTCTTCAGACATTGAAAAACATGTCAGTATGAACTGACGTCAGCTATTCATAGTGCTTACAAAAGTTCGTGCCCCATTACCAAAGGGAAAGGTAAACTCAACCCCTTCTGGTGGTCTAAAGAGCTGGCAACCCTCAGGAAAAAATCTAGGAGGCTTTATAATAGAGCTAAACATAGTAATGAAACTGCTGACTGGGATATCTTCAAGATCAGCAAAAACGAATATAAAAACAGAACAACATATGCAAAAAGAGCAGCCTGGCGGAAATTTTGTACAGACATTGAATCTACAAATGACGCTGCTAGGCTCAGGAAATTCATGTCAAAGGTCCACTCACCTCCTGGCTTTCTTAAAATACCGGATGGAACCTGGACTGACTCCTGCTCTGAAGCCTTGGAGTCACTTATGAGCACCCACTTCCCAGGATGTACTTTTGATGCATCTGTTATGGACAGGGGCCCCAACATAAGCCAGACTTCTAGTATTGGCAGTCAAATAGTAGATAGATGAAAATTGGCCTGGGCCATAGACTCCTTCTCAGCGTACAAGTCTGCAAGGCCTGATGGAATAATTCCAATTATGCTTCAAAGCTCTAAAGACGTTATTGTGCCGTTTCTGGTATGGAAATATTCAAAGGATGTTTAAACATCACTTATATTCAATCTAGTTGGAGAGAAGTTAATGTCATTTTCATTCCGAAAGCTGGCAAGCCCACTCACACTGAACCGAAGGATTTTAGACCAATAAGCCTATCTTCCTTTCTTCTTAAAACCTTAGAAAGGCTGATAGAAACGCACATTCGCCTAATGCTAAATGATAGTGCTCTCTCGCAGGCCCAACATGCATACATGAAGGGAAAATCTGTTGAGACAGCACTTCATGAAGTGGTTGGCACGATTGAGAAATCAATCCACTTTAAGGAATTTACTTTAGGAGCATTCCTTGACATAGAAGGGGCCTTCAACAACGTTGAAAACAGTGCAATTCGACAAGCCCTAGACTCAGTCTGCATCGACCCGATGCTATCAAATTGGATTGACTCCATGCTTCAAACAAGAATTGTTAATGCAGAAATGGGTGATAGTAAGCTTAAAGTTAGGACTTGTAGGGGTACGCCGCAGGGAGGTGTCCTCTCCCCTACTTTGGCTTCTGGTCGTCAACCGGATTTTGGTTGACCTAGGTTCAAGCGGCGTCAAAGTCGTGGCGTACGCTGATGACATAGTGATAATGGCCTCAAATATTCCACATATAAATCTTCCCACCATAAATGGGACGCCGCTCCATTGGCAAGAGATGGGGACCCAGCCCCAAAACCATTCATTGGATTTACACAGCCATTGTAAGGCCTATCCTGACGTACGCCTGTTTGGTTTGGTGGCCAGCCTTGGATAAGGCAATCAATCTCAAGGTCATGACAAAAATTCAGAGACTGGCATGTATAGGTACAACTCGTGCCATGAGAACTACGCCAACCGCAGCCCTAGAAACTTTCCTCCCACTTGCCCCACTCGATCTGTTCACGAAAGAGTTGGCGGCCAAAAGTGCTCTACGACTTAAAGAATGTAAAAATTAGAAAAAAGGCCACTGTGGTCACAGAACTATAATGAACTTCACTGACATAGACATTCAAACGGACTATATTTCACCGTACATAGATTTTCAACCAGTTGCACTTACAGATATTCCGACAAGGGAATTATGGAAGGAAAACCGGGTCCTAAACGCAAATCATGTATCGGTCTTTACTGACGGTTCCAAAACGGACGCTGGGGTAGGGTCAGGCATCTTCTCAGACAATCCACCCATTAATAGATCATTGAAGCTCCCAAACTTCTGCAGCGTTTTCCAAGCGGAAGTGCTTGCGGCTAGCGAGGCTGCAAAATATCTTTTAACATGCGAACTGATGAACAAAAATATCGATATCTTCATAGATAGCCAGGCGGCAATCAGAGCCCTTTCGTCAATTGTCACGAAGTCAAAACTGGTTGATCGCTGCCGTAGTGAGTTGAGATTGCTGGGCCAAACGAATTCAATCACCCTTCGATGGGTCCCGGGTCACCGTGACATTTATGGCAACAAAATGGCTGATGAATTGGCCAAAAGCGGTTCATCACTTGAACCGAGCCAAACTGTACCTTGGGTACTTATGCCACTGGCACAGGAAAAGAGTAGAATCTACCAAAGCTTCCTCAAGGCCGCAATGGGAACCCACATGAGCAGAATGGGCATCAGCACATCTGACTTATGCAGAGGGTGTCAGGACGAAGAGGTGGAAGAGGGCTCATCTCACTTCCTCTGTGAATGCCCCAGCCTAGCCAAAACTAGGAAAAATGCCCTCGGAGAATACTTCTTCGACGAATTGGGCGATGTCTCATCTTTGTCACTAAAAAACATCCTTAACTTCATCCAGAAATCAGGATGGTTCAGGGAGGCACCTCATACCTAACACTTCCACTTAATCCTTCCTTTTACCCTTCCCATTCCCATATTTCCCACATCCTGGGGAGCACAATGGATCCATTGAGATCCGAGTGAGGTGTTGCGGCTAGCCGCATCATCACCCCACCTACCCTAACCTAACCTATTATGATGTTCAAGCATTAAAGATCAACGCTTGCATCGGCATCTCCTATTGCACCCTCTCCACTTTTCGTAAACGCTCGAGCTGTGTTATATCAAAGAATTATAAGGGTATTCATAATCCCCTAAGTTTGTGAAAATTGATTAAAATATAAGCAATGGTATAAGGTTTGAAAATCAGTCTTTGAACAGGTCATATTAAGTTCTTGAGTCTCTTCTTTATTTTGTACATGCATTATATTGAGCGTATCTTTGCTCCGAAAAAAATTATGCGCAAGTAAGTAAGAAATTAGAAATCAAGTTTTGTTGTTGTTTTTTGATAATTTTTCCTACTAAATTTTTATAAAATTTTTTAAACTATCCATTTTGATAGGATATTCAATTTTAACAAAAAATTCGGCTTGATTTCCGAAATACACAAAGCATATTGAAAGTGGCCAGCGTGACCATTCTGTCGTTCTTTTTTCCGTTTTCTCCTTTTTAACTGGTTTATTTAAAGAAACGTCTTTGGTTATTCCTATTCTTAAATAAAAAAAGGAAGTAGTCACCAATCTTGACTCAATTTTAAACAGCTTTCATTCAACACTTTTATCAAAGTTATATTTAAACATTATTTTTTTTTTTTTTTATTCTAAATGATAAATTAATTGATTTGTTTTACTAAAATTTTGATCTCAGCCTTCGATTTAGCCCTTTTTTGCTAAGCCCTAATGTCAATCAATATTAGTTTATAGTTACAAAAATGATATTCCAATATAATTAACCAGCCTTCTGTGTTAGTCTATTCTCGAAACAAAATCAATGAAAAATCAAAAGACACAACCAATGAACCAGTTACTGTGCGCACCACACTAAAAGCATAACTTCACCAAGTCCTGTGCTCAACACACCATCTACTTCTTCCCGCACAATGTTAACATCTATCTTTACAAATGATAATTATGACATATGAACAAGACAGGGAAAACCCCATAGAAGAAAAAGTCACTCCAAAATGCACGACAGCACGTATGTTACGCGCGTTACCGACAGGTAAGAGTGTCACCTGATATTTTTAATTCATTATATGTTTGTTGTTGTTTTAGCTTTATACTAAGCAAACAAAAAAAACGAGGACATTTATGCGAAGAAAAAAAAAAAGCCTATAACACTCTAGCTGCCATTCTCCGGGTAGATAAATTAAGTTTTCAACAAGTTCAAGCCTTGTCCCAGCTAAAATTGGTTCAACACCGCCACCGTGCGCACATACCTACAAAAATGTTGCCGAAAGAACGCAAAAAGTACCTACTACTTCGTTCCGTTCCTTTCTTTCGGAATTGAAAACCCCTCTCTCTGTATACAAACAATCCTGTTTGGCAATTCCATTTAATAATCATAATAATTTAGCGAAATAATTCTACAATCATAAATCATGGGGGCATGTCCGATTAATTAAAGTTTGTTACGAACTGACTCTTGCTGCTGCTGCTGCTGCTGCTCTCTTGCGTTATTGCCGCACACTGTAAACGAGCAAACATACAGATATAACATGGAAGTTTTGATATCTCTCCAGCATGATCGGCTATTTCACCGTTTTTCGTTTCATATCGTGGCATAAGGAAAGATCCGCCATGCCATAGCCCGCGTTGCTAAAAGCGAAGGAGAGAATCATTACCTTTGGGGCTTCGGCATCATAGAGCTGCTAATCCAAGTGAATTGAAAATGAATTGAATATTTAAGTTGCAGTAAATGCTGTTGTTATGAAATTGTTGGAAAATGAGCCTTCTATATTGTTGCACAATGATTGCTCCTCACTTTGGAGTTGCACACTTTTGGACATGATTGTGGGTTATTATAAGGAGCAGTGTATGATGGGCAGTCGAGATCATCGAAATGGGTACGATTAGATGGAAAGTTGGTGAAATTCTCAAGCTCTTTTCTGTATTTTATGATTTTATTAAAAATTGTATATCAGTTAAAGTGACGGAGTTGGCTATTTCATATACGCGTAGATGAAGAAAAGGAGAAACCAATCGCTTTCAAATGTTCTTACTGGTCCATGTTTGTGGTGGGACCTAAGCATGCTTAAACCATAGAATTCTACTAAATTCACTTTTGTTTTTCTGAGAGAATGGTCAAACAGGATTTTAATATTTCTGGTTCAAATTGAAAACTTATAAGCAGAATACGACAGTGACAATTTAACTCTTAAAATTGCTAAAACCAAATGCTAGCCTAATTTTTCGACCTGGAAGTGGAAATATGGATGGTATCTAGGTTTGAGGGTGATTAATGGGTGGATGAACTGGTCGGACAAGGATCGGGCCTTGACTTGGGAAAGAGTCAGTATACCCCATGGAATTGTGAAGAAAATATATATCCTCAATTTTTCTTATAGAGAATCCAATAGTAGTTGGAACAATCAACTGCAAAAAGATGTGGTGCTGGAAGATGTGGTTCGCCTATAAGAAATCCCGAACAATTGATCTGATGGGCCGACTCAGCCAAGACAAAGCCCGTAGGAGAATATGAGGCAAAGCTGGGTATTCCTCACAATTCTCACTGACGTAGCTTTGGAGAGCAACACGAAAAGGATATAGTCATTCATATATATTTTATAAAAATCCTGCTCTTGACAAAATGAGAGACTAATCACATAGTGAGTTTTTTTTATGACCTTAACGAACTGTTCGAATTCGAATCGAAGATCTAAGGTTTGATATGCTCTCTCAATGCGACGAAATGTATCTTAAACGAATATCATTTGTATCTGATGTGTTGTTTTCTCAGACCGAGTGCTTGAAATTGATGAAAGGGCGGTGGGTGTCAATTTTAAGGTTTTGGGTATTCTCCTAGATCTTCCATAGCTATTGAATATACCGGAAAATGAGGGGAATAAACAAAAAATTACGTTTAAGGGTTTTGATTATTGAAAAGGTTTGTATGAGCCTTAGCATGCTTAAAACCTAATGCTACTACATTCATCTTTGCATTTCTGAGAGAATGGTCACATTTGTTATTTGCCGCTTTTCAATATGTTTTTTTTTTATAGCTCGAAAATTAAGTTGAGTTTGATAATTTTACACTCAAAACTTTTGTTTCAAAATTAGATTTCCGGAGATGGATTTTTTTTAACTTAAAAATTAAATAAATAAAAAAAAAACAATTTCATGTCTCTAAAGACACGTGAAAGTCTTCGTACCTGGACACCCATCAACGACAGGATACTGACAGCCAGAATCAAGAATAAATTAAGAAAAATCAACATCACCCAGTGCTATGCCCCAACTGAGGATGTGACGGAAGTCGCAAAAGACGAATTTTATAGTCAACTCAGAACGGCTTTCAAAGGTTTGCCTAGTGGAAACACTAAATCTAGTAATGGGAGATCTAAATACTTAGGTTGGACAGGCCAACAGCACTTAAGCACGTTCTGAGTGATCACGGCATTTGAGAACGGAACGACAATGGAGGACCGTTTGTTGACTTTTGCAATGCAAATATGGGCTAGTAATCTCGACGTCCAAAATAGACGTGGTGTTGTTGTCGGGTTAGCTCACAATCATCACCTATCTGTACGTGTAGATGCAAATTCACAAAACTTCCTCCGTACACCCAGATACAATATCGATAGTCTATGGGATTGTATAATGCGCCAAGGACACAAGGACCACCTCGCCACAGAAGCAGTTGCAATCAGCAGTGCTAGGCCAGATAACGCAGGGCAATACTGGCGTACAGTGAAAGTGAAAAATGCCTTTTCAACTACGGCACTTGAGTGGGTGGGTATAAGGCAGAGATACCACAGCACATGGCTATCTATACGGATACTTTTAGAAAGATCCAAGGAAGAAATCACCAGAAAAGGCTGAGGAAGAAGCTTCCAGGTGCACCGTCTACAAGATAACCAAGGAATTGACCAGGAATAAGTCCCGGAAAAAATATTTCTTCAAGGAATTTAACGGTACATTGCTGGTTATGGATCCGCTCAGAACATGGAGGGAACACTTTGCCACTGTATTTATCCCTCAAGACGGTGCCGGTGGCGGTAGTGTACTGGTTCCAAACTCAAACGAGCAATTTACAGCAACAAGTTACCGTATTCGCACCTGTCTACCCAGTTTACCTGATAACATCACATATCAAATCCCTAAAAAACAATAAGGCTATATAGTCCAGTAACTATATACATTAGACCTTGCGTCAGGTCCGGTAGTTCTGATTTTTTGCTGAGTTGTTTATGATGTTGGCCTAGTATTAAATCTGATTTTTCGACCTCGAGCGCCGAACGCAACATTGGTAAAAATCCAAAAAACCGCGAATTTTTCGCGGTTTTTTCACTTATTGGCTATTTTAACCATTACGCCTTAACTTCCGAATAAAACATTGCTCTACGATTTCAACCTTACTAAATTTGCTTTAATTTGAGTCCAAAGCCGGTTCTGTAGACATAACGATTTCCAAGGGACGGCATTTCAAAATATAGCAATAAAAAATTTAAAGCAACAAGTAGTATATAAAACAGTATAATAACAAAAACATGGTCTTTGACATATGCTGCATCAAAGCAATAGAGCGTGTAGATTGGGCCAAAAGAAGAAAACAATAGTACCATATGGGGGGTATATATCCCCCCGTTTAGGCGGGAGGGGCAATTTTAAGAAAAGTTGACTTCAAATAGAAAAATAACCATAAAAATACAAAGGTAATATCTGGACGGAAATCCATTCCTCATCTCAAAGCCAGAAATCCATTCTTTAATTTTTTTTTAAATAAAGTTTTTTTAGCTGATAGTTTTTGAAAAATTTACTTTCAAACTCAAAATTTTGAGAAAAAGACGATTTTTTTTTGTTAATCTATTTTTTGTTTTATTTTATGGAATTAAGTACTATTTTTGATTTTGATTTTCAATGCCCTTATTAATTTTTGGTTAAAAACTGAAAACCAAATGCTAAAATGACAACTAGTTTTTGAGAAAACTGAAATTAACATGATCAACTTCACTGTTTTCAGTCTAGTATCCTTTTTCTTCGGGGTGGGAGGGCTCTGCCTCAGGTGCGGTAGTTCTGATTTTTAGATGAGTTGTTTATGATGTTGGCCTTCGCAATAATCCAAGTTTTCGACCTCGAGCGCCGAACGCAACTTTGTGAAATACGCCAAAAACCGAGAAATTTTCGCGGTTTTTTCAGTTATTGGCTATTTTAACCTTTAAGGCCTGGCTTGCGATTATAACTTTGCTCTACCAATTCAAAATAATTAAATGGGCTTCAATTTGAGCTAAAAATCAATTCAAATAGTGAATTTTTTCATCAACTTTTGAATTTAGAATGCTGCAAATCGAATTGAAGGGGGCTTATTCACCCCTTGTGTGAAATCGTTTGCCCCTTTTCAATGATTTTTGTTTAATGTGTAGCGTTTTATTTTGGCCTTATTTTAAGATCTTAATCATGAACATCGGATGAGTAGAAACGGAGTTATGATTTTTTAAAGTCAACCATATAAAACTCGAACTAAAACATTCGCTTCAGATAACTCACTGGTGGGTACTGAACTGAGTACTGTTTTAGTTCGAGTTTTATATGGTTGACTTTAAAAAATCATAACTCCGTTTCTACTCATCCGATGTTCATGATTAAGATCTTAAAATAAGGCCAAAATAAAACGCTACACATTAAACAAAAATCATTGAAAAGGGGCAAACGATTTCACACAAGGGGTGAATAAGCCCCCTTCAATTCGATTTGCAGCATTCTAAATTCAAAAGTTGATAAAAAAATTCACTATTTGAATTGATTTTTAGCTCAAATTGAAGCCCATTTAATTATTTTGAATTGGTAGAGCAAAGTTATAATCGCAAGCCAGGCCTTAAAGGTTAAAATAGCCAATAACTGAAAAAACCGCGAAAATTTCTCGGTTTTTGGCGTATTTCACAAAGTTGCGTTCGGCGCTCGAGGTCGAAAACTTGGATTATTGCGAAGGCCAACATCATAAACAACTCATCTAAAAATCAGAACTACCGCACCTGAGGCAGAGCCCTCCCACCCCGAAGAAAAAGGATACTAGACTGAAAACAGTGAAGTTGATCATGTTAATTTCAGTTTTCTCAAAAACTAGTTGTCATTTTAGCATTTGGTTTTCAGTTTTTAACCAAAAATTAATAAGGGCATTGAAAATCAAAATCAAAAATAGTACTTAATTCCATAAAATAAAACAAAAAATAGATTAACAAAAAAAAATCGTCTTTTTCTCAAAATTTTGAGTTTGAAAGTAAATTTTTCAAAAACTATCAGCTAAAAAAACTTTATTTAAAAAAAATTAAAGAATGGATTTCTGGCTTTGAGATGAGGAATGGATTTTCGTCCAGATATTACCTTTGTATTTTTATGGTTATTTTTCTATTTGAAGTCAACTTTTCTTAAAATTGCCCCTCCCGCCTAAACGGGGGGATATATACCCCCCATATGGTACTATTGTTTTCTTCTTTTGGCCCAATCTACACGCTCTATTGCTTTGATGCAGCATATGTCAAAGACCATGTTTTTGTTATTATACTGTTTTATATACTACTTGTTGCTTTAAATTTTTTATTGCTATATTTTGAAATGCCGTCCCTTGGAAATCGTTATGTCTACAGAACCGGCTTTGGACTCAAATTAAAGCAAATTTAGTAAGGTTGAAATCGTAGAGCAATGTTTTATTCGGAAGTTAAGGCGTAATGGTTAAAATAGCCAATAAGTGAAAAAACCGCGAAAAATTCGCGGTTTTTTGGATTTTTACCAATGTTGCGTTCGGCGCTCGAGGTCGAAAAATCAGATTTAATACTAGGCCAACATCATAAACAACTCAGCAAAAAATCAGAACTACCGGACCTGACGCAAGGTCTCAGTACTATGAAACTACAAGGTTACTGGACTAATAGGTTTAGATGGCATTCTCGCTGACTTATAACAATCAGCTCCACAAATATCAAAGAAAATGCTACTTCCCTTAATGGCACAGACATTTGAGGATGAAAATGTTCAGCTTAAATTGAAAAAAAGTGGAAATCGTAAGAATAACAAAAAAAGGGGAATCTTACGGATTACAGAAACTGGAGGGGAGTCTGTGTCCTCCCTGCGATGACAAAGATAATGGAAGGATTCTGGGCAGGCTCATCCTGCATAGATCATATCAACACCTAAAGGATCATAATAGAGCAATACTTTTGGAGTTCTGTTCCCCTGTTCATCTGCTTTTTATCGGAGTTCTGGAGTTTTGGAGTTCTGTTCCCCTATTCATCTGCTTTTTATCGGTTTTGAAAAGTGAAGCGAATAAAGTCGGGTTGAGAATCAACACCAAGAAAACGGAGATCCTGAACAATTCTGGTAGCTCTGCTCTAGTTGAAGTTGCGGGGCAGCAAGTTGAAACGGTAAAGAAATTTATCTATCTTATTTATCTCAAAACACGGCGACCAACGTAAGGTTTTATACTAATTTATGCGTGTAGTTCATGGAAAGTGAACAACTCTGTCACGAAAAAGCTGCAAACTTATGTGAATAAATGTCTTTGAAGCATCCTAAGAATTATTTTTGCCAAAGACCATCTCCAACCAAGAACTCCGTCAGAACTGGCCAAAAACCTGTCGACATTGTTAAATTAACTCTTGTACTGATGACACTTCTTGTGAAATGAAAAACTAAACACAAAAACACGTGAATAATTAATATGAAAACATTAATGATTCTTCACGTGAATTTCTGATACTAGTTTGAAATTTGCAATATTCACTTTGGGTATTAAAAATACAATTTGTGATAGTTATTTGACAGAGTCTCGTAATAGTTTTTCGAAGATTATGTACTTTTTTTATTGTGTGTTGTTTTGTTTTAAACATTTTTCTGGTAAAATATTTTGAGTTTTGGAAAGCAATTCACGATGGTCCAGAAATCTATTTTTTAACTTCATCTATAAATGGTCCAAAAAAGACATATTGATAGACCGACGAAAATACTATTCCGAACCACCTTCGTAACTATCTCAATTCTTCTGTTTTGAGACATCCCGTGGAACTACATACTGCAAACCCATATTTCAGCAATTTCCTTAGCTGCAGCAAAATTGCTACGAAATCTAAGTTCGGAGTTCAGTCGCATTTCAAGAATTTCTTCGTGAAGGTGGTTGACATATACTATGCAGCGGACTGGTAAGAATAAGGTATCATAAGAAAGCTTTAATAATATGCTATCTTATGTTGTAAAAATAATTTAAACCTCCCATAAAAAAAATCCCGTGGAGCACATTTCTATTTTTCGAGCACTAAAAATTTTCCGAATTTTTCTAAAATATTTGGACTTTGTTGTGCACCTTTTCTTCCTTTTTTCGATCCCTCAATGTGGGTGGTTTCTTCTAGCCGTTTCCGAGAAATAAAGCCGGAAGTTCAAGTTGTACAATACATATCTAGCTCTCCGCCCCCCTGCGTTCACCCTTCTTTGGAGAAGTCTTCACTCTTTTTTTCGCAAATGCACAGTTAATTACCCAGGCCATTTATAGTGTGCGAAAAAATAACATTTGTGTTTTTGTTGTGCCTTTCATTATAGGTACAGCATGTCTGCCTTTGATTTGTTTGCATTTACATTTATTTTAATTTCTTGAATTTGTACAATTGATCAATGTGAATGAATATTTTTTCAGCATTTCGTTGTCTTGTTAGAGACTGAAAGTTTTGTTTCGCATCAGCAGCGTACTAGGCTTTATTGCGATAATTTTTATGAGAGACTTGATCAAAGTTTAATGATGCCCCTTATACCTAAAACGAAATCAAGCACATTTTTGTGCATACATTTGCATGCAATTTCAACACTGGCGATCCACTTTTGCGCACGAATTCAAATTTTAATGATTCAAAATCAATTTGAAAAATATTTCTTTGTATGGAATTTTACAGTAAAATGTCTATACATACATTTTAAAATTTGTAACGTCATAAATAAATAAATCTAAAACAGTCTCCTAAAAGCCTAATTATTTTGAGTGAACTAATAATTTTTCGAATAATTATAACTTCCAAAATATTTAATCTTGTCCTTTAAAGCTCGTTTATTTATTACCATTTGATTTAATGTTTGTACAAGTTTCTTAATTAAAAAGTTCAGTTATTATCCAAAACAGCACCACCACCACAATTAACAAAGTGCAATTGATTAAGTCCGTCCACCCATTAACACATGTTAAACGTTCACCGAGTTTGAGTACAGCTTACAGCCTATAGAAGGTATAGCTATAGCTCCCTCTACATACATAGCTATATTCTACCTTAACCTTATCTCAAACAAAACTACGAATCGTTCGGAATTTATCTTGAAACAATAACTCATTGCAACATACTCAAAGACAAAACGCGTAAAACTCTATTAGCCTAAGTAATTTTAAATCGAATTTTCCAATTTCGCTCGGAGCAAGCTGAAGCCGAATGTGTTGAGCTGAATCATACATTTCAATCATGATATTGCTCTTGGAGTCTGAGTTGCAGCAGACTGTGCTGCCATGGACCATGCTAAAGGAGCCAGAGCCCACATTCCTTCAAACAGAAAAATTAACATAATTTTTCGCACGTCCAATGCAAAACACCGCACACCGAAGTGTGGACGTGCTGCGCGGTAGATCTAACCAAAAATTGTTAGACCATGCAGATAGTTTTGGATAGATATATACTCGTATGTATATGTAGGTAGACTTTTGTGCCAACAATAACGACAACGAGGCGACGACGATGCCGAAACATGCAAGCTGCCCCCATTAAGATAACAGCAATATATCTACACGCTGAATGGCGGACAGATTCGGATGTAAGGGAATTATCATTGCCACAGTGTGATATCTAGCTTTCATATAATTATTAATTTTTAAATTTAATTTATTTATATAGTTAATAATAAATCAAAGTGTCACTAAATTTCACATTGACACCTCAGAAAAAATAGAAAATACCTTATACTCACTTACCTGTGTGAATTCTTTGATGGGCTTTCAGGTGTGAGCTTTTGGTATAGACTTTTGTACAACCTGGAAAGAAGAAATTATTGCTAAAGTATTGTTTGGCAAACTGATTAAAGATTCAAATATTTCTATTAGAGAAAGAATGTTCACAAGATCACAGAGGGAGTGAGAGGTTTGAAAATTTAAACATCCCACTTCCACTTCTAAATAAGATTGTGTTCCTATAAAGGTTTTACCTAAAGCAATCTTTTGACCATGCTAACACGAAGAAGCCTTTGAAGCCAAGTACAATGAATAGTTTACAAAAACAAAAAATGACCACTATAGAGAGAACCTGCATATACAAAAACCCAAACACGGAAATATCTTCACACGCAAAAATCTGCACATCAGATCCAACAAGACGTCAATAAAAACAACAACATCCAACTCGCGGAAGACTTGGCCCAGCTCCATAGAATGTGTTTAGCTCGAACACCACCATCAGTTGAGACTTTTCGCTATTAGACCTAGAAATTGCCTTATTCTGCAGCGTCTTGTATGGCATTTGTGAAGCAGCTCTGTCTCCCCCGAATGAGCGAATGAAATTTGTAACATTGCACGCCGCGGCTGTCCTCGTCAGAGGCGATTCCTCGAATTCTGCTGGTCAACCGCACAACAACAACTAGCTGTATGTGTTTTTTGTGTCCCATTCATTTAGTGCGGTATTCTATTCAACTTGACGGAATTGTGCAACACCGTAAACAATGTCACGTAGAACGAGGCACGCTGACGTTTTTTCCATGTCTTCTGTCTGTCTTCTGCAGTTGGTACAATCTACAATATATCTATTCTTTGCGACGCGGCTCCTTCAGAGTATACACTGTGATGCCCAAGGCGTCACCAAAGGTCACTGCTGTTTTATTTCAGTACTCCAACACCTGTTTTCAATTTTATGTTGTTGTGAAAGTAGAAATATGTGGTCATGTGGAAACGAATAGAACAATACTATGTTGGCATTCGGTTTTCAAGCTTTAACCTCAACTCTTTTGTTTTACATTGTTTTGTGTAACAAACGAAAAATTTGCTTTTCAATGGGCAAAGGTTTAACTTATTTGCCACCATTTTGTACGTGACTGATTTGAATTCGGTCAACGGAACATTTCTAAGATCAATGTAAATAACAGCTACTCAGGGGAAAAAATGTAATGTCATAGTGTTCTCTTTAAGGTAAAGTAGCTTACGTTGCGCGGGCGCATATAAGCCAATATGTAGTTTTTTTTTTATTTATTCTGTCATTTGAAACTAATTATGGAAAATTTCCACGCTTGTAACAGCGACTCTAGAACAAATCAATTCATCTTTCAATCGATTGCGTGCTAAAGCGTTTTACGGTATTATTTAATTTTTTATTCTCTCTAATTCACATTAAATTTATTTGATGATGCCAGACACGTACGTGTTATTTTACTCACGTCCTCAACTGAAGTACGTATTTATCCGCGAAGAGTGCTCGTATATTGATTGTTACCTAGATTGTTGGTAGATGTACATATCTCTCTCTCTATAAGTGTCTTTATTTGAATATGGATTGTATAAATATGTTTGTGCCTGCTTTGGTAATTGTATTTATAAAATGCGCGTAGATTTTTTTTTTTTTTTGGGAATAATAATTTTTCCAACGGTACAAGTTCATTTAAGTTATTAAGCTGCTTTTGGGTTGTTGGGTGTTAGTTTGAATGTGTGAGATAATTGAACAGTGACACATAAAGAATGTATGAAGTGAGAATATTTTTTTAAATGTGTTAATGTATTCAGAGTTGCTAGGTAAAAATTTAGACAGTCATTTTATAGAATTAGCATGTTATTTCTGTTAAACCTTTCAAGAACCATGGTAAAATTATTGAAATATGAAACTTCATAAAATTATTGTTTTATTTTTCAATAAATCTTGGCACTGCTATAGTTTGAAGAATAAGACATTTGCATAATGTAGAGAAAAATATGACTTACAAATGTAAATATGAATAAATGAATAGATTTTGATTTGTTAGAATTATTGATGACACATATGAATTAATTAAGACTCTTGAGTGTTTGCTCTTAAAAAAATGTAGATGACCAACAAAAATATTTTTAAATTCAATAAGAAAGCACTACATTTTATAGGCTTTCTTCAAACTTTTATTTGAGTTGTTTAGGCTAAAATTATTTTAGCAAAAATTTTAAATTAAATATTAAGGCGTTCAGTTTTATGATTTTTCTATATATGAATTCCCATGGTATTAATCGAGCCAAAAAATTCGATTTTTTTTTTAAATAAATTTTTGAATGAGGTCTTTCAAAAGGGATGACTAAAGAACAAAAATCAACGAACAAATTTAGAAAAGCTTCAATAATTCGAGAGAAAAAAAGCGAAAATTCTATAAAAAATTGTATGGGAAAAAGTATGGGCTTAGAGCCACGTGTAAATGACCTTGGACAAAATTTGTTTGGCCAAATATGGCATAAGCTCTTGATAAAGGGGATGTCTGCTATTTAAAAAGATTTTGGGTAATAACGGACACTCTAATGTACATAATTAGGAGGACTTAATATCTTGTCATGAAAGGCTTGAGATACTTACATAAAATCACAGCTTTTGCACCTAACATATTTATTTTCAGGAGTCATGTATGCTCTTCTAATCTCACAAGTCTTAGCTGTTAGGCTTCGAAAAAAGCTTTCACAAGCTCAAAATAAAACGAAATTCCAAAAAAAATCATCAATCTGTTTTTGAGATGTCGAATATTCAAAAACAAAAGTTCTTAACTTTTTAAAAATAATCAAGAAATTTGTTAGAAAATTTTGATAAAGGTATGAAATGTACTTTTTAAAATAAAAAAAAAACGGTTCTATGTTGCTGCTTGTAATTTTTGTCAATATTGAAGAGAAAAATTACATATAATCGTACCGTAATTTTTATATTTTCTAAAGAGTAATAGGTATAAAGTTTCATAAAAATCAGCCATGTCGTTTTCGAAATACATATACACTTGTTTTTTTTAATTTTTTAGAACCAAAAATAATGGTACCTACTTGCCATACAATTATTTTCTTAGCAATTTTAAAAAATCTCATTTTTCTCAAACACGGCTTCACAACCCTTCTTAAAAAAATTCAATAAATTTCTTTTAGTATAAAGGATACCTTTGAGTTGGAAACCATTTTTCAAAAAATGGTTATTTATGGTACCCCAAAAGAACTATTTTTTATTTTTGATTATCTTATAAACGGTACTTATAATTTCAATAATTCTTTTTGTACAGAAACTACTACAAAATATAAACAGTTTTTTATTCAAAATAGCTTTTTATGGCCTTTAGTCCTACAAACTGGCGTTTCGTCCACCTTGTATTAAGTTCAGTTTAACTTACATGGATTTTTACCAAAAAATTACTTTAAACTATATCCAACAAGAATAGAATTCCTAATCATTAAGCTGGAATTTTTTTGCCCGGGGCCTAGCATAGTTTCTATAAGAAGGCTTTTTTATAATACAAATTCTTAATGGGTGATTCCATACAAAACGACCCTTTAGGAAAAATCACAAAATATGACTTCAATTGAAAAAAAGTACCGTTAGACGATTTTTAAAGTTTGCATGTTTCATTTCAAAAGTGAAATTATCTATCAATAATTTTGCTATCGCCGCTTATTTCGCAGCCCGAACCACTTAGCAGAAAAGGTCTCCAAAGTCAGTTTTTGCTATCAGAAGCTTAAAACTTTATTTTCAATAATAAATTGTTTCACAATTTGAAAACCGGTGGTTATTTGCCCTTATCAGAACTCTAAGCACGTTTTTGTTTCATTTTTACTATTCAATAGTTACATAATACAATTTGAGTTTTAAGGCAGTTGATTCATAAAGTGGTTAGTGTAACGCCCGTGTTTCATTTCTAGAAGAAAATTTGTATCAATGTGATAATTTGGGGAAAAATGGAGAATACTATGATCTACTGTCAGACAAAATTTCAAGAATTTGAAATTAATACTGACCCCGTATTTAAAATTTTAAATCTATGTCACACCCGTAACAGGTTGGCATTTCAAATCACATTCTTTCTGTTTTTCAACTCAATTTTAGTTTTGTTGCTTTTAGATATGAAATTCATGTAGTAGAGATATTATTCTAAGAAAATCTACTTTAAATAAAGATTTAATCGGCTTTAAGTGAAAGGCAAATGGAAACAAATCTCATTGAAGTGAAAAATCTATTTACTTTTCATTGAGAAAAACTTCATTTTTTTAGAGAAAGTGTTTCTGACATCATGTGAGAAATGATTATACATTTCCCGTCAAAATATCGTATATTATATTGTTTTCATGCATACAAATCATACTCGGTCACACCCGTAACGATGTCACACCCGTAACGTTTTCAAATACAAATTTTGTATAGTTTTTCGTAGTTTTGGTTTTCATTTCATAATTGAAACTGAATATCAACTATCTGGGTTAATATTTGCAAAATAATGATTCATACTCTTCATGCAATATTTTAACACCATATGAAAATCAGATATCTTAATCACAAATCACCAGTTTTCTAAGGTCACAACCGTAACGCAACTTAATTGAATGCTATAACTGAGGCACTTATTTTTCATACTTAAGTATACTATTTTTTACTTGCGATTATAGGTACTATAAGGCAAGTTTTGGATTCGTGCAAAAAAAAATTTTGAGATAACAATCAAACATGATATAACGATGATAGAGAACACCAAAAAAGTGGGTGGCACAATTCTGTCAGTCTGTCTCACTGTCTGTCTGTCTGTTCGTCTACAGCCTAAACGGCTCGATCGATTTTCTTCAAACTTTGTACATAGTGGTTTTTGGTGATTCTGCCGACATGTTTTTTTCATTTTTTTCTTAGAACCAAAAATAACGGTACCTGCCATACATTTTTTTTTGGCAAATTTACATAATCGTATTTTTCTCAAAAACGGCTCAACAACTTTTCTTAAAAAAAATTCAATTAATTTATTTTAGTAAAGGCTTTCTTTGGGCGGAAAACCATTTTTCAAAAATGGTTTTTAATGGTACCTCCCAAGGAAACTTTTTTTTAATTTTTGATTTTCTTCAAAATGGTATAACCGATTTCAATTATTTTTTTTACACAGAGCTTCAAAAAAATGTTAAAAGTTTTGTGTACCAAGATTTTTGAAAAAATATTTTTTGGAATTTTAAAAAATATTTCAATTTTTTTTTTGGAAAATCAAATATTTCGATAACGGCATCATACATTTTTTTTGAAACTCGATATTTAAGACTTTTTTAGTACTCTCTAAAATATTTTTAGAAAAAATTTTACATTTATGAAAAAATAACGGTACCTTCCATACAAAAGTGAAAAAACCGCAAAGGAAAATATTTTTTTGCTTGAAAACGACTCTTACGATTTTGATTAAACTTTTTTCATATACTAAAATTAGTACGGTCCATCAAAATCAAAAATTATAAAATTTTACACATAGCAACTATTAGTAGTGCCTGTCATAGAACGTATTTTTTTATTTTGAGTTTTCTCGTTATTAGCTTAACGGATTTAAATGATTTTTTTTATATACAAATTTCAGATAAGATTAAATAATATTGCATATCAAAATTTTCAAAAAAAAAGTTTTTGGGTTTTTAAAAAAAGTTTCAAACTTTTTTTTCGAAAATTCTATATCTCAAAAACGGGTTGACAATTTTGTTTCAAATTTTGTTTTTATATACACATACATATATAGTTCAAATCTGCATACAAAAATTTGTTCTTAAAAATGTTTTAAGAATTTTATATATAAAAAATTAATTTAAAAAAAAACCGCTCCAACGATTTTAAAATTGTTTTTCCCATACAATCATATTCCATCATGAATTAAGATGGCATAGTTTTTTTTCACCTCAAACTGTCAAAAGAGTTGTTTTAGCTAATTTAAATGTCGTATTTCATGCTTCTCTACATTTTTCTCTCATAATTTCCATGTTTGTATTAACAATTTTCTTAAACTCGCAGTGTCTTGAACATAAGAGCAAGTACGTGCGACCCAGTCGTGCATTTTATTTTAAAAGGGCTTCAGGTGTCCTATAGAATAGATTTAGATTAGATTAGATTAGATTTATTGTTTGTTTTCTTGTTTATGTACAAAAATAATATTTACAAAAATCGATAAGCATGGCTTTGCCGTCTGCCTGATTGACATGAAATTAAACATTTTATAACAAGTTTGTTTTTTTTTTTAAATATTTATAAAAATTTGGTATACAATATCTACAATTCTCTGTTTTCGGTTTTTAGAAAAGTTAAAAATCTTCATTAATAATTTGGCTTCTATACTTTATAGCAGATTTATAAAAATGGAACAATCGCTTTATATCATTTTCGCAGTTGAGATGTGCTAAGACTTCTTCTTCCGGTATTATGTTGCTTCCAAGGAAATATCTTCGGAGTTCTTTTAGAATTGGACACCTGGCAATGAAATGGATGACATCTTCCCTCTCCGATAGGTTGCAAAGACTACAGTAGATTGGTAAATCAGTACGGTGCGGGATGTAATTAAGTCGAATGAGTTCTCCTCTCATTTTAAAGATAGCCGATATCACTTCATTACTGTTCTCATTACGAAAATAATTCTTTTCATTTAAATTATGCCTCAAAATGCTATATGTAGCTCTATGTAATGATGAAGTAGCTAAATTTAAACAGTCAGCTCTGTATTGCTCATCTACCTTTGAAATAAGGTTGTTGATTACAACTTTACAGTACCTATCATTCCCATTTAAGGTATTGAACTCCATTCCGCAGTACGTTGCAAGCTCCTCTAGCTTTTTGTACCATAGTATTCTTTTCTCAATTACTTTTCTTGCAATAATTTTCGGAAATCTCTCATCAGGTAATTGCAGGACTTTAATAACATATTCTGCATGCAGCTTTAAAGTTTTAATAAAAAGTGGTGATAATCCTGTTTCAATGTTTATCATATAGTTGGGCGTTGTGCTTGGCAGATTGAAACATCTTTTGATGAAGTACCTGAGCAGTTTCTCTACTGTTTCATACTGGCAGTATCCCCAAGATTGTGCTGCGTACAACATCACAGATTCAGATACGGATTGAAAAACTTTATATTTGACACAATGGTCAACTAAATTATTTGAAAAACACCTCTTCCAGGTAGCAGATATGGCACTTTTAGCTTTTACTAGTTTTTCTTTTAAGTGAGATTCCATACTCAGATTACTAGTTATTGTTACTCCAAGATACTTATACGCTTTCACGATTTCAATGGGCTGCCCATTGAGATACCATTTTTCATTGTTACAATTTCTACCTGCTCCTTTTTTAAAAATCATGATTTTTGACTTTGTCAGATTAACTTCAAGATTCCATAATTGGCAGTAAGAATCAAGACGGTTAATCATAAGTTGTAAGGATTCTGGTGAATATGCAAATAAAACCACATCATCTGCAAATAAAAGAGCTTTTATCAAAATTCCGTCTATCTCTATGCCTCCTGGTAGAAAGTCGGTAAGGTCGTTAATGTACATGGCAAATAGATATGGGCTTAGGGTGCATCCTTGTCTAACTCCCATTGTTGTCTCAAACCATTCCGAAATCTCCATTCCGTTCCACACCGCCGATTGATTGTTTTGATATAAGTTTTCGAGAACCCGTCCAAATTTTTGGCTCATTCCAGTGTTGTATAGCTTATATATTAAAGCTTTTCGGTCGATATTGTCAAAGGCTGCCTTGAAATCTACAAAGAAGGTGAATAATTTTTTTCCTTGGTCTATAAATGTACCCGCGATGTTTTGCAGTATGAATATATTGTCTACTGTTGAGTAGCCGTTCCGAAACCCAGCTTGACATTCTTTTATAAGATTATTTTTTTAAATCCAAACTGACAATCGGCAGTTTAGAAGTTTTGTGAATACCTTATATGCAGAATTCAGAAAAGATATTCCTCGATAATTTGTCGGATCAGCTACATTGCCTTTTTTATGAATCGGAAATATGATTGCTTGTTTGAACTGTGTCGGTATTTCACCTGTTTCCAACATTTTGTTAAAAATCGCAGCTAGCTTATAGATAAAGTTGTCCGTCGCATATTTGAGACATTCTATCGGGATTCTATCCGCACCCGGTGCCTTTCCGTCTTTCAGATTTTTCAAAGCTTCACAGACTTCATTTTGAGTAATGGGTGCATCCAATATTTCATTTGCATAGTAAGGTCTAGCATAGTGAAGAAATGGTATATTAGTGCTTGAGTTCAATAACGTTTGAAAATGGATCATAAGTGTTCTAGCGTCTAATTGAATGCTAATTTGGGGTGCTTTACCGTTAAACTTATTCACTGCAGTCCAGAATTGCTTTGTATCTTTGCAGCATGTGAGTTTGAGAGCTTCGTTTTCTAAATGTAGTTTCTTCTTTTCCTTGCAAATTCGTTTAAAGGTTGTGTTTGTTTGAATGTACAATGTTTTGAAATATTGACCACCAAATCGTCGAAAAACCTTTAGCCAATCGAACGATTTTCGCCTTGCGTTTTCACATTCAGAGTCAAACCATTTTTCTTTATAGCCACATTTTTTTTTGTGTTGCAGTCTGCTGACTGGGAAAGATATATTTATAAGATTTTCAATGTCAGTTATGTTGTACTCTATATCTGTTTGCAAGTTATTTTCGAGATTGAATCTGTACTCCGTTGCGATAGCTTCTTTCCACTGTAATTTAGGGGGTAGTTTTATGCTTCTCGTATCCTCTCTTTCAATCCGAGCATTTCCAAAAGACGCAACAATGGGCATATGGTCAGAATACTGTTCCGACAATACCTCAAAATCACTAATTAGAGATAACCATTCGCCTCGTACTAAGCAATAATCAATGACTGAGCAGCCTTGTTGTCCGACGAATGTATATTTTCCACATGTATCTGATTTACTGGTGCCGTTCAGAATATGAAATCCAAATGAATCACATAACTCCAATAGCTTAGTTCCCTTTGCATTAGTAATTGCATCTTCTGAATGTCGTATTTTACCTGAGAATCGATTTTCTCTTCCCTCTTCGTTTCCTATTCTGGCGTTAAGATCGCCGATAATCATAATGTTGTCGTATTGACTGAGTTCGATTAGTTTGTATAACGAACCAAAATCTCTCTCCCAGTGATTACAATTAACGTATGTTGGCAGTATAACTAACTTGGTTGAACCCAAAGTTATTTTCAAAAGATTTAGATCCTCAAACGATTCAAATTGAAAGTAAATATCCTTATAATTTTGTTTCTTATATCCAAAGAAGCATCCACCACTTGCTCTTCCTCTTGTGTTCTGTTTCAAGGCTGGTATCCAAATAAATTCAAAGTTCTTAAAATGATTAAGGTATAATTTATAATCATCTTCTATCAGAAATGTTTCATAAAGTAAAATAATATCATAAATATTTAAAAAATCATAAAATTCTACATATATTGACTTATTACTGAGACCTGCAATATTATAACTTAAAATTTTTATATTATTTAATTTTACAGATTTAATTTTATTTTGGCAGACGGCAGTTACACCCTATAAAATACTATTAGAATTGGTTGATGTCCTTGCTTGGAAGTTCCCACTTGCAAATGTAGGTGGCGCTATATGCTCTGCCCTGTTGCTGTCTTCTGTCATCTGGGCCTCCACGTTGAAACACAGCTGATTGCTTAGGTCCACTTGATATATATTATTTAGCACCGAAACCCCATTGCTGTTGTTTTGTAAAAGCCCCATCGAAGAACTCCAACGAAAATCTTTTTTCTCAACGTACATTCTGTCATCGCGCACCAAAACTTTTATCTGTGGATTAATTTCGGTCAGACTTCTTCTAATGTTCAAAAGTTTGTTTCTCTTGTGACGTATTGATAATGGAAGATCTTTGGAGATGGTGATTCCTGTTCCTTGCAATGATTTGGACGCTTTAAGTGCTGTGATAACGTGTTGTTTTGATTCCAGTTTTACAATAAAATTCTTGACATTGGTGTTGTTTGTTTTTATTTCTCGAATATGTTGATTTTCGATAGCAGGGGTTGGTTGGATGAGCTTTACAAGTGAATTTTTTATGAGATCTTTTTCATCTATTCCTTCCTGTGAGCTTATTCTTAACATCAGATTGTTTTCCGTACTCTTTTTTTGTATTTCATCCATCTGACTTTCAAGAATCTCGTTTCTTTTTTCCAAGGCTATTATTTTGTTGGACATTTCAAGGTTAAGTTCCATAATTTTTTGGTTTGCGTTTGCGATTGCTTCAATGTCATTCTTCGAAGCCATATTTTTCAATTTTGATTCCAGGAGAAAACAAAGTAATTTTGTAAGCTCAGACTTGCTCATAGATCCAACTAATTCTTCAGACATTGTATCAAGGTGTAGTGGTCTTTTTTCCGAATTATAAGCTTCAGGAGAAGTTTCAGATATATTTCTTTTGTTCTTCGCTGACATAAATGTATTTGATGATTTTGTTTGGCGGACGGTCGTGTCACTTTTTTCACGGCTTATTATAATTCTTATAGATCTAAAACTCACATGAATTTTTAAAGGTGGTTTTATCTGTGTTCGGTCAACACTTTAACACACTTTTTTATATTTCTTTATGTTGGAAATTTAGCAATTTGGAACTTTTTCACAGGAGCAATTTGAAAACAAACCTTTGTGTAATTTGACAGAAATGAAATGTTTTTATTTATAAATTGGGAATAGTATGTGAATAATTAATAAAATATGGAGTCTCACCCGTAACGATGTAAACACCCATATACTACTGAAATAAATAAGCCAATCAGAAGACTTAGCATTAAGGTTTGGACTTGTTGAATTATTGACTCAAATGTAGGACTAAAGGCCATAAAAAGCAATTTTCAATCAATAATTCAACAAGTCCAAACCTTAATGATAAGTCTTCTACTTGGCCGATTTATTTCAGTAGTAGCTATGTATATACAATTTGTATTATAAAAAAACCTTCTTATAAACAGTTTTTGTTATCAAAATATATTTTTGGATTTTAAAAAAATGTTTCAAAATTTTTGCTTGAAAATCAAATACATATTTCGTAAATGACAAGAAATATTTTTTTTAAGCTCGATACTAACGATTTTTTTTAATACATACTACTTTCGAAAATATTTTAAGAAAAAAATTTAATTTTAAGCAAAACTATCGGTAACTCCCAAACAAAAGTCGAAAAACCGTTGAGGAAAATATATTTTTCTCAAAAACGGCTCCTACAATTTTGATTAAACTTTTTGTAGGCCAAAATTAGTGCGATCTTCTACAAAAAATATTAAATTTGACACTCAGCAACAGTTAGTAGTACCTACCTCTCATAGAATGTTTTTCTTTTTTAATTCTCTCATCATCAGCTTACCGGATTTTGAAAAAAAAATTACGTACAATTTTCAAATGCATGCAAGTCCAAAAAATATTGTAGATCAAAATTTTCAAAAAAGGAAGTTTTGAATTTTAAAATAAGTTTCAAATTATTTCTTGAAAATATATCTCAAAAACGGATTGACAATTTTTTTTAATTTTATTTTTATATGCTTATCTCTTCTTTAAAAACTAAATACAATAATTACTGGATGGGCTTTCTTCTAAACGGAATTTCTGATTTCCAATTTTTTCATACAGAAGCTTCTAAAAAATATAAATGGGTCAATATTTCAAAATATTAATATTTGAGTCTTCTTCATATTTGGACCGAAATAAAAAATTATACTATAAGTTTGCTAGTTGGATGGCTTAAAACAAACGGGTTCTAACATTAGATTTAGAAAAAAAAAGAAGTTAAAAAAATTATCATACCCACTATCTCCATTTAATCACCTAAAATGTTATTCCCCTGACGTGTGCTCAGGCCTTTTTACCACACTGGCATGAATTTTAGCAACGAAACTAAAAATGATACAAGAAATCTAATGATACACTCCTTTTAACAATTATAATATGCAACCTCACTTAAAAAATGTTAGTTTATTTTTAGTTGCTTAACTTTGTTAATTAGGAGCTATTAAGTAAGTGTTCTTCATAAAATGATAATTTCTATCCCACCAATGGAAATTAAAAAAAAAAAAAATATAAGTAAGACCTGGAAAAAACTCGGCTGTCTTTTATATTTCAAGTTAAGGCATATCGATTTTGATTTTCGTCCACCGAATTTGTCATACCTCTAACACGTGTTTTTACTAAACCGTGTGGAATAAAAATTAAACAAGTTAACTCGTCTGTGTCTTTTACAAGGATCTACACGATAAATAATACAAAACATGTATTTTTCAAACAACTTCGATTAAATTCTCATAAAACACCCTTCGGAGTCATTCCCCTAACATCATTTTTTGTGTCATTCCCCTGATATTCAAGTTTTCATTATAATGATTAATTGCGTTTTGGTACTTCCAGAAGGATCAATAATATTGCAATTAAACATATTTACAGTACTTTTAGTTGTTTTATATTTTTTCACATCTTTTGGACCAAAATATCATAAATAATAAAATTTTAACTATAAAATGTTTAGTCACGCAAGATCCTTGAACCAAAAGAGCAAGTTCGTGCCACACCACCGTGCATTCTATTTTTCACGTTAGTATTTTTTCTTTTTTCCTTATCTTCCTGAAACCAACTGCAAAATTAAATATCCATCTAATCGCCGAAGTAAATATAAATTTTTGTCATTCCCATGTTACGAGTGGCATTTCCCTGACTCAAATAATCCGTTAGATTTAATCAAATACTTTGACCCCTTGTTTCAAAGTAGCTACAAATAGAGTTGTTTAGAGATATAATTGTTTATTATTCTAGTAAAATAGGTTGTTCTGAGCGAGGATCCAATTTAGAGTGAAAAATACGAATGTGTTGAAATATTGACCAAAATACATTATTTTTTACTCGAAAAAATGTTTTTTGGGTTTATAAAAATGTTCAGCTATTTTTTTTTAATCAAGTACCTACATATATATTTTGAAGACTACATTCTGGGTTTTTTTTCAACTCGGTATTTAAGGGTTTCTGAAATAATTCTAAAATATTTTAAAACAACATTTAAATACATACATATTATGAAAAAAATACGGAAGTGCGATATACTACCGTATTCATAATTTTTTATTTTGAGTTTTCTAATTGTAGGATGAACGGATTTACGGATTATTTCTATACACACCTTCCAATAAAATTAATACTTTTGAATATCAAGATTTTCAAAAAAAATGATTTGAATTTTTGAAAAGCTTAAATCTTTTTTTTTTCGAAAATTCGATAAGTCAAAAACGGGTTGACATTTTTTTTATTTTATTCATATAATTTGCACATTAATAAACACTTAAGGTTAGCATTTTTTTTTTATAATTGGCGCGCACTCAAGTGGTTATGAATTTCCTTAAAACGTTTTCACACAGTGCGAGCGTTTAGGAAATAGAGGGAGGGAGGGAGAAAAGGAGATAACGATGCACATTTGTCTTAAATGTCTGGATATTGAAAGGGAAGGAAAAACAGAGTTGGGTAAGGAATTCCACATTCTGGTGGTACGGCTACAGAAAGAATCTCTATATTTGACGGTACGTCCAAAGTTAGGCTTAAGGGTATACTGATGAGCATTCCTAGCAGTGCGGGTATTACGCTGAAATTGTTTAAGGGGAGGAATGCAGCTAGCTACTTCAACAGAGCAACGTTTGAAAAAGTAGCGATAAAACAGTGATAAGCATGAAGCATTTCGACGGTGTTCCAACGAAACGAATGTTGCCGAGATTAGTCCATCACCTATCAGTTTTAAAGCTCTATTTTGGATTCTATCCAGTAGGTGCAGTGATGTTTTGGAAGCCCCTGACCAGATATGAGAGTTATACTCTAGCTTTGGGCGTATGTATGCCTTATATATAGTAGACAGATCAGAAGGGGAAAAATAGTTCTTACATCTTCTAAGGAAACCTAGGCACTTCGCAGCATTTTTAGCCATATCTTGTATGTGGTCGTTCCACAAGAGCTGATCAGTAATGCACATACCGAGAATCGAAAGCTTTTCACTTTCCTCGATGCAAGTTCCATTCATGTACAAAGGTAAATTGGGTATATTCCGCTTTAACGACTGGAGACAACTTTGGGTTTTGGAAGCATTGAATTCCACACGATTATTTGTACCCCATTTGACAATGCTGTTTAAATCTGAATTTAATGAGCTCAACATATTCTGCCGCTGCTGCTCCACGTTTGAAGAACAGGGAGGTGAATCTTGAAATGAGTATGAAAAGCTAAAGGTGCTGTCATCAGCGAAGCAGTTAAGTGGATTAGTAGTTTCAGACAAGAGATCATTAATGAAAATAAGAAATAGTGTCCTAGACAAAACGGAGCCTTGGGGCACACCAGCATTTATTTAGAGAACTTCAGATTTGAAACCGTCCAAAACAACTTGGATTGAACGATCAGAAAGGTAATTACTAATCCAGCGAAGAAGTGATTCGTTGATACCAAAAGCATGCATTTTCGATAAAAGAGCTTGATGCCAAACTCTATCAAATGCTTTAGAAATATCGAGTGCAACTATTTTGCTCTCTCCAAAACGATGCAATGATTGATTCCACTTTTCAGTTAGAAAAGCCATCAAATCACCAGTGGATCTGTTGCAGCGAAAGCCGTACTGACGGTCATTAAGAAGCTTTCGTTGTTCAAGATATTTCATAAGCCTTTTATCCACCCAGACGGAAAGTGGCCTAAGGAATAGGAAAGGTAAGAAAGCTTACGAAGCGGTTTTGCTTAAGTGGAGGAACACATCATCAAGACAATAGGTGATATACCATCAGGACCGGCGGATTTCCGAATGTCGAAATCTTTTAGTACTCTGGAAACTGTACGGGTACGAAAGTGTATTGGTTCCATAGAGAATTGGACGTTCTCAAGTATAGGTGGGACCCTGTTGCTAACTGGCGGCGTAGAATTTGCGGCGAATTGTTCTACAAACACATTTTCCTTGTCTATAGATGTAACGACAGGGTTATCATTGAAGGTGAGCCATGAAGGTGATGAGTTATTAATATTCTTAACGAAAGATCAAAAATTTTTACTGCCCTTAGGACATTGCAGTATTTTTAGCCTCTTTTTTTGCTCATGCAGAAATTTAGTTCTTATAATCAAGGCATTGCAGGAATTTCTGGCTTGTTTGAATTTTGACCGGTTTTCCTCTGTAGGAATGGTTTTATGTAACCGAAAAAACGATTCTCTCACTTTGATGGCTTCCTTGCAGCTAGAGTCAAACCAAGAGTTTTCTTCTTATCTTATTCTGTGGGGAACAAAGAAATTTAGACCATTAAAGATAACATTGGTTATCATATCTGCACATGCATCAACGTCTCGATCTAAAAAACACATCGACCAGTTAAAAATAAAAACACAAAAAAAGTTGTTGAGTCCTTCCCAGTTGGCTTTGCATACCAAAATATTTCCTTATAAAGGTTATCAGAATTTGATATAGGAAACAAAAAAAAAAACGCTTCAACGATATAATTTTGTTTCCAAACAATTATATTTGATCAAGAATTCAGATGGCATTCTCTTTTTTCACCTCAAACTATTAAATGGGTAAATATCGTATTTTATGCCCTTAAGCATTTTTCTCTCATAATATCCATGTCCTTTTATACAATTTTCTTAAGCCATCAGCCCCTTGAACATATGACATGAGCAAGTACGCGCGACCCATTCGTGCATTTTTGTTTGGTCATTGAACTGTGGATAGTTTTGATCAATGGGGGGTCTGGGGGTCAATTCTCGATCTGTGAAACTGTGAAGTGATAAATATGATAACTCCTTCGCACCAAATGCGATTCTCGAAGTGTGAAAAAATGAAAACAAATGCCAAAATGTTTTCATATGATAATTTGTTTATCACAATCATTTCATTCTGTGAAAACCTGTGAAAAGAAAAATGATAAACAGAAACAAATTGTACTCATTTGATACACCCAATTCGTCATCTTGGTCTTTCTATGACGTCACAATCATCTTTTTCTATGAGCAAGTGGTAGCATTTAACATGTTAGTACTTTTTAGTACTCACTTTGACAGCTGTTTTTCACAACGAGTTCGGGAATTGCCTTGCGCGTGTTTGTGAAGTGATAAAATGATAAAACTCTGTGAAAACTGAAATGATAACTTTGTTTTCATTTCACAGTTTCACAGATCGAGAATTGACCCCCTGGAGGTTCTAACACCTCCCTCCCCTATTGGAATAATAAGTAAACTAACGATCAGTTTTCGAGTAAAAAAACATTATGCGCTATGAAGCATGCATTTCATTCAATATTTTAAAGATATTCTAAGTCCTTACAGTAGAGAAAATAGGAATTCTTAATTTTTAATGACTAATCTTCCACCAAATTTACGAATTAGTGAAGCCTAGTGAGTAAAACAGAAAATAAAATTAATTATATAACTGGGTCAAGGCTAATATTTTTTGATTTTTTTTATAGGTATGGCGTTTGTTCCATGACATTTGGTACACCCTGTTTCATGTGAATTACTATTTTCTAGATCTTTTTAAATGAAAAATCAATAGTTTCTTGAAGTTTTTTATGAACTTTAACCACGAAAATATCAACATTAAAATGATTTTCTAGTACGATTTTTTGATTTTCGTTGATGATTTTTATAGCTTCACTCTACCTGACTCTCTCATTTCAATGGATTTATCTTATTATCTCTTCCAAATTTGAGAAACTTCAAATATTTTTTTAAGAAAATCATTCAAACAATTCACATCAAATCTTTTAGAAATTGAACTTTGTGTTTGGTAAAAATTGCGACGGATATTGATTCGCAACCTTTGTCAATGAAGAAGAAAAATTTGAAAATTAAGTTTCATACTCCACGGCAGCGCGAAAACTTCTATCTCAAAGTCGGAAGGGTCATGGAAGACGAGGCTACCAATCAAAAAATTGTTTAAATAATCAACATGCATGAACTATCAATCAATTCAATTTTGTTAGATTTTTAGGTACGTAGATATTTCCTGTTGCTCATCGCATACATTTCTATTTTGAGCACCAGACGATACAGTTTTTTTTTAATTTTTTATAAAACATTTATTTTTCCATTTGCAACAAAGTCTCCCCCACGTTCATATCATGAACTCATTAAAAATCCCCAAAGACCTCATCAAACATACACTCTGGCACAGAGAGGGACTCTCCGAAACCAATCACACAGTGTTTACGGAAACTTCATTTCGTTGCAGTGACAGTGCCGCAAATTCTTGGAAATTATCGACAATCAACACCGGCTATCATGACAGTCCCGAGACTGGTCGAAACAGATAAGCACAGCACAGTCACATGAATCTATACGCGTGAATGCGAATACTCGAATACGACTTTGGAGAAGTGCCAACTACTACAACTTCTAACTATATAAAAGTGATCCCCTCTGGCGTTTGGCTGGAATGCCTTCATGGCGCATTGATTAAATGCCACTTTACTCCACATTAGCAATCAGTACGTCTGTGCAGCTAGCGCATTTTAAAGAGGGGGAGACTAGCCAGAAGCCAGAGTATATCTATACTACTGCTACTGGACGACAAGTGGCAAACTAGCAACGCGATATTCCCAACATGCCCTAAGTGTCAACTCTAATACAGATTTATGTCTAATGCGTTACGAATTTTTGATCAGGACAATTATTCAATTCAGTCGAATGCACAGTTGTTTGTGCTGCACTTATGCGTTATGCGCATTTGTTGCAGATACGTTTTCATATTTTCAATTCCAGAGCTTCTGCGCATGCGTATGTAGCTTACGTTTGTATGTTATACCATGGATCGTCTAATCGATCGATGCGATGTCGATGGCGATGGCGATGGAGGAGATCGATTCATTAAAAGAAATTCCGAAATTCCAAGTGGTAGACGTTGCAGCTGAACCTGGAATTGCAACTTTTCGCGGTGCTAATTAGATAGTTGGACGTTTTCTTCTTCCAAATCACTACAAACCTGTGACTTTGCCTCATTAGCAGCGGACGAGATAATTATTTCTGTATTTTCATGATATCTAAAGTTTGAGGAATTGAGGGAACTTTAATAAAATCAGAGGTCTTGTCTGACCGCATGTCTGGCGGTGCACTTTGTTAGGTGAATTTTTTTTTAACGAATTCGATTGATACAAAATAAATTAAAAAGCTCACAGCTCACTATATTGATAGTTGTTGGCTAGAAATATAATTGATGATGAATTTTGAGCGTGGAAAATTTCAATCGAATGTGTGGCAACTGAATTATAAATCAAGTTATGAAATATTAATTTTTTGTTTTTTTTTTCAATGTATTGATATTCTATTTATGGCCAGATGGAATTTGTTGTTATTATTTCATCTGTTGTGGCTAATTAATTTGACATTCTTGTGCAGATTGTTGTTTTGTTTAAATTTATTGCATCACTGTATATATTTTGATGATAACCATCTTCAACTCTAAAAGTTAAACGATTAAATTCTATTTACCAAGCAACGTTCGAAAGAAAAACTATTAATTAATTATGTTAAGTTTCGTGAGATTTTCCATCATTTAAATAATTAAATTCCTAAGCAATTTTCCGCTTATATGAACTTAACTTTAAAAAGATACAATCTATTCTATAAATCCACGACTGGGTGACTCGTATTGCTATTGTGGCTCAAGACTTACTAGAAAGTATTAAAAAACGGAGGTATTGGTTTATGAATTTTAGACAAAAAAGTTTATTTTTCTCCAAAACAATAATTCTGATGATTTTATTAAATTAAATGCACGATTAGATCGCACGAACTTGCTTTTGTCGTTCAAAGTTATTACTTGCCTTGATGATGTATGAAAATGGTTTGGTCCAATACATTTTTCGATGCCCTTTTTATGGTAAGAAGCGTTGAACTCCTCAACATAGTGATCAAAAGCGGACTCAACATCTTCATTGTAGGCGAATTTCTTACCACTTATTGTTAGCCATTTTTATAATTTTTTAAAACGAAAATAATCCGAAGGGGCTATTTCTGGTGAATAGGATTTGTGATGATGCAATTCGAACTTAAAACCATGTATTTTTGCCGCCGTGATAGCACAAGTAGGAACTAGTGTTTGTATTGATGAAACAAAACTTTTTGATTCGTGAAATGCAGTCGTTCATTTCTTCAGTTCAACACTCAATCACTACAACAGGTTTTCATACTATCTGTTTAGTTGTCTTCCTTTTTGGAGATAGTTCACGGAAATTATTTAAGTTCATCACAAAATACTGAAGGCATATCCTTGCCCGCAGGTGAAACAGTGTGCTCCTTCTTCGGAGCAAATTCTCCCTCCCAATCCATTATTTTGACTGCGGCTTCGTCTTAGGACTCATGATTCATTCATAGTAACAAGGGACGCATGAATTGGAGGATTTATTTCGATGAAACTTAGCCAAATACTCGGTTGAGCATTGTCACATACCTGTTTTTGTTCGTTAGTGAGTAAACGCGGTAGCCATCTTGCGCACAGGTTTTTTTAGGTACAAATCAACTGTTAATATGCAATAAATAGTATGTTTTGAAATTCCTGTTATGCCTGCTAGATCACGCATCTTCTTTTTCGGGAGTAATTTTTTAGATAATTTTGTCCCCTACAAGATATTATTCGGAAATTTTGTTTATGAATTAAATGTGAAAGAGTTGTTAAATAAAAATCAAACCAATCTTTTTTTCAAGATGGTGGCTCTTCTTTAACCACAAAAATCCCCAAAACTTCTTTAATGATTAAGAGACGTTCCCAAACAGATTCAATACAAAAAATTTGTCCATCGAAAAATGCAATTTAAATTCCTAATTTGACTGGACTATCTTTTTTTTCAGGAGATAGTAGAGTAACAGTTTTGAGATTAACTTATTGTAGTACATGAAAGCACCTATCCAACAACATGCATCATCTTGTTATAGGTTAGTTCACGAATTTTTGCCCATAACAAAAATCAAATGACTAGAAGTCATTAAGGAAAAAGAAACCAATAACTATGAAAAGTTCGAACAAAATGATCAGCAGTGTTCCGAAGAAAATAACGAGATCGATCAAGTTGAATCCAAAAATTATTACGAGGAATGGCAAAAAGAAATTTTAGCCAGAAAACAACTTGAAGTCCTTGTTGAAAGTCTTCAGCAAACCAGTTATGAAACTTGAAGAAAAAGTCAATTTGCTAAGAAGACCTCAAATGAAAAGCCCAGTCCAAAAACACTTGTATTGAAAAGCCCACAAAAAACTGCAACTGATTTTCATACTGATGGGCAAGAGCTATCCTTCTTGAAACTGATTGTAACAGAAATAAACGTAAGTCCAAGAAACGAAAAGCAGATACTGCTACAATAATGAGAACATCAAATAAAGAAATAGGAGATACACCCCAAAACAAGTTTTACGTTAAAGAGCCAGGCAGGCAGCACCACCTCCAATCATGATTTCCGGATTGGCAATGTTTGGCATGTTTAAGAGCATAGTACAGCAAATACAGCTACAGGTCCCTTACAGTTTGTTGATAGAAACGACGAATGTGAAATACCTTTTGTCACGCTCAAAGAAGTATAAGAAGCATGTATGAACATAAGTTGTCTAGCAAAAAATCATTAGGGTACGATCTAATAACTGCTCAAGTTTTAAAAGAAATGCCTTTAATAGCCTTCAAGAAACTCCAATATATAGTAAACGCATGCCTTAAACTAAGATATGTGGCCACATAATTGGAAAATTTCAGAAGTCATTGCTATACCTAAACAAGGTAAGCCACCAACAGAAGTTACATCGTACAGACCAATATATCACTTATACCAATCATGGCAAAAGTTTTCGAAAAAATGCTCCTGAAAAGGCTAAGCAAAATAATAGATAAAAGAAGATTAATTCCGAGCCATCAGTTAGGATTTAGATATAAACATTCCACGATACACCAAGTGCATCAGATTACGGGTGTTGTGGAAAAGGCACTTGAAGAAAAACAAGTATACTCGGCTATATTCTTAGATGTTGCTCAAGCCTTTGACAAGGTCTGGAACTTGGGAATTGAGTACAAACTGCATAGGGACCTTCTTAGGCAGTACTACAACACACTGAAATCCTGAAAATTACTCGGAACTAAAGAAAATTGATGCCGGTGTACCACAAGGAAGTGTCCTAGGACCAACCCTGTATCTGTTATATACAAGAGATATTTCAGTGGGCATCATCAACGCTATTATGACCACCTTTGCTGATGATACAGCAATATTGGTGCTAGATAAATTCGTTAGGAAGGCTACAGAAAAACTGCAAAGTGCGATCAATAAAGTTATAGTGATTGGACGCAAAAATGGCGTATCAAATTAAACGAAACAAAATCGACGCATATAAACTTTATAAACATAAACATTGTTCCAATTTATATAAACAGCAATAACTTACTCCAATACCGCCACATAGCAAATACCTAATTGAATGATTTTGGATGCAAAGCTTAAATGGAAAGAGCACATCCATAAGAAAAGAGAAGAACTTAACTTGAAGTACAGAAAAATGAACTGGTTACTAGGAAAGAAATCTGACCTTTCTATCCAGAACAAACTAAAGTGGTTAAAAAACAAGCTGTATCACACAATCAGCGACTGAAAAATCATACCAACTCCGACATGGAGACCGTCCTAAATGAACAAAACAATGTTCGGAGCTATAGATAAGTTTATAACTTTAAACTTTAGAAATTAAGAGAGAAATATCATATGTTGATCTTTCATAGATTGGTCCCGATTCACCGGTGGTTTAAGTGCGGTAAGAGTTTCACACCACTTGGTACCGGTTCATACCGAGTGTCTTTTGAAGATTTCCATCGGATAAAACAAAATTACAACACGATAAGAAATAACAATTAGAAAATAAAATTATCTAAATAAAAACAATTAACTACTTCTGTAAGTATCTATATAATTCTTAAAGTTAATCGTGTCAAATTTGATCTTTTGATTTTGTAGTGTAGCATGATGGACAAATTCAGTTTTCTGTAAACAGTAAATTTTACTCAAAAAAGATTTTGACACTTTTTTAAATAAAAGCAACAGAATTTGAGAAAAAAACGTGTACAAACGGTGTTAAAATATTTTGCCCTGTTCCAATTTTAAAATAGGTATCTACTTTACCAAAACTCTGCTTTATCGGAATTTTTTCAAAGCAAAAGTTTAATTTTCCTGGGCTAATAGTGTGACAATGCCCAGTGCTTATTGTCTTCAAATAATTGCCTGGGATCCTGTTAATGATTAAACATGCTTTGACTAATTTATGTCAAAACGATTATGAAGGGAATAAAAAAAGCCTTTTTAATAAGAATTCTCAGCCAAAACCCATTAATGAGATATTTTAAAAATCAAAAAGAGCTGATATTATCAAATTAAACCAAACAAAAAAATCCCTATTGGCAAACAGCTGATGAAGTGGCCAGCAATATAATTTGAAACTGAGTTTAGCAATAGCCTACCTATTGATATTTTTTTTAATTTTTCCTAAGTATAAAACTACAAAAGTTTTTCTTTTAAAACCATTCTTGCATCACTGCAGTTTTTACCGGTAAACATTTTTTATATTTCAAGAAACTTAGTGTCTACTTCTACATATATGTGCAAAAAAGACCTTTAATCTCAATGCATACATTATAGCTAAATTTACCCATTTCTTACGAGCTACTCCTTTTCCAAACAGAAATTGCAATTCAGCTTCTCCTCATTTCTTATCGCAAACCAGTACCATTAACATTAACAATGATGTCTAATTTTGGCCGAAATTTTCCTCACTCACTTTGCTTCCATAGACTCATCAATCGCGCAACTTCACATCCATCCATGGTCTGTCTGTCTGTCCTGGCTTCAACCAAAAACTCGTTCAATGTGCTCTGGCGATGGGATGCGATGCGATAGATGGGTGCTTTGCTTGCACAGCCAGCATTATGACTAAATTGATAGCATCAGCCAAAGCGAAACTCGCTTAAAGTGAAGTATTCATACAGGGTGTTCTGATTACAATCGTCAACGTGTTTTCAAAATTATAAATTTGAAGTTATGAATATTCAACTAAACAATACTTTAAAAGAAATAAATTTAAATTAAATACATTCTTGTACTTGCTCTTCACAGGAGCACCCTGTGAACTATCAATGAATTTGTAGCATAATATCAAGAAGTAGTGAATCCTATGTCAGTCGACTAAATCTATACGCAGCTCAGGAGATGAGCGGGAGCAGCCTCTCGAATTTATGCATTCGCATCATGTGTTTGTATATGTATGTAAGCCGTGTGGTGCATGTCTGCAGAGGTAAATGGTGCAACTGCATCTGCTTGGTGCAGTGCAATGCTAAAGCTTTAAAGACGACGATGATGATGGCAATAGTAAATGGACTTAAGCATGGTTATAGTAGTAGCATGTCAGAGGGACGGTTGGTGCGGTCGGTGGTTGTTTGACGGTGCAGTCAGCTCAGACTGTAATGCCCATGGTAATCCATTTACGCGGAAGTACTTTGGACATTTAAGGCTATTATTAATTGATACGGTTTAAATGCTAGATGGGATGCATTACGGCCAGGAGAGTAGCTATATTTGGTTCTTATATTGTTTTTATTTATGGTGAGATATTTTTATAATTCATTTCACGTGTATGAGTTTTGTTAATTGAATTGCGTTAAAGCCCCGGGGAATTACTTTAATTCTTGGGTGGTATAATGTTTTCTAGATGTATATAGATGAGATTTAAGTCGCTATTGGTACCAACCTACTAATTAGACTTTCTAAATGCTTACAAAATAAAACAAAAAACAAAACACAGTGATCACGACTTTGTGTCATACCTAAAGAAACTTGATTAGAAGTTTCCTTGTTGAATCTAGAGGACTCATGTTGATATCTGGTTCTGGGCACGTGCGAAGATGAAATTACTTTCTAACCAACCGACAATTTGATTGAATAAAGTTGATATCGAAAAAATAAATTGATTCGTGAATAACATTTCACCGCTTGTACTAAGTTGCAATATAGTTATTCTGGTTGAGTTCAAAATAAACTAAGTAAGTTGATTATGATGAAATAGGAAATATTTTGAAATATCTGAAAATTGAAAATGATTGTATACAATGAGATATATTCGGGTGGTATTTATTAATGAAATTCTTTCTTCCCTCCTTTGAAATTATAAAATCAGTGATCATCTACGATAACACGTGCTGACGAGCACTAGAAATTTTTCATTCAAAATACTTAAGTCCAGGAACCTTGTAGTTTCATATGAGGGAGACCTTGCGTCAGACCCGGCAGTTCTTATTTTTGCTGAGTTGTTTGCTGTTGGCCTAGTAAATAAACCAAGCTTTCCACCCCGGGCGCCGAACGCAACATGGTAAAAATTAAAAAAAACCGCGAAACTAATGTTAATTAATTGGAGCCCAGAATCGTTTCGATAGACCCAAGAATTTTCAAGAGACAGTCTTTTAAAATGTATTAATAATAAATTAACAACAACAAGTAGTGTAATTAACAGTAAAATGACAAATACAGCGTGCCTGGCACAAGAAAGAAGAAACAAAAATAGTATAGGAAGGATGGTGGATATCTCCTCGTTCAGACAAGAGGGGCAATAATCTAAAATATTAACTTTAAACAGAAAATCTAATATTCTAAAACAGTGGTAATATCTGGAGAAAAATCTTTTAGCTCTTCTATTAGGCTAGAAATCGATTATTCAATACTCTTTTAAAGTAAAGTCATTTTTATCGATAGATTTTGAAAATTAATTTTCCAACGCAAAATTTTGAAAATGAAAAAAAAAAATATAAATATTGTGTATTTTTTTAATTTTATGTTACTTTGTATTTTTTTTAATTTAAATATTCAATACTTACTCTCAACATAATTCGTTTTGTGGGATAAAAAATGAGTGCTTTCGGAATCAGAGGGAGCATATTGGTATAACTTCAATGTGAAAAGAAGAAATTATACCCACCTGCCCCCTCTGATTCACAAAACACTTTTTTTATCCCGCTAAACGAATTGTTGTAATTTTATTTTTCACTAAAAGTTATTTCGATTGAATTGAAATCGCCTTTCTTTACGAATAACATTGAACCGTTGGTTTGTTCACTTCACCATAGATAAGTTCCAGTTAGAACCGTCTTTTTCATTGTTTTTGATGCAAACTGTTGAGATTTGGCTGCAGCTCTGATATGGGTTCATCTACCTGCTTTCGTAGCCACTGTGTTATGATTTCCTTTATCCTTTTATTATTTTCCCATAGCCACCCTCATTTTGCAAATTATTGCTTACCATTTTTTAGCTTCTACCATATTTTTCCTGCGATATCCCGATGTTTTAGAAATAATGCATTGTACGCTTTGAATTACCCTTTTTCTTCCTGCTTTTCACAACCCGTTTTAAAAACGAATTGTTAAAAACAATTCCAACTACCGATTGGCAAACAAAAAAGCACGATTAGCTAACTCAGTTTGACGTGAACTAAAATCATTGGCAGTGAACCTATTCAAGTGACGGGAAAAAATTGGATAATTTTTTTAGTCAGTATGATCAAAGTAGCATATCAAAATAATAGTGCATTTTCCAAGTTTGTTTTATATCTAAAACTGAGCGTAAACAAATGGCCTTTCAATATATGAAAAGCATAGTTGGGTATGTCCAATACATATTAAGGGAGAAGAAGAGTAGTGTGTGTGTGTAGAGTACATTGAACCTATTCAAATGTCTGGCAGAAAAGTTAAGAAAATTGTATATAAAACAGAAAAAAAATTTTAGAAACATAGAATTTGTTCATTCAAATGCTAAAACAACTCATTCCGTCCCAACTGTGATTCTTTGTGTCCAGTGCTTTTTTTGTTATTTAATGTAAAATGTTCGTATATATTTTTGATTTGAATTGAGTAAATGGCTATTTACTACGCAATCTATACGCTTGATATCATGTCCAAATTTGCTACTTCTTCCACATGGTTTGGAAAAGTGTAGTCAAAATGTCAGTACCGTGGCATGTCCAATCCTTGTTTTTCCAATTAAATCTACTTTTTTCTAATGAAATACTTCATTGAATAGAAATGTTGTCCTTATAAAAGTTTGAAGGCAATACTTGGCTGACAAAACTATGCAAAAATTAAGTCAAAATACTTATTGCTGAATAAAATAATCATGAATGAATGTTGTCCGAGGATTTATTTTTATTTCTGAATTCAAAAGATTTCTCGCTCAACCGCCATTTTGTTTTAATTTCAAGACGTTTGTATGGTGGTTTTCTAAAAGAGACATAAGAGCCATTTTATTTTTTTTAATGCTGTTGTACTTTTAGAGTGATATGTTTTCATTCGAAGAAAACGTGTCACAAATTAATTTGTCAGTACCGTGGCAGTATTTTTTAAGCATGTTATAACATGTTTTTGGTTGATTATAAAAATTTTGTAGTCTTTTTAACGACATTATGTTAAAATTGTAAACTGTCTAAATGTCAGTGCCGTGGATGTCAGTACCGTGGCACCGTAAAATTTAATTAAATTATTGCTTGCAATAATATTTACTTTCTACCAATTTTCTTTATTAAAACAGTAGCAATACCTCGGAAGAACCAAACAAAAACTATTCCGTACAGTAAAAACTAAGTAATAACCCAGCACAATTAATAGGGTTGCCATTCAGAAGAATATATTACAAAAACGAAAAAGTTATCTATACATATTTAAAGAAAATAAGGGAAGTAGAAATGTCAAGAGGTCTAAATATAACAGTTAATCTAGAATCTCAACAAAAATATCGCCAAAAAGAAAGAAATCAAAACACAAATAAAAAAAAGAAAAAGAGCTTCATTATCATCTATTCCAGTTTTAGTACATTTCACCATATTTTTTGTTTTTTAAAAATTGTAGCAAAATGCTTTTACAGATTTGATATTTTGACTAAATGAAGTCACAAAAACGAAACAAAAATTGTTTCCAATAAGTTTTGATTTTTGAATTTTTTTTAAAAAAAGATGGACAGTTGGCAGAGAATCACCCATATGCCATCTGAACTCGATAAAATATGAATTTATCCGAAAAAAATAGAAAGTAGTAGGAGCGGTTAAAAAAAAATATTGGTTGTTAACAAAAAGGTCATCCAGGATGGACCTAAATCGACTCTAAATGAAGAACAAAAAATTCCCTAATTTTTTCAGATTTTTATTTTCATCCCCTATAGTCGCTGTAGGAGTAAATTAAATTTCCCTTTTTCTTGAATACTAAGAAATTCACGTAAGATCTGCCAACAAAATTCAGAGCATCATAGGTGGGAAGTAGACAAGAAAAAAATCCTACGGGAGGGGGGTAATATATCCCCCACTTGGACGGGAGGGGCAATTTAATAAAATAATCGCATAAAATAGAAAAAAATTAATTTAAAAACAACGGCAACACTTGCACTATTGTTTTGTAGCTTCTTGGAAAGCCAGAAAAAAAAATTAATTTCAAAAATTTTTCAAACTTTATTTTTTTTTTGTTTTTAAAGTCTACAAATTTGCATACGCATGCAATCTATATTTTCAAAGAAAAAAATAATTACAAAAAGACCACAAAAAGTCGGTTTTTATTACTTTTTTTAAAACTAACGGTGAACGGTAACAAAAAATAAGTTCTACAAAACCTTAAAAATTCTCGTAAAAAACTTTCTCAAATTTCCAAAACTGTACTTAAATTTTGTACAACGTCATTATTTGCTGAGAGGATAGACAGACAGACAGACCGACAAAATATTGCAAGATTTACTTTTTTCGTCTTCCCTACCATCATAATAACAAGATTGATCAAAGTCCCGAGTTTAATTTTTTAACGAATGCATAACTTCTCATATGGTAATAATGTATCGCAAGTAAAAATCAACACTCTATCACTTCCCGTTTAAAACACTTAATTTTCTATAAACTATAAGCTACACATTGTACAATGATGAGACCATGATGCACACGAAATATTGAAGGCTTAAAATAACCATCTGTGGGTCAGTAATTGAGACGGTCAGGGAATCAGTCATTAAGTCAGTAAGTGAGTCATTCATTAAGTTAATGTAGTGACGAGCAAAAATATATAATTTATAGATGAGTGTGCCAATTAAATTTATGTGTTCTATTTTTCTAGCACAAATAACGAACCAAATATATTCATTGAAGTTCTACGCGCTATTTCAAACCTTCCAAAACACAGTGGTCAGTGAGAAATAAATCTCCCAAAATATCTGATGAAATTATACCATTACCATTAATTTAAAGTATCTTCATTATAAATTTAAAGTTTTGCTATCAAATCTTACTTAACTTACTTAATCAAACTTACCTAAAAAATCGCAGTGATGTATCCGCCGCTTTTCCAGCTCCGGATTGTTCCTCCGATTATAACGAACTGTCCTTATCGACGGCGAAATGATGCTCGCCAGATGTGCAGGAGTATTCTGTTGAATGTTCGATGAATTGCTCGAAGTGAGAGTTGTAAGCGTTCGACTGTTGGGCGGGCCAATTGGTGGGCTGAGGTGATGGGAATGGGCGGAATTTGAGCCATTAGATGAATGCACCGCAATAATGGCAGGACCACTAACTCCGGCAAGTGGATGTCCTTGCTGTTGTTGCTGTTGATGCTGATATGGCGGTGGTGGTGTGGCACGTCTGTTTGACACCAATGAATTACCCGGACTTCCTGGATCAGAGCTGGGTGGCGTCAGCGGTGGCACATACATGAGTCTTGACATTGGCGGTGGCGGGCAGAGATTAGCGGCTGGCACAACAGCCGCATTTTGCACTGGATACTTGTTGTGGTAAGAAGGCTGCAATGAAAAAACAGAGAGAGAGAGAGAGTGAGACAAAAACATCAAGACAATGCTAATTGAAATATATGTCTCAAGAGTTTGCTGACGTAGATATGCAAAAACAGAGGCAAACAACATGTTTGTGTATAGCACTCACCTGTGTGTGACTCTGCCAATTATAAGCGTAGCCACCTCCATTGTTTGAGATGTTGTTGTTGTTGTTGTTGTTATTGGCATTACTGCTATTGCTGATATTGTTGTTATTGGTGCTAGTATTATTGTTATTGTTATTACTTGTATTGCTGTTGTTGTTGTTGTTGTTGGTGTTACATGTACTATTAGTCTGCGGTGGCATTTGATGATGTTGGCCTACATTAGCATTCACATTGCCACCGCCTAAGTAGCTATTTAAATGCGGCGGCGGCGGTGGTGGGGGATAGCTGGATGCAGTTAATAGATATGAGCCATTATCGCTATTGCCATTGCTCGAACTACTACTATTATTACTACTTCCACTATTGTTGTTATTATTATTATTATGGACTAAACTATCATTGTTATTATTGCTATTACTACTAGAACTACTGCTTCGATTGTGGCTAGGACTATTGCTATTGCTATTTGGATGTTGCTGCTGCTGTTGTTGTTGTTGCTGTTGCTGTTGTTGTTGCTGTTGGTGATGCTGATGTTGATGGTGGTGTGGATGCTGCAGTTGTTGATGCAATTGTGGGTGGTGCATGGGGCCATGGATTATCGAGAGTTGGGTTAGGGTATCACATTCTGTTCCACTACCAGTATTTGTTCCACTTCCTGTGCCTAAGCTCGGATGATGTTGGTGCAGGTGATGATGCTGATGCAAGTGATGTTGCGCATGGTGGTTTGGGTGTTTTTCGGTTTTTATCTCCAGCGGACTGAGCAGAGGTGTCGAGAGGGTTTCGAGTAGGGGATCTTCGACATTTTCCATTTTTACTTGCGCCATTGCATTGGCGCCCAACATCACCGCATTTTCCGGATCGATGTTTTGTATTGAGCTGGCGATGTCTTCCCAGAGTGGTGGTCGTAGGAACGGATCATCCATTTCTGAAGATGGTGTGCAGAGAGCCTCTTTATTTTTGGTTTCTGGTTTAAGAAAAGGAAACAAAAAACAAACTTTATAGAAAATGGAATAAATTGTTTAAGGATTTTTGTTGGTTAGCAAGAACTTGAAGTTTAAAAATTCGTATTCGGACTATATCTAATCGAGGCAGGCTTATTGAGAAATTGACATTATTTCAGTTGGCAAATAGTATGGTTATAACGGGTGATTTTTTAAGAGGTTTAGAACTTAAAAAAAAAAAAAACACAAAAAATTCGAAAAAATGAATGAAATATTTATTTGAATCGATAGTTTGAACCTTGCAATTTAATGTTTAAAGATAATTTCATGCAAATGTTGACCGCGGCTGCGTCTCAGGTAGCCCATCCGCTGAGTCCAATTTTGGCATACTCTTTCACACATATCGGCCGGTATCTCACGAATGAATGCATGGATGTTGGCTTCCAGTGCGTCAATCGAAGCGGGCTTGTCCCTATAGACATTAGCCTTGACATACCCCCACAAAAAATAATCTAATGGTGTCAAATTGCACGATCTAGGCGGCCAATTGACCGGCCCGAAACGTGAAATTAACTGTTCACCAAACTCGCCTCGCAATTGCGCCATTGTTTCCCGTGCTGTGTGGCATGTGGCACCGTCTTGTTGAAACCACATATCATGCAAGTCAAGAACTTCCATTTCGGGCAAAAAAAAGTTTGTTATCATCGCTCGGTAGCGTTCACCATTGACAGTAACGCTGCGATTCGCATCATCTTTGAAGAAATATGGCCCAATAATGCCGCCGGCCCATAAACCGCACCAAACAGTGGCTTTTTCGGGATGCATTGGTAGCTGTTGCAATGCTTCTGGCTGATCTTCACTCCAAATGCGGCAATTATGCTTATTTACGTACCCATTCAACCAAAAATGAGCCTCATCGCTGAACACAATTTTTCGATAAAAAAGCGGATCCTCGGCCAGCTTGATTTTGATAGTAAAATTCAATAATTTGCAAGCGTTGTTCATTTGTAAGACGATCCATGGTTAAATTGCAAACCAAACTGAAGCTGTTTGACAGTGACACAAGGTACTAAACACACGTCAGCTGTCAAAATCAGTGTTGCCAAAACCAAACCAGCTAAAAAATCACCCGTTATATGCATATGTATGTAAACACTGGCATGGGCTTAAGATCAGTGATTATTTTGACCTAAAATTTCAATGATTTGTGTTTGTTTCTCTCTCTGTTCTCATTTTGTAGTTTTTTTTTAAATGATTAGATAACTATGACCTAAAAGTTCACAACACTGCACGGTTAAAAATTCTGGGGTATTTTTTAATACAGCCTTTGTATTACAGCCGTATTCAATACAGAAAATATTACTTTTTAATATTCCGTAAATATTAAAGAAATTTTCTAATAATTTTGTATTACATTCTAATAGATTAGTATTAAAATTGTTATTTTTAATACCAAAAGGATTAAAAAGTAATCGAATGAAATAAAATATAATCTTTTGGCATTAAAATTTAATAACTTAAGTATATGCGTACATCTTTAATACAAAAAGTATTGAAATTTAATACAAATTGTATTAACAATATCGGGACTCATGAATTTTTAATACAAAATGTATTAAAATTTAATAAAAATTGTATTAAAATATTCGGGATTCGGGATTCGTGTATTTTTAATACAAAAGGTATTAAAATTTAATACAAATTGTATTAAAAAATATCGAGACTCGCGTATTTTTAATACAAAATGTATTAAATTTTAATACAAATTGTATTAAAATATTCGGGATTCGGGATTTGTGTATTTTTAATACAAAAAGTATTAAAATTTAATACAAATTGTATTAAAATAGCAAGATGCGTATACTTTCAATACAACAGTATTAAAATCTAATACAATTTGTATTACAACAGGAAGCCATTACAAGCAAGCATCAGCCATATTTAAATATGAACATGAAGCATATGTTTTTAATACAAAAGTATTAAAATTCAATACAAATTGTATTAAAACAGCAATAAAACAATAAATAAACAATTTAAATATGCATTATTTTGAAGGCGCGTTGAAATATTTCGAGGTAAAATATACAAATTAGTAGATAAAATTTCAATCGCATTAAGATTTTAGTTCTCACATATGTGAAAAAAAAATAAATATAATAATGCCACCATTAATTGACTTAGAAGATAAATACTCTTAGAAAAAAAGTCTTTCATTACTATTATTTTTGTAATATATTTTGTACTAATTTTCATGAAAAGCATCTAAAAATTAAATTTCAAGAAATAAAATATTATATTATAATACCTTTGTATTATTAAAATATAATACAGATTTCGTATTCCTTTGTAATATCTGATATTATTAAGTTTTAATATATTTTGTATTAACTTCCAAATTTTAATATTTGTCAAGTATTAAATTTCAATATATTTTTGGTGTTGTCATATATGTAACCCAGAAAGTATTAAAAAGTACCCCAAAATTTTTAACCGTGTGTAGACTCAAAAGCACTTAAATCACCATCATTGAAGATTTCTTTCATTTGCAAATTGCAAATACAGAAGGGGTGTGATCCACCTACGCACGTTAATAAAGCGGATTGAGGTCAAAACAACAATTTTCTATATTGTACATTTAAAACGAACTTTGGTTCACTAACTACTGTATTTCAATTTTTTTAGATATGATTTTTATAATTATTGAGGATACAGAAATAGAAGTACATGTGGTACCAACGAATATCCGCTTCAGATGATTGAATTGAGTTAAGAAAAAAAATTGTAATGGCCTGCAAAAAAGTCGAAGATCTCCTCAGTAGCAAGAGGTTCATTTTATTTAAGAAACTACACAAAATGGGTACCTAGAGATTTTGTAAGTCCATTCACCATAATGAATCAATATATCTCTCAGAGTTGGTATGTCTTGTTGGTGGGTAAAAACAAAGTTCACATCCAGAGTTCAACACATGGACCAGATTCCAGTTTGGTTTATGTAAATCAAAACATTAAATATTTTTTTCCTAATTGATCTGTTAATTGGTCTATCAATACCTGTCCAAACACCGTAACACCCACAAAATTCCATTTAAGAATATACATATGGCTACGATCGATCAGTATTTTTTTATTTTAATTTTTCAATTCGATAAACGCCTTCTAGTTATCAAGTGATAAATCAAGCTTTACTTATAGAAATCAATTAATCAGACAGACTGCCCCACAACAATCAATCCTACATACATAGGTACATATTGTTTTAAGTGATTATGCGCTTTGAGAGACTGCCCATGAAATTTATTAATTTCTGAAAGAAGCCCCTAAACTTTTACTGGCGCAAGCTAATATTTACTCTTCACGCTTATTACCATTCAAAGTTCGTATATTCTAATATAAAACTTCAACTTTGGTTCGATTTATTTTTGCTCAATCTTTTAACTCAAATCTAACACCTGGATGTAAATAAAAATATATTATGAATATACTGAAGCATAAGTACACACAAATACAAGTACATTCATAATATTATAGTTGAAATTTCACAGTTAGATTATTTTTTCAATTCAAGGTAAATGCTTTTGTGCCTAATCACTAGATTAAGACCTTCTAATTGATTAAATCAACTATACTCTCCGATGGTGTACATATAGATAGGTATGTATATAAATAGTTTATGACTTACCAAACAGATACTCCTTCCCAGTGGAGTAACCACCATCATAGCACTGGCTACTCGCGTATGCGCAACCATAGCCGGAACTTGAGTTACTTGGTGAGCTGGACGGATTATCTATGCTATGATTTGGTTGTTGTTGTTGTGATTGCTGGTGATGTTGCTGCTGCTGTTGACTTGACTGATGTTGGTGGTGATGTTGGTCGTGGTGGTGTTGGTGCTGGTGGTGCAGATGATGATTGTTCTGATCGTGATGATGATGGTGGTGAGGTAACACTTCTAGTTCAACGTCAGGCTCGATTTTATGCAGACGTCCCATCAGCTCATGCCGATAATCCAATTCTGGGGACTGAAATTGAATTAAAATAAAATCAATTGTTAGGCATTTTTACTTAGCAATGTTTTTTTTTATTGTTTAAGAAAGTATACATTTTAATGTCTAATATTCATAAATTAAAATCATTTTTGGTCATTAAATTGTTGTTTATTTGAAATTTTGCAAATTATCCTAGGTCAGATGATGTCAAGTTTGCGGGATTTATAGCCCTTAAGTTGTTTTTGCAAAATTCCTTTCTTTTTCTTGTGCTTCTTAGATTTTTGTGTTTTTTTTTAAATATCTACTATTGCTTCTATTTTCTTTTGTAGGTACTAAAAAAAAAAATTTGTAACAGCAGTTTAACCATTGAAAATGGTTAAGGGGGTAATAAGGAATGTGAAAAAGTCTATTCCCCAGCAGCGGAGTTGGAGCGGGGATTTGAGGGGTGAAAAAGAGGGGGAAAATTGTATAATTGAATTTTCCGACTAAATTTGACCCCAAAATGAAAAGTGTTCAATACAAATGTTGTAGATCACGCAAAAATCTACAACTCTTTTACATTTCATTTCTTAGCATAATCTCAAAATTTCCGAGATATTGGAGAAGCCCCGTTTTATTATATTGTTTTTGTTTTTTATTTTTCATTTTCTCAAAAATAGTTCAATTTAAATGAAATTTTGTGAAAATATATCTTGTTGTGTCTTTAATAACCACAATTTTTTTCAAGAAAAACCATTGATAAGTTTTTGAGATATTCAATTTTGTTTGCAAGAAAATACTTTTTTTCAAATAAAAAATGTACTTCAGAAAATCATCATACCTACAGAGTTCATACAAGGAACATTACTTTTATTTTTAAAAAATTATTTTGCATCAAGTAATTTTTTAATACAAGGCAGATATTACCGCAATCCAGGAGATACGATGGATAGGATCAGGTATAACGAAAAGAAAAGATTGCGACATTTCTTACAGCTGCCATCAAAGACTGCACATGTTAGGATGCGGATTCGTCGTGGGAAATCGACTCAGATCGAAAGTCATCGATTTTAAGCCGATAAGCGATCGCCTGGCTGTGATCCGCATCAAAGCTTCCTTCCAAAACATCAGCCTAATATATGCACACGCCCCTACCGATGAAGCTGAGGAGTCTAACAAGGAGGAGTTTTACGACCTCCTGGACGGAGCCTAGGGAGCCTGTCCGGAGTACGATGTCAAAGTCGTGCTCGGAGACTTCAATGCTAAAGTCGGAAAGGAAAACATCTTTGGTGGATTAGTTGGAAAGCACAGCCTCCACGAAACGACAACAGATAACGGCTTCCGACTAATCGATTTTGCTGCAGCTCATAATACGGTGATAAGTAGCACTAGGTTCCCCAGGCGAAGGATACACACAGAAATCTGGCGATCTCCAGATGGTCGAACCGCCAAAAAAATCGCCCACGTGCTAATTGGCGCAAGGTATACATCGAACATCTTGGACGTGCGAACTTTCCGAGGCGCTAACGTGGACTCTGACCACTTTCTTGTTGTGACAAAGTTCAGAGCCCGACTGTCCAAATTCAACATTGCAAGCCTTAGCACATCTGAGAAAGCCAGAGACTACAGTGAGCAATTGACCGGGAAACTCTCTGCCGTAAACCCAGCCACAAGCATCAACAAACAGTGGAACCAATATCGCAAAATCATTAAGGAGACAGCCGAGACCACCATAGGCTATCAACCACCCAGAAAAAAGAACCCGAAAAAAAGAGACGGAAAATGCACGAATGCAAATGCTGCAACGGAAAACAAGAGCAGCAAGAGAGGAGTACCGTGAAAAGAGAAGGAAAGAGAAAAAAGCCCTGCGTAGAAAGAAAAGAGCATCCGCAGCCTCTCAGCTCTAGTATCTCGAAGAGTCTGGCACCGCCACCAACACCCGCCGGTTCTACAAAATAGCCAAGCAACTGGCATCTGGATAAGGACTGGCACGCAAGCTCTTCGAAACAGTGAAGGTAACCTAGTCACCGAAGCACAGGGAATTGTAGACGTGTTTAAGCAGCATTTCCAGCAGCTGCTTAATGGGCATTATGTAGAGGAGGCAACAGAGGAACAAAGAAGCATAAGACCAGTCAATGAAGATCCAGTCCCAGCGCCCAGTACTGAAGAGGTTAAGAAAGCCATCCACAAGCTTAAGAACAACAAATCCGCCGGCTCGGATGGGTTACATGCGGAACTCCTTAAGTATGGAGGAGATGTCCTGGTAGGGTGCATGCACCAGCTCATCAACCAAGTGTGGGAGGAGAAAGTATGCCCGACGACTGGTCAAATAGCTCCATATGCCCAATCTACAAAAAAGGCGATCCTATGTCCTGCAAGAACTACAGAGGCATATCCAAGACAAGATCCTATCCAACGTACTATGTGAGCGTCTAAAACCTTTCTGCAACACTATGATCGGCACGTACCAGTGTGGCTTCAGGCCAGGCAGATCAACGATAGACCAAATCTTCACATTGAGGCAAATCCTAGAAAAGACCAACGAATTTCAAGTCGAGACCCACCACCTATTCATCGACTTTAAAGCCGCATATGATAGCATAAGTCGCCAAGAGCTTCTATTGGCGATGTTGGAACTCGGGATCCCGAAAAAACTGATCCAGCTATGCCACATGACGTTACAAAATACGCGGTGCAACGTGCAAATGGGTAACAGCTCATCCGAGTTATTCCAGACGTGTACAGGGTTCAGACAAGGAGATGCGCTGTCATGTGATTTCTTCAACTTAGTCCTGGAGCAGATAGTGCGCAAGAGTGGTGTTAACATGGAAGGCACTATCTTCAACAGGTCTTCTCAACTGCTTGGCTATGCGGACGACATCTATATCATCGGCCGCTCCAAGAGAGCTGTACTTGAAGTATTCACAGCTATTGATGAACAGGCGAAACGCGTTGGTCTTGAAGTGAATGAGGACAAAACAAAGTATATGCTATCAACAAACAAAGCCTCATCTGTCCATCGCCTAGGACAAAACGTCACTGTTGGTAGCAGTAATTTCGAGGTAGTCAAGGAGTTCACCTACCTCGGAACAAACATCAATTCCACGAACGACACCTTAGTGGAAATCCGACAAAGAATTACTTTAGCGAACCGCTGCTACTTTGGTTTGGCCAAACAAATGGGTTCAAAACTCCTTTCCCGAAAGACAAAGTGCACGCTATACAAAACTCTAATTTTACCAGTTCTACTCTACGGCGCCGAGTGCTGGACGATATGTAAAAAAGGGGAATTGCTTCTGGGCACTTTCGAGATTAAAATTCTTCGGCGGATATTTGGTCCTATATGCGAAGAGGGCGATTGGAGGAGAAGATTCAATCGTGAACAGTACGAGCTGTACCAAGATGTAGATGTAGTCCAAAGAGCCAAAACACGTCGACTAAACTGGCTCGGCCACATCGAGCGAATGGACAACAACGCTCCAGCCAAGAAAATCTTCGAATCCCAGCCCCCAGGTTCGAGACGACCAGGAAGACCGAACCTCCGCTATAGGGACCAGGCGGTCACAGACGCAAGAGCGCTTGGTCTCGACGACTGGAGGGAGCGTGTGAGGGACCGCAACCGATGGAAGACCGCAATATCTCAGGCAGAGACCCTTCATGGATCAGGAGCCGGATAAGTAAGTAAGTAAGTAAGTAATTTTTTAATAATGATTGATAAAATGTTAAACATTTTTGGAAAATGTAAAAACTAATCACATTATTGAATTCTGCGGAAAAAAAACATAAAACAGTGTTTTATTATTTGACCCGAAGCAAAAGGATTGCCGATGTTGCAACGAATATCGTTAGAAATATTAATTTCAGTACATACAGTTTAAAATGAAAAACAAAAATAATAGCACAAGAGCTGACATCAAATTTTGGGAGTGGATGAATAACCAGAATCTGAGTACAAAGGTTTATAAGTTTGGCAGTTTTTTTTCTTAGCCTTGGTGGGGATGGGGGTTCAAAACCAGCTTGGTTTCCTTTTTAAATGTAATGGTCAAAAAATCTTCAATGCACTTAAAAAAAAAAAAATAGGAAATGATGCTCTGTCGTTTTCCCTTAGTTTGAAAAGTTTTGCCTTGATGATCCAATAATTAGGACCCATGATATTAGCTTTTAAGCAAACCTTATCGCATTTTTTTTTTTTTGAGACTTTATTTTGTTGATTGTTGTTTTGTTTGAAATATTTGAAAAAAGAGGTGATAAGGTCCACATAAAATGGTCATATCTTGAGTTTTATATATTAGACAGTCATTATTGATTATTTTATATAAAAGTTAATCTAAAAACAAAACTAATGATCTTGAAATGACCTCTGTACGATGATTTTCTGAAGTACATTTTTCATTAAAAAAAAAAGTATTTTTTTGCAAACAAAATTGAATATCTCAAAAACTGATCAATGGTTTTTCTTGAAAAAAATTGTGGTTATTAAAGACACAACAAGATGTATTTCCACAAAGTTTCATTTAAATTGAACTATTTTTGGGAAAATGAAAATAAAAACAAAAACAATAAAATAATATGGGTTTTCGCCAATATCTCGGAAGTAGATTTTTGCGTGATCTACAACATTTGTATCGAACAGCTTTCATTTTGGGGTCAACTTTAGTCGGAAAATGCAATAATACAATTTCCCCCCTCTTTTTCACCTCCCAAATCCCCCTCCAACTCCGCTGCTGGGAAATAGATTTTTTACATTCCTTATAACCCCCTTAACTATTTTTAATCGTTAAACTGCTGTTAACAATTTGTTTTTATAAATGAGTAAAAAGCCTGCACTAATTTTGTTTGTTCAATGTTAAAAAAATCTATATACATACTTAAATCATTTTAAATTTAAAACTTAATGCCTTAATTGAATTCAAAACTTAGAACTTAAATATGAATTAAGATTCCAAAATTTTATCAATGATAAAAGTGAAACAAATGTAAAACTCCTAAACTAGTACAAAAATTCTTGAATTTTCAAATTTGCCGCCACTAAAAATCTTCGGCCATATCTTATTGTAAAAGCAATTGTATTAAAACGAAAGTGAAGAAAAAAAAATTATAGAAGGATCTGGCATTCAATCGCAGACCACAATTAGCTCAAAATCGTTTCGTTCTTTTTTGATTCCGCTCCACCTTCACTTTAGCTTTTTCTTGGTCGATTTTTTGACAGAAACTTCATGTAAATTTGGAAGTTAAAATCAGTTACTTTTACAAAACGGTTTTTTTTAGTACAAAATACGCTTACTAGTGGCCAATTAGTTAAAATACAAAGTTTTGTAAAACAAAGTATCTGATGAAAGAGAAAAAACCGGTGTTATACAAGCAAAAAAACAAAGTTAGCAAATGACTGGTTTTGTTCAGTTCGGAACACTCTGAACCAATTACACTGTGTAGTAAAAATTTGTTTATATTGAATTTTTGTTGGTTTCTACTTTCTTATGATTGGTTGAGCTCAGTTTGGGTACTCATTCATTCTAACTGTTAGCTTTACCGTTACAGCAAAATGTGTTGGATGCAGGATGTTGCTTTAATTACATCTCTTTACTGCCACTATGTTTTATGAAGCAAAACATAAGAAGTTGATGTGGAAGTAGAACACACCAAATCAATCGAAACGTTTTATTCTGAGTTGTGAAACAAACGATCAGTTACATTTTGAGCTAAGGTACACCTAATAAGTGAAACAAAACAAATATTTTTGCACGTTTCCTTTGCTTTACGAATCAAAAACGTTTTGACTGATCCGGCGTGTTTTCGGCCATATACTGAATTTACACGACATGACGGTTAAATTTGTCAAATTTCTGTCACAAGCCTAGCCACATCAATTTAAAACCCCATAAGTTTCCTCGAAGGCATAGAATGTCGTGTGTTTTTCATAATTTGAAAAATTATGTCAGCACACATACACGGTACAAGTACCTACCTTTAATGGAGCAAAATTATATTTCAGTTGCACTTGTCACTTTTGTGGTGAAAATGCTGTCAGACTATAAACCATTTAGTTTATGAAGTCAAAGTGGTATTCAAAAGGGAAAAATTATGACAAAATGTCACTTGTTGAACTATGAAAAAAAAATCCTTAAATATCAATGCAGAGAGACAGAACACTTTTTTTGATATACTCCAATCTTAATTGAGGATCTTATTTTTGGTGACAATAACAGTGCGATATATCCCAGTTTGCTTACGAATACGCATAAGCCCTATCAACTACTAAAGCAATAATTTTTAAGTGAACTATTATAACCACCCTAAAATTTTCTTTTCACACAATTTTCGCATTTTCATCAACCCAAGAACAAAATTGGAAATTATTAACAGCCAGTATTCTAAATCCTAATCCTTACAAAATAATGACTCATTTGCACACAAATTTGTATACATCAATCAAAAAATTAGTGAACAAGACAATTTTTTAGTCTGAAAACCGCTATTTTCAACCCCTTGTCCCTACCCGGGGATGCCGAAAAAATCCAGCCAGACTTTTGTATTCGATGTCAAGAGCATTCATCTATACACCCTTATACTCATTTTTTGATTTTACGTTCAAACTAAAAATTTGCAGCCAGCTCTTAGACTATAACCAAATGATAAAAGTTGAACAAACAAATTTAATGAAAAAAATATGTTGTTCCTTAACATCGTGATATCATCATCATATTGACAACAGAAATAACAGTTCTGAACGTTTTTGTTCACAGTTTTGCATTGGTTACTACCTTTTTCTGACTTGACATGTAATAACAAGTAAAACTAAAAACTTACAGTTTTTTTGTATTTTTTAAAATTAGCTATTGTTTTTTTTTTTTTTTGGAAAATTTATTTTTTTCTCCATGTTAAGAAAAGCGGGAGGGTAATAGTTTTAAAAATAATACCATGGTATTTCTATTCTGCAAATAATCAAATTATTTTATCAAACTTGGTGTTCTGTTCGGACAACGTCCCGTGCGCTTTCATCGAAAATAGATCCCCAGCGATTAGGTTCATTTCTGGATGAATGGGCTCGTCAACAACTAAACTGTCAATTTTGGGACCATACCAATTCACATGAAAACCAAAAGCGTCCCGAAGAAGTCACTGATTGGATTGGAATTTGAGCTGGTAGCGTCAACGTTCCATATTTTTTTGAGAACGACGGACGGTGACGTTGACCAGACCATCTCCGTCAAATGCGAGCGTGAATGTTTGGCCTGATTTGGATGATATGGATACCAACGGCATTTGGTTTCAACAGAGCGGCGGCGGCGCTAAGTGCCACACAGCCCACGCTTCATTGAAAATTCTGCAATTCAAGGTCATGGTAATATCACGTGCAGGTGATGTGAACTGATCTTCGAGATCATATGATTTGACGTTTTTATACTTTTTCTTGGGAGTTTTCTGACTGAAGTCACAGCACAGGTCTATGCAAATAAGACATAAATCACAGGGGTCCTCAAAGCCAGAATCACCGACAGCATCGGTCAAATTCAGCCAGACTTGTGCACCGGAGTCATACAAAAATGGACATTCCCAGAGAAGCCATGGAGAATATTTGAAAGATGTTATATTAAACATAATGTCATAGATAGGCCTTTCAAACGATTACAAAATTTCAATGATATCTCACACACACTTTGTTTTATTTAAATTTAAAGATAGGAAGTGCCTTTAATGAAAAACCCTTTACACACACCTAAGTTTTCATAATTTTATATTAAATAGAAAAAAAAAACACAGCACGAGTAACCTATAAGCAAGGGTAAGTTTTACGTCTGTGTAGTTAACAGGGTAAGACCACCTACGCCAATGGGACTTTAACATGAATTTGCAGTTTTGTTTGCATTTATATTCCCGATTTCGTCGTTCCCAAAATAAGGATGAAATTGAGTGACTTTCACAGTGAAACTAGCAAGTCATATCGTGTATCTTCGGGAACCAAGCATACTAGGAACTTTCAGTAAAACTTCAAATATGATTTTGTTGCATTTCAACGGTTAAAAAAAAAATTAAAAATTGATTTCACTGAGAAGAATTAGGTCCATATGAAATTTTCACTAGGAAAATACTAAATTAAGAAATTACTCGAATTAGTTTATCAGCAGCTGTACCCGAATATATTTTCACATAGTAAATAGTACTTCATAAAAATTAAGTTTTCAGATTCTAAATCAATTTGAAGTTTTTAAGTTATACGAAGCATTGAAAATCTCTTATGGGTTTTAGAATGTATTATATTTGCAATAAAACTAAAAAAAAAAATCATTTTGTTGTTCAACATTTAGACATAAAAACTTATTTTGCTCAGCATTTAAACACAAGAGCCCAGCAGAACATTAGACTAAAATTCAATTAGATTCCATTCACATACAGTAGCACTTTATTCATAGAATTCAATCAACCATATGCGTAGGCGTCACAAGTCAGAAACCCATATACTGACCACAAATAATATTCAAGCTTAATTTATGTACAAATTCAATCAACATTCTTTGTTTCGTTTTCTATGATTGTTTCCATTCAATTGCTTCAATATTACTTTAGATGGCTATTTTGGTGGTCCAGTGTGCGTGACGCGCAACGGACTGAGTGGGGCACATTTATTGTTTACAGAGTTCTTTTGTAGGTAAATTGCTAAACATCTCAAGGTAGACATACATACATATTCAAGTAATTCGTTTCATTTGTATTTTGTAAAAAATAATGTGGAAACAAAGATACAAACAAAAAATATCCACATATATGCTTGCTTACGTTTGGGTACAAAAATTTTGTGTCAAACCTAAAGAAAAGAAAATAAAAAAAATATAATACCACATAAGCTGAACTCCAAAAACGATGACAACAACAAGGCGAAGGAATTCGAATTAAATATCCCATTTTTGTTGTCCCGGTCGAATTTATGAGTATTTGTCGGAATCAATTAGAACAGCATACACGAGATACAAGAACAAACATCCAAGCAAGCTAAGGCGACAAGCTTAAGATACCTCGTGCTCGAGGAGTCACTTCGTGCGATAGTGGTGACAATAACTTCCAAGCACACACACGCCACCGACCGACGACACCGCACCGCAGCCGCCGCACCATGCGTTGGCCCAACACCTGGTTAATACCTGAAGATAAACTCGTAAAATTAATTCCAACACGATGCTCAGCTACACATACACAGCACATACGTATAGATACCTACATTCAAAGTATTAAGCAGATCTGCCACAGATGTACCTATCTCTCCAAAGAAGGACCTTGCTTTCTGTTTGGAAATTAATTCGATCACTATGGGACTTGTTAATTAGACCAGAGGACGAGTTCTTAAAGTGTGTTTGCTGTTCGGGGAGTTTTTTCTTTTCGCTTTTTGTTTGTATCTTAAAGGAATTTTGTATTCGAATGTGGTTGTTATGAATGGACAACGTGCAGATAAGATGAACTCTGTTGTTGAACATGAATTTACATTTTATCGATGTTCATAATATGAAAATGGAGTGATGTGTGGTAGTTAAGGGGCGCCAAGTAATGGGCTCTACCTTTTATTGATACTATTATCATTTAGATTCTAGCTTGTATTCTTAATGGAAACTATAACTTGCAAGGTCACAAGTATTTTTTTTTCTTTTTTCTTAAAAAAATATCATAGATTTATTGAGAAAAATATTTTAAGGTTTTTGAATAAATTACATTAAAAAAAAATCGAGTTTGTTGCTCAGCTCTTTTGTTTGGATTTTTAATTTTTGTCGGGTGTTAAGTTTATGGTGGCATTTGATTAAAGACTGTCAATTTAATGATAAAAAGTATTAAGATAATTATTATTTAAACACTTTTAGTATTATTTATTTACACTTTTCAGTGATAATGCTAAAAAGAAAAAAAACAATGAAAAGGGTTCTTTGGTCGGTGATTACTCTTCCTTCCATTTTTATATATTTCCACTTAAGATTATGATAAATTTTAGGTGTTGGTAATAAATTTTTATATGGGATATTAAATTTAACAAATATTTATGCTTTGAGATAAAAGCTCATTAAATTTAGTAAAATCCAAAATATAAGAACTTGTTTGAAATGTATTCATTTCTTAGTTATTTAAAATTCAACTCGATTAAGTTTATTGAGGAGATAAGCATTGCAACTAAAGTTATTAACGAAGAAAGAAATGATTTGAAGAAAATACAATCTTTAAGCTTGCCAACCAATTAGGGATCTTAAGGTGGTTAAGAAGAGCTTGAAGTTTATTATTTTTTTGTAATCCAATTGCATTCATGAAAACTCAAAGTCATTTAATCTCTCCATGTTCAGGAAGTAATTTATATGGTTGCTCAGCATTTCAGATTGGTACAAAATTTTTCAACCAACAAACTCTTTGTAGGTGGCTAGCTGTCTCCAAATTCACAGCCCTTCTTCCATTCTTCCATTTATGATGCACACAACCTTTGTCACGGTATTTCACTTCTGTACCGCCCGGACCTTCGGTTTTGTATTCGGAAATCTTAGATAGAGCATTGGTGTTTATCACACCCTTCCCAATTAAAGATATGTTCTTACAGACATTAATAAACAAATCTTAATTGCTGCGCTGGTTAAAAACTATATTTATAAAAAAAAGATTAAAATGGCTGATAACAATACCGTCTTGTTAAAAAAAAAAAAACGTAGGTATCTGTACTTTTTGAAATTTCGAGATAAACGAGTTTTTCTGTTTTTATCTCTTTTTTCTTTTGTTGATTTTTTTTGTCGTATTTTCATCATTATTTTTTTTTTAAAGTGCTAAAATGTCAATTTTTCAAAAAAAATTAGCATGGTTCTTTGAACGAATGTCATTTTTCCTCAGCGTTTTAAACCATTACAAAAGCAAGTTAGGGCTTTCATTTTAAGGAATAAAATAGCAAACATATCAAAGATGTTCAAAACTGGCTCTAACTCAAAACAACCAAAAATTCAGATTTATTTTTTTTTTCTTAACATGGCAGAGTACTGTATCAAATATTTCTCTTCTCTTGAATTTTTGTACAAAAGGATTAATATTTTGTATAGTAAGGTTGGATATAATATAATGGGATTCTTCAAAAACTTTTGAATAAGCTTTGAGATTGCGCAACTTGTTTCTGCAGAAGGTTTACAGGTCGAAGTTGAGTAGGTTGTTGCTTCTAAATTTCCTGCAACGAAAGGGTGTATCCCGCCTCGGATAAGTGTGATTTTAATGGTGACAACCCGGACCCCAGCAAACGAAACAAGGACAACAAATTTCGTATCTACACGAGAAATGTACTGTCCCTTTATAGACAAGTGCTGTCAAACAATTAGTGGAGACCCTGGATAGGGTCAAGGCTGAAGTTACAGCTATCTAGAAAATGCGATGGGATGAAGAGGACATACGAAGGATGAGATTGTGTGATGTCTAATACGGAAAATGCTTTAAGCTGTATCAGTGGCTATTTGTTAGTTGGTTTGTGATAAGAGGAAGAATTAGACAAGAACTAAGGCTTGGGTTTTCAAATTTAAGCAAGAACCTGGTCACAATCCACATCAAACCCAAATTCAAGAAAATCACGCTGATCTTCATCGACCCTCCCACTGAAAAGAGAAGGAATTCAACCAAAGAAGCATTCTACAATCTCCTGGAGAATACGTAGGTTCAATATGTGCCCGAGGTACTACGTCAAGATTATTCTCGGAGACTTCAACACCATATTATGAAAGGGAGGCACTTTTGGTTTGACAGTCGGAAGACTTAGCCTGCCAGATTTAACTTCCGATAACGGACACAGGATGGTGGAATTTGTGGAGGGCATAATGTAAGCATAGCCATTGCTCGTTTCCCACACCTTAATATAAATATACATACACAAATGAACCCGATGGTGGTCTTGTGATCAGAAAACCGTCAACCAAATTGATCATGGCAAGATAGACATGCTTCCAGTAGCATAGACTTGGACCACTACATGGTAGTATCTCAAGTACGTATGCGCATCTACGACGCCACAACACCGAGTAGATACTGCGAAGAGATTTGATGTCTTAAATCACAACATATCTGCAGGGTCTTTGACAATAACGTCTCACTTAATCTATCAGCAAGCCCACCAACAGCATCAAGTACAGACGACAAGTGGACACGCGTTATCAGCAAGCAATTAGAAGTACCGCCACTGATGTGGTGGGTTTCACAAGGTGACCACAACGCTCCAGTTTCATGAATAGTATTCCAATAACGCCTATCAAGCAAATGCTGCAGAGGAGAGCTGATGGAACTGCTTAGAGAGCAGCCCCGGAGCTCTACGGGAAAAAAAAGAGGGAGGAGCGCCAATTTCTCAGGAAGAAAAGGAGAAAGCATATGAAGCGAGTCTATTGAGGATGGTATCAGCAGGGGTAATGCTCGTAAGTTCTATCAAAGAGTAAAACGATCCTCCCAAAGCCAGATTGAACGCCTGTAAAGATGAGAACGTGAAATATGGAAATTGATACACAGTAAAGTGCTAAGATGCTATTCATCGACTTTAAAGCCGCATATCATAGAATAAGTCGCCAAGAGCTTCTATTGGCGATGTCGGAACTCGGGATCCCGAAAAAACTGATCCAGCTATGCCGCATGATGTTACAAAATACGCGGTGCAACGTGCAAATGGGTAACAGATCATCTGAGTTATTCCAGACGTGTACAGGGTTCAGACAAGGAGATGCGCTATCATGTGATTTCTTCAACCTAGTCCTGGAGCAGATAGTACGCAAGAGTGCTGTTAACACGGAAGGCACTATCTTTAACAGGTCTTCTCAACTGCTTGGCTATGCGGACGACATCGACATCATCGGCCGTTCCAAGAGAGCTGTACTTGAAGTATTCACAGCTATTGATGAACAGGCGAAACGCGTTGGTCTTGAAGTGAATGAGGACAAAACAAAGTATATGCTATCAACAAACAAAGCCTCATCTGTCCATCGCCTAGGACAAAACGTCACTGTTGGTAGCAGTAATTTCAAGGTAGTCAAGGAGTTCACCTACCTCGGAACAAATATCAATTCCACGAACGACACCTTAGTGGAAATCCGACGAAGAATTACCTTGGCGTACCGCTGCTACTTCGGTTTGGCCAAACAAATGGGTTCAAAACTCCTTTCTCGAAAGACAAAGTGCACACTATATAAAACTCTAATTTTACCAGTTCTACTCTACGGCGCCGAGTGCTGGACGATAAGTAAAAATGGGGAATTGATCCTGGGCATTTTCGAGAGAAAAATTCTTCGGCGGATATTTGGTCCTATATGCGAAGAGGGCGATTGGAGGAGAAAGTTCAATCGTGAACTGTACGAGCTGTACCAAGATGTGGATGTAGTCCAAAGAGCCAAAACACGTCGACTACACTGGCTCGGCTACATCGAGCGAATGGACAACAACGCTCCAGCCAAGAAAATCTTCGAGTCCCAGCCCCCAGGTTCGAGACGACCAGGAAGACCGAACCTCCGCTGTAGGGACCAGGTGGTCACAGACGCAAGAGCGCTTGGTCTCGACGACTGGAGGGAGCGTGCGAGGGACCGCAACCGATGGAAGACCGCAATATCTCATGCGGAGACCCTTCATGGATCGGGAGCCGGATAAGTAAGTAAGTAAGTAAAGTGCTAAGGATATGGAAGAAATACTTTTCTAATATATTTCGCTACTAGGAAGGAATTTCATTTAACTTGGATGATGATGACCAACATTTCCGTCCACCCTACCCTGATGAAGTGCAGTTAACGATTTCCTAACTTGTAAAGAGCTTTTGTCGTGGATGGACATTTCCAGCCGAATTCTTCAAAGTGTAAGGAGCATGCACCATCTCGTCTGCAACATTTAGTTGGATGAAAGTATGATTATGAATGCAACCTTGGCATAGTGTGCTCCATCCACAAAAAAGGATATGCTCTAACAGAGGAATAAGTTTCCTGTTCGATTGCCTGAAAACTTTTGTCAACGATCTGATTGGCTCCTTATCAGAGTACGTAGTTTTCAGCAAGTCAACTGTCGATCACATGTTCACACTCTGACATATTTTAGAAAGAACCCAGAAATTAAAGATGTACACACTGCCATCTCCTTATCAATTTTAAAGTCTCATATGAGACAAATAACAGAGTCTGTTTATTCAGGATGACAATTTAGAAATCCCGCTGCTTCTTTAAGGTCGATATGAACACCACCGAACCGTTTGATGTTGAGAAAGGTTTGAAGCAATGTAACGCGTTATCATTTAACCTATTTGACATCGTTCTTGAAGGATTTTTACGCAAATCAAGTCAAGTCAACACCACATGGTACAACTTGCCAAAAGTCCCTTCAACTACTAGGTACGGAGAGGATATAGACATTGTCAGCATAATCAAACGAGCTGAGGTTGTTGCATTGTTGACGAAAAGTTAGATCACAACAAAAACATAAATGTTAAAAAAGGAGCCAAGTTCTTATGTGCACAAGAAACATGTGCGTAAAAAGTCAGCCAAAAAAAGTAATGAGATCTAAAATATATGCCAAGTATTAAGTTCATGAAGTTTAATATCGAATATCTTAAGTAGAGTAATATCGAAACAATTCCAAATCATGACAGATATTTGGTAATTAATGATTACTGATTAAAATTTGGTGGGTTCACTGGTCAAGTTTTCATACCTTTTAAATTTGTGATTAAGTAAGTATTTAAGAGAAAATTTGCCAAGTAAATCCACCAAATTTTAATCAGTAATCATTAATTACCAAATTTCTGTCACGATTTGGAATTGTTTCGATATTACTCTACTTAAGATATTCGACATTAAACTTCATGAACTTAATACTTGGCATATATTTTAGATTTCATTACTTTTTTGGCTGACTTTTTACGCACAGGTTTCTTGTACACATAAGAACTTGGCTCCTTTTTTAACATTTATGTTTTTGTTGTGATTTCACTCCTTTTTGCAAAGATTTATTTTGCCAGGTGAAAGTCAAGCCCTACCGCTCTACAAAGTTTCATAATTTTACGACAACCGAAAGTGCCCCATACAAATAATAGCAATTCTGATAAAGTGGGTGGATGGCACCCCCTCTGAATGGACAATTCCAAAGTCTCGATTTGTTTCCTTTCTTAGTACTTCAAGTCCTACCGACCTAACAATTTTCATCGTTCTACAACAATCGGAAGTGCTTCATATAATTTATAAGAATTTTTAAGAATGTGTGTGGATGCCACACCCCCTGAATGCAAAATTCCAATTTTTCAATTTTTTTTTTCTAAGTACTTTAAGCCCTATCGACCTACCAATTTTCATCGTTCTACAACAATCGGAAGTGCTCCATATAATTTATAAGAATTTTTAAGAATGTGGGTGGATGCCACGCCCCCTGTATGGAAAATTCCAATTTTTCAATTTTTTTCTTGTTAAGTACATCAAACCCTACCGACTTACCAATTTTCATGGTTCTACAACAATCGGAAAGGCTACATATAATTTATAGAATATTTAAGAAAGTGGGTGGATGCCACGCCCCCTGAATAGAAAATTGCAGATTTTCGATTTTTTCCTTTGTATGTACCACAAGGCCTACCGTTGTGCGAAATTTCAAGTTTCTACGAAATCGGGAAGTCCTTCATAATTTTGATGATCTGTCAGTGAGTCAGTGAGTCAGTGAGTCAGTGAATCAGTGAGTCAGTGAGTCAGTCAGTTACGGTTTTTGCGATTTTTGAAGTCCTATATCTTGGGAACTACTAATGCTAAAGAGTTGAAATTTGGTGAGCCACCTGTGTTTGATCAGCTTAGCAAATACTGCAAGTTTGAAGTTTCTGACTTTATTGGTACTGAAGTTAGAGGGGGGTTGAAAATCGCCTGAGTTTGTTCCTGTAAAAAGGGTGTAGTGCCGCGAACTTGGCTGGGCACTACCGTGCCCTTTGATATCAATGAGAAAGAAATTTCAGCACCATCAACTCTGGCAAAACGTCACGATGAATAGCTATAACTTTGAAGTTGTGAAAGACATTGTCTGCTTGGGATCCACTATTACTTTGCAAAATGACATGGGTGCAGAGATTAAACGAAAAATTACTATTACCAGCCGTTGGGTTCTTTGGGTTTTGAAAGCATTTAAGTAGTAAGCCCCTCTCTCATAGAACCAAGGAGAATTATTACTAATATGAGAACAAGACCCTTTCATCCCGCTGCTGCTGTAGGTACGGTGCAGAAGTATGGACCCTGAAAGTATCGGATGAAAATTAGCTTGGGTGCCTCGAGAGGATGATTCTTCGAGTGGGTTTTGGTCCTGGCTGTATGCAAGGAGTCTGGAAAAGAAGATTCAACGGGCTATGCAGCCACATCGACCTGGTCAAAAAGCGTATGAACAGCAGCGCACTAGCCCGACGAGTCTTCGAGTGCAACCCTCATGACTTACGGAATAGGGGAAGACACCAAAACAGGCAGCGCATGCAAGAGGAGGCAGCTAGCTAGGGAAAGGGCTGGCTGGAGAGGCTTGTTGGTTGAGGCCATAGTCCATCCTGGGCTGTTATTGCCATCAAGTGTAAAGTAAGTTACGACTTTTCCATGGTTTTTGAAGGAACTCACTTTTCGATTCTTTTTTATTTATGTACCATTTTTTCTCTTGCGTAAGCCACACAATACTATTGCAGATGATTTTAAGATATTTAAATTCAGCAATAAATAAATACTTAACCGTAATCTGCATTAGTCAGTAGAGTTCTTTATATTTCCAAAAATAGTCCTTAGCTTTCACAACACTATATTCTTTCATATGCAATGCCCTTTATAGTGTTTACAGTTAGTATGCCAATTATTTTGGCTTTACCTACAATTTATTTATACAAAATACAATTTCACGATTTACATGTTTATAACCATAGTAGATCGTGTGAGCTCTTTCAATCAAAATATTATCATAATTGGGTTTATCCTACTCGTCAACACCTGCAAAACGCAATTTACCTATTCTCACACAAATTGTTCAATTTCCCACACGAACAAAAAAAAAAACAAAAACAAAACAGAAAATACAATAATAACAAAACATTTTTTGATTCGATTAAACTGGCGTAACAAATCCCATAAATACCATCGATGTAGAAACACTTAGCAACAACACAGTCGAGTCGTCAATAAAACATAAAAAATAAATATTTTTTTCTGTCCAATTTACCAAAATTCAAAATCGTGCACATTCGACGGAAATGAAAATTCCACTACATTACCAGCTCAGCTACAACTGCCTTACCACACCATGGAAATAGATAGATACATAGATGGAAAGAGAGAGAGATACAGAGAAATAAACTCAATACTCTTGTCTCTATAAAACCGCCACCGCAACTCACTAATGGGCCACGCGGGGTGAAAAGAAAAATATCAAAAAGCAATTTAATTAAATGTCATTAGTTACTATTAAAATTGTTATCGCTTTGTTCACAGGTGAATTTAATTTATGTTAACATTTGGAAACAAAAGGAAACCTCTGGCCGAAACAACCAACCGACTGACGACAGAACGCGACGTGACGCTACATACCCGTCTACAAATCTGACTATTTTTAACTTGGTTGCATTTGGTGTAATCCATTGGTTACCTTTAGTTGCATTCAGATGGGACATGGACAGGGGGTGGAGTGCTTTAAGTGCCGACATCGCTACATTAAATTAGAAATAAGAAAAAATAAATTAAGTCATGTTTTCTTTTTATTTTACATCATTACCTGCAATAGAGCCAAAGTGTTAGCTTGTAGAGAAGGTACCTTACACAGCGGAGAGGGAACTTCGATTCAGCCAAGTTATTGCGGGTTTGAAAGAAAATCGCGTTGAAATAATTTGTAATTATGATTTCGTCCCGATTTAGTGGTCGATGAGTGTTGAGCGTGCTTCGTTATTGCAACACACTATCAATATTGGTTCCGGCTAAACTGTAAAATACTTCTTTTTGCAGTCAATGGTTTTTTTTTTTTTGTGGTTACAGCTGACTAGCTGGTCCAGGTCATAGAGAAAAATAAAATCAATCTAATACCTGGAATTCTTTATTGACGGTTTGTCTGCTTTCTTAAAGAAAAAATTGACAATGAAGTACACGATTTGTATTGAGGTCAGATGGTCTGGCATCAGAGGGCAAACGAAAAAGAGTACTAATGATGAAGAGGAAGCTGCTATGAAAACGGTGAAAGGTTCCACATTTTAAAAGGTTTTCAGATAAATTTGTGTGTAACAGGTTTGATTTATTTAATGAGAAAAGTAGGTAATAATAACCATTGAAATTTGTTCAATTAAGATGGGTTATGCTGCAGTGTTTAATTTATATAAGTTATTTAAAAATTCACATAATTTTTAATAAAAAAAAGATTTTGACGTGCCAGGAACTAGTAAAATCATTAATAAGTTTTGTTATTAAATACGGTACATGTTTGCGGGCAATGTAAGGAGTGTGGATAGGTTTTGAGAGTTCACATTACTTGGAGCCATCAGTGAACCGACACCGACTAGCAGCAATACAAATTGCATGTAAAATGTAGATATAAAGAGGAAAGCCTATAAGGAAAAAGAAATGGAATTGGCTTAACAAAAATTAGTTAAATCCGTTGACCCGAAAATGAGAACATTCAAAATAAAAAAAAACTTTCTATGTTACTTATACTATTGATAGTTGCTAGCTATAAATTTTTAAATATTTGGTAGTAGATCACGCTCATTTAATCATAAAAAATTTATCAAATTTGTTGGAGCCATTTTTGAGACAAATTAGATTTTCGCTAACTGTTTTTAACATCTTTATTGGAAGTTATTGTTATTTTTTCATACAGACAAAATATTTTGATTAAAAACCCCTTTGGTACCGTTTCATAAAAATCGAGCATGGAAGTAATAATATGATAAGTTTGCCAAACAAAAAAAATGTTTGGTACACATAAAAATTATTAAATTCAGTCATACCGTTTTCAAAGAATATCTTAAATTAAAAAAATTTTTCTTTGAAAGGTATCATTAATAAATATTAAAGATTTTCTATCCAAAGGTTGAATTTAGGTACCTACTACAAGTAATTTATTGAGTCATTTTTAATAAAATCTGTGGAGCTGTTTGTGAGACAAGTACGATTTTGTAAAATTTCTAACAAAAATTCTTTGGCGGGTACCGTTATTTTCTTCCAGCCGGATCGGTTTCTAGCTAGCTGTCTCCAGTTTCGCTCGCCAAGTTGGTTGAGGTCCTCTTCCACTTGCGTGCGCCGCCTTTTACGCTGTCCACCTCTACTGCGCTGTCCCACGGGGTTGGATTCAAAGACTTTCCGGGCCGGAGCATTGGTGCTAGGTGACCCAGCCATCTTAGACAGAAATACCAGATTTATAAAAAGATGCCAAAAATGGGGAACAAGTGTATTACAAAAAAACGGCAGCACTTTCAGACTTGTATGTTTTTGTATAGCCAGAAGTCTATGGAAGAATGGTTTTGAAAAAAATTGCTTTTAACTTTAAATACAAAAAAAAAAATATTTTATTTGGATTGGAGAGAAAATGAAGAACTAAAATTTTACAAATATCATCTAAGGAGAAGGTGATCCTGCAGAAATGGAAGGGAAAGTTAAATTGGGTGTACTTTCTCTCCCTACTAAACTATTTTATACATTTCGTTAAATTTTTCTTCTTTTGAGTGTAACTCAAAACTAGATTTTTATAATACTTATAGCTTTCTTGAGAGTGTAATACAGTTTTAAGGAAAATCGACCAAGCCGCTTAGGCTGTAGCTGAACAAACATACGGACAGAATGTAATGTCAGGTTTGTTGGTCATTATTTAAATTTTGTTAAAGCTTAGCTTGTAGTTGACTCCTTTATTCCTGACTCTGCCTATTGCAGCTATCTACAAAGTTTTTCTCTTGGACCACTTCTCTCTTGTACCGCGTCGATCCCATATCATCGAATTTAAATTGAATCAACTTAACGATGAATTTAATGCTGACCCAGATGGGCTCCCTGCCATACTACTAAAAAAATGCACTCCATCCTCTCTCTCCCGCTCCAAAAAAAATTTCAGTCTTTCCCTAAATCAAGGAGAGTTTCCTCAGATATGGAAAACCATATTTCATAACCCCTACACACAAAAATGGTCCGAAGAGTGATGTTAACAATTATTTCCCATTGCCAAGCTTTCACACATACCCAAACTCTTTCAAAATATTTTATATGAAACCTAAAGTTTGCACTGCAAGTCTCTTATCTCCTCCTAACAACATTGCTTCCTGAAATGCCAGTCTACAACCACTAAACTTGTTAAATTGGCACGGAGAGAATTGAAAAATCACCAATTGAAAAATTTGCAGTTGCAATTTACGAATCATGTTTTATTCGTAAATCAAGACATTTTGATCCCAAATTAATACAAAAACTGGTAATTTAACAGTCAAAACGTGATTCTTCGTGATTTGCAATTAAAATCTATGATTCAAGTTTGTACTTTTCATAGCAAAATACAACTGTTTTGGCGTAATTTACTCCCCAAAAGCATAATTTTACAAACAGCAATATTGATTTGCGATTAATATTTAGTAATTAACATTGCACAATCACTGAATTACGTTTTTTTTATCGTAATTCGCAACTCCATGAGAATAGTTGCAAATCACTAACAAAAAATTCCTAAATCACGACTTTCTTGTCGCAATTTACTTCTCGAAGAAATAAAGCACCACAAAATGGCAGGTATCTAATCATCAATGTGTGACACAAACGATCTGTAATGCAAATTTGCCTGATGGTTGCATACTCGCTCCGCAACTGGAGGGTTGCGAGTTCAAATCCAAGTAGAGTCAAGCGTAAAGTATTTATTTCAAATAAATTAAATTAAAAGTGTATACCTGCAAAATGAAGGGTAGAGCAGGATTGATCTTTCTAAGTGGCAATATCACGAAATAAAAGTGGTGATCACAAATCTTTTTTGCAATTTTACAAATTGTGTCCCTTATTCAACAGTATCTGAACAGTTTTTCAGTTCGGTGTCTAAAAAATAGCCTAGAGCTAAACGTCGCCAAATGCCAATTAATCACTTTTTCATGCAAACGTTTCACATCTCCTCCCCGTCGCTACCTGCTTCATAATCAACCTATACCCACCGTTGATAATATTCGTGACCTTATGGCATTATTATGTGACCCAGAGCTTAATTTTCTCAATCACATAGACGATAACTTTATCAAAGCAGAGTAAGTGCTCGGCTTCGTCAAAAGATGGTCCGAAAAATTCTCCAACCCCTATATAACAGAGTCCTTATACTTATAATTTGTAACCCTCATAACACAGTACACATATTAAAGGTAATATATTGCGCATGTTGTCAAAAATCGGTTGTCAGATACTGAACAAAAAAAGCAAATTAATTCTCAGAGACCTTGTCAAATTGACAATGGGTACATTCAATGCCTCAATTTCAGTACTGAATCTTCAGATATCTGAATTCTGGCTAATCGGAGGCTTGGAAATTTGAGAAAACTGAAAATCTAAATGTAAAATTTCGAAAGTGTTGAACATGCCACAGTACACACACAATGAACTGACAGGGGTCTCTGAAATTTTGACACATGCGCGAACTTGAACGAAAATGAAAACTCGGAAGATATTACCTTTAATATGTGTACTGTGCCCTTATAATACACGTAATCCTCGCCTCTTTTATATACCCACTCACCGAACCTCTTATGGCTCCAAACGAACCTATCTCTCGTTTCTCGGGTGCTGCGGGCTGTTAATTCGAACATGTGCTTTTTCGACTTTAGCCTCAGTACTCCTTCATTAAAACTCCGGCTTCTGAACCGCCCTCCCCCTCACGAGCCTTAGCTTAAGTTCTGAGTTTTTAAATTAGAGTAAGAATAAGCTTGTGAGCCGAATAAATGGGGGTTTTGCACCGACCAAAATAAATTTTTTGTTAAAATCTGAGTACAAGAAATCTGACTGTGAAAGCTTGAAGTTTCGAAAAGGTCCCCCGTATGATCTTATTTAAATAAAACAATGAGGTTTGTTTCGATCAGAGACCTCACAATATTAAGTTAACTTATACTTAATACTAAAACTGCGCTCAATTCTTTTTTGGAAATATCTACATCAAGTTGAGTAATGAATCATTCTCATTCAGTTAAACGCATAAGATAGGTGCAAAGTGTTTTTTTTTTCTGAAACAGACATTTTGCTTAAATACGCCATACCTATTAAGTTAAATTAAAGAAGTAAAGTTTTGTTAGAGGTCTCTTAAAGACTAATATTGCTTTATCTCTAAACAAAAATCCAAACATTCAAATATTTTAAAATTCTTGTCAATAAAAAATTATAACAAATGCAAATGTCCCAAAATGAAAAAAAAAAATAATGAACTGAGGGAGTTTCCATATAGTTCGACGACAACGGACGTTGAGCATTATTTTTTATTTCAAAAAAAGCTACCCAAATTTACATATTCCACCATACCTACTAGCAATATCCACTGTCGTCCATCGTTGGCATGATATATGTCACTAACATTCCAGCACACGCCACATCTCGCTGACATTATAGACAGACTGTTGGTTGTCCCCCACAAATTACTGGCTGCTACAGACATAAGCCACAACCAAATTCAAAACACACGACAAACATCACAGTCCTTATAGATTCACTTCGCAGCCTGAATTATAACCTGGGCCATTAAGATTTCAATAAAATCGATTTGAATAAAATTCGATGTTGTTGCAAAAAAAACTTTGTTTTTCTCCCATTTTCCTCAACTTATTCATACATAGATCTTCAAATGGTTCAATATACAATAGACTACGAGGGGTCTTAGTATTGTGCCAGCAGTTGTCCGGCAATCAGAAGCAATACCAAAGCTCATTTATGCAAATTGCATCCACAAAGTACCGTCACAGCGTCGCGTCGTGTCGTCTGGATACAAGACTTGACAACACTACGAGTATAAAGATACCAAGAAAAAAAAATATGTAACATAAGCCCAGCACATATCTAGTATGCTGTGTTGCGCAATGCAGCCCACCAAACACATGTCAAATGTCACATAAAAGACTACCAATTCGCCTTTCGTTTGCCCCAACTCCTGTGCTTGCGCAAACGAAAAAAACATGTGTAGGCGTAAGTCTTAACCGTTAGGCCCCAAACGAATCTAGCAGAATATTTGACATGTCGACCTTTAAGAAAAAGTGTCAAAATTTTGATTGTATCTAGATGCAATTGCACATAGAAAATTTGTTGCCTTTTTTGGAATGTAAACGTCACAAATAAAAATAAAATAAATACCAGCACCATTTGACATCGTTCGTTCTGCATTTTCCTTTCATCGTTGGAATGGACTTTTTCGTCCTTCTCCAGGCCAATATTGCTGGTCTTGATAGGTTTTATGTACCGTTTTGTGTGGAAAGTGGTAGCACCGGCCATTGTAATTGACAAAATCATCGAACTCAATCGACATAAGCTGTCGGAATAATATTGTCGAGATAAATGTTGTCCACCGTTTGTTTGTCTGCTTGATAGTACTCGTACCTACAGTCGCGGACTGTGTGTTTCTTAAGCAGAGAGCTCCAAGTACCACTCTACGTGTTGGTGTTGTGTCTTTGCAGTCGTTGGCAGAATAATTTCTCCTTTTGGCGGCGTTTTGTTTCGTGTATAGTTAGTCGACACGACAAGTTGGTGTAATAGCGTAAAAAGTCTGGACAAATCGATTGTATAGAGAGACTTGTGCCGATAGTTGAGTGTCCAATTCAGACATTCGGAAATGGTTATAGTAAGCCGATAAATGGGGAATTAATTTAGTTTTATTGGGCAGATGTTTAAACAGTTTTGTGGATATGGATAGATTCAAACATTTTGGAGATCCCAACAAGTTAGGCCTCATAGTTTTCTTATGAAAATTGAAAATTCCGCGCGTGAACTGCTGCAAAAAAAAAAGTTTTTGATGTAACGAACAACGCCGGTTAATATGATATCAATTAAATTTTGGATCCTGTTAGACTGAGTAGTTTAAGAAGCTTTACTGGTTTTTGAAATTTCAAAACGCAACACCACAAAAGCCTTTACTGTAGAAATAGACGCTCAGAAAAATTCCTCAAATATTTCAAAACCAGCTGTTCTTTTATATTTAGTAAGTATGTGGACGCCGAGCTCCACAGTAAAAGTTGCAAATATTGTTTTCCAAAATTTGTTTTAAATTTTGAGGACGCATAAAAATTAAATATTTTGGAGATACAAATGTGCAAACACAGGTAGTTATTACATTCTATATTTTAGATTTTATCAATTATTGTCAAGAAGAAGACTTTGTCACACTGTGAAAGAATGGCGCAGTGTAACTCTTGCATATATTTTTTTAAATATTTTTTTTCTTGTTTAATTTACATAAGGTACATAACTTACAGAAAAAACTGTTAGTTAATTATTTTTAAATGTAAGTTTATTATTTTAAAATTGTATTTGAGGTATAGGTGAATTTTACTTAGAATAGAATAGAATCTTTATTGTAGCTGAATTTGTAAAATTTTTTCTTATAAACTAGATTGCACAATTTACAGAGATATGGCTATTGACTTCCTTACTACTGAAATAGCTTATAACATTTTTATTTAAAATAATATCACAGATTTAAAACGATTTTGTTAAAGGAAAAGCTACTACAAAAAACCTTCATTTAATTAAGAAAAAATTTTTTCCATTAGAGAGAGAAGTGGGGCCGAGAATTTACAAGTAAAGATGTTGTTTACATTTTTATTTAAATAAAACAATAACAAATAAATAGGTACATATATATTTACATATACGTATATCATTTTTATATCACAGAAATAAATTAATAAATAAATAATAAAATAGATGAATAAATAAATATATAAATTATTAATAAATAAATAAATAAATAGATAAATAAATAAATAAATAAATAAATAAATAAATAAATAAATAAATAAATAAATGAGTAAATGAATAAATAAATAAATAAAAATAACAACAAAAACAAATAAATAAATAAATTGATTAATGAATAGATAAATAAGAGAACAAACACTAATAAATAAAACATTTTTCAATGTAATCACAGAACCTATGCATAGAATAAATAAATTAATAAATAATTAAATGATTAAATAAATAAATAAACAGATAAAGTATATTGAAAAATTAACAAACATATATGGAATAGAAAATAAATAAATTAGTAAATAAGAAAATTAAATTTACAACACCTTAATTTGCTAGGTTTGAGATGAGATTATTGTCAGAAGAAGCGCATGAAAGGTTGTAACGTTCATCTCATCGTGTCCTGTATCCCCAGCTGGGGCATAGGGCGTCAACAAAACGTCTCCATCCTTCACGGTCTGCTGCAAGGTACCTAAGCTGTGGCCACGTCTTTCTCTGGGATTCTGCTTCCGCTAAGACAGTTGATTTCCATGTTGTTCTTGGTCTTCCAAGCCGCCGTGCACCCTGAGGATTCCATTCAAAGGACTGCTTTGCAATTTCATCGTTTGGTTTCCTCAGTGTGTGACCAATCCAACGCCATTTACGCTTTCTTATGTCGACGTCCAGCCGCTCTTGTCCTGCGCCACAATTCCTCATTTGATATTATTTGTGGCCAGCGAATCTTTAGGATGTGGCGAAGACAGCGATTCACAAAAGCCTGCAATTTCTTCGAAATGGTAGACGTGACTTTCCAGGTTTCACAAGCATATAACAGCACGGATTTGACATTGGATTCGAAGAATCTCAACTTAGTGCGTAAGGAGATTTGACTGGATTTCCAAATTGGGGACAGAGTACCGAAGGCAGCATGAGCTTTATTTATTCTACTTTTAACGTCCAGATCCGTACCACCGTTTGCAGAAACAATACTGCCAAGGTAGTTAAATTGTTCCACTACTTCAACTGGCGTCTCCTGTAAAATAATACGCTGCTGTGTGGAGCGGCCTGTGAGCATTATTTTTGTCTTTTTGCTGTTAATTCTTAGACCACTCGACTCTCCCTTCACTTGCAGTGCTTGGCACATCCCGTTCAGCCCACTGATGTTATTTGCCAGTAGACATATGTCATCGGCATAGTCTAAATGACTGAGCCTTTCGAACGGTCTCCATTGAATGCCCTGTCGCTCAGCTGTACCAACACTGGCCGTCAATACGTCGTCCATCGCCAGCAGGAAGAGAATTGGCGATAGAACATCCCCTTGTCTCACACCCTATTGCACTACGAAGGAGTCGGATAGCTGCCCATTGTGCAAAACAAAACACCTCGCGTTGTTGTAGGACTCTTTAATAATGGCAACAATTTTTGGTGGAATTCCTCTACCAAGCAACGATCTCCATATACATTCTCGGTTAACTCGATCAAAGGCCTTTTCAAAATCCACGAACATGAGGTAAAGCGGTGATTGATATTCCATCGACTGCTCGAGGACGATACGCAGGGTGTTGATATGGTCGACACACGATCGACCACTGCGGAAGCCAGCTTGATGCCTCTTGAGTGTAGACTCGATTCTATCCTTTATTCGCTCGAGTATGATTGTTGCCATTAGTTTTGGGAAAACGGACAAAACGGTGATACCACGCCAATTGTTGCAATTCTTTAAGTCACCTTTCTTTGGCAACTTAACAATCACACCATCCTTCCAGTCCCTGGGATAGCTTTCGTTTTCCCAAATGTATTGTATCAGCGGATGTAAAATACAAGCCGCTGCTACGGGATCGGCTTTCAGGAATTCAGCTGGTATTCCGTCCAGTCCAGCTGCCTTGTTGTTTTTGAGGAGATTTATTGATGTACGAATTTCCGATTCTGACGGGGGTTCGATGTCAATACCCCTATAGGACCTGCGCATCTCGTTTAGTTGGGGCACTTCAGCACTCTGCTCAACTGAATCCTCATTTAGCAGGGCACAAAAATGGTCCTTCCATCTACGAAGCTGATCCTCAATTGATACCAAAAGTGTGCCATCCACATCCATTACAGGATGATTGGTGTTGCTTTTTTTCCCGGTAACATCTTTGGCTATTTGGTACAATTCCCGGATATCTCCTCTTCTGGCAGCGCTTTCCGCATTATCTGCATTATTAACGTTCATATAATTTAGATATTCGCATTTTAACATATTCGATGTTCGCTTCTTCGTGAAGGTATTCCGTAGAATAATGCCAAGGGAGATTAAGCATCATTTTTAATATTTTATTCTGCATTATTTGCAATCTACGAATATGACTTTGAGCGCATGCTCCCCATACTGGAGAACCATATAGCATTATGCTTTGGAATATTACATTAAATATAAGCAATTTGTTGTCTACACTCATTTTTGACTTGCAATTTATAAAAGGATATAGAGTTTTTATAGCAATATTCATTTTATTTAGGGTTTCCTGAATATGCAAATTAAAAGTCAGAGTTTTATCAAGGTGTACCCCAAGATACTTAGCACGCGATTTCCATTCCGTCGGAGCCCCATTCAACTGAAGCCTGTTGCCTGGCAAGTTGCAGGGTTTTCTTTTCCTTGTGAAAAAGAGAGCCTGTGTCTTGGAAGCGTTTAATTTTATTTTCCAATCCTCGCAGTACGATTGAATTAAATTCAGTGCAGATTGCAGATTGGTTTCAATCAAGGAACCAACTGAACCTGATGAGTAAATGCACGTATCGTCCGCAAAGATTGCCGTCTTACAGTTTTGGGGTATAATATATAAAAATGATCCAAGGATGGAGCCTTGGGGTACATCTGCAACAATTTCAATGACATCGGAATACCAATTATTTACGGAAACTTTGAAAGTACGCTTTTTAAGAAAAGATGATATAATTTTTACTATGAAAAGTGGAAAGTTCAAGGTAAACAGTTTATGAATAAGCCCTTCGTGCCAAACCGAATCAAAAGCTTTTTCAACGTCAAGGAAGGTGAATTTTACTTAAACAATAAAATTTGTTGTTGCTCATAAATACTTTGGGGTGTCAGTGGGTGAATTTTAAATAAACAATATTCCATTTTTTTTGCGCATACAAAATCTTAAATTTTCACCCAAATCCTTATACCCATTTCCAAGAAATCAATAATTAATTAAAGTGGGTTGGCAGATGGTGGAGTTAATTGAAGCCATTTTTCATTTTCTATCTTTTTGATAAACTCTCAAAATATCATGCAAATCATCTGAATCGGTACGTAGAAATACAGTAAATAAGACCGTTTTCCAGAAAACAACAAATAAACAGTTGGATTTTAATAAATATACTTTCCTAATGTTTTTCATTTTCAAACAGACAAGATCTGAATATTCAATCCAAATTGTTAGTGCCATTTTCGAGAAACCTTAAAGTATTAAAATTGGGCGTGTCAGTGGATTTAATAAAATAACTATTCAAAGCTTTTTTCGTCTCAAACAAACTCTGAAAATCTCATTTTATCATTTGAAGTGGCTCCGAAAAACTTTAAAATAATAGAAGTGGGCGTGGTAGTGGGTGGATTTAACTTAAACCGTTTTTTGCTCATAATAATGAACTCTGAACATGTCATCTTAATCGATAGATTCTTATTTAAGAAATCAAGAAATTAGAAAAGTGGGCGTGCCTGGAGGCATATTTTACTAAAATATTGCTCTAAATTATTAACTTGCTCATACAAATAAACTCTGAAAATTTCATTCAAATCATTGGAGCCATTTCGAAGAAACAAATAAATAATAAAAGTGGGCGTGGTATTGGACATAATTTCCAAATATACATTTTTAAATTATTTTCCTCTTAATGTGAATAAACTCTTAAATTTCCATCAAAAGCAAAAGAGCCTTTTCCGAGAAACTAAGAAATAATAAAAGTGGTGAATTTCGATTTCCTTTCATTCTCATAAGAACAGACTCTGAAAATGTCATCTTCATAAAGTTATCCCTTTTTTAGAAATCAAAAATTAGTTAAGTGGGCGTATCTGGAGGCAGATTTTACTAAAATAGCTTTCAAATTCTTTTTTTTGCTCATACAAACAAATTTTGAAAGTTCCATTGAAATTGTTGGAGCCATTTATCAGAAACCAATAAATAATAAAAATGAGGGTGGAAATATTTTTCAATTTTGTCTTTCTCATTTGAATAAACACTAAAATATCATCCAAGTCCTTTAAATCGATTCCGAGAAATATAGCGTTTTTGAGAAACTAAGAAATAATTTAATATTCGTATTTTTTTTTTCTCAGTCATAGGAACGACTCTGAAAATTTCATTAAAATCGTAGGAGCCGTTTCCAAAAGCCCAAATATATAAATATACAAGGTTAACTCGTTTAAAGTAATAAAAATAATAATAATAAGAAAGATAAGATAAAAATTAATAGTTTTCATGTTCAATCGGCTGAACATTAATCAGATAAACATAAAAACGGAACCCAAAATTGTAAATTCCGTCCGGAAAAGTGGTGATATTCTGATGAAAAATCCTATGGAATTTACAATCGGCTAATTTTGTCTTTCATGAAAATAGGATTGCTAACAGATGGCGTTATTCTCTCACACTCACGTTTGACATTAACGATTAATTTGAAAAGGTTATGATGTCTCGATGTAGTCCGTTCAATGCACATTGTACAGTACTGTATGTGATCCATGTTTGAGAACCTGTTGCTGTTGGTGGTGTACTGTGTTTCACATTTGACATTTAAAAAGACTTGGATGAATTTGCTCGCCATCACCTTCTCGATATGTTTTCCCTTGAACATATTCTGCTCTCTGGGTGGCTTTCTGTAAATAAAATTGGGAGTGTCAGCCCCCAATGGATCGATGCACAATGTATTTAATTTAACATTGAATCATGTTAAAAATTAACTAGATTTTCATGTTACACTAACCAGATTTTCAAGTTAAATTTACAGGATTATTTTTTTAAGGCTGTGTTAAACTTACAAAGTGTCATGCAGATTTTACCTGCAAGCCTGCAATATACGTTAATGTACATGACATTAAAATATCTGGTATCTGGTTAGACTGTCAAGCTGTTTTGAAAAATAACAACCTTAAAATCAGGTATAATTGACCAGAAATTTGTTAAGTATACTGGCTTTTTTCTGTGAGTATATTGAAAACTTTCAAAATTTTAATCCGGGATGAATGCACAATGTAACCCAAGCAATAAGTGGAGGTGTTTGATCGAACAATGAAAGATTTGCGGAAATATTCGAGTCGCTTTAGAGGAGCTTTGAAATAAATGTCCAGGGATTTCATATAAGCTCATAGCTTGTCTTAAATTATTGGCTTTCCAGCGATACGTAAGGAGGCTGCAGTTGCCGAAGAAAACGCGTGTTGCGGTACCGTACTGTACTATCCATCAGCCAAGATTTATTCAAAACAACGGTAGGCAATTGGAAATGACCGAATTCTAGGTAGTGCTGCAACTGATTACAGAATCCGACGAAGGAGCTGTGCAGGCAATCAGACTCAAAATTGAGTCTGACTCCCTCCGCAGCTCATTTGTTGAATTCTATAATCGGAGTGGGACATCACAAATGTGGTTTTGCTCTTGCTGTCCTCTGCTCTTGGCACTTTTTATTTTTCACCAATTTCAACAATTCGTGTTTGTGAATTCACATCATCGAAGGAAGAACTTTTTAGCAAGGTATTTCCGATCATCGGCTGCAATTGTTTGAACCATACGATTGGCTGAGTGTGTGAACTCGTCATATTGCCTGCAAAGCATAAGGACGTCGAATTTCACTATTCAAAATCAAATCGCATCGGTTGATCGATGAAACTAACCAATTGAGTTTTCGAATGAGGAGACAGGGAAGACCAAACCTCTGTTTTAAAAATCAAAGTATTGAGGGTGCCAGCACTTGGTCTGGATGACATGGAATGGAAGCAGTGATCTCGGGATCGTAAGGGTAGGAAAGCCTTTATGCATCGGGAGCCCGTTAAATAGTATATTGTTCATCCAACCGTCCATCCAATGTCACCCGCTGCGGTTAATGAGATGATAACCAGCTTTTTAACAATATTTGTAAAATTCTTCTAGAAATATATTTTTCCTTATATTTGTGTCATATGTAATCAAGGTTGATCATACAGTTTGACTCATACTTTAAAAGAGCGTAGAGCTCTAAGCACTTTACCAAATTTTTCACTGACACTAAACAAAAAATTGATCATAACAAATATAATTTCTGGCACGGAGGTCAGAGGAACACGGAAAATGCTGAGTTTTGAAAAGGCCACGAATAAGCTCCCCCTTTGACATTAAATGAGGTTGCTTCTATTAAGATTGACCCGATCAATGTGTCAAATGTGCAATAAGATAAATTTCATTTGCAAAATATTTTACAAAAGTCTCCCAACTTCAAATCGAAATAAAAATAATAAAAAAAATACCAACAAACTTAAGTTAATAATAAGTAAACAATTGTTTGCCACTAAACAACTTACTTGTCAGCCCTGTCAGAGAAGAGCGTCGCCCTAAGTCAAGACTAGCAAATCGTGACAAATATGACCCAATGATCCTTCATTATTCAACCATCCAATATGTATATAATGTAGGTATGTACCTATGTATGTGCAACTAAACCAAACGATGTTGTTTTCTTCAAATGCTGACGATGTCTCATTCTAATTTTTTTTCTTCCATTTTTTTATTTTATTTATATCTCATTTGAATGCTTGCAAACCAGTTGCTAAATCCGTGGTTCCCTATAAACTCGATGGTCCAAGCATGAAAACACTTCTTTGGCGGTGGCTGCTACGCGATGCGGCTGCGCGGCCGGGTGTGCGGCACGGCACAGCGCCGGCGTGGCAGAGAAGAAGGAAAAAATTAGGCCAACCCATCGACAAAGAACCTTACAAATAAACGAGGTATCGAAGTTGGGCTGCCTGCCGCCGTCGATTGCTTAAATCGCTTCTGGCTTTGATTCGTTACGGTTTTCACTTTTTTTTTCATGCAATTGTTGTTGTTATTGCTGATGCTGTTATTCCTCGCGGTGTGTTCCTCTGCTCCTAGAGAGGTCTCCTCCTTGGGTGATGGTGAATGGGTTCATGTTTCATCTGTGCGGTTGTGCGCGATGGATTCGATTCTTTTACTCTTGTTCATTGTCTCTTGGAGCGTCCATTACGCTGAATGGGGCAATCTCTGACACGAGTTTTGTGTACCTATACTTGTTGTGTTCAATCGAAAGTGAACATGGGAATTCTGCAAGATTGTTTCTGGAACAGATGAACTGAATGCAGGAGGTCAGCAAGCCATGTGGGGATGGAAACACGTTCTTGAATCAGAATAGAACATGACTGGTTGTTGACTCAATGAACACAGGGTTATAACGTTATATAAGTTGTGTATCTAGGTACAAGTATTGGGAAATAATTTTTAATTACTTTTGAAAATTGTGAATGGAATAAAATACAACTAAAGCATTTAGAGAGAAGGAAGGTCTTTATAAAGAGCAATCTTGTTGAACTTTCAATACGTAAATAATTTTTAACAATTGACAAAGAACAACAAATAATTACAAGTTGTTTGGTTTCAACTTGTGATTTGATTAGGAAGGCAGGGCAAGCGATTTGGATCGAAAGGCTTATATAAATATTATATTATATTATATTTATTACATTATTAAATGAGATTGTTTTTTAGTCGACGCACGTATGTAAGTAAATATAAAGTGGTGTATCTACACAAGATCATAAGGGCATTGTCCGGTGTGGCACACTTAATGGAGCGGCACTCAGATTTGTGTGCAAAATGTAAAATTCCTTTTTAATTTGTATGGGTAAAGTAAAGCCCTAGAGGTGCCGGGCGGAACGAACTCTACACATCAATAAATTGTGCTTTTTTATTTTTACCTCCAAGTGGTAACCATCGGATATCGGTCTCGTTCATCCGGACTTGACTTGCTAAACTAATAGTGCGAGTGTTGAACAAAAGGCAAAAAAAGCAACACTATAATATTCTGTTGGAAATGATTGGTTGTTAAATTCTGCTGAAGTCTTGGACGAGCCTATCAGATATCAGAAGAATGGTGTGTGGCGGATGAATTTAGCCTTCAGCAACGGTGCCCTCAACAGTCTCGAAGACAAGAGTGTTCCCCTCCCACTTAAGCCCTTCTCGTTTTATCAATGCGCCAGCGGAGGGACTCCCTAGATGAAATCAACAGTGACAGTTCCACTCAGACTGAACCACTTAGTGAACACCTTATACGAGCTACTACGACATATTCGGAGCTCAGACCCATAATATATAATCCGGCTCCCCGCTCTGATGCAACCGAACATTTAGCGGAGGCTCTAGACTTCTACAAAGCAGAAATCACCACTATCCAAGAAGTGCGACGAGATGTGCTGGGCAAAAGAAAACTGAAAGGCTGCGACCTCTACTATGGTGACTGTTAACGACCACAAAAAAAGGCAGTGTCTTTTTCTATATGAATTTGTTGCTAGAGACAGACGTAGGCAAGAAGTCTGGAGCTTCAACTATGTGAACAGGGGCCTCACGAAAATTAGCATCAAGGCTAAATTCGCCATCATTAGCCTGATATACATACATGCTCTCACAGAAAAGAAAGATGACGACACCAAGAACGAGTTTTCCGAGCTCCAAGACAAGACATATGAGCAATGCCGAAGCTATGACTTAATATCGTCTTGGGTGATTTAATGCTTAATTGAGAAGAGAAGACGTCTTTGGTGGACAAAACGTTGTGGTAGGTAGAACGCAGTTCCCACATCTCAATATACACAAAGGGGCATGGCGAATTCCTGGTCAATCAACCACCAACCAGATTAACCACATTGCGATCAACGCAAGGCAGTCATCCAGTATCAATAATGTCCAAACGTTCCGAGGAGCTAACGTTGACTCGGACCACTACTACCTCGAGGAAATTTGACGTGTATCGCGACCTTTTAAATAGTCCTATACCGCCAAATTCAAGTATCGAGAACTAATGGAAGAATTTCCCGGAAGCCATTAGAAATTCCTCTTCTGACATGCTGGGCTTAGCAGGACCACTACAGCAAAACCTCTGGTTCGATGAAGAATGCTGGCAAGTACATGCAGCCAAACAACAAGCATACAAAGCGGTTCCGCCTAGAAGAACCAGAGCTGCTCACGAGCTCTACGAGCAGAAGGATAAGGAACACAAGCTTCTAAGAAGGAAAAAGAAAGAGCATGAGAAGTGCACGATCGAGGAATTAGAGGGATGCCATTGCAGGAATGAAGTTCGAAAGTTTTATCAAAAAGTGAAAAGAACCTCCCAGGGTTAGAAGAACTGAACAGAAGCCTGCAAGGATGATAAAGGGAACATCGAAGTAGAATCGCAGTTGGTGCTGAGGATATGGAAAGGAAAAATAACTTTGGCAAATTGTATAACGGTGATGACGAACTGGATTCCACTACCATGCAGATTGCATCATTCAACCTGGACGACGACGTTGGCCCACAATTCCGTCCACCCGATCTCGACGAAGTAGAGATAGCTTTATCTAAACTTAAGTCCAATAAAGCTGTTGGAGCTAATGGCCTGGCGGCTGAGCAATTAAAAGCGGCTGGCGATGAATTGGTTAGGAGTATTCAACAGCTCATCTGCAAAATATGGTCGGAGGAAAGCATGCCCGATGAATGGAACGTCAGCATTGTTTGCCCTATCCTCAAGAAATGTGATCCTCTGGAATGCACCAACTACACAGACATAAAGTCTTTTTAATATCGCCTGTCGTACTTGATGAACGCCTGCAGCCATTCGTCAACAACCTGATAGGTCCATATCAGTGTGGTTTTAGGCCAATGAAGTCCACCATCGACCACATATTCGCACTTCGGCAGATCTTGGAAAAAACCCATCAAGATTTTCAAATCGATACCCACTACCTTTTCATCGATTTCAAGGCCTCGTATGACAGCATTTATAGAGACCGCATCCCTGCCAAACTCGTCCGTTTGTGTAGGATGACGATGGAGTATGCACGCTGCTCCATCAAAGTCGGCAAAGACCTAACCGATACCTTTGATGTTTAAAAAAGGTTTTAGGTAGGCAAGGCGACGCACATTCATGCGACTTCTTTAACACACGTCAATACTAGAGGCACAATCTTTCAAAAGTCTGGCCAACTACTCGCTTACGCTGACAAAATTGACATAATAGAACAAAACGTGATGTCAGTAATGCTTTCGTGAATATTGAGAAGGAAGCCAAGGGTTAAACGGTGAAGGAAAGCAAGATGAAATATATTCTGTCAACAAGAAAGGACACCCAACATACAGGTCTTGGACAGAACGCCACTATAGACAGCCATCATTTTGAGGTGGTAAGAGACTTTGTCTACCTAGGATCCACTATAAACTCAGCGAACTATATCAGTGCTGAGATGAAACGAAGAATTACTCTTGCCAATCTCTATTTCTGTGGGCTAAGAAGGCAATAAATTGAGGAGCAAAGCCATCTCGAGCAACTGAACTGTCACTTATCATCCCGAGTTAAAAAAAATTTTGCATACAATATTTGCGATTCAAATAACTGCTTATGGAATAATGAATTACAATAAAAGACGAAGAAAACAATGCTGAAACAAAATTTATCTGAATAATTGCAAAATAAGAATTTTGATGAAATGGAATTCACTTAAGATGGGAATACGAATATTTTTTAAGTGTTTTTAAATCAGCTTATTTGTTCAAATCTTTATCATGGGTAGTATCGTTTAATAGTCTTCAAACCTATCAAGAGCATATAACACAGACTAGTCAACGTTAACCTAAGATAAGTATGTAGAAAAGAATCAGTAGCTCATGTTTTTTAATCGCTTCAGATTAATAGAGCTTCAAAAGTGATATTTGGTGAATAAATTTTGATTGGTATCTTAAAACTAAAATACAAAAAACTCCAAACCTAATCCCAATTATGGTCAAGAACCCCATTATCACTCACATCGATAACAAAGTAATCAAAAAAGTTACAAAACGAAATCAAAAAATGCAAATTTTCATCCGATTTTTCAGCTTACCATATCGCTTTGCATTTTAATATAATCACAATAAAGTTTTAAACTTCAAAAATTTACAAATCAAGGAAGAGAAAATGAGAAAAAAGAGATAAAACACAAAGAAATAACTTAAGAAAAAAATATTTTATTGCTATAATAACCGAAATGTAAGCGTTGATTCTTCATATTATTATTATGGGTTCCTAAGTTTTTACCCCAAAGACACTATTTACATAACTTATATCTGTGCTGTGGCAGGTATTGTACTTTAGCTGACATATGCATACTGATGTCCGGCTGATGGCAGGTGAATGAGTAAAGTGCCGGGAAAAAAGTCTCAAACATAAAAAAACCCAAACAAAAAAAAAACACGGAATTCGCTATGGAGCACCACCTGGAAGAAGAACTGTGTAACTTCTGCGCGCTGCGCTCACGATGGACATTCACTCACAGCTCACTTTGTATTCCTTAAGTCGAAGTACGTGCCATCATATACGCGTCCATTCAGAGTTCAGTAATTCATAAGAATCCACAATTTATGCCATTTGCCACTAAGTGCCAGCTATCAGTCAGCGTGCTAGAAGCACCAAAGCCAGGCATCAAATAACACATAAAAAATTATTTAAATACCGTTTTTACCGATTAACAAATTGATATTCAAAAAAGCCAATAAGACGTAGCAGCAGCAAAAAAATAAGAGAAAAAAAATAAATTTCACGTGTTCGGCATACTTATGGCCGACCGGCAATGAAGTAGCCAGGAATCGAGTACACGCTTCAGACGCTTTAAAATGCAACAACACTGCAGTATACTTGAACTTTACACACAAATACTCCTCGTTTCATTATCATTTTAATTATTTATTCTTTTGTGTGAGCGTGAAGAAGCAGTGTTAATGGTTTTGCACCTATTTGGTTGGATTTCTTGATTGTGATACGATTCGAACAAGGACAACGTTGGGCGCCATTTAAAAGGCATTTTAATAAAGAGCCTATATATGTAAGCCTGCACAACTGCGCAACGGTTTTGGGACGCATCAACACTATAAACAGACAACGGGTTTATTGTTGTTTATATTGGGGCCAGTGAGAGATGATGTCTGGGACGTGATTTATTTTTGGAAATTCACTTATAAAAGGCTTGACCTGCAATGGAAAAACAATAAGGACCAGATTGTTGAGATGATTGATGATTGTTGTAGTTTTTTTTAAAGCACTTAATCTCGGTCAATGAAAGTTTTTATTGACTAGGTGATGTATTGGAATTCTTACAGTTGATGTGAGTGAAAATAATTAAATACTCTAGCTGTTCAAGTGATGAAGTTTTTGTTTAAAAATCATGGTGATCATGTGATAATACAAGACCTTGTAAGACCTTAGTAATTAAAGTCGAGATGTTATGATTAATATTAAACAAAAATACACAAACAACATTGAATGTTTCCGTTTTATCAAAAGTAGGTTTAGGTAGGTAGGTACTATGTATTGTATATGGCAAGTTGTGCATTGGTTAAAATCTAACTCATGAGTTTGATTAAACTATTCATAACGATGAAAAGACAGACGTCGATCTCTGTCAATAAGAGCTTAAATGGCTGGATCAAATTTTCTTTTAACTTGCTATATTTATTTTGATGAGAACTAAAAATAACAGGAGATACCTACCTGGCATCCATTTTTTTAGCAATTTAACAACTTTTTTTTTACAAATGGCTTTTTTTGATGAAAATCTTTTTTTCCGAAAAATGGTTATTGATGGTAACTACCATACTTATTATTTATATTTTCGATTTTCGATTTTATAGGTATCAACTATAAGTAATTTTAATAGTTTTCAATATTTTAGCGACTGTGGGGACCTGTAACTGTCAGTAAGGATTTGTTCATTTAATATTAAGACTTGACAGAGTCTACAATCTTTCAGTCTTAGAATATCCGTTGAACAGAACGGACGTTTCTGAGTCAGTCTTAGGATATCCGTTGGACTGAACGGATGTGTCTATGTCTAAGCCAATCTTAGAATACCTGCCAAACCGAACGGACGTGTCGGTATCAGTCAGTTGTAGGATAGCCTACTGATTAGGCGGACGCAGCTGGATGGACCCCATGCTACTACAGCTCCAAAAAAAAAAATTATAATATTCTACCGAAATTTTCGATTTTAAAAAAATAATTCCAATGTTTGTTTAAAACTCAATGTTTCGAAAATAACTCAGTCGATTTCAATTCAATTTTTTTATAAATTATTATAAGTCAAACGCTGAAAACCATGGTTCTAGAACTTAAATTTTGCAAAATATGGAAGATAAATGCACCAACTTCCCAATAAAACTAAAAGAATTTGCTTAAATGATCATCTGATCATTGATTTTTCTTGTTTTTATTAAGATTTTTTTTTATTTTTTATTTTTTGAAAATTAAAAGTCCTAGAGCCATCCGGTTTTCAGTCCTTGACAACAAATTGATAATATTATTGAATTTCAAAACCAAAAAATAATATGTTTATTTAACTCTTTTTGTGTTGAACATATTTATTTAAATTTATTTGTAATTGTTTTTTTAAATTTTATGTTGGAAACAACAGTTTTTAACACCTGATGAAGGGAGGGGCGTAATGGACACCCCTCCTACATAATTTTTTTTACTGTATCAACTTATTCTACACGTTCTATCTTTTTGTCACACCTTAGGCGATGCCCCTGTCCATCGAATTTACCTTTTCTATAATTTCTTTGAGCACAGGTGGGCTTTCATCATTCCCTATTACTCGCTCTACATGGGAGCAAATAATCCGCAACCAAAATCTCGAATTAATAAATATATAAGTAAGAATAAGGAAATTTAATATCTTGTTTTTCATAATCTCGCAATTACAAAATCTCGCTTTTGACATTCTCGCATTCACACCTCGCACAAAATCCCGCAAAGTTCGACAAAAATCTCGCAAACTAAAATCCCACAAATCAAAATTTCGCAAATCAAAATCTCGCAAATTTGAATCTCACGTCAGCAAACGTATTGCTGTGTGTTTTGCACTGGAAAATAAAAATCCTGCTAACAGAAAATAAGAACTGGGAAAACGAAAAACTTTTTTCAACTTTTACTGTTAAAAATTATTTTTAACAATTAAAATATTTAACGTATAACTTTTTATAGTTGAAGGCCAAATACGGAAATAAATGCAATTTAAACGTGACATATCGTCGCCCTCGCCCTAGTATTGAAGTGCCGTATACGCCATTTTTACATTTTTGGGAAATCGCGTTTAAATGTTTGGAAGTCTATTTCCAAAAAACTAACCGCTGGCATTTTTTGATTTTTTAGTATGATATATAGTTAAGAATCTTTTATACAAAAGTTAATGCACATCTGATACTCTTTTAGTTTTCAAAATATTAAATTTTTTGTCTAAAATGAGTTTGCTGTATACGCCATAAAAATCAGAAGTTTCTTTTCTTCATACACATAATGTACGTCAAAAAATACAATAAAATCCTATGTAAAAAGAAATATTTTTCTTGCTAATGGTGTACGTGCTTTTCTATGCACATAAGTCAAAACAATACTGAATATACATTTGAAGTTTTATGACGTACGTTGCAGGATAAAATGTAGGTCATATACGACAAAACAATTCTTAACCAAATATTTGCGTTAAATGTATTGCAAATTTGACGCTTTCGTTAAATGACATACATTGGCCAATTGGCCAATACCAATTTTTGGCGCTTACGTTAAAGCAATACCTGAACTTGATGATTTTGATGGATATACGTCAAAACCATTCTGAATATCTTAGCAACGAAAAGAGATAGGAAAAAACGGATAACAGATTTGAAAAGAGCACCCCCAAAAACAGACTGTATACCCAGTTCAAAAAATGCAATTTGGCGTATACGGCCCTTCAATAGGTACTAGGGCGACGATAATATTACTCAACAACTGGTTACACAATCTCTTTGTTCTCTCCCGTTTTTTTGACAATACCTAATTGAAAAATAAACAATTATGGATCTCCCTAACCAATGCGAAACATTCGCTGACGACAGTTTTTTGTTGTTGTTTAGCATTATGTAGCTGCCATATTTGGTTTGGTTTGGGAGAGCCATAATGTAGATAGGCACTGGACTTATATAATTATATAATTTGCAGAGGGGTATAGGAAATCTCGAAAAATTTAATTGTATTGCATTAAATACCTAAATTTTTTAAATCAAAATCTCGCAAATTAAAATCTTGTGTGAGATTTTAATTTGCGGGATTTCATTATTGCGAGATTATGAAAAGTGGGATTTTTTATTACGAAATTTTGAAAAGTGTGATTTCATTATGCGATGTTTTGAAAGCGAGATTTTAATTTGCGAGGTTTCGTAACCAACGCGCTCAATCTCACATTCTTTTAAAAATCTTGTAAAAGGAAGTCTCGGAAATATAATCCTTCTCTTCATAATCTCGCAATAACAAAATACCACTTTTAACAATATCGTACAACATCTCGTCATCAACCGAAATCTCGCAATTTAAAATCTCTCAAATCAAAATTTTGCAACCTCAAATCTCACGGAAACATATCACTCTCAGTTTCATTCTAAAAATAAAAATCTTCCGGACAAAATTTTACTGTTTTCAAAGACGAATTTTTACAACTGAAAAATAAGCCCGAAATAACAATTGTAGGCCTTTTTCGAAATCGTCTAATCAATGTCAATTTAATCGTCAAATAATAATCGTCATTTTTTTAAGCAGATTGCAATCGTCCTGTCTTGCACAAAATTAGTCCTATGAACGTTATTCAATTCACTCGCAAACGCATCAGATAACGTTTTCGATCATGTGACTTTAGCAGTTTGCGTTTAGGAACATTCTGCAAATGCATTTTTGACGCAGATGACTTTTTCTAAAACAGTCGTATTTTCTATGTTCTCTTTCTTGTTTTATGAATTAGTATAAGCAGGTTGGCACTCGATTTAATTGGCAAAAATAAAGAAGTCTCGCAAAATTTGATGGCATTACAAATATAAATTTTGCTAAAAGGAATCTTACCAATTCATCTGTGCATGGTTTAAGTTTGCGAGATTTTGATATAAAAATTGTTGCATCGCAATTAAATTGTGTGGGATTTTAATTTGGGAGTTTTAAATTTAAATTTTCAAGAGATCGTATTCATAATAACTCCAACGGCCTTTTCCCTGAAGAGGTTTGAAGTCGACAGTGCAGTAGTTCAAAACAAAAAAAGAAATACTTAAGTTTGGTAAGTAATTATTATAAGACAAATATGAAAAATCCTTGACTTACGGAGTAATATCTTGCGGTTTTCGCTTACCTTTTCTGTTTTTCACATGAAAATGTTGATTTTTACTCTCAAAAGCTATTCCATTGTATTCAATTAAGGTGTGGTGTATTGAGTTTTCCAATCTTATTATATTTGCTATTTTTAAATGTGAATTTACGAATACATGAGAAATGCGATAGTTTCGAGTCGATATTGGTAGGTAACTTTCGTTATCGAATTGCTCTTACTAATGAAATCGTAGAAGGTATTCCTTTCTATATTATACTTACCATTCTTTTTCATTTTCATTTGTCTTCACATAATAGACACAATAGACAGGCATGTTTTTAAACCTCTCACTTGTTGTGCCTAAACTGTCGCAGACAGGTACCTACTCTATTTAAGAGAATTGGAATATGTTTTTGTTTTCAAATGAAATGTCCATACAAAGTAGAATCGCCCATAATACCCTCCCTCTAAAGTCATTTCAATCATTTCCTTATCGGTTCGACAAAAGTGTTACAATGCGAAATGAAATTCCACATCATTATCGACGCGAACCATCCACAATGGCCAGTACCACTTATAAATGCGCATAAACGTGCTGCACTCCATAGCAACATGTCTCACACAAAATAAAAACACAAAACCTCCAAAACCCCTTTATAGTATAGACAGCCACTGAAATAAGAAAGTGCACCTACGCCCCGAATATGCAGTGATTCCCATATACACTTGTCCGAGTCCGCTCTTTACCTTGTACACCCGCAACAATCACGAGGCGATGGCAAATAGTCACACACAGATACCTACTACATACACATACAAACTTACAAACATTCACAGTTAGGCAATAAATTCAGTGCACCAGCCAAACTATTTGCTATTTATCTACGGCCAAGATGCAGCACGACCAACAAATCGTTCTTGGCCAATCCAATCCAAAAACAAAAAGAAAAGAAAATTCAAAGAAACTAAGACCATAAAAGACCTGCTCGCGCAATGGTAATAGCCAAAGCGAATGTGACGTTTCTTCCCGCCGGGCTGCCACCATCATCCACCAGCCACCGCAATGTCAGGAGCTATGAGGCTATGACTCGGCCCAACTGTCTTAGTTCGGCAACCCAGTGTTGTACAGTCAGTCATTCAGTCAATTCTATAGACTTGAAGCCGGGCTAGCAGCCGGCGCGCGGTGAAGTGGCGCAGGGAGTAAGTGAAATTTATGAAGCAGCCTCCGCTTCTAATCAGATGAACAGTCTTCCAAAGACGATCGTTGCCGGACAGATGAATGCAGTAGAGGAGTCGAATGCGGTGCGGTGGATTGTTTTAGTTCAGTTCACCATAAGACGGGACAGTGGAAGACAGCCGCGCGAAGATAATCAGTAACCAGGCAGGGCGGCGGCAGGTTGCTGTTGCGCATTCACACAGCCAGCGCCTTGCACAATTCTGCAACAAGAACGAACCAAATCGACTAGGAGTGATTTATTTGTCCAAGAAGCCTGTCAATTTTCTCCTGGTTTATCTTTTCGAAAGATTATGTCTTATTAGCTTGAACAGTGAGTTTGATTAGTTAATTTAATAAAAATACACTTGGCTCTGCTCTTACAACTTATACTAGAATTATTTTATTTTTTTTTAGTTTGCTTTTAATATGTCCCTGAGGCGGGAATATACAAATCTAGTTATTTAAATCCCGATTCTTCTTTTTGAATTAGAATGTCAGACTAGAACTGATAATGGTGAAAGTATAACTGCTCAATGACCATTTTTCTTCGTCAATATAGGGACTGGATTGGATATCTGTGTCAAAGAGGGGTGCCTGCCAATTAGACAAAACTCGTTTAACAAATCCTTCTCCAAAATTATTAAACATCAAAGGAAGTTAGAAATGTCCATGAGTATGCCCCAAGGGGTGTTGGCTATTGTTAAAATGATTAAACACAAGCGAGCGTAGGTTAAAAACTCTGTACGTCTAATTGTTGTGGTTCTGCAAATTGACCACAACCCTAATCTTCTCATTGAGGCAAATTCTTGGAAATGCCAAATAAATTTGCCATTTCAAGTCGAAACTCAACATTTATTCCTTGGAGATAGTTGAGCTCGAGATATTAGGAAAACTGATCTGATATTAGTACGAAATTTGTGAATGACTCCACTGAAGTATTTCAAACATTTGACTATGAAATGCGTTATCATGTGATTTTCGTTAATCTTGCTCGGAGCAGGTTGTACGTAGCGTAGGCGTCTACAAGAAGAAATCTATTTTAAACAAAGTATAAGGACGATTGCGCCTACAAACGTTCCATCGCAAAATTCTTCTAGATGCTAATATAAAACAAAAGTTTCCATGGGCCAAGGCAAAACGTCAAACTATTAATATAGTTACAACTTTGAAACATTTAGGTAAGAAATTCATCAACCTTGGAGTAAACACTATAGCCCCACACGAAAGATATCTTAGAGGACATCCGATAAGGAGCTATTCCAGAAGACCGCAGCTAGTTTAGTTTGACGAAAAAAATCAGTTCAAAGCTCCTAACGCGTTAGACCTTAGACGAAATGCTCTAAGTAGCCACCTTGCCTCTTTTTTTCAACTGTGCTTTTTTGCCTCCACTTTACTTAAAGAATTTTTGAGTAAATTGCTTTGATTTAATTGTTGTGCTCAAAAAAGGGGACTTTGACACCCTCTATATGTTTCAAACTTAATTTGAGAGAATTTCACCTGTAACAAAAAATATTCAGAGCTAGAATATGAACATTTTAATTACTTTTTCCTTTCCCACCAATAGGAAAATCTATATACAAATAGGATCAAGGGAATTTTGTTGTAGACACCATTTTCTCAAAAAGTAGATCCCACCGATTTCGATAATAAGCTCATTTTAGTTAAATAATCTGCTGATCGAAGGATCGAAGTAAGAAAACAGCTCAAGGCTCGAATTGCAGCTACTCCAGCAACAGGCAGAAGAAACGAATTATTCTGCGTGCCACTTGAAGTTGAGAGAAGTTCACCGTAACGTGCCACGTGATTAGTGTAACTATATCAACGCATTGGCAACAGAAAGAGAAGAGACCGCAAGTAGGTGTAACAATAAGACTGTTTACAGAATTACCAAAGAGTTTACAGGTGTCCAAAGCTCTAAACAACACTTTGTAAAAGACATAGAAGTTTCGGATGAGGACCAACTCAAAAGGTGGAAGTAACATTGTACTGCAGTTTTAAACCGCTTTTTCACCATTGAAGTCAATCTAACATCCAGTGATGCGTCCACCAATTCTCTAATACGCACAGTATCCTCCAGTAGAGAAGAAATCTTAACCGCAATCAGAGCAATCAAGAACAACAAAGTGGTTGCACCTGACGATATTCCCGCTGAGCTCTTACGAGCAGCACCAACAATATCTCGTGAGCTTCTGGACCACTTTAGCACCTGGATCAACATCAAACAGTGCGTGTTTGTTCACCACTTCATCTGGCTGTTCATCAACTTTGAAAAGGCGTTTGACAGTGTCAATAGATAAATTTATCTGGCTTACTTTGGACAGGAAAGGCATTCCAGGTAAATTGATTGCTATTAAATATAAAGGCTACGTATATGATAGATCCAAATGTCAAGTTCTGCATAAATGAAGGTTTTCAGAGGAGTTTGAAATCCAAAGTTGAGTTATGCAGGGTTGTTTACTGTCACCAATACTATTCCTGTTGGTAGTAAGTGATGTGCTACAGGCAGCTTAGTCCACTGCAAATGCAGGAATACAGTGCAATCTGCAATCATACCTAAAACATCTGAACTACGCGGAGGTCATATGCTTACTCTACCATAGAATCATGGATCTCCATAAAATGACAACAAAGGTGACTACGATTTTTCCACTCCGATCCGTGCTTCTTACCGGCTGTAGCAATTGGAAAGTAACACCCGCTGTCAGTGTCACAAGAAAGCTGAAACCGTTTGTGAATAGATGTCTGCGGAACATCTTGAAGATATTCTGGTTTTACCGTATATCCAATGATGAACTTCATGCGAGGACAGGTCAGGAAACCATCGACTCTATAAAACGAAATCGTAAGTGCTAGTAGATTGGACATACGCTTCGAAAAGGTCACGAGTGCATTGCGAGTCAAGAGATGCAATGGAACCCTCTCACGCAGCAAGGACGACCTAGAAGTACTTGTCGAAGAACCGTTGAAGAGCAAGGAGGTAGCTTCAGAAACCGTACACGATGGTGCGTAGGAGTAGTGGAGGCCCTATGCCTCGCAAAGGGAATCTCGCGGACGTAACAAGTCCGAAGACCTAAACCCAAAACACTGCTGATCACTGTAGATATTTAAAAAAAAAGTTAAATTTAAAAATTTAAAAAATCGTGTTTTATAAATTCCAAACATTTTCTAGCTGGAACTTCAAAAAATGTTGATGGTATCAAATTTTGACACAGCAGGAGGGCGAGGCTAGTCAAAGACAAACGGACTGAGAAATCCACTTTCAAACCAACTCAGAAGTTATTAGAAACAAGGACTTAGTGATAAGTATTTGGGACTGACTCTAAATACAAAGCTCGCTTTAAGACCGAGAGCCCACGGCACATTTTGGGTTTGAGTGAAAGCTAAAATTAAGTATAGGCACCGAAAGGTTCATTAAAGGTTATTGAAAAAATCAAAGCCTTGCAGTCCACAACCAGGGCCTTAGTTATGAAACAGCTCGTCGTAAAAAAATATGAATGCAACTTCGAGGGTTATTGTGTTATCCGAAATTGGTTTTCATCCATCCCTAGATAAGCTTATCAGATCACAAATCAGGAAATCCGAGACCATTTGAGTGTATAGTTCCCCTGCCAGACCGTTTAAAAAATTCAAAATTCTGAGTGGAAAAAGGTATTCTTAAACAGTCTGGCAGGGTTAACAATATACTATAATGATCTCAGATTCCGTGATTTGGAATTCGAGGAGCTTGGAGGGAGGGGTTAAAAGCAATTTACGCTAGCTAAATTACCCTCGAGGTTGCATTCATATTTTTTTCTCGATGGAGGACTGCAATACTTTGATTTTTTGAACAGTCTTTAATGAAGCTTTACTTAATTTTTTGCTATCAATCACACCCAAAATCTGCTATGGGCGCTCTAAGCTCTAAGTCTATTTCTGGCAACAGATACAGTCCGTAGCAAAACGAGCGTCGAAGGTAACAATGTCATTAAGCTGATTGGTGGTGAATGTAGCGAAGGCATCAGATGTCATGTAGTTTAGAAGATGGTAGCAGTGCAAAGACACATGGCTTTACGTGTTGATATAACTCTTACCGAATGGTGTCGGAACCAGCCATCCGTATGGTAGTAAAAGTTGCTCCCATCGATCTCCTAGCGGCAGAAAGGAATACTTCTAGGAAAATAACATGAGACGATGAGCGTTGGAGCTCAGAAAGCAGATGATGATGGATGGCGAGGCTGATCAGGAAATTGGCTGCCAGTATGGGAACTCTCCAGCAGACGATGTGGAGCATACTGTTCTCGCCTGCTGTAGTGGGGAACCCAAAGGACTATATCTGGAGCGAAGTATCAGCATCATTATGCCAGACAACATAGTCGAAAAGATGCTGGCCAGCGATAAAAACTAAAGCCAAGTCTGCCTCAATGCAGAAAAATTCTCGGAGGAAAAAAACGAAAACCTCGAAACAGAGTGAGTCCAAATGGATGTACAACTAGAGTCCATCTGAAGTAATCCAAAGAGTGGTACCAGGGTCATCAACTGAAGGGTGAATCGTTCACAAAGGGACATTTAATGCAAATAGAAGACCTCCCTACGGTACAATCAACATACCTTAAGCATTTTTTGCCATCCAAAGGAAAAACAAGTTATAAAAATTAAAGGACAGAGAAACTTATCGGATAATTCATGACCTCTCGCACAAATGCCTTCTTCACGACTGATAAGATTAACAAACGTGAGATACGCATTATATTTGTATGAGAGTTGATGCTCCATGGTGCTATTTCTGAAACATCAAAGGTTTTTAAAGTTTAGATACCATTTTTTTTTCCTGTTTCAATCTTTCAGGAGGCAAGATTAGGAATCCGATGAACCAAGTTCATCGAATTTTGTTTGTATTAAAATCAATTTTAACAAAACATCCATTCATAATCATAAAAAGAAGTATTTTTTGAAGTCACTAATAAGAGTTTAATTATGCTGTAGGAGCAGGAACTTAAGTGAAAGAAATTTAAAGAAAGTGAAGCCAACAAAAATTCCATCGTTTTTAGAATCACCTAGCCACTAATAGGTTCTATGTTGATGTTGCTATAAGATTGTTCATCTTATTCTTTGCCTTTCACAATTATTACTGAGTGCTTTTCAATCTAACTTGTTATGTTTCTTCAGTGTTTGAATAGTCATGTACTATTTCCTGTTTAACAGAACAGCTCAATGATGAGACGTGTCTTACTTGGTATTATTGCGAGTGCAATATCTAAGATGAGATATTAAACAATCAAACATGACCTATCGCTATCATGGACCAAAAAGGTGTCTTTTTCTACCGAACTTAGCATTTAAGCACAATAACCCGCGTTTTCATTACTATGCATTATACAACAAAACCTTTTTCTCTCTTATCAAAATGTCACACTTCACTCAAGTCATTTAATTCACCTAAATCAGTTAATAAAATTTTAATACCACATCAACTTCGAACTAAACGTAAGAACATCATAATTAATCGTCCTTATCGAAGAATTTACATCCCATTTCTGCAGCATCCTTATGCCATCAGTATAAAGCAAACTCCACCAGCTGATAACGCGATTGTATGTACAAGACTGCAGATGCAAATCCAGTTTTAATTACGGTACACATCAGAGAGGTCTCTCTCACAACAAGGTTCGGGCGGAATATTTTTGCCGTCATTACAATACCAGCATGGTGACTTCCTGATGCTGAAATACGGCACCGTGCACTCAAATTTACTTTTATCTGAAACCCATTGGGAGTAACAAATTTCATCAGATACCGTTCGAGGCTATTGCTTTCCGTCTTCTGCATATCTCGTGTTTTGCTGTTGTTTGTCTGCCAAGGCATATCGCGGTGTCTCAATTTCATTTCCAATAATAATTTTTTTCAAAAACAAAAAAAAACACAAGTCAGGAAGGCCTTAATTGCGATTTTAGCAGCACTTTTTTCCTTCAACAACCAACAGGCCCACCGCACCAGCAGCAGTGGCCAGCAAACACAAATGACACAATATAACCACAAAAGTATCAGGAAGGACCATGAAATAGCCATTACCATGTTGGTGACTCTTAAACGCCATTGCTTATTGTTTGGAGAAAATACGCTGCAAAATAAAGTAGATTTTAAATCTTGGTATGTATACCATGCTATCTGGGTAGCCTAGCTATCCAGCATCTCAGTCATCGCAGACACAATAGATAATCGCTTAGATAAGATATTCGCTGCAAAAATATGCAAGAGTATACACCAGTATCTGCGTTTTATTTTATGGCGTTTATATTCTATTCAGCACCTAAGCGCTAAGCCCCTTAGCCTCGAAATGGCCGCTTAATGGTGTGGTCAGGTGATAAAAAAATAAGAAACACACACAACTTTCAGACAGTGATATGGATATGGAAATAATCTTTCTAGTGTGGTTGGTGCCAGTGCTAGTCTGCCAGTGCCAGGCCTGGAACTTGAATTGGCCTCTGGGATATATGAAATATACTATTTTTCAATGAGTTATTCAGGTCGTGTGGTGGATAGAGGATAGTGTTTCTTCAAGTGAGCCTTTGCCGTAGGTAAAGTGAAGGTGACAGGTGTCGAAAAGGCTACTGGTATAGTTTTCAGCCATACCGTGAGACAGGTGGATATGAGAGTTTTGGAAATATACGAAAACAATAAAATAAAATTTGGCAATAAATAAATATTGGTACGTAATGGTATGAAGCGAGTCTTAGCAAAAATAATACTTTTCCCTCAAATTTCATTCCCATTCAGTTTTGTTTCTACCTCAAGTTAGTGCATATGACCTTTTAAACTCTGATGTAAGGTTGTTTCGCTTGTTTTTAATTTCAAAATGTTGACAGCGTAGTACCTCGTCGCATAATGGTTAGTACGTTGGACTGTCATGCCCAAGGGGTGGGTTCGGGTCCCAGCCACTGCCTCCGTTTTAAATAGAAGTGTTTTTTGCGAGGTACTGCCCCTTGTGAGGAACTGACAAACCCTCCAAGAGTAAGTTTACTTGTCACGAATAAGTGCTTCTCATCTAGCCGTTCGGCCTCAGCAAAAAAATTCTAGGTCCCCACCATTCCACATTCCCACTCCAGTCACTAGGACCTGGTTCTCCACGAGCTGTTGCGCCCAGAACATTATAAATGCCTACATACTTGATACGTTTAAGTCTTATGCATATCAAAATTGGAGTTATTAAGAAAAATTTTCATTATTTAAAGAGATCCCAACATATCAAGTTTGAATTATTAAAACACGAAACCATGTTCGTAGAATTTTTACTAAAAAGGATGGTATTTTACAAAAACTGTTTCACTATTTGTATTTTAAACAAAAAAACAAATAATTAATTTTTTTTAATGTAATTGCTAGAGAGTTAATTTTTTTTTTGTTTACTCAAAATGGTTAATGTTGATAAGAACTTCCCTTCAAAGCAGTCCACACAAGAAAAAATTTAAATAGTCTAACATTCAAATCCGAAAGTCAAGTGAAACCTTGAATTTACAAAAAAAATCCATAAACAAGGATACTATTGTTGAACCAACAATTATGGAACTTATCACAAGTGCTAAAAACATTCAAAGTAACACTGCAAATTGCAAGCAATAAGAAAACATACTTATCTAATTTTATTATTATTTACATAGATAACCACGTTCTCATGTATATTATGTACATTGTACGTACATATAGAATCTTATCATTTTCTGCAAAACATTTTTAAATAAACAAATAATAGGTATTGAAATAGTACTGTTATACACTATGTTCATTAAAGGGTGCCTTGTCTCTTGGTTAATCTTTGACATCTAGAAATTATTTAGGTAGGTTAGGTACCTACCTTTATTGTTGAAAATAAATGGTTTGAAAATGAAGTGTCTACAAGTGAGCTTTGACACTTGACACCCCATAATTGGGATATTCGCCAAAAAAGCCAGAGACTATAGCGTTAGCAAAGTGAACAAAATTATTGAATGCCTTTTGGAGGGTAATTTTCAAAAAGTTGGGCCAAGTTTCTTAAAAAAATAAAATGCATGACTGGATCGTACGTACTTGCTCTTATCTTCCAGCTGTGTGGAAATTAAGAACTTTAAAAAATATTCAAGTAATTAAAAAGTAAGAAAAAGTATAAAAAAGCATTTAAATCGTTCTTTTAATAACGATTAATAACTTCACGCTCAAAAAAAGTATGCCATTTGAGTACTTGAAACAATATATACCTAGTTTTAAGATAGTTCTTAGGCCGGAAGGCATAATATAGCATTGAGTTATTAGTTTAACTTAGAGCGCCCGAATGGGGCCAGTAAGTTAGTCGTAAGATATTAATAAGTAGGCTAGTTTTTATGAATTTTTGTCTAGCTTTAAGATAGTTTTAAGAAATTTATTGGAAAAATAAAAAGGATTGGGTACGATATGTCGACTTTTAAAATATCGACTCCATAAGATCGACTTTTAAAATCTCGACAGAAAAAATCTCGACTGGTTAAAAGACCGACATATCAAAATATAGACACAAATTTGACCGACTTTTTAAAATTTCGATTTTTCAAAATGTCGATTCTCAAAATGTCGACAGTGATCGAGATTTTATGAATCGAGATTTCAACAGTCGACATTTTTAAAGTCGACATTTTAAAAGTTGATATTTTGATCAGATCATAGTTTAGGAAATGATGTTTACAAGCGCGCGCTTGTAAACATCAGGTGTGTTTTATTGGAAAAGCTATCCACAGCACAGTGAAATTTTATATGAATAACAAAAACAGCATCGGCAGCAAAATCGCTGCCGATAAAAGTTAAAGTAGAATCCCGCTACCGATAAACTTTTGACGTTTGTTCGAGTATCGAACTCAATTGAATAGGATTTTTGTGTGTCGTCATTGGTACGACTGGTACTTTTATGTATCTCGAATTCTCGATGGCTATGTTCGTAGAGTAGAATTATGTTGAATGAATGGCCCTGTTTAGACTGTAACTTTTCACTTCGTCAAGATCATGTTTTTGTAAAAGAAATCGGTGAAGAGAAAATGTCACCCATTAATTTACGTCATGGTGGCGTAGTGAGCAATTACAGTCTAAACAGGGTCGTTTGTAAGTGCATGGTTGTTATGTTTTACCTTTTCGACAAAATGAAAAAATGATCCTATCCTATGCTATGCTAAAAAAAAACGCTGCCTTAAATTAGTTTAAAGTGCAAAATTTAGCATTTTTATTTATAAGTGACAAACAAGATTTATTCTGCCAACTGTCAAACGATAATTCGCAAACCACAACATCAAGAGGCATTTCACAAAGTATTTTTCTTCACATTTTCTTCTATAGGCAACCAAACAAATTACTCAAGGGAATGGAAGGTCAAAATTCACGATCATTCCCATTTCAAAATTCACTATTCGCAGCTCATATGAAAAGCTCTTTTTGTAAACCTTTGGTCTATAGGGACCAGTTTGTATAGACATGGTTCAAATTTTGATCCGATGCTCAGAAATTTTAAGTCACTTCTTTTGGTGGAAAGGCTACTTGTACAAACGTGGTTCAAGCTTTGATGCGTGGTTCAATTATTTTAGCTCACTGATTTTGGCAGTTTAACTGAGGTTCAACAAGGGTCAAGCTTGAAATTGTTATTACAACATACTTGAACCTTGGAATCATCGTTGCACTTCAGTAGATCCGATAAAATCGATGAGTCAAAAATGCTGAACCATGGATCAAATTTTGAACCAGTTAGTACAGCTGAAACTAACTGAAGTTCAAGGAAGGTTCATTTGGCTACTAATGTACTTAGTTAATACGGTAAAATTGGTGAGTTAAGAAATTTCCAGTGGAAAACTAGGTAAATGCATTAAAATTAGCCATACAATCATGTCCTTATTGTAATTTATAAAATTATCGCTAATAAAGTCATCTACTCCATGTGTATTGAGTCAGTAATTATACGACGACTTTTGAGTCATGACTTTTTTCAAAATTAAATGAGTGCAAGTGAGAAAACAAAATTTGATTTCACTTTCACAATATTAAATTTCGAAAAATCTCAACTAAAAAGTCTTCGTGTAATAGCAGACTAAATCATTTTTACTTTGACCATAGTCTACCAACACACCCCTACCCCTTTTCTTTTCGTTTATAGTTGCAAAATCAATGTTCGTATCTGAAAATGGCAAATAAAGAAAAAAGGGACACAAACATTTGATTGAAAACATTATGTTAGTTTTTGTTAATAATTCTGGTTTATTTCTACTTTTAACTTTCACAAAATTCACTTTTGTGTGGCGACAGCTGTTCAGGCGTACCATATTGCAAATACAAAAATATAGGCCGCTGCGGATGCGTTTTTATGGAAATTTCTCACTGTACTATATATGAAATCCCAAAAAAACACGCCTATCATTCCCTTAACTATGACATCCAGTTTAAAGTTCGAAATATAAGGTATAATGTAGGTAGGCAACAAAAATGTGTTCGATTGAACTTTTTTGAAGCTATAAACAAAAGGTAATATAAAATTAATAACTACCTAAATAAGTTAATTATTGTAAGAATCAAATAAGAACTTATGTCTTAAACATATAGTCTTTAATTTTCCACAGTATCAAAAAACTGTTAAGTTCCTGTTAAAAAATCAGACAAGAATTTATTATTCTTGAGTTTATAGTTATTTCGTTACTTTCAAATGACCGACAGACAAAATATCGACAAGTCAAAATGTCGACTGGTTAAAATGTCGATTTATATCGAATTTTCTAAATAGGAAAAATTCCGACAAGTCGGTATTTTTCTCGACTTATATCAGGGCAGTCGACTTTTTGTCAAATCGACATTTCAAACTGTCGACATTTTAATAAGTTGGTAAAAACAAAGACGGTATTTTAACTTTCAAAAAAGTCGATAAAAGTCGACATTTTAACCAGTCGACATTTTTTTTGTCGGTCATTCGTACGTAACCCAAATAAAAATTGAAAAAAAAACAATATGAATATAAGCAAACAAAATTCAAAATCGTTGGAGCCGTTTTCTTAAAATTTAATTTTTTATATATAAACATTTTGTAATATTTTTCAAAAAATGTTTGGTATGCCAATTTTGAGTATATGTATGTAGTTCATATATTAATTAAATTAATATAATTTTAAAACTCAAATTTCAAAATTATTCATATATATTGAATTTTCAAAGAAAAAATTTGAATCTTTTTTTTTAAATCCACAATTTATTTTTGCCAAAATTTTGGTAAGCAGTATTATTAATATTCTGAAAAAGCTTTTGTGCAAAAATTTTTATTGAAATCGGATGAGCGGTAAATGAGAAAACCAAAAATCAAAAAAACCATTTATAGGACAGGTACCGTTAGTACCTGAATGTTTTTGGTAATTTTTTGTCTTACCAGAAAGTACACCATATTTAAAGTAAGCAATTTTTGAGATAAATTAGCTTTTCCTTAACGGTTGTATGGCAAGTACCGTTATATTAGAGCTAAGAAAAAATTTCAATTAACTCTCTGGAGAATTACAAAAAAACCTTAAGTTCAAAGTTTGAAAAAAATCGCGTCATTGGTTTAGGCTGTAGATCCAGATACAAACAGACAGACAGACGGACAGAATTGTGCCACCCACTTTTTTAGTGTTCTCTACCATCGTAATGTCATATTTGATTGTTATCTCAACATTTTTTTTCGCACGAATCCAAAACTTGCCCTATAGTAGAGGAAGTTAGGGTATTGTGGTATACATGTTTGTATTTTTGACTTAACAGACAAAGTAGTGACACGAATGCTTCCAAATTTTGTAGATGTTAACACAAACATATAAGCTACTACGTTAACTGTTTTTGTCGGATTCTAACAGTAACTTACAAAGATTTTTACAAAATAATGATATGACCTCGAAATCGCCACTTTTGAAAAGTAGTGGGTAATGTGGTACACCCTTAATGTCTAATGTGGTATACTATACCAAGTGGTCCTCCGAATGTCTTGAAGGCAAATTTCATAATTCCTCATAGTACAAGTGGGTCTCTGTATATCTTTCGGGTCCCATTTTCTAATTTCACCTTTTTTAGACATTTTAACAAAAGATTATTGCAAAAGCACAAATTTCAGTTGACGCAGGTATAAACTTTAAGGTTGGGTAATGTGGTATACCATATTCCATTAGGAATACTATACCACATTAGCCCACTGCTAGTATACCACATTAGCAGAAACTCTATATTTTTACAAAAAATACTGTACAATTTAAAATTAATACTTTTAAACGAAACTAAGAATTAAGTAACGTTAATGATTAACATATTCTTCCGTTGCATTGACAAATTGCTTTGGAACACAATTTTTCAAAGCGCACAAACACTTTTTGTTCCACCCAAAAAAAACTCAGCTCTACACAATTACGGTTTTTAACAATTCGGTCGAATTATTGAACGATTTTTGGGTTGTTTAAATACGCACTACTACTTTTATTTAAATCACCGTCCACTGAATCAAGAACCGTTGTAGAAGCATGCTTGGTTTTTGAAATAACTGCCTATACCACATTACCCCAACTTACTCTACCTATATTGTAAGTAAAAATTTATAAGAATATAAAAACCATACTTATACGTTTTTAGATTATCATTTGGATATAAATGAATGAATTATAATTTTGGGTATAAGTGCACTGCGACCTTTAAAAAATATTGTGCCCCCAGTTTTACAGCTGGATGATTTTGCTGATATATACTTCAGCTCATTCTTCAACGAAAAATGGCAAGAACGGCACGGAATAAACGAAAAATAACTGAAATCTGTATAAAAATTAGAAAAAAACTAAGAAGGATATGGATACTTTTGATCCAGGAGTCGGAAATCAACATTTCAGATACGACAGCACGAAGACGACACAACGTCATTTGAAAGAAATGGTGCTTGCTTGCCACCGACCAGCAATAAATTTGTTATTACAAAAATTATGGAGGAAAAACGGTTTCAATGGGCTGAAGCACATAAAGATTGGATATCCAAAGACTGGCTGTATGTGTTTAAGTCTATTTGAACCGTTATTCCCACATAATTTTTGTAGGAATCAGCTTATTGCCTGGACGGCAGCAAGAAACCCCATTTCTTTCAAGTGACGTTGCGTCGTCTTCTTGTCATCGTATCTGGAATGTTGATTCCGGGCTCCTGTATCAAAAGTGTCAATGTCCTTCTTAGTTTTTTTTTCTATTTTTTATACAGATTGCCGTTATTTTCCGTTCATCCCGTACCGTTTTTGCTATTCTTCGTCCAGGTTTTCTGACTCTTATAGGCAATGTGCTATAGCATTTTCGATTCTTTTTTTATAAATTTAATCTACTGGAGACTTTGACACTCTTGCCAGTGATGCTGTCTTCCTCTGAGATTGGTCAGTTATTGATTACGATATCGAAATGTCTTTTTTTTTAGGCTGAAGAAAGATATTTTCATCTTTCCATATCTTTTGAAGTATCTTTACCAAAATTTCTTAAAAATGTATTGGAAACGGTAAAGTTATGCATAAAAATATATTCAAAATTAATAAACATTTCACTATTTTGCTAAAAACCCTGTTAAAAATGTGCAAAACCAAAAATTTTGCTGTAAAAACTTTCAAAAACTCGGAAAAAAAAATGGGTTTTCATACAAAGAAATGGAGTCCATCTCTAAAAAGCTTGTGGTTTTTTGTTTACATTTTTTTCAATTTTTTCACTTTCTAATTTTCAAAGCTCAAGAACCACAAATTAAGATTCAATGACAAAAATATTTTGCTATGGGCTTATTCTACATACATTTGAACCATATTCTGCAAATTAGTATTTTTTGTTAGGTGGCCGTAATAATTTGATCACCCACTGTATGAAAAATAATGTTGATATGGTGTGCGTCCTGCGTTATGATGAGTTTTTCCTTTTTCATGAGTGAAAATATCATGAAAATGGAATAATTTTGTAACTTCTCTTTCAATATTAAAAACTTATTAACACAGATTATCCAAAAAATATAACAATTTTTATAAGTCGTTGCAAAAACCTTAAAGTTATTCATTAGTTAAATGAGGAATTTATTTAATCTTAGTTATAAAAAGATTTATTAGGAAAAATAATTACTCATTATTTAATATGAATTTAAAATATAAAAAAAAAACCGAGTCCACCCAATAGCTTTATATCGATTAAAGTCAAAATCATCTTGAAAGCGCAATGCTATTTAACTCATAGATGTATAGGAAATATTTATAATCGCCATAAATAACACTTAGCTGTCACAGGTCTTAGACAAAATTTTACCCGCATCAACGAAAAAAAAAACAACAAAAAATCCATTCTACTATCTATCCAGTAAATAAATAATACAAGTTTTTTTTTTAATAAAAAAAAAATCGCAAATATTTATTCTATTTTTGTGTAGGTTCCCAACTCGTATCACCTCATTCAAGCAGAACAATTCTAATGTCTAACCAAACAGACAGCAAAATATTGTCGCCCCAAAATTGTAACAAATTATCATTGGACATGTATCTGCAGAAACGTTCTAATTTTTCAATTTGTTTTTCTTTTTTTCAGCAACAAACCGATCGCGCTAGCTAGCCCGCCATATAGAATATATTGAGGAATGCGCCTGACTCATGCCATCAACCATGCACACGAGGGAGAGTCTTAAGAACTAACACTGTGTCCACGCCACGCTGTCCAAACTAACAGATCACACCGGCTCCTGGGGCTATACATAATAGAGGCTCCCCCTGCGCTCGTAAACCAATTTGATTTTTCACATAACAACAAAAAAAAAATTAAATGGCAACCACAAGATCATAAATTTATTTCCCACCTGAATAGATTTTCAAATCGACTAATTTAAGGTGGCAAAAACCTCAACAACGCGTCGCCGCATTAGGTGCTCGTTGCTTAATGTAGGATTGTAGGCATTTTAACTACTTCGACTTACGACTTCCATATGGAAATGGGAAATTAGGTTTTTGAGTTATGTTATGCCAAGATATGATGGTTTTGGGTTTTGTGTGTTGATCACAAGTTTGTAAACAGAAGTCCATAGATAATGGTCAATTTTGTGGTTAATACTTTTGGGAGCAAACATATAGTAAAGCCTCGCGTGGCACAATTTGAATTCTAAATGAACATAGATTGAAACTGGTTTTTATTATGATGTTGTAGGTAGGTATACATTGTGGTTCATGATTATGGTTTTAGTTAAATAAAAAAATATGTTTAGTGGAATTGGGTTACTCTATTCGATATAGGTCACGGTCTTACAGATGCGGAAGCATTATAAGTCAGATTTAACAAAAAACGTGAAACAATTCGATACAAAATAAGTTATTAAAAGGCTTAAGCTCGAGACAATAGGTAATACCAGTCTAGGGGAACTTGGAAAAACATGGTAGGAGTAATAAAAAAAATATGTTGTTCAATTTTATTTTCGCATTTGATTAAAGAAAACTTACAATTTTTGTTTTAGTGTGCAAGATCTTTCTGTAGATTGTTAGTGTTTGAACTTGGAAGATGTAAACTATATCACAACAAAAACATAAATGTTAAAAAAGGAGCCAAGTTCTTATGTGTTCAAGAAACCTGTGCGTAAAAATTCAGCCAAAAACAGTAATGAGATCTAAAATATATGCCAAGTTTTAAGTTCATGAAGTTCAATATCAAATATCTTAAGCAGAGTAATATCGAAACAATTCCAAATCATGACAGAAATTTGGTAATTAATGATTACAGATTAAAATTTGGTGGATTTACTTGGCAAGTTTTCTCTTAAATACTTACTTAATCACAAATTTAAAATGTATGAAAACTTGACCAGTGAACCCACCAAATTTTAATCAGTAATCATTAATTACCAAATTTCTGTCATGATTTGGAATTGTTTCGATATTACTCTACTTAAGATATTTGATATTGAACTTCATGAACTTAAAACTTGGCATATATTTTAGATCTCATTACTGTTTTTGGCTGACTTTTTACGCACAGGTTTCTTGAACACATAAGAACTTGGCTCCTTTTTTAACATTTATGTTTTTGTTGTGATTTCACTCCTTTTTGCAAAGATTTATTTTGCCAGGTGAAAGTCACGCCCTACCGCTCTACAAAGTTTCATAATTCTACGACAACCGAAAGTGCTCCATACAAATAATAGCAATTCTGATAAAGTGTGTGGATGGCACCCCCTCTGAATGGACAATTCCAAATTTTCGATTTTTGTTCCTTTCTAAGTACTTCAAGTCCTACCGACCTACCAATTTTCATCGTTCTACAACAATCGGAAGTGCTCCATATAATTTATAAGAATTTTTAAGAATGTGGGTGGATGCCACGCCCCCTGAATGCAAAATTCCAATTTTTCATTTTTTTCTTTCTAAGTACTTTAAGCCCTACCGACCTACCAATTTTCATCGTTCTACAACAATCGGAAGTGCTTCATATAGTTTATAAGAATTTTTAAGAATGTGGGTCGATGCCACGCCCCCTGAACTGAAACTTCCAATTTTTCGATTTTTTCTTCTAAGTACTTCAAGGCATACCGACCTACCAATTTTCATAGTTCTACAACAATCGGAAGTGCTTCATATCATTTATAAGAAATTTTGAGAATGTGGGTGGATGCCACGCCCCCTGAACTGAAACTTCCAATTTTTCGATTTTTTTTTCTTCGAAGTACTTTAAGGCCTACCGACCTACCAATTTTCATCGTTCTACAACAATCGGAAGTGCTCCATATAATTTATAAGAATTTTTAAGAATGTGGGTGGATACCACGTCCCCTGAATGCAAAATTCCAATTTTTTAATTTTTTTCTTTCTAAGTACCTTAAGCCCTACCGACCTACCAATTTTCATCGTTCTACAACAATCGGAAATACTTCATATAATTTATAAGAATTTTTAAGCATGTGGGTGGATGCCACGCCCCCTGTATGGAAAATTCCAATTTTTCAATTTTCTTCTTTCTAAGTACCTCAAACCCTACCGAGTTACCAATTTTCATTGTTCTACAACAATCGGAAAGGCTCCATATAATTTATAGAATATTTAAGAAAGTGGGTGGATGCCACGCCCCCTGAATAGAAAATTGCAGATTTTCGATTTTTTCCTTTGTATGTACCACAAGGCCTACTGTTGTGCGAAATTTCAAGTTTCTACGATGTCGGTAAGTGCTCCATAATTTTGATGATCTGTCAGTGAGTCAGTGAGTCAGTGAATCAGTGAGTCAGTCAGTTACGGTTTTTGCGATTTTTGAAGTCCTATATCTTGGGAACTACTAATGCTAAAGAGTTGAAATTTGGTGAGCCACCTGTGTTTGATCAGTTCAGCAAATACTCCGAATTTGAAGTTTCTGACTTTATTGGTACTGAAGTTAGAGGGGGGTTGAAAATCGCCTGAGTTTGTTCCTGTAAAAAGGGTGTAGTGCCGCGAACTTGGCTGGGCACTACCGTGCCCTTTGATATTAAATAATCTGGTCAGAAACCCGAAACCCGTGCAATTTTTGGGAGAATTTTTTTTAATCATTATAACTCATTGTTGATGGTGAAATTTAACTTGACCAACACGTTAAAAAATGGCGCCCAACTTTGGACAAATGGGAAAGTCAAAAATACTCCCCAATCACAAAATTTAGAAAACCTCCTTCTTGAACAATATTAATGGTACGGAAACATTCGGGTATCACATTCAAGGGCGTATCCAGGATTTCAATCAGTTGGGCAGACTCATTCAAAAATTAATATAAATAGATATAAGTAGAAATATAGCTTTAAGTTGCATTTAAAAAAGAAATTGAATGAAATTCATGAAATATATCTTAAATAGGGGATGGTGGTTGCCCCTTCCTGCCCTCCCCCTTGCGTACCTACTTATTTGCAACGTCAAGTGGAGCATAAATTGCGATTAAAAACCTTACAAAATGTATCTTTACCATGAATACTGTCCAAGTAGGAGGTTTTTGAATTTGCAACTTTGTCCTACGTTGGGCGCCATTTTGGAAAATGGCATGGCTTTTGTGTTCCTGACTGGACTACATAAGTGAAAATAATAATTGAATTCTACGATCTAGTTTTTTTGGTGTGAGTTCATCTGAGTTTCCTGGTATTCAAATGAGCTTCAAAAATAATTCAATGATTCCCCGTTAAATGCAAAATATTTATGGACGTCTTTGATTTGATCACCCATATTCACTTAATTTATTTGACACTGACTCATGTAAACAAACGAATTGGAGTCATAAAATTTAGCCAATTAATGTATTTTGCATTGAGCAATTATATACCTACACTTACTTAATTGAACAAGTGAGGGAAAAATTCCATTACCAAAAGCGCAGCTCGTGCCAACAGAAATTAAACTGGGATATGGATACCTGTTTTTATATTTTCGAGAGAAAAAAAAATAAATTAAATTAAATCAAAGTCATTACCAGCATTTTTAATTTGGATAGAATTGACGTAGATTGAGTACAATCTTGATAGAGCTCTCATAGACTTATGATAGCAAACTACTTTTTTTTTGTTTTGTTTTTAAAAAGATGTGAATGTCTGATAATTTTAAACTGGCCCACGGGCTTGTTTCTTGAATATTTTTGGAATATTGCAAATATAAAGACTTCAATGTCGAACTGGAATGAAATTGCAAGACATTTTTTTTTAATTTTAAATTCTTGTTTTCCAATTAAAAATGACTGACAGTTGAAGATTGAACAATGAATGGATTCTTTGTTCGAATTGAGTATAACAAACCTAATTTTTTTTTAAATAAGAAGGAAAAGTGCTATGAGATTATTTCAATAGTTCGTGAAGCAAAATAACAAGAAAAAATTTTGCTCCATTCATTTTTTTTTTTTTGAAAATCGAAAGTTTAAGATAAGTGTTAAGTTATTACAATGCATCAAGTCTTCTTCTGTTCGATAAATACTTTTCGTCAACCTTATATTTAATATACAAAAAAGTTAAGGAGTCACTTTTTAAGTTAATTTTTTTTTAAATGCATTCGTAGTATCTTCATTTACTGGTCATTTATTTCTAAGCACAATTTAATCAATTTAAAAAAGCCTGGCCATGAAGCCAGAAACATCTCTCGTTTTGTGTTAAAGATAAAACATCATTTGAAACCCATAATGGTTGGGAATAAGTAAAATTTGGTTCGTTGACCAAATTTGAAAATATATGTTGCCAAAACTACGCTTCGATACAAAATAAAATTATAACTTATCTTTACAACCCAGTCAAATTAGTCACAAAAGGGCATGACATTGCATTTTTCGATGGACTCTGTTTGGGTACGCTTCCTGATTATAAAACGAGTTTTTGGGATTTTTGGGGTTAGGAAAGAGCAGCCATTTTGAAAACTAGATTGGTTTGGCTTTTATTTAACTTCTCCTTTGCATTTGATTTTCAAAAAAATGTCCCACTAAAATCTTCTATAGGATAAAAGTATCTACAAAATGAGCTATTAACCTAACGACCTCTGAAAGATGTTTCATCTTTAAGTTATAGTGGGTCAAAGTTCACCTACATATGTGTCATGTATTGGGGGTGGTATGAAATTTCTTGTGATGTCGCGCTTCCCTTCGCTTTATTTGGTTACGTTTAAACAACTTGCAATATCGTCGGCGGTGGCGGTGGTGCGCGGCGTCTCGCTGCCTAAAGTTAAGGCTGCAAAAAAAAGATGGATCATTTGCTTTCAAAGTAATATACTATTTGTCGTTCAATGTACTGTTTACGAGATATTTGATTAAACGCGTTTTCCAAGATGGCAACTATAGCTCGCATACCCCAGTCCCACCAACTTGAATTCACATTCGGGGAACAACACCCCTGAACATATTCCATCAAAAAAATCAGTTCAGTAATAACAAATATTGGTATATGTATTAACATTTTTTTTAATGCAAAAAATGTTGTTATTGCACTGATATTTTTTTTAATGCAGAACATTTTTGAATCGCATTAACATTTTTCTTAATGCAACAAATTTTCGATTTTGCGTAAAATTTTTTTAACTCATTTTTCATATTGCAGTCAAATTGTATTTTCAGTAATAAATACAAACAAAAATGCATTAAAAAAAAATCCTTTTTCCATCTCTGAGTGTATGTTTTCAAATATGTAGTTCGGTCAGAAAACCGAATCTCGTTTGTTTTTTGGAGGCGATCTTTTATTTGGAATTTGTTTTTGAGATGATAAGGATGACATGTAGCCTGGAAGTCATTTTTGTAATCTTGTCGCTTGGCCGCCATATTGAAAAATGAAATGCAGCCTGAAGGCAGTGTTCCTGCTGCAAAAAATCAAAAAGGGTCCCAAAAGGGGTCCAGGGACGAAAAAAGGGGCCCTTTTAAGAAATTGCCATAAAAAAGAGAATACAAAAAATATTATTAGTACATAAAGGAGAAAAGTAATTAATAAACATTTATTTATCTAAAAACTAAAGCAAAATTTACTCAAATAATAACAAATGAAATTTATATTACTATAATTACAACAAAAATGTAGATAGGTAACTATTTTTACCTTCTTAATAAATTCGAAAATTAATAATTTTGTTTTATCCCTTTCTTCTGTCATTATGCAGAATTTTAGTACGAAACTTGGTGAAATTCAATTATTTTTAGGTAAGAACCCAATTTTTAATAAAAATCACATACATTTCTAAAAAGGGACCAATTGGTTGATTTTTAAGAAAGTGGGGGCCATGGGTCCCGAACGCAAAAAAGGGGCCAAACGGCAACGCTGCCTGTAGGTACTCCGGTCAGGATACCCAAATCCTGGCACTTTTTGTATCTGAATGTTATTTTTGACATGCTTAAGATGAATTTTAGCTTGGGAGTCATTTTCTTAACCCCGTGTTTAGACGCCATTTTGAAAATTGGAGTCCCATCTAGGCCTAATGGTAAAGTTAAGAGAAACTCGTAAATTACTTGGAAAATTTCCATGACCAAAATAACGGTTGATGTCTTAAAAGATAGGTGTTTAGTAGACGCACCTTTGGGTTAAATATCAGTATTGTCGCTTTTTGGGAACATACTCTCTTTATGTCAATTAGCGGAACCTCCACTTTGTTGGTACTTCTTAATAATTTAAACATGAAAAAAGCAGTGTAAACATCTCCAGATGCCAAACGCGTGTTGGGGAAAATAACGGGATTTACCTTAAAAGATACATGTTGAGTTGTCTCACCTTGGGTAAAATCTTAGTATTACCCTTTTTCGGGAACAATTTTTGTTTGTATGTCAAAAGGGAATCTCGATTATTTTGGTAAATTTTAATATTTTCATCATAAAAAAAATAAGGGAAAACGTCTCCAAATACCAAACGCGTGGAGGAAAAATAACGAAATATGTCTTTAAAGATAGGTGTGAAGAAGACCAACCTTCGGGTAAAATTTCAGTGTTGCCACTTTTCGGGAAAAAACTTTTTTTATGTCACACGTTGGGACTTTCGCTTTTTTGGTAGTTTTTAATATTTTGCCAAACCTGCATCCGAAAAATAACTGCTGACGTCTTAAAGCATAGGTGAGTAGAAATAGAAACACCTTGGTTAATATTTCAGTTCTACAACTTTTGGGGAATATACTTATTAGAATTGTCAAAGCATGGGATTTCCAATTTTTTGGTAATTTTTAATATTTATAAGATGAGAAAAGTAGCAGAAATCGCTCCAGATGCCAAATGCATGTTGGGAAAAAAGTTGCAAGTTTTTTTCTGTTCACAATATTCAAAATTTACAAAAACATGGAAATCCCACCCTCTTAATATTAAAATAGTAGCTATGTTTGCGAAAAGTGGCAACACTGATATTTGTACCGAAGGTGCTTCTACTCAATACCTATCCTTTAAGATATCAACCGTTATCTGCCCAGAACGCGTTTGGCATCTAGAGGCATTTCCACAACTTTTTTCATGTTCAAAATATTAACAACTACAAAAAAGTAGAAGTCCCTACCTTTGACATACAAAGAAGAATGTTTCCGAAAAGTGGCAATACTTATATTTTACCCAAAAGTGCGTCTATTCAACACCTATTTTTTGAGACATCAAACATTATTTTAGCTATGGGAATTTTCCAAGTAATTTTGGAGTTTCTCTTTACTTTACCATTTGGCCCAGATTGGGCGCCAATTTTCAAAACTAAAAAAATATTTCAAAATTTAAAAAATGATTTCTAAGCTAAACTTCATCGTAAGTATGTCAAAAACATATTTCAAATGTAAAAATAAGATCCTCCTCACAATAAAAAGCCAGGATTTGGGCTTCCTGACTGGAGTACAGGTCGGGCGCCATTTTTCAAAATGGTGGCCAAGCGACACGATTACAAAAATGACTTATAGGCTAAATTTCATCCTTACTATCTCAAAAACAAATTCCAAACATAAAAAAAGATCTCCGCCTAAAAACGCACGGGATTCGTTTCCTGAACAGACTTATAGTTTATTGCTTATAGATACTATCTTCTAACACTGCACCAAGTGTTTTGTCTTATTTGCACTTAGCTTATGCTGGCAGTTGTATTCTTTTGGTCGTAAGATGTCGCATGTATATTCTTAGCTCTCTTCGGAAAAGATCTCATTAGTATAAAAAAAATAAAATAGCTTACTAATTACAGCATAAAATTACCTAACTTTCATTAGCTATGCAAAAATATGACTTCATTTCAGTCCCGAATATTTAGATTTTTTACGAAATTAAATTCGATTTTAATCTATGGTTTTCACTTTATAATTTGTGTCACGAAAACATTTGGATAATCTTAAAAAGAAATATATGTACAATCAAAAACAAAGACAACTTTTATAAATGTTTAACAAAAAAAAAATTCTTATAATGAAGTAAAATCAAAATATAAATAATCTCAAAACTACGCAATTTTGTCAAAATAATGCCTAAATATGCGCCAACAATCGGGGCTCAACAATCTTACATTCCTCTTCGCTTTTCTACTTTCAAAACAATAGAATATCAAAGAAATATTTTAGGCAAACATTAAATGCAAATACATGGCTTCTGACTTAACAAAAATCCATTATTTTATTATAAAAACATGGAATCAAAACTAAGCTATTTCTATGCATGTTTTCACCCAAATATCTACCAGAACTCATATGTTTGCTGAACTAATTATGAAGCAGTTGACTTTAAGCAAATTCACACACAGAAAGAAAGTACCTGTAATTTCAAATACAAGCATTTTAATTTTTTTTTAACTCCTAGTTAACGTCATTATTAAATCAAAACACTGAAAGGAGCTTTACCCATTTAGTTCATAAGACTCAAACTATTAAACAATAAAATGGAATTCGTTGTGCTCCATAAACCATTGAATTCAGATAGACATGCATTAAACAAAAATTCTTTACATTAAAATCTATTTTAAGCTAGGTATTGTAGGTACCTACATATCAGGTTAACAAAAAAAAAAAAAAAAAAAAAAATATGCATTATCCTATCCACCTTACTTAGTCTAAAAAGAATAAGGCAATCCGCGAAATCGGAGACTAAGTCTGACTGCTTGGTAAATCAAATTGGGTCAAGTATAAAGTTACCAAAATAGGAAAGCTCATTCTGGGACCATTGTGTGCTATAGCTACGGTGACCATCCGTCCCGGGTTTCCCGGGATTGTTCCGTATTTCTATAGCCTGTCCGGGTTAATTTTTTAAGAAACCCGGTACGTACAAGCGTCCCGTATTCAGATATTTGTTGCGTTTTTGTCCCGTATTTGCACATTCCAAGAAGTCTTTTTATTTCACATAATTAAATAAATTAAAAAAAATATAAATTATTAAAAGAATAGAGGTCAATAGTTTAGTGCGAGCTCATTTCGGTTTTAAACCTGAGTTTTTCAATCAATATTCTAACAGTCGTATTTATTAGAATTCACTAAAACACCTCTCAACGAGTCAACATTTACGCAGTGTATTAGCCCTTATTAAGGCTCTATTCAACGCTGCGTAAATTTTTATTTAAAAAATATTTTGCGATCCATTTTATTTACAATGCCCTTGTGTTAAAACTTAAAAATAGTACGAAAAAGATAAATATATTACGTTTAGATGTCAAACAAAAGTACCCTTATGTAGTCACTTTCCTACCTCTAACGAGTTTAGCTAGAAATGACTCTACTCAACGTCACATAAATTGTATGAATAAATTGTGACTTTACGCAGCCTCTAATATGCGTTTAAACATAACACTGTAAGGTAACTCCAAGTTAACTCGCTTTATTTAATAAGTTGGCTCAGGGACCAAACTCTTCCGTTGTGGAAGATTTTTTGCTAAGATTTTGATAGTGAAAGTTATTGAAATATTTGAAAAGTGCGAAGTTTTCGTAGTTGCGCTATCTTGATTTCGATTGTAAAAGCCGTAAAAAGATTTTTGATAGATGAAATATTGGGGAAAAACTGCTTCTATTTCAGGATTAACTAATTTTCAGGACTATCTAACCCTGATTTAACTCAGAGTTAACTCTGCACTGAAAAACTGGCCCTTATTTTAATAATTAAATTGGAAATGTTAAGCTTATTTTTTTTTATTTTTTAGTTTGTATGTTGTGAAGACATTATAACTTATGTTATCGTTCCTTTCTTTTTCGTATGTTTTTCAGTTATTATATTTTTTTTTTTGATATTAAATAAAAATTATTGAAAAGTCGAAAATTTTTTTATTGTTTTCAAATTCTTCATGTTTTGTCCCGGGTTTTGCTCCCAGAAATATGGTCACCGTAGCTATAGCTAAGATAAATATCATTATGCGGCCAGTAAATTTATTTCTCTGAAGCTCTTAGTCACATTTTGGTACAATAAAACTGTATATAGAGGTAGGTACATGCGAAATGACAAACTATACGTGCGGGCTACAGCGCAGAGTTTGTTTCGTCACTTTGTTTATTTAAAGCTGACGTTCTTATCTTTATATCACTTTTTTTATCATTCATTCGCAATCAATTCCCCTAAATCGTAATTTAGCAAATAAAAAAGTAAATAAATAAATAAAAAGAAAACACAAAAAATTAAACACAATTTCAATAAAAATCAAACATAGCCGAGTTAATTTTTTTAGTACACCATCGTAGAAATGTGTGTATAGATATACAAACCTCTATACCTATAGCTCTCTAGGTACCTACCATGAAAACCTACAAGAGGGCAATAAATTTCGCATGTTTGTCATAAAACATAAAACATAGTGTAAATTGGATTTTTTATCCGCTTCTTGACACACATGTGGATTATTTTGCATTCGCACCTTATTACGGCCGTACCACCGCGCCCGCCTTGCCCAGGACTGGATTAAGTTGTGAAGAGGCTTAGATGTCAAATACAGGGTTTGGAGCCCTCTCTTGAATTACTGACACAGGTTCTGTGATAGTTACATGAGCTACGATTTGTTACAGATGCTCCATGGTGTCACATGATTTTTAATGACGAATCGTTGTATCGGTTTATCCCTAACATAAGATTTGAGCTTAACCTACTGCAACTATTCTTGTTTCTATTAATCGAATAAGTCCCCAAAACTGCTTTAATAAATCCGAAGAAGTTACAATATTTTACATTTTTTGGGATCAAGGATATTCACCAGTGCCAATAAGAAATTTCCTACTCTGTCTTATAGGATCAATCCAGCACTGGTCACTTTTTGTATAAGTTTGAAGTTTTTGTTGTAATACCTTTTCACACACAGAATCCATGTTCGATTTGTATATCTATTGAAATACACACTACACCGCAGTTTGCCATTTTGATAGGCAAAGCTCGTTTGCCACTGCCAAAGTGTGTAACGGCGGCGGCGGCAGCGTCGGTGGCGGTGCGGCTGGCGCAGTGACCCTCAATGTATGACTCATAAATAAAAACATAACAATTTGCATTAAAATCGGTCCCAATCATTTTATTGGTCTGTCTGATCGTAAATCTCTGTTTGAACGTTGGGATATAGCGTAGAAGTGTGGCCCAACTGTGTGTATATGCGTTCAAATAGGATTCTTTGTTGCCAACCGCCAGGTTTGATAAATGATATTTTTCCATAACTTCTGCAGGTATATGTTTAAATTTAAGTATTTAAGGGAGTTTTTAAACATTTGTTATGACAACTCGCAAGTCTTCTTCAACTTACAATTTATAGCAATAATTTGTCGGCTAAAAGTTTAATGCTGTAAGGTTCGCTTTGGGACAAAACTATGCCCTTTTGCTGTCAAAATAAATTACAAAAGGTTGGCCTTGTAGAATCATAAGGAAAATGTGAGTTTTATTATGGAATTTTTAATCTACTATTTAACTACATTAAACTACCTTTATTATAATACAAAAAAAAAATATTTTAAGAAATATTTTTTAGTATTTTTCTTAGAAAATGATGATGGCCTTTAAAAAAACTTATACCTACCCACAAGGAAATTCAACCTAGACTCTTACTTCAAAGTCCTTTTTTTAAAGTCTTTTTAAAATAACTTTAACATTTTCAGTCCAACTGATGTGGCAACACTAAATGTAGTCCAGGGTACGATGATAATAATAGCAAATGTGCTTTGCATTTAACTGCGATCTTAAGTGGTGGATGCAAACGCACATAAGAGGACTCACTTCCTAGATATGGCTCCAAATTTAATGCGGGTCTTAAAAGAGCCGGTGCATAAGGCTATCAAAGCTATAAGTATGCCTAGAGTGAACCAGTGAACGTGAATTTAAATGTCACCCAGTGGTATTGTTATGTTTTTGCAGATTGTCATTTTGTATGCCATTTTGATTAAATCTAAGTTAGGTATAAGTACATGTGGCATCAGAGCACCGCTGTTAAAACACTCGTAATTTTGGATTTGGAGATTGGGTCTTAGAAAAGATTTTGCCACAAAATTGAGGTTATTTTTGAGGTGAAAATATTGTATATGCAAAACAGACAGTTTTGTTGAAAATAAAATGTGTTTTTATTACATAAAAGGCGAGTGATTTCAGCTCTGCCGTATGAACTTCTGGAGGTGAAAGATCAAAGTAAGACAAGGATAATATTTATGGTTTGGTTTGCAAGAACTCACGTTTTGCATATGTAAACTTCTATGTAGCTATACACATGTGAAAGTTATAAAATTGGATAAGAGCAAAAATATCAACACAGGTATCGGATCAAATGAGTTCAAAATTCAAGGATTACTTAAGAGTTGAGTTTAAATAATAGAAATGAAATGTTGGACGAAGCAGTGACAGTAATCCTTTTCTGACGAAGTTAGCACAACAAAAGTATATTGGTGCCCAAACAATGCAATGCATTATAGCCATGCATGTCAACTTCTCAACCCAAGTATTTCACACATGACTTCAACTCGGTATACTCCGATCGAGTACGATGGAGTTATTTCAACTCAAGTAATGCAGACAAGGGGTAGATGAAAACCTTCCCACTGTCCATGAATTTTAACGTAAGCTAATCATAGATGTGACCCGGTGCTGTTTAAGTTAAAATTTGTTTTTTGTATGTATGCCACACTCAATAAAATTTTCCTGAACGCTTCGCTTTTCCTGTCGCATTGATTTCAATAGGACCGCTTGTATTTTTGGTGATTAGAGTTAAAGCTACATTTCAGCATGACAATTATTAATTGTTCTTCAATAAAATCAAAGAAATTTTATAATAAGTAAGTCTGGATTTAGACGTTCAGTCTTTTGACTTTGAGAGTTTAGTGAAGCAACGCTAGAACGGGTCTACTGGTCAAATATGGTATTTTTTAAAATTCTATATAGGCGGGCACAAGTACAACATTTTTACTTGCGATATAATTATAATGTAGGTATAAGTTGTGGTACTATACCAATGGGTAGGTATGGGAGTTTATGAAATCATAAAAATATCAAACTCGAGATTTTGATCTGACTTGTCATAACGGTGATTATTATTGAAGACGAAAACAGTGGGTCTCTGCTCTGTGAGTCTGCCTGTTCGGCTACAGCCTAAACGGGTGGGTTGATTTTCTTCAAATGTGGTATATAGGTATGGAGTGCTTTTTAGTCATTCCATAAACACAACATTCTATTACTTTTTTTTAAAACCATCCGTCATACAACTTTCTAAGCTATTTTACCAAATCTTATTTTTCTCAAAAATGACTGGGTTGAAATTGATATTATGGTTGGTTATTCCCAAAGAAACATTTTTTTTATTTTCTTAATATTGGTATTTATGATTTAAATAATTTTTTTTGAAGAGGCTCCCAAAAAGTTCAATATTATTGTGTACCTACCAAAATTTTCAAAAAAATATTTTTTGGATTTTGAAAAAAAAAAAACAAAAAAAATTTAAAACTCAATATATACATACACTCCTCGTCAACTGAATACGCACAAACATTTTTTAATATACTTTATCCATTTTTTCCAAACAGTGATGGTTGTTATGCCATCTGTTGATGCTAACTATTCCCTTAAGATGTTAAGCAGATAATTCCGAAAGAATTATCCAAAAACAACCGTGAGTTTTTCTTCAACCACTTGCAAAGTGTTTTATATGCAAAGTAGGAGTTTTTTTTTTTAGTCAACTGAATAGGTAGATACAACGCCATTTTCTTCGTTGTTTATAAGTTTTTTGGAGTGCTTGACAGTTTAAATTAACGATTTTAGTGTTTTCAGTAAAATTTAATTCTTGATTTCAAATTTTAAGAAAAATGGGTAGATCTATGTACGTGTCTTAACAGTGTTGAAAAAGCTAAAATCGATTTACTTAGAGACCAAGGCCTAACTGGACGTGCAATAGCTGATAAAGTTGGCCGAAGTTTTAATGTAGTTTATTCTTACTTGAAAAATAAAGATGCATACGGCAAAAACATGAAGGGAGGTAAGAAAACAGCAACAACAGCAGCTGAGAGACGAAGAATTTTAAGATATGCATCAAATTCTTCTGATTCTGTGGCAAAAATAAAACAAAAAGCCGGCGTAAACGCAAGTTGCTCAACAGTATTAAGAGTAATCAACAACTCAAGCCATCTTAAACGAATGAAACTTAAGAAAAAACCACCACTTGACGAGAGACGGAAAATGTTGCGATTAGATTTTTCAAGACTTCACATGAGTTGGAAAAAAGAATGGTATCACGTGGTTTTTTCAGATGAAAAAAAGTTTAATTTCGATGGCCCTGATGGGTTCAACTTCTACTTTCACGACTTAAGAAAAGAAAAAAGATTTTTAAAGCGCCATCATAGTCGTGAAGGAGGTGTCATGATATGGGGAGCAGTCAGTTATTATGGAACAGTTGAGCTCGAGGTTGTAACATCTAGAATGACAGCAGCTGGGTATAAAGTAATTTTGGAAAGAAATTTTCCTAAATTTTCTAACATCTTTGGACCCATAAACTGGACCTACCAACATGATAATGCGCCTATTCACTCAGCGCGCATAATAAAAACATGGATAGAGGAGCAACAAGTGCAGTTGCTTCAATGGCCGCCGTACTCACCTGATCTAAACATCATAGAAAATGTCTGGGGATGGTTAGTACGCAAAGTTTATGAGGGTGGTCGCCAGTTCGAAGACAAAGAAACCTTAATTTCTGCAATCAAATTAGCGTGGAGCGAAATTTCGTTAAATTACATTAAAAAGCTATACGATTCCATGCCGGATCGAATTTACGAAGTAATTAAAAATAAAGGTGGAAGTACCCACTATTCCAATACCAATTTTAATTTTTGTACCGATTCAGTTGACTCAAAAAAAAACTTCTACTTTGCATAAGTTACACTTTGGAAGTTGTAGAAGGAAAAACTCACGGTTGTTTTTGGATAAAACTTTGAAATTCTGTTATTTATATGTTACGAAAATTTTTACCATCAACAGATGGCATAATAACCATCACTGTTTGGAAAAAATGGATAAAATATATTCAAAAATGTTTGTGCGTATTCAGTTGACGAGGAGTGTATTTTCAAAAACGAATCGTTTGGTTTTTTTTAATTTGTTATTAAATGGTTTTTTATACTATTAAGAATCTGTAAAAAAAACATTTTTACTTTTATGTAAAAATAACATTTCCATACAAACCGTAGAAGAAAATCTCATATTTCTCAAAAACGACTTTTACGATTTTGTTTGAAGTTAGAACGGTACTATAAAATAAAAAATATAGGTGACTAAGGAACTAGATATATTAAAAATACGTGTCACGTTATTATTGATTTTAATTATTTATTTCATTATTTGCTGATTGGATTTAAATATTTTTTACTATACAAAAACTTCTAAGCAAATTATAAAAACATAATATTTCATATAAAAATTTTTGATAAATAAGTGAGTAGTTGAGAACCAAAACTCGTTATATCCAAAATTTTCATTTTGTGCAAATAACAAAAAATTGGAGGGGTAAGGCTGTCAAATTTTCCTTAAAAACTATTCAATATGCCCATCTTAACAAATCTCCATCAAAATCGGAATTTTTTAATTTTAAATTTGAAAACATTTTTTGCGGAAGTATTTATTGAATTGACCTTATTTGAATGGAAGCCATAAGATTGGAGCTCTGGCATACAAGGTGATTCGCGAAAAATTTGCATTATAGGTTGGTAGTATAGACAAGATAAAAATACTATGGAAGGGCGGGAGGGATTTTATATTTCCCCCGGCTTTGACAGGAAGGGAATATTTTATACAAAAATTGAATAAATAGAAATAAATTTACTAAAAAGCAACGGCAACACTAACAGTATATATTTGAAGCTTTTTGGAATGGCAGAAGTCCAGTTTTATGTTTTTTTTTTCTTCAAATTTAGTTCTTTAAATAAAAATAATATCAGCAAAAGTTGTTCTCAAACTTAGAACATGTTTAGAAAAAAAAAGAAATTAAATTTGTTTTCAAAATATGTTTTGCCAAAACTGTACATTCAATACACTCAATTAGAAAATAAACCATAAGAGTGAATTTTTGGCTTCCTATAAAGGCTACAAAATAATGCTGTTAATGTTGCCGTTGTTTTTTTATATTTTTGTTTTTAATATATAATTTTTAGAAAAGTGGGGAGGAATATTACCCCCCTCCTATAAGATTTATTTCTTTCCTACTTCCAACCTACACGCTCTGAATATTTTGGAAGATTTTACGCGAATCATCTAGTTGGTATGGCAAAAAAATAGACCATGTAATTTACCCCTACAGCGACTATGGGGGATGAAAACAAAAATTTTAAAAAATTAGAGGAAACACCTTGTCTTCGCTTAGACCCGATTTGCGCCCATCAAGATTACCTACCTCTTTTTTTGGGCGACCCCCTGCGGGTAAGGGGAACGAATATATCCCAGGTAGGCATGCCTGGTCGTAAAAGGCGACTAAAGCTCAAACTCCGTATACTGATCTGCCAAACACAAAGAAACCCACCAAGGCAAATAGAAACCGTAATTCCCAAGACTTCCAAATCTAGGAAAGCTCCAAGACCCAGTATCCGTAAGGAAGAGAAAACAGTGTCAATGCCTTCGGAGAAAATATCAAAGCAAGAAAATGCAACATATGTATGCCCAAATTCCGGCCAAAAATATACCCTTTAATAACGACACTGAACAGGTTGGTGGAATAATTGGTCCGTACTTCTTTAAAAACGATGCTGTGTGGAACGCTACAGTCAATGGCGATTGGTGACCTCTAGACCCATAATTACGGACTTTTTCATTCATCAATTGAACAACCATGATGTGCAGTAGCTGTGGTTTCAGCAAGACGGTGCAACATGTCACACAGCTCGTGCCACAATTGATTTTACTGAAAGAAACGTTTGGTAACCGCTTAGTTTCACGTTACGGACCCGTGAATTGGCCTAAAAGATCGTGCAATTCAACGCTGCCGATTGACTATTTTCTGTGGGGATATGTGAAACGATTGACCACTTGGAGGACAACATTCGCCGTGTTATTGCCGATATACGGCCACAAATGTTGCAAAAAGTCATCGAAGATTGGACCTCCAGATTAGACTACGTCCGAGCAAGCCGTTGCGTTTATATGCCAGAAATCATATTTAAATGTCAGAAGATTATCTTTCGAAAAAAGTATTTTTAATGTTCAAAGTTCTATACCTCTAAAAAAACCACCCTTTACATATACAGGGTGTCCCGCACCTGAGTGGAAGTATCTTAGGGTCTGGTTCCTGAGTATATTCTAAGAAAAAAATTGTATAGGGGGAAAGTTGTATCTCCCCTCCCTGAGGCAGGGGGGGCAGTTTCTGAAAAATGTACTTAAAATGCCAAAAAAAACATTAAAAATCAACGAAAACACATCTAATAATGTGCTATATAGTTAATACTATAATACTCCATTCTTGCATTTGGTTTTTAAATTAAGTTGTTTAAGCAAATAGTTTTGGAGAAATTAAATTTCAAAGTCAAAATTAAAAAAAAAAAATTGTGATTTTTTTTTCTTAAGTCGATATTTTTCAAAATTTTACGTAATTAAGTGCTATTTTTGTTTTCAATATTCGTTGCCCTCGTTATTTTATAATCCATTACCGAAAACTAAATGAAAAAATCTTTCTTACATCTTAGTTTTTGAGAAATTAAGAAAAAACAAAAGGTACTTTTCCCAAAAAAGCCCGAAAATATTAATTTATTCATGAATTATCCATAATTTAACCCTTTCTCCGGGCTTTTTTGGTAAAAGTACCTTTTGTTTTTTCTTAATTTCTCAAAAACTAAGATAGATTTTAACTTTTGGTTTTCGGCAATGGACTGAAAATAAATGAGAGCAATAAATATTGAACACAAAAATAGCACTTAATTACGTAAAATTTTGAAAAATATCGACTTCAGAAAAAAAAATCAATTTTTTTTAAACAAATTTGACTTTGAAATTTAATTTTTCAAAAACTATTCGCTTAAACAACTTGATTTAAAAACTAAATGCAAGAATGAAGTATTAGCTTTCAAAAAAACTATAGCAATTTTTCAGAAACTGCCCCCCCTGCCTCAGGGAGGGGTGATACAACTTTCCACCCATACAATTTTTTTCTTAGAATATACCCAGGAACCCAACCCTAAAATACTTCCACTCAGGTGCGGGACACCCTGTATATTAGGGTGGTCATTATATGTATAGGTTTTTTGGAGTTTTTTTTTTGTTGGGCCTAAATCGGCTCGAAATTAAGAAAAAAAATCCCTAATTTTTAAGATTTTTATTTTCATAGGAGAGGGGGGCACCCTAGGACACTTTTTACAAAAAACAACCTGGAAAACTCATACGTCATACATCATAATATAAAATTTATTCTTGAATGACGTTGTTCTTTAGTATTTTTCCTTGGAAATAGATGCCCTTTCATACCTTCGTTTTCATTTTATACATATATATTTTTCTATTTAAAAAACTGTTATTACTGTCCAAATCTGCCCCCTAGGGAGGTAAATGTAGCTAGTTTTTTTATAAAATGCTTACGTCTTAGATCGAAAAAAAAATACAACGGGTACCGGAAAACAAACATTTATTTTTAATTATTTTTCAAAAGCTGATATCGTCCCAAATGTCATCAGATATCTATTTGTGGAAGAATTGCCACTGTAAAATTGTGATTAAGTATTAAAAATTATTTGTTTTGATACTTTTTTGGCCGTTGTCCTAAGCTGCCCCTATCCTAAACTACCCCCTCTCCCCTAAATTGTGTTTCCCTTTTTTTTGGAATCTACCAAAACGTTCAGAGCATGTAGGTGGGAAGTAGTCAAGAAAAAAATCGTAAGGGAGGGGGGTAATATCTCTCCCCGCTTGGACAGGACAGGCAATTTAATACAAAAAATTGCATAAAATAGAAAAAAAATATTAAAAAACAACGGCAATACTTACAGTAATGTTTTGTAACTTTTTGGAAAGCCAGAAGTCCATTTTTATAGTTTGTTTTCAAATAAAGTTATTTGAATAAACAATTTCAACAAAAACTGTTTTCAAACCTAAAATTTTGAAGAAAAGAATTGATTTTTCTTCAAAATGTTGAGTTTGGAATAATTTTTTGCCAAAAATGTTCATCAAAAAAACTCAACTTAAAAACAAATCATAAGAATGGACTTCTGGCTTTCCAAAAAGCTATAAAACATCACGGCAGGTGCTGCCGTTGTTTTTTAATAATAATTTTTTTTTCTATTTTATTTAATTATTTATTGAATTACTCCTCCCGTCCAAGCGGGGGAGATGTTACAATAGAATTGTTTTCTTGTCTACTTCCCATCTACATGCTCTCTGAGCCTTTTGGCAGATTTAACGCGAATTTCTCTAGTATGAACAAAAAAATGGGGAAATCTAGTTTACCCTTACAGCACAACTATACTATAGCAGTTATCAGTCAAATCCACTGCAACCCGTATAGAATTCTTTTCTTAACTTCATCCTTTTACGAACTTCTATACAGCAAAAAACTTTTTTCCCGGCTGACTGGATAGAATTAATTTTTTTTTTTAAATAAACTGAAAGTTCAGTATCTCATAACAAAAAGACGTTTTGAGCTCTATAGATTGTTTTAATGTCATTGGATATTCAATAATTATTATAATAATAATTAATTTACTGCCAGCTATCAATTTTTATAGTACAGGCTCAGTTGTATATCATCGCACAGCTTAGTTCATTCATAAATTGATGGATATGCAGATGAGCTATATACTAATTGGAGAACAAACTGAATACAAAAAATTAAGAGATAATCGCTCTTTCGGTACAAATTTATGTAGGTTAACGTCGTACACTGCCTACCTTACGTGTATCCAATAAAAGCAGAAAAATTACTGGTAGTTAAGATAAGTATTCATTATGGGACAGAATTAAGAGATAAATCTTTCGGACGCAGAGTGAATTTATTGTATTATCTGGTTTTTCGTTGTTCGTATACCTATCAAACAATTTTATTGAATGAAAGATCTATCTATTGAATTTCTGAATGCGATGATGGGCAATCAGGTTATGCAAATTAAATGTTCAACGCGATATCTTCCCCTTGGAAATATAAATCGATGTTATGATTCCATGTTAGAAAAGCTGGATATGGATAAGAAATTAAATTACAATTATAAATCTGTATAAAATTAACAATAATACTAGATCTTTTTTATGTCGATGTAAAAATTCCATTGGCCCATCAGACATTGTTTAAGAGAAATTGTTAATGAAGCTTTTTTTCGGTGAAACCATGTTGGAATTTTAATTTACGAACAATTGCAATAAAAAATTATTTGTTTATTTTTTTTTTCTTCGATTTTTTGTTAAAAAAGAGAAGAATAAGTGCATTCAAATGCATTAACTGCGCATTCAGTAACCTTATGAGGTGATATTGCTTTGTGAAACGTGCACACTACATAAAAATGATGCTTATGAAAGATCCATGGGTAAAAATTTTGAGGTAATGTCGTAAAAAAGTTTACGATGTTAATATTTTATTTTAAAAGTTTATTATAGCTAATAAAATGTTTTTTTTTATTTCGGTTTTTTTTGTGTGTGTGGCCGTATATAGACGATGTGGTGTGATGAGACTTACTATAATTTTAAAGCTTGCATAAGTGTTCTTTTTTATGTTTATTTGATTTCTATTCAAATTCAACTAGAATTTATTTGATTGATATTGATTTTAACTATGAACGTAAAAACATATGTTACATACCTACGTAGGTAAGGTACAAGTATCTCGAACAGTAGATTTAGTTTTTCTTTTTAATTATTTGTTAAATTACGACGGTGACGTGGACGTCTTCAAAATTTTGTCTATCGTGTAACGTCACAATGCTATATATCGTATCGTTATTGTTGACCCTTTTCAGTAGATACATTTATAAAATTTCATATAGGCTACCCAGTAGTTTGTAAAACCTTCAATATCTATTTTATTATTCGAAAAGTAATTGACTGAAGACCAAAACCCTGATTTTCGCATTTGCCAAATTTTAAATTTACCGTTTAAACGCCATCTTGGATTTTGTTGCATTTTGGTTTTTACTAAAATATCGTTTTCTAGAAGTTCTACAAAAAAGTGTGGTAATCAACAATTGTAGAAAATAAAATTTTCTATCTTTTATGTTACCTACCTATAAACAATTTTTCTATATTCTTAATATTTAAAAAGTCGTTTTCGAAAAATTAGCACATTGACCATTATAAATTCAATAAAATTACTATCAAAAGCTTGTTGGTCACTAACTTTTAAACAATTTTGCTTACAATTTTTTTCTGAAATCAAAAAAATTAAAAAGATATGAGTATTTTAGTATTTATACAGTTCTATACTGTTTTCCGAAAAAAATTGAAGATCATGACTTTTAAAGCGGTTCTCTATCCTTAACATCGCAATTTTAAGCTTTTTTTCTTTTTGGTTTTGTTTATGTAAAGTTTGTACCACCGCATTTTTTTATGCAATGGACCATTTTGATTCATGGTTGCCATGTTTGGGTATAAAAGGTACATTTAAAACATGTATCATATGATTAGGTTGTACCAAAACAAATAGGTATTTCAGTTTGACACACTTCCGAGTTCCCCTCATCTGCTTCTCTTCAAAAATATCTTCACAAAAAGGCAATGCGGGGATTTTAGCGGACTTTGGATAAGCTGAGAAGGGTGCAATTCTACGTCAATACAAATTTTAGTTCTATCGTGGTATCAGATCGTAACAAAGTTTTCTCTGATTTGTACTAAAAGCACGAATTTTCTTTCATCGTAGCCATAAATCGGAGATCCCCCTCCCAAATGCAATGCATGCAATGCATGGTTATTATTTTGCTACGAAGTTACCTCTCCTATTTTCACAGTCAAATGATTCCTGAACTTTTACTTTGGTGGACTCCTTGCTTAAGCGAAAAAAACTCTGAAAATTTCATCAAAATCGTCAGTGCCGTTTCCAAGAAATCAAAGATAAGAATTTTTTGTTTGTGATAAATTAATAATGTTATTCAAAAATCTATTTTTTCTGCCGATACCAAAAGATACAATCGAGAGTGTCTGTAAGTTTCGGTCCAAAAAGTACGGTATCGGCTCGGTATCGTCTCAGTATCGTTTCAGAAGCTTTGGAGCTGGTATTATCTCGGCATCGTTTTGGTGTCCGATACCGATACCAAACGATACCCGGGCTTTTCTGGTATCGTGGTCAGCCCTAGTGAAATCTAGATTTGGGACAAAGGAACACCTTTTTTTTAAATAACTTTTTCAAAGATTTCGTAGAAGGGTCTCATTGAAACGTTACCAACCAGGCATATGTATGTATTTCAACTTCATACGTCGGTTCGGTACATGTCAATATATTTGTTCCGATTTGGATACCATAATCCAAATAATTGCTCCGACCGGAACTTCTCTCCGAACGTAGGTTTTTCCGAAGGGTTACGATGATAGGGCCCATTTTTTCATAAATGTTTTTTTTTTAACCTCCGAACTTATTTTTCTTCTGCTAAAATGATGTAACAAACGGACGTGAGATAGGGACACGATTTTATTTTCACGAGACTTGATGCTACCGGCTGCTAGATCTGAAACTTCGATCGTTTTAAAAAAAGCGTTTTTCTTTTTAAGTTTGGAATAGAGCTCTCTGCACAGAGTCCGAACATGTCGAGCATGTCTTGATCATTGTCCTCGGAACAAGTGTGTTCTTACCGCTCTGAACTATTTTTGAAACACACCTGAACACTAGCTGTCAAATGCTATGAGTTCAGCATTTATCTTTGTGTGCTCAGTTATTTTATTCTGAGCTCATACAGAACAATAGAGAACAAGCTCAGAACACACTCAGAGCACGCCCAGAACGAAAAAGAAACGCTCAGAGTGAAAAAAAGAAACACAATTTTTTGTTTGACAGTTCAGGCTCTGCTCTGAACTAAAAAAGAAGAATGCCTAAAGTTTCAGTCCTTCGAAACCACGTGTAAAAATGTGATAAATAGTAGATAAATATACAAAAATGATTTATTCATTATTATGCCAAAGAAAATCTTTCACAAAAATAGACGCACAGACAAAACAGACCGATACCGATGCCGTTCCCCTCATAACGAAATTCACTTTTGTAGACTTTCCCACTATCGTAAACAGTCAATATTTGGTTCTTTTTTCAGTTTTTCTTTCTCTTTTCTTAAATTATCCAATAACAGCTTCCTTCTTTCAGAATAAAGCCCATATATTTTGAGGACTTGAATTTTTAGAATTTAAAGGTAAAAAATTCCTAGTTGAATCCTTGGTAGCTCAGCAGTACATCTACCAACTTACAAACCTTGTATTACATAGTATCGCAACATTTTAATTGAAACTAAGTTCCAATTTTGTAGTTAAATTAAGTTAAACATGCACTCATTTAATTAAACGATGAACCGCAATTACTCTCTTGTGACTCTGGTGTAGTGTGTTGTAATTTCAACCCATCAAGCATTAAACTGTAAAAGACAGGAAAACATGTAAATTTTATTTAGTCCTTTCGTTGGCCTCCCTCATCCATTACCGTGAAACATTATCACCCGCAACCATCACCATTCCATTTACCTTATGATCCTTTTGTCCATTATATCGATTCGACTTTTTTATATATTTTTTTTAAGAGAAGACCAACATCAAAATTCTATGTCTTAAACTGACAACCATCACGAAGGTCCTGAAGGAATTTCATTTAAAAATATAACATTTTATGGATGTCATCATGTCAGTTTTTTTTCGTTTTTTTTTTTTCATACACATACTCGTAGTATAGTATATTCCATTCCATGTCAAAAGGTCCTTGCGTTTGTTTAACTTGTAAGAGGGAGGGTTGTTAGCTCGCGTGTCCGAGTTCGATTTTCGATAGCAAACACCATTAGCTTAGGTACACGCTTTGTAGTGGTATTCTTATTTAGACCACATTCGTTGCTGGCCAGCGGAGCCAGATGATGATGTTGATGAGTCAAAATGTCAAGGGGGTTATGTGAAGGATAGTGATTGAATCACTATTCTTTTAACGAAGGATGAAAACTCGATTCGTGAAATTAAAAAAAAAAGAAGAGAATGTAACTTACCAACTGGATTCTCATTAAGAACGTGGTGATGGTTATATCCTTATAATAATAGCCCACAGGCCAGATGCGCTTGCTATATAACATGGGGTATGGGGTTATGACCATAAAAAACGAAACTAGAGAATTCAAGAGGCACATCGCTGGGCACACAAGCAAAGGTGTAAAAAAGGTGAAAATTAAATGATGTCCGTGGCAGACGATTTATGACATGATTATATGCTTCGATGGTTTTTTTTTAGTTTTTATTTTTTTGTTGGTCTTTGGCTCGTGGCGGTCTGGAATTCAACGTAGCATATGGCCAGATGAGATAATCTTGGACATGCAATGTGAGGCAATCACCCTTCCGGGACGTGTTAAATGCGGTAGGAGGTTCTCATTATCTTGATGATTAGGCGTGATGACTGACGAATCCTTTTTTTTTTTTTGAGTAACTTTGCTTATGATTCCGCGGGAATAGAAAGTTTTTTTGTTAAAACATTTTTGGATGGCAGATGATTTTGTTTTAAGAATTTTATTTTCAAAAATCTGATACTGCACAGAAGCATGACTATTAGAATGTTATTTTACCTCCAAATAATATCATTTCAACCAAATGATATCCTGAATCCAATTAATTGAAGCTTTCATTGGTATGAATATTCGTCAAAGGTCGATGGAGAATATACAGGGAAAGAGTATTTGCATTTATACTTGACATACAAATATTAATTATGACTTCTTTATAATGTAAAGAAACTAAATCCTTGACATTACAAAACCATGATTATTTCATACAAGTCAACAATGTTGTCAAGTCAAAATATTTATACAAACACGTGGATAATTAATACCTTCCCACTTTATGGTACTTCTCTGCTATAGGTACTGCTTTGTAAATAAATCCAGAAGCAACCACTTATATAGTTTTCAACTCCCAGAGCTTACTCGCTTTGACGTTCCATTATTTTTAAATAAGATTTCAACCTACTTATGAACAACGTTACACGATCGGGCAGTCCGATGTCTTAACGTTCTGTCAACACAAACAGCTTACGTAATTCTTGGCCCAAATGTAACGCATAAATCTTTCTGACTGCTTTTTTTTTCCAACTCCCTACCTGGCCCTGTTTGTCTCCCTTGGGGACAATCCTCTTTAGTTAAAATTTATTTTATTTTTAATTTTCAAGTTTCAGTGTTGAATTATGCTCATTTTAGGAACAAACTGCAAACCTTTTGTATGAAGGCTTCCTCATTTACGAACATTTTTGTATATCTTCGTTGGATGGAGGTTGTTCAGCAGCAGAAATTATCCTCTTTGCAATCAGTTGAGACTGTCTGATGATTTAAAGATGTTCAGATTAAATGAACGAACGAGAGGTGATTTTATTTGCATTGGACTTAATGACGTATTGTTGACCCTAAAATTAATTTTAATAACAATAAACATACCTACTCGTACATACCTATCTGTAAGTAGTTAATTTCAATGAACGCTCCAGTTGGGGGTTCTTGTCATATTATATTAAATAATGAAGTTATGAAGCGAATTGGAAAAAATATTTTTACAAACTTATTATTGAAGAGCCAAGAAAGAGCCAATTGGACAGAATTGGCGTGTTAACTGTAGATTATCAGAGGAAATAGATTTGACACAGCTCTCACTATATCCTAATTTAATAATAATTCTTGGCTTCTTGAACGTATAAATCAAAAGTACGTTCAGCCAAGTCGTGCATTTCATAAACAAGTTAGCATGTAGTATATTTGAAATAACAAAACTTTAACTTGAACGTTGAGACTGTCAAATGTTCGGATAGAATTTAAACGGAAAATTGACAAGAACTGTTATGAATGGGCCTTAAGTCCCCTATGGTCCTTTGGTAATCTTTACGTACATACCTTGCAACCGTTTATATAGTTACCGTCTCAACCTATGTCTCGATATAAATGTCTTACCCAGTCGTAAAGTGAGGTTTAAGGAGTTCTTATAGTACCTACTACTAGAGTCCTTTTAGACCTTTCAAGTTGGGCACCATCTTGAATTTTAGGAAAATTATTTTTTATTTTATAACTAGCAAACTGCTCAATTCTTTAGTCTTTTTTAATCTGTAATATCATCCTGTTTGGGCCTTAGACAAATTATTTTGTGCCATCAAGTACTGCTTATATTGATTTACGGAACTCACAAACCAGGATATTGTTATTACTGTTCAATAATGTAATGGAGTATTTCGAAGTAATTAGCCCAGAAATTAATTGTAGTGAAGGCATCTCTGGTATTTCTTTTTGAATCATGTAATTTATTATCTTAATAGTACATACTAACAGCTTCTATGCACTCAAGCAATTGACAAATAACCGGAATTACATTTCTGCGGTACGAATCTTTACCTACACCTGAAAAGCATTAGGAAATATTGCAAAGTTAATCCCAAACTGGATTGTGTTGACGACACAGCGAGGATTTTGAAAAGAACTTTCGGTCGAAAGACATAATGAAAGTTTGCAGGTTCACTGATAAATAACAAAATACATTCTCGTGTCGCGGAAAATGTGCACCGGGATCCTCACGCCAACCTATAAAATCTCAGCAACTAAAGATGAAGACCAGTTGCCCTATCTACTCACAAGATCCAGAAGGACTCACAAATTCAAACAACATGACCACCTAAACTATGTTCTTCAAATCGTTTCACTACATATTTGGGCTTTAAACCAGCTCAAAATTGACAACAATTTTTTTCAAAATTTGAATTTGAAGGTGACATAAAAGCATTAAATGTCGATGTTATGTTAATAATTAACACAATTCAGACACTTAAGAACAATATTATGGTCAAGTTATTCGAAAAATAGAGGCTGTAAGTTTGATTCTTTTCAAAATAGCAGGAATAGTTGATAATGATAACAATGTTAGTTATTAGCAATGCTTTTAAGTCCATCTGCTTACAAATTACATATAAATTTAGTTCTTAGCTTGCCTCATTGGTCTATAAATGATACTTCGCGACTTGAGAAGTACTGACAATTATGAAACTTTATGCAGGAAAGGGACTGGCCACTCGGTTTTGCAGTGATATTCAAGCTAAATCCAATATATTTTAAAAGTGATGAGCATTCCAATCTAGTTCTAGTTACACTCAAAACAAATAGTAGTAATATTATTTTGCTTCCTGAATGGCCAAGGCTGACTAATACCCGTCGAATATCACTGAACCTCTATAGAAGTGAAGCACCGCTGACTCTTGAAGCTAAATGATTTTTGAGCTGCAAGGCATTGAGGACTAATTAAAAAATATTAAGGAAAATAAAGTAAAAGTTGATAAATACTCATGTTTAAAAATTGCAAAAGAAAACTAAATACAAAAGAGTTGTTGCCCGAACCTTTAATTTAAAAAAGTTTTTGGTAATATAGTTAGAATACAATTCAAAAATGGGTGGGTATGTGCTTTTATGAAATTGACACCTAACTGGCCGAACAGAATGGTTTAGTTGTAGTTGTGGCATGTAGCACTGTCAAAGTAGGAAGATACTAAAATAGTATACAGTGCCACAATGAGAAGCTATAAACGTGGCAAGAAATGTATGGTGAAGCACAAGTTAAACAAAAATCAGCTCTTGCTACAAGCTGCCTACATTCATTCAGTTCAAGGGGTAAAATAGATAGTTTTTTTTTTGTAACTACAACCACAACAATTGACGAGCAGATAAAAATGCAACAGGCAGCGAAAAAGAATGTGCTGCCATCACGACTAGTCTCAGTAAGAGGGTGGGTTGACGGGTTATTTTTTGTATGCCATTTGGTTAAAAAAGAATGATTTAAAAAAATATTAAATTTGCACTAACCACAGGGGCGTAGCTGAAAATGGGCACCAGTTATTTTTTTTGAATAAAGGAAATTAAAAACCTTTTGGGCGGAGCCGACGGGGAAAGTATGTATCTTGAAATGAAAGATTATGTAATGCAATAAGTAGGGCTAAAACCCAAGAACTTTTAAAGAAAGACATAGGACAACAAATAAGATAGACCGTTAACACCTGGTCCCGAGAGCAGAAGTCTTATACATAAATCGGGTCGCGAGTTCTGCCTTATCGAAATTTAAGGTATAACAAATTCTAAACGTCTATGAAAAATTCAACCGGATATAAGAGAGAAACACCCAATTCAATATTATATATCAGTGGTGCTCGGTAGAAACAAGATAACTCCTTATAACTTTCTTCTTTACGTTCAGTTTATATCGAGCTAGAGCCTGAAAAGGTGACCCGATTTTCTTAAAATTTGAAACGTAATTTTTGAAAGAGAATTCTCATAAATATTCTCCTATGACAACTTTTTCTTTCTTGAAAATTAACAGATGCCTGATTTCTGCTATTTAGCTTTCCACTAGATTCTAGATTTCACTCTTCTTTAGTGAGTTTCTTCCACAAGAGCTTCTCTAAACTCCAAAATTTAAACTAAACACAGTTAAATTTCTTTTCAAGGTGTATCTTTTTCGAAAACTTTCAATTCCGCACTTTTTTTAACCACTGGTGCGTTCATTCAACGGGCAAGAAGTTCCCTTCCAAGCTTTGACATTGCCTGGTTGACCTTTTCTTTTTTCCAATGCACAATGCTTTGGGCCAATCAGTGACCGTGGATTTCAGTCCCGTCATCAGTCAGTAACACTCATCAGCATATTTACATGAAGAGGAAGGCAATCCAATGGGTGCATCCAGCCACCTCGTCACCTGAGTTCTATCTTGTTCAATAGACCATTTTTGACGAAATTGAGTTAGAAATGCAGTTTTTATAATTCAAGGGTGCTCTTTCGATTGGCGCAAACCATTTTGTTCTATCTCATTTAGTTTTCATGTTATGGATAACTGTTTTGTTCATTTAACCATTTTTCTGACCATTTTGAGTATTACTTTTGTTCAATAAACCACTATTCATTCTTTTTGTATCATATTGAACAATTCATAGTACATCTTTAAAATCATATCTTCTTATTTCTTTCTTGTTCAATATCCACATTTATGGATTTTTTGTTCAATATCCTTATATACTTCAGTCATTTCTATTTTGTTCAATGTCCAAATTATTTTTATTACAATTTGTACCTTATTAAACAAAAAGATATGAATTTGGTTGTGTAAGAACAAGAGTTCTATTTTGTTCAATATCATAAGAGATCTCCATTATTGCACTTGATTTGTATATTTAGCCCAGTCAAATAAGCAAAAATAAGGGTCAACCTGGGAATGAGAGATAATAACCTGGAAACTCGTATACATACACCTTCATTTTGGCGTTTTAAAAGTTGTCTGAAAGGTCTCATAAATTCTCGTGTCTGTACCTAACGAAAGTTATTCAAGGTCAAACGTCACAAAAATCACGTTTTCGTGGTTATCTCGGTTTCTATAGCTCCAATGAAGTTAACATCTATTATCAAAATTGTAGAGCATACAATTTTCGACGGATTGTCTTGCAATTATTTTTGAATGCACTTAACCGTTTTTTAGATAGATGGTGGAGAACGCGCAGAGCTCAGCCAAACATACTGTAATGTAAGGTCAAACGTGAATCTCGGTGAATAATACCTTGTATAAAGTTATTAGATCATTAAAAAAATCATTCACGGTGAATAATTTGCATGATTTTTAGTCAATACATTGTATTTAGTAACATTTCACATAAATAGTAGATATCTTGTTGAAATACCGAACAGCAGCATGAACAAAAAACGCTTCGAGAATCGAAGTCCAAATAGGTGAATGTTCAAATCAAGCAAGAAAATTCATCAAGTTAGTAGAAAACTTGCCAATTTTGAACAACCGGCTGAAGTTTTTCTACAAGAAAATTGCCCTGTACATTTGTACAACAACTAAACAAAAATGAAGTATGCATCTTAGTACCGATATACAATGCTCCTACATCTGAAGACAATTTATATCATCCTCGATATACTCTGTTCGTTAAATCTACAAAGCTTCATGTGTATTACCAAGTTCAAAAATGTTAAGAGCATGATTTAGAACCCCAGGAATCGGATTGAATGCTGCAAAAATGGATTTCTATGGCCAATGATAATAAAATTACATCCAGCTCCAGATTAATAACTGTATACTATATTTTGTAGTTGTAAGAATGGATGTGGTCCACGCTGCGGGTGCAGATAATCGGTGTTTCAATGCACTTCAGCTTGTGGCCAGAGAAATGGACAAAGCTTGCCTCATGCTGTTTCATTGCATGGTGACCCCGGGGAAGAGAGTGCATTTGACCCGGAAATTCAAGAAGGCCTGGAAACAATGATTCAGGACAATGAAGATGATGTCAATGAAACAGAAATATTCGAACACAAAAAAGATGACGTTGAAGAAGAAAATTAATACTTTGCCGCTTTTCAAATTATTATAGTTTTGTAAATGTTCACTTCACTTCAATTTAAATTATAAATAATAGTATACAGCTGCTTAATAAAGTTAAAATTGAAATAACTCGTTTTATTTCTGCTTAAAATGTTATTAAATACAATGTATAAACTAATAATAATGCAAATTATTCATTGTTAATGGTATTTTAATGATCTAGTAGCTTTATACAAGGTATTATTAACCGAAATTCACGTTTGACCTTGCATTTCAGTATGTTTGGCTGAGTTCTCCACCATCTATCTGAAAAAATGGTTGGGTGCATTCAAAAATAATTGGAAGGCAGTTTGTCAAAAATTGTATGCTCTATAATTTCGATAATAGATGTTAACTTCACTGGAGCTATAGAAACCGAGATAACCACGAAAAAGCGATTTTTGTGACTATTTGACCTTGAATAACTTACGTTATAGACACGAGATTTCATGAGATTTTTCGACCTTTTTTAAAACGCCAAAATGAAGGGGTATACGAGTTTCCAGCTTATTATCTCTCATTCCGAGGTGAAGCTCTAATTTGACTGGCTGGAGTAAAATGCTCATTCAGTTCTGATCTCTCATCGAGTAAGCACGTCAATGCAAGTGTGCGTTGTTATAAAAAATTAACTCTGAAAACACGCAAGCTCTTACCAATAAAATAATATTGGATTGAAGTTTGACGCATTTTTTTTATCATATTACTTGATGGAGGCAACCGAATATTTGTCTTTCCCCAAACCAGAAGTCCCGAAGGAAATTTCAATGCAAAAAGAAACTATTGCGATCTGATTTGAATAATGAAAAATGTATGTTTTTGTTCAATTTAGTACAAAATACCTCTGGTTTCCTATATTACCCTTGTTAATTTCTGTCTTGTTCAATATTAAGTTTTTTTGTTCAATATCCACCAATTTTATCAACTTATCTTCACTCCATATAACATTGTTCAATATCCAAAATGACATCTGCGTGGATTTTTATTTATAATTATTTCAGAAGAAAAGAAAAAAGAAATCTGTTAATTGTTTTTAAAACAAAATTGTTAAGGCTTTCAGAAAAACATCACTTCAAAAGATAAACTGGGTAAAATAAACAAAAGTTTTCTATCTGAACTTTAAAAATCGATTTCCCAACATTTTGAAAAATGGACATAGGACAAGATAGAACTCAGGTGACGACCTATGTATATTTACCCCAACTCAATATCGAAAAGAAAGTTTCAGAAAACTGAAAAGAAACTCAGCTAATTATCACGTGCATTCCCCCCCCCCCCACGCCCCAAATTAAAAAAAAATACATATAGTGAAAAATCGATGCAAGGCCAGAAGCAAATATTTTTAGTTGAATCTACTGAATCTACTGTACTTCGTTCAGATTTTACACAGATTTGAGCATGAGGACTCTTAGCTATCGTTCCATCTTTTACAAATAATTTTTTTTGTACACTATCAGATCTTTGCCGAAGAGAGCTTAGTAGGTACAAGCGAAATCTTGCGACCAAACAATTGCCAAACACAAAATAAGTGCTCGTCAGGCTCATCACTTAGTGTAATGTTAGTAACTAAGCAACAAATTACTAAAGACATATACTTTACAAATTTTGGATGTACAAATTTGAAAAGCGTTTTTTTCTTGAAGAACATTAAAAACTGCAAATTAAGGACCTATCTGCAGTTTTCTATCTTCACAGTGACGTTAACAGTGCAAAGTGAATTTTTCGATTTTTGGTGTCACACTTGGACTTACAAATTTGAACTGAAATTTTTCTTGAAGTGCATAAAAACTGCAAATTTGGAGTTTTATTGCAAATTTCTAGCTAGCTCCTATACTGAGAAAAAGATATGCACAGTGAAGTTAACAGTAAAAAATGAATTTATTCGATTTTTTTTTTTCAAATAAGGACGTCAAAATTTGGACTTTAATTTTTCTTGAAATGCAAATTAAACAACAAATTTGGAGCCTTACTACAAATTTCTAGCTATTACCGTTTTTGAGAAAAGGACTTTTATGCTAACTTTACCAGTGAAGTTAGCAGTACAGTATTAAATTTTTTTTATGTAAAGACCTTAAAATTTTGAGTGATCGTTTTCTTGAAATGCAAATTAAACTGCAAAATCAGCATCTCATTTCAGATTCGTACTAGCCTGGTTGCTGAGAAAAGGACATACTGCTAACTTCACAGTGAAGTTAGCAGTACAGTCGATTAAACCCACTATTTGGTGAACTGCAAATTCGTAAATTGCATACAAAATGCAAAAAACTGCAAATTTCTGCCATGGTCCCATTAATCTAGCTCAAAATTGTTATGCTTACTTCACAGGCGTCAAAAAAGACAGTGTGGTGTTTACAAATTATGTAGTACCCAAAGACAATAAGCACAGTTTTCTTTAAATCCCTTTGAAAATGGCAGTAAACAAATTTAATCAAAATGGCTATAGCCGTTTTTGAGACTTTGCCATTTCTTCTATAACATGAAGAATTCACATTCTTACCGAGCTCAAATTAAATTGAACTCTTCTGCAAGCATATCAAAGAAGTTAAGTATCGCTTTATGATTTAATCATAGAAAAGAACACCTACCCGTTCTACTTCTTTTCTTCGATCTTTAACTCTAGTCCCACACCAAAAAATCTACTTAGACTAACCAAAGGTACACAAAAGTTCACTTATCTTAATTCAAAGTGCTAGATGCAGCCCACAATCCATTTAAATACTTCCTCTCCATTTTTACAATAGTTCGATTGCATAATCTATACAAAGCCTAGAAATTATCGACATCATCACCTACAAATCGCACAAAATTGCGAGCAAAACATTCAATTTCCAGCTCACTTCGAGTACCTACATTCATATTGTGACGCATGATGACTCATCGCAAACAAGCGAACTCTCCAACTTATAAGCCAAATCAATTTACCATCATCATCTACCATTTCGAAGCTCTTTAAAGACCCGCATTTAACATAGCGCAATTATTTTGCACAAATCGGAACCTACATTCGATCTAATTTCAAGAAGAACAGTATGGAGCCAACAACACGGACAGGCGCAGATGTTGCTGCGCATAATTATTGCAACATCCACGCAACATTTTCTATATAGCCGCTGCACCGCTGTGTTGATGTTGTCAAATTAATATTGTCGATTGCTATCCCTCTTGACGTCCGCGTCCCTCGAATCTATATAGCGACCATTCAAGCCGATATTTTGTTGAAGGTAAAAACCTTGCGTAAAGTAAAGTTCGACGACAATTTTATGTGTTGGACTGTGCACTCTCAGCTCTTTAAATTGAAACAAATACCATTTCCATGAGAATTCATAAATATTTTTGCATTTGGAGGAAAAAATAGAGAAAAAAAAACTCCAGCGATTATTATTACTGCAATTATTGTAATTTTAAAATTCTATAGATACTTCTCCATCGCTCGAATAAATGGATACTCCAAGTCGAAAGCACTATTGTTATTATTGTTGCATAAGTTCTATCGTCCAAAACATTTGCATCTGTATTTTTTGTTGTTGTTTTTTTTTTGTTAATATGGCTGCAAAGTGCTACCCACAATGAAGCAAAGATTGATACCAAAATGTATCTTTAACGAATCAATGCTCACAACGTGCGCCTCCACTTCAAGTTAAGTGAACTAAACTGGCGCGCGCTCGCGCTCAGTCGTTTCTAATCTTCTAGTTGTGCGCCTGCGCTTATTGTTGTCGATTGCTGCCGTATAAAACCGTAAGCTAAAAATACGAGAAAAAAAGAACTAAGATGTCGGAGATGAATCACTCTAAATGGGTCTTCAATTCATGGAGGAAATAAGAAGGAAAAAAAAGATCAAATTGCCATTGTCCGCAGAATTCAGGCAGCAATAGATGGTGGAGGAGGTCCAGATACTGTCGGAACAGATACCGTATCTATAACAGTGTAATGCTCTTTTTATATGGAAATTCTCATTGCTCAAGTACGCCATAGACGAATTTGTTATGTCGAGGAGTACTCTTGGAAATTATAAGCCATTTGAAATTCTTGCGAAATGAATTTCATTCTCTAAGACCTCTGTGGTTCGATTTTTTTGCAAGCGTTTTCCTTCTTCAGTAAACAGCCAGCGCAGGCAGAGGCACACAGTAGGTAGATATACGCCGAGTAGTATATCGATTTAAATTTTATTGATATCGATTCGACGATTCTGGAGGCTTCCATAAATCTTCCATTTTAGATACTATCCGAGAGCAAGTCAAACCTTTATGCAGATGATGTCTACCGATAAATATTGTTCGATATTAAAACGTAATTTGTATTGCCTTCGCATGAGTGCTCGAATACATATTCAACGCGGGACCTTATAGCAAGTGACTATGGCTTGGTATTTATTGATTGATTTTTATGATTTGATGCATTTTAATTTGCAACTTTGACAAGTAGACCTCGCAAATCAAGTGATACTCAGTGAAGCCAAAGCTTGGGGCTCTAGGCACGTGTGTTATCCGTTATATCAGAGCGCCGCAGCCGGCCGCTGGCTTTAACCCACCGCCGCCACACCGGTGTCATGAATTGATCTGCAAGTACCTATCTGTATAAGCTACGCGTGTATGCGAATCGTTTAACTATAAAAATAATCGCTCACTTTTTAAGTTTTCATGCATCGCTCAGCATAAAAAAGTAGCACGAAACAAATTGCTGTAGTATGTGGAGTGGAATTTTATAATTTCTTGATAATTTGTTGAAGAATTAATATAAATGGAATTGATGGTTGTATGTCCGTTTACCTGAAACGAGAATGAAGAAAAAAAAAACTGATTTGAGATTAAAAAGAATTTTAATGGAAATGGAAGGAAAAAAATTAATCTAATATCAAATTCAAATGGAATTAATTAATTTTTTTTTTCATAATCAAAGCAAATTAAAATTGTTTGCGCTGCACTTTGTAAGATTATCTTTGATTGGGGTCGTTGGATTTTATTATTATTTATTATTAATAAGACTAAGACAATTTTTTCTATGTTTTGACCGCAGTTCTAATAATGGTTGTTAAAAGACATCCTATTTCTTTACTATAAGCTGGATTTAATTTTGTTTACTTGTAGTGTTTGGAGAGACTTGATGCCAGGAAAAAGATAGTTGAAAAAATATTAATATTAATAAAATTTACCTCGGGAAATTGAAGAGCCTCAAGATCGAAACAGAATCCGGAAGTTTTATAAAAAGCCAAGTAATTGGATGCTGGCTTTTAAACCGGAAAGCAAGCTCTTCGGAAAAGCAAAGGTAACTTAGTCACCGATTAACAGGGAATAGTAGTTGTATTCGAGCAGCATTTCCAGCAGCTGCTGAATGAGCATCAGGGAGAGGAGCGAGTAATATGACGAGAAGCGAACTCAACTCCAGTCAATTAAGACCCTGTACCACCACCCAGTGTAGAAGAGCTAGACTTAGCTATAAAAAGCTCAAGAACCACAATGCCTCCGGATTTGCTGGTTTACCAGCGGAGCTCTCTTCAAGCACGGAGGGAATGTGTTGAAGGCGTACATGCATCAACTAATTAACCAAGCTTGGGTGGAAAAAAGCATGCCCGAAGACTGGTCAATCAGTTCCATATGTTCCATCTGCAAAAGAAGCGACCCAATGTCCTGCAAGAATTATTGAAAAACGTTGCATACAAGATCCTATCCAAATTACTGTACGTGAGCGTGTTAACCCGTTCTATAATCGGCAAGTACCAGTGTGGTCTCCGGCCAAGCAGATCGACCATAGACCAAATATTCACTCTCAGGCAAATCCTGGAAAAGACCAACGAATTTCAAGTTGAGATTCACCATCTATATTCATTCACTTTAAGGCCACATAGGCTGAGGCCATAAGGCCGAGGGCTGAACTTGGGATCCCTGGAAAACTGATCCAGTTTGACACACATGAAAGACGAAGTACATGCTCTATAAAACCTTTATACTGTCAGTCTTGTTTTATGGCGCAAAGTATTGGGTGATAAGCAAAAAGGAAAAGCTGATACTGGGCTCCTTGGAAAGAAAAATTCCTTGATGGATATTTGATCCTGTGTGCGTGGAGGGCAAATGAAGGAGAAGTTACAATCGCGAACTCTATGAGCTGTATCAAGATGTAGATGTAGTGCAGAAAATCAAAACACGTGGAATACATTGGCTCGTCCACATCGATCGATTCAATTCAATTCAATTCAATTCAATTCAATTCAATTCAATTCAATTCAATTCAATTCAATTCAATTCAATTCAATTCAATTCAATTCAATTCAATTCAATTCAATTCAATTCAATTCAATTCAATTCAATTCAATTCAATTCAATTCAATTCAATTCAATTCAATTCAATTCAATTCAATTCAATTCAATTCAATTCAATTCAATTCAATTCGATTCAATTCAATTCAATTCAATTCAATTCAATTCAATTCAATTCAATTCAATTCAATTCAATTCAATTCAATTCAATGTTTCAGAAATTGTTCTCCCTGCCCCAGGGAGCAGATAAACCTTTACTCCCTTACAATTTGTTTCTTAGAATATGCCCAGGAATTATCAATTTTTCAACTCGAACTTATGAGGTTTTGACAGATAGGCGACGATATGTAAGTAGATGTACCTACCTTCTCTTGTAAAAAATTGAAAATTCAACATTTTATTTAAATAATGTCCTTATCATTTGTGTATGGTAAAGGTACATAGCATTTAAATAAAGCCTATTAGTCAACTATAATCAAAATGAATCATATTAATTATATCTACTATTACTTATAAGAAACAGAAATAGTAATAATAGTTTCTTACAAAAGCAATTATTCACCCCCAAGTCTCCTTTGTATTATCAAACAATATTTTCTTGTCCAAATAAATTACAAAGGACTATAAGCGAACGCCAAAGCTAAGATAATGTTTCTTCTGCGTGACTTTCATGCGATACAACAGTTATATTTAATATCCCAAACAAAATGGAGTCAAGTAACGTTACTAGCTATACTATATATTGAGCGCGTAGAATTTAATAGAAAATGGCAAACAAAACCTAAGTGGGCGAAGGGAGAGAGGGGGAGGTTGCCCTGGACATTTATTCGACTTGACAGCGTAATGGACATGAAATGTTTTATTACCCCCATTAAATGTATAGTCGACCAAATGTGGGGACTTTCACCCTGACCAACCATAGCTAGGTAATCGTTTTTCTTCCCCTTTCTTCAACAACAACAACCCCCATATCAGTAGTATAAAAGCCATCCAAAGCACTTTTTACATAAAATTTGTGGTAGTGGTGTAACATTTTTACAATGTCCAAATACCATCGTCTATACATTGTAGATTTGTGTTTGTCTGGTTTAGCTAATGGCCAGGGTATAAATGGTAAAATTTAGGGGTAGATATGGGTGGCAAATACCCTTACCACTGCGAAATCTGCAATTAGCTAATGAAATTTTTCCGTATAGCCTCGACGTATAATAGTGGAACTGGCAGCCATCGAACTTTGACTTGTGTTTGAAGTTTTTTTTTGTGGTCTGGTGGTGGTGTTGGGTGATGTATACGATTACGATGGGGCGTTGAGTAATGAAAAAAAATAAATCAATGGGAACTAAAATGGCTAGAGTACTTTAACCACCCTTAAGATTGGTAAACTTTGCCAAAGCCATTTTGTTTTCCGGGAATTGTTATGTTCATACACATTTTTAGAACAAATGAGCGGCTATAAACAAGTTATTTGAATATAAAATATATTAAACGAACCTATGGGAGGTATCTGCTGGTTATAAAAGTCTTACCAAAAAGGAGATCATACCTTACAATATATCATAAGAATCATAAAACAAGCTTTTCCTTACTGATGGCGGTTATAGGGCACAATAGTCATTTAAGAGGATAACAAAATCTAAGTTTCACTCTAGGAAATCAGTTTAAGTCCATCTCAATGATTTAGGCTTTAGATGTTTAGATGGAGGAACAGAGAACAGTTATAAGACAGGTTTCTAGATAGAGAGAACCCAAAGAAAAAAATATTTAACAGGCTGATTTTTGGTATACACTTTGGTATTGAGGTCACTTATAATTTGAGACAAATCCTCAAAGGTACAATGACCACTCTATGTCCGTTATAAGGGTTCAAAGGTCACAAAAATGTGTTCTTGCCAAAAAATATCGAAGTTTTAGATACAAAAAAAATACAAACAAGTATTTGCGGTAATTTTTCACAAAAAAATATTATCTGAATTTTTTGTTCGTAACATTAACTGTTAAGAAGCTATAGCATTTCTAAGTTTACCAGGTATTCTCCAAAAGTATGCACTTTCTTCCACAGTTCCAAGAACGTTTTTTATGGAAAATTAATGTCAGGTATCTACCTGTTTGTATTGATTTCGAGATATTTGGGAAAAACCCATTTTTGTGACACTTGACCCCTTAGTGGTCATCGCGTATATCAAAAATCAGCTTTTTACAATTTTTTCTAGAAAAGCTCTATTGTTACTGGACGAAACAAAAAAAACAATAAAATGCGCGACTGCGTCGCACATCCTATATACATAGGTCTAATTTTCAAGAGCTTAAAACTTTAAAAATTGTATATACATAAAAACAATAATATTTCATTCATTCAAAATTTCTTTAAAAAAAAGTTGTGCTGCTTTGTGGTCAGAAAATTCTGCTAAGAACCAAAAACAAAACAAAATCGAATAAATTTTTGCGAAATTTCGAAATCACTAAAAAGTCAAAAATGTGCTGTTTTGTACTCAATTTGGGCTGCTATATTCTGAAGAGATAAAAAAATTTTAATATTTGTAACTTTTACGGCAAAAAACCAGTTTTGCGAAGCATGAAGTTAGCACAGGTTGAGCACAACACACACAGCACAACCTTTTTTCGAAAATCGAAAATGGCGGTACAAGCTTCACGCTAAAAAAAAATGGGTCTCCTTTAAAAACCAAACTCTTAGTACGATTCTTTTTTATTACGGCACATGGCAGCACAAGTTGGGCCTTTTTTTTTGAAAATATAAAATGGCAGTGCTTACTTCATGCACATCATTAAATATTGAGGTGCATAGATATTAAGTGCTCAAAGAAAAATTTAGAAATGTTTTTTTAATCAAAAAAAAAATTATTTTTTTGTAAACTCTGGTACACAATACAACTTAGATTTTTTGAGAGCTTCTACATAAAAAAAAAAACTTTTTAAAATCAATTCAAACGTTTTCAAGAAAATCAAAGATCAAAGAGCGAGGTACCATTGAAAACCATTTTTTGAAAAATGGTTTCCTACACAATTAGATATATCCTTTATTAAAAGAAATTTATTAAATTTGTATTTTTGATAAAAAACAAGACTTTGTAGAATTCACTAAAAAAAATTATTCAAAATGCATAACTTCAAAATAGCTTTTCTTCTAAAAAAAAATTTACGTATGGCAGGTACCGTTATTTTTTATCGTAAGTCAAAAATGAAAAATGTGGGGAATTACCAGAAACTCCTGTGTACGAAGTTTGAAAAATATCGATCGAGCCATTTAGGCTATCTATAGCCTAACAAACAAAAAGAACTTTTTTCGGTTTCTCTCAGTGAGAAAATTTTATTTTGATTTTCTTAAGTTTCGGTTAATCGCTGACCACTTATCGCTGAGAGAAAAAATAAATCTCATTTGGAGGTTTTTATTTTGTTTTGTTGATTAAAAAACTCTGCATTTGGATTTTCAAAGAATTGTTGGCTCATTCATTGTTCAATACTCTTCAATAAAAGTTTAGTGGAAGTGCTGATCGTTATTGGCTCCTTTTGGTCTATGAGCTGACACGCGTCTATGAGGGTTGTGGTCAAAATCTCACACCTTAAAATCGCACAAGTCGAAATACAACGTCACCGACGATGACGGACACGATAACGACAACGACGACTGCACGATGGTGATAGTGATGATTTCTTGGCGTCATCTTGCCGATTTCGATGACACGTAGTTTTGTGTATTGTTGTCCCATGGCATACGCCTCGCCATGGCCGATTATAGGTTATTTTTTAATTTGTAGCCATGGTGTTCTTATCTTCTCGCCGTATGCATTTAGGTAAACGTATACGAGGTTTTATCGCTTATGGTTATAATTTTTAATCTCGTTATGATCTTATTTTAAAAATTAGCTTGAACGATTGTGCATTGGCTGGCCAACGGGCTCTCATTTGGATTGTTACTCTTTTTTTGGGGCCCCTGTGCCACTTACGCAACTCCGTTGACCCACTTAGGGTATGTATGTTCAGTCGGCAGTAAGGTGTCAGTTGTCAATGTTAACAGTTTTCTTTTGCCAGTCAGGCACCGTTGTCAGTTGAAAAATGTAGCAAAAATGAAACTCTAAAAGCTATAATAGTTTTTTGGTTACTTTGATAACATAAAATCGAGACCACAGCGAGACGATGATAACACGTGAACAATGACAAATGACTATTACGAGAAACTCCCGGGACAGGTTGAATTTTTTGCCACGGTTTAAGTTTATTGTAACCTATTTGAAAGGTAATTTTGAAAGAAAGAGTTTTGGCAAGACTAAAGCGAGGCCAAAGCGAGATGATGGAAAAACATTCTAACTGATAAAAACCACGTGTAAATATCACAGATAGCAATGTAAAAGGACATGGCGAGACAAAAGCGAGATTTACAAAATGACAATGAAACATAACACCATGTTTGAAGTTTTTAATCATGTTTTTTGCTTATTGTAACCATTTTGAAAAAAATATTTTGAAAAAAAAAGTTCTTGCGAGACTAAAGCGAGATGACGGAAAAACAGTCAAAATGCCAAAAACCACGTGTAAATATCACGGCAAGACCAAACCAAGACCATAGCGAGAAAACCAGTACACAGATAGCCGTGTAAACGGGCACGGAGAGACAAAAGCGAGATTAACACAATGACCGACCACAATAGCACTGAAAGCCACGTTTAGACGGTATTGGCGGTGTCGTTATCGTAATAATTCTTCTTTTATAAATGTTGATGACGAATTGAGTCTACTGAGTTCTGATTTATCTGAAATATTTTAAACAACACAGATTTTACATCTACTTTTTCTTAGAGAGAAAATATCATTTTTGATTTATTTGCCATGGAAACAGTTTTAGGTTGATTGTTTCCCTTTATTTTTTAGAAAAAACTCAACAGATAATAGTTATTCTGGAAGTTAAATGATAAATCTTACCAAGGGCCTACAAAATTAATTTTTAAAAATAAATCTCACACCGAGACCAAAATGAAATTTGACGAATTAAATATATCTCAATTGAAGATAAAGGTCAACTGTTATTTTCGATCTCTGGAAAAAAGTGAATTAAAAAACAACGGTGACACTTACAGCATTATTTTGTAGCTCAAAACTTTGAAGAAAAATCAAATTTTATTTCCCAAAATTTTAAGTTTGAAAACATCTTTTGCTGAAAATAAACCATTAAAATAGACTTTTGGATTGTCAATAAAAAATTATTTGTTTCGATTAAGAAAGTTGTACACACCGAGCTTTGGATTATTGTGCTTCCTTAAGTTGTAAAGCATGAAGTGACAGATCGAATCCTTCCAGCATACAATCTAATTCTCCCTTTCTATAATCGGATTATTCCTATACTTTTATGGGCCAGAGAAATGAAATATTAGGGAATATAAATAATAGCAGAAAAAATACAAGATTTTTTATAAAGTGTTAAAGGTGCAGTTTTTTTGAAGGTTTTGTCAGTGGAACCTAAACCAAAGCTATGCGTGGCTCTACCTTTTCTAAAGATACCAAGATAATTTAAACTAGGTTTTCGCTAATAAATAACTATTAACTAAGCGTGCGCACATATGTATATTTAAATTATAACTTCAATTTCACTGTATCTTATCAAAATAGACATCGATGTAATATGATACCCTGCGTGATAGAGTACAATAAACAATATGCAACTGATTATTTACTATAGACAAACCTTATGGTTTTTTTTATATTTTCTAAAGATTCCGTATATCTGTGTATAGATACAACTTCAAGACTAACAGATTTAATCTGCTTTAATTGACCACCCGGATGTTCTGTTCCAGAGCGAGAGTAGGTATGCTTATTAACAACTTTTATATAATCCTTTTTGTTCCTCTAAAGTAAAGTCATAAATCCATAGATAAAAGAATCTATATATGTATTGTGTATTGTATCTCAAACACCCGCAATATCAACCATTAATAATCAATTCATTAGATTAATTCAAGGGTACCTCTATAACCTATACCACTCGCGTTGCCATCTACTTTCCTGCCGTTTTCCAACCCTCGCCGTCATAACATAACTATTCGTTTGGTACATATTCCTTGTATAATCGACGACGGCTAAGTCGTTATAAGATGCTGTGAGCTAAATACCAGTTCGAATTGCTCGACTGTCACTTGACAAATTAATCACAGATCATAATAATAATTACCGGCTGTCTAATTAAATTATTTGCATTTCAATTCACCGGATCATAGACACATGCATTCACACACAGCCACCGTCACTGACGATCGTCGCCGCCACCCGCCATCGCACGTTGTGGTCGCTCATCAATATCTACATTTATAAAGTCACATAGTCAATATCTGTGTGCCAATAGTTGGCGTGCGCTCAGCTTGAATTCTGTGCAGCATTGCTCCGCTCTAGCTTATAAGCCTGATATATCGACGACCGACTCAACTGTGTCGGTCGGTCGCGTCACCACTATTTAACCCAGTGCGCCAGGCTTACCCAGTAATTATTTTGCCATATTTTAACGGTATATACGCCCTAACCAACCATGCCACAATAGCAATTTATAATATCGCGCACACGAAAACGCAAAAAATAAAGACGAAAAGTATCTTCGACTTTCAGGTGAGCTTAATAGCATCACGGCACAAACAGGAAAATCCTAATTGCGTTAAAAATTGCCCGACAGGCATAAACGGACAAAATATTACAAATCGTCTGTTATGCAAATCACAATGTCTGTAAGATTCATATATGAGGCCGACTTTAGGTACCCTATAGCATAGGTATCGTTTAAGTTTCACAGTGATTGCGGATAGTAACAGTTGGGTTGATTTGTATCCAGGGTTTGTGGATTTTGCTCCAAAAACGCCATTTATTTTTAAAGCCATTGTTATTTGGCACGCGGATACTTTTTGGGCTTTAGGAGGGAGGGGGCCGCATCAGGAGAGTTTAATTTAAAGGGAAATCTATATGGGCGATATCCAATTTGTATCTGTCGCACAATCTATCGATGTGTATCTATGGATTCTTTTGCTATAGCGATACCTTTTTGGCTGCAGTAGATATCTCTTTAGCACCCAATTGTGGTGGTGATTTTCTATCATTTGGCCGTCATAACGTCCTACGCCTAAGACGCCGCACTGCTGCGCCACCGCGCCACCCTGCCGCGCAAACACCAATGAGAAACTTCTATAGGCCTCACTCCTTTGGTTATTAACCTGATGTATCCAAAGTATCTATGGACTCGAGGGGATAAAAAGATTAATATCTGAATTTTCTATATTATTATTCCGGTCGATTTATTTGTAAATTATAATCATTGGGATTTGGCTGAATAGCGATTGAGGTTTGAGCCTTTGACTAGGGCTGGCCGGAGGAGGTTGTCTTTGTTATAAAAATCGACTTCGCTTTAGTCGTATTTTGTAAAATTTGATTTGTTGATTGTTGCCTCATGTAGATACTTACGTTTAATTGATGTGAAGTTGTCGCTGCTGCTGCTGCTGCATAGGTAGTGTTAAGGACATTGAGTTGTGTGGCGTTTGGCCTCGAGTTTGAATATTATTTGTTGATAGAAATTAATTACAATTCGAATCAAATTCGCTGAGTCAGCGTGCATTTTATTTAGGCTAAAAAATACATTTGTATATTTTTGTGAATGATGGAAAAGATAAACATTTAATTATTCTCACATTGATGTTTGAAGTGATGACTTTGTCTCAGAAATGTCATAAAAAAGAATAAAGCAAATAATTACATAAATGGATGAAGGAAAGGAAATAAAACTCTTAAAAAGAATCCCCTCTCCCTAGATGATGATTATGGTTGACCCATCGGGTGTCGTAATTCGATAGCAAAAGCGACAAAGACGCGTGCCGTACTACAATAAATAAAATAAAAATATAGCGTGTCCTGAATATTCTCAAAAACATAATGCACGAGTTCAGTGGTGGTCCGTATGGACATTTTTTTAATTTAAGTTCCCATCCGTTTTATGTTGTTGTAATGGACGAAACGAATGATCGTCATCGTGAGAGCTATATATAAGAGCCTTTGCGTGGATATGGCATTGGCCTCTTTGACCAACATGTGCCCTCATTTAACACCTATAAGCAAATGTCTGTTCAGAGGGCAACGGGAATTGAATTTAAATATGTTAAGGTACGTTTTTTTTTGTTGCTGTCATTTTTATACGGAAAAACTAAACTCATTCATCAAAGATGTGTGCGTTTTTTTATTTTACTTTGAATACCATTCAGGACTCAGGAGGTGCTATATGAATGAGTTGGCATATATCAACATTTCCCCGGTTGGTATTTGTGGTACATCAAAGAGTGAGGGTGGCAAACATAAATGAAATACTGAATTACTGAATTTTTGTTAATTAATTGAGACCTCAACAGGGAAAAAGTGCATACCTGAGGTAGTGTGTATATAGGGGTAATGATGATTATGAAAACTTGCGTGACAAGATACCTACATTGCTTGAAGATGATTTGATTCGTTTTTAAGTAAAAATTATACATGTATGTGAGTTAATTGATTAAGGATTCAAAGTAAATGTATTTTAATTATCAATTTATTTGAATCTTACTTGGTTTTCCTTCTCGTTAGGTAATGTAAGACTTTGACTACCGTAGAAATGACTCTCAATTTTTAAGTTTGAGTATAAACATTTTTGAAGGATTTGCACTCTTTGTTATTTTAAAGAAGATTTGATGGAAAATGGTATGGAATATAACGACCCTCAATTATTCATGGTGACGATGCTTTGTAGAATGTATTCTTTAAGTCCAATTTTTGATGGCTTTTTTTGTATTTTGATTTTGTTTGTGGTTTCTTCGCATAGATTTTCGATCCCAAAGGAATAAGTGGCAAATTCACGTCTTCACCGGCCACAGTGATACCAGATGAGATATCTAGTATCCCACCGCGGATTCAAAAATAAAGTCCCATCATTTTTGATATAATTATAAAAACAAAAGTTGGCTCTGCATTCTTGGTACTTCGTTAAGAAAGTACGTCATCTAATTGGTTGAAGAAATTCAATTAGTCCTAGAAATTGGTCATCCCTGATGACTGATGACTGAGGACTGATGACTTAGTCCATGAACCTCAACCTGTTATTATTAGGTACTACAAATAATGAGGAAGAGGATCTTCTTCCCCAAGCAGGCTCATCTGGACAAGTATCAGGTGCGAAAAATAATAACAAAAGAGGTCGCAAAAACTCATTACTTGTTAAACACTCCGGCCCACCCCCTAAACGATCAAATCTTAAAAACAATCCCAGTCACCAGAATAATAATAATTTGGAATTGTCTATTGTCGATCAAGTTTTGAATCAAGGTTCAGTGACGGTTGATCCTAACACGGATTCAGTAACTGTTCCAAATATTTGCATTGATCCTAAGCCAATAAAAGCAGTCTCTAAGCCAAAATCTATTTTTATTTCACGCTTGGAACCAGATATCGTTCCGGATGATATAATTTCCCATCTGGTATCTACTAATAGTATTCCCTCCAACACTTCCGTTAAGTGTACAAAAATTAGTAAAGAAAATAGTTTAATTTCCTCGTTTAAAATAGTTACACATCCTTCGTTTTTCAATTCAATTTGTGATATTAATAATTGGCCCCCTGAAGCTCTTGTTAAAGAGTTCACTACTTCAAGAAAAAATAGAGAGACGCGAAATGCACACAAAATCTCATCTCCAAAAAACTTAATAGGATCACCCTCTTCTACCAAAATGTAAGAGGGCTTCGCAGCAAAACCACTGATATATGTATACATGAACTCCCAAGCACTCTCACATGACATCTTTGTTTTGACAGAAACCTGGTTAAATTCTCGTTTCTTGGACACGGAACTTTTTAATCAAGAGTTCTTAGTTTATAGAAAAGATCGTCATGTTGATAAACCAAAAGAAGTGGGAGGCGGTGTTTTATTTGCAGTTCGAAATAAATTTACATCTTCTTCTGTTTCGTTCCCTTTCAATCTGTCTATTGAACTGATTTGTTTAAAATTAACTTTGCAGTCCAAACATTTGTTTATTTTAAATGCATATATTCCTCCAAAAAGTTCGGAGGCAGTTTATGTTGAGCTCTCTAAGGCCTTAGACTTTGTTATTGACTTGTCTTGCTCCAACAGCAACATAATACTTCTTGGTGATTTTAACTTACCTCACATACAGTGGGTTCCCTCTGATGACGAATTGTATCAAGAAGCTTCCTTAACTTCTTCTTAAAATGAGTTACTGCTTCTTGATGGAATTATTTCAACTGACTTACAGCAAATAAGTTGTATTAAAAACTCTAAAAATCGAATTCTCGATTTTGTATTTTCTTGGGACGCTAATAGTACTCTGGTAGTTCCGGTATTACTTGCATAAATAACTATCATCCTCCTTTGGATATTTTTTTTGACTTGAGCCACCTTACTGAAAACAGTAACCCTTATGATTGTTCATATAGTTTTGACTTCAGAAAGGCAAACGTTTTTGAATTTTATTCTATCCTTAACAACTGCATTAACAATACTAAACCCTTAAAAGTATCAAAAAATAGAAACTTTTGCCACTCATGGTATACGAAAGAGCTAAGAGCACTCCCAAATAAAAGAAACAAAGCATGGAAAGTACTTAAAAACTCTCTCGCCAGTAGACCACAACTCATACATTACCCTATTTGAAGAATTTAAATCTCTTTCAAAAAATCTATACACTAACCATGTTAACGAAATGGGTAGTTCTCTAAAAGATGACCCAAAAACATTTTGGAGGTTTGTTAATTCGAAAAAAAACTCAGATGGTTATCCGGCTAATTTCATTTATGAAAATTGTTCGCTGAAGGATACCGTTGATATTTGTAACGCTTTTGCGAATAATTTTCGAAATTCTTTTATTGACAAGCCTTTAGATGTTGACGAACATTATTTTAGAAATTTACATACATATGCCCAAACTAGCTGTAATAATATCCCAGTACCCCCGAGTACTGTTTTAGACCTTCTCTCATCATTAAATGATGATTACTCATCTGGTCCAGATGGAATTCCGCCTATAGTATTGAAAAAGTGTAAACGGGAACAGGTCAAAATTCTGGTTTCAAAATTCTTCTTTTGAAAATTCTGTTTTTTTCCAAAAAATTCTGCTTTTCAAAATTCTGTTTTTTTTTATTCTGTCCGACGAAATTCTGTTTTTCAAAATTCTGTGTTTCAAAATTCTGCCGATTTGCTTTACGAAGAAGAAAATTTTGCTAATTCTGTTTTTCCATAAATATAATCATTTATTATCAATTTTTCATTTTTCGAGGGAAGAGCGTATCGACAACGGATTACTGAATTATTTGGCTAGTGGAAAGAGCAGTTTTTTTTGCAAGTTTTTTCACTAAATTGCTAGAAACTTGCACACATTTTTCTATTGCACGTGGTTCGTGGTTGTGTTGACCTGACTTTTTTACGATGGCATGGACATCTCCATTCAATTAAGACACCAATCTTCCATTGCACTTATCTTTTATTCGATAAGAACATGCCCAATTATAGTTTTTACATTCCGATACTTTTTCCAAATAAAAAAAATAACCGTCAACGCACAACTTGTCTTTTCCTTTATTGGATTTTACCATTGAAATATTCATTTTTATATATTTACACAAAACACAGTCCGCAATATTACAAGTTAATCGGTTGACCAATGATTAAGCAATATTATCCTTGAATTTTTATTGAATTATTAAAAAAAAAAAGAGATCTCAGAATGTAAAAAAAATATATTCTTTGCTCTCAGCCGCATACTTTGAACAAAATTGCCATCAAATCAACAAATATACGCCAACAAATTATTTCCATGAACAAAATGTGGTACACAAATTAAGTTCTGTTTTTTCGTAATTCTGTTTTACAAAATTCTGCAAATAATAAAAAAGTCGTGTGGAAAATGTTAAAAAGCGCGCGCTTTTTAACATTTTCCACACGACTTTTTTATTATTTGCAGAATTTTGTAAAACAGAATTATGAAAAACAGAATTTTGAAAAGCAGAATTTTGAAAAGCAGAATTTTGAAAAACAGAATTTTGAAAGCAGAATTTTGAAAAGCAGAATTTTGAAAGCAGAATTTTGAAAACAGAATTTTCACATAGGCAGAATTTTGACCCCAACCCAGTGTAAACATATACTAGTTCAACCCCTTCAATTTTTGTTTGAATTTTCTTTAAGGACAGGCAGTTTTCCCTATATATGGAAGAAATCGTTTCTTACACCAATCTTTAAAGAGGGCGAAAAAACTGACCTCAAAAATTATAGGCCAATAGCAAAGCTCTCTTGCATTCCAAAACTATTCGAACAAGTTGTTTGCGACAGCTTAGCATTTCATACTAAAAATATAATATGTGATCAACAGCATGGTTTTGTGAGAAAAAAATCAACGGTTACAAATCTTCTTACGTTTTTGCATACATATGTTCGCTTGCATTAGAAAACGGGAATGAAGTTGATTGTATATACACTGATTTTTCTAAAGCATTCGACCAGCTTAGTCACAACATTATTATATTCAAACTCAAAGTTTTTGGTTTTCCGATTTTTTTTATAGCATGGATAAAATCATACCTTGAGAATATTCGTCTTGGGATAAAAACTAACTGATCATTCCGCCAGAACAAAATCCACATACCGAACATTTAAAAATATTGTGATCCGTTTACCATTACTTACTTACTTACTAAAAACTAAAGGTGGCGCAACATTCCGGAATGGACCAGAGCCTCAACGGCTAAGGTTTTTTTTGAGCCGGGTTGGTTTCTAGCTAGCTGTCTCCAGTTTCGCACGCCAAGATGATTGAGGTCTCTTGCGCTTGCGTGTGCCACCTGTTAGATATACTATTTTCCTCTACTGTACCAAATCACGGAATTGATACCTTCTTCTCGCAATTCCCCATCTATGCAGCCGGGACCATAAATGACCCGGAGAATTTTCCTTCAGCCTCATGCATTTTTATCTACCGTCAATAGTATTCATGACAGTGCACTATAGATACATCCTGACCGGGATGATAAGTGTCTTATACAGAGACACTTAAGTTTCTCGAGATAAGGCTTTTTTCCTCAATTTCCAAAGGAATTTTTCATTTTTCCTCAAAGAAAAAGCGTTTGGCAATAGTTGTAAAATGCTTTTTGTTTCAACTCAATACGACCACTCGTCACAAAGATACAGCTCTTCAAAGAACACTAACAAATATTGAAAAAATAATTTGTTTCTGTAATTTCGTTGACTAGTATATTTGGTCTTGCCTTTATTACCATTAAACCCATCTTCTTGGCTTCCTTCCCAATACTCAAAAAAACACCACTTACAACACGCTTTGTTAGTCCGATTATGTCAATATCGGTGGCGAAAAATTGTGCCTCTAACCTTGACGTGAGAGCTTTCCACTACTGATGCCTCTGTAGTTGATGCAAAACAGAGGATCGCCTTTTTTGAAGATCGGACAAAAAATTCTGAGGTTCAGTTCATAGGGCATGCTTTCATTCAACTATATTTTGCCGATGAGCTGGTACATAGGTACCCTTAACTAATTCAACGACAGCCACTTTGAACAGCTCAGCCGCAATGCCTTCAGCTTCAGCAGCTTCATTAAACTTAAGTTCAGGTCTTGCTGTATCTTCACTTTATTGAGATCGCAGTGGAAGGAATTGATGGCCTACGTTGGTTGTCCAGGTAAAATGGTATAATCTGCACGGTATGCAGCGGAATTCGACTCCTAATACCTAATCGTCATTATGCAATTTGCACAAATGATTTCTCCTTATCCTCACTTCCTCAGCAGCGGCTGCTATTCTACTACAAAGTTCAGGATGCGTTTGTGTAGATTGGCATTCTTCCAAACATAACAATTTTTCTCAAAAATTCATGTATGCAAAAATAGGTCGCTTAAGATGAGAAAAAACACATAATTGGCGGAATCATTTCTCGAAGAAAGCACTAATTTTGAAAAAAAAAAAAATATAATTTGCATGCCCGCATGTTGTTCAATACTATAGACTTCTATGGTGATTTGGCATACAATATAAAAAATTAGCAATAAAATTGGCAGATTAAAAACGTGGCCGTTGAAAATTTCCATACAGCTATAACTGTCAGAGATTAACTTCCGAAAGAATCGAAATATCGAACTATCCAGGAAGGAGAAGAAATTCGACGTTGGATCTTGGATGCCTTATCATATACCTTAAGTTTCAGAGTCTACATCAGAGAGCACCTCAGAATATGCTGGAGCGCGAAAATGAAGCAGTAGGAAAGGAGTATTGAGCATAATGAGAAGAAAATCCTGGGTAGAATGTAAAGGGCATATGCCCCGCATCCCTCCAGCAGCCCAATGAGATGGAAAAACACACAGAATTTTTTTAAAAAATCCGCAACTGGATGCTGATCTTAAAACCAAAACGCAGGCTTTTGGAAACAGCTAATATTAAGAAATAGTATGCAGTAGATGCATTTAAGAGGTATTTTCAGCAGCTGCTAAGCCGGTACTCTATAGTCATGAATATTTTCTTAGTTTTACCACCCTCCGCCCATATATAGAGGTAGACTCTTAGCTATAAAGAATTTTAAGAACAACAAGTATCGTATAACGTACTGTATGAACATCTTGACCAGTTGAAAATACTGTATTGGTTAAACCTCATGAGACAATGTTAATGTATGGCCTTGATCTGGCTTATCTAATGAATCTCTGGACTTATATATTGAGATCATACATGAAATAAAAAAAAAAATGCGTTGGTTTTTGAAACATGCGCTTTTATTTTATGATTATAAGAATATAATAATAATTCATAGTCAGCAAAGTCCACACATCTTTTGATACAACTAGCAATATACAGAAAATTGTATGTGGGAACACATTATATTACGAGCTGCAACTATGAACAACCTTCGTGAAGTAGTTGGCGACCTAATGCAATTAAGGCTGCGTGCGCTTATGTCGTTTAACACTGAGGTGAGAGATCTACTAATTGTGTTTTTTTCGTTGTTGTTGTTGTTGTATCTTCCTGCGCACTTCCTTCACTTGCTCGATGCATTGCAGCAATTTTCCAACTCGATTGGCTTTTCCGGCACCTCACCTTCAATATACCACTCTAGCCTCCGAAGAACTCTCTTACCGTGGGAATTACACATGTGGAAAATAAAAACGATTGATTGGTTTTCGGATCGAGTGTAGGCGGCAATGTGCTTGGACTCTGGACATAGACACAAGACACAACATTGCGCCAACGGACGACATGAGGAACGTGTGGTGTGGTTGTTACTTGTTAGTCACCATAATCATCATCAACACCTGCATGAAATAGGCTTCGAAAGAGCTCGAACAAAATCAGAAAAAAAAAAGAAGCAGAGGATGCTAGATGGTGTTGCAACTTCCACCAAATGGTGCATAAAATTCAATAATGTAGGCCCAAAGCGCGCAATCAGTCAGCAGACCATAGTGGCGGCAACAATACTGTATGCAACAAACCCATGAGTGTTGGCCGCATTGTTAGAGCCGGCTTGAATGGCCTGTCTGGAGGGCATTTGTAAAATATCGAATCGACGGCAGATTTACATGGCCTTTTGGTAAATTGTTTCTCTTCATTTTTTTCTGATTTACAAACAGGCGACATTATTGTATAAGGCTGATTAATTAAATGCAATTAAAATGCATGTTTAAATGGCGTCTTTTAGAGACGTTTAGGTGTTTAATTAATGAGTTTGCAGCTTTGTGTATGTGTTTGTGTATAACATGGCAGTTTGCAAAATATGTCCAATCTGCCACGCGGAAGATGTGCCGATATGAATGTTGCCAAATGCGAAATTTGTAGACTTGGATTTGTATTTAATTGAGCGCGGGAGGATTTTAATGAGATAAAATCTTTATGTCTATTTGGATACAACATATAAACGCATCGCACAAAACGGTTTTGGAAAGAAGTTAAAAACCATTTGTCTTGTTGCGTTAGGTAGTAAAATATCTACTACCGTAAATCCTACAACACACAATATCTTCGAGACGTATAATGTCTAAGCAAATTAGTCAGAATGACCCCATATGGAAACATGTCAATGGTGTCGTTTGGATGTAAGATAAGACGTGATAAATTAGAGATATTATGTATCAACGTAACAAGTATATGAAATATGAGCTGTTTTGTTCAGAACCAGACCAAGGTGTCAGATCAGATCAGACTATCGCCTCTTTACCAGTGAATTTTATCACATTAAAAATTTATATGGCATTTTCTCCAAAAACAATATTGTGTAGAGTTCCAGAATTCCCTATAACTCTCCACACTATATGTTTTGAGTATTTAATTAGAAATATTTAAAAATAAAGTTAATAAAAAAAACCATTATGAGAAAACTGGCAGTGTCTGAAAGGAAGATCTTGTGGATCTGCACGGGACACCACTTTGAACAATGGTAAAGAAAATATTTCAGGGAATAACCGAAACACCTATAGTTCAAAATTTAAAGAAAATCGGGTCAGTAGTAGGTTCAGATATAGGTCGAGGTAGAGACAGACAGACCAGAATTGTTGTAGGACCCACTTTTTCGGTGCATCGTTTTTCCATGTTTCATTGCTATCTCAAAAAATGTTGCTTGTACGAATTCAAAACTAGCTGAATACCTACATAATATATGTATATGGCAAGTAAAACGAACAATATTGGTACACTAATAGACTAAGAGCTGACTTCAAATTTTGTATTGAACGCATAACCAGAAATTGAGTATGTGGGTCTGTAGGTGCATGCAACTTGACACCCAATACAAAAGTCTGGCAGGATTTTTTTAGCGCCTGTGGTAGGGATGAGTGGTTTTCAGACTATTGAGTCAGGGGCCCGTGCACTTCAATTCGTTAAATAAAAATGATACTGTTATTTTCTTTAAGTCCGCAGAATTATTTTCGGTACACTAGGGCGAATACGTATGCATTTTTAATTTGTACTAAATTTTGTACTGCAATGTTGTATCTCCCTCAAAATCCAATCGCTAAACCAATTTTAAAAAAGATTCACCAGAATTACATTTGATCCAATACCAAAATGCATGCCTGTGCTCTTGCAGTTTATATGTTTAAGTAAAAAAAATAAGTTGTGTGTGATATATCCACCCATTTCCTTTTTATTTGAAGTAAAATTTTATATCACTAAGTATGGAAAAAACGTAGTGTCAGTCATTCAAATGGCAGTCCGTATTTTGCTGGTCCCAAAATCTGTAAAACGCGGCTTCTTAGTTTCAAAATTAAACCTTTAATCTTATTTCCTTCAAAAATTATTTCTGTTTTTTTAGATCACTGATAATTATTTTGGAAACAAAATTTAAAATGTAGGTATATTTTGCTTCACAAAAATACAGCTCGCAAAAATGTACGTTTTCAGCTAATTAAATCAAAATTTAATTTTTTTTAGTCGAAAATAAGTACAAAAAACTAAAAAATAAATTTTTGTTATTTTTCTCACGAATTTTGAGGTTAAAATGTGATAAAAATGTGATCCAAGTAAAAGTTGAAAGTCCCTTATTATTATCTACAACTCCAATTTAAATTTTTTCAATAAGAGGTCGACTTTTTCCACCCACCCTACCTCCGGTTATCTACTGCAGTAGAATTTATTTTTAGCATTCTATATATTTGTCCAGTTTATATTTCTGAGGGCTCAGAGAATTTCCCCAGTTTTGCTGTTAAATACTTAGTAAAAAAAATATTGATTCGTCTGCACAGGTGAACGCTCTGATAAATAAACTGAACAATATTGTTACTCCTAAATATTAGAAATATTAATAATTTTTCAAACTTTTCGCTTTTGAAAACTGCTTTGTCAGATCGAAAATAACAGTCGATCTTTATTTTCAATTTGTTTCTCACTGAGAGATATTTAATTTATTAAATTTCATTTTGGTCTCGTTCTGAGATCTTTTTCTTAATAATTAATTTTGTAGGTCTTTTGGTGAAATTTATTTTCTAAAAAATAAAGGGAACGATCAATTGAAAACTATTTCCATAGAAAATGGTATTTTCCCTTAACAAAAAGTAGATACAAAATCTGTTTGAAATATCTCAGAAAATTCTGAACTGAGTAGACTCAAGTCGTCATCAACATTTAAAAAAATTGATTTTCAGTTCTGGATGGGAAGAGGTATGACTACAACGACGCCAGATGAGAACCCGTTGGCCAAGGCACAATCGTTCAAGAAAATTTTTGACTATCCTTAAAAGATCCCTTTAAGCAAATTTTTCAAATAAGACCATAACGCGATAAAATTATAACCATAAATGAGAAAACGTTGCCATTGTCGTTACTGTGGCCGTCATCGTCGTTGACGTGGTATTTTGACTTTCGCGATTTAAATGTGCGAGATTTTGACCACAACCGACACAGACGCATGTGTCAGCTCTAAGACCAAAAAGAGTTCCACTTAAACTTGCCAGAAGAGTATTAATAGCCCAGGAAAATTTGACAAAAAAATGGCCAAACTTCGAAAAAATTGCGACAAAGCTGAATTTTGGGGGAGTGGCTTATTATGACGCACAGTGGTCGGAAATCAACATTAAGCGCGAACTAAATAAAAAACTGAAGGTGCAAATCACTATGACAAATGTTATCTATCGTACGTAGAATACATCGGCGCACCCACTGATGACCTTGGTTTTTTATTGAAGGTCGAAGATATTACTAAAAGACCCGTTAGTCACAAATAACGAAAAACCTTAAAAAACGTCATTTCATCCCCACCATATATGAGGCATGCATAGGTGACCTTTGCTCTGCTGTAACTTTGAGATTAATAATTTTACAGAGCTGTTTAATAGCTCATTTTTTAGATAATTTAATCGTTTAAAATCTGTCCTTTGGTCATTTTTTTGAAAAACGCAATTTCAATGAGTTATTAAACAAATTCAAAATCAACCTTGTTTTCAAGATGGTGGCCATTCCCTTTCCCCTACCACCCCAAAAACTTAATTTTTAGATACAAAGTAATTGCAACGTTAAAATCTAAATGTGTGTACTTTTTTGGGGTATTTGTGAGTTTTTGATTTTTATGTTTCGAAATTTCAAAATTTCTTTTTGAGTTTGAAAGGTTATTCTTAGGGGAAGGCCTTACGGTTACAAAATTTAATTTGTAGGGATAAATGGGGTAAAATCAAAAATGGTATGAGATAACAAAAATTCTTTTTCTGTTTGATAGAGTTTACTAAGAGAAAGAGGATGTTGTCTTCATATCGATACCTTCCCGTAAGAATGTATTAAGCGACATTTCCAAAATTTTAAATTAAATTTTTAAAATACCTCTTATTCAGTTATTTATTTGGGTTTTTTGTTGTAATAAACAGATTTTTAGAGGCATTTTGAGTTGAAAATCCCGTTACAAATCTTTTTATTTTCTTAAATACATAAATAAACAACTGGACTAGAGGTTTTTATCGGTGCCTTTAAAATTTTTGAAATGTCGCTTAATACATTCTTACGGGAAGGTATCGATATATAGGGTGAAATGGGGTAGAAATTAAAAATGGGCATATGATTTAAAATAATTTTTGAGTTGGGAAGGTTATTCCTCAAGGATTTAGGACTGAACACATTTCAAAATTTAAATACTTTTGGTGTGAAATGGGGTCTGTAAAATATGGAATCTGATTTTAAGAGTCATTTTGTATTTGAAAGGTTATATCGTCCCCTGATTGCAAGAACTAGGTAACTCAATTTTATAAATGTCGGAGATAGCAACGTTCATAGATGCCTAACTACAAGAGAACGAGGCAAAGTTTAATTTGTATGTCTTTTACATCTTAGAAATATTCTTTATTTGTCTAGAATAAGAAAAAATTGGACGAAAAATGTTTAAAACTCTACTAAATAATACCGTTTTTGCCGAGATATTTAAAAAATTGAAAATTGAGCTACCTAGTTCTTGCAATCAGGGGATGATATGTAGAGGATGTCATTTGAAAATTTTGCCTAACCGAGCAAAGCCGGGGCGGGCCAGCTAGTATATAATAAAAATAGAAAATTGAGTTACCTAGTTCTTGCAATCAAGGGACGAAATGACAAAACAAAATACAAATCTCAAAATGTGATTCATTTTTTTTTCTCTCGGCGGTAACCGAAACCTAAAAAAAAAATCAAAATTAAAGTTTCTCAATGAGAGAAACCGAAAAAAGTTCTTTTTAAGTTAAATGGCTATTAAGTGACCATTTTTAAAAATCTCGGCAGGTAAGCGAAATTTTAAAGAATTTGCAAAAGGTTGAGTTTTATATTCGACCTCTTAGTCACTAGCCTAGTCACTAGATAGGTAAACAAATTTTTAGAACCGTTTTTGAGAAAAACAAACTAATCTTGATTGTATCTTGATTACCCAAGGTCTCATTTTCAAGAGAAATCAGTTCACTGAGTGATAGGGCTTATCTTAATATCTCAATGACATTCTTTTTAGTGGACATCAGACATGGGGATATAAGGAATACTGGAACCTTAATTTTCCTAGTTTTAGTATGATCGAGATACCTATGTATAATTTCAAGGTTCTTTTTTTAAATACTCGATATATTTATATCGGTATTTTGATGAATCCAAATAAACTATTCCATACAATAGGTACCAATATCACAATCATATCAATAAGTATCAAAAAACGTAAAATTAATATTTAAAAAAAACTTTATTTACTTAAATAAATAATTTTCGACACCTTATACCCTTTATTATATGCATATACATTATATGTGTATGAATTTTCCATTAACACATATTGAAATAATTTAGAAATTAAATAGACTCACCATCAGTGCCTCTAACTTTGTTCTCATTCATGCCTTTTCGCATGAATATTTAAATCGCCTCTGGCCTGACACAATTCAACTCTTCAACAAAAACCTGTAGCTATAAGTAATTTAGTTGACTATCCTCGTTAGCAAGTTTCATTCAAAATATTTTGTAAGTTTTCTATGTCATCTCCCCGCCTTTATAAATGCCAATTTAAATTTCATTCACAAATAATGTTTTCAAAGTTCTATACAAAGTTAACATATATTATATTAATGAACATTAAAGGTTCCTATATCAACCACTTAAGAAATGCTAAATTATTCTTAGACCTTTTTATGGAGATTTCTGCTAATTTAAAACGAAGAAACTTTGCATACCTAAGCCATAAACAAAAGAATTAAAAAAAAAAAAGAAAATAAGTATTGATATATCACTGTAGGGAGCCCTTTAAGTCACTGAGTCATCGATATTAACCTTATACGGTTCGAGAATAATTATTGTTGGCACGGGGATATGGCTTTAGGGTCCATTGAGAGAACATGGACAAATGCTTAACATCGGCAAAATACACTTCCTATACACAAACACATACAGAATACACGAGGAGATGAGATAAAATCATGCCGTGAATTGTTATAAAAATGTTTCAGGTTTTTGTTTTTGCTGATCTGGTGTTAGTTTATTAAGTCCGGGAGGGTTTCAAAGACGATGGTCAACGTAACGATGGTCGATCCTTATCGGCTTAAGTTTAGCGTAGTCTTAACTTTGTGTGTTTGTTTGTCGATGCAAAGTTGGAAACATCGTTTGATACTTATATATCTATTGATATCAAGGGATAGAGACACTTTTATTCAAGTGTAACTTTTTCTAATTAAAATGAAATAATAAGAAGGAACAAAACCATACAAAAGCTTGGTACCACAGAGAAAATAGATAATTTTCTGAGAATTTATGAGCTAAATGGTTTCATATTGAGAAGTTATTTGTTCTTAATACTCGAAAATTAAAGTTTGTCGTTCGTTAACACATGTCACAGGCTAATACACATTTATTAATAAGAATTGCATGTTTAAAGCTGATGTATAATTTTTTTTTTTATAATACACGCGCACTAAAGGGGTTGTGACTACCCTTTAAATGATTGAACACAGTGCGGAGCGTTAGGAAAATAGGCAAGGATTTGAAAGGAGATACCGATGCACATTAGTTTTGAAGTTCTGAATATCAAAATTGAAGGGAAAAATAGAGCCGGGTAAGGCATTCCACATTCGTGTTGTTCGGCTGAAAAAAGAATCTCTGTACTTTACAGTACGTCCGAAATTGGGCTCAAGAGTAAACTGATGCGCATTCCTGGAAGTGCGAATGTTTCAGTTATATTACAGTCGCCTATCATTTTAAGAGCTCTTTTTTCGATTCTATCTAAAAGGTTTAAATGAGTTATTGGAGCACCTGCCCAAATATGAGAATTATATTCAAGCTTTGGACGAATGAAGGCTTTGTAGATTACAGCCAGATCAGAAGGGGAGAAAAATTTCTTGCATCTTCGAAAAAAACCTAAACACTTTGCAGCGTTTTTAGCGACATTGAATATGTGTTCATTCCACAGAAGGTGATCTGAGATGCACATACCCAGAACTGAAAGCAGTTCAGTTTCATCCATGCAAGTACCACTCATGGATAGTGGCATTGGGGGTGGGATCTGCTTTAGGGACAGCAAACAGCATTGTGTTTTTGAAGCATTAAATTCTACACGGTTTCTTATTCCCCACTGAACAATGCTGTCAAGATCAGAATTTAATGAGCTTATCATACGCTGCCGTTCAAGTTCCACATCCGAAGGACAAGGATGTGAATCAAGAAACGAATATGAAAAGCTGAGGGTGCTGTCGTCAGCAAAACAGTTTAATGGATTAGAAGTTTCAGACAAGAGATCATTTATGAAAATGAAAAGAAAGTCGGAGACAAAACGGAGCCTTGGGGCACACCAGCATTTATTTTATGAATATCAGACTTTAAACCATTCAGCACAACTTGTATTGAACGGTCCGAAAGGTAATTTCTAATCCAACGAAGAAGAGATTCATCAAAATCAAATGCACGCATTTTCGATAAGAGAGCTTGGTGCCAAACTCTATCAAACGCTTTTGAAATATCAAGTGCAACAATCTTACTTTCTCCAAAACGATGTAAAGATTTGTTCCACTGCTCGGTCAGATATACCATCAGATCACCAGTGGAACTATTGCTACGAAAGCCGTACTGCCGGTCTTTAAGAAGCTTCCGTTCTTCAAGATATTTCTTAAGCTGATAACTAATCAGTCGATAGTTGGAGGGAGACGAAGATTCACCTTTTTTAGGGACAGGCTGGACAAATGCTCGGAAAGAGACCAGTAGAGTAGGACAGATGGAAAAGCTTACGCAGTGGCTTTGCCAGCGTTGAAGAACACCTCTTCAGAACAATTGGAGGGATACTATCCGGGCCAGCGGATTTGTGTACATCAAGATCTTTTAGAACTCTAGCTACTGTACGAGTGCGAAAGAAGATTTGTCCCATAAAATCATAACCGCTCTCAAGTACAGGTGGAGTCATGACACTCTCTGGCAGCGTCGAATTAACAGCAAACTGTGCTGCAAGCAAATTGGCTTTTTCTAGTGAGCTTAGAGCAGGAGTATCATTGAAGACGAGTGTTGGAACCGAAGACGAGGTAGAATTACGTACGTTTTTTACATAAGTGCTTACGTTATATTATTCGTCGGTTGTTAAAGCGTTAGGTAAGGCTAGGTTTCTACAATGATTTTAAGTTGTTATTTAAGTGCTGCTATTTGGCTCGAAACGCGGTATGAAAGTCTATTTTTTAATACATTTTACCTAAGGGTATAGGATTTGTCGCCAATAAACCACCAAAAATTGCTTTTGACTTCCATTTCATAGTGATGATGGTTGCCTCGTTTTGCACCACATTGCTCAAGAACCCTTTTACCTTTTGCGTATCAATTATGTTCAATTGGGGAACAAAAAGGCTGTATTAGTGGATCTTACATGCAGCTCTGAGACGTAAAATTTTGGGAGGCATTTGAACCAATGATTTGCAAACCCTTAGAGCAGACCAATCCAGTGACTATTTGTGGGCGCAACGAAGTGGTTTTTCTATAAATGGCTTTTTGATTTTCTTTTCTCCAAAGGCAGTTATTTCGATTATTAGGTTTGATGAATTATACCACGTATTGTCCTGACTAGGCTATTCAGAGTGAAATCTGTACTCAAACTGAGGATCTATCACATATAAAATTGGTTGTCAGTTTGTCACTGACAAAAGAGATGCCAATTAAAAAAATCACAAAATAGCAACCATTGCTTGTGGCTATTTCTCAGTCAATCAGCCACCGTGTCTGTATCTGTAGTCGTGGGAATGCTTTATAAGCTAGTATACGCTCCTCTGATTCGCATTTAAATTTACAAAATAATTATTAAGTGATATTTAATTTCTTTGACTGCAGAACAATCCAAGCACACACCTCATTACCTCAAGACAGATGTAAGATTATTACATATCTTCTCAAAATAACCCAATTCTGGAAAACACTCCGCGCATACAGTAAAAGCAGAGGCGTAAGTTAAACGTTTTCTACTGCGGCTGCAGCGAGTTGCTTAGCAAATGAGATGTATATGATTTAACAAACATATCCACAACCAACACCTCATTGATCCAAACTAATGGCAGACATAATTCTCCCGTCGCGTCTTGAACCCGGCTTTAAATCCTCCCTCCCGGCTAGAAAAAAAAAACACATACAGAAACAGATAAGACACAGTATAACTAATAATTCCCGCAGTGTTCTCTTGTTACGTCTTTGTTTTGGAGAAGCATCTGTGCGATTCCAGAATCGTAGTGTTTCTTTGCGCAATTATTAGGGAGCGGAACGAGATAAACGGCAAACGATAGCCAAACATGGTTAATAGAATTGTTAGAGCGTGGGCTACTTTAACTCCAAACCACTCATCTCCTCCGTCAGAGCAATGATGATGAGATGAAAGATTCTTCAATTTTGTTTTCTAGTTTACCATTACCATCCACACTATGCCTATATGCTAGACCCAGCAAAGCAGCCACCCCTGTGTGCATCATCTTCCTCTGCAACATCTGCATTTGCCTCCGTGGTGGAGAGCATAAGCTCAGCGTCTCCATCATCAACTAACCGCGCCATCAGTAGGACGAAGTTACACCTAAAATAATCGCTTACCACAGAAAAATGGTGTTGGTGGCGCGTCTGCAATCACACATAATTAAGTGGTTCCCTGCGTATGGATACATAATATTTTCTGCAGATGGAATTAGTCATAAATTGATTTCTCGATGAACGAGGAGGGATGTGCCCCAATATGGATGCCTCATATCTTAATGGGCGATCGTTCTCACAGAAAGATCCGATCGATGCAACTCTGCATCCATTTTACCATTACCTACTATTGAAAGTGTGTAGGCGGTGTGGCATAATATTTATGTGTATCTCATGTGTGTATATTCTCTATTGGAAGTCACAAAAAAATTGTAATGTTTAGTAGTTTTTCTCAGGTCGCTCGCTAGATCTATGTATCGTTATATTATACTCATGTCATCGCAGCAAAAGACACAGCCGAAGTTGCATTATGCATAGCTTGAGGCAGCGTCGATATTTTAAAGATACAAGAATGTTCCACAAAGTCTACGATGAGAAAGATATTCGTGTCAAGATAATATATTTGATGTTAATTAGATGCATAGAAAATATAGGATTGGATATGGGAGTTTTCAGGTGATGACGGTTATAGGTGAGTTTTGAATTATTTACAGGTCATTTGGAGTAAACATTTTTGTTGGTCGCATATAGAAGGTGGAGCGATATTTTCCAAAGGTGACTTCCAAATATCGAGATCTTAATCAATTTTTATGCAATAGGTATTGTGATAAATATTAGGAACAAACAAAATGGTGGTTTGTTGGTATTTTTGACTAAAAGATAAAATTCATTAAACTTTTTAGTTTAAGATATTGGACGAGTTTTTTTTTTAATTTTGTTTTATAGGAGAAAGCGAGTCGCATAGAAAAAAAACAAGAAATTCTTACATCAATAAAACCCAAAAAACAAATAAATAAGATTTAATTTTAGTATCACATTTATCAGTATAATGATTGAGCAAAACAGTTGAGCTTTTATCAGATTTTTTCAGATATAAAGTAGGCACTATTAAAAGCAAGTTTTGGATTTGTTTACAAGATCAAACTTGATATTGTAACCAAACCTGATAGTTATAAAATGATTGAGAGTACAAAATTGGCTATGCCTGAACCTTAGCATTCAACCTAAAGTGATTTTCTTCAACAATCAACGTTTTAAGGTAACTCAAAATAGCACCCACAAGCAACCTAGTACGACTACCCAATAATAAGGCTTAGTGAATGTACGTCCATCTGTCGAAATCCCAACGGGATATGTACGTGGTCAAAATTAAGACCGGGAGTAGCTAATCTGTAACCATAGCTACCACGTACCGAATGTCCGAGCACCAGTTTTATAGATGTGTAATGCATAATGTTTAAGCCTTCAGTCATAATCTGTCGAACAAAAATTGTCAGTACAGGGAAGTTAAGACGTTTTCCTTTCAGTCTGGTTGAATTGGCTTCCATAATTTGAAATATAAATTACCACAAATCAAAGAACAATGTTCATATGGACACCACTGTTTTGAAAAAAAAAACTCGCCGATTAGCCCTGAACTGACACTTATTTTTAGACGGAGTATGTATAGTGAATATTTCAGTAGCCGCGATTAGATAGGTAATTTAGAAGTGGCTTCCCGGGCACTTATGAATTATGGGGATTGAATCGACCTCATTAACAATATGTCAATTTGTTTACTAGCTCAAAAACACAAAATATCTAACCCATCAGGTGATCGTCCACATCCAGTTAGATGTTTTGGATATAACATTTCAGGAGCATTTGTCTGCTTGGTCCGCATAACATGGGAGGTCTGAAAAAATGGTTATTATACAAATTACATTATACTAAATTTATTTTTCTTAAAAAAAAACAACTTTATTATTTCATATCCAAATTAAGACTAATTTTACAATAATGATTTTATTCTAAAGTAACCTACTCTAAACCTATTGCATCATGTTGCCTGCAGGTAGCGGTCGTCGCGTCGCAGACGCTTCGTCAGCAGAATGGTTGCTCGTGTCGTCGTTGACCTAATTGCGTTCCCACGGGAAATAAATAATTTGCTTTTTCAAGCTTTTTGCATTTTCAGCTTAAGTGTCGTTAACTCCTCCCTTCTCTAATTAATGCGTCCACGCATTTTTACATGATGTTAAAGATGCTGGGATATCTTTGAAGAGGTGATGGCTGATTGGATTCATCCTGATTTGATATCATAATCATAGGTGGTGTTGTTATCAAATTACTCGTGGGTGTTTTGGATTTGTAACGCAGTAACACTATTGTGAAGAATACGGCTGCAAATATCACATATGTTGTTATTTGGTGTGTGTCCTTCTCTAGTTGAATCTTAGTGAGATGCTGCGTGTTTTTCGTATGCAGTTCCTTCATGAGTTCTAAGGAAAGGACTTCTTCAACTGCCAAATCTTCAGGAATTGTATGCAATGTTGGTGGTAAAGCTTGAATGTTGACAATTTCTTGCGCAATGTATTGTTGGTTATTGATCATTATTGTTTCATTGTAGAATTTGACTATGTAGTTTCCATTAAGCGATTGAGTGTGATTATTAGCTTCTATTGTACCGTTGAATTGATTAAGGATGACAAGTCCTGGTGATACTTCTTCAACCTGGGCAATGTGTTGGCTATTCGTAGAGTTGCATGATGCATTTTAATTTTCTAGTAAACCTATTATACACTGCATACTTAAATCAATTAGATCTGTTTGTTTACAGAGAGAAATTTCTTCAATTTTCTTACAGTTATTTAGCATTCCATATATATTTTTTTCATTTCTTAATGTATTTCTATAAGATATTTTGTTTATTAAACCATTATTCTTTTTCATTGGGATTACAATTAATTTTTCATAAATCTCTTTTTTTGTTTTTGGGATACTAACAATATATAGTAAATCTTTTAAATTGAATGCAATTTTTACATCGGCAAATTTAATTGCTTGTTCTAAATTTGTGTATGGTAATATTTCTTTATCCATTTTACTTAATATAATATTTATTTCATTTTTTGACATAATATTGGAGTTGACAATATTTTCTTTAGCAAGTTCAATAGCATAAATAATATTCGTTAATTCTTCTTTTATAAGTTTTATCTTAAATAATAATATTACATTAAATTGATGTTCGATAGTACTGTCTTTTTGTATTGTATTTATAATTTCATTAGTTACATTGGTAAGTATATTTATTCGTTTCTTATATTCTTCGTTGATTACTATTTGCTCATTATTGTTTTCAATTACATTGTTTATCTTATTTCTAAGGATGGTGAAATCTTCGTGGTCGGGTGATCCCGCTATCCACTTCCATCCTGTACCTATGAAATCTAATGATCGTTTTGATCTATTAACTTTAAGATTTTGTATTAAATTTTTGATTTGTTCTATTTCATGATGAATTATTGGGAAGTAAGGATTGGTTTTAGGGATTTGTTTAAGGATCATAGATTGTGCATTTGAAATGAAATGTTCGTATGGCGTCAGTTCGATGGTATGGATAAGTTTAAAGTTTCCTTCAGAAACTTTCGCAATTCCATCGTTAAGGATGATGATGGGGGAGTTGGAGTAGTCTAGGATGTTAACGGTTCCTTGGATTGGTTTTAATAGGTATCTGTTGGATAAAAGGAAAAAGGGAAGATAGGATTAGTTTCTAATGTTGGATTTATGGACGACTTTGCCTGAATGTGTTACAACGGTTGTTGATTTATTTTCTTTTACTTTTTCTTTTTTATATCGTGTTGAAAGCTTTGAACCTAATCGTTTATTTACTTTAACGTAGATGGTATCTCCAGGAGAGTAGTCTTTTAAATCAGTCCTTTTCTTATTATGATATGTTATATCAGCTTCTTGTTTAGACTTTAATTTTTCTATATTTTTTAAGTGTGCATCCTTAATTTGAGCTGAACTTTCGGTATCTCTGCTGAAAAATAAATCGATTGGCTTCTTGTTTGTTACTGAATGTACAGAAAGGTTATATGCATTAACAGCTGCTTCTAGGAGTTCCGTGAAGGATTCATAGATTTTCTCATCTTTTAAACATCGCATAATCTCGGCGAGAGTTGAGTGAAATCTCTCTATCTGACCATTAGATGTGCTAGTGTAGGGAGGTGCAGTGAAGACATTAATTCCAAATTCGTTTTGCAGCATAAAGAGAATTGATTCTGAATTAAATGATTTTTCGTTATCGCAGACTATTACTTTCGGTATTCCGAAACCAAAGGTAATATCTCTTATTGGTTGTCTTACATCTTCTGTAGCCCTTGAGTTTATTACTTTTGTAACGGCATATTTAGAAAATTTATCTATTGCAGTGATAACAAGTTTTCCTTCTGTAGAGAATATGTCAATGTGTATAATTTCACCGGGATATTTGGGTATGGGAGTAGATTGTATTGGGACTTTATTGGGTTTTCTATCGTATTTATTCTGTTTACAAATAAGGCAGAGCTTAGTAAATTTTTTTAGTTTTTTACTTAGTGTAGGGAAAAAGTATTTTTCTAAAATTTGGACTCTATTTTCTTTTTGGTTTCGATGAGCGCGATTATGTTCTTCCATTACTAAATTCTCTTGATCTTGTTCGTTTTCCACATCCTGGACTTGTATTTGTGTAAATCGGATCTTGTATGAACAGAAATTGTCTTTGTAAATATTTTGTATTAAACCCATTATGCGTTCGCCTGTTTTGATTCCATTAGTTACAGATGGATTAAGGCATTTTTTTAGGATTTGAATTAAGTTTGATTCGGTAAAAATAGGTTCAATGATAGTATGTCTGTGGTAAGTGGGAAATATGATTTGGAAATTTTGACTAGGTGGTGTACCTTCTTGAAGTAAAATTTGGTTTTTGAAACAATTTATTGGCGATTCTACACTATAAATTAAGCCATGCGACGATGATTCGTCACTATGAATTGTGGGTGTTAGGGAATTGATTTGGGTTACCGGAGATGTTCTAGATAGTGCATCCGCAACTACATTTGTCCTACCTGGTTTATATTTTAGTTCATAGTTGAACTCTTCTAAAAATGCTTTCCATCTCTTGAGCTTGCTGTTGTTATTCTTTGTGCTGAGTGCACCGGTAAGAGGTTGATGATCTGTGAAGATAAGAACTTTTGCCGAACCGTATAGGTAGTTTCTGAGGGAGTCTAATGCCCATATAATGGCGAGCATTTCCTTCTCATTGGTGGCGTAATTCTCTTCTGATTTACTTAAAGTTCTTGATATGAAAGTAATTGGTTTGTCCTTTTGTGATAGAACAGCACCTATGGCGTAGTTCGAGGCATCTGTTGTAAGTTCGAAGGGACTTTTAAAATCAGGATATGTTAGTATTATATCATCAGAAACCAAGGATTTTTTTATTTTTTCGAATGCTTCGATTGCACTTTCGTCGAGATGGATTAGTTTCTTACTAGAAGTGTTTTTTGAAACACGACCATCCTCCCCTCTTAAAAGGGATGTCAGGGGCTTAGCAAGTTTTGCGTAGTCGCAAATGAAACGTCGATAGTAGCCTGACAGACCGAGAAATGATCTTAGTTCCTTCAAGGTTGTTGGAGGCGGAAAGTTTTTTATAGCACTCACTTTTTCAGGATTTGTTTTGATGCCTTTGGAAGACACAATAAATCCGAGGAATTCTGTTTCTTGTTTGAAAAACTCGCACTTGTCGAGTTGAACCTTCATATGAGCGTTATTTAGGGTTTCAAATACCTTTTTGATATTCTCCAAGTGAGTAGCCTCATCCTGACTAAAGATGATAATATCATCTATATACACGTAGCATATTTTGCCAATGTGGTCACGTAGGATATCATCAAGGGCTCTCTGGAATATTGATGGGGCGTTTTTAAGGCCGAATGGTAACCTAGTAAATTCATATTTTCCATGATTAATGGAGAAGGCTGTTTTTTCCATATCAGATTCCTTCAAGGGAATTTGATGGAAACCGCTTTTCAAATCAAGAACTGTGAACCAGTTATTCTTTCCCAAATTGGATAGAACTTCATTTATCTCTGGGATCGGGTAGCGGTCAGCTACTGTAATTGAATTCAATTTACGGTAATCTATTACTAATCTGAATTTTTTCTTTCCAGAAGCATCAGTCTTCTTTGGGACAATCCACACCGGTGAATTGTAGGGTGATCTTGATCGTCGAATGATGCCGTCTTTAAGGAGGTCCTCTATTTGGTTTTCAACTTCCTCTTTAAGCGCAATTGGATACGGGTAAAATTTTGAATAGACAGGAGAATCTGTTGTTGTTCTAATTTCCCCTTTGACAACAGTGGTGCAAGAAAGTTTATTATTTGGATCATCGAATAATCGGGGGTATTTGCTTACTATGTTTTGAATATCTGTTTTTTGTTTAATGGACATGTGATTTGTTCTGATGTTAATCGTGTTAACTGATTGTGCAGCTAGTTGTTTAACTTTAACCTTAACAGAGTTATTTACAATCATGTAGTTGTCTTTTATATGGATAACGGCTGAAAGATCTTTAAGGCTATCGTTTCCGAGGATAGCGTGGAAAGATTTTAGTTCAGGCATTAAGAAAAATTTAATTTTTATGTTATTGAGACCGAAAAGATTTAGGAAAGTGTGTTGTGTAATTTTGACATTTCCTCCTATAGAATTAGCATAGAATGGTTTTTCGTTTGTATGGGGTTTTGATATGAGGCAAGGTTGGATATAGTTTTTGTTCGATCCAGTATCTATTAGTATTTTTATTATAGTTCCACTCTTCGTTTTACACTCGAAATATGGAAGAGAGGAACAGCTTAATCTAAAAAATGGATATCATTGTATTCCATATTATGCTGTTCATTTGAAAAATCTCTATCTGATTGCGGAAAGGATTCCGTATATTCTTGAGGAAGTGAATCAGCGTACTCTTGTAGAGTTTGGTCGTATTGCTGATCTTCATATTGGATGTTCTGCTGGTAACTGTCTTCGGGTGTTGCTTCGTCTGTAGCGCTCAAATGAAAATTCCTTTGTAGCTTGGTGGGATGAAACTGATTTGATGGTGGGTCAATTGTTCTTTTAGGTGCTGGTGGCCAGTTTTTTTGTAAGGGTTGATTCATGTAGTTGATATTGTTTGTCTTAATTGTTGATGTGTCCATCCTTCTTGGTGGCGGTTGAGGTTTGGGTGCAAACTGCATTTGGGGGTGATTGAAATTCGTATAAGGTTGAGTTCTTTGTGCATACTGCATCTGTGGGTGATAGGGCTGCATCTGTGGACGACTGAGTCCCATGTAAGGTTGTTGGGGTCTTTGTGGTACTCCTGACCGTGGCTGAAAATTATTGAAACCTTGTGGAATAGTCCTACTTGTAGGTTGTAGCATTAATTCTGGGTAGAACTGTCGTTGACTTTGAAATTGGGGGTAGTTGTTACTTGTACGTCTAGGTGGAGCCGGAGGTGGTAATTGATGTGTTTTCCTAGCATTGTTGTTTGATGCGTATTGCGTTCGAAAATGTTGATTTTCGAGCTTTAGGCACAAATGCAGGGCTTGAGGTAAATCTGAGGGTTCTCTTATGCCTAGGAGCCTAGGTAGATCGCCTTTTAAGCCTCTGATAAATGTGTCTAGGGCTTTCTCCCTATATGCGTGCATTAATAAATTTAAGGCTTCTTGACTAGCATCCATTGAGGATATTTTGTTAAGGATCAAAGTAAGATGCGAATAGACTTCTTGATAGAAGTCTTGAACAGAGGAATTGCCTTGGACAAGGGATGTTAGTTGGTACTCTAGTGTACCTAGATCCCGCTTGTCTGCGTAATGCAAATTTAAACATCTGGAGATGTTGTCCCAGTTCAGTGGTGTATTGTAAGATTCTAAGACATGGTCTGCTTGACCAACAATCTTATTTCTTATAACGTTAAGAATTCCGAAATATTTTGGAGATCCTCTCAAGTGTCCATAAATACTAAGAATTCTTTCTACACTTTTTCGCCATGAACTGAACTCACCTGGCTGACCAGAGAATTCTCGTAGGCTTCTCACAACGTCGGGAATTTTATCAAGGTCATTTATGTTCTCTCTTTGATCTGGATTTATCGCTTGATCAACTCCAGCGAATTGATCAGCATTTGGGTTTAAGATTGAATATACTAAATTCCTGCCTTCTGTTCGAAGAGTTTGGTTCACGATAGAAGAGATGAGGTTTGTAAGTGCTGGGTTTCCAGCCGGGTTATCGTTTTGAGGATTAGGGTTTATTGATGGGTTTACTGAAGGGCGGATAAGGTTATTTGGGTTTGACATGATTTTATTTAGATTTTATAATAATAGTAAAAAAATGTTGGGAATAATCACTAGATTTCAATGGTTGTAAAAATTAATTTTTAATAGGATAATTATGTTCTTACCTAACAGTACTTTGTATTTTTTAATTATTTTTTTTTTTCTAAATTCTAAATATTAATATTTTAAATATATATTGGTTTCAATGAAAGAGTTTAATTTTTTATTGCAGAAAAATTTGAAATTGTCAAAAAATTATTATTTCGTGATATTTCTTTTTATGTCGCAAAATTAAAATTAAAGTAATTATTGTTAAAAAAATTTCTTTTTGTAATTGTATTATTTTTTCTTAAATTTAAATTTTTTATAAATCTTACACTAATAATACCAGAAACTCTATATCCCACGCTGGTATGAACGACATTGGTCCTGTTTGCAGTGTACTCTGCTACTGATGGTATCGTTCATACGCTCCTTCGTGGTCCTCAGTGTCTATCGACTCCTGTGATGATATGCTTCTGTAGTAGGTTCGTGACTTGGTGAGTTTCTTAAAATTTTTTCACTTGCGGCGAGGTTCTTAACGTCGACTTACGCACGTTTTTTTTCAATTTTAATTACGCGGCGAGGTACTTGACGTCGACTTACACGCGTTTTTTTTTTTTTTCAATTTTAGTTACGCGGCGAGGTACTTGACGTCGACTTACACGCACTTTATCACTCACAAAGCCACACTTAGTTGGGCGCCAATTACATTATACTAAATTTATTTTTCTTAAAAAAAAACAACTTTATTATTTCATATCCAAATTAAGACTAATTTTACAATAATGATTTTATTCTAAAGTAACCTACTCTAAACCTATTGCATCATGTTGCCTGCAGGTAGCGGTCGTCGCGTCGCAGACGCTTCGTCAGCAGAATGGTTGCTCGTGTCGTCGTTGACCTAATTGCGTTCCCACGGGAAATAAATAATTTGCTTTTTCAAGCTTTTTGCATTTTCAGCTTAAGTGTCGTTAACTTACATGCTCATGAGACTGCTGGGCATAGTCCTAGTTTGTTTGCAACAATCATGATGTGATATGTCTAAGGTCTGAAGAAACTAGATCAATTGGAAGAATATACAGACAACGAGCACCAATACATCATTTTTGATATTTAAAAAAACCAACTTAAACAATCCGAGACCAACCCCAAACCGTAAGATTAAACTTGTAAAGACTCTATGTTGAAATACTTAGGAGGATGGTAGGAGTCCATCACCTGCTGTACTTGAAGAGGAAGGAAGAAGTCGAAGTCATGTACAATGCAACTTAATCGAATAGCATGTGATGCTGCATGCCCTGAAAAAAAACTTATCCTATGGAGGAGAAAAGCCCATATACTCGTGGTCAGAGGAATAGCTGAAGTTCGAAAAAAAATGCCTCCATCTTAGGCGAAAAGTCACTAGAGGAAAAAGACAAGAAGAGAGATAACCATCTCCAATATGACCTTGAAGAGTTCATAATCAAACGCCACTAGGACGAGCTGAGGAGAGCTATAAGCGAGCAAAAAACGGAAGTGGGAATAACTTTGTCAAGATCGCAACAATGGCCCCTGAGGACTAGGATACAAAATCATCATATGGAAGCTGGGGGCGCAGAAAAACTACAGCAGACCTAAGTTCAGAAAAGAAGACCCGATTATTGGGGACACGCTTTTGCTGCTCATCTCATCAGACCACCTGATACCCCTACGAGCCCACAACAAGAAATAGAAGCATTCAAAGAAGAAGCGCTTAAAACATCTACCAATGCTCTGCAAAATAGAAACTTCCGGACCAGATGGAATACCAGGACCCATGTTCTGACCCTATCACATCGATAAAATTCGTCGAGAAACGATGGAAACTGAAACAAATTGTATGAGTTTTGTTTCATTTTTCAACGTTTCTCGACGAGTTTTATCGATGCGATAGTTACAGAACATAGGTCCAGTAGATGTTTTGAAACAAATAGCCCAATTATGTCCACAACTTTTAGTCAATATTTAGTCTAGCCGAGGGAACTTTCCTCAAACGCTGGTAAAAGCAACAACTTTTACTTATAAGTAAAAGTCGGACACAGGCCTCTGTTCATGCTGGATATAATAGGAAAACATCTCGAGAAACTATTGCAGCGATGCCTAATAGCCGTGTTACAAAGATGAGAAGAATTAAGCTTGAAATACAATATGGATTCAGGGAGGGAAGGATGCAATCCGCTGAGATCGCTCAAAAAGGAAACCACTCCACCTGGAAAACTGTGCAAATGACAGCACTGGTTATCCGAAACCTCTTCAACTCAGTCAGATGGTCAGAAATATTGAGCTCGCTTGAAAGAAGACTCCACATGACAGAGTATCTTTTTCGAATGATAAAAGGGTAACTCAGAGACCGCAAACTAATCTACCAAACAACAAAAGGACTGAGAAAAAAAAGTTAACACAGTCGGAGCAGTGCAAAGATCTATCCTTGGGCAAGGCCTTTGGAATAACTCCTACTATACGATATTTTATGTATGGAGAAGTCTGAAGATCCTTCCTCGTTGGCTACGCAGATGATATCGTTGTGATAATTGCAGTGAGAAACACCGAAAGCGTATATACATAAAACTTATCCAAGTCATGACAAGAACTAATTTTGGATGGAGGAACACGAGCTGTTTCTGGCTACTGAAAAAACTGAAGTAGTGCTTCTTACGAAAAAATGAATCCCCACAATAATTGTTTTCACATCAAGACCAAAGTTATAACGAACAAGAACGCGGTTAAATATCTGGGACTCGACACAAAGTTGAATTATTAGGAACAGAAACGGTCAGCCAGAGAACATGCTTCAAGAACCTTGTCCAGATTGATGGCAAGCATCGGAGCCGGAGGCCCTATAGCAAGCAGAAAAAAACTCCTCGTTTTATGTCTACAACTTATGCAATCCTCTTACGAAAGCGAAATATCGGCTGATTCTTTTCAACAGAAGAAATAGAGGAAGCAGATAGCAACCGGACAATGGAAAGAGTAGGCGCTCTTCGCGAAGCCAGCTTCTACAAAACGGTGTTGGAGCCAGCCGCTCTTTGATTGCTGAATTGATGCCAATAGATCTTTTAGCAGCGCAACGAAAGAACGTCTACGAGAAGAAAACGGAAATCGGAGTGGAAGCGGCAATAATAGCAGCAAATGTGCTCAAAGATCAGAAGTGGTAAGAACGATGGGAGATGGAAAACAGAAGGCACTGGAATGCGAACATGGCTAAGTGAACTATTCTTCACCCGTTCCACACTGGATAGTGCAACTTCAACGCTTCCCTACGCAGGATATCGCAAAATAAGGAGTCCCTCTTACGGAGACTCCGCCAAGGACCGATGCCTATAACACCATCTTCGAATGTAAAAGATGGGAACGCGAACACTCGGAACTAGAGGGAACCATCGGTCCCTTAAGCCTAGAGAACATAGCCCATATGATTCAGGAAAATGAGGAGCGATGTCAGCAAATCAGCGCATACTTAAGTTTTTCGTTTTGTAAAAATTAAAGGCCCACATCTTCCTTTATTGTAACCTAGTGATCAATCAGCTTCAGGCCTCAAAAATCTTCTGATTGATTCCCTGAGAACAATTATATAGTTTTCCAAAAAGTTTCCATTAAGGTTTATAAAAACGAGTCATAGATGTAGCTCCACGTCCACATGAACACTTTGTTCATTTCGCTTCCCATATCTTGAACAGAGAAGTAGAGCATTTCTTTGAAACTGTACGTGTAAAATTTGTTTTTGAGTTTTTCGGTCACTGCATCGTCGTTGAGACCAGCTTCAAAGCCATTTAAAGGCAGTTGTTTTCACTTTGAAAACTTTAAATCTGACATGCTTTTCATGGAGATATGACCCCACTTTTGTTCTCTGCAAGAAAAGTTTTGATGTTCTCAAAAGCTTTAGCCATATTATTCTGAAAACAAACAAAACAAATTATCTTAACCCTTCGCTAGGAATAAGAAATAAAATTGATACTTCCGATTTTGTGCTCCTCTTTGTTATTCAAGATGCAAAAACTTTGTAAATCATTTATTTGCCCCAGAAGAAATTAGAGCCAGAAAATATCCATCAATTGCAACATAAAAATATTTGGTCAAATATCAAGAAGGGTTTTGTTAATTTCAGGGAGAAGTATCAAGGATTTGCGATAAGTAGAGTATTGGAAAGAAGTTTGTCAACATAAGATCGCGTAAAGTCGAAAGATTCACCATCTTCTCATGTACGCAACGCTTTTAAAATGTTTTTGACTGTTTCTTTTACCACAGCAAAAGCTGAAAGATTTTTTCGAATCAGAAATTAATCTAAAATTACATTGAAGACTCAGCAAGTAACCAAGTGATATCAATTGAAAATTGAAGAGCCTGGTACATAGATTTTATGAGTTTGCTTCTATCATTTAGGAAGTATGTACTCATTGTACTCGTAACTGAGAAAAAAGGATCCATATTTGGTTTTGCCTTGGGTCCCACCAGTTCAAGCTTAGCAGTCTATAATAAGTCCGAGTAATAAAGCCAGAACGAAATGTCCATATTTTTTTGACTCAACCGCTTCTTAAATCGATACCGATAAATCTAATGATTTCTTTTCAGGTCAGACTTTTACAGTGACATAGAAAGAAACATTTCTCCAACCATTTCATGCAATTTATATCGATGAAAGTATAAAGGTTATCTCGTATCCTAAGTATTGATTCTCTTCTTGATTTTCCCTTTTTTATAAGAGGCGACCGTTCGGTACCCGTTATAAGAGGTAACACCAAAAATTGAGGTTATTATTTTGGATATAATTTAGAGCTTAAACAATGAATGAAACTTCTTGTTTACTTACTCTACATAAATGTTGTATTTCACAACGTTCTCACGCTTGTAAGTATACCTATATATCTATTGTTTTTATAAGGGGCCAACATTCTTCCTAAGAATCATTATGTGATTCCACAGAATCTAGAACATCATAATACACAACAAGTCACCCTTTGACTTCGGTTACCATTAACATCGATTTCCGTTTGCTCGTCATTATCGTCATCGTGGAAAACAAAACAACAACAACAACAACAAGAGAAAAAAAATATCAAATATTGACAAAAAATAATGTCAAACAACGTCAATCGGTCTATACACGAGAAAGGTTAAAGAATACGAAGAACAAAAAAAAAATAAAAACCAACACATTTCTGAAAGAGCGACCGCCTTGTAAAATTAGAATACCCCGGCAGAGTCAATATTTGCATCCGAACAACTCACACTTCCATCGCTCATAGTTGCTCAAACATTGTATAGGTACAAAAGTCGGCCTCGACATTCGCTCACGTCCACCGTCAAAGTTTTTAATATCATATCGACGACATCATCCTCCTTCATAAAAATATGGTAAAATGGTGTAAGGCCGTGTGGAAAAAAACACAAGAATATCTCAGTTTCTTTGCGAACTCGAAAAAAACTATAGGCACTCATATATCTTGCGGGGGATGACATTAAATGCCCTATAATGTCATCGCAAACGCACGAGCACCATAAAGGCATAAACTTCACTGCTGGACTGTGACTTTTCAGGTGACATGCAGCACACACACTCAAAACTCGCACACAATCACAAAAATCCCCATACAGACTGCATAATAGAGATCCCAATTTTAGATTCGCGTGATGCGTGAGAACGAACTCACCCCCTTTGTTTGTCAATCTCAAATTACCGTGAAATTAAATTGAGATTCGAACAGTGCAGCCCGGAAGAATCAACATTGCCTAGCTATACCTAGGCTCATTGGTCTTCCTCTATATAGTCTTTATGCAAATGTTATGCGACGCGGACTGGCGTTCTCATGCATCAAGTTCTGTGAATAAAACCCACGAGGAAAGGTACATTCAGTTTGTTGGATTGGAGTTGGAGTCAAGCAGGGTAAATTGTTTGACGATCAGAAGATCGAAGTCGTGTTTTGGGTGAACAAGCGAGCAGCGTGTAAACGGTGGCCAATGAAGCTTGAAAACGCATGGATTCTATTTTTATGATTATTTTGATGGACTACAGGAATTGCGGGTAATTAATTATTGGGCTTTTTTTAATCAAATTCAATGAGAGGGAGAAAAGGTATGAATGGACATTGTGGATTAGGTATTTCGGTTTTGATATAAAAATGTAATTTTGTATACGATGATGATGATAATGATGATGACCAATATAATTGTTGGTTATAGTTGTGATATGAACTTTTGGAATTTAAAGGGAATTCAACATTGTACAATGAACTTTTGTACATATGGGTTTATATTATATGCTTAACAATTAATAGTGCGTAACGTATGTAAAACGGTTGAATGGGTACCCTTTAGGCAACCATTCGAGACAGAGTTGTTCATTGTTGCCATTCTCACAACACGAGACACGACCACTTGTTGCTGATTCTGATTCTTGAATTTGGAAAATTAATGATTTTATTTTGAAATATTTTCATATTTTAATCACGATGTTGTATAGAAAGATGTAAGGACTAACACCCTTATAAACAAAAGCAAATTAAATAAAAATTATCTTAAGAAACGGCTGAAAAAACGACCTTCTTTCTTTTGACACAAATTTGAGGATGTGGATGTAAATCACCATGTGATTGCAAAAGGACAGGAGACAGGACTACGTGTTACAGTGTCACACATCAGCTGATGCCATAAAGATAATTCTGCATAGATGATTAATATAACTCAGCAGATTGCCTTAATTCAACCAGATCCGTGCACCAACAAGGCCGACGGATCTGATGGTTTACTAGCAGCGGAGATCTTCAAGCTACGGAGGGGATGTGTTGAAAGGGTGCATGCAACCAAGTTTGGAAGGAAGCATACCCGACGACTGGTCTATAAAAATGAAAAAAATAATTTCGGTGGCGTGACAGCTCGAGGAGAATCAGGGTCTAGTGACTAACAACTATTAACCATCCGTGTTTGCGTGTTGTTGACAGGAATGAAGAGGACCCACAGTTTTTTGCCGAGTCGAAACGGCTTGATAAGAAGCACTTATTCATAACAACATATGCTCTTGGAGGATTTGTCAGTTCCTTGCAAGAGGCAATACCTTGGAAATGATTTTAAGTGGTAGCAATTGGGAATCGAACCCAGACCTTCGGCATGATAGTCCAACGCCCTAATCATTATGAAACAATGTACTACATGACTGGTCTATCAGCTTCATACCATCTACAAGAGAGGCTATCATATGTCCTGCAAGAACTATCGAGGCATATCCGTGATAAACTTCGCATATATAAGATCCTATCCAACGTACTGTGTGCCCGTCTTAAGCAGTTTTGCAACACAACGAAATTCAAGTCATCGACTTCAAATCCGCATAATATGCTGTATTTATCATCAAAAGCTTTACATGGCGATGGCTTAACTTGGAAAACTGATCCAGTTGTGTTGCAAGACATTGGAAAATATGAGATGCAACGTACAACTATAAGAAAAAGCACTTTTGAACTATTTCAAAGACGAATAGGGATTCGTCAAGGAGATGCACTATCATCTGTAGCAAATAGTGCGCAGGGCAGGCCTTATTACTGAAGGCACCTTTTCAACAGATCTGTCCAACTTCTAGGGTATGCCGATGATATCGACATAATTGGCCGCTCCCAACAGGCCGTTATAGAGGCTGTCATGGAAATTGAAGCTTGTTGGAATTCAAGCTAACAAGGACAAGGCCAAATACATGCTATCAGCAAACAATGAAAAATCTGTCAACCAGCTAGGACAAAACGTCACTGTTGTTGATAGTAACAACTTCGAAGTAGTTAGGGAACTCATCTACCTCGCAGTAAACATTAATCCCATCAACGACATCTACATATGTGAGAATCCGACGAAGAATTATCCTAGCAAACTGGTGCTTTTTTGGTTTGATGCAACAGATGTATTCAAAACTCCTCTCACACGAAAGATGAAGTGCACGCTCTATAAAACCCTTAATTTTTCAGTCCTGCTTTATGGTGCCGAGTGTTGGGCGATAAGCAAAAAGGGAAAGCTCTGATACCAGACTCCTCTGAAGGACAAATTCTTTGATGAATATTTGGTCCTAGTTGCAATGAGGGCGAATGGAGGAGAAGACACAACGACAAACTCAATGAGATGTATCAAGACGTCGATGTAGTCCAGAAAATCAAAACACGTCGACTATATTGGTTGGCCACATCGAGCGAATGGACAATAATGCTCCAACCAAGAGAGTCTGGGAATATCAGCTCCCAGGCTCGAGACAACGAAGAGGACCGAACCTCCGGTCTCAAAACCAAGCCATTGTGAATGCCAAAAATCTTGGTCTAGATCACTAGAAGCAGTGTCTTAGGGATTGGAGCCGGATAAGTTGGTAAACAAGATCAATGCGGCAGAGTCATTGAAGTTTGGATATCATAGAATCGTTCAACATGATAAAATCTTCGTTGTTATTCCAAACTGACAAAGTCATAAACGTTCAAACTTAACCATTTCTTACCTTTTCCGCAATTTTGGCCTGAAAGCCTCTTTCTCGGTACTATCTACATTTCTATAATTCGTTAAAATATTTGAACCCGACATTTTGATCAAATAGGACGATACGATCATACATACATAATATATAATAATAGTTTACCCCCGCAAGTTTATTTCTCAGCAGTTTTAAAATGCTTCCAGACCTACAGACGAAGGGCTGGGTCATGCTTACTTCGTTTAAGCATGTTTGAGCCTTTCTTTGTTCCAAAAAAGTTATGCCCTCGCAACTCACAATATTGCTTCTCATTTCAGACATTAAAGTGTTATTTGTTTCTATAGCGATCCTATTACCCCTCTGACGGGAAGTAACGGGTGATTTTTTAAGAGGTTTAGAACTTTAAAAAAAAAAAACACAAAAAATTCGAAAAAATGAATGAAATATTTATTTGAATCGATAGTTTGAACCTTGCAATTTAATGTTTAAAGATAATTTCATGCTAATGTTGACCGCGGCTGCGTCTCAGGTAGCCCATCCGCTGAGTCCAATTTTGGCATACTCTTTCACACATATCGGCCGGTATCTCACGAATGAATGCATGGATGTTGGCTTCCAGTGCGTCAATCGAAGCGGGCTTGTCCCTATAGACATTAGCCTTGACATACCCCCACAAAAAATAATCTAATGGTGTCAAATCGCACGATCTAGGCGGCCAATTGACCGGCCCGAAACGTGAAATTAACTGTTCACCAAACTCGCCTCGCAATTGCGCCATTGTTTCGCGTGCTGTGTGGCATGTGGCACCGTCTTGTTGAAATCACATATCATGCAAGTCAAGAACTTCCATTTCGGGCAAAAAAAAGTTTGTTATCATCGCTCGGTAGCGTTCACCATTGACAGTAACGCTGCGATTCGCATCATCTTTGAAGAAATATGGCCCAATAATGCCGCCGGCCCATAAACCGCACCAAACAGTGGCTTTTTCGGGATGCATTGGTAGCTGTTGCAATGCTTCTGGCTGATCTTCACTCCAAATGCGGCAATTATGCTTATTTACGTACCCATTCAACCAAAAATGAGCCTCATCGCTGAACACAATTTTTCGATAAAAAAGCGGATCCTCGGCCAGCTTTCAATTCAATTCAATTCAATAATTTGCAAGCGTTGTTCATTTGTAAGACGATCCATGGTTAAATTGCAAACCAAACTGAAGCTTTTTGACAGTGACACAAGGTACTAAACACACGTCAGCTGTCAAAACCAGTGTTGCCAAAACCAAACCACCTAAAAAATCACCCGTTAAATACCTTATTGGAGCATTACTGATTCCTTAAATATTTTCTGATGCAAACTTGTTAACTATATCAGCTTGATTGAAGTGATATATCAATGTTTCTTTAATCTCTCTATATTGCTCTTATGAAATGGTGACGGAGCTTTCGCTTCTATAGTCATCCTGTAAAATTATTATACAATCTCTTGTATTGGTATGCTTAAGTGCAGCCACAAACCATTTCTGCTATACTAGTGAAAACACAAACCAGTTCTAAGAGCTTTAAGCCACAAAACAGTAGTGGAGAAAGTGCATAAGTTTGTTTTCATCGTAAATATATTCTTCCATGGCCGAGCGGTTAGCGTTTTGGAATTTCAATGCTAGAGGACCATGGTTCGAGTCCCATAGAAACCTTCTAATTTTGAAAACTTAAATTATATCGCATAAATTCTAAGATTGCATTTCAGATCAAAACTTTCAAATAAAATATATGCAAATAAATAATATAAAATAAAAATAAATATAAATCAATTGTGAAACATTTCTTTTTATTTTTCCACTTTCTACTATAAGACCTCTAAATTGGGTCCAGTAAGTGTTTTTCGGGAGCTTAAAAAGTACGACTTTTTAACTCTATGGACTATTATTATAATGCTTATATAATTGCAAGAAATGATTATGAGAAGCTTCTTTGGATGATTATAGGGGAAAAAATTAAGATGTTTTAATTTTTCCAGTTTTTGTGTTGGGTTTTGTTAGCTTTTTCTTATTTTTATTTAATAAAATGTTAAAAAACATCTATTTCGATAGGAAATTAAATTTTGAAGAAAATGTTTGCAGTGGAAAATTGCCAAAATTCGGCTTAGTTTGAGTTATACCAAACATAATAAAAAAGTAGTCAGTGTGGCCATTCTCTCAGAGAACCAAGGGTTAATTACTATCATTTTCGGTTTTAATGATGCTTATGTATGCTCCAAGCAAACAAAGGTTTATTCAATAATAAAAACCCCTTAAACTGAACGTAAATGGTAGTTATTCCTTTTATTCTCCGGTTTAGTCAATATCTAACCTTCTAAGTATTTATGTACTCGAATTCTGTAACAAAATAATATTTGAACCATATTCAAAGTCCATACTTGCTCTTTAGTAACAGCGAACCGAGAGCGGAAAACCATAGTGCTGGACTTCGTTGCCTAACTAACCTTATTTTGAGGTTAAATCTAGAAAAAAAAACTATGAAAATGACAAGGTTATTTGCATATAAAACACTTCAAGGTACATCATTTGAATATACCCCGCCAGCAATGTCATACTCAAACATAGCAGTGGGCTCAAGGCGTAACCTCTCGGACCGACATTGCCTTAACTGATTGTTTCCCTTTGACCACAATCATATTTAAGAGAAGTTGTTCATAAATTCTGATAAATTTTGAAGATAGGCGAGTTTTAATAAAATCGGCTTGTTATTTGTTTAAAAAATGTTGCTTTTAAATTTATAGATTTTTATTTTTATTAATTAAACGCCTTTGCAATGCTATAGTTAGAGTAAAAACTTGATCTCTAAGCTCTCTAAGGCCAGCCATAGGACAGTTTATTACATTAGCCTGGAATAGATAGAATCCATAGGTATAGTTAGAAAAATTAATTCCTGAAATATTAAGATTGATATCAATAGAGAATTTAAACTTTACCACAAATCCATTGGCATTGAATTTTTGTAAAGTCGCTTTCAAAGAGAAGGAGAGGTTGAATAGAAGCTTATCAAGCTGATAAGTTTATGTTTGGTACAATCAAGGAATGACACATGATTTTGTGCCACTTTCTAGAGTTGAATCTTCAACAGGTACAACAGGTCAAATATTAAAAAAAAAAACTTTCAGAATAATGGTCTGTTATATAGAAACTTGGAGTAAATGTTTCATTTGTCATTAGAACCAAGACCCAAAGTTGCTTATGCAAATATTTATCTTCTATCAATGATGATTTTTGTGGGGTAATGGCTCTAGGTTACGTGTTCAATAGAAAATACAATAATTATTTTCTTTTGAAAATTATACTATAACTTTCCTCAGAGTACAAAAATGTTGCCATTTTGGAGATATACGTTGATGTAACGGGTTTTCCAATAAGCACTTCCGAGCTTTGACAGTTGATAGCGGCCATATTGTTAAAGCTATACATCTGTCATATTGGCTGTCATTTATTCAGTCTGTTTTGCGCCAAATCACCATTGATGAATATTATGTTCAATAAAACGTGCAAATGATAAAATTGTTTGATCAAAATGGGTGTTCTGATCGGGAAAGGTTCTTTGGAATTTTCATCGAATGATCATCCTCAGCGATGAGGCCCATTTGTGGATTAATGGGGTCGTCAGCCAACAAAATTGTTGAATTTTGGACGACATGAAATCAAAAAGCGTCCAATAATGCATCCCGAAAATTTCACTGTATTTGGCGGTGTTATCAGTCCATATTTCTTTGAGAACGATGTTGGCCAGGTCATCACCGTCAACCATGAGTGCTATAAGTCGATTATTAACAACTTCTTTTGGCCTTAAGAAGATGATATGGACACCAACGGTATGTGGTTTCAACAAGACAGCGAGCTGTGTCTCTACGAAGTGTGGCGCTAGGTGCCACAAGGCTCACGTCACATGATCATCTCAAGTGGAGGTGATGTGAACTGGCCACCCCCAGATCGTGTGATTGGACTCGTTAGACTTTTTCTTGTGGGGGTTTCTGAAGTCACAGGTCTATGCGAATAAGCCGCAAAACTCGCAAAGCCAACAGAACTCATGCCATTGATCTAATTCAGCCTGATTTGTGCACGAGATTCATGGAAAATTGGACATTTTGGATATCGGATGATTTGAACGATGTTATATTGCATATGTACAAACATAATGGCATCGAAAGACCTTTCAAATGAATAAATAATTTCGATAGCATCTCACACACTCTTTGTTTTATTTTAATTAAAAGATAGGAACTGCTTTAGGTTTATTTAAATTTTGTAAATTTTATGTTTCCTGTTCCACAATTTTGACATTTATCTATCAAAAAAAAAAAATATGCATTTCCCATTTATTCAAATGTACTTAAACTATATGAGATCTAATTTGAGGCAATTTTGCCGCCCGCATCTGGACAGAATCTCCATATGAATTCATATTACAAAACCGCTTAACAAATAAATCCCATGGAAACTTTTCAATTATCCATTTATCCAATTATTCGCCATGTCTCAAAACGTGGGCCTATAACATCCAACGCGCACACCAATAACGCAATTTCACATCATCTATACCTCTACCCACCAAATAACACCACCCCACCGAAAGTTGAACTTCTTTTGCATATCACCTCCGCGCATCGATTATGCGAATCTCATCTTGCGAGCGATTTATGGATCTCCATCTTCTGCATTGAACCACATACGATTTTTACTGCCGCCAGCAGCATTTTCCTCACATGCATAGGTTTGTGATGCCAGCGGTACAGTTTTCCAATTTATGCCGGTTACCCCGGAGCCCGTTGTCCGCCCGGGCAAAGGCGCAAATGATTTAAGTGTGAAATGAAAATGAGATATCAATTCTGGGATGCCGCTGAGCCACCAAGCCGCCAAGACCAGCCTCGCATATGGCGAGGAATTGAATCTTTGGTATACCCATGTGCAGCCGTTAACGCATTACACGGGTATACCGTGGCTAAGATTCCGCATGGAAGTGGAGGAGGAGTGAGTTTCTAACATCGGATCCTTTACTCACTGTTTCATCTCATACACTAGTCGATTACCAATTTTTGATTCTAATGGAAATCGCACCTCATCGTGATGCAGCCGCAGCAGCAGCAGCACCGACCGCTTTGCATTCCGCAAACAGTCAAAGTGGACTTCATCCACATCCATGGGGACATTTGTTAAAGCGGGTAGCTCGTTTGTCTGTCTGTCCAATCTAATGCAATGCAATATGTCCCGAGATGCAGATGCATAACACCTTTCTGGCCCCCACAAATAACAAAAAAATTGGATGCAGTCATGTATCGGTATGAATATATAAAATCCCGCGTGCTTATATAGCTTCCAACCAATGCAGTTCGCAGCGGTTGCCCAATTATTATTGCGTTTTGTGCGGACTCGGCAGCACACGGTACAGTGCCCGGTTAGCGATGATTAATAATGTCGACCTGTTTTTGGTGCTTGCTCCTACATATAGGTATATTGGTGGACCTATTTTGGCTGAAGCGGGTCAGTATAGGAGCTCTAAGTTGGCGGAGAAGGTGCAACACGCTAGACGAATTTTTTTTTTTTTTACCAGCGATTGGAACGTATGCAAATTTGAATTTCCCATTTGGCAGGAATTGGCGGCGAATTCAAATGAATAGTCAATGGCAGCGATGGCGTTGGCGGTAAGCTCTTTGTGCGGTATCAGCTGTCAAAGGTCGCTGCAACTGGGGATTCCAAATGTTTGATTTGGGATAATAAGCCGCTGGATTTATTGGCCTGGCAATATGAAAAGTGAGACTTGTATAACGGTATGAGAGATTGATATGCAATCTTAATCTTGATATTTTTAATGCCACCGCATGACATGCCTCTGGGGAATGCAACAATCTTAGTATAATTTGCATATATGCAATCATAGAAACTGATTACCCAATAATTTCATCTGTGAAATAGTAGGGTGTTTCCTTTTTTTTTTTTCAAAACATGTGATTTTATATGACTTTGCTTATGCCAAGGATCCAGGATCCAGCAGAATTTTAGCGATGGCCAAGGTTATGTTTACTTTGAGAGGATCGGTTTATTTGCGGGTTTTTGGCATAAAAGGTGTTGACTTCAGAAGACCCTACAGGAAAAATGGACTGAATTTAATTGAGAGAAGGCTTTATTACTCAAATGCCTTCATAGCCCGAAGAAACAGCGCTTGGCAAAACTTATTCTTCCTTTGCACTGTTTTTGCTATGTAATAGTGGATCCCAGGTAGACACAGTCTTTGGCGACTTCAATGTTGAACCTATCCATCATGACAATTTGCCCAAGTCAACGATGTTGAGATTCCTTTCTCGATGATAGCATACTCATTACTCTCTCAATTTGATAGTTAAGTTTTAAAGGCAAAAAAGGCAAGGATTCCAACCGAGGGTGTATGCAGGGTTTCGATCGTGGGGGAGGGGGAGGGTAGCATAAACTAATTCAACAAATAGGTTTTGTAAAGAAATCCAGCTTTAAGATGCATTATTCAAAAGAACACAAATTCCCTAATGTTGGCGTTGTTTTTGATAAAGGAGAAGCAAGTTCGAGTTCGATTCAAGTTTTTTTTGAGTTCGGTTCGAAAGCTCGGTTCGGCTTCGGTTCGAGTTCAGATCCTGTTCAGTTCCAGCTTGGTTAGAGTTAAGATAGAGTTCAAGTTCGGCTCAAAATCGGTTCGAGTTCGGTTAGAATTAGTGTCGAGTTTGGTTCGAGTTCGGTACGAGTTCAGACCGAGTTTATTATGAGTTCGGATCGAGTTTGGTTGGAGTTTGGTTCGAGTTGGATTCGAGTTCAATAGGTTGTGTTCGAGTTCAGTTTGAGTTCTGTTTCAGCTCAATTGGAGTTCGGTTCAAGTTTGGTTTGAGTTTGGTTTGAATTCGGTTCGTGTTCGGTACGACTCCGGGCCGTAGCCAGGATCAAACGTATGGGTGAGCTCAAGGTTGTTTTGGGTGAGCTCACATTTTTTTAATAGAAATCATAATGATGACTACAAAAAAAATTTTTTGTTTTTCTAAAACAGTAGGTATGTATGTATGTAGGTACCTTACCTATAACATTTACTGGTAAAAGGTAGACATTTTTAATAGTAATCGCATTCAACCATTTCTTAAAAAACTATTTGACAATATATTGCTCCCTCCTTCAATCACAAACGTCAAAATCCTTATTTTGTGGGATTATTCATATGGAATTTTAATATTTCAAGTTGAATAAGGATAAACGAAGAGATTTTTAAAAAGATATATTCAAAATTTAATAATATGGGTATTCATGCAACTGCGTAAACTCATCGTAAACGTTGTAAAGTTTTAAACTTCGTAATTCTGTCACAATTTGTATGGAAAATTTGGCAGATTTACGAAGTTTAAAACTTTACCACGTTTACGACAACTTTACGCTGTTGCATGAATACCCTTAATATCAAAATGCCATTTTTTGCTCTGAAAAAAAAAATGCTTTTGGATCTGATTTCAGAATCGAAAATAAAATCGTATACACGTATCAAATCGGTCTTCCAAATAGCTATTCAAAAAGGTCGTAAGATAAAAGACTTACTTTAATTTTTGCTTAGCAGTTTCACATCTATCAGTTCTTACAAAATGAAAGCTGCCACTTTTGACGTTAACAGATTTGAAAAGTCCTTTTAAGTTTCAGCAATGTATACCAGGTGAAACCAATGAGATTAAAATCTTTAAGGCTATCATTGAATTTATGTGCTTTGTGCATTCCATATAATTTCAAACTATTCCCAAGTATCCATCGCATTTCGCAACACATTTTTGACCGAAAAATAACAGATCAAGTGACTGTCAACAAAAGCGCAACAGAGCACAAGTAGATCAATGAATCGGTGATTCTCCGACCTGCTGACGAAGAAATCAAAATTTGCGTAACAGAACGGGAAGATTGGAATTAGGCATACGTTTTAAATTTTATTTCAAACCAAATAAATATTTTGTCTCAAAATGAAAGCTTGGAAAATCTTAAAATATCTCAGAAATTTTTTGGGTGAGCTTAACATATTTTTGGGTGAGCTGAGCTCACCTTAGCGTAGGTCTGGCTACGGCCGTGGTACGACTTCGGATCGAGTTTGGTTTGAAATCGGTTCGAGCTCACTTTGAGCCTGATACCAAATTTTTTTAAAGTTTTTAAATACCTAACAGTTTTCTACGATTGTTTCGTCAAAGCATCTCGAAGGAGATTAGGGACTGCTCTTCTTGAGCAGAAACAGAAAGCTCTACAGTACATCATTCACTTTAACTTGTTTTTGCGAAGCTTGGAACTGACGTCATCATTCATAACAGCATTTTATTTGATCAACAGTTTTAAGTCCTATGTTTGCATTTCAGACTGCAACACTTCATTGGAAATCAGCCCTTCACTTTTACCAAAATTTGGGTTAATATTTTTTAAAATTGAGAAAACACGCTTAAAGGTATTCCTTGATTTTTGATAAAAACATGGTGATAGCCTTATTGTTCCTGAGATTTTTGGGCAAAATTGACATTCTGTGGAATTTTAATGAAATTCTCTCAGAATAAAGAAGCAAATTGCTGAAAAAGTATAAAATGGTTTGGTGGCAAATTTTGCAAGAATTTTATTTTGTATTTGTCTGACATCTGACCTTCATACGTCAACCAAGCATTTGACAGATCAAATAATGTCTGCCCAAGGAAACTTTTTGGCAGAATTCCCGAGGAGGGGGAATTGTTTTAATATCTGGCCCTGGTGACCACTCTTTTCTCACAAGGTTTCAGAAAATTGTAAAAAAAAAATGCATTTTTTCCGAAGGACAATAATTTGTTCTAACATGTACTTAATCCTTACATAGAGATCTAAACAAATATTGAATAATTATTATTTTGTACGCACCAGCGTTACCTTCGGGACTCTTTAGAGTCATTTTGACTCCTTTTAAACGCTGGGACTCCAGGACTCCTCTTTTTAAAAATGATTGAAATTTGACTCCTTTTACAATTTTAGGACTCTTTTTCATAAACGCACAAAGATTTATAGAATTCCATGATATTAATGAGTTCAATATCGCTTGAAGCTCAATTCAAACCTTTGTTTACATTAGACAGTTTCAAAAAAATTGTTTCATTCAAACAGGTTCAAAAGTTTCAGTTGAGCGAAAAAAGAAGTCTGTGAAAATTTGAGCTTTATTCATGTTTAGACATGCCTCATCGCAGGTTTAGGGTATCCACACGATTTGTATTGGAAAAAAGCACCTGTGGCCATTGCACCATCTTACGAAATTGTAATTACAAATTTGTTGTTCACAAAAGTGCTAAAATTCAAAATTCTTCAAGACAAATTTTTTAGTTGTAATATATTACCAGCGAAAAATTGTAAAAATGGTTCAGAATTTTATTCATTTTGTGAAATATTTCTACTAATTATATAAAAAGAATAACTAAGCAATGGGTTCCTTTCCGACATTTAAGGGCTCAATTCGATGGTAGTTCTGCCAAAATTTCAAAAACAAAGATTAATTAAACAGCATCAATTTCGTTTACCTAAACTTCCTTTCATATGTCTTAAATGTTTTGATTAAATAAAATAAAAAATTTCAGAGCGATTCATCTCAAATTATACATCTTCTTTCGTCAATAAAAGATGTTCTCTCATTACATATGGCATTCGGCTCACAGCGCTATTCAAAGCGGATGAAGAAAAACATACTATCACAGATAAGTTACATAGATATCGATTTATTACTGCTTTTTTATCGTGGGACGTAGAGCTAAGTCCCAGTAATTTCAATTTTGTGTGAGCCTTAGACTTTATATGATGTTAAAAAAGATAAATTTAGGTACATGTATAGACATAAATACAAAACGTCATATACAAGTCATCAGCAGTTCGATCAACGGACTCGATTTTTGAGGAAGAAGAAAAAGAGCTTGAAAACACAAAATATTGAAAAAATGGCCAGTTTTATTTGTACTGGATGCGATATCTAGATAACACTAGTTTCTGTGATACTATTGAAAGAAATACTCTTAGAACATATTACAAAATTATTTGTAATCAAATAATGTCGCATTTTATTTTCAATGATAACAAGCTTTCAATTCTTAATTATTATATTCAAAGGCAAGTAATTAAAATACAAAAAGATTTTAACTATCATTCGTTAATATCTGAATATCCCAACTTTACCCTTCATCGAGTAAAAGTTATTGAAGAATAAAAATTACTAGAAATAAAAGCCCAAGAGAGTCGTTTTAAAATAAATTTTATAAATTTAATGACATTGAAAGTTTTGGTTTGAAGTGGGCAGTTTAAATAACCAATTGGAACTTAAAAAAAAAAAAATAGGTATTTAAAAAAAAAATTATATTATTATTAAGATTTTAAAATTGGCCATAGCAGCCCTTGCACAGAAATAATTTTTTTTATAAATTAACTCTAATTAAAAAAAAAAAATTACAAACCGCCTAAAAGTTGAAGTGTGCATTTCAATGCTTCCTGCACTTAATCTATAAGATTTAGATTATAACCAACTAGAAGACTGGATTCCTGATTCAATTTCAATTCAAAAATATAGGAACGATGTTCCTTAGGTAAGTGTTTTGTTAAGAAGAGCAACTGTTTATTTATTTAAAGAAACTTAGGTAATTGATGGTTTTGTCTTGAGATTAACCAATATCTACTAAACAAATTGAAAAGATGGAAGTTTTTTCAAGTTTGAGTTGTTTTTCTCTGAAATACAAATATTTATTTATTGTTTTGTTTAATTATTAATTGCTTATGTTGAATTAAAACGGTGATAAATTTTGATGTTTTTCTTGAAGCTTTGATGGGACTCCTTTTTTCAGCCAGGACTCCTTTTTTTGACTCCTTCCGAAAATTTTCAGAGGTAACCCTGGTACGCACTATCAAGTTATTTCCAATACACTTAAATGAGATCTTTGAAACATAAAAAAAAGGTACCTAAGTATGTAGCTATTGTTACTTATAGTGAAAAAAAAAGTATGACCATACCTTAGTGTTTTTGGAATGAATTAAATGTTTGTAAAGCAATTAAGATTCGAATTTCCTTGTAACAAGAAACTCCAATGTCAACTAATTACAAAACATAAAGACAAACTATAGGTATTAGCTTGGTTAGGAAGGTGTAGATACCTGCTACCTATAAACCATAAGTATTCTATTAAGATGAGTCTCAGATCCATTTTGTTTTAATGAATTTGTTTGTAATATTAAAGTAGGTACCTACTACCAGGGTAACTAGTAACATTTTTTTTTTTGCTAAGCACCGCAGTTATCTAGCGCACACTATAGGTAATGCCAAGCACGTTACACTTTGTCTTCTTGGTCATCCTCCCACCTTGGTGGAATTGTAAATTGTTCATAGAAGCAAAAAAAAAAAGTACATAATTGTCAGACAATAGCGAACATGTATCTATGAAAGTACATCTATGTCACATATTATTCTCGAAGCCAACAAAAAAAATAAGTAAAACAATGGCCGTCGTCGTCGTATACCTAGGTATACCTTACCTACTGCTTTGCATATTATGAACCAAGCGACGGCATGCTTAACAACTCTACATAGAATATCTATTTCAAATTGCTTTTCTTACCGCCTGAATACCTACGTTTGACAAAGCACACGGAATGGGGTATATAGCTTGACAGAAAAAGACAAAAAAAAAGCCAGGAGCAGAGCAAAGCAAAAAAGCTCTCGCATTTCATAACAACTTGGCCGTGTCGCCCGTCATGCGCATCGCATAGAATTTGTATCTAGATACTCCATTATTTTTGCTCCATTATAAATTTGTTGTCTTTGTTTTTTTATTTTATTTTTTTTTTTTGCTTCGGTAGATATTTATATGAAATTTGATTTGTTAGACATGTACATATAATTCTGTTTGAATGTGTTAGTGTTGGGTATATAAAGTGTGGAATAGACATAATATAGAAGAAAATAAAGCACGAATCAACTATAGAATAAAAAATTATTTTATATGGCTCTAGAACTACTGGTATCTATTGTCTATAATGCCTATACCAGTAATAGGCACTGTAGGTACTTATACTATCTATACATTCACTTTTGTCAGCCATTTTGACATGATATGACTCTATGTGATTTTTCGGTTCGTTTAATTAGTTAAAAGCGGAACGAAAAGCATGGATGGCTTTGGTTATAATGATGGTGATGATGGCTTGGTTCTTTTCAGGTAGAATAGTATATGTAAGTACTTTTCCCTCATCTTTTGAATATGTGCCTATAACTTCTAATCTCTATTAAGACTTGGTCAACATTTTGGTCGAAAGTTACATTAAGTTGATTTCTTGCTTTCAAATTCTAACTACCTCGCTATTAGAGAAAGAACCAATAGCAAATTTTGGGGCTGAATGTATAGTCAAAATCTGAATGCCGACCTATGAGGGTTTATTTTATAGCCATACGTATTGTGATGCTTTTTTGTCGAGGCTGAGGTTTCCAAATCCAATCAAAGCAAACTTTATTTGTTCCAAATTAAGTTTACAGCATCTTACAATTTTGGTTTTTATATTATTATTTTTTCTATAACAAGTTAATTCGTATAAATAAAATAAGTACTCCTACAATAAAAAACAAGGTATTTCATATACCTACAGGTTGTGGGTGTGGGGTCAGCCCTGCCCCCCAGCAAGAGATTGGAAGAGAAATCGGTGCACTATCCGCGATGACAGGCTTGTCTATATGGTATCTACTCTTTGAAGAAGTGTAGCCACAGAAATAATCGGTGGGACATGGCCCTGCTCCTAGCAAAAAAGCTAGAAAAAAAATCGTTGTAGACTAAGCCTTGTCCACACTACACACTTATAAGAAGTGGAACGCAGAAGGAAACAGGTACAATATAACCTTCCTGCTCCTAGTGCCAAACTAAAAGAAAAATCGGTGCTTTGTTCGCGGTAACAAGCTTCTCTGTGTTACTCTTTGAAGAAGGCTAGGCACAGAAATAATCGGTGGGACACGGCCCTGCTCCTAGCAAAAGGCTAGAAGAAAAATCTGTTGGTGTTAGTTCTTTGTCTACGATACCCTAAACGGGGGAAGGATTGATACAGGAGGAGATATAGAGGTTAAAAGTTAAAAAAGTATTTCGAAACTCCTACACTTCGTACCCAGCAGTGTGTTCCTGATTGCTAATTTAAATTTGGTTCCCAAAATTAATTTAATCAGCGTGGTATTCTTGATTTCGGTACATTTGATTGGTACTACACAACAGGCCAAGGCAGAAGACTTATTTAATAAGTATTGAAATTCAACCTCCCCATGTTAACATTTCAGGCACAAGGAAATGTGAACTAGTAGAAAGCAGAAAAAATACCAACAACGTCATGCGTGTTCGGCATCTGGTTGCCTGTATTCCATATATGGGTGGAGGTATTAAATCAACCCAGGGCTCGGTGCGGTAAATAACATTACGGTTGAATAAATAATTATTAATTTTGAAAGAAGGTTTGGCGGAAAAGTGAAAAAGGGTAAAGGCCCCGACCCATAGAATCCGTTGCGTCCGTTGTGGCGACGCATTCAACTGACAGCTCGATAAAATACATGTTTTCTTATGGGAACTGGCCCAATAGCAACGCAAGCGTCGGACGCAACGGACAGAGTAGCCGAACTTTTAACTTTTTCTCTCCGGCAGATGCGTTGACAGGTACTTTTTTTGTGTGTGTTTGAATTTTAAGTGGTTGTTATGAGTGTGTGTATGAATTTCAAGTGGTTATTATGTGTGTGTGTTTGAATTTCAAGTGGTTATGTGTGTGTGTTTGAATTTCAACTGGTTATTATGTGAACGTCAACGTATTCATTGGGCTAGCTCAATCCGTCGCATCCGGCAACATCAATGGCTCCGTCGGTCGCCGCAACGGACGCAACGGATTCTATGGGCTAGGCCTTTAACGCTGTCTGGAACGTTTTTTTTCTCCTTTTGGGGGATGCAACATCAATGGCTCCGTCGGTCGCCGCAACGGACGCAACGGATTCTATGGGCTAGGCCTTTAACGCTGTCTGGAACGTTTTTTTTCTCCTTTTGGGGGATGGAATGCTATAAACAGTTAGGGCTCCTCATTGTCCATTATTAGCATTTTATGCGAACCTTATAATCCCTTTTTTTAGAAATTTTAAATAAACCAAAAATTAACAAAATAAAGTCTAAAATAAAAGCCGATAAGATTTGCTTAAAAAACTTGAATCATAGGTCCTTTTGATCACATTATTAAGTAAAAAGACTTTAAACTTAGTGAAAATGACAGAGCATCAATTCTTACTTTTTAAAATGAATTGAAGCCATAATGACCATCAGTGGCGATTCCTCTCAGTTGGCTAGGTTGGCTGCGCCAACCCTTAAATTTCGTCTTAAATACACGTACTACAAACAATTTGTTTGTATTAAAACTTGAGAATAAAATATCCTTTTATGTTGATAAAAAAACAACACGCCAATTCGTTTAAATCATTATAAAACCAGCAAAACCTATTTAAATCGAGCCATTCACTGCAACCCCTACGTGCTATATTAATCCCATTCAAAGTAGGAATCTCTTTATTTTTCTTTCAATGGCCGTGTTGGCTACACAAATTTGCCCCAACAAATCTCATACAAACTACATATTATTCCCGATGTGCTGTGTCACTCTATCTTTAAGAACAGACCCACAAAAATACCCACACAGGTTGGCTCTATTGAAAGAGCCAACGCCTGGGTAGAAAAATGTGAGTTGATTGCCGACCAGTACCCACCAGTGGAGAACCTAGCTATCTGAAGGAAATGTTTTAGTTCGAACTTTATGTGGTTAACTTGAAAAAATCATAACTCCCATTCTACTCATCCGATCTTCAAGGTTAAGGTCTTTAAATAAAGCCAAAATGACACGCTACATTGTCTGAAAAAATCATTGGAAAGGGGTAAAAAATTTCATACTAAAGGGGTGATTAAGTCTGCCTTCAATTCGATTTGCAGCATTCTAAATTCAAAAGTTGATGAAAAATTTCACAATTTGAAAAAACAAAAAATGCTTATTTTTTTGCTTATTTTCTCTTCTAAGATTATGTTATACAATGTTTTACCATCAAACCTACATGAGCGGTGCTAAAATTTTTTAAATGATTGTTTACAAATAAAATGCATTTTAATTAAAAAACTGATCGACATAGCTTCATTAATATAATGATTACTCAAACAAATCTGCATAAATCTTTATAATTAAGATTTTAAAATACTGTCAGTAAGATAATCGTTAGATTTATAAAAAAAAAATATTATTTTTTACATGGTAACTATGAAAAAAATGTAAGAACAATTTGAAGCAATGTTTTTTTACACCTACTTAATGGCATTAATATCTAAAAATTTCATATAAATATTGAACATAGAAAAAAAATTTTAGTCAAGTATTTAAATTTAGTTAACATGCTTTGTTGTGTATTGTTCCGGCTTCACTAAAACGTTAATAACTTTTTTAATTACCAACGGATTTTAATGAATCAGATTTTTTTCGATGAACAATTAAAAATACTTTTATTTTAATGTATCATACATCATTGTAAACCACGAAAAGCTATGAAAAAATGTACACACAAAAATAATACCTTTAATTTTTGCATATGAAAACAATTGAAAGAATTCAGTATAAATGTAACTTATCAACATTGGTAATTTTTTTAATATTCCAAAATGAGGTGTCAAATAACGGATTATAATAATTTAAATTATTTTCAGCCAAACAAAATTATAAAAAACTTCACAAGAAATTTTAGGAGGAAACAAACTTATGTAGGGTATATATATAAATATATGGTTTTCGAGCACATTTAACTGAAAAATACATAACTTGAACATTAAGGAACTAAAAAAAACCTTATTTATGATTTAGTATTTGTCTTAAGAAATCAGAAATATCTAAATTATAAAGTTCAATTGGTAGTAAAATATCAAAAATGTGTGTTTTAAAAAAGTCTCACATTAAAAACTACTACCCCCTTTTGGCAAACTATATGGCTTATATTTATTAACCAAGTCCACAAAATGGATTTAATTTTTCAAAATTCTATTTCACTAATCCTAATAAAAAATTTGATATATGAAACATTGCTGTACGTTGCTCAAAAGCTTGAGTATTGATTTTCAATTTATTAATTAATTATGAGAAAATTCACATTTTGATAATTTCCAAGGTAGCCGTAGAAATCAAATAAAATCAAAAATTGTCGATCCAACTGCATTAAATTTGCTATTAGTCCAGAAATACTGCCTTGATTTTTAAAAATAAGGTGTCTATTGGCGTTTTCTATTTTAGCTCAGAGCAGATCAGATCAGATTCAAAACACAAAAATAATTGAATCAGAGGGCTCAGATAATAAAATTTTCAATTTCTGAATCTGATCTGATCTGCTCTGAGTTAAAAAAGAAAAGCGCCATATAGAGAGATTAATCCTCAATTTTTTAGAGCGTTACAGTTTACAGGTTACATTTTCATAAAATTTGAGTAGCTGAGATGCTTCGAAAGGCTTAAAAGCATGTTTTTTTAACTATATTTACAATAATTTCATCCTTATTTTTCAAAGTGTTTAAATATATGTAATAATTTGGACTAATGTGTCAATAGAGAAAGAAATGTTGTCGAAGATAAGAAAAAGTGAAAATTTTTAGGAACCGGTTCTCGGAATTTTTTGAAAATAGAGTGAGGACTGGATTTTATGTACATAGGTATAGATAAATGAATTGAATTAAAACTCATTATAGAGGAAAAAAAATAAAAATGTTTGCTTTTATTACATTCAGCTTTGATCAAAGGATTATTCGTAGCCAACCCAGAACTCAAGACCAGAAATCGCCACTGATGACCATAACACATAAATAGGAAACTAAGCTGGTTTTATCCCCCCACCCCCACCAAAGGTTGAGAGGAAAACCTCTCAGACTTAAGTCTTTGATTTGACAACGCATATGCAAGTATTCACCCACAAACCCAGTGCCATTTCCTAGATCTTAGAGCACCTTTTGCAAGCTTAGAGAAGCCGCCTTTTTGGGTATACAAATTTTAGTCAGAATGAATAAAAAAAATCAAATTAAACCGAGGAACCAGCGCTGTTCGTCTCTAGCACCCTATTAATACTTAATACTGACTCCAAGCAAGGACCTACATTTTTCAGTAGGTTGCGCACGAATGGCTGACAAAAAGAGTGTCGACTTACTAGCCGGTGGATATGTCGATTTATATTGATTTTCTTCCAAGTTATAATACCTATTTTGTACCGATTATTACGATTCCCAAAATTTTGACGTTTTGAAATCTAGAGGTTGACTCGTCAGAAGTCAAGCTTTCTTGAAAAAATTCGAGAAAAATATCGACTTTTATAGACTTGTCGATATTTTTTCCAATATTTTGCACAACAAAAAGAGTCAAAAATCGACATTTTTACCTGTCAACAGTTTAAAAATTCGACAGATTTTCTGTCGTTCATTATTATTTAACTTCATTCTAAGGCAAACGCTCTGTTTGAAATATTTGCACGGAATCAGCAGAAGCTTTTTAGCTATTTGATGCTATGGAAAATTTTAGACTCTGTTTGAAGCTTCGGGTTTAACGTCCCTAAACGTTGTTTATTGTTGAAAGAAGGTCTACATGCAGCTTAAGACATATACCTAATATTCTTGTTAAACTGAAGAAATTGCTTAATTTGATTGAAAGTATGAACTGATCAAAATGTGAACTTTCCAATTTGACGACTCTTAAAAAAAAAAAATGTCTAGTGTTGATCTTACGACTCATAAAATGTCGCTTACTATCGAAATTTTTGAAAATTTGGTCTATTTTTTATTATCAGTCGGTCCTTCAGCCAGTAGATTTTATACTGTCGAGATTTTTAAAATCGACCTGATTTATAAAGCTGACATATATATCGTACGTGTCGTACCCAATCAATCTCAGTTGACCAATATAAAATCAATTATCATTTTTGAATTGAAATTTGTAGTTTTTCTACACTAGTTCATGGCATCTACATGTTGGCGCCTTTTAATGATCGCAAGATCCATTCGCGGTACAGTGGCGCCTAGCACGGTAAGGTGCCTGAGACATTTGCCCCATCGCCCCACCCCTAGACACGGGCCTGTACAAACCTACATTTCAGAATAGCAGTTTCAGGGAAAACAGAAAAAATGCCAACAAATAAATGCAAAACTAATAAAATATCATTGAAATAAAACCCTACAAATGCAAATCCTTATTCATTCTTGAAGGAATTTATTTTTGTATCAATTTTAGCCCACAAATTCTGAAAATATCACGTTATTGAAACAAAAATTCTCAGATTTGAACCTTTTTTTTTAGAATTTCCAAGTTTTCCAGACTTTCGTCAATAGTTTTGTTTCAAAACAGATTTTCTTGATTTTAGCTCGTTTTTTTCTGAATGAATAATTGTGCACCATTAATGTTTACCTAGTATTGAAATTGAAAAAAAAAAATCACTCACAAATAAGTAATAATTATTATACACCAATAATGTTGTCATGCAATCAATTAAACTCATCGTAACTAGCTATCTAGGATATATTTCTGCAGCTACATATACATAAACTAATATATTACTACGTACATACTACCTCTTAAAGCCCCATTTATTTCGAAGATCGTTTTTACAGCCAATAATTCGATCATCATCAAATGTATGCAAAAGTCACTTTTAATTACTACTTACTTGCGTTGATGCAATTGATTGATGTAATTTTGAAAATTATTCCTACCAATACCCCTTCAGTCCTAAAAGTTGTACATTTGTATCTAAGTGTTGATATGTAGGAATACTCTTTGGTGCTGTAGGTGAAAAAATTACACGGATGACGAATTTCATAAAACAAGGCATAAATTTACCTGTAGATGCATTCAATCTATAAACGTTTGTATGTTTTTTTTCTTTTTGTCAAAGAAGTAACATTGCTATATTGCTGCACTAATCGTGTGAGAAGCAATAAAGCTATCAATGTTGCCCTCAGGATAATGCTACGAGTATTTGAATGTGAGCGCTCCGGAAGTTAAGCAATTCCTTCCCACAGTGCCTCTGTCTGTGTTTAAATGGTAAATCGTAAATGCAAAGTTTTCATGCTCACTGACTATTGATTTTTTTCACGTTAAGGTTTAATATAATAATATGGTCGTTGTCGATTGGGGTCAGTGATGAGGACGATGAAATGTTTCATGGGTTTTTGAAGGAAAATAAATTTCATAACTATTATTTATGCTTCATTGATTTTTGAGTTTAATTTTCATAAAAAGGGGTTTTTGTATCTTAAAAAACAACTGTAGATTTGATTCAAAATTTTATTTAACGATATTAAGTCCGGACGAATTGGAGTTTTGTCCAGACAATCTCACTTGGACTCATCACTGAGGGCCTTTATCAACGTAATTTTTAAAAAGTTTGTGGATTTGTTTGGTTTTTAAGGGGTTGTTTAACTATATCAAAATAAATTGAAAAACTATCACTATTTAGGTTGCAGCAATATTTTGTAAGTACAGTAGACGCTCGATATATTGAAGTAATTAAAACCAGGCCTGTTTACTGTTTCGAGATTGTTCACTTTTTCGAGCGGGAGTTTTCTAGGGCTCTATTAGGGCGAATTTCATTCAAAATGCACATTTCGTTCGATGTGAATGTTTCTTATTTTAACTAAGCATTAAACAAGGCTTTCTCTCAGGTTTAAACAAAAACAGAAACAATTCCTCAGAGCTCTCAAACTATATTAAATGCTTGCGCGAAATTTTTATACAAAATACGTTTTTTTATAAAATTTTGTGTGTTCACTGGATCACTATTTCGAGATCCACTAAATCGAGCGTCTACTGTAGTACATACAATGACTATTGGTAATTAGCAAAGTATCGTTAGAGTACGCATTGATTAAACTTTCACTCAGGAAAAACAACTTTGTGATTTTTCTTTATTTCTCGTTAAATTAAAAAAATACCTTAAAACAAAGGAAAGGATTTTGTTGACCATACAAAATTAAAAAAGCAAAAATAAAGCAAGGATAAATTGGAAATAGGCATTTATTAAATACAAATTTATTATAGTAGGTATACATTTAGCATTTAACTACCAACGGCTTTTCATAGTTTTTAGGCAACATATTTCAACGATTGTCTAATAAAAGCACATTGAAGGAGGTCACGGACCCCTTTACAGAAGAAATGAGATTTAAAACTCCATTCTCCATTAATCATTCACTTCAATGTTTTAGGATTCTTATGCCAGAAATTTCATTGAAACCTCTTTTTAATTATTTCATGTCAGAATTATTGAAAAAAAAAATCAAATATTTTTTTGGGTTTTTGGAAATCCACACAAGTGCATAGCGCATGCTGCGAATTATCAATTTATATTGAATAACATATATTGTTGTTGTTCATTCAAAATTATTCAATATTTTGTTAAAAAAAATCAAACAACCCAGTTTAAAATCATAGTCAAATAAAATGCACTACTGGGTCGCACGTACTTGCTCTTATGTTCAAGACACTGCCGGTTTAAGTAATTGTATATAAAAACATGGAAATTATGAGAGCAAAATGTAAAGAAGCATGAAATACGATATTTAAATTAGCTAATGTTGAATTCCTTACAACAATTTCAAATCGATTTTTTGTGTAGGTTGTAAGGAATTCACAAAAAATCAAATTTTTCCCGTGGGATTAGGTGCGTGTCATTTGACAGTAGCTTTGACCTTTGAGGCAAAAAGTAAACAAACTAATGCGCATACAAATTAATAACAAATATTCAAATGTGCATTCAGTTTACTGCGTCCATTTGTTAAATTAAAAACATATATTTGCGAGAAAAGTTGCAAAAATAGACAGAAGTAGTTGTGCGGTCATAAAAGTTTAAAAAAACAACCCAAATTTATTCAAGAAACACATCAATCAAGGAACACATCGGCGAGGGCGCGCTTTATATCTTTAAATCGGCTTTGGGCACTTTGCATCGAAATTTATTGATCTTTAGATAACTTCTTTTTAACTATGCACTATTTTTTGATGAATTAAAATTTGTTTTAATAATTTATTTGCTTTTAATCTATTCAAATGAACGACGAACACTTTAAAATATTTGTTTTACCCGCCGCAGAATACGTTCAAATCCAGAGAAATGTCAAACCTTGTTAGTGTGTGTGAAATCGATCTGAAATGCAAGATCTGTTTTGACAGAATAAAACCGATTTTGTTAAGAAAAAAATCGATTTTAGGGTTGTAAGGAATTCGACATAAATCAACCCCATTGACAGTTTGGGGTGGATCAAATGAAAGCCATCATAATTCTTGATTGAATATGATTGTATGAAAAAAAATTTTAAAATCGTTCGAGCGGTTTTTTAAAAAATTATTTTCTTAGATATAAAATTCTTAAAACATTTGCATGAACAAATTTTGGTATGCAAATTCAAAGTATGTATTTATGTGTATATAAAAACAAAATTTGAGATATGGAATTATGTATCAAAAAAAAAAAAAAATTGGAACTTTTTTTAAAAATTTAAGATTATTATTTAATCTTATCTAAAATTTGTATATAAGCAATAGGGTAGTCCTTAAATTGGACATTGTCTTGGATAGCCCTCATTCGATTCAAAATATTGAAAAACAATTTCCCTAATTTTTACAGATTTTTATTTCACCCCCCCCCCCCCTGGTCTCCCTTTTCTCACTTCAAGGCACAAATAATGGGGTTAGGTTGATTCTTATAAGACGCGAAAAAAAATCAGAGCTTATAGATTAGATTCAGACGAAAAAAAAATCGTATCGGAGGGGGGGGGTCTTCCCCGTTCAGGCGGGAGGGGTAATTTTCTAAAAATTTGACACAAAATAGAAAAAAAATTATTAAAAAACAACGGTACCACTATATGCATGCTATAGCTTTTTTTAAAGCCATGAATCCAGTCTCAAATATGTTCTTTAAATCAAGTTTTATTGTAAATAGTTAAGAAAAAAATAGTTTTCAAAATCTTAAAACAAAAACAAAAATAATAATTTTTTACGTTTAAAAAAACTTTATTTAAAATGTATTAGAGACTGGATTCATGGCTTTGAAAAAAGCTATAGCATGCCATTGTAAGTGGGGTTTTTTAATACTTTTTTTTTTCTATTTTGGGTCAATTTTTTTGACCCGCCTGAACAGGGGGAAAAAGACCCCCACTCCGATTTCCGATACGATTTTTTTTTCGTCTGAATCTAATCTATAAGTTCTGATTTTTTTCGCGTCTTATAAGAATCAACCTAACGCCATTATTTGTGCCTTGAAGTGAAAAAAGGGAGACCAAGGGTGTGAAATAAAAATCTGAAAAAATTAAGAAATTTTTTTTTTCTCTATTAAGAGTTATTTGATGCCTATCCAAGTTGGAATTAAAAAAAAAACCCAATATAAGGACCACCCTAATAAGCAAATTAATCTAAATCCGTTTAACCGATAACGAGAAAAAAAATGTTCTATGACAGGTAGGTACTACTTATAGTTGCTAAGTGGAAAATTTTATAATTTCTGGTTGTAGATCGTACTAATCTTAGCATATGAAAAAGTTTAATCAAAATCGTAGGAGTCCCCTTGCAGTTTTTTTAACTTTTGTATGGAAGGTACCATTTTTTTTGATAAATGCAAAATGTTTTCTCAAAATATTTTTGAAAGTACTAAAAATTCAAAATATTTGAATTTCAAAAAAATGAACATTTTTTTAAAAATCAAAAAATATTTTTTGAAACATTTTGTTACACAGTGCTATGTACTAATATTTTTTGAAAGCTTCTGTATGAACAAAATATTGAAATCGGTCTTACTGTCTTAAAGAAAATCGAAAATTAAAAAATGGTTCTTTAGAGGTACCACAAATAACCATTTTTTTTTTATTGGTTTCCCATCCAAAGATAGCCTTTACTAAGAAATATTTATCAATTTTTTAAGTTGTGGAGCCGTTTTTGAGAAAAAAACGATAATGTAAAATTGATAAAAAATTGTATGGCAGGTTCCATTATTTTCGGTAAAAAAACATGTGGTCAGAATCACCAAAAACCACTATGTACTAAGTTTGAAGAAAATCGATCTAGTCGCTTAGGATGTAGACGAACAGACAGACAGGCAGACATACAGAGAGACAGACAGAATTGTACCACCCACTTTTTTGGTGTTCTTGTTTGGTCAAAAAAGGTCAAATAGCTTCAGTTATTGGTCACTCATAGATTTGTACTTGCGATAATTATGTATGTATATGCTAGGGTGGTGCTTATTTTTAGAATTTTTGAGTTTCTCACGTGCACGTGTTAACGTTAACCGATTTAAAAAAAAAAATTTGCACACAATTTTTTTTTAATTGCCTTGGTCACTTTAAGGGGGGTGGACGAAAGAAATTGAAAATTTTAAAAAGTAAGCGCCACCCTAATATGTATGTACTATTTACCTATAGCCCGGTCAGGAAACTGAGTCCTGTGGGTTTTTTGGGAGGGACCTTTAGGATGAAATTTTGCTTGGGACCTTGGGAGGTCAGGAAAACGAAATCAATTGACTTTTTGTGGGGGCAGACTTTGCTTTTATTTTTGTAATTAATATTTGACATACTAAGGATGTAATTTAGCTTAAGAATAATCATTGTTGTTATTCTGTTGCTTGCACGCCATTTTAAAAACTGGTGCCCAATCTGTGCAAAATGGTAAATTAAAAAAAACTCGTAAATTACTTGGAAAATTCCAATACCAAAAGAAACGATTTAAGTCTCAAAAGAAAGATTTTGATTTTGAGCAGACACACCTTTGGATAAAATGTCAGTGTTTCCACTTTTCGGGAACAGACTTTTTTATATCAAGGAGTGGAACCTCCACTTTTTGATTATTTTTAATACATTAGGACCCGGTAATTCGAACTATAAAAGACCGACCATGTTCGAATTACTGAATATTTTTTGTCGTAGTAAATATTTCTGCTGAGAAAGCAGTGTTCCTAATGTGGTCTTAAGTATAATATTTTTTAGTCGAAACAAGACTAAAATATTTATTGCTTACAAAAGTCTCACAAAAGATGAAATACAATTTTCAATTTGTTTTTGTAACAGTTTTTGTTGGTTTCATGTTTTGAACTGTTGAGCTGCACTAAAATCAAAGCGTATTTTTCCGAGAAATGCTTTCTCCTTGAATTTCTAGGAAAATGCTTTTAACTTCTCAAGTTTAGAGACACTGACACTAAGCAAAGAAACAATCGACAAACTCCAGTAACAGAGTACCAATTTAGTTAAGTTTTCGAATAACACGGTTTTTTATGTAAAAAACTAGCTGTTCGAATTAGTAAAGCGGTCGAGTTGGTTGCCGAGTGTTCGAACTACCGAGTGCCTACTGCATTTTCAACATAAACAAAGTTTCGGAAACGCCTCTAGATGCCAAATGCATGTTGAGATATAAAAATTGATATTTTGAAAAAAGTTTATGAGTAGACCCGTACCTTCGGGTAAAACTTCAATGTTGCCACTTTGCAGGAACATACATTTTTTCGTATGTCAAACCCCTTATCGTGAACAAAGTTGCAGAAACCCCTCTGGACGTCAAACATTTCTTGGAAAAATAACGGTAAATGTCTGACAAGAGGACGAACACAAGAACAAGTAGGTACGTTTAACCTATGTATTTTCTTTAAAAATAATCTATGGCTGGATTATTACTATTTATTTTTGTCAAAAGCCACTCATTAACTTGACAAACTTCAATTCATTGATAAAAAAATTTCAATGAAATATTAATTACCTACTCAACCTAGTTGATCTTTTTAGAAAATTACTGAAACCATAAGAAATACTTTCTTGCGAAAATCTCACATGAGGTAGTAGATAAGATCCCAAAGCGAAATTAATATTTATTCAAGATTGTATTCTTTTTTAGCTTCAAAAACTACTACTGGTACATATTGATTGAGGGAGTCGTAGAAGCAATTCAAAAAAATCTATTAGGTGTCTACACACATATACTTCACAGACTTTTACTTTTTTTTTTTAAATATTGAGTTTATCTGTATTTATTAATAAAGAGTGTTTTTTTAGACGTGTGGTTTTCAAGAAGAAATAAAACGCATATAATTTAACGTTATAGCCAAAAATGTAGCTTTATTATAAAGATAAGGGTTAGCCATTATGTTTTAAAAATGATTTCGGGCAAGTGGCCGGCACGTCTGGCTCGAATAAATCCCAGCCGAGAGGCCCAATTTTCGACACGATGGCGAATGGACTCGTTTGGATCTTCTTCGATACTCTGCTCGAATTACCGACTCTGCTGGGCGATTGTGTAGACCGAATATTGGACGCAACGCGCGATGTGCGAACCGAACCATTAATTTGCATGATTTGCATACGTTGTTCAGGGTCAGTCTATTTATTATGAAATGGCAAACCCAACTGAGCATAAATCAAGTGACAGCTGTCAAAAACACCAACTTCGAAAACGATATTGCCAGATTGAAAACCACAAGTCTAAAAAAAACACCCTTTATCTTCACCTAATTCAAGTAATTTTTGGCCTTCAATAACTTTTTCAAGTCGGATTGACGGGGGATTTATGCCTATGATTTTTATGTTGAAATAAAGGTCTGTTCCAATTTTGTATGTGAATTACTACGAATTTGCAACATTTTTCGTCTATTTTGAATGAGATACATTTTGTAGAGGTGACTTAAAATTTTATTTTGAGAGAGCATTAATTGAGGCTTATTCAAAACTTTAAGAAAAATGTTTGGTAGTTAATCCCAATAAGTTAATCTAACATTAAAGTGGTTTCTAATAGTAAAATGGGAAAATATCAGATAAAATGTCAAAGCAGGATTTTTTTATGAATCATGAAAATATATGAGTAGTTACCTACTAGTACCTATATATCTACCTACTCTTACCTATTTATAGACTAAAAAATAAATTGTACAGAGAGTAGTTAAGCTTTGTGTTAGTTTTTATTTTCATTCGTGTTAATGGACTATTAGATCAACTGACCATAGACCAAAGTGTATACCTAGTCATTCAAGCCGCCTCAGCCTTAGACATTAAGTATAACTCACACTAGAAACCTAGTTGTGACTTCATTGTTTATGATCGGCATCAGATCATGTTTTATGTTTGTTGTTGTTTAAGTTTAAGTTAAGTGTAATGCAGTTTTTTGTATTTATGTAAGTATTGCAATTCCATTCGCACGATTGAGCACAAAACGTAATATTATAAAACATCATGACAGCTTGAGGGTGTTTTTTAAGATGTTTTGTGAGTTTCATTGCTTTAATGTGTTCATTGAATGCATGCATTCAATAGTCATAAAATAATTTTTCCATAATATACTGAATATTTTTATAAAAAGTTGGAATGTTCTATGGGCTTACACAATTTTTCAAGTCCAAATGGAAGTCTAAAAACTCTCAAAAACGACCAAAACAAGTATTCAATTTATAGCTTTTTTACTTGCGATTATAGGTAGGTACTATAAGGAAAGTTTTGGATTCGTGCAAAAAAAAATTTTGAGATAACAATCAAACATGATATTACGATGATAGAGACACCAAAAAAGTGGGTGGCACAATTCTGTCTGTCTGTCTGTCTTTCTGTCTGTCTGTCTGTCTGTTCGTCTACAGCCTAAACGGCCCGATCGATTTTCTTCAAACTTGGTACATAGTGGTTTTTGGTGATTCTGCCGACACGTTTTTTTCATTTTTTTTTTAGAATCAAAAATAACGGTACCTGCCATACAATTTTTTTTAACAATTTTACATAATCGTATTTTTCTCAAAAACGGCTCTACAACTTTTCTCAAAAAAAATTCAGTAAATTTATTTTAGTAAAGGCTTTCTTTTGGTGGAATACCATTTTTCAGAAATGGTTATTAATGGTACCTCCCAAAGAACCATTTTTTTTATTTTTATTTTCTTGAAAACGGTACGACCGATTTCAATTATTTTTTTACACAGAAGCTTCCAAAAAATATAAACAGTTTTGTGTACCAAAATTTTTGAAAAAATATTTTTTGGATTTTTAAAAAATGTTTCAAAATTTTTTTTGGAAAATCAAATATTTCGAAAACGAAATGATCGATTTATTTGAAACTCGATATTTAAGACTTTTTTAGTACTTTCTAAAATATTTTTAGAAAAAATTTTACATTTATGAAAAAATAACGGTACCTTCCATACAAAAGTTAAAAAACCGCAAAGGAGAATATTTGTTTGCTTAAAAACGACTCCTACGATTTTGATTAAACTTTTTGTATATACTAAAATTAGTACGATCTACTACCAAAAATTATAAAATTTTACACTTTGCAACTATTAATAGTACCTGTCATAGAACGTATTTTTTATTTTGAATTTTCTCGTTATCGGCTAAACGGATTTAGATGAATTTTTTTATATACAAATTTCAGATAAGATTAAATAATATTGCATTTCAAAATAAAAAAAAAAAAGTTTTTGGATTTTTAAAAAAAGTTTCAAACTTTTTTTTTTTGAAAATTCGATATCTCAAAAACGGGTTCACAAATTTTTTTCAAATTTTGTTTTTATATACACATAAATATATAGTTTAAATCTGCATACCAAAATTTGTTCTTAAAAATGTTTTAAGAATCTTATATATAAAAAAATAATTTAAAAAAAAACCGCTCCAACGATTTTAAAATTTTTTTTTCCATACAATCATATTCCATCATGAATTAAGATGGCATACTTTTTTTTAACCTCAAACTGTCAAAAGAGTTGTTTTAGCTAGTTTAAATGTCGTATTTCATGCTTCTCTACATTTTTCTCTCATAATTTCCATGTTTGTATATACAATTTTCTTAAACTCGCAGTGTCTTGAACATAAGAGCAAGTACGTGCGACCCAGTCGTGCATTTTATATTGTTATGTTCCCAAACCCAAACATTTACTTATTATTCATCAAAATTAAAATAGAAGGCATAAGGTACCTAACCTACTCAAAAACCTCTATTGAATTTTGATGGTTAATTATTGGGTTATTCAAAAAAATAAAGATACCGAGGTCAGATCATTTCCTATGCGCAAATAAACACGCACAAAGAACATTTTTTTCCACGATTCTTTTACTGAACCTAATGTCAAACAAATATTATATAGGGTGACAAACATTTATAACAAAATCCAAAGCATTGCTTCAACATTTCTACTTCACTGGATAGCTTTCAAAGTCTATAAGGTCGAACATTGTTTCTCTGTCAAAATCAGTCGAAACACACTTTTCGTTTGTACTTACTCTACAAAGTAACTTTTGAAGCACATATAGAGATTTATGCTTACCTGACAGCGCCAGCGTGCAAAATACAAACTCCAAACAACTAAAATGAAATCATAACACAACAAAAACATATGGGGGTACCTTAGAGATATTCAGATGCTGCCAGATATAATTCGGCATTCGATCGCTCACAAAGCAATCGATGGTGACAGCCAAAGCCAGAGCGCAATGAATTCAGGCTAGCGCTGCGCTAGCTGAAACAGCACGTGATCACGATCCCAGAAAAGGTGATGGAGAATAAAACAAAAGCAATCTATAACCCCAGCTCATTCGGCGGGTCTACGGCGGCGGCGTTTTGGCACCGAACCACTACAAATTTCACTCGAAACAATAGAAGACCAAAAAAGAAAACCGAATTTGTATCTATCGATCTATCTATTGGTGATTGAGACTTTATCTGAACATGTGCCTGTGCATCCGCTAGAATGGATATGTGTATACCTACTATATGCGACCGCGAGAGGTCGCCTTCTTTCACAACTCCGAGCGATTAGATGAAATTAAGATTGATTATTTGATTTGGAAATAATTATTTGATTCCTGCCAACCTTCAGAATGTGACTTTTCAGTGACAGCTGCGACCGACCCGCTCAAGTTTAATCATTAAAGCGCCGCTGTCGATGAAATAGACGAATTGAAAAGTGAGAAAATCACTTTTTCGACACCACAACGGGGGGCATACGGCATACTGCATACCAAAACACAAGATTGGCCTCATCTTCAATCTCCAGACTGATGGTGGACGAATCAAATTATCTCTTCAGAAACTCGATTTGATATAAGATAGATAGATGGATTAAGTCGGCAAGAAGACACAATAAAACTCTTTGCCTGACAGATAGGACGACATATGCGCGGCACACTGGTGTCGGTGTCGGGTCGCGGTGACACAAACTTCCAGCACGGCCAGGTTGAAGTTTTCCTTCGATTAAATCGATGAATCGAGTTTTCTTTTCGATTTTATGGATATCACGAACTCGCGTCTAAAATGTCAGGTTATTGGAATCTATGTGCGCGCTATTCTCCGTGTTATGTAAGTGCGCGCTGCGCAGCATCTATGCAGCTTCGTTCGGCAGCACACAACAGTGCCGAATATTTATTATCGTTTTGTATAGATTTGGCCAAAAGCAAATGAATGAAAACAAAAAAAAAAAGAATCAATAAAATAAATTTCAAATCAATACGATCGATGATGGTGATGACGGTGCACAAGCGGCATAACGAAGCAACCGCGACGGCAGCAATGATAGGCAAAAGCTTATGCAATCATCATCAGATGAGGTTGCAAGGGGTTTTGCGTTCTTTTTTGCTCCTTGTTATTTGGGGATTTTCGAATAGGCGCCATCTAGGCATCAATAGTGTGCCACTGAGGTGACGAATTTTCCCTCAACTCAAATCATCAGCTATTAAGTTGAATTGGATTTTCTGAAGCTTACGACATTGACAGATGCAATGAGGTGTTGAAGTGCAGTGAAGTGATGTGATGGAGTATTTTGACATTGTTTACTTTTGACAACTAGTTTTTTTTTTCTGAAATTAAGTTGAATTGAAAAGAAAACAAAAACAAAATTGAGTAACACGTATGAATACCTACTAAATCTTATGGATCAAGTCTAATGAGGCTATTAAAAAAATACCTGAGGCACGTGATGGTTGTTTTTATGCCCACCTCTGTATACAAAATTTATATTCCTAGATCCACTTAACATTAGTTTATCATTGATTTTATGATGCAATATTGTTTTTAAACTCAAAATATACCTTTTGTAAAAAATTCGAGCAATATTTTTTGAACTATTTCGAGAGTAAAGTGCTTCTCATCTTCTGATCTTAGCAGTTTTGACACTATAGAAAATTTAAGGTCAATTTTCAATACTTAAATAAAAGGGCAGGAAAAGTAGATTTTCACTCCAAACAATTCCGACAAAGTTGATCTCTGGTGCAGAGCCTTGATTTTGGTCTTAGCCATCTGTGGATAAAGTTGTTAGTGGGGGTTTTTGGTAAATACGTTAAAAACTGTGATTTTTGTACATTATAAAATTCTACCCCAAAAATATTGTTAAGTACCTACCTATTTTTCTTTAGATTTTGAAAACAGATTTTGAAAACAGATTTTGAAAAAAAAACGTTTCCCCGTCAAATTCAAGTTACTCATTGGGAAATGTTTAGAGGGTTAAACCATTAATCTCTACACCGAAATTCAATTTTTTTTAGAGTAATTTTCCGATGACATAATTAAAAAATGCGTAAAACCTCACTTTCATTTTGTAGATTGCTTGCTGGGAATCTGAAACGAACCAGCTGCAGAACCCACGCAACGTGTACTAAGTCAATATTTATTTTGACGTCCTATGCCCCAGCTGGGGTACAGGACACGATGATGATGACATAAAGGTACACAATATTTATATTTTTAAGCATTAAAAAATACAATTAATATTATGGTCAAACCGTTTTGAAAAAAAAATCCAAAATCAAAGAATTGGAAATGGTTGCTTGGGAGTTGCATTCATAACCATTTTTTGAGATATTGTTTACCACTCAAGGTACTTAAATTAATTTATAGATTTTTTAGGACAAGTGTCATGGAGGCGTTTTTGAGTAAAATAAAATTTTGTAAAGTTAATAAAAAATGTGTAGCATGACGGTAGGTAGGTACCGTTACTCTGGGTTCCAAAAATAAAATAAAAAAGTTAGTACGAGTGACCAATAAACGCTATGTACCAAAATCAAGTTTGAAGAAAACTAATCCCGGCTTTTAGACTGTAGCTGAGCAGACAGAAAGACAGAATTTCGAGGCCCACTTTTTTCTCTTCCCTATGTCCTATCATCGTAATATCAGGTTTGATCAATATCTTGAGTTCGTTTTTTTTTAAATAAAAATGAATAATTAAATTTGGTGGCCTAACAGCTCGTGGTGAACCAGGGCCTATAGTGACTTACAACTCTCAACCATTCTTGTGTGCCGAGTCGGAAGGGCTAGATGGGGGTCAAATATTCATAACAAGTATACTGTTGTTTGATTTGTCAGTTCCTTGCAAGAGGCAGTATCTTGGAAAAAACATTTCTGTTTTTAGGTGGCAGCGCCTGGGAATCGAACATATACATTACTTGCAATTACCTTTGCATAAAAATTGCATACAAAAATATGTGGTTAGTAGAGGAGAGGGGAGAGGAGGGCAAAAAAGGCCACTCAATATTCAGACCTTCCTCACTTTTCTTTTTTAATATGTCGCTGCAGTCGCTCTATCAAATACAACACCCATGTAATAAATTTGTTCCTTTTGGGAAATTTCCTTTATAGCCTAAAAAATGTTCGAAATCAAAATTTTTGATTTAATATGACATTAGAACTATAGAGAATTTATAAAAAGGATGCAAGTTCGTAATTTCGTCTTTCGCCTGTTTTTAAATGCGTTCAGACCTACAGACCGAACGGCTGGTCCGATTAACATAAGATTTGGTACTAGGTGCTAGGAACGATAAATTTGTCATAAAGTACCAAAAAATAGGCTTTCGGGCAAAAAGTGCGGAAAATGATAAGAAATGGTAAAGTTTGAATGGTTATATCTCTGTCAATTTTTAAATAATATGACTTTTTTAACATGTCATATTAAAGCCGTAAGACTCCAGTTTACTTTGTTTATGAACGTCTTGAGCCTATCTTTGCTCCGAAAAAAGTTATGCGCAATTTAGAAAAAAAAAATAAAAATCTTAGATTTTTCGGCCTGGCAAAATCTCGCATCAAACCCTCCAAGTGGGTGCCGGGCGGTAATGATCACCACAGTTGATCTTGTGCTTTGACAAGATTGGGGATCAGCTAAGGTCAGGTCGAACTGTTGAGGTGTTCCTTTACTCCTCAATAGTTCAACCCTCAGCAATTCGATCTGACCATAGATGCGAGTCCCTAATTTTCAGTGGTGGTGTGAGCGATTTTCATAATCCGTGCCGAAGAAATGGAAGGCTGGGGGGCAAACCAGTCACTAACGAGCTCATTCGGGCGCCTTGGCAGGGTCCGTCTTAGACTGCCTTACCCCGGTATATCGGCTCTGCCGGGGCTGACCATCTTTTCCGACCTACTCGTGGGACCTTCATTTACTTTTTTTAACAACAATGGACGATTTAGACATGACTAACTTACCATCCGCTGACACTGAGGATGAACTTTTGGCCTCCAGTCAGGAGACCATCGTAGGGAAACCTGCAAACACAGGGAGCACTGGTAGTACCAGCCATAGTACACCTGTGCCCCGACCGACCACCAATTCCGAACCAAAGCCTTCGTGCAGCAATGCCAGCCAAAGCAGCGCTGTACGGCGTAGTAAAAAGAAATCGGCGGGTACTCTTCTCAAGTTCCAGTTCCGGAAGGCTACCTTCATTCTTGACAAGATTGCCAAGAATGAGGAAGCTGGGACTGTTCTTGAGAGAGACCTAGCTGATAAAATCAAGTACCAGAAAATTGTTGAAGAGTACAACAGTTTTCTGGCTACGCAAGAAAAGTCAACCCAAGAAAAAGCTGTCAAACGAAATAGGTCTCGAGACGAGACCAACCAACCTCCGAAAAGGAGTAAGTTTGATGGCCAGAAAAAGAAAGTGCCACCTCCCAGAGCAGCGCAACCGCGTACTTTAAGTGAGGTCGTCAGAGATGACCTCCAAGTATCGGTTGTGGATGAGCTCTCTACCAACAGCAGAGGTCTGCTGGAAGTGTGGAACTCCATCGAGGCCAAGCTCTCGGAGATGGTGTTTTCCTACACCGTGACGGCAAGCGAGGGACCCTACCCTAGTTTTGACTCTGGTGAGATGCTCAGGGGACACAGGGTTATCAAATGCGCGGACTTGTTCTCTAGGGATTTCCTTAGTAGCTGCATTGCTAAGATTAGCAATCACTGGGATGGCTTGAGGCTCAAGCTCATCCCAGCTAAGGATATCCCTAGACAACCAAAGGCGCGTATCTGGTTGCCCCTCATGAGTATTAAGCCAAGCGGACAGGAGCTGATCCGCGGTCTTCAGAGGCTAAATCCGTTGATTCCGATGCGGGACTGGGCAGTCATCAAGACTGAGGAACCGCAGAAGAACAGCGCTTCTTATCTTCTGAAGATTAGCGAAGAAAGTGTAGGAGAACTTGAGAGGGCTGACTTCAAACTCCGCTTTGGCATCAGGTTTGCCAAAGTCAAAATTCTGCCCAGTCAGGGTACAGACCCCGACAAAGTTGATGACAATGTCGAGTTCGACGATGTCATCGATGGAGTCGAGGTCCCCAGCGAGCCGCCGGGCCCTGATTGTGCAGAATGCAATCAAAATTAAAAACGCGATGCTGAGGGTCATTCAGATTAATCTGAAGCACTCGAAATGTGCATCAGATAATCTGAGGGTTTTCCTGAGTGAGGAGAACATTGACGTCGGCATCATACAAGAACCGTGGGTTAACGGCCGTAGAGTGAGAGGTCTCCAAGGACAGCCAGTATGATCTGTTCTACAAAACCGCAAAGCAAGACCAAGGTAAGCCTCGAACTTGTATTTTAGCTAAAAAACACTTAAAAAGCTTTTTTGTGTCCCTAACCTTAGCACTTCCGATCTGACAGTCGTCAGATTGGACGATAAAAATGCAGACGGCTTACTGGTGGCCTCAGCGTACTCGGCGCACGACAGGCTGTCACCGCCGGAAGAGTGGCGCACGCTTTCGTCCGAGGTCAACACGAAAGGGGACAAACCTCCTGATTGGATGTGATGCTAACGCACGACATACTCTCTGGGGTAGTTCGGAGATTAATGAACGAGGTGAGTCTCTTTTTAATTTTATTATTGAAAACAACTTAACTGTATGTAACAGAGGTACTACTCCTACTTTTGTCTTTCCGAGCTCGGATAGCTACGAAGGGTGGGAGGACATACTTGATATTACCGTCATTAATAATAACTTTAAGCTATCAGTGGAGAATTGGAGAGTATCCCCTCTTAATTCCTTTTCGATCACAGATGGATTCTCTTCAATATTAATTTCGAGTCTGAAACCCCTGCTCCCTATAGAAACCCGAAAAGAATTGACTGGAAGAAGTTCAGCCAAATCGTAAATTCCAAACTGCGCAATATACCGAATCTGAGTCCAGAATCAGTTATAGATCTAGAATCAATGGTGAAAACCATTGAAGTGTCTATGAACACTGCTTTTAAGGTCTCTTGCCCCAGTTTAAATATAGCCGTAAAACCCTTCCTCCATGGTGGAATGAAGACCTGTCTAGTCTGAGAAAAATGACTAGGAAGATCTTCAATATCTGCCACAGACACAAGTTTTACCAACCTTATAAAGACTGTTTGAAAGTCTACAAGCGTGCTCTCGCATCAGCGAAGAAACTTGGTTGGAGAGAATACTGCCTTTCTATTGAGAGCTTAAAAGATTCCCGCAAGGCTTAGCAAAGTTCTTTCTAAGGAGCATTGTAATCCTTCGTTCTTGAAAAAGCCTGATGGATCTCGGACAGTTTCTCCGACGGAGTCCTTAGAACTGCTGATGACGACACACTTTCCGGGCTGCGAGAATAGCAACCCCGAAACGCATAGAACTTATAATTTACCTTTAGCTCGTGTAGAGCATATCAATACCGTTATAACTAAAGAAAGAATAGCCTGGGCTATTAATACTTTCTCCCCGTATAAATCTCCAGGCCGAGATGGAATTCTGCCAATCATGCTTCAAAAGCTACAAGATTTGGTAGTCCCACGGCTAGAGATGATTTTTAAAGGATGCCTCCTTCTCAACCATGTTCCAGAGTCTTGGAGACATGTAAAAGTGGTTTTTATTCCAAAAGTAGGCAAGCGAGGACACGAATCCGCGAAGGATTTTCGTCCAATTAGCCTAACCTCTTTTGTACTTAAAACTCTAGAGCGTATTCTAGACACACATATTAGAGACATACTTGTGGAATGTCCTCTAGTAAACTCTCAACATGCATATCTCAAAGGTAAGTCGACCGAGACGGCCCTTCATGAGGTAGTGCGTACAATTGAGAAAACCATCAACTTCAAAGAATATACCCTCGCTACATTCTTAGATGTAGAAGGGGCTTTCAACAATGTGCTAACCGAATCTATTCTTGAGGCACTCGTTGACTTTGGTGTAGAGGACTACATCAGAGAATGGATAATATCCATGCTCAAAGATAGAAAGATTCATGGCACGTTAGGTAATGCAAACTCGACAAAACACGTCAGGAGAGGAACACCCCAAGGCGGTGTTCTGTCACCACTTCTATGGCTTCTAGTCATGAACAAAATCCTCTTTAAACTGGAGAGATGTGGTGTGAAGGCGGTTGCGTATGCGGACGACTTGGTATTATTAGTGTCAGGGAAGTTTACTCCTGTGATAAGCGAAATCACAGAGATGGCTTTGAGAAAAGTTAGCAACTGGGCTACGAGTTGTGGTCTAGGAGTCAACCAGAGCAAAACTGAACTGATGCTTTTTACTACCAAAACTAAGATACAACCCTTCACTCCACCCCGACTTAACGGCCAAACACTCTCACTATCAACCAGTGCAAAATATCTAGGTGTCATCCTAGACCCTAAGTTAAACTGGAAATTAAACATCGAAGAACGGGTCAGGAAGGCCTGCATAGCTTTCTACGCCTGTAGCAAAACCTTCGGTAAAAACTGGGGCCTTCAATCAAAGATGATCCTATGGACGTATACTGCAGTGGTACGGCCGATTCTAACATATGGTTCGATTGTCTGGTGGCCCGCACTAAATAAGACATATAACATCGACAAACTAAAAAAGGTTCAAAGAACAGCTAGTGTTGGTACCACAGGGGCTCTTCGATCTTGCCCAACGGATGCCTTAAGCGTTTTTCTGCACCTTCTACCACTTGATCTACACATAAAATATCTAGTATCTTGCAGTGCCCTAAGACTTAAAGAATCAAATTCTTGGGTTGCTAAACCTTATGGTCACAGCAATATCACAAATTTGATTCCCGCTGATATACTTTCGACTCCCACTGACTACCGCGCTCCTACAATGAGCCTCAGTAAAGATTTTAAAGTCTTATTCCCATCCAGAGGGGACTGGGATGATGACGCCGTGACGAGAGACTTCGACACAACTATCTATACTGATGGCTCAAAGATGGAGTGCGGTGTTGGCTCAGGAGTCTTCTCTGAGTCTCTCAACATCTCCAAGTCATTTCGGCTACCGAATTTCACTAGTGTATTTCAAGCTGAAATACTGGCAATCAGGGAGGCTTGCAAGATGCTAAAAGCAGATCCAAACCAAAATCGTAATACAGCCATCCTTACAGACAGTCAGGCGGCTGTTAAAGCCATTGATTCGGCTACATCATCCTCTAAATTGGTCCAACAATGCCGAGATGAGCTCGCAAGTCTAAACATTAACCTCAAGGTCACTCTTATCTGGGTTCCTGGTCACAGTGGCATTGAGGGTAATGAACGGGCAGATGAACTAGCCAGGCAAGGATCAGCCCTTCACATCTCACTTGCGGAAAGAGTCTACATTCCCCTTGGAGTTGTGAAGGGCAATATATTGTCAATTTTCCTTAGAGAATTTAACCGTAGGTGGAGCAGTTTGACCAACTGCAAAATATCCAGAACGATCTGGCCCGCCTTAAATAAATCCCGAACAATTGATCTCATATGTAGACCCAGGCGGGACATAGCCAGGGTCGTAGCAACCTGCACTGGACACTGGCCAATTGGAGAACATGCGGCGAGGCTGGGTATTCCTTACAATACTCACTGTCGCAGTTGTGGAGACCAGCAAGAAAAGGAAACAGTCCTACATTTTCTCTGTAAATGTCCAGCTCTAGCCAGAATGAGAGCACAATCGTTTGGAATGGCTTTTTTTGACGTCCTAAACGAACTTACCGAAATGAAGATCAAAGACTTGATCTCTTTTCTTAACGCCACGAAATGGTTCTGAGACAGAAATCTGTTGCGTTCTGCATCATGTTCCCCCCCAGATCCAAAGTCCGCGAGTAATCGGAACCCGGGTTTCTGAGGAGCTTCATGATGCTCAATGGCAATGATGACCACATGATCTGATCGATCGCTTCGTTGCTACTCTACAACCTGCCGAGCTCGGCATAATGTGGCAAGCTCGGGCGAGATGCGATCCGATCGAGTGAGTGTCCTATGACCCCAACTCACAAGATACATTAACCATGCTCCACAGCCGTCCTATTTCAAAGCAAGGAACGCTTTTATCTACTTTCATACACAGGTCAAACGAGTTATGGTATCAAAACGGCGCAATCCAGTGCTAATTGGGCAACAGCGAGTGTTACGCTCTTGCCACCATCTTTACCTACCTACCTACCTAGATTTTTCGATTTTTTTATGTTGGTTTTTGTTAACTTTTCCTGCTTAAATATGTTCCTAAAATTTTTTGAACTATCCATTCCAATAGAAAATTTAATTTTGAACAAAAAGTATTATAAGTAAAATTTTCAAGTTCGGCTTAGTTTTCGAGTTATACCAAAAATACTGAAAAGTGGCCAGTGTGACCATTCTCTCAGAAACGCATGGGTGAATTTAGTAGCATTTTCGGTTTTAAGCATGCTTATGGGCCAAACAAACATATTCAATAATAAAAACCCTTGCACTTAATTGTTCCTTTTTAAAAGGTCTATTCAATAGGCTATTATTGCCGAATAAGAAAGGGAAGACATGTTTTTTTTTTCATAGAGCTTGGAAAATGATGAAAGGATTTTTTTGAGGCTCTCATAGCCGAAAAGAAAACCAATAATTGTTTGAAAAGGAAATAAGAGCTTCATGTTCGGTGTCCCCTTCTATTTGTAACTGTTCAATGCTTAAAATCAAACGTAATTGTTTGCAAATGACAGTTTAAACCATGATTATGATTCTACTTTGTCATAGTAGAATCATAAGTGTTCGAGGAGGGCATAAAAGCTAGAACTAAAAATTCAACACTTAAACAGACCACAATTAGAAACCAGGCCACATAAGTTAAAACAGATCCAACAAAAACAAATAAAATCGGACACTTTCGTAAACGAGAAACTATGGTGATATTGCCACCATGAGTGAGTGAGTCTAAAAGTCTTTTAAAAATTTAAGATTTTAAAGGAAATTGTCTGTTTCCATTGTTTCCTAGACCCATGAGTAAATTGCAAAATAGGCCAAAAAAAAGGCTTGGAACTTCTTTCCCGATGTCCATTTTGCCCTGCTCTCCCCTATTTATCACAGATAACCGACTGAATAGAAACTGTACGTATCACACTTATCACAACTTTTTTCTTAAATGCTTTGTATGTCTACATCTACATCTCCGGAACTAAATCTCAAAGCCTAAATGAACCTTGTCCCAACATGAAAATACAATAAGTCCCAAAACTAGATTTTTAAAATATTTTTATTTGGTCCGAGAAGGGAACTAATTAAGTTCCTGCTGCAGATGTAGAAGGGCAAAGGCTTGGGTATTTTGGTTAAGAAGATGGCAGGGTGGCCCGGAAATCAGAGATAGAGTGTAACTGATCCAATTGCCGCATTTCCTTTTCAATGTTAGCTAGGCCTTAAATGGCGTCTAACATAGCATTACATTTAATTTGTATTTGTACTGATGTAGGTAGGTTATTAGGGCAAGTTTTAGATTCGTGCAGGGAAAAATTTCGAAATAACAATCAAAAATAACATTACGATGGTAGAGAACACGAAAAAAGTCGGTGGTACAATTCTATCTGTCTATTCCGCTACAGCCTAAACGACTGGATAGATTTTCTCAAAGCTTGGTAGCAGAGACGTCTTTAGGCATGGGCCCGGTGGGCCAGGGCCCAGGGCCCCGTGATTTAGGGGGCCCCCTGAACTGTCCAAGTGTACCGACCGATTGTTATATTTGAAAGTAGATATATGCGATGTTGAGATTTGATTTATTTGGCTCTAATGAAATAAGTGATAGAGCATTATTTTTTTATCCTTATCATTAAAGACCACTTAATATTCCTAAAACATAATAATTTTGTTCGCAAAAAAGAATATTTAAGTTATTTTGGTACTATTTTAGATTTTAAACTTTTATAATAGCGATTGTAAATATTCATTTTAATTTATTTTATTAATTTAACGGACTTACTTGAAAGCCCGACGTTTCGACAAGGTTCCACTTGTCGTGGTCACGGGTTAACTGATGGCTTGTGGTATTTTATGGCATTTTATACGGAGATTGTAAGCTTGTGAACAGGCAAAGCTAACAGCATCAGCTGGTACATTGTTTTGATTTTGTTTGTTGTTTTTGGCTACCTTTAATTTGTTGAACATCGGATCCCATGCACCACATAAATTGAAACTTTGGTCTTGATTAAAATTCTTATGCAATTTTATTTCAATTGCTTCTCGTACTAATCTTGGTACATAGAATCTCTCCGTCGAGATTGATTTGGCTTTATCGAATCTGATAAAATGATCTTCGTTGTATGCGAGATGTTCACAAATTGCTGACTTTGTAACCTGGTTCTTTTGAATGGCTTTTATATGCTCATTCAGCCTTGTTTGAATTCCTCGTTTTGTTTCTCCAATATAGGAAGAACCACAACTGCAAGGGACTGAATAAACTCCTGGATTTTGTAAGGGGATTTTATCTTTTGGTGATCGCAAAATTTGGCGAATTTTTGCTGGTGGCTTAAATATACATTTAACACCATTCTTAGATAAAATTCTCCCAATCCCTTCAGAAACTCCTTTTCTATGGTAGAAATGCTCGTTTTTCATTTGGCTCAACTGAATTTTGTGTCATTCTTGGCTTTGGCTTCCAAGATATTTGTTCTGAACTGTAGCCATTATTTGTTAGAACTGTGTGGACATGATTCAATTCTTTTTCTTTGTTAAGAACAAACAAACAAATGAAAAAAATTAGTTAATCTTTTGAAAACAAAGTCGATCACAGTTATATAATTTTGTATTTTTGGTTGTCTTTAATTCCTTTTTTTTTGTGAAAAAAATGCAATAAAGTCTCAAGAGTATTAATTGGGCTTTCATAATAAGGAAGCAAAAATTATTCTCAAAAAGTTTTTTTTTTTTTGTTTTTAACAAAATGATATCAAAGCGATTAAAACTCAAAAATTTAAAAAATGATGTTTGATACAAAAATTCCTATAAAATCGTTATCCGCACTAGAACAAATTTTAGATCAGGTTACAAATGCTCGTTTGAATAGATCTGTTGTAGTTTGGTAAAGGTAGAGCTAGTTAAAAATAAAAATATCCAAAACAAAACGAAAACGAGAAAATTATAATTTTTAATTTGTACACCCGGAACAAAATCCTTAGACAAATTTTTTGTTTACATACTATATTATTTTTTTTACGGCACTGGCACAACTGAAAGTAACATGTGCAGTGTGAATATGTGGCCAGAAAATCAACTCTAAAATGAGGCAGTGAGAGCCAAAGTGGCTCAACTGCAATTTTATCGAAATTGAGCTTATACAAAAATTGAATCTGTATGTATTAAAAAATATTTCTGCATTTGAATTGTTTTGAATTGATAGCTCCATGCCAGGACTTTTTTTCATTTAGAGGCCACCCACCAGAAAATTCAAAGCTTGAGTGCTAGAATGGCTTATGTGATTAGTTGAAACGGTATTTTGTAGAATTATTAATACAAAATCAAGAACCTCTAATTTTTTTATCATATTGCAAATAAAAATCAAAATCAATTCATTCTTATTTAAAAACTACAAATTATTTAATTTTTATAAAAAAACAAGTGTTTAAAAATAATCTGCTCTTTATTTTAGCTCTACTGAAAATAATGAAAAATGCAGTTAGGCCACTATGGCTCTTACTGTCTCAAATGATATTTAGTTTCAAGTGGCAGCATGCCTAATGCTGGTAGCAGCGTTGCCATAAAATACCCGATCGGGCCATATGGGCTCCTACTTTAAGTGTTGGCCCCTAGACTCTGGCCAAACAGAAATGGCCCGCAAATCTTAGTTTTCTGTTTTTTTTTCTTAAGAGAATCAAAATGATATTGTCTAAACGCTCTAAAGTATGGCTAAGCTAGCTGGTAAATATTTCTTGTCTTCAAATTTTCTCGAAAGTGGTTGACAATTTTATTAATACTACGTTTCGTTTTGTAAATCTCCTTTAAGATTCATTGAAATTTTCTCTATGACGGAATGTGGCCCGGACTTTTTACGAATGGCACCCAAAACGGCCCTCAATATTTTTTTCATCGTGGCAATGCAGGCTGGTAGGTAAATCTATCAATTTTCCATGGGGCTATCCTGTTTTAAGTTTCAAAAAAGATATTCCTGAACATATTTAAAAAATAAATGAAAAGAAAATTTTCTTTGAACACAAAATCTCGTGACAACAACTGTCTATATACGTTTCTAAAGAGCACCAGGGTCTAACCTTTTGATACTCCCGAAATAGTTAAATGATAATAGTTAATACATAGTTAAATTTAATAAAAAATATGGAAAGACTTGGAATATGAAATAGTTTTCAGTAAAAACAATTTCAAGGGGCCCCATATCGTTAAGGGCCCAGGGCCCCCAATCGTCTAAAGACGCCCCTGCTTGGTAGAGGTATTTGTTGATTCTACCCGCACTTTTTTTCATTTTCTTTTAGAACCAAAAACAACAACAATTTTTTTTAGCAATTTTACAAAATCTAATTTTTCTCAACTTTTTTTAAAAAAGAATTCGATAACTGACTTTTAGTAAAGGCTATCTTTGGGTATGGAACCATTTTTCAAAAAATGGTTATTAATGGTACCTCTCAAAGAACCATTTTCTTTAATTTTTGATTTTCTTCAAAACAGTATGACTGATATCAATATTTTTTTATTTAAAAAAGCTTCCAAATAGTACTGTGCGTACCGAAATTTAAATTTTTTGGATTTTTAAAAATAACTCTAATTTTTTTTTTTGAAAATCAAATATTTCGAGGACCACATGATCGATTTATTTGAAACTCGATACTTGAGAGTTTTTTGATACTTTGTAAGATATTTAAGGGAAAAATTTTACTTTTATGGAAAAATAACGGAAAATATTTTTTTTCTCAAAAACGATTTTGATTAAACTATTTTCGTACTAGGCCAAAATAAGTGCGACCTGCTACAAAAAATCAAAAAATAAATACTTATACCTCTGATAGAATGTATTTGTTTTTTTTTCATTTGAATTTCTTCATTATCAGCATGACACAATATTCCAGATAACATTTTTATATACATATTGCAAATAAGTTTAAATAATATTGCATATCAAAACTTTCAAAAAGTTTTTTTAAATTAGTTTTTTGGAAATTCGATATCTCGAAAACGGGTTTACATTTTGTTTTTGAAATATTATTTGTATATGCACATAAATAAATACTTTTGATTTGCATACCAACATTTCTCCTTTAAAATGTTTTAAGAATTTGATATATACCTAAGAAATTAATTTAAAAAAGAAAACCGCTCCTACGATATATAATATTTTTTCATACAATTATATTCAATCAAGAAATAAAATGACGTTGTTTTTTCGCCTTAAACTATCAAAAAGTTGTTTTATATAGTTTAAATATCGTTATTGATTCTTTCAACATTTTTCTCTCATTATTTCCATGTCTTAATATACAATTTTCTTAAACCCACAGCCTCTTGAACATAAAAGCAGGCACGTGCGACTCAGTCGTGCATTTTATTTTGAAGCTAAATAGAGTAATTCTTTTATTTTTGTACTTTACCAAAAAAAAAAACATTATAAATAAAAAAGCACTATACACGGTGATTTATTGGGTGGTATTTGCACATTACAAAAATTCATTAGTTATAAAGAAAGTACTTTTCGTATCTATGTCTTCATTTTATTGACATTTCCCATGCTCCACTAATTCCAAACAAAGAAGGTCATCAACCGATTTTAATAAAAAAAAAAATATTTTCTCAGCTTTATTAACTGCACAAATATTACAATTATTCCAAGTGTGTGCAACATTAACAAAAATTTACGCCTTTCCATACAAAAAAATTCCCACCCATTTCGGGTGAATACCCAAAAATTATTTATTGATATGAATACCTACAAAAAGACATTGATTTAAACGATTGTAAAAATAATGCGTAAAAAACTTTTAATGTTTTTTTGAGAAAATAAAAAAAGATAAGTCGGCATTGATAAACAATTTGAAGCTTTAAAATATTAAAAGCAACATAAGAAAGTCATCATTCTGATATTGATTACTTTATAATAATGTGTTTTAAAAAAAAGAAAAGTTTTATTTGTTCTTTGATTTGCAACAAAAATTGAAAAAGCACCAAAATACCAAAAAAGTTGCCCAACTGTCTGCCACAGTAAAATACCATCGATAGTCACTTTGTACAGTGGGACAACTTTACGTCAAAATAATTTTAAAAGTAATTAATAAACTTTATTTGCTTAAAGTATGCAAGACATCCATTTATCCCAGCATGAATCGTGCGCTTATATGGTCTTACAATTCAGTATACCTACTGTGCTGAACATCAAGGCGACTTTTTTGACATTTTGTAGATTAATTTCAGACACGAATTATTTTAATACGATTTTTAATTCTTTCTTTCACTAAGCTATTTTATGGGTAGACCAAGCAGAGTTTGGCAAGGGGGCGAATTATTTTGCAAGATTTGTAAAGAATTAATTGTGTCCTTTTAAATCCGACATAAAATTGGACATTTAATTTAAAAAATAAGTGATTCAGTGTCAAGTTAGAGTAAAAAATTAGAAAATGCCGTAGGGTGGATTCAAAAATAAAAAGCTTAGTTTAAGCTATCAAAAGTGTGTAAATATTGGTTAATTTTAATTATTCTTATTATTATTTAATTTCAAAGCTAATTTACCCCACTGTGCGTGCGCATTTCACATCTTATATGGTGTTTTCACTCTGGCTGTGGTGATAAAAATCCAATGACAAGCTCTGTGTGACTTGACTTGAATGAGCTCTAATCTTCCTGCTTGCGCCAAGCACGGGCACACTTTGAACTGAGGTTGGTTATTTTTCTAAGAATTTCACTTTTAGAGCCGTGGGAAAATTAATTTTTCAAAGTTCCGTCGCAGCAGTCGGCCTCGAACCTCTCATGTCTGGAGTACCGTACCGATTGGTATTGTCGACTCGGGTGGCAAAGGCATAAAAGCACAGCTGCTGACTCCCCGCAGTGTATGGCGACCCACCGTTATATTATCGGTCGTTTCATTAAATAGGCGACACACACTAGCACCAGCACCTTGTAGGAGTGCAGCAGTACCACATATTGTACAGATGCATCACTGAGGCGATATGGTGTATGTCGCGGTATGCGGCTCTAGGAAGGAAACGAATGTTATCTTTGTTATGATGCTCTAACTAGGCTCAACAAATGTGAAATTTTATGAATGGAAATTGTTTTATGGTTGTGTTCGCTACGGTTTCTGAGGAAATGTTACAGTTATCATACTAAAATGCTGATAAGTTTCAAAGAAAATTAACGGTTTCCCATGATTGGATAGTTTCAATTTGTTTATGAATGAAGAGCGTTTTTTTTTCATTTAAACTTATTTCCTTATTTGTTGGATTTTTTTTATGAATGACAAAATATTAAGGAAGTTTTAATGAACGAGTATTCAAGAACATATCCCAATTGAGGTTGGTTGAAAAGAGTTTATTGATAAGAAATTATTCAGGTTGATCTAAACAATTCATACATTTACCAAATCTATACAAATAAATACTTGTAAAGCTAGAATTATAATGCTCGGAGGGGCTTCCGAGCGCACCTCACTTAAGGTAAACTGACATTTGACGAATAGCAAAGCCTAAAAGAGATAAATTATAAAAACACTATAGGTGTATTCTCCTTTTGACGGTACGGAAAGCTACTTTTCGTTAGTTTTTGACATTAGCTCCAGTGCTCTTCCGGCTATTATAAAATAAAAATATAAATTGGGTGGCGCAACAGCTCGTGGAGAACCAGGGCCTCGTGACTTACAACTCTCAACCATTCCTGTGGGCGAGTTTTTTTTTTATTTAAATCAAATTAAAAAATAAATTGGCAAGAATGGAGGGGACCTACAGTTTTTTGCCGAGTCCGAACGGTTAAATGAGAAACACTTTTTCATGACAAGTATACTCTTGGAGGATTTGTTAGTTCCTCACAAGAGGCAGTACCTACCTTGGATAAAACATTTCTGTTTTTAGGTGGCACGGCTGGGAATCGAACCCACACCATCGGCGTGACAGTCCTACGCACTAACCATCATGCCACGAGGTACTACTTCCGACTATTATAGTTCTATCTTAACTCTGCTGATGCGAAATGAAAAATACCTTTCGAAATTAGTACAACGAAATTATAAACGAAAAATTTTGTTATTTGAATTTGAATTTGAATTTTACACCCTTTTTTGCTAACAATTAACTAACCAGACCATTTATTTAAGCCTTGTAAGCTGCTGAAGCGAAACGAAAATTTTCTGTGATCTCCAAATCGACGTCGAAAAGATAAACGAAAAGATTACGGACAAATATGGAGAGTTTTAATCAGATTTCAAAATATATAAAAATAATAAAAATCCGAAGATATTATTCATAATTTTTCATTGAAAAAAATATTGACATTTATAAATGTTGTATACCTGACTCTAGCTTCTTGTTTGGTTTAAAATGTCATTGGACACCACATCTAATCGCTTCATCCGCTAGAAATACAAAAATTTGGTCCACTTTCTTCATTTTCTTTCTCCATAAACCAAATCAAATCGATTTCCAAACTATTTTCTTCCATTTTTTCTCAATAAAATTTAAATAGCACAGAAATATCATATCAATTGTCAAGTTTTCGTCACAAAAAATGTAACGGCAAACAAATTGTGTGCGGAAATATACTGCAATTTTCTTTGTTATTGACATTTCACTATCAAACTGCGTTCTGCATGCATTACGCAGCTGAAGCGAAATGAAAATTTCTCTACATTAACACAAGGAAATCGTAAACGAAAAATTTCGTAGTGATTTTTGTTATGTAGTACGCAGTTTGACAGTGAAATGTCAATAAAACAGAAAATCGTAGTCGATACTAGAACCAAGTCTCCACTTATTTTTCGTACACAATTAATTGGCCGAAACATTAGGTATGACCCTTTACTTTGAATTTCTGTGATTTTTGGTCCAAACTTGTGTCAAAATCTTTTTTATATGAACTTTGACAGAACTTTGGACTAAAATGCGCAGAAATGCACAGAAAATCACAGAAATTCAAAGTAAAGGAACAGCCCTATTATTTCAGAAGAAAATTTGACAGTTTGTTATATTTTTCCGTTGAATTTTATTTGAAAATGAAATTGGAAAAAAATACCGTCGAAACGAACTGAAGAACCTAATTATTTGGAACCCATAGCACCACCACAGACGACACAAAAACAAAAAAAAAGGAATTCATATACATACATGTAGGTACGACGAGAAAAAAAAATTCAGAAGATTTTGAACTTTTTTTTTTTAAATTTATTTTGACATCTTTCGGATAAAACTATCCATATTTTTTTCAATATCACTTCGTTTCTGATTTCATTCTCGAGTTATAGACCCCAGAAAATTTTCGTTTCACCTCGCTGCAGCGTTCTAAGAAATTTTGTATTTATGATTCCTGTGTGTCAATTGTTGTAAGTTGAAAATTTTCGTTTCGCTTCAGCTGCGTACTGTGCTTAATCATGTTCAGGAAAATAAGATCTCAGAGCCTTCAGCGAATTTTTCTCAGTCAAGAAGTGAGCAAGCAGATTAATTTTTTCTCCGTAATTTGACGGTAAAACGGAGAAATTTTGTGGAGGAATTCTGTTCATCAGACTGAGATTGCTCTGAGGTCTGAGATCTCATTTTCCTGAACATGCCTCTCGGATGCGGAATAGTGAAAATTGTGTTTTTTTTGTTTTTCATTTTATTTGTTGTCTCTTTCAATACAGCATGACTGTCTGTAGTTTTTTTTCAATTGTGTCGATTCATATTTATAATAAAAAATATTGACATTTTTTCAACAATAACTTTTCATTGTATAATAGCCTATTGAATAGACCTTTTGAAATGGAACAATTACGTGCAAGGGTTTTTATTATTGAATATGTTTGTTTGGCATATAAGCATACTTAAAACCGAAAATGCTACTAAGTTCGCCCATGCATTTCTGAGAGAATGGTCACACTGGCCACTTTTCAATAGTTTTGGTATAACTTGTATAAACTAAGCCGAATTTGACAATTTTACATATAAAACTTTTTGTTCAAAATTGAATTTTCTATTGGAATGCATAGTTGAAAAAATTTTATAAAAAAATTTAAGCAGGAAAATTTAACAAAAACCAACCTACAAAAAGTCAAAAAATCAAAGATATTTAAATTTTTTTCTAAATTGCCAATTACTTTTTTCAGAGCAAAGATACGTTCAAGACAAGAATAAACAAAGTAAAGTAGAGTCTTTAGGCCATATTATGACATGTTAAAAAAGCCATATTATTTGAAAATTGACAGAGATATGGCCATTCAAACTTTACCATTTCTTATCATTTTTCGCAGTTTTTGCCCGAAAGCCTATTTTGTTGGTACTTTGTGACAAATTTAATATTACTATAGTAACTTGTACCAAATCTAATGTTAATCGGACCAGCCGTTCGGTCTGTAGGTCTGAAAGCATTTGAAAACAGCCGAAAAACAAAACTGAGAACTTACCCAATGGGAAATTTTCAAAAATTCACCAAGGAATCCCCTGCTATTTCCTCGAGGAATGGAAGCTACACCCGAGGAATTTTAGCTGAAAGCATCGAGGAAATTAACATGGGGTTGTCATTGGCGATCACCAAGTGATTTTCTTGGTGAATATTCCGTAGTGAAATCACTAAGAACGTGTAACTTGCTTATTCCATAATTAATATTGCATTTGATGAAAAATACCGTGAATATACATCAGTGATATCACTAGGTATATGGAGTTGCTTTTTCATCAGGCCATTATCTATTTTTAAATGAAAAATGTTATGAATGTTCACCAAGGAAATCACTTTGTGAATGGAACCTACTTAATCACCTAGTGAAATCATCAACATCGGTAGTACTGTCTAATTTAAGATTAAAACGAACCAAAAAGGAGTTCTCATTTCAAATCAAAAGTTAAACATATTTACGTTTTAACAAACGCAATTTGAGTAATGTTCAGTTCATCTTACATTGATTTTCTTACGGGAAGTCACTCTGAACTTTATCTTACAAGATGAGAACCAACAAATCACAAGCTCAGGACTCTGTCCTTACTATTCATCGTTGAAAACTTCGTGTTTCTCGAAGCATGATTTCTTGCAATTAAATTGTATACTGCATGGGAAGCATTGAATTCAGTTGAATTTTTGCAGCAAGTAAAAGAAAGGGTGATGCCATGAAAATAATGAACTGGTGAAAAAGGCAACGTCTTTTCTAATGAAATCATTACATGCATGTTCCTCGTAAAAAGTATTTCATGAAACCAAAATTTTTCCTTGAGGAGGAAATTTCCTACTGGGTACATACTTGTTAAAAATTCTCTGTAGTTGTAATGTCATATTATATCAAAATCTTGATTTCGAACATTTTTTCGAATGTGAAATTTGCCATATTGTAGGTACCGTAAAAGGGACTTTCGGGCCAAAACTGCGGAAAATTATAAGAAATGATAAGGTTTGAATGGGAATATCTCTGTCAATTTTCAACAAATATCAATTTTTGAACATGCCATACTAAAGCGTTTAGTCTCTACTTTATTTTGTTCGTGCATGTCATGACCCTATCTTTGCTTCAAAAAAAGTTATGCACAATTTATTAAAAAATTTAGAAATCCTTTTTTTTAGGTTGGTTTTTGGTAACTTTTCCTGCTTAAACTTTTTATAAAATTTTTTCAACTATCCATTCCAATAGAAAATTCAATTTTGAACAAAATGTTTTATATGTTAAATTGTCAAATAGACACACGTATTGAAATTGGTTATAAAAGTTGATGGAAGGAAGTGAAACAAGTTTTTTTTTTTAAAGGGATTTTATTGGCCAGTTTCAGAAACTAACTTATATTTTTAATTATAATCATTAGAGCAATTGTTGGGATAAATAAGCTTTTCTTTGATGGTTGTATGGCAAGTACCTATCATTATTTTTGGAGCTAAAAAGAACATTTTAATTTCTCCTCTAGGATATTACCACAAAATCAAAATTTGAAGAAATTTGCACAAGTGGTTTAGGCTATATACCGAGGTATAGACAGGCAAACAGATTTGTGCCATCCACTTTTTTCGTGTTTTTTATCATCGCAATATCCTGTTTGATTGCTACATAATTTAATTTGCCCTAAGGTAGGGTAAGGAAGGGCACTTTAGACGGTGGGACACTTTTGACTCTGGCGAATATCGAAAGACAGGTGGTTTTTAAATAAAACTTTCAATGAGAATATGGGTTGCACTACTCTCTATAATTAAACATAAATTTTGGCAGTTTTTCTTCAAAACTTATGGTGGCTAGCCCAGTTTTTTAATTTTATAGTGATTTTGGGTAATTTCTGTTAGCGGAATTTAAAGACTGTCCAATCCAAGTTTTATGGCCTCTTTGATTTGGGACAGAATGACAATTCTTGTTCTGAAAAGAAGAGAAAATTGTTCTGGATTTGATTTCAGAATCGAAATGAGAAGGGTTCACACGTATCGAATCGGTGTTCCGTTAGTGTTTAATATCAATGTAACATTGCTTAAATTTTTATAAAATTAAGTTCATAAGAGAAGCGTATAGGGCATTTGCGACAAGGGAGTGTACCATGTTATAGTAAAATATTATTTAATTATTTATTTATAATTAATAAAAATAAAGGTGAAATCAACGAAACAATTAAAGTTTAAGGCTAAAGGTTTAAAATAAAAAAAATATCGATCAAATATTCATTTTAAAAGAAATTATACACTATCTTCAGAAAAATTGGCGAATCCTCCATCCACCCAACTCTATCTTTATCACAAGTAAAAGTGACCACTTTTAGATCGTATTTTGATCGAATTTGCTTGAATTACCTGTAATACTTTATTATTTTAAACACATACACATATATACAAAGCGTTGACAACCCAACATCAGTAGTTCGATCAACCAACTCGAATTTGAATAAGAAGAAACAGGGCTTGGAAACAGAAATTATTGTAAAAGTAGTAATTTTTGACTGTACTAGATATCAATTAAACTATAATTTCTATGGTACAGCCCTTATTACAAGTCACAACTGCGCTATAAACTAACAGATTCTTTCTAATAGACATTTTTCTAGCCTTTGAGACTTATTTTGGTAATATAATTTTATGCCTTTTCGCTTTCGCTTTCACACTTTTAACAAAATAAACTCCACTGAACGATACAAAAAAAAAATAGCTGTAATATTATTGACATTTTCAATTATTGGTCAAAGAAATTTATTTATAGACGCCATTCATGACCATTGACATCAAAATAATAAAATTTGTAGCAAAGATAGTTTTAACAACATTCAGGTATCATGACTGTTATAAGGCTGTTAAAAATTCCGTTATTTTATTTAAAAAATAAAAAGTTGTAAATCGGATAAAAGTAAATTTTAATTAAATTTTCAGAATGTGAATATGTAGGGCTGCTGTGTAATAAAAATTATTATTTTTATTTTTTCTTTATTTAACCTTGCGCAGACGCACGTCCAGCATGCGCACAGATACTGCTAACGAGGAGCTGGGCGATAAAATTTGTTTCCTTAAGTTCATTCAATGTGAAGATGGTATAAATGGATAAACCTTTTATAAGAGTATGTAGGTATAGGAATGATGATCGATGGCATAAAAAGTTAACGAAATAAAAATAAAGCGAGGGGAACCGAAATGCCTGCGGCACAATTTGTACTCGTTGGATTAATGCGTTGAGTACTTATTATTGTTATTTTATTTTTTCTCTCCGATCTGACCTAGTAAGATGAAATTTCTACATTTCTTGGATGTTGGTATTTCTTATTGGCACTTTGGCCTGAAATAAAAAATTTAAATACAAATTTATAATAAAAAAAAAGTTGGGAACTTAAGTTGTTGACCCAAACGATCAGGTGGTATCTTTAATACACTAGATGGGTTTTGTCCATATCTATTTCTATGGTATATGTATTGTGGAAATGCTTTTATAAACGAGATTAAAGTTGTTGGGATTTGATATGTACCTACAAATTTGTATTCATTCTAATTGTGTGGTCTTTTTTGAGTGTTTGGTAGTTGGCGATGTTGGATTAAATGAAAAAAGATGAAGACAAATCAAAATGGAGTTATTGAGTGCTTCCTTATATTCTCATTCAACCTAGTCGAGGGAGAAAAAAAGATATTGAAAGAGGAACAAAATAATAATAATGTCTATTAGACACTGTCTGGTTTTGACACCTTGAACATAATCAATGTAGCTGTAGATTGTACCAAAAAAGTTGAAGTTTTTTCTAACTTCTGCTTAGCCCCATTTTTACTTGCGATATAGGTACTATAGGGCAAGTTTTGGATTCGTGCAAAAAAAAAATTTCGAGATAACAATCAAACATGACATTACGATGATAGAGAATACGAAAAAAGTGGGTGGCACAATTCTGTCTGTCTGTCTGTCTGTCTGTCTGTCTGTCTGTCTGTCCGTACCTCAACCTACAGCCTAAACCACTGAAGCGATTTTCTTCAAATTTTGAACTTAAGGTTTTTTTGTAACTCTCCAGAGGGGAAATTGAAATTTTTTTTTAGCTCAAAAAATAACGGTACTTGCCATACAACCGTTAAGGAAAAGCTTATTTATCTCAAAAACGGCTCCAACGATTTTGATAAAAAAAAATCAGTGTATTACTGTAGATATGATATACCTTTTAATAAGAAAAAAAATCACCAAAAACATTTATTAACCTGTCATATAACGGTTTTTTTGATTTTTGGTTTTCTGATTAACCGCTCATCCGATTTCAATAAAATTTTTTGCACAAAAACTTTGTTAGAATATAAATAATACTGCATACCAAAATTTTTGAAAAAATTAATTTTGGATTTTTAAAAAAAGATTCAAATTTTTTTTTTGAAAATTCAATATTTCAAAAACGGGTTGATGAATTGTTTTGAAATTTCAGTTTTAAATGTATATTAATATATACTCAAAATTGGCATACCAAATTTTTTTTTGAAAAATATTACAAAAATTTTATATATAAAAAATTAATTTTTAAGAAAACGGCTCCAACGATTTTAATTTTTTTGTTTGCATATATTCATATTTTTTCAAGTAATCAAATGGCATACTTTTTTTTGAGCTCTAAGTAATTTGTCAGGCTGTTTATACAATTAAAAGAATGATTTAAATGCTTTTTATACTTTTTCTATAATTACTTGAATATTATTTAAGGTTCTTAAGCCCCATACAACTTGAACATAAGAGCAAGTACGTGCGATCCAGTCGTGCATTTTATTATTTGCTCCATTTGAAGCTACACTTCACATTGAAGTACATACGATTAAAGTATTCAAAATTTGTCTGCTTTGACAGTGGTACGAGCTACAGCTTCTATTACAACATGTGTTCGGTTAGTAAGTAAATAGTTATGTATGTGTTATTCTAAGCAATTATACTATTGTCAGCTGAAATGTCCTTATGGCACCTTGTTCATGATGAGAAGACCAGCAGTTTAAGGCTGTAAAAGTGTACAAAGAGACACGTTCCATAGAGATTTAATAGTGGTTTTGCTTTCTGAGAAGATGCGAATATCTAAAGTTCATATTATACGTATTCTTCAGGCTTAGCCAAGATAAGACTTCTTTAATTATCTAAAGTCCCAATTTTTACATGCCATGGTGACTACGAAGAACGAAGGATATACCTTATTTAAGCTTGTCTCAGTACCTTAGCACCCCTAAGAACCTAGTTATTAAATTCTCTATCCAAATGAGTCTGCAAAAATGGATCGATTAACATATATGTAATTATGTATTCCAAAAATATAATGGGCATACCGAAGGCCTGGTAATCGATTCCCTCTACCTCTGCCTCTGCCACCCAAAAGTAAACATTTTTGTTAAGGGTAATAACTAGAAGTTATTTTGTGCACAGGCCAAATCTGGTAAGATTTCTTATAAGAATCTTTTGAATGTTAAAAACACATATATGTGTGTGAGGACATAGCAAAAGGTTATAAATAAAAATAAATATATTGGCGAAACAGCTCGTAGAGAATCAGGGCCTAGTGACAACTCTCAACAATTCATGTGTGAGTGTTGTGTTGGCAGCAAAAGATTGATATTTATTTATTTTTCTTTGGGTGCGGCAAAGAAATGCCTTAAGCACCATAAACAGGTCTTTTTGGCGATGACCGTCAACTTCCACATACTCACAGGATCACTTTTTGCATTACTTCAGGGGGCTTTCGAGCTGATTCTGTCGGCTATTCGTCTTTCTCTCTTTTTTTTCTTCTGAGAATTTGTTTTGCATAGACGGAGACTTGGCTCCAGTTTTTCCTCACTGGCCAGAATCTGTCGTCTTTGAGGTTTCCATCAGATCTACTGCAAGTGAAGAAGGTATGCTTCTGTGCTGCGACGCTCTTGACACATCTATAATCTGTTTCATGAGCTCCCTTGCCTCATCGGTTGCCACTTCGACTCCAAATTCTCCCTTTTTGGCGAAGATATACTTCCTTTTTGCTAACGAGATAGATGGGAGTAACTTATCTGCTGCTTCAAGGAAGGCCGGTTCCAACACCGGCCCTTCAATAAAGCTCAACGTCTTTACACTGCCGCTGCCTGCTTCTGGCTCGTCTCTTTTCGAAGTGCATCTGCCCAAATCTCACAATTTCATGATAGAATGTTCGGCGTGTTCAACATCAGATGCCTTTGATTGCTGGCCGTAGGACCTTCTTATTCACCATCAATCTGCTTAAGACGTTGCTACCCTTGAAGCTCCTTTTGCTGCGGACTTAATCTTTTGCCAGAAAGTGAACTTTGTGTCTAGAGATACCAAATACTTCACTGCGTCCATGCTTCTAAGGACTTCCGAGTCTATTTTAAAGTATTTTTAAGGTTGGGATTCTCTTCTTAGTTAGCAGACTGTTCGTCTATTCCATGGCCGAACTTAAACCGTGCTCACCCATCCAGAAGTTCACTCATTTCATGACCTGGATATGCATCCCTTTCACGTTTTAAGTGCTTTTTTTTTCCATTATCACCACCGCACCGTGATATCGTCTGCATACCCCATACAAGAAAAGTATTAACCAGATTAAGGGATATTCCAGAGGTCAAGCTCCAAAATCGATCCCTGCCCTGTTCCGGAAGTGATTATCTTTCTTCGTGAGTCATCTATACGGTCTCGTTGATCAGTTCGGGCTCTTGAGGTGGTCTTTCATCATCCGCATGCGGTATGTTGGAATATTGAAAGTGTTCTCGAGTGCATTCTGCATGTCGTTCCATCATGCTGAGTTAAAGGCGATTCTGATGATCAAAGTTGCCAACAATACGATCTGAGTAACGGTTTTCCTGTTGGGCGATTTGGAACGTCCTAATGTCCTCCTGATTAATCATCTACTTTTTGTATACCTATTGCAGTGGTAAGTCGGGGTCTTAGCATCTAATCCAGGAGCTTCGCTAACTCCTTTCCTTTGCTGATGAGCAGCAAAAATGACACCTTTTAACTTCTGGAAAAGACCCCTTCCTCCAGGCAGCTGTTATGTTTAGTAGAAGCTGAGGACTTGTCTGGGCTGTCATTTTGTGCCGTCAGACCCAATACCCACAGCAGAGGGTTAAGAGCAAGAAGATACCTGTTTTTTTTTATATCTCAAATTATGTTTTTGACCGGCACACCGAACACCGATCTTGAAAGGAACTTTAACACCATCAGTGATTTTTTTCTTTTTAACAATGACCTTATATTTTTCTGGAACCCCGTGGCGTAGGATAATGAGTGAGTGTCACGCCGAAGGGCTGTCGATGAATTCTCAAGATTTCACCTAAGAACAAAAAATTTTATGTTAGGGTTGTTGCCTTTTGCGACGTAGTTACAATCAAATTCTCCAAGATAACCTATTTTTGTTTGTTATGAAAAGGTGTCTCCCATCCTTACCGCTTTTTCTTGGAAGAAAATTTTAGGTCTCCCCCATTTCTGCCTACAAAACACGCACAAGTTACAAAGGTACCACTACATCCCATCCCCATACCAAATACTTCGCAGCTTATATCCATCGAAATACCGAAGTCAGCACTTTAAAGATGCCATGGGCAATCGAACAAAAGAATCCCAGACTAAACAATCTATCAATCGATAATATAAACAACAGAAGGAAGCCACAAGATCTATAATATAAACAATAGAAGGAAGCCACAACCAAGATGCATACCATCAATACAATAATTCAATTCAGCATAATTCGATGATCGTATGATCATCTCATACATATATCTTTATTCGGCACCATAGGTTAAGTGATGAAATGTATCTTAAATTTAAGTTAGTTCTAGTTCAGATTCAAAATAAAGAGGATCTCTCGATCCATCTCTAAAACATTTAAAAACTCGTTTATTCATTTTGTTCCTCCAAGTGTTGGAGAAGAATATTAAATATATTTTTTTAAGATCCCAGAGGATCTAGTACTTAACTGGCGCAGTCGGTAGGATACCCAGTATCCGTTCGTATATCGCAAAAAATCGTGTAACTCAGAAGCTACTTAAACGACAAATAACGATATAATATAAAGTGAAAAAATTTTTTTTATTTTTTGTTTGATCTTAAATTGAATTGATTGGGGTTGTGTGACCTTTTTAACAAAAGGGAAAGTCTTATAAACGCACTCTTAAAACGCCTTACTGAGACTGGTAGGTTGACCCATACAAAATTCAGATCTTTACAAAAAAATTAAAAATATAAAATTCGCTAAACAAAAATAAAATAAAAGTACAAAAAAAAATTAATATGGAACATCAAGTGGAGTTATTATTAAATGCAACAGCTGAACAGCGAGAACTCCTGCGGCAACAACAACTGTTACAACAACAACAGCAGCAGCAGCAACAGCAGCACCAACAGCAGCAGCAACAACAGGACCAACAGCTACAACAACAGGACCAACAGCTACAACAACAGGACCAACAGCAAGAGCAACAGGACCAACAACAGCAACAGCAACAACAAGAACAATTGCAGCAACCACCTGATATAAAACCACTTACAATCATCTTACCGGAAATGGAAATAATAAAAATCATACAAAGAATAAAACCATTCAATGCAGAAGGACAAAGAGATGTCGCATCTTTCATATATGACGTGGATGTAAACCTACAATACTTGACACCAGCCACAAAAGCATTTGCAACACAGAACGTAATTAGAGGACTCATTCAAGGAAGAGCCCAACAAACCATTAGAATGCTGGGACCTTTTACGACATGGACAGCAATGAAAGACACCCTGATAAAACACTTCGGACCACAGGAAAGTTATATCTCCATTTATCAACAGGCTGTGAGTCTAAGAAATAATTATTTAGAAACTTATTATATTAAGATGTGTCTATTAATGGACAAAATTAATATAAAATACAATTTTGATTTAGTGAAGCCTATTGAATTTTCACCTGAAAATGTTAAAGGCATGTTCTTCAGAATATTTTGCTCACAACTTAATACAAATCAAGAAAGCTTTGTACTTAGTCGTAATATAAATTGTATGCAAAAAGCATACGAACTTTTAAATAATTACAGAAATTCGAATCCCCAATTTTCAGAAGGATATCCTTCTAGATATAGAAATAATAATGATTCCAATCGAAACAATAATATTGCAAGCTTCAATAATAGAAGTTTCAATAATAATAATAGAAGTTTTAATAATAACGGGAATAGATTAAATAATTCAATTTCAAATAATAGAAATTTAAATAATGGTAATTATAATAGTGGTAATGTTAATAACAATTTTAGAAATTCTAATAATAGAAATTTCAATAATAATAATCAAGCAAATTATAATAGGATTAATAATAATCCGAATCACAACAATAATTATAGTAATAACGGGTATAATAATAGAAACAATAATTACGGAAATAATAATTATAACAATAGGGTTAATAACTCTGATCGAAATCAGAACCGAATAACAACAAATCCCACTACATATCAAAATAATAATAGGGAAGATAATCGAGATATAAATTTTCAGGAGGAGGGCTCAGAGGTCCTCTTCCCATAGTAAATCTTACAATTGAAAATGAGATTATTCCAGTACTAATTGATTCTGGAGCATCTACTACTAGTATTGATATCAATTGCCTTAAATTATTTCCAAGATATAAATTAGAAAACCCCCAAGAAATTAATGGTCTCACAGGAAAAACTACAGTTACCGAACAGATCAAAACTTCATTTCCCAAAGAATTTAAAGCACCAGAAAATAACAAAATGATGTGGAAAATTTTGAACTTTTCCGGTAAAAGTTTCAAGGCAATAATAGGACAGAATATTCTGTATCCTTTAAACGCCATCCTCAATTTAGGGGAAGGTTCTTTCAAAATTTTTAAAGAAACTCTTTTTTTTAACTATGCCTGTCCACAAGAAATAAATTGTTTCGAAGAACTCAAAGAAACAAATAATCTAGATTGTCTATACGAAAATCTAAATAAAGAAGAAAGCGAATCTCTAAGAAAAGCGTTAAAATATAATAGTGACCTATTTTACAAGGAAGGAACTGATTTAAGTTGTACTTCTAACACTAAACATAGTATTACGACTACAGATAGTATACCTATCTTCTCAAAAATTTATCGTTTTCCCAAAATTCATGAAGAGGAGGTTGAAAGACAAGTCCAAGATATGCTTCAACAAGGCATAATACAGAAGTCTAACTCCCCATATAATGCACCCATCTGGGTTGTTCCTAAAAAACAAGACAACTCAAAAATTAATAAATGGCGAATAGTAGTCGACTATCGCAAACTAAACGAAAAAACTCATGAAGACAAGTTCCCTATCCCGAACATTGAATCAATATTCGATAAGCTTGGTAAAGCTCAGTACTTTACCACACTAGACCTTGCTAAAGGTTTTCATCAAATTATGGTAGACCAAAAAGACCAATATAAAACCGCCTTTAGCACCCCTCAAGGTCACTATGAGTTTGTAAGAATGCCGTTCGGACTGAAAAATGCCCCGGCTACTTTCCAAAGGATGATGAACGAAATCCTTAGAGAACATATAAACAAAATATGCGTCGTGTATCTCGACGATATTCTGATATTTGCTACTTCATTGCAAGAAATGGAAGTAAATATAAAATTAATTTTTAAAGAATTGAGAAAAAATAATCTTAAGATTCAAATTGATAAGTGTAAATTCTTCTCGAAAAATACAGAATACCTAGGCCATATGTTGACCGATAAAGGTATAAAACCTAATCCAAGCAAAATTACAGCTATAGAAAAATTATCAGTACCAAGAACAGTAAAACAGATAAAATCCTTTTTGGGAATAACTGGCTACTATAGAAAATTCATCGAGAATTATTCTAAGATAGCTATCCCACTAACGGAATGTCTAAAGAAAGGTAGTAAGATCAATGAAAATGATCCAGATTACTTAAAGGCCTTTCAAGAGTTAAAATCATTGATCACGAGTCATCCGATATTACGATATCCTGATTTCAAGAAAATGTTTACTCTTACTACTGATGCTTCGGATAAAGCCATTGGCGCTGTTTTGTCTCAAGATAACCACCCCATTTCTTTTGCATCTAGGACCCTCAATGAACATGAGGTTAACTATGCAACAATTGAAAAGGAACTGTTATCAATAGTTTGGGCAACTAAGTATTTCCGACCTTATCTTTATGGAGTGAAGTTTAACATAAAGACGGATCATAGACCATTAGTTTGGTTAAGTAATCTTAAAGATCCTGATTCGCGAACAATCAGATGGAAAACAAGGTTAAACGAATATAATTATGTAATAGAATACGTGAAAGGTAAAGAAAACAAAGTGGCAGATTTCTTGTCAAGAATCAATGTTGATGAAAATGAAATAAATATTAACGATATTAATAATGGTGAAAGCAAAGAAAGTGAAATTATAGAAAATAAAGGTATAGTAAATAAATTTAAAACACAAATAATTTTAGTGAAAGAAAAAGAGCAAACTTATAAGAAAGTGCATAGCAAGAAAAGGATATTCATTACAGATGAAGAAATAAAAAACAGTGAAATGATTAAAATACTAAAAGAATATTTACCTGATAAAGGAGTTTTAGGGATCTACTCAGAATTAGAAGATAACTTATTTGAATTATTTAAAAGTAAAATTTTTGCAAATTTTATAACATCACATTATAAGTTAATAAAATGTGCCTTAATAGCAGAAGATCTACTTAACAAAACCCAATGCTTAGAAAAGATAAAACAAATTCATGAAGAGACTAACCATCGAGGTATTCATGAAAACTATGCTGAACTAAAATCTAAATTCTATTTCGTTAAACTTCAGGAAATAATAGTAGAGTATATAAATAATTGTGAAGTATGTAACTTAGCCAAGTACGATAGAAAACCCCCTAAACCCAAATTCAAACACACCATTACACCAAAAAGCATAAATGAAATAATCCATTTGGATATTTTTCACATAGAAAAAAGATACTTTTTCACCGTCATCGACAAGTTTTCAAAATATCTATATATAAAGGAAACAATAGATAAAAACTCGACTACTTTAGTAGAATTAATAAAAGAATATATACTCAATTTCTCTAAACCTAATTTAATAGTATCAGATAATGAATTCAACACAGCTATCGTTGTAGAATTCATCGAACAAGAAAACTTATCTATTCACTTTAATTGTCCGAACAGCCATACAGGTAATGCCGACATGAGTAGATGTCACTCATCACTATTAGAGCATATAAGGATTTTGAATATTACAGAACCTAATCTAGATATAACGGAAAAAATGCTCAAAGCTTCTATGTATTACAATAATACAATCCATTCAACCATAGAAAGAAAACCATTTGATGTACAATTCGGGAATGTTAATAAAATCGAAATTTTTAATCTTTTAGAACAAAAAAAGAATCAATGGCTAAACTATCACAACAAAAATAGAGAAAAAAATACGACTTATCCTTATGATAAAGCGTATATTAAAAATTATAGTCAGGTTAGACATAAAGAAAAACCTAAATTTCGAAAAGTAGAGGTAAAAATAAATAATGAAGGAGTAATCACAAATAACAGAGGTAAAAGAAATCTAAAGATTCATCCTACACGGATTAAAAGACAGAAAAAATATTTTAAAGGTCCCGTTAGTAAACAAAAATAAAATCAATGAGATACTGCTTTCATTACAGATTTCAACACACCTCAACATGAAAACCATTTTGCTAGTTTTAACGATAATAAATGCTATAATAAGCTGTAGCGCAGACATACAAATAGAAAATATTGAAGACCAAGGAATAATACTTATAAGAGATGAAGATATACCAATAGTAAACGACTATTACAGGATTTATCATAGAATTAACCTTCAAGAATATATAGACATTCTTGACAACTTAACATCGTATAAAAACCAAAATTCAGACATAATAAAAATTATTCAAAGTAATCCACCATTAACACAGAAAATTTTGAAAATTCAAACTAATATAAAAATGCTATTAAGTTCAAACGAACATTCTATCAAAAATAATATGAAATTACATAATAATAGAACAAAGAGAGGTTTACTAAATCCAATAGGATCAATTTTCAAATTACTTTATGGAATCATGGATAATGATGACAGAGAAGAAATTACCAATCAATTAGACGTTATAGACCAGAATGATAAAAAGCTTGCAGAAGCATATAACCAGCAAATAGAAATTAACGATATTTTTCAAACCAACTTTAAAAACATTAAAATAAATATAGAAGAAACAAAATCTCAATTATTTAAACTCACAGCAAATAACAGGAATGAAATTAACTTGATTAAAAATGAAATTTCATTATTGAAGCTTTCCAACTACGTTTCAGAATTGGATTATGAAATAGAAAAATTAATAGATAACGTAAATGCAGCTAAAGAAGGAATCATGTCAAGATCCATTTTGGATATTGATGAAATTAATGAAAATTTTATAGGCTTAAATGAATTAAAAGAAATTAAAATAAATATTTTTGGAAAAAATAACTCAAACACATTTATAATCATTATAAGTGTTCCCATATTTTTGGATAAAGAATGTCCAACTTACCATTTGAGATTAATACCTTTCGAAAACAATACCATAATTCAAAATATAGAAGAGCAAAGAATTGTAAAATATAAAAACAAAATGTATCCTGTAAATAAATATTTGAAAAACTTAAAGAACCCAATAGAATGTTCTCCATGTAAAACTATTCCTTATAAAACAAAGAACTATGTAGAAGAAATAAATAAAGGACTTTTACTTGTTATAAATTCTGAAACTCAAATAATACATAATTGTAACGAAAAAAGTTACCATTTTTATAAAAATTTTATTGTCAATTTTAATAAATGTACCGTTACTTTAAATAATAAAGTTTATAATAATAAAATAAAAACTTTTGATCATAGAATCATAATAAGTCCAAATTTAAACATGAGCCTTGTTGACTCAGAAATAATTATAAAAGACCTAATCATACAAGATATTGGGCATCAAAATAAAATAAAACTAATAGAATATAAGAACAATCGAAATACGATTACCTTTTCATTTGTAATAACTATATGTATTGTACTAGCTATATGCTACTTTTTATTAAAATACTTTTATAAAAATAAGAATATAAAAATTGTAAACAAAATAGGTGCCGAAAATATAAAATTAAATGAAATAAATATACCATTAAATGAAATCAAAAATGTGAAGCCTCAGGAGAGTCTTCAATCTAAGGCGGGGGGAGTTACAAAGGTACCACTACATCCCATCCCCATACCAAATACTTCGCAGCTTATATCCATCGAAATACCGAAGTCAGCACTTTAAAGATGCCATGGGCAATCGAACAAAAGAATCCCAGACTAAACAATCTATCAATCGATAATATAAACAACAGAAGGAAGCCACAAGATCTATAATATAAACAATAGAAGGAAGCCACAACCAAGATGCATACCATCAATACAATAATTCAATTCAGCATAATTCGATGATCGTATGATCATCTCATACATATATCTTTATTCGGCACCATAGGTTAAGTGATGAAATGTATCTTAAATTTAAGTTAGTTCTAGTTCAGATTCAAAATAAAGAGGATCTCTCGATCCATCTCTAAAACATTTAAAAACTCGTTTATTCATTTTGTTCCTCCAAGTGTTGGAGAAGAATATTAAATATATTTTTTTAAGATCCCAGAGGATCTAGTACTTAACTCACACGTGAATAGGTGAGAGAATGAGAGTGTCTTGTAAGCCATTTGGTCCTAGTTCTCAATGAGCTGTAGGGCCATCATTTTTTTAATATTATAGAGCTTAGAATAGAAGCCAGACAATTCTATTTATTTTGGCGACGAAAAAAATCGCTTGAAACTAAAATTTTGTTCATCATTTCTTTTTTGCTTACAAATTATCCGCTTAGCCTAAGAGCATAACACAAACCATGATGGTGTCATTTACTCCAAAGGGCCATAATGTTACGAAAATTTTCCAACAACAAAAAAAAATATCTCCAATAGAAACTTCTGAAACCGCCTACAGGTTTCTTTTAAATCCAGTTCTGATCTTTAAGTTAAAAACAAGCGCTAAATAGATTTTTTGTCCCGATAAGACACAGACAAATATCACAAACACTTAACAATTCATTTAAAATTTCAATAACAAAAGTATAAGTTTCATTATTATATGAATTGATAATTTAGCTTCAAAATGAATAAATTCGATAGAGTTATCTTAAATACCTTCCTAATACTCATCATCACCGTTTTTGAATTAAGCTTTAATAGTCAAAAGCACTACCGCACTATAATCTAAACTCTACAGATTGGGTTAAAGTATATGTTCTGGGATAGGCTATCAGTTTCTAATTTAAAACATTTAACTGAACGAAAACGATATTCAAAGTGCTAAAACAAAATCGAATCTGAATTTTTAAAGAGCTATTCAATTTGGATTTGTTTTTGTGTAGGTGTGGAATTTAAGTTCATATAGGTATCTACAAAATCGACACTCTTTTTGAGGCCACAAGCAAATTATATGGACTGAGTGGCATGGCGTCTATCATTTAAGTTATTGCTTTAGCTGCTGATTCAGATGTCAACTTTTTTTTGTGTGTTGTTGTTTTTGTTGTCTAACAGTGATTTAGTGGTAATTGATAGATTTTAACGATACAGTTTACGGTTTAATTTATGAAATATGATTATAATCATAGAGATTAGTGTAGGTGTAAGATGTAAGATGTTTTTTTTTCTTAGCGTTTATGTCATAAAATGACAATGTATATAATTATGGTTCTTTATGGTGGTAAAATTGTTTAAGCATGAGAGAGCTGAATCACCTTCGAAATATTTAAATCATCAGCTAGGCGACTTTATTCATGCAAGGGAAAAAATGTCGTTGAGTTTTTTTTTACAACTTGCTATAAATGTAACATTACCACACACGTACACTAGAAAATAGGACATGGTTTTTTTTAAATTGAATATTTACTGAAACTAATAAATGCATGTCCCATCTGGCTTTTTTATTTATATTTGTGGTGTTTTGGGTAGAAACTGATAACTCAAAAAATTAGTTTGCGTTTTCTTAAAACATAAATATTTCAAACTTGAATAAATTCGGTTCACATGTTTAGACTCTACATCGACTTTAAGTGGACGTGAAAACTCAAATTTAGTACAAACTATCATAATATAATGGCACCTAACACCATACCTACAATGTACGAGAGCAGTCTGGCTGATAGGAAATGTTGCGTTGTCCACCATTTTGAAAAAACCACTGAAACACGCAAATGCAATATTCTTGGCTCCTATATTGGTCTAAGAGTACAAATTATGCTTTAATTTGTAGTTTAAAATATCTTTTAAGATTCTTGCTCAGAAAAATTGCCAAAAAACTGTAAAAATTTGTTTACTAAAAACTGTTTTTTTGCGTTTATCTTCACCTGAACAAAAAAGTTATCAAATATTTTTTTGTAGACCACCTGATTTCCCACATTTTTGTATATACAGGGTGTCCCGGACTTCAGTGGAAGTATTTTAGGGTGTGGTTCTTGGGGTTATTCAAAGAAAAAAATTGTATGGGTGAAAACGGCGCAATCCAGTGCTAATTGGGCAAAGAGTGAGTGTTACGCTCTTGCCACCATTTTTACCTATGGGGGGAATGATGTATCTCTCCTCCCTGAGGTAGGGGGGGGCAGTTTCTGAAACGTTGACTTTAAATGCCAAAAAAAAACATTAAAAGTCAACGAAAACACTTCTAATAATTTGGAGCTCAGGCCTATAAGGAGCGGTTAATCCGGCTCTCCACTCCTTGTAAGGGTCTGGTCCTCCAGGTTGGGGGTCGTGCCGTCGGGGTGACTTCCGGGCCACGTTAAAAGATTTTAGTTGCGAAGCAACAACCAACCTCGGATACGGACGGATTGACTGTTGACGAACCTAGCAAACGAAATAAGGACAACGAACTTCGGATCTGCACGTGGAATGTTCTGTCTCTCTTTAGACCACGTGCAGCCAAACATTAAGCGGAAGCCCTAGACTGCTACAAGGCAAACATCAACGCCATCCATAGAAGTGCGATGGGCTGGGCCGGGTAGAAGAAAAATGAAAGACTGGGCCATCTACTACGGTAACTTTTCTGTTACCAACCACATGGACAACGTCTCTTTGGATGCGGATTCATCGTTAGAGGCAGACTTACGCAAGAAGTCTTGAGTTTCAACTATGTGAACGAGTGCCTCACGACAAGTCGCATTAAGGCTTAATTTGCCAACATTAGCTTCATAGGCGCCCATTCCCCCGCAGAGGAGAAGTATGGCGACACCAAGGACGAGTTCTACGAGCTCCTGGACAAGAGGATTAGTTCTACGAGCTCCTGAAAAAGACATATGAGCAATGCCATTAAAATTGTCTTGGGTGATTTTAATGCCAAGCTAGGAAAAGAAGACATTTAGGTGGCACAGTCGGAAGATATAGCCTGCACGACACCACCTCCGTTAACGGTCTCAGGCTAATCGAATTTTCTGTGGGGCGAAACGTTGTGGAAGCTAGTACGAAGTTCCTGCATCTCGATATACACAAGAGAACATGACGAAATCCTGGTCAATCAACCAACAACCAAATTGACCACATCGACGCAAGGCACTCCTCCAGTATCAAGGATGTACGAACGTTCCGAGGAGCCAACGTTTGCTCGGACTACTACCTCGTTCTAGCCAAGGTAAATTTACGGATATCCGGACCAAAGCCAAAACAGGGAAATACTGTGAGAAAGTTCGACGTCGGACGGCTACACCAGTTGCGAGAAGTCACCAGATCCCTTTCCGAGACTCTCGGACCCTCTTAAATAGTCCTATGCCGCCAACTGCAAGTATCGAGAACCAGTGAAAGAATTGCAAAGAAGCCATCAGAGATGCCGCCTCTGACGTGCTGGGCATCGCACGACCACCGTAGCGAAACCCCTGGTTCAACGAAGAATGCAAGCAAGGACATGCAGCCAAGCAACAGGCATACAAAGCGGCTCCAGAGCTGCCCGCGAGCTCTATGAGCAGAAGAGGAGAGAGGAACACAAGCTTCCTTCTATGAAAGAAAAAGAAAGAGCATGAGAAGAGCGCGATAGAGGAAATAGAGGGACGCCATTGCAGGAATGAAGTTCGAAAATCTTACCAAAAAGTAAAAAGAACCTCCCAGGGTTATAAGTTCTGAACTGAAGCCTGCCAGGATGATCAGGGGAACATCGAAATAGAATCGCAGTCGGTGCTGAGGATATGGAAAAATCATTTCTGTAAATTGTATAACGGCAATGACGAACTGAATTCCGCTACCATCCGGATTGCACCACTCAACCTGGATGACGGTAGGCCAACAATTCCGTCCACCTGATCTCGACGAAGTAAAGAAAGCTATATCTAAACTTAAGTCCAATAAAGCTGCTGGAGCTGATGGCCTTGCGGCTGAGCTATCCAAAGCGGCTGGCGATGAATTGGTTAGGAGTATTCACCATCTCATCTGTAAAATATAGTCAGAGGAAAGCATGCCCGATGAATGGAACCTCAGCATTGTTTGCCCGATCCTCAAGGAAGGCGATCCAAGGCCAGGGAAGTCCACCATCGACCACAAAGACGCACATGTCTATAAAGTTAGCAGGACACTTTTGGAAATTCATGTTAAAAACTATCCTATCATTAGTTGCTACTTAATTGCGAATTAGTTACGCAAAAAAAAATTAATTGCTTTTTTGGTTAAAGAAAAAATGGGTGTCCTGCTAACTTCATATGAACTTAGCAGGACAACTTTCTCAAAAATAAAGATAATCGAGCCAAAAAAAAGTTTATTATTGAGAACTAATTAATTGCGAATTAGTTACGCAAGAAAAAAATTTAATTGCATTTTTGGTTTGCTAAAAAATGGGTGTCCTGCCTACTTCATATGAACTAAGCAGGACACCCATTTTTTCGCAAATCAAAAATGCAATTAAATTTTTTTTTGCGTAACTAATTTGCAATTAAGTAGCAACTAATGATAGGATAGTTTTTAACCTTAATTTTCAAAACTGTCCTGCTAACTTTATATACATAAGACGCACTACGGCAGATCTTGGAAAAAACCCAAGGATTTCAAATCGATACCCACCTACCTTTTCATCGATTTTATGGCCGCGTATGACAGCATCTGTAGAGAAGAGCTATATAGAGCAATGTCTTGTTTTGGCATCCCTCCCAAACTCGTCCGTTTGTGCAGGATGACGATGGAGAATGCACACTGCTCCATCAAGGTCAGCAAAGACCTCACCGGAAGCTTTGATGTCAAAAAGGCTTAAGGCAAGGCGACGCGCTGTCATGCGACTTCTTCAACATCGTTCTTGAAAGAATAGTGTAAAACTCTCATGTCAACACTAGAGGCCAATAAAAAAAAAAAACAATCAATCAAAAGGCACAATTTTTCAAAAGTCTCGCTTACGCTGACGACATTGACATAATCGGACGTGAATGAAAGCAAAACGAAATATGCTGTCAACAAGAAAGGACACCCAACACCGACGTCTTGGACAGAACGCCATTATACCTAGATAGCTATAATTTTTAGGTGGTCAGAGACTTTGTCTACCTTGGATCCGCTATAAATTCAGCGAACGATACCAATCGCTGTTTCTTTGGGCTAAGAAGGCCATTGAGAAGCAGAGCCCTGTATAAGACGCTTATCATCCTAGTCCTGATGTATGGTGCAGAGGCATGGACACTGTTAACGGTGGATGAAAACGCGTTAAGCTGTTTTCAGAGGAAAATTTTCCGGGTGATTTTTGGTCAAGCGTCACGCCTGCATAGGTGTAGAATGGAGAAGAAGATACAACAATGAACTGTACGGGCTGAACAGCGACACCGCTCCAGCTACAACAGTGAAAAGCCAACGACTGGGATTGCTGGGTCACCTAGAACGAATGGACACCAATGCTTCGGCCTGGAAAGTCTTTGAATTTAACCCCGTGAGACAGCGCAGTAGAGGTGGACAGCGCAAAAGGTGGCGCATGCAAGTGGAAGAGGACGAGGACCTCAAGAAACCGAGTCGGCTTGAAGAAGCTTGGTAGTTGAGGCACTAGACCATACGAAACTATAGCGCCACCTTAAGTAAGTAAGTAAGGCCCATTTGTTTACGCAGAGGAAAAACTAGAACATAAGTTTTGAAGTAAAAAATGAATACCTAAGTTTCGTATCAGCAAACGGGTCTAAGTGTAAGTGAGATTGCTTATTTAGCTCAATTTTTTGAAGGATTTGTCAAAGCAATTCCAAAAAAATGATCTTTGTGCCTTTGAATATTTTTTTTTTAAGAGGCGTGTGGCAGGCATTTTATACACAAATATTTTTTGTTGGAATTTGGTGCGCTTATTTAACACTAAAGAGAAAAGAACCATCACACAAACCCCTTAAAAGCTTGACGAATTTTTTATTTCCAGATTTAACCTACTGCTAATATTTTTTGTGATCAAACTTGAAGAAATGGATTGACTTGGGCGGTATAAGCTTAGGGCCGAATAAAGAATTTTTCGATAAAACAGAACACCTGTTTTGAGGGCATTGAGAAATCCTTTTATTTTGACGAAATGGTTCAGGTTCAAGCTAAAAGAAGACTATATATAGAAAGGAAAGCGTTCTTTATTTTAATTTTAAGGTATTTATTGACCCTAGTAATATTATTTTTATGAATTAACTATGTATGTAGCTATTACCCGGCCGCTTCATCAGGCCACAAGATGAATTCCAGGGAGTTGAAACTCTACATACTGTTTTTTTAATTTAATTTTTGAAAGGAAATTTCGAACTTGATTGATTTGTGTTCAAAATTACTTGATTTACTGTTTTTCTGATGTAAAATGAAGTTGGTTTGGTACCGTATATTTTAGTTTGTTTGTTTCATATCATTAAAAAAGTATCATATAGCTTATTCGTCTGCATAATAGCCATCCCTTGAAAATATCAATCAAATATCAATCCAGCCATTTGAGCGTGATTATCTAACAAACATCCAAATATTGAAAAAAACTTTCACAATTATAATATTTAAAAAAAACTAAGACAAGATTTGCTACAGAATGTTTGAAAATGTGTGGCTTAGTGTGAAACCAGAATAGCACTCGTCGTCGTCGTCGTAAAAATGCACATTCGCAAAATCGCTAACAGGTTGGACCTACACAATAGACGCCCCGCAGGGAGTACCTCCTCACGCGTATGATTATAATAATTATTGCATCTTTGTGTTCAACCAATATTAGTCTTCTGAACTTACTTAATGCTAAGTTAGATAAAATCCTTAGTTTATAAGATTGTTTACAAATTACCTATAATTATCTTAATGCCCATTGACTAACCCATCCTAGTTAATATCTTAGACCGGGTGTCAACAAAGAACGGAGCTTATAATATTATTTATAAAAAATACTTGAATAACAAGATTGTGAGTCATACTACATAATTTATAAAAAAGAAAAAACATCTTATAGAACAACAAATTTATGTTTCGATTTATTGAACTAGATTTTGTTTGCTTATGCAGACAAACTCAATAATTAATTAAGTCAATTGAAAACTCTTTTAAAATGTAAATAAGTTAAAATTATAAAAACATCAGCATATTAACCTGCCAAAAAGAAATATTTTTCAAATAAGCTCTATTTTATAGTTGGTGTTAAATAAATTTTGACCGAAATGAGCTTCTTTCTTATTCGCGGCACAGTATGACTCCTGACAATAGATTTAATTGTAAATTTTGTGCTTTCATGAATAAATAAAATCCACAAAATAAACATTAAATATGTATTCTAGTCATAATTAAGTTTTTATTATTTTTTTTCTTGTTCTTTTTAAATATTCAATGTTTTAAATTTTGTTCTAGCACGCATAGGCACTATTGTCATAACAAAATAAACACACATAAATATCAAAATAGAGGAGTGTACCTATAGCTTCTCAGCTCCACACCGTTTACAGTCTGATTCATCAGCCTATTTTTAAATAGTTGATAGAAACTAGCTCAGAAAATTCTTGTTTAATTAATTTTATTAAAGAAGACAAGAGACAAAACGAAAAACAAGAACAAAACTGTATGCAAATAACAATTAATTAACTAATGAACCTTATTATGACCCAACACCCTCTCCGACTTTAAATTCTATCTTTTATTTAATTGGCTAAATTGATGTGTCTATTCAATTTCATGGTAAGCGTTTACCGTTCAAAGCCTTCAGATCGATAGAAATCAAAGAAGCAATTTACAATGTTTCGGAATTAATTCCACCACACTCTTGAGAACGTCTAACAGCACATAAATCAGCAATTAAATTGGGAAATTATGGAAAAGGAAAACCTATATCTTCGATTGACAACTCTTATAGGCGTGTGAGATCTGAATATACGACGAATTCAAATATTACCGGCCGGTGAAGCATTTAAAAATATTTTAACTTTTTTATTGCGCTTTGGAAAATTCAAATACTGCTTCCCTTATGCCAACTGGTAATCACCAAAGTTTCCTACAATATTATCGACAGCGCATAATATACGACCGGCTGGATAAATCCATGTTAATCGTGTTATCCATGACAAACATTGTTGCTGCTTGTATTTTCATATAATTTCTTTGTGTTTCTTTTCGTCGTAGGTAGGTCTTCTTTTTGTATAGTTTCATTAACATTTTATTTAAATAAATATTGAAAAAGCTCAAAGCCAAGTTAACCTAATGAATAAGCCCGGTAGCTCAGTCAGAAGGCAAACTAACAAAACACAGCTAAAATGTTCGAATTGATTTTCTTCGATTTTGCATGTGCGGTGCGTGGTGATGATGATGATGATAATGATGATGATTCAGACAAAAAGTATTTCAAAGATAAGAATTATTATTGAATCTTATCTTTTGAATTTTTTAGTATTATAATTTCAATTTCAAAGAAACCGGTTGGTTGAGTAAAATAGAATTTAAATAGCCAGTATAGCTTTTTTTGTAGAAAAATATTGTCATTGATTGTTTTATTTTTTTTCTCCCACGAAACCCCAATTCACCCCTTTAAAAAACAAAAAAAAAAAAACAAACAGATAACATTTTAAACTTTTAAACGCTGCGCCGTTTGCCTGTTTCAATTGCCAAAAAAGCGGCACTTGTGATCTTTATTAAGGTAGTAAGAAGAAACTTATTGATTTTTGGCCGACAAATTAGGACAAAAAATATTGTTCCAAAGCGATATTCTAAAAGAAATCATACCGACTAAGTTCAATATATTGGAGGTAATAAATATTTTATATTACATTACTATATGCAATATGCATCACAATAATAATAAAAATATCTAATAATCAAATATGATAACTTTGTGGCAATGATTTTTTATTTTATTTTTAATCGAATGAAATCAATTAATACTATCTTAGAAGATTACCTGCTCAGTGGATGGAACTTTTTTGCTCATCAGAGGAAAATCGTTTGAACCGAAAAAGGTTTCAAGTTTTTAAATAGAATCTTTTAAACTGAGCCAGCAATTAAAAACAAAAATATTATAGCATTTAAGTATTAATGTTTAGATTGAGTTATGTGTTATATTCATGAGGGTAAAACAAAGGTTGGGTTGAAACAAAAACTAATATGGTTTAATGGTGTTTAATTACACTCTGGGTTGAAAAACTTGCACCAAACTAAGTTCTGGTTTTCGTTAATTTTCAAATCAATAAATGAAACAATTTTTGAAAAATAGTAAGCTTAGGAATTATAAGCTTTTCACAATGATTCCGTTAATTAGTTAATATAAAACCGTGCTGAAAAAAAGAGTAACTTAAAAAAATATTACAGAGTTAGGGACTCAACGTGTGCAGTGAAAGAGTTAAAGTGCAATGCAACCAACAGTTGTTATGGGCAATTACACTTTCCCTGGACGATATTCAGACCTATGCCCACACAACAAAAGATAGCACTCATTAAGCACTCCAATGATATAGGTCATAAAATGTTACAATTAGGTACAACGATAGGACGCAACTCATACAATTATGTACATTCTCCTTTTGTGTCTTGATTCAGTTTATTTGCAACGAATTAACAAAATGATTGTAAACAAATATTATTTAAAATTTTATTCCAAAACTTCGATCTTGATTTGGTCAGTTCTCAACACAAGAATAACGATCAGTACCTTCTCAAAAAAAAAGACCTAGCTTTATTGGTTGTTTCTTAACCATGAATGGTTAGTACATGTAAGCACAATGCCAAAAGTGAACTTTTAAAGGTAAGATTAAGGGAACATTTTTTTACCTAAAGTGAAACCCTACGTCAAATTGGGCTTTATTTCTACCGTAAAAAATTTCTACCGATAGAATGCAAAATACCCGCATTTTTCGCCATAATACTAACCACAGATATTTAAGGCTTTTTTGTACATCAATTGTCAGCTTACTTTAGTTTCAAATTGTTGCTAGGATAAACTCCATTTTTTTAAGCTTTGGATGTAGCCGTAGCATAACCTTTTTACAAACCTAGCTATTAGACCGAGAGCCCACAGCAGATTTTGGCTGTGATCGATAGCAAAAAAAGAAGTATAGGTGTCGAAAGCTTCATTAAAGGCTATTCAAAAAATCAAGGTCTTGCAGTGCACAACTGGGGCCTTTGCGAGAAACAGTGCATCGAAAAAAAAATATGAATGCAACTTCGAGGATAATCGTTTTAGCCGAAATTGGTTTTCACTCCTCCTTAGATAAGCTCCTCGGATCACATATCACGGAATCTGAGACCTTTTGAGTGTATAGTTCGCTCTACCGGACCATTTAAAAAATTCAAAATTCTAAGTGAAAAACGATTTTTTTTAAACAGTCTGGCAGGGCGAATTAAACACTCAAATGATCTCTGATTCCGTGATACGGGATCCGTGGAGCTTATCTAGGGAGGGGTGAAAACCAATTTCGGCTAACACGATTATTCTTGAAGTTGTATTCATATTATTTTTCGATGCACTGTTTCTCACAAAGGCCCCAGTTGTGGACTGCAAGACCTTGATTTTTTGAATAGCCTTAAATGAAGCTTTCGATGCATATACTTCTTTTTTTGTTATCGATAACACCCAAAATCTGCTGTGGGCTCTTAGTCTATATCTAAAAACAATGAAAATATTTTTAAATTATATTTTATATTAATTCACAACACAAATATTCTACCACTAGGCTACATATGTCAGAATTGTGTTGTATGTTAATAAAGCTATGCGAAATATAACTGTATTTGCAGAAATATTTTAAAATTAGGGAATAGAGTTGTATAATAAAGTTTTTGCAATCAGGTGACAGAAAAACTAGATACATATGTAATATTTAAAACAAATACCCACAGCAAATTTTGGGTGTGTATAGGTTTCAAAAGCTTGAGTGAAGGCTATCCAAAAAACCAAAGTCTTGGAATCCATAACTGGGGCTTTAGTGATTAGACATTGCATCGAAAAAAAAATGTTATGCAACTTCGAGGGTAATCGATAATTATGCTTTACTTAATAATTATTGTCAACTACAACACTCAGAGAAAAAAACTGGTATAATTTACCAATTTCTTGTGAATTATATTTAATTTTCAGGATGTTATTTTTCAACATAGTAGACGGGTTAACTACTTAACCAGATACCTGATTTTCATGTCGTGTTAAATCAACAAAGTTTGCAGGTAAAATCTGCATGGCATCTTGTTAATTTATCACTGCCTTTAAATAGTAGAAATGTAAATTTTTTAGAAAGTTCAAGCTAATTTTACCTGAAAAACGAGTTAAGTTTAGATGAAAATATAGTTTACTGAACATGCAATTCAATTCAATTTCTTTTATTGAACATAATAGGTGTGTTCCATGCCGACTTTCAAACAGTTTGAAACCGCCAGATTAAGTCCGAAGTCGTTCCACACTTGAAAATTTGTACTGTTTCGGACCAAAAAGAGCTGTCATAAAATTTTCCCTCCTTACCAGATTTGGTCCGAGAAATTTCTGGTGGCTGTTTTGTACTAGCTGTCAAATATGCCAAGTTGACGTAATTTAGACGTTTGTTGCATTCAAATTAAAAAAACCTAACCTTTATTAAGGGTTACCCAAGTGCAACTTTTATTTCTATTATTATTTTAATTTTAATAAGTGTGTATATTTTTTAATAGTGTTTTTCTTTAAAATAATCAAATGATATTCATAAAATTATTGCACTTAGAAAAACTGTTTGAAAGAAAACATTTGTAGCATTTATTTGCAATTTAGTATTTCTTGTATAGTTCAGTATTATTTCTTAAAAAGAAAAGAGTTTGAAGCATTATGATTTACCACCGTGTATGTATTTAACACGCTTCTTTTTTAAGCGAAGATACAAATGCACTAAAAAACAGGGCTAATGTAAGTATGCTCATTTTATAGACTTGATTCACTTTTTTAACCAACTTTAATTATTAATCAAACGATTGGTTTAAAAGGAGCAATCAAATTACTTTATTTTTTGCTGTTTTCCGAACAAAATCAGAGATGATTATGACGTCACACATCGTGACAAAAGCAAAAAACCATTGAATGTTTGCTTAAAAGAGAGAAAGCGAAGCAACTAGGTGCAGCATAATTATGAAAGATGAAAAGGTAGGCACAGTTGAATTGTAAAAGATATGAAACAAGACTCCATTTTGGTTTGTGGTGCTTTTATTTTTTTAATGCAGAAATTCGTTTGTTTCATTAAAATCCACGCCAGAGGTTTTGATGAATCATATTACAACTCCATTTAAAAATCACAAAATTTTCCTTCAAATTAAGGTTATTTAAGAATATTTGTTGTTTTTTTATTTTAATAAACTTGATATTTTTATTAACTTTTATTTTTTGAAAATGTTGATTGAGATTTATGATTAATGTACGGCAACTCTAACCGAATATGTGTTTGACGTTTAGTCCGAATTAGTGCAAATTAGTGCCCAAGCCGTTCCACACATTTTGACAGTTTTTCTCCTCTCTGACAGAAGAATGTGAAAATTTGACATTTAGTCCGAAACAGTGCGAAGAATCCAAGGAACAAACCTAATATATACAATCTGGCTTATAACTAACATGATACTATGATAAATTTACAGTTGTTGGCACATAGGGGGCATAACGTTATAAAATGTCTTAAGTTTAACAAATTATAGATACATAAATTACATGTCAACAAATTTAAATTTTTTAAATTTGGTGTAGGTAGGGGGAAGTGTTGGCGTTAAGCCAAGGTAGAAGTTAATTTAACATGACTCAATGTCCTCTAAATTTAACATGGAAATCTAATTGATTTAACATGATTCAATGTTGAATCAACCCAGTATCCTGTATATATCCGTGGCGGTTGTGAAGAACCAGGTAACTCAAATTTAAAAAAAAAATAGAAGGTCGGGGTCTATGTTCAATATCATTCACAAAATCTAGCTAATGTCAAAACAAGTGTTCATCATGCATTGTTAAATATTTTTGGAAAGTATTAGATGATGGTAAAATTTTGTAAAGTATTGTTAAATATTTATTTTAGAATTTTAAAAGAAATAAAAATTCACTTCAGGTATCTCGACTTACCTGGTTCTTCACGACAGCCATGGATATTATGTCTTGAATCCGCACGTCTAAGTCTAAGTTTTGCATTATTCTGGAAGTAATGTTAAAAGATACTTTGTGATACTTACTGAGTTTTGAACTAGGAACCTCTCACACACGAAAATAGCACGTATCCCCTGGACCACTTCAATGCACAAAAACTGGTGCCAAATATCAATAACTTGAAACTAATTTTGTTTGCATGGCATGTGTGTGTGTTTCAACACTGTAAGAGTGCTTCTTTAAAAGGAGGCCAGGATAAACTCAACAGGTACAAATTGTAACCATACAAAACGTTAATTCAACCCAATGTATAGTAAATTAGAAACTCATAACATACAGTCTTGAAAAAAAACAAGACCTCGGTTAAAGTTTACACTAATTATTGTCAAAACTTCTTATTTACAAGAATTTAGTGTTTAAATAACAGGTCATCTCCTTAAATCAACTTGAATATGGTAAGAATGGCCAGCAGGTTGATTGTACACTGAAAATAAGGTTGTTAAAATCTGGTAAATTTCTGAAATGTCCGTAGCTTTATATAAGATTTTACACAAAATTTGCACATTGTAAATTTGACCAGGCCCAGGTTAATTATTTACCTGACGTTTTTTTCTGAGTGAACTAACATTTGAACCACTTGTCTTATTTTCAACAAAGAAATATTTTAGTTTGTTTTTAATTGTACACTGTGGCGTATACGTAATAAAAAATAAAGAATTAAGTTTTTTTTATTTATTAATATTTTGGCACTACCAAATTATTTTAACAAACATATCTACATACATATGTATACATATGTATGTTAAGGTATAGGAAATCCAATGCAATAAGGATTAATTTATTTAATCATACGAAATTACATTCCTAAAATTTTGTTCTTCAGCATGAAATGCATTTTTAAAATTGTTAAAAAAAAATCTTTAATATGTAGTTTTAAGCTGAAAAAAGTGCCATGGATGGATTCATGCCCATTTTAGAAATCGTTTGAGTAGCTAAAAAAAATATTATTTATTTTTAAATAATTAAAAAAGTTTCCCTTGGAATGTTTTCTCAAAAATTAGAGATGTGATTGATAGGCATTTATTGATATATTTTATTTTGGTCGTTCCATAAAGGAATATTCTTATAGAGATTAATTTTTGTCTTGATTGCTCTATTTTCATCTCAAACTATGGAATAAATATGTACAGTTTTTAACAAATATACCCTCTTTTAAAACAAAAGAGGGTATATTTGTTGACCAAAATAGCTAAAAGGCAACAATCCAATTTTGTCTCTATCGATGCATCCATGGTTGAAGCTTTGTTTAACCATTTCGTAAACAGTCAATTACCAAATAACTCCGATAATTTAAACCAAATGCAATCCAAAAAAGAACAGAACAAGTAGTCTGCTTCAATGTGCATAAATGTGGAAGTTCACAGCCAATTTTTTTTGAAGATAAAGCTTGATGGTTTGTTTTATCAAGCAACTTACAAAATAACCCAATTACACCAATTTTAAAGGGCGAAGAACTTCAATCGCCCTTGTACAAGAGATATTTTTCTAAATTCAATCCCAGTAGTTTAGATAGTTGAGTTCCGTTAGACACTTAGGAGTGTTATTTCAATTTATGTCTAAAATAAACTTTAATAAAAAAAAAAACAAATTGGGATATTATTTAATTTCTGAAAAAAGACAAAACAAGTTTGGTCTTTATTTCATAAAGTTTTGGGGATTTTTGTCACTTCGGTGGGGCCTTATATCATTAGGGCATAGTTTCATTACCAAAAATTACGACAATTTTAGGCCTTTAATTTTTTTCTTTTGGGGCCTTGTTTCCTATGACCTTGTTTCACGGAGCCCTTTTATTACACGAAGACTTAGCTTTCCTCTGGAAAAAGTTCCCTTTAAATTTTTTTCATTTCAAAAAACCGACTTTTTTTAAAGAAAAATACTCCTACAGTCAGTGGAAAAGTAATGGCGTTCCAAGTTTTTGTAGGAGGGAAAACCTCCCAAGGAAATTTTGTTCATGATAGCTCTCGAATATACTTTTTTATATTTTTAATTTTTGTATGGTATAGGTACCACCTATCTACCTACCGTAATTTTAGCATAAAAGGAAATTTTTTGTTTTAAATATTTTAAATTATATACACTCCTCGTCAACTGAATACGCACAAACATTTTTGAATATATTTTATCCATTTTTTCCAAACAGTGATGGTTATTATGCCATCTGTTGATGGTTAAAATTTTCGTAACATATAAATAACAGAATTTCAAAGTTTTATCCAAAAACAACCGTGAGTTTTTCCTTCAACCACTTCCAAAGTGTAACTTATGCAAAGTAGAAGTTTTTTTTTGAGTCAACTGAATAGGTACAAAAATTAAAATTGGTATTGGAATGGAATGAAACAAGTTTTTGTTTAAGTTTAGTAGTGGGTACTTCCACCTTTATTTTTAATTACTTCGTAAATTCGATCCGGCATGGAATCGTATAGCTTTTTAATGTAATTTAACGAAATTTCGCTCCACGCTAATTTGATTGCAGAAATTAAGGTTTCTTTGTCTTCGAACTGACGACCACCCTCATAAACTTTGCGTACTAACCATCCCCAGACATTTTCTATGATGTTTAGATCAGGTGAGTATGGCGGCCATTGAAGCAACTGCACTTGTTGCTCCTCTATCCATGTTTTTATTATGCGCGCTGAGTGAATAGGCGCATTATCATGTTGGTAGGTCCAGTTTATGGGTCCAAAGATGTTAGAAAATTTTGAAAAATTTCTTTCCAAAATTACTTTATACCCAGCTGCTGTCATTCTTGATGTTACAACCTCGAGCTCAACTGTTCCATAATAACTGACTGCTCCCCATATCATGACACCTCCTTCACGACTATGATGGCGCTTTAAAAATCTTTTTTCTTTTCTTAAGTCGTGAAAATAGAAGTTGAACCCATCAGGGCCATCGAAATTAAACTTTTTTTCATCTGAAAAAACCACGTGATACCATTCTTTTTTCCAACTCATGTGAAGTCTTGAAAAATCTAATCGCAACATTTTCCGTCTCTCGTCAAGTGGTGGCTTTTTCTTAAGTTTCATTCGTTTAAGATGGCTTGAGTTGTTGATTACTCTTAATACTGTTGAGCAACTTGCGTTTACGCCGACTTTTTATTTTATTTTTGCCACAGAATCAGAAGAATTTGATGCATATCTTAAAATTCTTCGTCTCTCAGCTGCTGTTGTTGCTGTTTTCTTACCTCCCTTCATGTTTTTGCCGTATGCATCTTTATTTTTCAAGTAAGAATAAACTACATTAAAACTTCGGCCAACTTTATCAGCTATTGCACGTCCAGTTAGGCCTTGGTCTCTAAGTTAATCGATTTTAGCTTTTTCAACACTGTTAAGACACGTAGATCTACCCATTTTTCTTAAAATTTGAAATCAAGAATTCAATTTTACTGAAAACACTAAAATCGTTAATTTAAACTGTCAAGCACTCCAAAAAACTTATAAACAACGAAGAAAATGGCGTTGTACCTATTCAGTTGACTAAAAAAAAAACTCCTACTTTGCATATAAAACACTTTGCAAGTGGTTGAAGAAAAACTCACGGTTGTTTTTGGATAATTCTTTCGGAATTATCTGCTTAACATCTTAAGGGAATAGTTAGCATCAACAGATGGCATAATAACCATCACTGTTTGGAAAAAATGGATAAAGTATATTAAAAAATTTTGTGCGTATTCAGTTGACGAGGAGTGTATTAAGCGGAAAGCGTGAATTTTTTGGTACAATTTAAGCGGTCTACAATAAAAAGGCCGAAGGCACAAAAATTATATATCGTTGGAAAGGTTCATTGCACAGAAGTGCAGAATGCAAAAATTTATAAAATAATTGAACCACAAAAACTAAAAATAATAAAAGAAAATTGCATAAATGCGAGCGAAAGCCAGAACAAGACCGAGTATTTGTTCACGCTATTTTAAAATTCACGAAACTTTTTATTTACATAAATTGAAATTACCTAATCATATACATACATTCATACATATTTAATTTTTTTTTTTGTTTTATTCCTTTGCTTCAACTGTTTTATCTGTCTTTATTTGTTTTTATTCATTTGTATTTTGTTTTTTCCTAACCTTAATGTGACGTTTCAATTCTTTTTTTTGCAGCACTGACGGGAAAGATTATTGGAATGTCCGATGACAGCGCTCAGTGCTGCAGAAAATAATAATAAGTAGCTCATTTAATAATAAGTAGGTAGCTCAATTTTTCTCCACGCTCTAGACTGCTTTCAAAGAATGGAATTATTCTTGCGATTTTTTACTAGAAGTTCTAGAAGTTTGTCAGTTAGTCGATAATGTTATTGCACTCGAGTTTCGAGTGCAGTAAATATCAATTTGCTGCCATGCTTAAAAAAATCGACTACGTCGTTTTCAAAATGTAAAAATCAAGTACAAAAATTGAAAAAAATTTTAAAATTCCATAATATGTATATTCTTTCAAACTTTTGGTACTTCAAGCTTCTGTATAAAAACTTCACAAAATGGGTTAGTTAATTTTCAAGAAAATCGAATATCATCAAAATGATTCTATTCGAGGTTATCGATAACAATATTTACAAAAAAAGTTTTTTGCCAAAAGCAAGTCAACGCTTACAAATAATTTTCATGTACAATTCAAAAAGAACCCCATAACAAGCTCTTGCGATAAAAATCTTAGCTTATGAACTATAAGCGCATATAAAAAAGAATAAAGTAAAACTATTAAACCTGTTATAGCTGTTATAGTTATAAGGTACTGCTTTCTAAAAATAAAAACCAACTTTCTAGACTACATAGATACTTTAAGATAAAACGAAAATTAGAATATAAATGTCTAAGTGTGGTAGATTGATTTGAATATTTTTCCTAATAATGCACATTTAAAATAAAGCTATCCAAATGCACAAAATAAAACTTTTTCGAATGGACTATACTTAAAGAATAAAGCTGAAAATGAAAAGATTTTCTTAGATATTTAATTCCAATAAATTTAAAACAATGAACATGCTAATTCTCTTGTCATTTTTATTCATAATTATGACATTTAAACCACAGACCTTCTACCGATGCTAAATGACCAAAATCTGAATAATCATATGCCAAGTGTTAATATTCCTGTGAAACACGTTTCATTACTTATTCAAATTTTATTTAAAACATAACAAACCATAATTTAAGCTTTGTCATCGAAGAAAACTTATATTTTTGTTTTAGAAAAATTATAGAGTGATATTTTGAGTGGATTTGATTTAACATATCATAACTGCTCAAGTTAGAAAAATGGTTGTTAAAAACGAGACAATATTGATATACAAAGACAAGAGAATGTATAAAGAGTGCGATAATGCATACAGCTATCATGTAAAAAAAAACTCTGATTTCATCTTATGGGACGTTGTATATGTACATTTATGTATTTAATCAATTGACATATTTATAATGTTGACAATTTGTTAAGTTGGCAACATACAGGATTTTTATACCTAATTGACTTCTACTTCACGTACATAATTAATGAAAGAGTCCTTCAAGTCTTGCCGAATGTGATCAGTCTTATGTTATATGCGATGTCTATGCGGCTAAATACACCAATCAAACGGGATTTCTCTAATCGAAATGGGTGTGTGCTTGAAATAATTAAGCTATTTACCACCATTGAGGAAATTAACGATTCGAGAAAACTAATTACCCGATCAACATCAGACCTCTGGAGCTATAACAAATGCCCACACGAAAAGTAGCGGGGCCCCATATCAGAAAACTTATGGAGGCCTGCCTGCGGTGTGTTCATTTAAAATTCTGACGGATGTTAAGAAAAATCACAACTTAACTTAAGCGATAATGATAATTCAATTAGTTTTTATATTTTCTTGTTTATTTGATTTGATTTCAATATACTCGTATCTACCCTTGGTTTATTTAGATTGTGCTTGTGAAATTATATATAAACCTTTTTTTATATGCAATTTAATTAATATGCTAACAAGGTGTGACAATTTTACTCAGCGTCATTTTTAAAGCACAACACTTTGAAAAGACTTAATTAGTGTCTTGTTCTTGTTCTTGTTTTTGTTTTATAGCAATTTTATCTGGAGACGTAAGGGTTTCATAAACTCTTACATATAAAGAAGGTACATACTTACAATAATTTTGAGTTTTTGGTGCACAAAATAAATTCACACTTTTTTTTTATAGCAATACGTTATACAAGTTTCTATAATATTTTTTCGGTAAAGCTTCTTTCTGCTGGATCAATGTAAGGTTTGGAGATACATAGTTTGAAGAGCATTAAAAGTTATAGAGAAAATTATTGAGTGCCAAGTATTGAGTTAAAAAAAACAATATTTACCAATCGGAAAGCAATTTTTTGGATAATTTGGTACTAATCAGTTGTTGATAAGTTATGACTTATGACATATTTTTAGTCTGTGGGTGAGGATTTATTACAGTAAAACTGACCGAGAATAAAGATTGATGTTGGAAGTATGTAACTTCTTTTCCTCATACAAGGAATTAAAAAAAAAAAACAAGATCGAGCAAAATGTCTACTTGATCGTTTGCCAAGAACGAAACTCTTTGGAAATTTATTGACATACATTTGTTTACATTACGAAGCTCAAAAAACTCTTATAAATAATTGGATCTTTGAGACCATGACTTCTTAATTCTGAATTCAATATTTAATGAAAAATTTTAGAATAATATTTTTCTAAACGTTCTTTTAGACGCACTCAATCAAAGAACTAAGGGAGCCGATCATTTTTTGACTTTAAAAAGGCTAAGACTTCGTGATTTGCAAAGTACGGCCATTCCAAAAATTTCGAAACCAAGCAACTCAATTTCAAATTAAGGAAAAAAATATATTTAAGTATGCCAATATTTACAATATATATTACAGTTAACGAAAAAATTGTAAATATAAAATTTTACTTGTTGTTGTAAAATAGGCAAGTGATCAAAAAAGTTCATACTTTATCTTTCGTATCTGGGCATTTTTCGGCATTTTTGCCGCTATCAGTTCTCTATAAATTGTGATGCAAATGGCGATGTGCAGTTAGGTTTTTATAAGTGTTTTCAATACACTACTTAAATTCGGAACTATTTTTCTGATAGGAGTGCTGTAAAAATAGTATTACGCCTCAAAATGACTGAACATTTCATGTCTTCTCCGTTACCGAAAAATGACTAAGGTTGGTATAAATGGTGAACTATGTTAGTGTTTGTAAAAAGGATTATGGTGGATTTTTTATAGATTTTTAAATAATGTCTTACTGTCTAAAACAGGGTAACGGAGAAGACAAAATTGCACTTTCTCATCCAAATTTCAACGACTCACAGGCACTTTTTTTTTAAAGTCTGAATTTCTTTGATATTCTTGCTTAAAATGGATCAAGGTAACTAAAAAAAATATGTGTTAAATTTCATTGAAATCGGTTGACGTTTACACGTGCTAGCGAGCACTTGAAATTGTTCATATAAAAAACATGGTGTTTTTTGACAGTCTTTTACTCAAAGGACCCGTAAAAGTGTAAACGTTGATGGAAAAACTTTAAACTTGGCAAATTTGCTATATACCATAAGGAGTATACAAATACATTTTTTTAATTTTTGTAAACAACAGTTACTCCATTTAAAATAGCAACAAGTGCACAAAAACAACGATTTTTAAATAAATTTTTTTATGGGGTTAATATTATGCAAAACTATTGAAAATATTTGTTTTTGATACTCCTAACAGTACCTAGTTAATTTATGTGCCAAGTTTAAAGATTTTCCATCAACTTTTACAATTTTGCTGATATTTTGAGTAAGAACTGTGAAAACCCCATGTGTTTTGAATGAGAAATTTCAAATGCTCGCTAGCACGTGTTAACGTTAACCGATTTCAATGAAATTTTACACACATTTTTCAATTGCCTAAATCACTTTTATCATTGATGAGAATAATTTAAAAATACGAATTTCAATATAACTGAACAAAAAAGAAATCTTTAATCGTACGTGTCTTCTCCGTTACCATTAGTTGTCTTCTCCGTTACCATCTTTCATATTTTTTTCTGTTAGTAAAATGAAACTTGGCATTAAACCAAGGATAGTTTTTGATAAATGTTGGTATTATGAAAGTGTGGAAAAAAACAACTTCATATCTTAATGGACGGCGCAGAATTTTAAAGTTTCAAGGCAATGGTCGGAAATCTCTAAACTTAATAAATTTCATAATTTTTTGGTAAAACTTCTATGTCGTGTACTTTGTGATGAATTCTTAAAAACCACTGAGTTTCATAAAAAATATATTAATTTCTTAACAAGAAAAACCTTACTACACGCGTCCAAATGTCTTCTCCGTTACTTTGGAATGGCCGAGTATAAGAAAATGAGATAAAATTATCAAAATTATTTTTACAAGTTTGTTTTAAGACTTAAAATTTTGTTGTTGGTCATTTCGATGGATTCCTAAGACTTAGATTGTTTATATTTTTGTTTGACGCTGTGCGACCATTTTTGCTGAACCATCGGCTTTTGATAAAAAAAGTTGCTTTTTTCATCGATACTTCTGGAAAGATTAATCTTAAGCTGCGTCCACATTATGTTGAATTGTGTAGATCAACATCGTCGATCAACAGTGTTGAGTAAGTATAGACGTGTTGATCGACAATGCCATTCAACATTTGTTGACCCGAACGTAACCCGATTCAAATAGATAGCAATCGACAAAGTTGTTCAACAAATTTCATTTTATTAAAAACATTTGTAGGGTTTTAATTTCATTAACATAATTTATTTGTTTTGTGCGTTATTAATCACATTTTTACTAGATGGAAAATGCAATATTTGTTGTGAATAAGTATTTAATGTTAATAATATCGTTTTAACTTTATTTTTCACAAGAAAAAATAAAAAAAAGTTGGATACCACCAGGATTCGAACCCTGAACCCTTCGGTTGGATCCTGACGCATCGGTCAGAAAACTCCAAACCACACAAATGTTTGCTACGAAAGTTTTGCACGTACACACTAGCATGTTGATCGACAATGTTAACCAACAATGTTTATCGGCATAGTGTGGACCCACCTTTATATCAAACAGAAAGGATAGTTTAGAGAGTTTGAACTAATTTAAGGAAACACAATCTTCCACTACCAACCTTCTTTGCAAGTATTTCCAAAAGTATCAGTATAGTCCGGGAGCCGACCATAAGATTACCTATATCATCGCGGTCAGTGCAAGCATTTACAAAACTGCTTGTCGGACAAGCTTTATCTGGTTGCGATGTTTAGAAAATGTACCTATAATATAAGCAACTGCTATAAATGGGGTATCAAATGAAAGGTAGGACTCTCCTCTACACGATACCAATAGTCGGACAGACTTTTTATTGCTATTGCCACGAGCCTGACCACTTTTTTAATATTAGGGATTTTGTGCATCCTTGGATGAAAATGAAAAAAAAAGTAGTTAAGGCCACTTTCCTAGCTATTTGATATGTTTTTACTCAATTTTCCTTGATGTAAGACGCAGTGTTAAGAAAATACCATTAAAAAAAAAATTATCTGACCCGTCGCTCCTCGTCTCGAGCTCCTAGAATCGGAATCAGTAATTTTTAGAGAATTTTCTGTGTTTGTACCTAGGTACGTTCGTCCGTCCGTTCGTACGTTCTTTCTCCTTTTTTCGTTGACCGTATTAACTATATCGACATATTTTATTTTATACATAGAGAATAATGTCATTAAGTGCAGAAAGAACTTTAAAAAATTATATGAGCGGTTTCTTACTACAGCATTAAAAAAAATTAAATTAGCCTCAAATATCTTGAGATGAAATTATTATAGTACAGTGAGAACTTTCAAAAAAAAAAAAAACATATTTGCAGTGGCCTATATTTTTGTATTTGAATTATTGAACGCCTGAAGATCTGCCACGACACAAAAGTGAATTTTATGAAAGTCTAAAATTATTAACAAAAACTAGCTTTGTGTTTAAGTAAAATGGGAAATATAAATTTATATATTATAAGGTGTATAGTTTTAAGACTCTTCTTTTCCGTTTTTGAGAATTTAGAGAAAAAACGAAAAAACTATTAGACTGCAAAAATGATATTAACAATTAGTTTTGAAGCAAAAATAAAAATTTTGGATGACCTTTATTTATTTCTTATGGTTTTGAACCTAGATGAACCTAAAAATTACAAAAAATATATTTAATTTGAAGAAAAAGAGTTTTGAAAATTACAATTGGAATTGATTTGATTTGTATTGGAATTGATGAATTTTGATGGGAAATAAAATTATTTAAATTATTAAAAACTACTTAAAACTCAAAATAACAAAATTTCCCTCCTTTTTTAAATGTCATTGAAAAACAGGAGCTTAATTAAGTGACTACTTTGTTTTGCAAAGAAGAGTTTTGATGTGGTATTTGATTTGTATGGGAATAGATGAGTTTTGAATTGAATGATTGAGTGGAATAGTATAGTTTGGAAAAAGACATCAAATAATAGAAAAGTATAGAAAATAATAAGTTTTTATAAATTTTAGCTAGGTAATTACGTCGGTTAATGACCCTCTAAAAAACTTCCTCATTCTTAACTCTTTTTGAAAACAAAATAGAAGAGTTTTGCAGCTCTAATTTATATATATTACGATATCAATTGAATTTTTGTATCACTTTTATCTTAAAGTACCTATATTTCAAGTAAAAACACAAGGGTTTTTACTAAGAAGAACATAGTGATCTATCCAAATACTCAAATTCCTAATAGGGATTAAATTAGAGGGATAGCAGTAAGATTAGCAACCTCATCCAGCTCTATGTGGGGGCATAATAGATCTTTAGGTCACAGTGAAATAACCTGAATATATTAGTCCGGGAGCCAGCGACCGTTTTGAAAAAGCTGGGATTTTCTCATGAGCTTCATTTGGTATCATAGGCCCGAACATGTAAAAAAAAGTAAAAAAAAAACTGTTATTAGAAAAGGTGAGCTTTTGTGGATAAATTTATGAGGTCATAGACAAACGAAAAAACGCAGTCAGCTTAACTTTGATCGGGGGGATGTACGTCCGCTTCTTATGTAAAAATTGCAAAAAATGCGAAAAAAAACTGATTTCAGAAAAGATGAGCTCTGGTGCTTGGTTTTCGTATTAAGGGTGCAGTGCTTCGAATATAAGAAATGTGTGTGTTGCATCTTTTTTTTTTTAGAAAATTAATAACTGTACATCTGAAAATTGTACAATAATAGCTAACATAACCAGTTATAAGAATCCAGCAGTCAGCTGAGCTTAAAGAGATGAAAAAGCCGTAAAAAAAGCTGTAAAAATCTGTTGAAATGTGAGGCAGTGCATTTTCAACTCAAAAGTGGACGGCTTTTTCATCTCTTCAAGCTCAGCTGACTGCTGGTTTCTTATAACTGGTTATGTAAGCTATTATTGTACGAATTTTCAGATGTCTTGATATTTATTTTCTACAAAAAAAAAGATGCAACACACACATGCCTTGTATTTGGTGTCCCCCCGCTGAACGTTAAGCGGACTGGTATTTTTGTGTATATGTTCGTAATAGCTATCACTACACCAAAGCTCATCTTTTCTGAAACAGTTTTTTTCCGCATTTTTTGCAATATTGTTTACACAAGAAGCGGACGTACATTCCCCACTCAAAGTTAAGATGACTGCGTTTTTTCGTTTGTCTACGACCTCATAAACGTATCCAGATCAACAAAAGTTGGTAAAAGTATCTTTTGTTTTTTCTTAATTTCTCAAAAACTAAGAAAGATTTTTACATTTGATTTTCGGTAATGGGCAAAAATAATGAAGGCATTGAATATTGAACACAAAAAAAGCACTTAATTACGTAAAAATTTGAAAAATATCGACTTAAGAAAAAAAATCACAATTTTTTTTTTTAATTTTGAATTTGAAATTTAATTTCTCAAAAACTATTGGCTCAAACAACTTGATTTAAAAACCAAATGCAAGAATGGAGTATTGGCTTTCAAAAAACTTGAAGCACATTATTTTAATGTTTTGTTTTGCATTTAAAGTAAATGTTTCAGAAACTGCCCCCCTGCCTCAACTATCCCCCCCATACAATTTTTTTCTTAGGATAACCCCAAGAACCACACCCTTAAATACTTCCACTCAGGTCCGGGACACCCTGTATAGTTACCAAACGGAGATACAGAATATTGAAAATGTTCAAAAAATGCCCTAAAGCTTAAGTAATACTTTCTTAAACATCACAGATGAGGTTTTGTTACTTGAAATATTATAGTAATCAAATTACTTAATGACAAACACTGTACAACTTAAGACAACCGTTAAATAAAAATGTATAAGTGACCTTTTTTAATGGTTGTGTTAGAGCTTTCAAGCCTAGACACTGGAATTGGTTGTCAGAACTTTGAATTAAGTAGCATTTAATTCAATATAGGGTAAATGTATTATTTAGAATTGTGTATTTTAAATTCTTAAAACAATTGTCCAACTTTTTGTAGCTTCCTTAAGAAATCTACTAGGTTAATGTTGGTTGACCTACAAAAAAAGCATAAAAAGCTAAATCTTATCTTAAAAGCAGCAACCCTTCCATCGTGCGTAAACTTGTGGAAACACATAATTTTGTAAGAACTTAATTACAGAGTCTTTCTAAAGAAAGTTTTTATTTCAAAATACCTATTAAAAGTTAAGCTAATTTCTGAAAATAGTGGCGGAAATTTCCTCCGCCAAAATTTCAAATTTTTATAATTTTTCAATACTGATAATATCTGCCTAGAAGTAGACATTCATTGAATGAAATTTTTTATATTTATTTCACGAATTTTAACTATTTTTCAACACGTTATGCGAGTTTGTATTAAATTGATACAATAAACTCCTAGTTTTTTCTCATCAAAAGTCACAGCAAATACAGTTAGCTTTATTGATCATTCAAAAATGGCTCGAAATTTAAAATTAAACTTCTTGTTGGAAGACCCCATACTAAGTTTATACAATTTGAATTTAAATAAGATTATACAATAAGATCGATAATTGGAGAAAACCTTCAAATCAAATGATTCTTCGAAACTAATAGCGATCGACTATGATAATATTGAATGGTTCAAAGGAAACAAAACCAGATAATCGCAATGTCAACCTTGTTTCTTATTAGATTTAAACAAAGTGTGTATATTGGTATGCATGCATGGAATGTAGACAAACTTGTCTTCTTTAAACAAAAAAATGTCTGCATTTATAAATAAGTTTTTTTTATTTTAACTTATGTGCATGTCTTATATTTTCGAATTCTTGTTTAAGAAATAAAAGCATCTTAGAAAAGGGGGAGTATACAAGAACAGTTTTTCTTGATAAAAGAAATCATTTTAAACTAAAGCTAAAAATTCGTTGAAAGATCGACTAGAATTAATCTTCATTGGTGAACTGATGAGTCGAAGTTAGACCAACGGGATGAAATGAAAATTTTCGTATGGACTAAAGGTAATTAAAAGCTTTTTTGAATCAAAGAGTGTTTTAACAAAGTTCAGTTTTTTCCAGAAAGAATTGTAAAGTTCAGAATAAGTGTCACTGATTCCGGACACAATGTAGGTACACTGTGAAACGGGGCCTAAGGGTTACTAAGATTGCAACTGCTGATCGTATGCTATGCAACACCTTGCTAGTGAACTGACAAATATTTGTGTATCAGACCGTAACGGGTGTTGCAATAATATAGCAAGTATTGCTCAATGCTATGAACACTAAAAAAAAAACACAAATATCATCAGAAATGGTTCCAAAAGTAAAAGACTCCAATTCGAAGGAATCCACGTGAGATCGTTGCAAGAGATCTAAACATGTCAAACGATAGCAAACTAAAATTGACGCCCAACACAATACAAAAATTCAGATTCAATGATAGGAACAAACTGAAAATTTATTCACTCTACTACAATCGCTGCCGCTGTATAGAAACACATATAATTCCAAATGAAAGTAGAATATATGTCTATTCAGACAAAAGCATATGGAGAATTGGACACACGTTGTGTTTAGTCTTGCAAGGCGCTTCTCACGACTCTTGCTGTGAATGTTTTCGAACCAACTAATAAACAATCAATGGTTATTGCAACTGGTAAATCATCAAATTTGTTTGTTAAACAAAATCAATGAATCCATTGTTTGAGCTCGATAATCATTTAAATTTCTTATCAGCTGATTTGGTTAATAAGTACCACATTTAATCAGAACCTGTAAGAATTATAAATATGTATTACATCGTTTTTCACACGATCTTCAAGAATGAAAATAAAACTATAATTGTTTTAAACAACCAGCTGAAAGACCATTTCTAATTAATTCAGTCTGTTTTTCTAGGCTGACAGATCTTCCATTACGACAAAAGTCTGAAAATGAGCTGTTATTCTGACAGTTGTATGCAATGTATGTTCAGTTTTATTGAACAAATCTTGAAAATCGTTTCCGAATTCTATTGGAAAGTTGTATTATGACATTTGCTCATTTGCATAAACATACAATTATGGGCTCTTGAACCATTTATGTATTTATTTATGTTAAAGAAGAAAATAACTTCCAAAGATCAAATTAACAATGAAGGTTTTATAATACAAATTCTATATACTACTGAAATAAATCAGCCAAGTAGAAGACTTAGCATTAAGGATTGGACTTGTGGAATTATTGATTCAAAATAGCTTTTTATGGCCTTATGTCCTACAAATTGGCGTTTCATTTCGTTTTGCGCCGGGCAAAAAAACTTCCAACTTAATGATTAGGAATTCTTATCTTGTTGAATATAGTTTACAGTGGATTTTCGTTGAAAAATTCATGTAAGTTGAACTGAACTTAATACAAATTGCGTCTGACAAAGCCCTCACTATGTCACTGATGAGTTCAAGTGAGTAAGCCGAACGAAACGCCAATTTGTAGGCCATAAAAAGCTATAATGAGCAATATGTTATATTTAAACTATTTCATCTTTATTTATTTATTTAATTTAATAAATGTCACAAAAGAAGCAACAATAACAACCACAAATAGTAATAAGATTTTGTATAAAATAATTAATAATTTCATGGTGGTACAACTGAGACTAATGATTCAAAGCTCCCAACAATTTTTTGGAACATAGTTTTTTTTGGCAGGGACGGAGGGGAACTACAATTTTTTGACAAATCCGAACGGATCAGATAAAAAGCTTCTAAAGTAGGATAAATAGGAGAATTGGAGGGATTGGAGGATTTGCCACTTTCATGCAGAGGCAGTGTTCCTCAATTTGTTTATTGAGTTGCAGAGACTTGGAATCGATCGTCAGGGCTTCGGCGTTACAATACAACAACACCCCACAAGGAGAAAAAATTATAATATAATGGTTTGCTGATATTTATGTTGATGAGTGGCTGGATGTTACATAAGATAGCGTTAATGGCGTTTTATTCATGAGAAGTTTATACTCAAAAACGCATGTTTTTGGAGTTTCTAGTCTTGATGCAGGAATGAATTGAGGCAGCTCTAATTTGAGTATGGCTTTAGCATAAGATTTTTTGATTGCTGACATGCTGTTAATATTCGTCTGCTTTCCTCTTTTTGTTTTGAGTGCCGGTGCTTTTTTGTGGATTTTATATATAATTTTAACTGTAACTGTGTCTCAGGCCATGCGTTATCCTAAAAGTAAAAGATGTCTGTTCTCTCGATCTTCATTAATGAGATGCTGTTATGCTTAACAGTCCCAAAAAGAAACTTCCTTCCTTGCTGCTTTGAAGCCTTATTCCATTTGTCGGTTTCATTTGATAAAAATAATTTGAAAAAGGTTTTCCATTAACGATGGCTTCATGTAAATAATCTGTGGTGCTTGTATTGTGGTGCCATGAAATAATCCTGAATTTTGAAATTCGGCTTTATTTCGCTTCACTAAAGTGAAATAACACGATTATCAAAAACCAAACCATCGCAAAATTTAAGCTACTCCTTTATTAAATTTTTAGACTATACGTTTTTGAACTTTTTACCCTTAACTTAAATTTTGTGGTACATAGTTTGGTTTTAAAAAATTTTAAGAAGAAGTAACTCAAAATTTTCAAAAACCAAACTACCTCAAAATGGAAGTTACTTCTTCTTAAAATTTTAAGTGACTTATCTTGATAACATTTTTAAATAATATAGGCATTTTTTTCTTGAAGCTAGTTTTGTTTTTGAAAATTATTATAAAAAGTAACTTAAGGTAAGGTTCGCAAGTTACTGAAGAACTCTACTTTTGCATCAACAAACTTGCTATCAACAAACTTTGTTAATGAGAAACTCCACTTCGTTTTCTTATGCCCAGTTCTTCAGTGCATGAACGTTTGAGTGAAAGCCAAGGTAGCCCCTTTGAGGAGAGGTTACGCTTCAATCCGCATGTAACAGCTGTTCTGAAGAAAGCAAACTACGCTTTCCACCGTATCCACCCCCTATTGCGGAAAAGGAATGGACTCAGCCAAAGGACGAAGTTGCTTCTCTATAAACAACTTCTCAGACCAATCATCACATACTGTTTTCCTGTCTGGTTTACTATTTCCAAAACCAGCATGAAGAAACTGGGAGTGTTCGAGAGGAAGATCCTTCGGATCTGCACGGGACTCCACTTCGACCAACGGCGGCGAAAACATTTCAGCAACAAGCGACTCTACGAGGCATCCGGAATAGCACCCCTTGACAAATACATGATCAGTGCTGCCAAAAGACTGACGAACAACCTAAGCAATCATCCAAACCCTCTGGTGAGAACCATCACAAGTGAAGAGAGACACCCCGAGCCACGATACCTTGATGTGACAGCACTACTGGACAACGGAATCATTCCTATCAACGACGACGAAGCAATTCAATTTTACGAAGATACAGCGTCAAATTATCACCGTGGCTAGAAGCCACAGAAACCCCACATCCTTCCAAAAGACAACCGGATTTGAACAACCCGAGATGAATCATCCTCATAGTATTAAATAGTATAATCATCAATCACAATCTTTTAAATAATTTTTATAAAAATAAAACAATGTATAAAATTAGGCCCCTTATGTGCCAAAACAAATTAAAATGTCAATGTAATAATAATATAAGAATAGAATTAAGAACCAATTGTAAATATTAATTTCCGTTCAATAAAAACTAATGTAAAAAAAAAAAAAAAAAAAAAAAAAAAAAGCCAAGGTAGCCCTTTAAACTTGTTATAAAGCCAAGGAAGCCCTTCAAACTTGTTAAGTTGAAAAGAGTTTAACATTAATTTTGTTTTAAGAAACTGGACCGTAGAAAAGAACAGTTGGAATAATCATTACTTATGAATGAATAGTGAAACCATTTCAAGAAAAAGTGCAATAAAGCCGAATTTTGAATTTCTTTGGTTCGGCTTTATCAGCTAACGTTCGGCTTCAGTTCACTTTGTTTACGCGAAATAAGACCAAACGGCAAAATTCAGTGTTATTTCACTTTAGTAAAGCGAAATAAAGGCTGAATTATGAAACTCAACGTTATGTTACTCGGTGTTATTTCACGGCACCGTGTATTGTTTTGGTAGCTTGTACCATATCAACTCTTTTCTTTTTCTATTATTTATGCCAAATAACTATACGAAGTTAGCCGTTCGGACAGTTCAGTGGACAAGCAGTAAACACTCATACGTCAACGGAATGCAGGATATGTAGAAAACTTAATCGCTGCCCTTAAGAGTGTGCAAGAGAACCCGAAGTACAATTCAATCGGAAACAGAGACCTCTACAGATTGATGGTAAACAATTATTGATACTTTTGGTCCAATTTGAATGATATGATTGTGAACAACATGCAACTCCAAGAGCACAGCACTACGTGTCACACAAGCTGACACCACAAAAAAAATTCTGCATGCAAAATTTGAAGGTATGGTTATCTTTGGCACAGGAGATGTGAACTGGCCATGACGACCAAGATCGTGCAATTAGACTCCGTTAGATCTTTTCTGGTGGGATCTTCTGAAGTTGCCGGTCTATGTTCTTAAAGTCAACATAGCCAGAGCCATAGCTCAAATTCAGCGTCACTATGCAAATCCGCAGCGTACATTTGAACGATGTCAAATTCCATATCATACATGGACCATATACATTATGTATTAGAAAGCGCTGAACAACAAAATAGAAAAATTAACTTAACAAAGAAAAACTAACTGTTTGATTGAGCTTAAAATTACTAAATATATTTTATTTTAAGTGAGAAATGCAGATTAATCAATTTCCGATCGGTGGCGATGAGCATAAAAATCTCAAAATTGGTGAAAAACTAAAAACTAAAAATCTAATTGAAACTCATACTTTATGTATTTGTTTTGAAGTGAAAAGTGAATACAAATCGATTTTTTCTTATACATTTTGAAGCTACTGCCATTTTTGGCAGTAAAAATAATATCCGGCTTTTTTTAAAAAATTAAAATTAAAAAAAAAATTAAAATTATTAAATTGGTGCACTGGACGTATACGTACTATTTATTTAAACTATAGAACGAGCAAATTGCTCCTCGTAAAGGAGAGATACCAGTTTCTTAAATGATAACATTTGATTTTAAATCGATCTTAAACATACGGTGATGCTATAAATAGTTGAAAAGGTTACACAATCAAAAACAAAAATAAAACACATAATTAATTAAATGATAAAATACATTAAGAGTGTTCCGGACTGAAATGGTGATTTCATGAAAAAGATTGTGAAGCGTGTACTTGTCCGATCAAAACAACTAAGGTGTTTGTGGACAGATAAATTTGTTTTCTAGGACATCATTGGAAACAAAATTTTATTTTGTGCTCTCGTTTTTGGTAAAAGCCTCTAAGAAAACAAGAAAATGGCATAAATGGCTGCTTTTCAAAGCAAATGTAGCTTACACTATAGCATTTTTAGCAAAAAAATGTTTAATAACATAAAATTCCATATTTTTATTATGCCAGTATTGGAGAAAATTTTTAATTGTGTACCTAATAAAAATTTTAATAACACAAAATAAAAATGCTTGTAAATTTTTAAAAAACGCATTTTTGAAGTCAATTTCTTATACCTAACGGTATTTTTTTGACAATTTTTTTTTTGCAGTGGATATAAATTCAATTTATTTTTCACAATTTTCATTAATTATATAATCATAATTGTATCATCTGATATTGAAATTTTTAATTCTTAAAAGGCAGTTTTTGCAAAAAATTTATGTAATTTGGAAGTTAAGATCTGTTACTTTTACTAAATGTTTTTTTTTTTTACAATAATACGCCAACTAATTAGTAAAAATAAAAAGTTTTATGAAACAAAGTATCTAATGAAAATGAAAAAAACCCGTCTTATATAGGTACTTACTGTTGTTCAATTCGGAACACTCTTAAGGTGACAAAATTAGACATTTCCTATTTCTTAGATCTTCAAGATATCTGCAATCTGACCAAAGTCAGTAAAAAATTATTGAGCAAAGATCCTCACTTTTGCTGTCAAAGAGCTGAGACTGATTGATAACTTTATAAAAAAAAGAGATGAGAATGTTTTTGATTTCTAGCGGTACAATCTTGTTCAGGTTTCTGCTAAGTGAAATCAAATTGAAAGACAGTAGTGCCCAGCCCAGGGAGACCTCAACGGAGATTTTTGAATTTATCTTTCCAATCAGTTCTAACATTGTAAAAATAGTTTCGTTTAATTCTATCCCACTATATGAGTTATTCCAACTCACTTCCAACAGTATATCAATTTAATCTCTATTTTAAGGTTCCTTTATATAAACTCGTCATTTGAGGCTAAGTGTTTAATAATATTCTTGGAAATCAATACATATCATTAAAAATTTGTATTTTAGAACCATCTCAAGAATAAGGCATTTAACTTAAAAAAAAAATCTAGGTACACTTCATCTGATCAAACTTCTTACGAAATAAACTTGGACTCTAATCAAATCTCTTCATGAGTAAATCTTACAAAAACACCTGCCTACTAAGAAAACTTAAATTAAAATCATGTCTCTTCAGGAGAACAGATGAGTTTTCTTACATTACAGGAAGATGCATAAAGGATTTGCGATAGAAAAGTGGAGTATTGACAAGTAGTTTGTTGACAAAAAATCACACAAGACCAAGATTTGGTTCGATAAACTATCCTCAGACGAGAGATTTAAAGATCCGTTACTGCTTTTTTGTGTAACTACTACCCCATGATTGACTTTACTATATTAACTTGAAAACAGGTTCATTGGAATGAAAAATGTTTTGAATATCTATGAAGTTTTGCATCCCTCTTATCATTTAACAAACTCGACTATTAGTGACTGGGAAGAAAAAGCAGCAAAAGCAAAACAAAAGACTAGGAAAGGCGTAACAATTTATTCATTGATATCAATTATTGAAAATTGGAGAAAATGGCAAATAGATTTCATCAAGTAATTTGAAGAGTTCGCTTCTATCCAAATCAGAAAAAAAAGATTTTTAGAAACCTTTTATTTTATAGTACAGATTTCTAAACAGGTGAATTTTGTTTAACATTTTTTCAACCATTCACAGGAAAAAAGGAACACATTTTGAAAATTTCACACTAGTCGGTAAGGTGGTTTTCAAACTCATAGAGTAGGTACATATCAATGAAATATATTTTGACTATTTTTAAGGCGCCTGACAAAAAAATATACATAGAACTGTTCTTTGAAATACCAAGGACATTAATGGGATGTTTAAGATATAAAGGACTGATTCCTTTTTCAAAATAATTCAATATATTCACAAGAAAAATAAAAAACTTTAGATTAATAGGAAATTGAGATATGTAATAGCTTCTACTACAATTTCTCAAATATTTTGGTTATATTTTCAGGATAGTATTCTACCAATGAAGTGCTGATAGTTTTCAAAGGTTAGATAAGACAGTATTTTGCCTGACCAATGCCAAAAAAGCTGATTTATTTTTATCTTTAAAATTACCAGTTGTGAAATTAAGTCCCATATTCAGATGCATTAAGATAAAATTTATTTATAATGGATTTTCAAAAACTGAAGTGATTTTTCAAGAAAAGACAAAGTAGACAAATCAAATAAAAACACTGAACAAGCCTTGGCCTGAGCCTTTCCCAGACTTTAAAAGCCTGACGTTCCAGACCAAATTCTAACGTTTTGTAGCCCTACTTACACACAACTTTTATAAATTATCTTCATTTAAAAATGAGAAATTTAAAGCCCTTTAGACTTGACCTTGCTGCTAGACTCCAGCAGCTTAAATTCTATCCATACCTTAATCAGATGACTACTTATGTACTCTAGGCAGGTGCTAGTATTTATGTGACAGTTGTATTTAACGTTGCAAAAACCTTCCCTATATATCCATTATTAGTATACCCAGGGCTTATTTTAAATAAATAAATAAACTTTAAAGGGGTGGATTAAAGCGTTGATTTCGTTATCTTTGATGACTTTTGCGATTTTGGGCAAGAAATTGAATAACTTCTCTGCGTAGATCTTTGCTCTTCGGGACATTCAAAGACGTCGATCACCTCGACGACGATGCTCTCGAAACGATTGCTCATTATGGTTAGTGTTATACACACTACCTACTTACATAGTAAATAAGCACTGCTGATTTTATGTTTAACTATTCCATTCAAAACATAAAATATTTATACTATCAAATATGGATATCAGATCACTTTCAATGGGCCTTGTGAAAAAAAAGCTAAAGCTATTTTTGGACGAAGCTAAAGCTAGCTAGTCAAAGCTATTACTAGTAGCTAAAGCTAGACAGTTCTAGCTTTGTTTTATGTAAATAAAAAAGATTAGCTACGCTAAATAGCTTTAGCTAGAAAATTCTAGATTTTTAAAAATCAAAGTTTTAGCTTAAGCTATTTGTTTCTTCACAATACCCATGGTTTTCATTTAAAAAGAATTAGTCAAAGCTTTCTAGTTCCAGGAATCTTGATATTTTTGTAGCTTTTACTATACTTTTTTAGCTTAAGCTATTATTAATCACATAATTTGGAGCTTAAACTGGAAAAACAAGCATGAATCTAGCTTTAGCTATATTAAAATAGCTATTACTAGAAGACATCTTTTAGTTTATAGCTAAAGCTTGTTTTTAATCACAGAAAACCTAGCTTTGATTTAAAAATCCAAGTTTTAGCTTCAGCTTTTTTTTATTTACAAGATCCAATAGGTACTTCACTTCAATACAATACTTTGCTCACATTAATATTTCAATAGCTGCATCTCGGTGGTTTTGGCAAAATTTTGTTTTTAAATTATAAAATTGATGAATTTTTAGTGAAAATATTTTGCAGCTTCTAGATCTAAATATTTTTTTGTGGTGTATGGATCTGTTTTTTGTTTGTATTGTATCCACAAAACTTACACAAATTTCTTCATCTAAAAAAAAGGGCACTTCTTCTCTAACATCCTCCTTTAAATATATTTATTATTTTAATTGGGTATAGGAAAGGAACACTCAAATATTCTTAAATATTCTTTAAAATGTTGACACTATTATTTTCCGCAAAAAACCCAACTTATGCAAATAAATTGATCTTAATACCTACATTTCTATATGTTTTCGCTGAGGTTTCTTTTGGCATTCATGATTTCAAGTGCGTCTTGTTGAGTTTTATTTACATAAAAAAAAAAATTAAAACCACCATCGACAAAAAAAAAAATAACACCTTCGCTTTTAAACGTTTGAACAAGACCGCACCGTTCTTTTTAACTCTTCTTTGTACAATATAAGATAAGAAAGTTTACAAAACTCTGGATAAGATACTCAATGACAACTTTAACTCATCATCATCAGTCATCGATTTGTTAAATCTTTGTTTAAACAAATATTCATTATCCCTGATGTTAAACACTTCAGCCCTTGTAGATGGTTAGGCATAATATTATTGAATATAAACAAATTAATTTAATTTGCTTTCATATATGGAAATAGATTTATTGCACCTACCTGCATTACCCAAAAATTTGCGGATGGCACAATTTGATCGCCAATAATAATATCCGTATGCATTTAGCAGCAGCTGATTCAATCGGTTGTTCTGATAAGATGAATGAATGAGTCTCTTGAACTCTTTCTCACTCTTGAAGATCCCTTTTGGGATGGATTATTAGTAAGATAAGCAAAGAAATTATCCTTGTTTAATAGAGATCACAACAGTTAAAGGTATATATAAATCTTCTCAAGATTCTACACTTCAATTTTAATAAATTTTTCCACTAACAAGAGTGTGCTAATTTGAATTTTTTCTTTTTGTTATAGAAAACCACAAAATTATGAGATACATTTGTATTTTAACATTAATTCTTAACAAGACTTGCCATATTTTCGCAAAAAGGACTTCCTTTTAAGGAAACACTCTTTCGATAACATTCAATTTGCACTCAAAAACATATTGCACTGATATGGAAAATATAATTTTTGTATCTCAATCTCAATAATTCAAAATTCCACTCATTGGCACACTATTATTATTATTTTTGTTGGTATCTTTCAGATTAATTTATTCAAATTCATTAAAGATCGATTTATTTTCATTGCGCGGTGCACTTATACGAAAAGATTCAAGAAAAAATGCGGATAGGAAAAGTATCTCACGCGGACATTTTTTGTTGTATGTCTATAAACACGTTTCGCGTATCTACAAATGCGGCGACAACACTCTATGATGACGACAAAAAAAAAACACGATCAATCGGCAACGATCGATGAAGTTAAGAGTTAAACATAAAAATAAACACGTTAAACTTAATATCCACAAGACTGAACGTACCACGGAACAAACGAGCGACGGACGGGTTAGAAATTGCTTCCTCTCCGGTTACCTGGTCGAGACTGATTGGATAACATATAGTTCAGGTTTCGTGAGGCTCATTTCACCTGAGCAGGTGAACCAGTAACACATCGCGAGATGCCAGTTCACTTTAACACACAAGTCGAAGAACGAGCAAACCATATCTACATCATTTGTACAGCAAAGAGGCGCCCATATTAGAATCCAACCAACCGAGCCGTGGAAAAAACTCTTATACGAGTGGCGTTTTGAGTGGGAACTCAATATACACGAAACCAGGTGTTTGAGTGGAAGATTGCTCACTTTGCACTCAACTCAGTTCAAAACAGGTAAATATTACAAGAAAAATAGGTATCTATCATTTTTATCTGAACAAGCTAGGTAGATGGCTCTGTGAATATGTTTCTCGTGGTAAGGCGGTTGGTTGATGAGAATGCCTTCATGTATCTAAATGCCGCCGTCGGATATCTTGTTACATTAATGTACATCATCCAATGCTCGAGGATTGTGTGTTTTGGTTTTATTTTTTGTTGGGCTCGGGGTGGTTGTTAGTTTACATAAGTGGCATTACGCCGGAGAAGTGTGTTGGTCGGTTTTTTTTGTATGGGAGAGAAATGACTCTTCAATAATGCTGATGTGATAAATATACCTATAGCTATTTTTACTTATCTTCCTTGTGAGCTAGCAGTCCAAAAAGTCAAAATTTGGACATTTTGGAGTTTTGGATTTGGTACCGAATCATGGAGAGTGCATGTTGTGATTAGTCCCTAAGAGCTTTATCTACTGATGTTTACTATTTCAAACGTAGGTACTATCTATTCCTTTTTTTAAATTTTTTATCCATGTCTTTGCAGATACGAGTACCTACCTATCTATAGAACAAACCAATCACAGAGATGTTAATGTTAAATTAGACAACCTTACCCCACCAAGCGGAGATATTTATTTTCTTTTTTTTACAATGCCCACCTCTTCTGAAATTAACAATCAGTACACACAAAGTAAAATCAATTAATTTTAAACTAACTGTGTGTTTCATGAATACTTATAGATACTAAACTATACATTAAGTATAATTTATAATTGTAAGTCATCTATATAGGTATCTAGGTATGTTCCTACAACCATTCCAATTATAATAGAAAATAACACTAGAAACTCATATAGGTACTAGGTACCTATCTACTTTTTCATGTAAAAAAAAAAATTGAAATTCATTTCATAGATACTTTTATATCTTTTCTTCACCATTTTTCTGTATTTTTCTCTTTCTTATACTCATCTCTCTCATTCCCACTTAGTACTTTCTTATACACAATACCTGTTTTAGTGTTTTCATTGGATAGAATAGATATTTTATGCCACACCCCTTTATTGAATCAGGTGGTTGCTTGAGTTGATTTTTTTTTTATTTTGTTTTTGTTTTGTGTATATCTGTATACCTAGTGTATACCTATGTACATAGCTATAGTTTGGTTTTGTTTTTATTTTGTTTATTACTATTATTATTATCTTTCTATCTCGTTTTAGCTTTAAAGATTATTAAATTTATTTTGCATAAGGCGGTTTTGTTCGGTTCGGTTCGGTTGGGGTGATAGAAGAAATTTCGAATTATTTAGGGGAAGAAAGGCAGAGATACAAATACAACGTTCATTTTTATACTGTGCTGAGGTTGGAATTGGAGGGTAGACAAACAGTAAGGTAATTTGAGTTTTTTTTTATGGTTTTGAGATTGCATGTGTTAAGCGGTTTTATTGATTATGTACCTATTAATTATGTATTTTTTTTTTGATAACGAGGAAGTGAAAAGTAAGGTTTTCTCACTGCAAGTATAATTTTTTATCTCACCCTTAAAGGTATTTTGAATGGGAATGGGAATCGTTTTTCAAATAGAAAAGACGTACCTACCTATCGATGGCATGATTTTGATAACATCAGTCTTGTGAATAGGTAAACACAGAGCTTAAGCTAAAGCTTGAATTATTAAGTTAAAGCTAGATATTGTATGATCAAAAACTAGCTTAAGCTAGCAACTAAAAGATATCTTCTAGTATTTGCTTTTTTAAAATAGCAAAAGCTTAATTCATGCAGCTATAGCTTGTTTTTCCAGCTTAGGCTCCAATTTGTGTCTTTAATAATAGCTTTAGCTAGAATATCATAGTAAAAGCTACAAAAATATCAATATTTCTGGACCCCTGACTAGAAAGCTTTGACTAGTTCCTTTTACATGAAAACAATGTAACTGCCATATAGAGCAAGGACACATTTTTAATAAATCAACATTCAAAATCTCCTTGCGTTGCTTTTTGGTACCAGAAATAGCAGTTTTAGCTTAAGCTTCTAAGTAGACCAGGAAAAATAGCACAAATCGTATGGGGAACCTTGAACAAATTAATTCATGAAATATTAAAATTGGAATCGACGCAGAATTGCAACTTCTATAACATATCCAAAGTCCCCCAAAATCCCCGCATTGGCTTTTTGAGAAGATGCATTTGAAGAGGTGCAGATGTGGAGAACTTGGAGGTCTATCTCCATAAAAGTATTTGTTTTGGTACAACCTAACCATAATACATAATTTAAGGGTAGTTTTTAACGCTGAATCTAATGAAACCAAATTCAAAATGATACAACTACCCAAAAAAAGTTTTAGTCCTTTTTACGTAATGATGACTTTTTTTCAGGTACAACAGGTAAAATATTATCGAAAACCCTTTGAAAATAAAGGTATGTTAATGAAATTTGGAGTAAATGTTCCATTTGTCATACGAACTAAGAATCAAGACAGTCTCCAAAAAAATCCATGGTGAAAGGGTGTTTTTTTAAGGGGGATGGGCAAGTGAAGAATGTTTACCATAACACCCACGAAAAAACTCTTACACTCATTAAACTCGCCAAAAATATTAAATTTGTCGGCAACCAAGAATAAATATAGTCCACATAAATATATTTGTTCTGGGGGATTTTTTATTAAAGAGAGGGAAAATCTGGAGAGAAGTTGAAAGATTTGAGCCAAAATTCCGATTTGGTGTAATTGAGGTAGGTATATACACTAAGTATGGCATATGATTTAAGGGTATTTTTTAACGCTGAATCTAGTAAAAGCTAAACCAAAATGATACATGCACACTTAACAAAGTTATGGTCCTTTTCAAGCAAAATTCAATTTTTGAAATCGTATTTTCCGTAGAACAGGTCAAAATGTAACCGCCACAAAAACACTATTAGACAAAAGATATTTGTATGGACTATTTGGATTCTTGGTTGCCATGACAAATTCAATATTTTTGGCGAGTTTCATGAGTGTAAAATTTTTTTTGTGGGTGTTATGGTAAATATTCTACACTTGCCTATCCCCCTTAAAAAAAACACCCTTTCACCATGGATATTTTTGGGGACTATCTTGATTCTTAGTTCGTATGATAAATAGAACGTACACTCCAAATTTCATTAACTTACCTTTATTTTCAAAGGGTTTTCGGTAATATTTTACCTGTTGTGCCTGAAAAAAAGTCATCATTACATAAAAAGGACTATAAATTTTTGTTGGGTGATTGTATCATTTTGAATTTGATTTCATTAGATTCAACGTTAAAAATTACCCTTAAAGCATGTATCGTTTGGTCAGGTTGTACCAAAACTAATATTTTAGTTTGCTAGACCTCCAAGTTCTCCCCATCTGCACCTCTTCAAATGCATCGACACAAAAAGCCAATGTGGGGATTTTGGGGGACTTTGGATGTGTTATAGAGGTTGCAATTCTGCGTCGATTCCAATTTAAATATTTCATGAATTAATTTTTTCAACCTCGGAACCCATTTTTCCTGGCCTATTATATTTTTCAATGTAATTTATAGTTGGAAGTTAACTAAAATTGTATATGTTCGAAAAAGAAAAATCCTTTTTTATAATTAAATAGTTATTGGGCTTTTATAAAATGGTACACTGTGGCGTATGCGTACTATTTTTTCTTAAATTTTATATAAGCTAATCGTTGCAAACATTATACATTTATGTACCCAAATTCTTTAATGCTTTGCATAATAATTCATACATATATACTAGGGTGGCGATTATATTTGAATTGTTTGAATTTCTTTCACCCGCCTTCCCCTAAAAGAGATACAGGAAATCTATATATAAATAGCCTTAACAAAAATTTGTGGTACCATTTTCTCAAAAAGTATTCAACTGATTTCGATAAATTTTATATGGTTGGAAAGCTATTAATCGTGAAGGTGTGCGAATCGCAAAATTATACTGTTTGCGTCCATTTTAGCCAGTTACCATTTTACACTGCCGAGCACTTTGAATCTTCATAAAAAAATAGTTTTTGCTTAAAATTTCAAATATTTAATTTAATTTAATTTTCATATGTATGTATGTACATATTGTAATGAAAGGATGAACTAAAGATAGGTAAGTGTGATATTATGATACTTTAATAGGATACCTAACAGTTTTGTTGATTTAGTTAACGGTTCGAGTTGCAAAAATTGTTCAATAAACATGCATACATATGTAGCTAGGTTGTATAGATGCTGTCATACGTTAACCTGAAATTATTGAAAAGACAGTGGAAGAAAAGAGAAAAGGTTAGCCTTAAAATTACCCTAACAATTCAATTGATGTTTGAATGAAACTAAAAATTTGAATGAAACTACAAATTTAACGATCTTTCCGCTCTTCCCTATTACAAATATTTTAATGATATTCGTTTTATTGAAACGCGAAGTGTTACTTCTAGAGAGATAAAGAGCATCACAAGCAAAAGTTTTTATTTATGTTAAGTTACATCTTTTAAATTGAGCTGCAGTAAGTTTTTTTGTTTTCAAATGAAACTTTTTTTTGGGTTAGCAAAACTGAATGACTTTTCAATTAAATATAATGGATGAAAAGAAAACTTGCAATCACCATAAGCAATTGCTGTTTGCTACTATTTCTCTCACTCTGGAATGAGTTCAAAAATAAAATGGGTGAAGATTTTGCAAGAGATTATGATCAAAATGTTATACGCCATATTTTGATCATAATCGCACTCTTTTGGAAATTGAAAATATTTTCATTTGTCATAATCTCAATTGGCAATCATTAGGTTTACCAATTCCAGTTTCATCACCGAATGGTCCCGATCAAATTTTTGTGAAGAAATAAACTTTCGATTTATGTATTTGGAAATTCATGAATGAACAAAAAGAAGGGTGTGATAAACCGGCAAACGGCAACTATACAAAAAACTAATGCATTAAATCTTCGTTGCATTGTTACTACTTTTAACGGTGTTGCATCAAAACTTTTGATTGGTGACAGAACTTTGCATAATACTTTCAAATTACCAATACCAATTTTAGAAAATTCAGTTGCTAATGTCACACCTAATAGTGTCTTATGGTCGAATTTTAAATAGTGCATCGTTAATAATTATCGATGAAATTTCGATGTGTGCGATTAATGCATTTCAAGTTGTAGATCGATTGACAAACATTTGCCATTTGATGGTAAAACTGTTCTTTTGAGTGGCGATTTCAGACAAATTCTACCTGTTGTTCCGCATGGAACACGTACATAGCTCCCTTATTGAGAATTGTATAATTCTTTGGGGTCTGTTCAACTCATTTCACCACAGTATTATAAAACAAAATATGAGAGCCCAATTAAATGAAGTTGAATTTTTTGACTTTTTAAGAAAAGTTGGTAATGGAGAGTTAATTCAGTATCCACAGTCTGGTGAAAATTTATATTCGAATTCCCATAAGAATTGATTGGTAGTTTAGATAATATAATTGATAATGTCTATGGTAACATTTTCGAGGCTATATTATCGGATCATATCATTCAATGTGCGATTTTAGCACCAACAAATGATGACTGCTCTTTGATCAATGATGATATTCTAAATTGCATTTCAGGCGATGAAGGATTTTATAGTTTTGATGAAATAAGATCTGATGTTCGATTAATGTTAATGGTTATCCCGTTTCATTGAATGTAAGTGGAATGCCAGAGAAAAAACTGAAATTGAAAACTTCATTGTTAGCTCATTCGTAATTTGAATACTTCAAAGGCTTGAGTAAATGGTACAAGAATGAGAGTGAAGTTTTTGCATCGTAAAAGTATTGACAGTAAAGTATTAACAGGCACCGCAAAAAATGAAAGAATTTTGATTCCAAGGATAAATATGACATTTTCTAGGACATTCTTCCATTCAAATTTCAGAGAACTCAATATTCTACAATACCGGCATTTGTAATGACTTCATGTACATAAATCACAAAGGGAAAACTTTGGATAAAATTGGTGTGTTATTGAAAAGTCCAGTACTTTCACATGGACAACTTTATGTTGCTGAAAGAAGAGTTCGGTCCTTTGATTATTGCAAGTTTAATGTATCTAATGAAAAAGGGCAAGGAAATTTACTCAATAACAACAGGGTGTTTAAAAAAAATATATTTTATATAGAAATTGATTTAAATAAGTTAAATATCAGAATTAATTATTAATTGAAAAATATTTTTAAAAAATTTATGTTATGCATTGGAAAAAAAATTTAAATATACATAGTACGCTCCGAAAAATCTTTTGGTACATTTTTCTTCGTAAAACTCAACGGAACTGTAAGAAGGATTTGGATAAGTTTTGTCTCACAGATGTGCATAACCTAAAAATCATATGTGTTTGTACCCGTTGAGGTAGGTAAGGATTTTTTTTTTTTTTTTAAATAATTGATTTTTATTTTCTTACCAGTTTAGTGTAGAAGATTGAAATTTTGAGGAATGATAACTATCATTGACACAAATTTTTGTTGAAGAATTTAAACACCTAATTTGCTGTTAACAGTTTGTTAAAAAATATTTTTTTCCATACTAAGCATTCACGAATATTTACATATGAACCTAGAAAAAAGAGCGAAACCAACCAACGTCAACATTTCCGCCAAGTTATTTCTTTATTATTATTTATTGCATTTTCTTTTCTTGAGTGTGTGTGTCTGTTTTTCCTGGCCGAAGTTCGGCCACTGGGCGATACTAGTAAAAGAAATTCTGTGAAAAAAGAAATTCAAAAACTTCAAAGATAAGCACCAACCTAGTAAACACATATACAGTGAAATCGCCATTTTCGGACAACTCCTTAAGCAAACACTTAATTATTGAAAAAAAAAAAACATTTTCTCTTTGACGGGCATAAGAGCATCAGGATCACCTTATTATGTAACACTAATAATATCTTAGAAACAGTAGTTTTTGGTTGCAGTATACAGTGAAAATTAAAGTCTCCACATTCATGTCTGCCTGCTGTTTCAAATAGGGAAGACCAAGGTGTCTTATAGGACTTATTAAAAAATCATTACTTTTCATTGTTACTTCTACTGATTTATTTTACTCGTTACTTATTTTACTCGTTACTCGATACAATATTCGTTACTTTTACTCGATACTTTTTATCGCTAATTTTACTCGTTACTTTTACTGTTTACTTTGCTAGTAACTTGTACTCCTCCCTCCTACTCATAACTTTTTTTTTGTTACTTTTACTTGTTACTTTAACTCGTCACGATTACTTGTCACTCGTCAATTTTACTCAATACTTTACTCGTTACTTTTACTCGTTACCATTACTCTTTACTTTTACTCGATACTTAACTCGTTTCTTTTACTCGTTACTTTTTTCAAACTTTACTTTAACTCGCTTCTTTAACTCACTACTTTATTCGTTTTTTTACTCGTTACTTCTTAACTTGCTAATTTAACTCGTTACTCTTAATTGCTAATTTTACTCGGTACCAATGTTACTTGTTACTCTTACTCGTTTCATTTACTCATTTCCTTACTTGCTCTTTTTTACTTGTTACTTTTACTCGTTACCATACTCACTACTATAACTCGTTACTTTTACTCACTTCTTTGATTCATTACTTATACTCGTTCCTCTTTCTTTAACCATGTTACTAGAAAAAAGAAAGTGCCTCTTAAAAAAAGTTTGATACGACCCTCAAAGTGCTTGCTACGTCACTGAACATGACTGACAGCAACTTCAATAGAATAACTTATGGGACATTTTGTGTCGAAACGTAAATTTTTTGATAGATTGTGATCCACTAAAACATTAGATTTATCAGTCTCTTACTCTAAATTTTGGGAAAAAGGAAAAAACAACTTGGTACATTTAGTACCATAAGGAGTACTTATACAACGTTCCGAGGAGCCAACGTTGACTCGGACCACTACCTCGTTGTAGCAAAGGTAATGCTACGGATATCCAGACCAAAGCCAAAACAGGGAAATACTGTCAGGAAGTTCAACGTCGGACGGCTACAGTCGCAAGAAATCGCCAGGTCCTTTTCCGATCGAATCTCTCGCGCCCTCTTAACTAGTCCTTTGCCGCCAACTGAAAACATCGAGAACCAGTGGAAAAACTGCCAGGAAGCCATCAGAGATGCCGCCTCTGACGTGCTGGGCTTCGCACGACCACCACAGCGAAACCCCTGGTTCGACGAGGAATGCCGGCAAGTACATGCAGCCAAACAACAGGCATACAAAGCGGCGCTGCATAGAAGGACCAGAGCTGCTCGCGAGCTCTACGAGCAGAAGAGGAAAGAGGAACACAAGCTTCTCAGAAAGAAAAAGAAAGAGCATGAGAAGCGCGCGATCGAGGAATTAGAGGGATGCCACTGCAGGAATGAAGTTCGGAAGTTTTACCAAAAAGTAAAAGAACCTCCCAAGGTTACAAACCCCGAACCGAAGCCTGCAAGGACGATCAGGGGAACATCGTGGTGGAAACGCAGTCGGTGCTGAGGATATGGAAAAATCATTTCTGCAAATTGTATAACGGCGATGACGAACCGAATTCCGCTACCATGCAAATTGCACCATTCAACCTGGACGACGTAGGCCAACAATTCCGTCCACCCGATCTTGACGAAGTGAGGATAGCCATATCTAAACTTAAGTCCAATAAAGCTGCTGGAGCTGATGGCCTTGCGGCTGAGCTATTCAAAGCGGCTGGCGATGAATTGGTTAGGAGTATGCACCAGCTCATCTGTAAAATATGGTGGGAAGAAAGCATGCCCGATGAATGGAACCTCAGTATTGTTTGCCCGATCCTCAAGAAAGGCGATCCTCTGGACTGCACCAACTACAGAGGCATCAGTCTTCTTAATATCGCCTACAAGATCTTCTCTGCCGTACTTTGTGAACGCCTGAAGCCATTCGTCAACAATCTGATAGGTCCATATCAGTGTGGCTTTAGGCCAGGGAAGTCCACCATCGACCAAATATTCGCACTACGGCAGATCTTGGAGAAAACCCAGGAGTTCCAAATCGATACCCACCACCTTTTTATCGATTTCAAGGCCGCGTATGACAGCATCTATAGAGACGAGCTATATAGAGCAATGTCTAGTTTTGGCATCCCTGCCAAACTCGTCCGTTTGTGCAGGATGACGATAGAATGCACGCTGCTCCATCAAGGTCGGCAAAGACCTCACCGACACCTTTGATGTCAAAAAAGGTTTTAGGCAAGGCGACGCGCTGTCATGTGACTTCTTCAACATCGTTCTTGAAAGAATAGTGCAAAACTCTCACGTCAACACCAGAGGCACAATCTTTCAAAAGTCCGTCCAATTACTCGCTTACGCTGACGACATTGATATAATCGGACGAACAAAGCGTGATGTCAGTGGTGCTTTTGTGAGCATTGAGAAGGAAGCCAAGAAGATGGGTTTAACGGTGAATGAAAGCAAAACAAAATATATGCTGTCCACAAGAAAGGACACCCAACACCGACGTCTCGGACAGAACGTCACTATAGACAGCTATAATTTTGAGGTAGTCAGAGACTTTGTCTACCTAGGATCCGCTATAAACTCAGCGAACGACACCAGCGCTGAGATCAAACGAAGAATTACTCTTGCCAATCGCTGTTTCTTTGGGCTAAGAAGGCAATTGAGAAGCAAAGCCCTCTCTCGAGCAACTAAACTGTCCCTGTATAAGACGCTTATCATCCCGGTCCTGATGTATGGTGCAGAGGCATGGACACTGCTAACAGTGGATGAGAACGCGTTAGGCTGTTTTGAGAGGAAAATTCTCCGGGTGATTTTTGGTCCCGTCTGCATAGATGGGGAATGGAGAAGAAGATACAACAACGAACTGTATGGGCTGTACAGCGACACCGACCTAGCCACAAAAGTGAAAAGCCAACGACTGAGATGGCTGGGTCATCTAGAGCGAATGGACAACAATGCTCCGGCCCGGAAAGTCTTTGAATCCAACCCCGTGGGACAACGCAGTAGAGGTGGACAGCGTAAAAGGTGGCGCACGCAAGTGGAAGAGGACCTCAACCAACTTGGCGTGCGAAACTGGAGACAGCTAGCTAGAAACCGAGCCGGCTGGAAGAAGCTTGTTGGTTGAGGCCCTGGTCCACCCCGGACTGTAGCGCCACCTTAAGTAAGTAAGTAAGTAAGTACTTATACAAACAAAAATATTTTAATTTTTTTTAACAATATTTACCCCGTTTAAAATATTAAAAAGTATCCAAAAAGAACTGAATAAGCTGTTGTTTTTAACGGGGAAAAATACAAATTCCACAAAAACAAGGTTCAGGGTCACCAGAAGGTGATAATGGAAAAATCTTAAAGAATCCTTAAACATTAATTCCATCATCGATTTTAAATTGATAGCTGATTTTTAATTTTTAAATTTGAGACAATTTTTACATACTTCTACAATGTACCAAAAAGATTTCAGCTTTGGTTATTAGATATTTTTCTCAATATTTTCAATTTTCTAAACTATTTTTTGTTATTTTTAATTTTCTCAAAAACTACAAAACAGTTTACTAAGCATACAGTTTTAAATGTTTTATTATAAAGCAAACTTGAAACTTAATATGTAATTGTTTACATTTACATATAAAGAAAAATATAAAGAAAAATGTGAATTCAAGAAACCATAAGATATTTAAGAAATTATTGATAAAGTTATTTCCGGTTATAATAAAGACCTAACCGAGTGTGTCAGATACAGATTTTCCAAGAAAACTACTCCATATGGACCACCAGAGGCACCAAACCACTCATCATTCGATCTAAAAACTCTCCAAAAGAATACAAATAAATCTTAAAGAGTATCAATGAATAAAGTAAATAAAATAAATTACCACCAATCTCATGGATTTCAGTCAGTTCAACTGATGTCTTGCAAGTGATACCAATGCATCCATCAAATAATTGTGGTTTCCAGGAGAATGCGGACAAAGCATAACACCCAGTAGGTATAGGTATAGAAATTAAAATGATAAAAAAAAACAGTCAGAGGAGGCGTAATTGTCCGAAACAGATTCAGAACCTTGATAGCTCTGATGATGTCTTTGTGGACAAAAACAAAATAAGAAAAAGCAGAAGCAGGATTATAGTAGAACGATTCTTTATGAATTTATCGAAGATTTTGTCACTTAACTTATGCATCAATAAAAGTCATGATATTTATGGTTCAGACGGAATAGCTAGTGATTTTTTTTTTTTTGCTTTTCGATTTATCATGAGGAGGCCATCTTGAGTTGAAACGGATGCAATATTTCAAGAAACTGTCAAAGATCATGACTTGTAGCACTGTAAATTGATTTGGAACAATTTCTTTGTGCAAACAAAAGCAATACATAATATGAAGCAATAAAGTCAAAAGAAATTTGTTTTATTATCAATTTATAATAAAAAAAAAAGATGTCTCCTCTTTTTAAAAAAGAATGGGGTGGTCTGAGTACAAACTCTTGTTGTTGCGATTTTCATTTGCTGTACACTCTAAGAAAAAATAGTAATTTTACTACAATAAGTGTTTAAAGTTTTTCAACACCGGTTGAATTTTGCTCCAATTATTGTAGTAACCAAATGAAATTGTAGTAATTTTCAACATTTGCTGAAAAATAAGCATTTTTTTGTTGAAAATTAATCAAATGTTGAATTTTTGTTCAATTTTCAACATATTTAAACATTTTTTGATGAAAATAAAGCATCGCTGTTGAAAATTCAAATCTTTTTGTTGGGAAATCAATAGATTGCTTAAAATTAAGAGCGGTGATGAATTTGCAACACCGTATTCTTTTACGAGAAATCATTTTTTTCTCTTATTCAACAGGTTTGTCTGAAAATAAAACATTCTTGCTTAAATATCGTATACGTTTGTTCAATACTAAACAAATATCTGAAAAAAAGGAGAGAATACAAAAATTCAACATCCCAGATCTTATTTTTTCAGATAACGTTTTTCTCTCTTTCGGCAGTTTTTGTTTAATTTAATTTGATCGTTTTCATAATCTCGTAATCATGTTGAATTTTCAACAGAATATATTATTTAGAGCGAAAAATTATATCAAAAACAATTCGATAGTTTAATTATAGAAAATACGATATAATATTTATATCCCAAACAAATATGAATACATCGTATTTTCAATAATTAAACATTTTTTGTTGAATACAATTTTCTCTTTCTTATAATGTCGTAATCATTTGCTGAAAAAAGAGCGAGGAGGCAAATAGTCATCAGCACTCATCACACTCCTCTACGGGATACGATTTCCCTTTCAATATTACTTGTTGAATTCTCATCATTACTTGTGCGAAAACAGTGTGCATTTCTTTCTTTTGTTCTTTCTTCTCCTTCGTGTACGTGATATGATAGACACGGCACGTGCCCCGCATCACAAACAATACAAGTAACCAAAACCAGTTAAACAAACCAGTCGTAAAGTGTATTTTGTGCAGTGCGTGTCTTGAAGTATTCTCGATAGTTAAAAATCAAAAAATCAAAGTTAAATAAAAAAAAAGTGCAAAATAATAAACAAACTAAAAAACTATATAGGTACAAAAAATTTAAACAAATAAAATCTCTCTGGTAAGTAAAATTTCTTAAATATTATTTAGTTTTAATTTGCTAGTATCACTTATTTCCACGATAAATGCAACAACCATTTGGTATAATTCCGTATTGTTGTTGTATTTAACATGGAATTTCTTTTTCAATACCAAATAAATAGTTTTTTTCTCAATTATGCATACAAAAAATTTTGCGACAGAAAACAAAATGAAGTGCATTTTGCCTTCATTATTAAATTGTTATTCCAAATTATTATAAATTTGTGTTGAGAATTAAAATTAAACATTTGGCGTTGAAAATCAAACATTTTTGTTCTTTTTTGCGAGAGAAAATATGAAGACTTCAATTTTTAAACAGTTTTCGGAATTATCAAACATTTGTGTTGAAAATTAAACATTTGCGTTGAAAATTAAACATTTGCGTTGAAAATTAAACATTTGCGTTGAAAATTAAACATTTGCGTTGAAAATTAAATATTTGTGTTGAAAATTAAACATTTGCGTTGAAAATTAAACATTTGCGTTGAAAACTAAACATTTGCTTTGAAAATTAAATATTTTTGTTCTTTTTTGCGAGAGAAAAAATTAAGTCTTCGTTTGTTAAACAGTTATTCGGAATTATTATACATTTGTGTTGAAAATTAAGCCTTTTTTATAAAAAATCATAATTTTATATATTTTATTTCTAAGTTCTGTTTAATTTTCTACAATAATTGACATTTCTCTTTAAAATATATGTATGCATACTCTTTTGTGACAGGAGGAAAATTGGAATTGGATGAAGGTCTTGGTCTCTCATTTAGATTCCTTAGATTCAGTTAAGTATTAGATCTCCTCCTTAAAGTTTGTTTTTTTTTTTATAAGTATCGGCTTTAGATTTTCATTAATAATGTTATTCAAGTGTAATAATTGTGTGTTTCAAACTAAGTTTATTGCAATTTACAATAAACATCAATATTTGCATAGGGACAAAAATATGTTCTTATGCAAATGGTTAAATTGCAATAAAAATTTCTCGAATTACAGTTCTTATAAAAGTCACTGGCACAAATTTCATTCTAAGTGTAATCAAGTTAAACCTACTTTACGAAAAGATCGTGATGTAAGTTTTCATTTTGAAAAATTTAACTGTACCTTGTGTCGCTTCGAGACTTCAACCTTGAAAAAAATAATTGCTCATACTCGGGATCATTTAAAAAATGGTGTCCAAGTAGTTTGTCCAGCAAATGACTGCTCCCTTGTTTTCAAAACCGAGAGTACTTTTCGTTCCCATTGCTTCCGACATCATAGAAATCAAAGCCAAGTCAGAATTGTTGATAGTCCATCTCAAAATTTATTTGTAAGAGAAAGTTCGGCCTTTAGGGTATCACCTGACAGGGCTTTAAATAACAAAGATCATGGAAATCCCAACGAATACAATTATTTGTTTAACACACTACGGTATAAATATTCAGTTCCAGATATAGCGTTAGATTTTCTACATAGTGAAATGACTACCATAGTGAGCAAGACTGCTGATAGAAATTTGCAGATGGTAAGTCAATTCTTTAGTGACAATGACATTGATAAGAGTTTGCTCTTGGAATTTGAAAAAAAAATTCAAGAAAATGCTAGCCTTTCTTCTTTACATTTGCTTAATAATAGTTATAGTCGAAAAAAATTAATGGAAGCCCAAAATGAGCACGTGCCTGCTAAAAAAAATAACGTTAGGAAGAGATAACTTTCACAAAATGTGTAGTTTTTATTATGTCTCCATATTAGATACATTAAAAAATCTTTTAGAAGATAAATATTTTCCCGACCTTATCCGAAAAGAAAAAAAAGACAGTTTTCTTCTAGATTATAGCGATGGATCAACTTATGCTAGTAATCCGTTTTTTAATTCTACTGAAAACAAGTTAGAACTTTTGCTTTTCCAGGATGCCTTTGAAATTTGTAATCCCTTAGGATCTTCTAAAGCAAAACATAAGCTAGTTGGGGTTTACATGACAATAGGGAACATTAACAAGAAACATCGATCTTCAGTTAAGAATATTCAGCTTGTAATTTTAGTTAAAGAATCTAGCATTAAGTCCTTTGGGCTAAATAAAATATTTGAACCATTAATAGAAGATCTAAAAACTTTAGAGTCAAAAGGTATTAACTACAGACATTTTTTGCAAAATACAGACATTAACATAAAAGGCTCGTTGTTTGCCATGATTGGCGATAACCTTGGAAGTCACCAAATTGGAGGGTTTTCAGAAAACTTTAGTACCTCGGACTTTTTATGCAGGTATTGTCTATTTCAAAGAGCATCGCTAAAAAATAAAATTTTTGAAAAGTGTGAAATGAGAACGCCTGAGAATTACAACGATTCCGTTAAAAATGTAATTGATAATGATAATTATATCAATAATGGTATTAAAACTAACTCGGTTTTGAACGATTTGAATCATTTTCATGTTTGCAATCCTGGTCTTCCACCTTGCATTGCTCACGATCTTTTTGAAGGTTTTATTCCATTCGATTTAATAAAAGTTTTGATTGAATTTTCTGAAAAAAAACTCTTCTCTTTCAACCAACTGAATATTTTTTTAGCATCGATTCAAACTGAATTTAAACTGGCACTTTCATTTCCCAAAATTACCAAACATATGAAAAAAGTTCCTGGAAAAGCCTTTGAAGTTTGGAACATATTAATGCTCTTACCTATTTTTTTTAAAGACCTAGATATTTCTTTTGATGATTCAACGTGGCAATTTTTTTGTACTATGGTAGAAATGTGCCGGCTAATCTGTGCATCTGAAATGTCACTCCAGCAAACATATTTGCTTGAGAATTACATTCAACTTTACTTTGAGCTGAGAATTTTTTGCTTTCCAAACTTTAATCTCAGACCCAAACATCACTATGTTACTCACTATCCAAACCTTTTAAGGCAATTAGGACCATTACGTGGTTTGTGGACTATGGGCTTTGAGCAGAAACATCAATTTTTTAAGCAGTTTGCTAGGAAAGTTAAAAACTTTAAAAATATCTCTTTCTCACTTTCAAAAATGCATCAAGAATACCAAGCATATATTTCTAACGATCGTTATAACTTGAAAATTACTTCAAACTTTGTTATGAAGTTATCTAGTGATATGTATGATGTAGAAATTCCTTCGGATTTTATATTTGTGGCAAAAAAAATTTCATACCTTAATACTATTTATCAAGAAAATGATGCCGTGTTAGTGAAATTGAATGAAGACGCGGATATTGAGATTTTGATTATACAAGCTATTTTTATTAATGAATCTTATGACCACGCAATTTTATATGGAAGGCTCTTAAATTTCTGGTATAACCAATATACTGCCTTATATGAAAACTATAAAACAAACAATCGGTACCATTCAAGTTGTACTACCTTAAATGACATACTTTTAAAAAAACCAGTTTTTTTATTCAACCAAAATAACCGATATTTTTATTCACCGTTCACTTCAATTTGCCAAAATAACTAAAAAAAAGCAGGAGTTTGCAGTGGCTAAAGAAAGTATTAGCAATCATAGTTCAAAGAGCAATTATTTTACCTTTATTATACCTACATTTTACATTTTTTTTCTTATTCTCTTCTTAGCATTTTAATGAAGAAAACAAAAACAAACCCCGAAGGCGTAGTTTTGTTCAATTGTTAAGATAAAAATACATTTTTGATAGAAGCATGAAATCTAAAATAAATAAAATTGCCAATACTTTTTTTTATCCACTGTATTTTTATTTTTTATTTATTCTTGCACTTAAAACAAAATCGCAATTTAAAACATTAATAATAGCATAAATATTTCTTTTCAAGAATCATTTTAAGATGTCAAGTGACACCTTTTTTGAAGTCTGGAATAGCGACCGGACAATTAAGAAGGCGTTTGTTTGCAACCCACAGATAAAGGTTGTGGTGGCGGAAGGTAAATATTTTTAAATTTTCTAAATTTGCTCAATTTCATTACATTAAACCTCAAGCTGGGATTTCTGGCACTTTTCATGTATGAATAGGGAGTTTATTGTGCACAATTTAACAGTTTTGAATGTATGTATATAAACTGAAAAAGTGAAAATAACATATCGTCGGCTTAGAGCGAAAAACAACTAACTTCACTTTTTACTTTCCTTAGATTTCTTTTTGCATTTTAAGTTAATTTTGAAAATCATTTTTATGTGAAGTTAGCAAGTTTACACTCTAAGCCGACGATATTTTAACCCTAGAAAGATAATCTACATCTGCGAGACGTATGGTGTTAAGTTATACACAATACCTTTTCTATAATAAATTGCTGGATATTTGCTCAATTAAACTAAATTGTTAATTTATTTCCTTAAAAAATCTGAATAATGAGTTCAAGTGCGTAGATATGATATGATATGATATGATATGATATGATATGATATGATATGATATGATATGATATGATATGATATGATATGATATGATATGATATGATATGATATGATATGATATGATATATGATATGATATGATATGATATGATATGATATGATATGATATGATATGAAAAAATACATTGATATCTTTAAAAAACGAATTGAGAATCATACGTCTCTGAGGCGTGTAAATATGATTATCTTTCTAGGGTTAAAATCAATTTTCGAAATCTTAAACTTTAAATTTGATCACAATTTTGGTGTTTTCGCAAATAGGTAACGAATACGGCATCGTTGGGAACAAAATCGTTCTCGAAAACAGCGGCTCTGAAATATGTGAGGACGAAATATTAGTTCACGTCGCTGCCAAGAACTCCATATTGATGTTGCTCAACGACTGTTCCCAATGGACACCAAATAGTTGGATGCCATCCCCTTCGTTCATTGATGCGGCGGCTGAAATGCTTCGTGATGAAATGGTGCCCCAGGGTTCGAGACTAAAGACATCAAATTCAAACTTCATCCTTTTTGACAACCTGGCTGATTCGAGCAGTTTAAGCTCAAGTCCCAGAAGTGCTGTTCACTTTGATGATTCTTCGGTTTCGACTCCAACGACATCCAGATCTCTCAGTTTTGCGGAGTTTAAGTTTTCGTGGGAAAATTTACCAGTTGATGTGTTGGAGAAGCTGGAGAAGAAACAAAGTCTGGGGCATCGCCTCCATGCTTTTGTCAAAGAGCTAGTAAAAGAATTGAGGAGAATATCAACCATAATTCCAGTTAAAGTGTTTCGAGGGGTGGCAACAACTATCATTGCGAAGTATCCGGATTCCTTCGTCCAAAAGGATAAGGAGAACAGAGTTGTTTCGGATTCCTTGGAACTTCTGGTCACTATGATGAGGAACCACAACAACTACCTCAATTCTGGAAGCAGCAGAACTAATGAGTTGAGAGTTCCCATTAGGAAGAGAAAGGCAGTCAACGCGTTAAGAAACTCTGTAAAAAATTGGAGCCCAGCCATCGAAAACATTGAGGATACGACTCTGGAGGCGAAGCAATCTTTCCTAAAAGGACAATATTCTCAAAATCCTGATATGACCGAGGATCGTGAGAAAATCCTTCTCTACATGGAAGATTGCTTTCCAGTGCAAAGGTCATATTTCAACAACCAGGAGTCGTATCCTTCGATTGAAATGATCAAGGCTAACTGGCCCTATATTTTTACGAGAGAATGCATTTACAAGCATTTTTCTCAGTTGACTGAGACAAATTTTCAAAAACTCCTACGAGCTGACTTCACCACCGAAAAAGCATCTCTGGCCAAATTTTTTTCGAAGAAAAATGAAGCAGCTTTAGAAGGCCATCAAGAAATGGAGATTCTAAATTGTATTAGCCACCATTTTAAAGAAAATCTAGATTTTCTTATACAATCGTTTCCGGTAAGCAACCAGTATACAAAACCCTAATTTTTTTACTAATTCTCAAATTTTCTCTTACAGATTGGAACAGTGTTAGAAGATTTAAAATCTCCAGTATCTGCGCCATGGATTGCTATAGTTGGTATGCATATTTTAATTAATTCTTATTTGAAATATATCCTACTGAGTAGTGTTGGGAACAATCGAATAAAACTATCAAATTATAGATAGTAGTATTCATTTATTCGATAGTTTTGAATCATTCATTCATTCATTCATTCATTTGTAAGAAATTATTTTGAGTTACTACAGTATTGTATTACTAGTACCAAGTTATAAGTTCTTAAAAAAAAGTTTAAACTCTTTTTTAACAAGTAAAAATAGTTTTCCATTTTCTATTAGAAAGTTATCAGCCTTTTATCTTCATTTTTTCTTTTTGTTATTATTCATTATTGTTGCTAACAATTTTATTATTTTATACTCTCCTTCCCAGACATTTCGTATGTGACAAAAACTGCCTATATTTTCATAGAGCATAAAATAGTTTGGTCTTCCGACACGCCAAACATTTTTGATGTCCTGGCCCAAGCCATTGGGTATTTCTATGCTTTTAATATAGAATACCCAAAGGAAGTGTCGCAAACATTAGATTTTTTAGTTCGGTTTATCTTAAACTACTATCCCGAAAAGCCTCGTGGACCAAAAAAGAATGCGACGAATTTGACAAAAATCAACACCCTTATCCGAAAGCTAAACCACAACTAAAGGGTAAGTCGCATCTTAGTTATTCTTATTAAGATTTTTTAACTAAATACCCTTAGGTATAGCCATCCTAATGTAAATTTTATTTTGATTTTCATTGACATTAACCATTGCATTTCTTTTTTCTTTTATTTACAGATGTGGAGCCATCATATAAATTTTTTTTGATTACATTATTATTAAGTTATTTATTATTAGATATTAAGGAAATATTGAAAAAAAACAAAAAAATAAAAAAAATATATTACTTAAATATACATATTTAATCTTTCTTTTTTTATGATAGTTGTGAAGAATTAAATTTAATTTTGTGGGATGATTGTTTCTAAAAATGAAGTTTAATTTTCCAGGATTTCTAATGGTATGTATTCAAATTCATCGGAGAAAAGTTATTCAATTGTTTTAACTTGTTCTTTTTTCTTTTCAATATAAGGATTATGCCAAACGGTTATCAAGAAGTTTGCTTATATGACAACAATCTGATTTTGATGAGAACTCAACCCGTATAAAATGGTAAGAACTCAACATATATTTTGAAAGATACTAGCAATTACTAGAATGTGTTCCCAAAAGGCTTATATTTAATTAACTGTAGCAGTAGCTATAGATTTTTCACTACAAATTCTATTTTCAAATACAAAGACTCAAAAACAATGAAAACCTGAATATTCCATCTAAATAAGCTTGCTTTTTACAGAAAAGGTATTGGAAATTCAGAAAAATAAAACAAATTTATAGCCATGTTTAGTATTCAAAATAATCATTTAAATATGTAAAGAAAATTGTGAATTTCCAACAAAATTATTTGGATTTTTTACAAAATATTATTTAAAAAATAGCATTTTAGTTCAGTATTACTATATTAAATGCAGTTTTTTTCAATAAATTTTGTTTAATATCCAAATAACTAATAGGAAATTCAATTTTTTTTTCACATGTGTTAAACGTTTATGTTGAATACTAAATGTGGCTTTGAATAAATTTGTTTAATTTTCCTGAATTTTCAATTTTTTTTGCTGAAAAAACATCTTATTTATGTTGAATATTCAGGTTTTTTATTTTAATTTTAGGCCATTTGTGTTGAAAAATAGGGTTAATGTGTTAAAAAATCAACTAGGGATGATTAAATATAAGCAAACTTTTGGGAATCAATTTTAGAATATGCTTATCTTTCAACAATTATGTTGAATTCTAATCATTTTAAGGTAAATTTCTCATTTAATTATGATTGATATTAAACTTTTATGTTAAATATTCAAGAGATAATGTTGAATTTTTATTAATTAAAAATTTGTTTTCAGCAAACTTCAATTAAAATTCAACATGTATGCTGAAAAACCAACTGCATTTGGTGCGCAATAATGTTGAAAATTAAGTTAAGTTGTTGAAAAGTCAGATTTTTTTGTTGAAATGTCAGCAAAATGAGTTGAATATTAAAAAATAAAAGCCTAATTTTCTACAGATATTGTTTATTTTTAAACATATTTGTTGGAAAAGGTACGACATTTTCTTATTTTTGAAGAAAATTGGACATTATTTGTTGATTTTTCAACTAAATCCGGAGTAAATTTTATATAAATGTGTTTACTATTCAGCAGTTATTGCTTAAAAAAACCTACGACCTGGGATTTACGATCTACGATATACGACCTAAGAAAATGCTTACTATTTAGTGTGTTGAAAATTAAACATTGCTTTTTCCAACCAAATGTTGAATAAAAAACATCGAAAATTCGTGTTGAAAATTACTACAATTATTGTAACGGACCAGTTGCATACAATAATTGTAGTAATTTTCAACAAAAATTTCTTAGAGTGTATAAGTAGGTATAAACATTATAATACAAGTTTACCGTTCGTTAAAAAAAATCTATTTCTAGAATTGTAACCCATTTTAAGTAGCGCTATGCTTCCCTTCTCTGTGCCTAGCAATAAACCACCACTTGAATAGCTTCTTAAGGGTATATCTCTGTTATGAAATCGATATCTTCCATTCAAAAATTTTAAAGGCATCGCAAAAAACCTCTTATTTATGTATTTTAAGGAATAAAAGATTTGGAACGGAGTTTTAAACTCAAAACGCTTCTTAAATCGGTTTATTACTACACAATACCCAAATAAATACCTGAAAAGAGGTGTTTTGAAACTTTAATTAAAATTTTTGAAAATGTCGCTTAATATATTCTTACGGGAAAGTTTCGAAGTTATAAGAAGATTTTTTTGTTCATTTTCGGGGAACGCAAAACCGCTAAGGGAATCATAGAATAAGCAGAAAATTTCAACGGAAGGTTACCTGCAACACAAAACATAAATTTATTAGAAATAAATAGCTAGAAGCGAGTTACAACTTAGTTGCAATCAGGAGGAAGATGCGCTTTTAGTGCAATAAAAATCTCTCAACTCTTATGATCAAGTATTCTTCGGTACTCATAAAACAGCCCATGACGTCACGGTGTCGCCAAGCGCACCATATCAGACCTCGGCTGGGAGATCTACAAATCCAGTCAAAGAAAATTCAAAGCTGAAACACAGCGAGCGAAACGCAGCTCGTGGAGAGCCTTCTGCGATGAAATAGAAGGCACCAATGAATCAACTAGACTAAGGAAAATTTTCTGCAAAGAGCCATGTACCTTAGGTTCCTTAAAAGACCCAAGTGGTCGCTGGACAGAATCATGCAGTGCAACTCTAAAACTCTTAGTTAATGCTCACTTCCCGGGTGTAGCTCTAACCCAAGCTATAACCGGGAAACTGAGATATTTACAGAGCACAGAACCCCGTCGGACATTGTAACGGAAGACAAGATTAAATGGGCAATAAACTCTTTCTCCCCTTACAAATCCCCGGGGCTAGATGGCATCTTTCCAATGATGTTACAAAAAAGTGAAAACCTCATTACTTCACACCTGAAAAACATATTCTCAAGTAGCCTCAGATGGGGATATGTACCTCAAGCATGGCGTGAAGTCATCAAGGTTGTATTTATCCCGAAGGCTGGTAAACCCAGCCACACGGAAGCTAAAGACTAGGTATAGACCAATCAGTCTCACGTCGTTTACTCTTAAAACTTTCGAGAGATTGTTGGACATCTACATATATTTGCAGCTCACTGAACCCAGAGGTGATTTCTCCAATGCAGCATGCCTATACGAAAGGCAAAAGCGTAGAAACTGCACTTCACTGTGTTGTTAATAAAATTGAAAAAACTCTCAAAGACAAGAAATACACTCTTGCTGCCTTTCTAGATATTGAAGGAGCATTCAATAATGTGGTGCAGTTGAGAGAGCCCTTGTAGAGCTGAATATAGAAAACTCAATTATAAATTGGACTATGTGCATGTTAAAAAACAGGCATATACATAAATACAGAACTTGGAGATTCACGTTTAAAAGTATCCACATCCAGAGGAACACCCCAGGGAGGGGTGCTTTCTCCGCTTCTTTGGATACTAGTTATGAACGAAATTCTTGTGAAATTAAAATATAGTGGAGTCAAAGTAATAGCTTATGCAGATGACCTAGTACTACTTGCGACAGGTAAATTCCCATCCACTATTAGTGAACAAATAGAATATGACCTGTCAAAGGTCAACATATGGGCAAAGAATTGTGGGGTAATGGTCAATCCATTGAAAACTGAATTGGTTCTCTTCACTAACAGAAGAAAAATACCCATGTTTAGATTACCATCAATTGCAGGGACTCCACTCAAAATCTCGGATCAGGCCAAATACTTGGGTGTGATCCTTGATAAGAAACTGAACTGGAGTCTCAACACTAAAGAGAGAGCAAAGAAAGCTATGGTTGCGTTCTATTCCTGCAACAGGATCTTTGGTAAATCCTGGGGACCCAATCCAAAAATTATCAGGTGGATGTACACGGCAATAGTTAGACTGATACTTACCTACGGTAATTTAGTTTGGTGGAACGCGACTGAAAAAGCAACAAACCTGAAAACCTTGACAAAAGTTCAAAGATTAGCATGCGTAGGTATTACGGGGGCGTTGAAAACCACTCCCACAGCGGGACTGGAAGCGATACTCAACTTGAGACCCCTAGCTAGTTCTATTCGTGCAAGAATCTGCAGCATACAGTGCCCTGCGCCTAAGCCAGACTAAATGCTGGAAGCAAAGCACATCGGGCCATACTCAGATTCTGCAGAGATATGTGGGAAATAATGTTTGCACAGACTACACAACACCCCATTTAAACTTCAACAGACCCTTCACTACCTCTTTTCCTAATAGAGAGGAGTGGGAAAACAACCAACCTTTCAGTAATGCATCTACGATAACTGTCTTCACTGATGGTTCGAAGATGGACACTGGAGTTGGTGCAGGAATTTTCTCGGAAACTCTGGGACTAGCTAGCTCCTTCAGACTTCCGGACTTTTGCAGTGTCTTCCAAGCCGAGGTCTTGGCAGTGACAGAAGCAGCTACGCAAATATCAATGATGGCGATACCACGAGCTGATATCACCCTCTCTATTGATAGCCAAGCAGCAATAAAAGCAATTTCTGCCACCGAGATACATTCGAAGCTTGTGACTTGCTGTCGCAAAGAGCTTAGGGTTCTTGGCATGCAGCATAACATTAGACTCTGCTGGGTTCCCGGTCACAGTGATGTACAGGGAAGCGAGAGAGCTGATGAGCTGGCGAGAACGGGTTCGTCGCTTGATTCAAGTCGAGCCGAACAAAATATCAAAGTACCAACCCTTAGCATCAAACAGAAAATTGGTAATAAAATATTAGAAAAAACCAATGAAAGATGGAATGTGCTTGAAACATGCGCCACAACTAGAAAGTTATGGCCAAATTTCAATAAGCAGAGAACAGACAAAATTATGCAAATGAACAAGAAACATCTCCGTTCCCTTGTCAGCATAATCACCGGACACATCCTACTGAGATACCATAAAAAGAAAATGAGACTCAGTACTGACGACCTTTGCAGAGGGTGCAGTGACGAAGAAGCACATGAGGATACCTTACACTTCCTTTGCCACTGCCCAGCACTCTGTCATTTAAGAAAGAAACATCTAGGAAATCATTTCTATGACGACCTAGAGGAACTTTCTGGAACTTCGGCTAATAGCCTTCTAAATTTCATCAACGCCTCTAAATGGCTTGATTGCTTACAGAACACATAGCTTTTTACATTAAGTGGAATACAATTCCCTAGGGTATCACAACGGATCTACATAGATCTAAGTGTGACGGTAACGAGATCAACTGTCAGCCCTTCTACCTAACCTAACCTAATGACGTCACGGTTCAGTTACGACAAAAATTAAGTGAAAAGCTTATTTTGCCTTTCGGGCCTATCTACCGGCCGCCTAGATCGTGTGATATCACACCTTTGAAGTTAAAAGTCTTTTCTGATAAGCCAGATACGATTTAAAACTTGGAAGCTATTGCAACGGATTGGGTACGACATGTCGACTTTTAAAATATCGACTCCATAAGATCGACTTTTAAAATCTCGACAGAAAAAATCTCGACTGGTTAACAGACCGACAGATCAAAATATAGACACAAATTTGACCGACTTTTTAAAATATGGATTTTTCAAAATGTCGATTCTCAAAATGTCGACAGTAATCGAGATTTTATGAATCGAGATTTCAACAGTCGACATTTTAAAAGTCGACATTTTGAAAGTCGACATTTTGATCAGATCATAGTTTAGGGAATGATGTTTACAAGCGCGCGCTTGTAAACATTATTCCCTAAACTATGATCTGATCATTACTATCTAATATCGCATTGTCATAGTTCAATAAATCGCATTTTTTCATCCCAAAAATGAGGCAGTTAAAAGTTCGAAATATTAGGTTAAGTGTAGGTAGGCAACAAAAATGCGTTCTATTGAACTTTCTTGAAGCTAAACAAAAGGTATTACAAAATTAATAACTACCTAAATAAGTTAATTATTATAAGAATCAAATAAGAACTTGTGTCTTAAACATAGTTTTAAATTTTCCAGAGCATCAAATAACTGTTAGGTTCCAGTTAAAAAAATAGACAAGAATTTATGATTCTTGAGTTTATAGTTATTCCGTGCAAACATTTAAAGCAGAGCGTTGTTCCTGGATTACTTTCAAATGATCGACAGACAAAATATCGACAAGTCAAAATGTCGACTGGTTAAAATGTCGATTTATATTTTATATCGACTTTTCTGTAGGGAAAAATTCCGACAAGTCGATATTTTTCTCGACTTCTATCAGAGCAGTCGACTTTTTGTCAAATTGACATTTCAAACTGTCGACATTTTCATAAGTCGGTAAAAACAAAGTCGGTATTTTAACTTTCAAAGAAATCGATAAAAGTCGACATTTTAACCAGTCGACATTTTTTTTGTCGGTCATTCGTACGTAACCCATTGCAACTCGCTTGCTTGGATAAATACCGGTAACAATGCTGGAAAGAATGCTCCAAAGTCAAACCTTCTCAATGGATCATATACGACCGGCGGCGCGGATGGATGAAGGGCGTACGCTGGATCTCGATTAGAGGGGAGGGGGGTCAAACTCCTTCAAAAAATTGTTTTGGTACAGAAAACTTGCTTTCGAAAAAGATAAATTGCCTAATGTATTAAAATATATTCAGATTGGGGGGGGGGGCAAGGGTCTCTAGATATGGCCAGACGCCTGAGCTTGCTATAGAGAGTCTAAATGGTTGAGGCTGGTCCCATCGGAATAAAAGTTATGTAAGTGAGTATCAAAGGGTGACGTGAAATAAGGCCCAAAGAAAGAAGACTTTCGATGTTGACCTTATTTCACTTTGAGCTTGAAAATAAGCCCAAATAAGAGAAACTACCATTTCTAAAGCAAAATAAGGCCAACTATTATTTTCAAATTCAACCAATTTTTTTTTGCACAAGTTCAGCACTGAATTCTGCTGCTGTAAAGCAGAAAAAAAAATCAAAATCACAAAAAATACAGCTCACGTTTAGTTAGATTATTAACTCATCCTCATCTTCAAGCCTTGAAACCGCGATTGGGGCATAAGGCGCCAACAAATTGTTTCCATCCTTCATGGTCTGCAGCTAGATATTTTAACTGTGGCCACGTCTTTCTCTGGGAGTCTGCTCCCGCTAGAACTGTTGATTTCTATGTTGTTCTTGGTCTTCCAACCCGCCGTGCACCTTGAGGATTCCATTCAGAGGACTGCTTTGCAATTTCATAGTTTGGTTTCCTCAGTGTGTGACCAATCCATTGCCATTTACGCTTTCTTATGTCAATGTCCAGCCCCTCTTGAGTTGTCCTACGCCACAATTCTTAATTTTATATAATTTGTGATGGCCAGCGACTTTTTAGAATATGGCGTAGATAGCAAATCACAAAAGCCTGCAATTTCCTCGAGATGGTAGTCGTCTATGATGCAAATACACCTTTCCAGGTTTCGCAAGCATATAACAGCACGGACTTTGGATTCGAATAATCTCAACTTAGTGAACGTCCAGATCAGTACCACCATTTGCTGAAAAAATACTTCCAAGGTAGTTCTACCTCCTTAACTGGCTTCTCCTGTATAAAAATACTCTGATAAGTGGAGCGGCCTGTGAGCATTTCTTGTCTTTTTACGTTTTATTTTTAGACCACTCAACTCTCCTTTCACTTTCAGTGCTTGACAAATCCCGTTCAGCTCGCTGATGTTATTTGCCAAGAGACATATATCATCGGCATAAACTAAGTGGCTAAGCCTTTCAAACTGTCTCCATTGAAGGCCTTGTCTGTTCCAATGCTGGCAGTCAAAACATCGTCTATTGCCAGAATTGGAGGGAAATGGAACACCCCCCTGTCTCACACCCTGCCGCATTTTAAAAGAGTCGGATAGCTGCCCAATGTGTAAAACAAATCATTTTGCGTTGTTAAAGGACTCTCTTATAATAGCAAACATTTTTGGGTGAATTCCCCTACCAAGAAGTGATCTCCAAATACATTCGTGGCTAACTCGGTCAAAAGACCTCTAAAAATCCTGGAACATAAGGTAAAGCGATGATTTAAACTCCCCAGATTGCTCAAGAACGACACGCAGAGTGTTGATATGGTTGACATTGACATATGACCACCCACTGCGGAAACTAGCTTAATGTCTTTTGAGTTTAGACTCGATTCTAACCTTTATCCGCTTGAGAGTGATGGTTGCCATTCGTTTTGTACAAACGAACAAAACTGTAATACCTCGCCAATGTTTGCAATTTTTAAGGTCACCTTTCCTCGGAAACTTAACTATTACACGATACTTCCAGTCGCTGGGATAGATTTCGTTTCTCACACAGCTTGCATAAACGTGTGTAGAATATACTAGCCGTTCTAATGGGGTCAGCTTTCAGAAATTCAGCTGGTGTTCCGTCAAGTCCAGCTGCTTTGTGTTTTTTGAGAAGAGTTATCGAAGAATGGATTTCCAGTACTGTAGGGGGTTCGATGTCAATACCCCTATAAGTTCAACGCATCCCAGTTAGATGGGGCACTTCAGCACTTTGCTCAACGGAAACCTTATAAGGCATACAAGTCACAAGTGATCCTTCTACCTGCCTAGCTGATCTTCCATTGATACCAAAAGTGTGCCATCCACATCCACTACAACTTCTTTGGATATTTGGTTGAATTCCCTCAGATCTCCTCTTCTTGCAGCATTTTCCGCATTTTCTGCCAGACCGTCTAACATCACCCTCCTGTCACGTCTCATACAGTGATAGAACATCTTATTTATGTGCTTTTTTTTTTTTTTTTTTTTTTTATACTTCAGATTCTTAGATGTAGTGAGCTTAGAGCAAGCTACCACCTACAATCAGAGGCTCATCATAAGTGCATGTGTTAGTGGTTAGTAAAAAAGGCAATCTAACACATGCATAATAATATACTAATTAATACACAAAATTAAACAAAGAATCTATATACATACATAATTAAACAATATACAAGATATTTAAGTCATAGTTACAAGAAGTTAAAACAATCACGACCGTGGAGCACTGGTTCGAAATACATTCTTTAATCCCATCTTACTTATGTTAAAATCAACAGACGAGCCGTTTAAATTAAAAATCTTGCACATGCGGTTAAGAGGCTCATTTATACCGTAGTTAGTTCTATGGAAATTAACGTGTAAAAGTTCAAATCTTCGCAGATGGTGCGATCCTCCGTGATAATTTATGCCAATACAGGATAACAAATCAGGAGCATCAATTTGACCATTTATAAGTTGGTGAAGAAATATTAGATCATTATTAACCCGCCTTTGATATAAGGTTTGAACCTGCAGTAGCTGGATCCTGTGTTCATATGGTGGAAGGTTGAATGGATCAGCCCAAGGAAGACCTTTCAGAGCAAAGCGTATGAATTTATGTTGTATTGATTCAATACGACTTTTATGAATTTCATAAAAGGGAGACCATACTTGAGAAGCGTATTCTAGATGAGGTCGTACATAACAATTGTACAAAGAAAGAGTAACGTACGGATCGTCAAATTCCTTTGCCCAACGTTTTATAAACCCAAGCATAGAGCTTGCTTTATTAACAATGAAGTTAATATGTTCAGTGAATTCTAAATTGGAACTAAAGTTAACACCTAAGTCCTTGAAACTAAAGACTCGACAGAGTTTGTGTTGTGAAATAGAATAATCAAAAGCATTTGCAAGTCGCTTTCTTGAGAAAGTAATTGTTTGACATTTGGCAGGGTTAAGCGAAAGACCGTTTTTATTACACCAAGTAGCGAAACTGTCAATATCGGCTTGCAAAAGAAAGTGGTCTTGGTTAGCCTTTATCATCTTAAAAATTTTCATATCATCAGCAAATATAAGAATATCACTTGAACGTATACAAGAAACAACATCATTTATAGCAAGAATAAATAGATATGGGCCTAGATGACTTCCCTGGGGCACACCGGAGTGAGCCTTGAATGAGTTTGAAAGGCAGTTTCTAAATTTTACCTGGTAGAATCTATTTTCAAGGTATGATTTTATCCAGGAGATAAAAAATGTTGGAAATCCTAAAGATTTTAGCTTGAAGATAATAATTTTGTGACTAAGTTGGTCGAACGCTTTTGAGAAATCAGTATATATACAATCCATTTCATTTCCATTTTCTAACGCGTTAGAACATTTATGTAAGAATGTAAGGAGGTTTGTTACTGTTGTGCTACGCGATACTTGCCTTGTAATTCAGCCTTTTGTTGTCTTGGGATAATGGGATATCAAGTCACGGTGCTTCTGGTGCCAGATATTTGATTTTATTTCCTCCACTCATTAACAATAAAATAATAAGTCCATTTCAATATTTTTCTTTTTCAATAACAAAATCCAACCAAATTTTGAATTTGACCTTATTTCGTTTGGTGTTTTTTCAACTCATCCATTTTTCAAAACAGACTGATTTATTTTATATGAGAACAGTGCTGAGCAGAGGCAGTACAACCTTACCATAGGTCAGTCTGTTGATATATTGGGACATTTACTTCATTTTACCAAGAATGTTAAAGTGATGTTCTTCCATTAACAACTAAATAGAAAATTTCGTATTTTGAATGTATTTATTTTTTGTAGCTGAATTCATATAACTGAAGAACTCTCATCGCTGAAGGAATACAATTAAAAACCATTATTAATTTAAGCCTTTTAAATTCATAATTTTCCCATAAGCCTATGAAAATTTTAGTGTACCAAACGCCCACAATATATTACCTGTTTACAACTTACACAAAATACATATATTAAATTTTCTCAAAAAACTTCGTTTACCTACCTAACTTTGTATGGACTAATTTCACTTTTTATTCCTTAACTCTTTTAGAGCTCTTTGAGTTTCTTAATTCGATTTGTATGCTCTTTTTTTTTTTGTGTGGCACACGACAAATCCACTCGAGTGAATAAACAAAAATAAAAACTCGTTTGACATGCCAATGTAGCACAACACCACCAACCGACAACGTGGAGCGCAGCATAGACGTAGATAGACTTTAAAGTATGACTCATTGAAATTATTATTGTTTGGTCGCATTCCATGACTTTAATAATAAAATTCCAATTTCAAGTTCAAAGCATTTCAACTTTATGACATCAAGATTTTTTGATTTTTTTTTTTAATCCGAGAGATTCGAACAACTTCAAATCCCAGTTGAGGAGTTGAATTGTTATTTTTAGTGTTTAGGTGTTTTGGGTTTTGTGATTTTTACATCACAACATCATGGAATGCTATTTTATTAGTATTTTATGGAGGATGATTTTTTTTTTTAATTTTTGATAAAAGCAAATATTGAAAATTAATTTCGATTTTAATCTTCAGCAAAAGATTTCCATATCTACTGTTAGTTCTTTGCGTATATTCATAAATTGTTTTCATAATAAAAAGAAACACTTTTTTCAAATTAGATATTAAACAAATTTTTCTTTCAAAATTTTGGAGTTTATTCCCCCCAAAAAAAAAGAGACTGGGTGTGACCCACACTAGTAACTTCCTATTGATGCGTCGGGATCTTGTAACGAAGCGTTCCATGCTACTCCACTTCTTTGACTTTCGATTTATCTTAATGGCTATGAAAATTGTACTTCACTGAATCAATTCACACACACTATGGACTCGTGACGTCACAGCAAAATCGACATTATCATTTTTCGTTCATCACTTTTACAGTTTACATTCAGTCTTTAGTGAAAATGTAACATGAGGATCTGCTTGGATGAACGAAAAACCCCTTCGGTCATACGATAAGTCAGACGACAATTATAGTAAATTTGGTTTAATTAATCATAATACTTCCGGTCATAGACAATACGTGGCGATCTGGTCATATAGCTTTATTATTTTCTCGAAGCTTCCCCCCATTAGTGGTAAAGAGTTTCGTTGAAAGTTTATGTAGGTGGGATTGCCCAGCTATTTTTTTTACTAAGGCTTCCCCCCAGCAGTGATAAGGGGTCTTAGTTCGAAGTAAAACGTCCTAAGTGCCACCAGGGCCATAGTACCTGCTGATGTACCAGAGCGTTTTAGCCTGTTGTTTTGAGTGCCACCAGTGGCGTTGTACCTGTTGATGTACCAGAGCGTTTCAGCATGGTTTTTGAGTGTCACCAGGGGCGTAGTACCTGCTAATGTACCAGAGCAGCCTGCCGTTTTTTTTGTTTAAGATGTTAAAAGCATAATACCCAAACCTTACGTCAGAATAACAGGACCAGTTTTAAAGGCCCCACCATAAGAAGCTAAATTACCCGAGACCAAACACCAGGACGAAGACTGAATCATCAAAAGCCAGTGTAACCGATACAAGACGGCAAGACCAGAATCCAGAAACGCAAGTGAATCATTCCAGTACTAGAAATAACCGAAGCACCAGCAAACCATATAGCAACAACGATTTTTGTAATAAAGTTTTAAGGCCTTTTTCCTCTGAAGTTTTGTGTTTTCTTCAGGACGACCAGGCAAGACCGGCGAGCATAACCTCGGCTGGAAAGCAAAAAGCACATTACAATCTAGAGACCAAATGTTAATTTTTTTATCATTAAATCGCCAATTCTCGATCTTCGAAAACTCTTTCAGATCTTTAGTATGCAATCAATAAGTGAAGACCAAAAATTGGTTTGTTTTCGAGATATTAGAGACAAAAACATTGTTGAATAATTTTCTTGAGCCTTTTTCTTAAAAACTTCTTATTACTTTTTTTACAAATCTTATCAATTTTGAACTAGTGTGCAGAATAAAAATATCCAAATGTCCATATCATTGTTTGTTCTCAAGATATTTGACACAAAAAAAAAAAATGTTTAACAATTTTTGGTAGTTTCTTTTTTTTCACTTTAAAAAATTCTTAATTGAATTCCTTTACAAAACATCATCATCATCATCATCGTGTCCTGTAACCCCGGCTGGGGCATAGGGCGTCAACAAAACGTCTCCATCCTTCACGGTCTGCTGCAAGGTACTTTAGCTGTGGCCACGTCTTTCTCTGGGATTCTGCTTCCGCTAAGACAGTTGATTTCCATGTTGTTCTTGGTCTTCCAACCCGCCGTGCACCCTGAGGATTCCATTCAAAGGACTGCTTTGCAATTTCATTGTTTGGTTTCCTCAGTGTGTGACCAATCCAACGCCATTTACGCTTTCTTATGTCGACGTCCAGCCGCTCTTGACTTGTCCTGCGCCACAATTCCTCATTTGATATTATTTGTGGCCACCGAATCTTTAGGATATGGCGAAGACAGCGATTCACAAAAGCCTGCAATTTCTTCGAAATGATAGACGTGACTTTCCAGGTTTCACAAGCATATAACAGCACGGATTTGACATTGGATTCGAAGAATCTCAACTTAGTGCGTAAGGAGATTTGACTTGATTTCCAGATTGGGGACAGAGTACCGAAGGCAGCACGAGCTTTATTTATTCTACTTTTAACGTCCAGATCCGTACCACCGTTTGCAGAGACAATACTGCCAAGGTAGTTGAACTGTTCCACTACTTCAACTGGCGTCTCCTGTAGAATAATACGCTGCTGTGTGGAGCGGCCTGTGAGCATTATTTTTGTCTTTTTGCTGTTTATTCTTAGACCACTCGACTCTCCCTTCACTTGCAGTGTTTGGCACATCCCGTTCAGCCCACTGATGTTATTTGCCAGTAGACATATGTCATCGGCATAGTCTAAATGACTGAGCCTTTCGAACGGTCTCCATTAAAAAAAAAAACATATCATTTATCAATATTTTAATCTGGTATATGGGAGCCCGAAGCCAATATGATTATTTGTTTCTACACTCAGAGAAAAAAATAGTAATCCCAACAATTTTATAATTTGTCTCAAGAAAATATGTAGGTTAAAATCTGCCCAATAACTATTCATTTTAATTTAACAGAGTAAAGTGTTATTTGAGTCTTGAAAACTTTTATTTTAAAACCAAAAATAAAGTTCTCAAAATGCAACAACTTTTTTATTTAAAACAAGAATATTATTATCAATACACGAAGAATAAACATTGTTGTCCCAAAAACTTATGCTATTGTTATTGCTATTGTTATTGTTACCTTTAAAAACGTAAATTCTTGTTATAAGAACCATTTCTTTAGGTATAGTGAAGAACTTTTATTCTTGTCCCAAGGACCCATACAACTACCTTAAAACCTCAAAATTTTAAATACTTACCTAAAACCAAAACCATTTAACCTAAAAATAGTTCGTAAACAAGAAGAAATCAAATCCAATTTAACATTATGCTATCATAAGGCAGTTGCTGTAATTGGTCTTGCAGGAATAATTAAAGTTCAACACAAATTTACGATATAATAATGTAAAAGATATTACTCATTTATTATTACCCAGCGGGAAATATCGTCATCAATGAAGTTTATTGCTGAAATAATCAATGAATTCACTTGCCAAATCATAAGAGAAACGACATGCAATGATTTAGTAGGTGAAGAGTAATGCAAAGTTTCCTCAGTTCGTAGCTTTGATTCCACTTTCTGCTTTGTGTTTATGAAACGACCCTTTATTTCGGTGAATTTAAAAGGGAAAAGTATGTGATGAAAAATTTGTGGAAAAGTAATGTACAAGATCATCAGTTCATTGTTTGAATCCACTCATCTGCTTTGTAAAGAGAACAAAAACAAAAAAAAAACAAATATGAGTGAAACTCATGGTGAATTGTAATCGATGATTCCAACGATGAATAGTAATGCACAAAGTAGTTTATAATTTTTTGGCAACTATAAATTCTCATTTTGTTGGATACAGTTCACAGTGGCTTTCTGTAAAAAGGTCCATGTAAGACGAACTGAAGTCAATAGAAATTGCGTTTGTCGAAACGTCAAACATTTTTGATTTGAAATGGAAACAACTTTTTGGTTTGTTTTCATTTTAAAATAAAGGGTGCATTACCGATGGGATTTAGTAAACAATACAAATGGGAGGTTTTAATTGGTGAAAAAGAAACTACCACTAACCTGGTGATTTCATAACTGAATTTTCATTAGATTTTTCATCGAAATGATTGAACTGATGAATAAGCTAAATACCCGTTTGTAGTGAATTCACAGATTATCCAATCACAATGTTTTTCATCACCTGGGTCGGTGAATAAACAACTTCCATTGAAGTAGTGAATTCGTTAGTGAATTTTCATCGAGAAAGTGGCATGTGCCTGAGCTGTAAAATTTCAAGTACCAGTACCAGTACCAGTACCAGTACCAGTACCAGTACCAGTACCAGTACCAGTACCAGTACCAGTACCAGTACCAGTACCAGTACCAGTACCAGTACCAGTACCAGTACCAGTACCAGTACCAGTACCAGTACCAGTACCAGTACCAGTACCAGTACCAGTACCAGTACCAGTACCAGTACCAGTACCAGTACCAGTACCAGTACCAGTACCAGTACCAGTACCAGTACCAGTACCAGTACCAGTACCAGTACCAGTACCAGTACCAGTACCAGTACCAGTACCAGTACCAGTACCAGTACCAGTACCAGTACCAGTACCAGTACCAGTACCAGTACCAGTACCAGTACCAGTACCAGTACCAGTACCAGTACCAGTACCAGTACCAGTACCAGTACCAGTACCAGTACCAGTACCAGTACCAGTACCAGTACCAGTACCAGTACCAGTACCAGTACCAGTACCAGTACCAGTACCAGTACCAGTACCAGTACCAGTACCAGTACCAGTACCAGTACCAGTACCAGTACCAGTACCAGTACCAGTACCAGTACCAGTACCAGTACCAGTACCAGTACCAGTACCAGTACCAGTACCAGTACCAGTACCAGTACCAGTACCAGTACCAGTACCAGTACCAGTACCAGTACCAGTACCAGTACCAGTACCAGTACCAGTACCAGTACCAGTACCAGTACCAGTACCAGTACCAGTACCAGTACCAGTACCAGTACCAGTACCAGTACCAGTACCAGTACCAGTACCAGTACCAGTACCAGTACCAGTACCAGTACCAGTACCAGTACCAGTACCAGTACCAGTACCAGTACCAGTACCAGTACCAGTACCAGTACCAGTACCAGTACCAGTACCAGTACCAGTACCAGTACCAGTACCAGTACCAGTACCAGTACCAGTACCAGTACCAGTACCAGTACCAGTACCAGTACCAGTACCAGTACCAGTACCAGTACCAGTACCAGTACCAGTACCAGTACCAGTACCAGTACCAGTACCAGTACCAGTACCAGTGCCAGTACCAGTACCAGTACCAGTACCAGTACCAGTACCGGTACTTGTACTTGTACTTCAGTATTCGGGTACTGGTACTTGAAAAGGGACAAGTACCAGTATTTTTCAAGTAGTTGGGTGCAAGTACCAAGTACCAGGTACTTAAGTACCAAAGTACTTGAGAAGTACTTTCAAGTACCTGAGTAGTAGTTTCAAGTACTCTCAAGTACTTTCAAGTACTTTGGGTTACTGGATCAGTTTGTTGATTGAAACTACTTAATTTAAGTCTATTTTATAATTTTAAAGATAGGAATGTTATTATTATTCGATGAATTCGGGAAAAATAAGAAATATTAGTCTTACTGTCTAAATTAGTATGTATTAATTATTTTTGACTAATTTTTTTTTTAAGAAAAATTGAGCTACCTTTTAACAAAACTAATTTTTGAAAATGTTGGTAGGTGAGTGCATGACGCCTCGGAAAATCGACCAAACCAGGGAAAGAGAAAAGCCTTTCCACAGGCACTAAAGGAGTCAGTGGCGTATTCAAATAATTAAGTGATAGTTTTTTAAAGATGGAATATTTTTTGCCATTCCATTAACACTTCGATCGTTGATGTTGGTGGAATATTAATATTAAATTTTCCTCGACAATGTCAAATTACTTTTTGATGTGACATTTGAAAATGAAGTAGAATCAGAAAAAAATTGTATATATTTCATGTAAATGCAGGGTGAATGCATATCGGATAACCAAATTTGGAAATTTGTTTTTAAATATTTTTTTGTGGGTTCATAAAGTGACGGATACCATGTAATAATTCTAAATTTCGAACCATTTGCTTGATTACACCTATGTAAATATTTGTATATGCTTGTGTTGCCAGGTATGAAGTAAATATATTTCGGTATTTAACTTCCCATTGGAATGTATTGCAACTGCACCGAACCGAATCGAAAATTTTGACATGTGTTCATTTTAGAGAGATATCTGCTCTTGTACTTGCGTTCGTACGTTCCTTCAATTTTGTTTTGTTCACCATAGCTAAAGAACGAATAAAGATATCGACTTCGGATGAGTTTTATTTTGTAGATACTAGTGTTGGCACATGCAGAAAGGACTTTCAAACAAATTCAATAAGCAGTTTTTGACCATAGCAATTTTAAAAAAACCTCTTTGAATTTCATTAGTCTTCTTCTATCTCGAGTACAAAATGATGCTATCCACTTCGGATTAATTTTATTCTACGCATTTTGAAGTATTAAGGAATTGGTAAATATATAAAAACAGATCAATTTACATTTTTTTTTTATAAAAAAAATCGCGGAAAATGTTTGAAAAAAGTTTTTCGGCATCTTGAGAACAAACAATGATAATGGCTTCCGGGTAATTTTATTCCATAAACTAGTTTATAGTTAAGAAACAGTTAAATTTGTAAGAATATTAAATAAACAATTTTTTTAAAGCGAAAAAAACTACAAGAAACTTTATCAAAAGTTGTTGAATCGTTCTTCGCCTCAAATATTTTGAGATGAAAAAATTATATGGGCATTGGTATCACTTTATTCTACACACTTGTTCAAAATTGATAAGATTTGTGTAAAAAGTAACAAACATTTTTTTAAGAAAAAGGCTCATCATCATCGTGTCCTGTATCCCCGGCTGGGGCATAAGGCGTCAACAAAACGTCTCCATCCTTCACGGTCTGCTGCAAGGTACATAAGCTGTGGCCACGTCTTTCTCTGGGATTCTGCTTCCGCTAAGACAGTTGATTTCCATGTTGTTCTTGGTCTTCCAACCCGCCGTGCACCCTGAGGATTCCATTCAAAGGACTGCTTTGCAATTTCATCGTTTGGTTTCCTCAGTGTGTGACCAATCCAACGCCATTTACGCTTTCTTATGTCGACGTCCGGCCGCTCTTGACTGCGCCACAATTCCTCATTTGATATTATTTGTGGCCAGCGAATCTTTAGGATGTGGCGAAGACAGCGATTCACAAAAGCCTGCAATTTCTTCGAAATGGTAGACGTGACTTTCCAGGTTTCACAAGCATATAAGAGCACGGATTTCACATTGGATTCGAAGAATCTCAACTTAGTGCGTAAGGAGATTTGACTGGATTTCCAAATTGGGGACAGAGTACCGAAGGCAGCACGAGCTTTATTTATTCTACTTTTAACGTCCAGATCCGTACCACCGTTTGCAGAAACAATACTGCCAAGGTAGTTAAATTGTTCCACTACTTCAACTGGCGTCTCCTGTAAAATAATACGCTGCTGTGTGGAGCGGCCTGTGAGCATTATTTTTGTCTTTTTGCTGTTAATTCTTAGACCACTCGACTCTCCCTTCACTTGCAGTGCTTGGCACATCCCGTTCAGCCCACTGATGTTATTTGCCAGTAGACATATGTCATCGGCATAGTCTAAATGACTGAGCCTTTCGAACGGTCTCCATTGAATGCCCTGTCGCTCAGCTGTACCAACACTGGCCGTCAATACGTCGTCCATCGCCAGCAGGAAGAGAATTGGCGATAGAACATCCCCTTGTCTCACACCCTGTTGCACTACGAAGGAGTCGGATAGCTGCCCATTGTGCAAAACAAAACACCTCGCGTTGTTGTAGGACTCTTTAATAATGGCAACAATTTTTGGTGGAATTCCTCTACCAAGCAACGATCTCCATATACATTCTCGGTTAACTCGATCAAAGGCCTTTTCAAAATCCACGAACATGAGGTAAAGCGGTGATTGATATTCCATCGACTGCTCGAGGACGATACGCAGGGTGTTGATATGGTCGACACACGATCGACCACTGCGGAAGCCAGCTTGATGCCTCTTGAGTGTAGACTCGATTCTATCCTTTATTCGCTCGAGTATGATTGTTGCCATTAGTTTTGGGAAAACGGACAAAACGGTGATACCACGCCAATTGTTGCAATTCTTTAAGTCACCTTTCTTTGGCAACTTAACAATCACACCATCCTTCCAGTCCCTGGGATAGCTTTCGTTTTCCCAAATGTTTTGTATCAGCGGATGTAAAATACTAGCCGCTGCTACGGGATCGGCTTTCAGGAATTCAGCTGGTATTCCGTCCAGTCCAGCTGCCTTGTTGTTTTTGAGGAGATTTATTGATGTACGAATTTCCGATTCTGACGGGGGTTCGATGTCAATACCCCTATAGGACCTGCACATCTCGTTTAGTTGGGGCACTTCATCACTCTGCTCAACTGAATCCTCATTTAGCAGGGCACAAAAATGGTCCTTCCATCTACGAAGCTGATCCTCAATTGATACCAAAAGTGTGCCATCCACATCCATTACAGGATGATTGGTGTTGCTTTTTTCCCGATAACATCTTTGGCTATTTGGTACAATTCCCGGATATCTCCTCTTCTGGCAGGGCTTTCCGCATTATCTGCGAGTCTATTCAACTTCACCCTCTTGTCACGTCTCACACAGCGGTAGACCATCTTATGTGCAATGCGGTACTCTCTTCGCAAGTCAGCCTTTCGTTGAACATCAGCTTCGGCATTTATTTGGATTTTCAACGATTTGCAAAGTTCGATCTTATCCCAGGTGTCTTGGGATATCCAAGAGTCTCTACGTCTCGTTCGCTTGGGTACAGTTTCGGATCCAGCCTCCATAAAAACACTTTTAATTTCACCCCACATCTCATCAATTGTTGAATTCTGGATTCCATTTAATGACGAGGCTCTGTCGTTAAGGGTGGTGACATAGTTTCGACATATGTTGGGGTCATTTAAAGCATTAGTAATGAATTTTGTGCTCCTTGCTGCATCCTGCGCTGGTTTTTGTACGGCAGTGGTTCGTAGTTTGAGACTCATCAGAACCAAATGGTGGTCGCTTCCCACATCGGCATTTCTTATACTCCGGACATCACACATAGACTTCCTCCATCGCTGCTGAATCATGATATGATCAATTTGGTTTTCGGTTTGACCATCCGGATGCACCCAGGTAATTTTGTTGCACGTCTTATGTTTAAATACAGTCCCACCTATCACAAGACGATTCGCGTTACAAAAGTCGACAAGCAAGTCACCATTTTCATTCCGTGACCCCACGCCATTTCTTCCCATCACGCGTTCCAGTCCGTAATTGTCTGAACCGACTTGGGCATTAAGGTCTCCCATAACGACTATGATGTCGGCTCTCGGAACACTACTGTTAACCGAGTTAAGATGAGTGTAGAACGCGGTTTTGTCTTCCTCGGTCGCTTCATTTGTGGGGGCGTAGCACTGAATAATTGTGACGTTACGAATTTTTGAACGAAACCTTGCTGTCATTAATCTCGCAGAAATGGGCGCCCATGAGATCAAACTACGCCTCGCTTCTTCGTTCAACATAATTCCGACACCATGCAGTCTTTGGCCACCCTCTCTTTCATCTTCGCCGGAATACAGCATTCTCGTCTGTCCAGTGTCTGATCTGTATTCAGCTCTTCCTCTCCACTTAGTTTCGCTTATGCCCGGGATACTGATCTTTAGGCGAAGCATTTCACGCTCAACCTGCTCGTATCTACCATCGCTGTACAAGGATCGAACGTTCCATGCTCCGATTTTCGTACGTATGCGGTAGCCAAAAGTAACATTTGCGCTTCTTGAAAGACTTCTTCTATTTGTCAACGATTCATTTATTATTATGGCGCGGCGCGGCGTCTTGATTGACGCTCGTACATGAAGGATGCCGCACCCCCAAATCCGATGTGCGGTTTACTGCAGCCGAAGCTACAGAAGGATTTTCTATTAAAAGTTTACCTCTAGGGGACTCATTTCCATTTCCATTCCAAGAAAAAGGCTACAAACATATTATTCAACAGTGTTTTTGTCTGTATTAAAAGATAGGCCTGCCAGACGTTCCGATTTTGGTGGGACAATCCCGATATTTGAACACTGTCCCGATATATGTCCCGATATACAAACTGTCCCGATTTTGTCTCGACTTTTCTTTTTTACTCATGAAAAATAACTTTCTTGTATCAAAGAATTTTATTAAAATGATTTCCCGAATTAAGAAGAAAATATGTGATGTAGTACATATTTAGTTTAGTTTATTTCGACGGTATTTCTTGCAAATTTCTTGTAACAAGACATGCACATGATCGTTGCTGAACCTGGAGTTTCTGCCACCTTCGGAAAATTGTAACTTTTGCCACCCAAAAGTTTTAAAAAAGAAAACCAAACAAATTAATATTTACGGTTTTATTTTATATTATTTCACGGTTAAAAATTCTGGGGTATTTTTTAATACAGCCTTTGTCAATACAGAAAATAATCCTTTTTAATATTCCGTTAATATTATAGAAATTTTCTGATAACTTTATATAAAATTCTTAGAGATAAGTATTAAAATTTTTATTTGAAATACCAAAAAGATTACTGATTTCGTATTCCTTTGTAATATCTGATATTATTAAGCTTTAATTTATTTTAAATTAACTTCAAAATTTTAATATTTGCCAAGTATTAGATTTTAATATATTTTTGGTGTTTTCATATATGTAACCCAGAAAATATTAAAAAGTACCTCAAAATATTTAACAATTTTATAAAATTTGAAAATTATAATGCTGCTCTGCATGATTTCATTTTGTCAAATCATAATGTATTGCCTTAAAATATGAATTTTCATCGGTTTTGCAGCCCTAGTCAATGTGCGGCCTTAGGCAATTGCCTTTGAGGCTCCGGACATGATAATTGCAATCAGTTTTAAAATTTTATTAATTAATCCTTCAAACAAAAATTGCTTTCACCACGGCGAATTCTTAAAATTATTTGCAAAGACATCAAGTGGAAATAAAAAATCGAAACATTTTTATTTTCAAGTGATCATTAGGCAACAGCTAGGTCAATGCTTAAACATTTTACCAGAATTGCAAATCTTTCGAAATGACAGACTTTTTTTATCAGTATCAAAGAACCCGAAGATATTTTAGTTACAAAACTGAATTTTCAATGCTCCCAATATAATCTTTTCATTTCTTTTTTGTCATAAGTGTTAGCTAGTAAACATTTTTCTATTTGTTGCATATTTAACAGTTCATTGCCTTTTCTAAGTCCCGATTTGTCCCGATTTTTTGTCACTTATGTCCCGATATTGCGAAAAATTTATCTGGCAGCCCTAATTAAAGAAAAACCAATCGTTGGTCTTCAATTAATTGCATACTAAGAGTGTTCCGAACTGAACAAAACCAGTAATTTGATAACTTTTTATTTGCATGTATTATAAGATCGCTTTTTCACTTTCATCAGATACTTTGGTTTATAAAACCTTGTATTTTAACTAATTGTAAAATTAACTGATTTTAACTTCCAACTAACAAATAGTGCCTTTTAAGAATTTAAAATTTCAATATAAAATTATTTAATTATGATTATATAATTAATGAAAATCGTGAAAATAAATTGAATTTATATCCACTGTGTAAGCTACATTTGCTTTGAAAAACAGCCATTTTCGCCATTTTCCAACTGGCACATGGAATAAAAAGAATGCATTCCAAATGTTCCAGAATGGGTAAAGAAACACACTCAATAAATAAAGTAGAGGTTTGCACTTTATGTTGATTTTTATGGATTATATAGTAAATAATTTGGAACACTAAACATTTTAATTTTTTTCAAAATTTTGCGTAATCAAGTGTTTTTTTGTAGTTTATGTTCAATGTCCTTATTAATTCCTAATAAAATACTGAAAACCAGATATAAAGAAATTTCTTAGTATTTGCGAAATTAACAAAAAAGAAAAAAAACGAACGGCACTTTTTCTCATAACTTTTTTAGATTTTTTAATTTTTCAAAATCTAAGAATGATTTTTAAATCTGTTTACAATATTTAACTAAACATTGATAATGAAATTGAATTGTATATACAAAAATAGCACTTAAAAACGCGAAATTTTGAAAAAAAATCAACTTAAAAAAAAAAATAAAATTTAATTTAATTTCTCCAAAACTATTCACTTAATCAACTTGATTAAAAAAAAAAACAAAGGAATGGAATATTATTAGCTATCAAAAAAGCTAAAGCACATTATTGTATGTACTTTTGTTGGTTTTTAATAATTTTTGTTTCATTTAAAGTCAATTTTTCAGAAATTGCCCCTCTCTGCATCAGGGGGAGGAAAAAAATCTACCCGCTATACAATTTTATTCTTAGAATTATCCCAGAAATCATCCCTCAGAATAATATTGCCAAATTAGAAGACACAAAATTTGTATTTACATTGTACATTATGAACATAATATCATTTTTCCGTAAACAATAATAAATTGGACTTACGATTTCTTGGCTTTTGTTAAAAAAACACATGCTTCTGATGAAATACAAAGTAAAATCTCATTATAAATTGAAGCTGAGACAAATATTACTCAATAGGTTAGAAAATACTTCAAAGTACTTGAGAGTACTTGAAAGTACTTCAAAGTACTTGAAAGTACTGCTCAAGTACTTTGGTACTTAAGTACTTGGTACTTGGTACTTGGACCAAAATACTTGAAAAATACTGGTACTTGCCTGTTTTTAAGTACCAGTACCAGGGTACTGAAGTACAAGTACCAGTAACAAATACTGGTACTTGAAAGTACTGAAGTCCTGAAATACTGATAACTTTACAGGTCTGCCTACAGATGACTAATAACTAATAAAAATAATTAATAACTCAAAAAACATACAAAGCTCTAACCACATGATACAAACATTTATTACTAACACTAAGGATGTTTGTCTGTATAAATTTAAACAAAATACTCAATATAAAAAAAAAGCATCAGCCACCATCAACTTCGATGGAACACGACTTTGACCTGATCTATTAGTGAACTCTCTAACACCACAACTAAACTATAAAAACCAGCTTCAAAGCTGAAATTCGATTATTCAATCGCAATCCCCATGAAACTATGAGGATGTTGCAACAAATAATCCCATCAACAGCTTCATCGCTACGTCTTCATCTTCATCTCATCGATCGACCCTATTAACTCAAATGAATCCAGCTAACATTGTCTCAAGCCTTTCATCAATCACAGCTTTATTGAAACAAAACCATCAGAAGACCTTTCATCTCCGCGGTCATCTCTCACTAAATCTCTAAAAAGCACACAAATCAACAGAGGAAATAATAATAACCACAATTCTATCCTTTGGCACCCTTTTTCGCAGCTAAAACTCATGGAAGTTTATGCCATAATGCAGTCGTTGTTGCTATTGTCGTCATCGTCGAATAGTTTCGAGTTCGCGGAAAAAAGTGAAAGCAAAACATAATAATTCGGCTCTCTGGATTGCACAGCATGGACGGACGTGGACCTGTTTCATCATCGAGGCGGACAACCTCTTCTTCCTCTGTCACCGGCGCGCGCGGCCTGCACGTCCACCTGTGCTCAAAGACAACAGGTCCACTCTGCCAATTTGTTGCCTATCGCCAATCCAACCCAAACCAAGCTATTGCATAATGAAGCACCCAAAATAAAACACTAAAAAACTGAATCAAAATGAGCACATACAAATCATAGGAATTTACTTTATTATTACCACTAGATTAGGTATATAGATGGCGCTGTGTTAGCGAGCGACCGCGGTTATGTGCAAAATCCTGCAGGGCTAATGGCAAGTGTCTTACTCACGAGTCGCGACAGAAATGCATTGGCAGAGCGCAGAGGGAGTCACAAGGAGGAACACTCCAGTTCAGAGTGCACCCCACATCATGTTGCGATTATTTGCCATAAGTATTTGCAGATGAAACCAAGCATTAGACACAAAAACAAAAAATCGAATAAAAAACTAAGTGAAAAACGATCACTGACGTGATATTACAAAACGATGAAATAAAATTCAGCCAAGAGCTACATACTTATAGCTGATCAACAACGGGATGGTCGATCGATGAGTGAAGGGTAGTGTTTGGGAGAACTGTGGGTGAAGGTAGTATAAGCTGCACTCTGTACACAGGATGGATACTTCGTGACAAATATGACCTAATGATCCTAAATCCATAGCATGCAGCAATGTTTTTAGTCTGGAGCTAGAGCTAGAGCAGTGCAAATGTGGCACGGAATGGACATGCTTCATGCCAATTCTCAATACTCCAGTAGTAGAAACATTCAGACGTGAAGTGAGTAAACATTTAACAATTACCACATGGTTAAGCTAATGTTCATTGAGATTGAGATGGTTATATTAGATAGCTGTCCAGTAAAGTTAATTTCTTATTTCCGTTTTTTAGTTTTCGCTCCTTTCGCTTTGACGAAGGATCTTGGGTGTTCATATTTATACTAATAATATAATAGACCAGTATTATCGAAGCACAGACCCTGGAAGTAATAAATGAAGGACAGCAACAAGTTAGCACTTAACTTGTAATTCTTATTAATAAATGGGTAATAGCCTGTGACGTGTGTTACCAAACGAATAATTTTAACTCTCCAAATTTTGCGTTCAATGAACGAATCATTTTGAAGCACATACCTACACGTTTACATTTAATAGAATCAGTTACTACTTCAAACATACACTTTACAATTAAGTGCATGAAAGTGACACATGTATTAAAAGATCAACAAATTGATGAAGGGGTGAATTTGGTGAAGTGATAAATACTGGAAAGTTTTTTTTAATATAAAAAGTTTTCAAACGGACAAGTTTTCTGTTGCAACGTGTGCCAGCCAACACTGCGTAAGGCTTGTTTCACACATATACGGTTTCATTCGGTTCGGTCTGTATTCGGTTCGTTTTCGGTTTCAGTTTTTTATTTTTACACATATACGGTTCCTATAAGATTTGTATTCAAATATTAATTTTTAATTCCAAAAATATCAACATACTTCAGCACTAAATGTCAATTCCAAAAAAAAACGAAAAAAAAAACCTTATAGAACCGAATATGTGTGAACGCTACGATAAGTTTGTGTGCCCTTGAAACCGAATGAAACCGATTCGTGTTGAGGGGACGTTCGGTGCTATTCGGTTTCTATTAGGTTTTTATTCCTGCCGTTTTCATCGGTTCACACTTATCAGGTCCGACCGAAAACGAACCGAATACAAACCGAACCGAATGAAACCGTATATGTGTGAAACAAGCCTAAGGGAGCGCAAAGTGTTTTGTATTAATAGGACTAATGTATATTTTAAGATTTTTCGGATTTCCATTACCCCTTTCTTGTAAAAAAATAGATTTCTTCGAAATAAAATTTTTCTAATACACTTTTAATTCACTACGCACGGTGCTTCTGTCCCCTTATTCGTACTAGATATTTTGGGGGATGATTTGTTGGGATCATTCTAAAAAAAAATGTATGGGAAAAAATTCCATATCTCACTGAGGCAGGTAGGGGCAATTTCTGAAAAACTGATTTAAAACGGAAACAGAATATTTAAGACCAACGAATCTACAAGTACATGTGCTTTTGCTTCTTTGAAAGAAAATATTCCATTCTTTTACATATATTTTTAATCAAGTTTCTAAATTAGCCAGTTTATATTTCTTGAGTGCTCCGTAATTTTTCCCCGTTCTTTGACAGAGCCGGAGAGTAAAATATAAACAAGATTCCTCAAATAGAAGTCAAAATAACTCTCTTTTTCTTTTCTTCACATGTAATTTACTGCAACAAAATATAATTGAGCAAGCGAATCCGAAAAATTTCAGTCTCAGTTTTTAAGAGGAAAAGTGAGGAATTTTTGTGAGGAATCGTGTTTATATTTCAGAGTCCTCTGAGCACTCTGAGATCTTAGAAATATAAACTGGCTAAATGAATATTGTTTTAGTTTTAAGTCAAAGTCAATATTTTTGAAAAAAAAATCAAGCTGAATTTTTCTTTATTTTGGGTATTTAAAAGGCACTGTTTTTAAAATTATCAATTTTGATTCAGATGCTAAAAACTACTTGTAAAAATCTTTATACTTTTTGATTATGAATGGCAATTTTATTATTATCGTTAACAAACGGGCAGTGGGAAAAAATACTAAGAAAGATTTTCATATTATGTGGTTCGTATGGAATAATTTATTTAATTTTTTAAAATGAGTTTTAGCATACATATTCTGAATGAAATAGGAAGAGCCGTCAATGATAAAATTAAAAATCGAAAATATTGTCATAATTTTGATAATCTAGCACTTCTATTACTGAAGACAAAAATTCTACCACTTTTTGCTCATACATAAAAACTTTTAATTCACAGACTATACGCCAATCCATGAACAAAAAAGACAAAACAAAAATTTCCCTTAATTCCTGATTTATTTTTCGGCTTAAGATAAATTTGATCACCACATTCTAAGCTTGTAAAGGAAATTGATTCAAAAATACATAATAAAACAAAAGTTGCTAAAATTTTACCTTAAAATTTGACATGAATTAAAAAAAATTACGATTTTTCTAACGTGCCATACAGATTTCTTCAATTTCTTGACCGGAAAGAATTCCAGAAAGGCGCAGGGCAAACAATTTTACCTTCAATTACTCGTTAATGTTTATCTTACAACGAGTCTTCGGAGGATATTTTAAATAGAGAATGGAGATTACTCTTAATTTTTGACAAAATTAAAATAAAAGATAACGATAATGAAGACATTTGTGAAAGGTTGGATCAAGTTGAGGAATGAGATGAACATTTATATGAAGAATCCATGTTCGAAAACTTGAGAAAATCATTTTTCTTTGATCTTATTAAATTATTAAACTAATGATTTAAATTCTCTTTGTCAACTTGTATTGCATAAAAGTTGTGATACACAAAACATAATTAAAATTTTAATATTCAATTTGATTCAATTTGATCTAAATGAGTATTATTTTCTATTGTGAGGGCCTTATCCTGTATCTCGTGCAGGGAAAGTGTTATAGCCCAATAACTATTATAAGTGTTATTGGGCTATAACATTTTCCCTGCACTAGATACAAATTTTTGCCAATACAAAAATAATAGCACTCACTGAGACGATTCGAATGATATAGATCAGAACGCGTTACAATATATGGGACTAAACGCCCATTCTCCTTAAAAAAAAATTCCATCTAACTGTCAGAAAAGGTCAACTAGTCCTAGAAATTGGTCAACCCTAGATAATTTGTAATCAAGGCTTCAAGTTTCTCAAGGTCAAGCACGATTTTCTATGAATAGATTATTTTCTATGAATTTTTAAAGTTATTTTCATGGTCTCTAAAATAACTTTTGACGCCTCATTTGGATTATTAAAAACAAAAAGTATGCCATTTGAAAGGTCACTTCACCGTCATGATGGTCAGCTATTTTCAGAAATTGGTCACCCATACATTTTTTAAATTTACTTTTATCAATAAACTACACAGCCAGTTTAAGCTTTGTACCTAGAAAATTTTTCAAATTAGCCAATGCCATTAATTAATCTTAAAAACTTTAGACTCGTCTGGCAAGCACTTTTGACGCCAAACTTGGTACAAAACATTTCTTTTTGATTCCCTGGAATGAATTTAAATTTTGGGTAGCAGATGCCAGCTTCTAAAATAATTTTGTTTGATTCTTCAACGTTTAGAAAATAGCATTTCATCGATATTGCACTGAAGCGTGTGTTTAAATATTGAATCTACTGCAATTTACTAAGAACGTTCGTGTTACAACTTAAATATCTTTAAACAGAATAAAGAAACCAAAGAACGCATAGTGTACTCGTTAATATTTGTATTTACTTAAAACTGCAGGTCCATAGCTATACAATAATACATAAGTACTTGATCCCAACATACAGTTTGCATTCACTCATGCTCACATCATAAATTTCATCCATATACCTGATGATGATTAATTGATCCAATGGATGACAATTTTTTATTTTCATTGTTATTGTATGAATTGTGTGCCATCGTCAGACCCCAGTTGACTAATAAAAAGATTGTGATTTGATTTCGTTCGAAGGCTACTTGAAGCAGTTGTAATGCAGCATAACAACTTTGAGAGTATCAAGAATATCTTTTCGTTGTGATTGATTTTTTTAATTTACTATGATTTGTTTTTATATATTTTCTACCAGAGAAGTTAGATGAAATTTGAATTAGATTCTTATTTTTGTCCCAGTGGAATAACATTTGTGAGAATTTATTTATATTTATTTAATTTCTTAGAAGTGTGCTGCATGAAATCATAAATCTACTGTTGAAGATTATGGAAGATGTTAACAATTGAAGAAGTATGATCACAGTTACCACACACGCACTAAAAAGAATTGAAGAGATTCCGTTTATACACGTTTGGGGGAATGAATGTTATTGTGACAAGTGATTTCATGATATAGCCCAATAATAATGGATTTGTTTGATTCTGACTATTCATCAGTTTTGGAATATTCATATGACCAGTTAGGAATAATAAATACAAAAATTTATAATCTGGGAACTTATCTAGGAACTCCATAAAATAATATTGTGAAAACAAAAGAGTTGATGTACGAACTACCAAAAATTGATATATTGAATGTGTGAAATGTTTCGAGTATTTTTTGCTCTCTCCATCAATTTTAGCCCAAGCACATATTTTGTAAAGCATTGAATGATATTTGTCTGTGTATTTCATTTAACTTTATTGTGTGTTAGTGCTTTGGGTTTTTTGAATTCGACTTGAAAGAATGTTTCGTTCAAAGCATTGTTAATATTTACCCACTGCCTGGCAGCAATAAATTTGTTAACATAATTTAAATTTATTTATATTTACGTAGACCAAGACTTGCCACAATTTTATGGCCCCATGCCAACAATCTATCTTCTCACTCGCAAAATGCTCAAAATCTATAGACAATAACTCAAAGGATATGTATGCCAAATTCAAAACTCACTTTATATTCACCATACGTTAATTTCCTCGTTTCATGTTTTCTAATCGTCTAATATCATCGAAGAATGATTGTTGCCTAGAACTTCAACTACGCCAGCTATATGCCAATTCAATCTATTACAGAATAGTCAAACCAATACATACAAACTAAGCTATCACTCAACAAAAAATATGTACTCAAAAAAGCCAAAAGAACTTTATATTTGAAAAAAATTAATTTACATTACACAAACCACAAGAGCAATAAAAAATAATTTAATTTCATAAATAACGCGGACGTGCTCAGCTTTGGCTCGTCTCTTTCGGTGACGACTACAACTACTACGACGACGTGGACGTGACCTGGTTACACATGAAAAGAACAAAACACAACTCCAATAGCTCTGAGATAGGTTATTTTTTTATACGGCATGGAAGGAAAATGATAAACAGGCATTTTTGGTGCGAATGACCAGAGACTTGACCGAGAGTTGGCTGCCCGAGCCCTGGTATATTGGCCTCATGGACACATAATATAATTGCTGTCCTATTGTCAGTAACTTTGAGTGCAAATTACAGGGTGTTTTTCATTCATTCATTTTGGAAAACAATTAAGTACTCACTGGGAGATGAATTTCTGTTTTGATTTTCTTCTTAGTAAAACAAAAAAAAATATTTTGATAATATTATGTAACACAATACTTTTGGTCTGATTAGAAGTGGGTAATTGTTTTGAGAAATTTGAACAAATTTAATTTGTTCTTAATGACGTATGTATGACCTGTTATTTTACAGAAAGCAAACTGAGAACGATTTATTTCAAAATTTTTCTTTTTTTATCTTGAAATATAAACAAAATTTGGAGACAAAAATATAACTTATGTATGGGAGCTACCTGTTATTATAAATGAGCTATCATAAAATTGGATGTTTCACCTCTAGAAGTAACATTAAAATGCTCTTTTGCAAATTTTAAGTGCACTCATACTCATTCATACACTCCGTCCATCCAAATGATGGGCGTAACGAAAAAAGTTATGCTCGAAACGAAAACAGTCTTTTTGGACTTCTTTAATGTCGTGATGCTAGCTTCAATTGAAACTTTGAATATTTTATATGTGAATTAGTTACAAGAAAAATGAAAATTCTAGAAAAGACTGTACAGAAAAATATTTAAAAAAAATTGACTTACCTATTAAAAACAAAAACAAAGAAAAATATTCTTAATGTTTAATTTAACTGTAAATGCTTAATAACTCAGTAAAATAAAAAAAAACTAAGTAGGTTATAGTCCTTACTGCTGGCATCAAACTTAAAAGCAAATAATTTGTTCTGTTATTAAGTTTTATATTTAAAAAAAAAATTTACCATGTGTGATTTAAAATAAAAATTACATAAAATAAAAAAAATAGTTTAAAAACAAAAGCAACACTGACAGTAAAGTTTTTTAGCTTTTTGGAAGTCCTTTCTTGTATTATGGTTTATTTTCAAATTAAGTTCTTGGAGAATTTTTTTTTTTTTTTCAAAATTATAAGTTTAATTTTAAGAAAACAATTATGGTTGAAAAATGAAAACATTTATTAAATGAAGTTGAAAATCATAATTTAGTGGATTTATGCATGGCTTTTATATAAAATAACCCTCCTCCGTAAGATTTTATTTGTCTACTTTCTGAATTTTTTGGCAGATTTAACGTTAACCATCACCTATATGTAAAAAATAGGTGATTTAAATAACCCCTGCAAAAATATAAATACATATATATAAATAAAAATCTGAAAAAATTTTGTTTTTCATTTGGAGCTGACTGAGGATCATCCAATTAGAACACCTAAAAAAAAACCCTTATGCATATATTGATAAATTTAGTTACTACATATAGTGCAGGCTATGCATTTGTGGTGGTATTTAGTAACTATCCCCGCACGTTTTTTTTTCATTTTCTTAGAATTAAAAATAACGGTACCTGCCATACAACTTTTTAGCAACTTTACATAATGGTATTTTTGTCAAAAACAGCTCCACAACTTTTCTAATAAAACTCAATAGATTACTTTAAACCTTCCTTTGGGTGGGAAACTATTTTTCAAAAAATGGTTATTAATGATACCTTCCAAATTTTTTTTTATTTTCAATTTTTTCAAGACGGCATGACTGCATTAAATAACCATTTTATACAGGAGCTCCTAAAAATATAAATAGTGCTGTTTATCAAAATAAAAAGAAAAAAATATTTTTTTGGATTTTCAAAAATGTGTCAAATTTTATTTTGAAAATCAAATATATCGAAAACAGCATGATCGATTTTTTAATACTTTATACTTAAGAGTTTTTCAACCCTCTTAAAATATAAATTTAAGCTAAGTATACAGTTCTTTTGAGTAAAAAAATTCTTCAAGGTGAGAAAAAAAAATATTTTCCATTTCCATATTCGCCGTCAGTTTACACTTTCGAAAAAAAAATCTCAATGAGACTGATCCATGGAAAAACAAACATAAATGCCAAACGCATTTTTTTTTTTCGGAAAAAGAATTTCAGTGACATTGTTTTGCACGAAAAAAAATCGTGGTGAATATAAAATTTGTTTTCTTTGGGTAGTTCACAGTTCGATAAAAAAAATTTAAACGTCAAAAAAAATTTTTCTCGCAAAAAGCGCTCCCATAAGAAATACATGTAGTTTTTTTTTCGTCAAGGAACTGTATACTTAGCTTTAAGAAAAAAATTTACTTTTATGCAAAAATAACGATACCTTCCACACAAAAGTTAGAAACCCGTTAAGGAAAATATTTTTTTTTTTCAAAAACGGCTACTACTAAAAATTATTATTTTGTAGTAGTACCACTCATAGAATTTTTTCACTATTGGTTGAACAGAGTTAAATTCAATTTGTATATACAAATTTCAGATAAGTTCAAATAATATTTCATATCCAAACTTGCCAAAAAAGAATTTTTTTGAATTTTAAAAAAGTTTCAAATATTTTTTTTTTTTAATTTTAATATCTCATGAACCGGTTGACAATTATTTTTGAAATTTCATTATTATATGCACATAAATAAATACTTAAGATTTCCATACCAAAATAAATATGTCCTTAGAAATGTTAAAAGAATATATAAAACAACAATATCTAAAAAACTATTAAAAAAAACCCTTAAAAGCTTTTATTTTTTGTTCATACAATCGTATTCAATCCAGAAATAAATTTCACTTCAATCTATCAAAGGAGTTGTTTAAGCTAATTTAAATATCGTATTTTATTCTTTTAAAAATCTTACTCTCATAACTTCCATTGGTTAATATGAACCTAAGAGGATGGAAGGGTGGTCCTTCAAAGGTCTTTGTTTGATTTATGTTGGTGCACCCCTTTTATTTCTTCCAAATAAATAAAATTGAGTAAATTTTTGGTTTCGATTTTTATAAGTTTTGCACCAAATTTTAGATGTAGTCCTAAAAGACTACATTTGTACCAAAATTTAAATATTTATACCAATTATTACCAAAGTTATAAGAATTCTGAGTTTGATTGAACATTTTTCATGGGTCTTTCCATATAAAACTTGTTTTGCCTTGGGAACCAGGTTGTCGGTAAATAATGAGTTGAAATTTTACTGGTTTTTTTTTTGTATTTATTTGGAAGAAATTAGGGGGGGCGCTGCAACTTGTATTAAACAATGACCTTTATAAGAACCACTCTAATTTATATAAGAACATTTTTTTAAAATCATTCCAACAATTTTTCCAAATAGCTATTCATATTTAAACAAGTAACAAGATTTCGGATACATAATATTATTTTTTTACTTTAAACCAGTGTTACTCCACCGTTTTTGTGCTATGCCCCACCAAAACTTTTCCAAAATTCTTATGGTCCCCCTACATTATTTTATAAAATTTTAAATGAATAAAATGCAGGAAAAATCACCAGATCAGAAAATCTTTCTTTTAAATCCGTCGATAAGTTTTTCAGATGATCAACAATTACATCTTAAGCGGTATCAACCACTTCACATTTTTGGAGCCAAAATGAAACTTGTCAAGATCTTTGTCATATCAATAAGGGTAGCGAAACAAAATACAACCTTCATTTTAGTTTCGACAAGTGTTTTATGTTTTATTTCAAGTTGCTTAGGTTTTAAGAAGAAATCCACTTAATAACTTATAAATGCCATTGGCACCAAATTTTCATTTCCGGTTTATTGCTTAAGAGAATTTCCACACAATTTTTCAAATAGTTTCAAGGCCATCTTAAAAAACATACACAATTTGGCACAAGCCAATCTTAAATGGTTGTAATGCATCAGAATACAAAATTGCCCGCTTTAAAAATGGAATTACTCCCCTGTGGGGAGTGGGTCTCACATTGGGAAACACTCCTTTAAAATATTGATAGAGTTGTTTTAGTGAATTTAAATGTCGAATTTCATGCTCTTAAACATTTTCTCTCATAATCTCTATGATTTTATATAGAATTTTTAAAAGTCGAGGCCTCTTGAACATAAGAGAGCAAGTATGTGCAATACATACCTATTTGAAAAATAAAAAATTATTGTATACCTACAATTTTCTTAAAATAAAAAATTAAATACTTTAAGAAGGCCCCCAGAATGCGGTTGGTGGCCTCTACAGATTTTTGGAGGCAACAAAAACTGGGATGGTGGCCTCTACGGATCTTTGGAGGCCTCCAGACCTCGGTTTGTGGCTTCTACGGATCTTTGGAGGCTCCTAGACTTCGGTTGGTGGCCCCATATCTCGGTTAGTGGCCTCTACGGATTTTTGGAGGCTCCTAGACTTCGGTTAATCACCTCTACAGATCTTTGGAAGCCCCCAGAACTCGGTTGGTCGCCCTAACAACGGTCCCATGGAGGCCCCCAGAACTACGGATTTTTGGAGGCTCCCAGATTTCGGTTGGTAGCCTATACGGATCTTTGGAGGCCCCTAGAAGTCGGTTGGAGGCCTCTACAGATCTCTGGAGACCCACAGAACTACGGATTTCTGGAGGCCCCCAGAACTCAGTTGGTTCTCAACGAGACCACTACAATTTATTTGGGGGCCTCTACGGTCTACTGGTCCTTAATAATTCAAAAGTTGATAGAAAAGTCTTACGATTCCAAAAAACTTAAGATGCAAAACAAATTATTTAGAAATGTCTGAAATCGAATAGTCCATAGTCAACGAAGTCTCAAAATTACAGAATAAATTCAATAAATCATGCTCTTTGGGTTATTATTTTATGTGGTAGGGGTGACTCCGACGTATAAGATACTAAAAATCGCCAGTCCAGGGCCGCGAGCCTAAGGCAGGTGGGGGAACTTAAGGGTCCCTTTTTTTATTGTTCGTGAATATGTCTTACCTATTCAATGTTTTTTGATCCCAGAAATAACGGAAAAAGTAAGTATATATTGATTCATAGTCATTCCAGTGACGTCATAAGAGCAAGAGTTGGGGTAAAAGGAAGGAGGTTATGTTTTAAATGTCCTTATTTATTTTTGTTGGTAGTGTTTATTTTCATATGAGAAACACAGTTTTTCAAGGAAAGCGTACGAATGGTCGGAAAAAAAATGTAGAGTGTACAAATATAAGTTTCATCGACTGTTAAAATGTCGACTGAAGTTTGATCGACAAGATAAAAAGTTGACAGTTTAAGATCCAAACTATACTAATGTCGATTGAAAAGCTGTCGGTAAAAAATGACGACTTTTATACAAAATACAGTAAAATAAAACAGTTGATGATATTTATAATTGTCCAGTCGAAATTTTTTTTATCGATCGTTCGTACGCTTCCCCTTTTTGTTACTTTTCTAAATGATAAACAAACCCGTCAATTCCTTTTTTTTGTATTTATTTTTATCTGACTTAAGTAAGGTTACACTGCACTCCATTTTGTCTTTTTCATTGAATGACCAACTGAGGGTTGCAGGTTGCTATGATTAAAATAATCACAACAAAAACATAAATGTTAAAAAAGGAGCCAAGTTCTTATGTGTAAAAAAAACCTGTGCGTAAAAAGTCAGCCAAAAAAAGTTATGAGATCTTAATATATGCCAAGTTTAAAGATCATGAAGTTTAATATAAAATATCTCAAGTAGAGTAATATCGAAACAATTCCAAATCATGACAGAAATTTGGTAATTAATGATTACTGATTAAAATTTGGTGGGTTCACTGGTCAAGTTTTCATTAATTTCAAATTTGTGATTAAGTAAGTATTTAAGAGAAAACTTGCCAAGTAAATCCACCAAATTTTAATCAGTAATCATTAATTACCAAATTTCTGTCATGATTTGGAATTGTTTCGATATTACTCTACTTGAGATATTTTATATTAAACTTCATGATCTTAAAACTTGGCATATATTAAGATCTCATTACTTTTTTTGGCTGACTTTTTACGCACAGGTTTTTTTTACACATAAGAACTTGGCTCCTTTTTTAACATTTATGTTTTTGTTGTGATTTCACTCCTTTTTGCAAAGATTTATTTTTCCAGTTGAAAGCCAAGCCCTACCGCTCTACAAAGTTTCATAATTCTACGACAACCGAAAATGCTCCATACAAATAATAGCAATTCTGATAAAGTGGGTGGATGGCACCCGCCCTGAATGGACAATTCCAAATTTTCGATTTTTTTCCTTCCTAGGTACTTCAAGTCCTACCGACCTACCAATTTTCATCGTTCTACAATAATCGGAAGAGCTCCATATACTTTATAAGAATTTTTAAGAATGTGGGTGGATGCCACGCCCCCTGAATGCAAAATTCCAATTTTTCAATTTTTTCTTTCTAAGTACTTTAAGCCCTACCGACCTATCAATTTTTATCGTTCTACAACAATCGGAAGTGCTTCATATAGTTTATAAGAATTTTTCAGAATGTGGGTCGATGCCACGCCCCCTGAACTGAAACTTCCAATTTTTCGATTTTTTTCTTTTGAATACTTCAAGGCATACCGACCTACCAATTTTCATCGGTCTACAACAATCGGAAGTGCTTCATATAATTTATAAGAATTTTTGAGAATGTGGGTGGATGCCACGCCCCCTGAACTGAAACTTCCAATTTTTCGATTTTTTTTCTTCTAAGTACTTCAAGGCCTACCGAACTACCAATTTTCATCGTTCTACAACAATCGGAAGTGCTCCATATAATTTATAAGAATTTTTAAGAATGTGGGTGGATACCACGCCCCCTGAATGCATAATTCCAATTTTTCAATTTTTTTCTTTTTAAATACCTTAAGTAAGGCCTACCGACCTACCTATTTTCATCGTTCTACAACAATCGGAAGTGCTCCATATAATTTATAAGAATTTTTTAGAGTGTGGGTGGATGCCACGCCCCCTGTATGGAAAATTCCTATTTTTCAATTTTTTTCTTTCTAAGTAACTCAATTCCTACCGACTTACCAATTTTCATTGTTCTAGAACAATCGGAAAGGCTCCATATAGTTTATAGAATATTTAAGAAAGTGGGTGGATGCCACGCCCCCTGAATAGAAAATTGCAGATTTTCGATTTTTTCCTTTGTATGTACCACAAGGCCTACCGTTGTGCGAAATTTCAAGTTTCAACGATGTCGGGAAGTGCTCCATAATTTTGATGATCTGTCAGTGAGTCAGTGAGTCAGTGAGTAAGTGAGTCAGTGAGTCAGTGAGTCAGTCAGTTACGGTTTTTGCGATTTTTGAAGTCCTATATCTTAGGAACTACTAATGCTAAAGAGTTGAAATTTGGTGAGCCACCTGTGTTTGATCAGTTCAGCAAATACTGCGAATTTGAAGTTACTGACTTTATTGGTACTGAAGTTAGAGGGGGGTTGAAAATCGCCTGAGTTTGTTCCTGTAAAAAGGGTGTAGTGCCGCGAACTTGGCTGGGCACTACCGTGCCCTTTGATACTCAACCCTATTCTGCTATACGATCGGATCGGAACTTTCCATTTACTTGAATGTTTCATTCAATTTTTTTTAAATTGATTTATAAAATTTTGAGTTGAAACCTTAACCAATATTTAATTAGGGAATTATCGAGAGAATCTTATTCATTTAATTTTATTTTTATCCCAATTTAAATACAGTCACTCACAAAATTATTCGGAATAAAAGTTTTTTTTTTTCTAAACATGAGATTTTTTTTCTGTTACTATTTTTTGTTCTGCAGAATGCGAATTTAGGCAGAATAGGACTGGCATTCACAATTATACGGGAGTGGCTTGTTGATTTTTGTGGCTAGTTTTCAGAATTTTACTATAAATTGATAGGAGCATGGAATATTAAAAAGAACAGTGGTGCTTCATAACGATAATTAAAAAAAAAAACAATTAAAAAAAAAATTCACAATTATTTCAAAAATCTTGACTTTAAAATTTAATATCTCAAACATTTTTCACTAAAACAACTTGCTTTAAAAGCAAATAAGAAAATGAAGTATTAGCTTTCAAAAAAATTTATTATTTTTGTCGTGCGATGCACGGCTCACGAGGTATTCGATAAAACGTGTTTTTCCAAATCGCTCACCGACTTGGATTAACATTTGGGGGACATATTCAATCAAAAAATCAGTTCAGAAGTAAATTGCAGAAAAAAGGTACCCGGCTCTTGGCCTAATACATTATAATACATATATACTTTAAGAGTGTCGGATTTTTTTGTTGGATCCTGTAAAGGGTTTAGAAAGAAGTATTTTTTGTTCTGGGACATTTGCCAAAATTTAATTTTGAGACCCGGCGAACGTTTTTAGGTTACCTAAAAACCTGGATTCGAAAAAGTGGTCAGAAAAAAACAATTAAATTTACCTTGATATGAGGTCATAGTTACTTATAATAATTTTTTTTCTTTTGTGACCTGTCGCTAAAAAAATAGCATACAGAACTGCTTGTGAAAATATCATGAAATAACTTTTTACCTTTAATCTTCATGGAAACCCCTGAAAAATTGATCGATTTTCTAGATGCTTTCGATTTTTTTTTCTAAATGGAATGCTCGAATAGGTTGAAACTTGCATTCTTGACATTAGATATACGGCGTACTTAAATAGATATTTGGTCAATTGAAACAAGAAAAGAGAGCCAAAATAAAACATTATAACAAGTAGTTTTGAGCACATATCGACCCAAATTTTAACTCCCAAAACATTGACCTCACATAGAAAAATAGCTCTCTAAAAATAACGGAACTTAAAATACCGAGCTATTGCTTTTTGAAAAGCTTAAAACGGATTATTCTAGTGAATTCAAATCAAGTTTAAAATATTTGAAAAACTCGTTTGTAAACTCAAAATTATTAAAGATGTTATATTACTGAGACCCACAAGACCAATTTTGCAATTGTGCTTACATAAAACTCAAATAATTTAATCTGCAAGGCGACACAGCCATGAACTAAAAATATGTTTCAAAAAATGTAATTAGCTTTAAGAAATTTAAAAAATCGACTTTCGCGAAATGTCTGCAATATCAACTTTTAGTTTTAACCATTTCAAGAGCTATTTGATTCTGTGGTTGTGGCCCGTTTTCTAAAAGTCCCTATAGGCCCTTAAACCCCCAGTCCACCCCTGGTTTTTATGAGAAAACAAATGCAACTCAACAAGTACCATGCAATCCAGGTTGTATTTAAACAGATCTTAGGTCTCAGAAATTTTAGTAACAATAAAAAATGGTATAATAAATAAAATATGATTAAGCACAACCAAAGAAAAGTTTAGCTATATTAAAACATATATGAATTGTGCAAAGCTATAGCTACGCTTTCAAATGAACATCCTTGTATTTGTTGTCTGAACTCTGGTTAAGAAACTTGTATCCTATTCTACGCGATTTCTACATTTAAATAATTGTACATTCCTAGCTTCTGTCAAATTTGAAGCTATTGGTATAGGTGCCATTCAAACTAAAATGGTAGCTAAGCAACTTCATATACTACGCAAGACCAAAATAAAAACACCCTGTATTTATAAGCTATAAGTCAGTCAGTAGAGTCAGCCACACTTGATTTAATTTTATTTTGATAATGCATTGCGAGTTTATTGCATATATTGTCCCTTGTATAGTAATGAAAGAGCAGGACGAGGGTAAATATGTATGTTGCCATGTTATTAGAAAAAGGAAATGATGGAGGAGGTTTTTATGTGACATTGAGAAACAATCCAGAAACACTTTTCATACTTTTCCTGTATGTGAGGATAAGTTAGTTAAATACAATTTCATATTAGAAAGATAACGAACTAAGATTTTTTTTTATTTTCTAAATAAGAATGTTTTTTAATAAGTAAAATCAAATAGGTGGGTATAAACTCACTTAAATCGGGCATAGTTTTCAAATTTATCAATGGCGAAAATGTTCACTAAGAAATATAATTATACTAAGGTTGGTTTAAGACTATAATCAAATGTTAAACTATTTTTCGCTGATTCATATAAGCACAATATCAAAAGAACTTAATAGATCAATAGATCAGGGAAACTTTAACGTTCTTTTGTTAGCAAAATATCCATATAAGGAAAATAAACAATATAAGAACATAAAAGCTCATCCAGATAAACGCTTCTTTTTCGTCAGGGCCTATATTATGCAAATTAAGTTGAACTAACATTTATCATTATGCATGGAAGGAGTGACGATGCTGCCTTTTTGTCTACTTGTAATTGTTGTAATGTTTGAACAACATATAATAAAAGTAGCTCTCACCTTAAATCCCGTATGTATACATAATTGATATCGAACTACTGTGATACATTGCGCAGCACGCAACAAGCGGTTATAGTGCAACATCGTGTTTTGAAAAGAAAATCGTGACATATGCGATTGTATCGGAAACTAATGCGCCTAAACCTAGCGATCATGATGATGCTAAAAGATAAATAAACAAAACATACAAAGTTTGCAACAAGAGTTTTGTTTTAATAAATCTAAAAATACATACATACTTACATAGGTACTCAACACCTAGACTTACACATTGTAGTTTCCTTGCTGTAAGAAAATTAGGATGTTAACGTCCATAAAATGTTAGTAAAATTGTTTATTTCAGATCTGTTCTTGGTAAATGATGTTGTAATGGCGGCAAATTCCTAAATGATTTAAGTGAAGTATATTAAATTTAATGAATTGAATTCTTTTTTTTTTGTTGCCAAGGTGAAAGCTGATGATAACATCCATTGTCAACCTTCCAAAGCTACACAGAGGTATTGCACATTTTTATTGTATCCAAACCTATAATTTTCATAATTTGTGCCTCCGGAGTGTGACATTGAGACTCCTTATTTTATTAATTATACATATCATATGCTACTAAAAATTAACAATTTAAAAATTTTGTAATCTACAGCAGCGGTTCCCAAACTTTTTAAGTTGTGGAACCCTAAACAATGCCCAAATATATTTCGGAACCCCATCCTGACAATAGCAAAAAATGAAAAACAACACATTTCAAAATCAATTTTTTATTTAGAGTGAAGAATGAATCTGTTTCATTGTTTGATTTATATAATTGTTTTTAAATTAACTTCTATGTCCAAAAGTTGTATTCGAATATTTGGGGTAGCGTCTAGCCTCAATCTGAATTTAGTTTTTGTGTAAGTATACGCTGAAAAGCCTACTTCACAGGGGTACATTGTAACAAAAGGTAGCAAATTCAATAAAGCTCTTTTGGCAAGCTCAGGGAATTCATTCCTAATACCAATCCAAAATTCGTTTAATGATACAGAATCAAATACCAATTTTGATGAAGGGGAGCTCTGCAGATCTATCAGGGATTCGTATTCTTGTATACTCAGGGTCATAGGCTTAATGGTTTTCATTAGAAATAGATTTTGTACCCACTCGATGTCAGTATTTGTATCTGGAAAGTAATCAAGCATCCCAGCAGGAAATATCGTCCTCAATGAAATTTTTTGCTGAAATAATCAATGAATTCACTTGCCAAATCATAAGAGAAATGACATGCAATTATTTTGTAGGTAAAGAGTAATGCAAAGTTTCCTCAGTTCGTAGCTTTGATTCCACTTTCTGCTTTGTGTTTATGAAACGACCCTTTATTTCGGTGAATTTAAAAGGGAAAAGTATGTGATGAAAAATTTGTGGAAAAGTAATGTACAAGAACATCAGTTCATTGTTTGAATCCACTCATCTGCTTTGTAAAGTGTTCATGGCGAGAACAAAAAAAAAAAAACAATGAGTGAAACTCATGGTGAATTGTAATCGATGATTCCAACGATGAATAGTAATGCAAAAAGTTGTTTATAATTTTTTGGCAACTATAAATTCTCATTTTGTTGGATACAGTTCACAGTAACTTTCTGTAAAAAAGTCCATGTAAGACGAACTGAAGTCAATAGAAATTGCGTTTGCCAAAACGCCAAAAACTTTTGATTTGAAATGGACACAGCTTTTTGGTTTGTTTTCATTTTAAAATAAAGGGTGCATTACCGATGGGATTTAGCAAACAATACAAATGGGAGGATTTAATTGATGAAAAAGAAACTACCACTAACCTGGTGATTTCATAGCTGAATTTTCATTAGATTTTTCATCGAAATTATTGAACTGATGAATAAGCTAAATACCCGTATGTAGTGAATTCACAGATTATGCAATCACCATGTTTTTCATCAGCTGGGTCAGTGAATAAACAACTTCCATTGAAGTAGTGAATTCGTTAGTGAATTTTCATCAAGAAAGTGGCATGTGCTTCCCGCCAATGACACGCTCATGTTAAATTCATCAAAGGTACAGGTACTCAACGCATCAAAGACCATCAGAAAAGTATATCTTGGTTTATGTTACAGATAAAAATTGAAATTTTGTCACACAAATTAATTTCTTAGCGCTTTCGAGTGGATTTTCGAAAACAGTACAAATACGTCAATTTTCGACTAGCGCTTGAGTCCAAATGGGTTGTCGCAGAAAAAAACCTTGAATAGAGATTTATTTGAAATTGTGTATACTTAACGGTACTTTGATGTCATTTTGGAATAGTTGGTAGTTTTCGAGCCATTCGTGAAAAACTCCCAAGAAATGCATTTTTACATCATATTTTGCTTTTGTTTCCATGTTGCGTCACGAAATTTTGTTGGCAAACCTCAGATTCGGAGTCAGCACCCCCGAAAACATAGAGGAAGGACAAAATCAAAACTAGACCAAAATTTGCTCGCAAAGTGCCTTTTTGAGCACAAATTAACTGGATTAAGAACCAGAAATTAATTTTTCTTTTTAGAGCTGCGAGTTTGTCTTTTGCTAAAAATACTGTAATTGATTTTTCCTGCAGAGCTGTAGCAGTATCGTTGATCTTCTCGAAAATGTCTGCAATATAAGCTAATTTCGTAATAGATTGCTCATCATGCAATACATCAAAGAGGTTTGCAGTCGAAGACATATTGTTTTCCAGTTTGAACACATTCAACTCATCACGAAGTTGAAATAACGGATAAACTTTCCCTCTGGAAAGCCATCGGATTTCAGTATGAAGAAGAAGCGATTCGTACTGACTGCCCATATCTTAACACACAAATTTAAACAATCACGATTGGAAAGGACGACTCTTTACAAAATTTACTATTTTCACAGCTTCAAAATCAGTTGGCATTATTTTCATAACAAGTGCATAGCGATGGAAAATACAGTGACTGCTGGTACTTCTAGAAGCAAAGTTTTTAGTATTTGAAACAACCCCTTTAACCGCCGCTGCATATATCAATACATTTCCCCAATTAATGATTTGTTTACTCATGAAACAGTTTATGACCCTAAAGTTCACATTTCGATTAAAAAATATAAGCTCCAAAAAAATTTTTGTTCAATTTTTTTTTTGTGGAAATTCGTTATTTTTCTTTTATTGTTTGTATTTTACTCTTTATATTTCAAGAAATTTGTGGAACCCTAAAAACTCTCCCGCGGAACCCCAGGGTTCCGCGGAACACACTTTGGGAACCGCTGATCTACAGGATGAAAATAAAGCCCTTTAGTATATTTAAGTATACAACATTAGTAAGTTCAGCTCAGGGCCGGCCCGAGCTAGATTAGCGCTCTGCGCAAGCTTCATCATTAGCACCTCTCAATTGCGGTTATTGGTCGAAGAAGTCATCTTTCTCTTTCCAAAGGTGCAGACTTTGAAATGTGTTTTTTTGTAACGAAGTATCCCCAAGAGACGTACGAGGTATCCCGAAGAGGCGAACAAAATCGTGCACTTTGCAAGAATTTTGTGATTTAGTTCGTTTTTTTACTGTGGGTGTGAATAGGAAGTTAGGCTCCGACTTATTTTTGGAATAGTAGATATCTGCCTTTAAATTCAGAATAAGAATGGATATCAATATTTTTTTAAATTCTATTAAAAATAATTTAAAATTAAAAAAGTATAGGTAGGTATGGTAGTGGCTTTCTTGATACTTGCTCAAGGCATCCATTGAGTTCAGCGCCCTGTGCATTTGCACCGCTTGCACGTGTAGCTTGTCCAGCCATGGTTCAGCTATAGGATTCAATTAAGTTGCGTTCCTGGTGTGACCATGTTGGGAATACCACTTACTTAGCCTAATTAAATTAAACTGAGAACTTTATTTGAAGCAACTTTCCTTCTTCATCATCATCAAGTCATGTAACCCCGATTGGGCCATAAGGCGCCAAAAAATCGTTTCCATCCGCAGATAGATATGTAAACTGTGGCCACGTCTTTTTTGGGAGTCTGCTTCTGCTTGAACTGTTGATTTCCATGTTGTTCTTGGTCTTCCAACCCGCCGTGCACTCTGAGGATTCCATTCAAAGGACTGCTTTGCAATTTCATCGTTTGGTTTCCTCAGTGTGTGACCAATCCATTGCCATTTACGGTTTCTTATGTCAACGTCCAGCTGCTCTTGACTTGTCATGATGCGCCACAGTTCTTCGTTTGATATTATTTGTGGCCAGCGAATTTTTAGAATATGTCATAGATAGCGGTTCCAAAAGTCCGCAAATTCTTAGAGATTTAAGTCGTGACTTTCCAGGTTGCACAAGCATAAAACAGCACGGATTTGACATTGGATTCGAAAAATCTCGACTTAGTGCGTAAGGAGATTGGACTGGATCCCCAAATTTGGGACAGAGAACCGAAGGCTGCTTGAAAGTATTGTTTCAGACTTTCAAGGTAGAAAAATTGTTCAACCTCTTCAACTGGCGTCTCTTGTATAAAAATACGCTGATGTGTGGAGTGGCCTATGAGTATTATGTAGGTATGTATAGGTTTATTAGATTATCGATGCATATTATAGAACATAGACTGATGATAATTTAAAAAAACATAACTTTTAAATAAGTTATACTTTATTAAAAATAATTTATTTGTTTAATTTTATTTCATTAAGGAACATCAACACTCTTCATCATGAAAACTATTCACTTCTTTGCGTTCTTTTTGATTGTTTTTGCATCAATGGTTGAATATGTCAGATCGGATTGCTGCAATGCAGTCTACTTTCTTGGAGAATACAGATGCAATAATGGACCTCTTAATGAAGGATACTGTTGCGGACGTGGTAAATGCAATATTTTTTGCTGTGATTGTTCTGGTGGCTGTAGATAAAAATGTATAATTTAAAATAAATATTTTTGAATAAAAGAAAATTTTTGTAACATCAATTAAAATGTTAACGGGAAGAATACATACGGTACAATTATAGAGATAGCTCCTAAATTCACATGTTGGGTTTCTGAGGGAATGGTCGCTAAGAGACCACTAATGTTTGATGTAACTTGGAAACTAATTTGAATTTGACAATTTTACATTTAAGCTTTTTGTTCAAAATATGATCTCCTATCGAAATTAATGGTACCTATAAAAATTAGAAAAAATTTGTTTGCAGGAAAAGTTAGCAAATACTCAAAAAAAAATATTTTTTTTTACTAAATTGAACATACAGTAGACGCTCGATTTAGTGAATCTCGAAATAGTGAATTATCCACAATAGTGACCACAAAAAATTTTATATAAAAACGTATTTTGTATACAAATTTCGCGCAAGCATTTGACATAGCTTTTGAGTTCTGAGGAATTGTTTCTGTTTTTTGTTTAAACCTGAGTGAAAGCCTTGTTTAATGCTTGGTTAAAATTTAAAACATTCACATCGAAGAAAATGTGCATTTTAGATCAAATTCATCTTTAGAAAGCCATAGAAAACTCCCGCTCGAAAAAGTGAACAATCTCGAAACAGTGAAAAGGCCTGTGACATATTCATTACCTTACTATATCGAGCGTCTGCTGTATATAATTCGGAGCAAAGATACGCTCAAGACATGTGTAAGTAAAATAAAATAAAGGCTCAAGGATTTGATCTGACATGTTCAAAAAACCATTTTATTTTAAAACTGACAGAGATATAACTAGCATTTCAAAAACTAAATAGTGGAATGGTTCAATCAACTTTATAATGATGCTTGTATACCAATATGATTCAACTCAACCATTATTTACGACATTTTTAAGAAAGGAGAGATGAGTTTGGCCGAAAACTATAGAAGTATGTAGATATATCAATTCTTAATTCCTAAAGAAAGATTTTTAACTCTCATCTCAACGAGAATGTAGACTGAGACAGCGAACCATTTAAGCATTTTGCAAGCTGAGTTTCAGACCAGTTTTTCGACTGTAGACGGTAAAACAAGAAACTTGGCTGCTATGTTTATTTCGAAGTTGCTCTTGATACGATCAACAGACAAGCACTGATTTATAAACTGTCTTCCTTTGGTATATCCCGAATATATCTACTTTTATATTCCAATTTCCTCAGTTCAGTTAATATTACAGTAAGAGATAGTGTCAATTTATCAGATAGATTTGAACCGTTAGCAGGAGCTCCCCAGGGATGTGTTCTTAGTCCTATTTTATTTGCACTTTTTTGTGCGATGGTGCTTGCGAAATTCTAACTGGTGGTGAAGTATTCGATGAATCCGTAATTAAAGTTCTATTGTGTGCAGATGATCTGGTTCTCCTGCGGGTAATCCTTTTTCTCTACAATTGCTATCACTCAACCTCAACTTTGCTCCCCATAGATCTGATCTGTCACAAAAATGTAGTCTCTGCAATAGAAGGGATCTTGAAGATACCATTTCTTAGTGATTTGTCCAATATTGCAAAAAAAAACGTCGGTTATATTTCCAAAGTAAGTTTTTTGTCTATGGGACAGCTTCTTGATGCTCTTAACAGAGCGACCGGTTGGTTAAATCTTTTTAAGTTTTGTAAGCATGCCTTGACTTACCGAAATAGCTTCTTATCTCATTAAAAATACTCTTCCAGTTGTCGCTATTAAGACTATATTTTTGTGTATCAAATCATTTTAGAATTGTATTTTTATGTTTCAATTCACCAAAATTGTATAACTGAATTACTTGCTACTAAAAGAAATTTATTTTCTTTTTGAAAACAATTAAGACGAAGGCTTACATCTAATTAATTAATGAAATTATATAACCACAAATTTGCATCAAAAACGCATTTTTTTTTATCTCGAGAATATCTCGAGAACATGACGTGCTAGAGCGATTTCAAGGCCAGGTTCGAAGTCAGGGCATTAAAGACCGCCAGAAAAGTATATTTTGGTTCATGTTAAATACAAAAATTCAAATTTTGTCGCGAAAAGTAGTAAATAAGTAAAACACGTCAATTTTCAACTAGCGCTTGAGCCCAAATGGGTTGTCACAGAAAAATTCCTACATTTATTTAACGCTTAGTACAAGCAGACTTAAAACTAATGTATGAAAAATAGGTTCCTATTTTAAACAATAAAACTAACTAAAATAAATAAAAACAAATATTATAATAAACATTAAAAATTAAAATATAGAAGAAAAACAAAAAGCAAAAGATGTAGGTGGGGTTAAGGATGTATTATTGAGGTAGATTTGAGAGGAGGTTATTACGGATGGTAGATTTGGATATGTTGAAGTCAAATACATTGGAAAATTTATTAGCATTACGAAGCATACGAGACATAGATTGTAAAAAGAGTAGTTAGTACGGTGATAAAGTATGCGGAAAAGAGGTACTGACCTTACATTACAGGGATTGGCGTTAAAGGAGATCGCATTCAATAATGCAGGACAATCCATGCTTCCAGTTAATAAGTCGTGGATGAATATGATGTCTGAGGTGTCAGGTGCGTCGTCTTTTTAGAGATTGAAGATTGATAAGCTGCAAACGGTCAACGTATGGAGGCAGTTGAAAATGATCATCCCAAGGAAGATAGACTAAGAGCCCACAGCAGATTTTGGGTGTGAACGATAGCAAAAAAAGAAGTATAGGCGTCGAAAGCTTCTTTAAATGCTATTAAAAAAATTAAAGTCTTGCAGTCCACAATTGGGGCCTTTGCGAGTAACAGTGCATCGAAAAAAAAAATATGAATACACCTTCGAGGACAATCGTGTTAGCCGAAATTGGTTTTCACCCCTCCCTAGATAAGCTCCGCGGATCCCATATCACGGAATCTGAGATCATTTGAGTGTTAAATTCGCCCTGCCAGACTGTTTAAAAAAACCGTTTTTCACTTTGAATTTTGAATTTTTTAAACGGTCCGGTAGAGCGAACTATACACTCAAATGGTCTCAGATTCCATGATATGTGATCCGAGGAGCTTCTCAAGGGAGGAGTGAAAACCAATTTCGGCTAACACGATTATCCTCGAAGTTGCATTCATATTTTTTTTTCGATGCACTGTTACTCGCAAAGGCCCCAGTTGTGGACTGCAAGACCTTGATTTTTTGAATAGCCTTTAATGAAGCTTTCGACGCCTATACTTCTATTTTTGCTATCGATCACACCCAAAATCTGCTGAGGGCTCTTAGTCTATTAGCTATCGGGCGATAATTTGAAACATTATTCTTTGGACCCTTTTATGTATCGGCACTATATATGATACTTTCCATGACTGGGGAAAACATCTTGCTTAAGACATAGATTAAAGAGGGCAGTAAGTGGCTAAATCAAAAATATTGAGCAATTTTTAAGGACAATAGCAGGAATGCCATCAGGTTCTGAGGAGTAATCATCTTTAAGCTTATCAGTTTTTTCTTTAACCATAGTAGGTAAAAGATGTTTGTACAGAGTTTTTCATGTAGTCAAAGTATTGTGCACCCGGTTCAAGCCTTAAACGATTCTTTGAAACAAACTTGCAAAGAAGTTTGCAATTGATGCAGGGTCAGATGAAGAGTTATCTAAATAAGAGAGGGAAGGAGGGTAGCCATCGGACTTTCTTTTTACATTAATAAATTCATAAAAACGTTTAGAATTGGACGTTATCGAGGATTGCATGCAGATAAGGTATTCTTTATACAGACGTTCACACAGAACCGAAAATTGCGAAAAAACGGTAGAAACATTTGATATCGAAGTCCGCTTTAGATTTGGGGTAATTTTTCCACAGATTGTTTCTGACGTTGCAAAGAGACTTTAGTTCTTTATTGTACAAAGGTGGTGAAGAGGAATAATTTCTTTGAGGCAGAAAAGGAACAGACTGATCAAAACAACTGAACATTTTGGTATAAAAGGTTGTCAATTCATCTTCAATTGACCTATGGGAGATGGTAAAGTTGGTTTGGCTTAGAAGGATGTTAAGTTTATGAAAATTAGCTTTGCGGAACCTAAAAGAGAGATATGTTGGAAATTGCTTATGCTTTCAACAACTTTGATGTAATTCACGAATAAGTGATAGTTTTCGAGTCATAAGTAAAAAAAGCTCCCAAAAAATGCATTTTTTGAATTTTTTTCCACTTTGCGTCACGAAATTTTGTACTCAAACATTAGATTCGAATTCGGCACCCCGAAATCATAAATCAGGGAAGAAATCAAAACTAGTTACCCCACAATTTGCTCGCAAAGAGCCCTTTTGAGCACAAATTGACTGGACTAATAGTCGTAATCATATTTGATCATAATCTTGAGGTCAAATATTTTTACTAATTTGAAATTTACCATTCAGTAGGTACCAAAAGAGAGGCTTTCGGGTCAAAATTAGAAAAAATGATAAGAAATAGTAAAGTTTGACTGGGTAAATCTCTGTCAATTTTGAATAAGGCGCCAGTAATAGCTATCATTGAAAACTTGATTCAAAATAGCTTTTTATGGCCTTTAGTCCTACAAATTGGCGTTTCGTTCGGCTTACTCACTTGAACTCATCAGTGACATAGTGAGGGCTTTGTCAGACGCAATTTGTTTTAAGTTCAGTTCAACTTACATGAATTTTTCAACGAAAATCCACTGTAAACTATATCCAACAAGATTAGAATTCCTAATCATTAAGCTGGAAGTTTTTTTGCCCGGGGCCAGGCATAGTTTCTATATAAGAAGGTTTTATAATACAAATTCTATATACTACTGAAATAAATCAGCCAAGTAGAAGACTTAGCATTAAGGATTGGACTTTTTGAATTATTGATTCAAAATAGCTTTTTATGGCCTTTAGTCCTACAAATTGGCGTTTCGTGAATCAATAATTCAAAAAGTCCAATCCTTAATGCTAAGTCTTCTACTTGGCTGATTTATTTCAGTAGTATATAGAATTTGTATTATAAAACCTTCTTATATAGAAACTATGCCTGGCCCCGGGCAAAAAAACTTCCAGTTTAATGATTAGGAATTCTAATCTTGTTGGATATAGTTTACAGTGGATTTTCGTTGAAAAATTCATGTAAGTTGAACTGAACTTAAAACAAATTGCGTCTGACAAAGCCCTCACTATGTCACTGATGAGTTCAAGTGAGTAAGCCGAACGAAACGCCAATTTGTAGGACTAAAGGCCATAAAAATCTATTTTGAATCAATAATTCAAAAAGTCCAATCCTTGATGCTAAGTCTTCTACTTGGCTGATTTATTTCAGTAGTATATAGAATTTGTATTATAAAACCTTCTTATATATCATTGAAAACTTTAATGATTGATTTTGAGACGTTAAGAAAGAAAAATTATTTATTATTTTGATGGACGATTAAAGCTCAAGACTTAATTAATACTTCTAGTCAAAAATAAGTTTCAAATGGGCCCAACTATAACTATAACTGACACATAAAAATGATTTTTTGAGCATGCTATATAAAAGCTTTTAGCCACTTCTTTATTTTGCACAGTAAATAAAACAATCTATTTTTTGGTCCTTTTTGCTGCAAAATTTTTAGACCGTCAATTTCGATAAGAATTCTTATTTTGTAAAAAAGTTTGAGTTCAAAATTGTTTAATTGGGTTTAGCTTCCGAGCTAAACAAAACATATTGAAAAGTGGGCAGTGTGACCCATTCCCTCAGAAATGCAAGGGTGAGTATAGAAGCATAATATAGGTATACTCAATAGCTTTTTAGTTAGAAAAAAATAATATCATTAAACTTCCATAATGTTGACCTGAAGTCACATACTTCTATTTTTACATTTACATTGATGGGTGCAAAATTGCTGATTGGGCTATATTGCCTGATGATTCATTAATTTGACGCGCACTTATCAAATTAAGTTAAAGCTATTCGAAAAATAAAATCGAATTCATTTTATATCTTTAAACGCTAACATTTAAAACCAATCAAATAGATTTGTGTTATCACCAACACAACACAGATATTCTGAAAGTAATTCAAATATTAGTCCATAATGAATGATAATGATAGCGCATAGCACCTATCAGTGTCAATAGTAGATTTAAAGATCTTAAGTTGGATTTGAAAGTTCAACCACTCGATAATTGAACTTTAGATTCAAGAGCAACTCTTATCAGTCTAACTACAATTTAAAATATAATTATTTATATCTGTTAGTATTCAGTTTTCATCTGGATTTTCATATTACGTCATTAGTTAGGTTTTTTTGTTCTGATTGCAGATAGAGATGTCAATGATATTATTATATTGATAACCTTTCAGTCCTAAATATTAATTTTTAGCATAAAATATGGTTATTTTATTTATGAACAATGATTTATTTTTCCAATTTTAGCTTTCACAATTATTATTAAACAATCAATAGCTTAAGGTCAAAGTAAATTCACTAAGGTGTTTCCAAGTTTAGCGTCAATAAGTTAGGAAACGATTTTGTATTTTATTCTGAAAAAGAATACATTAAGAAAGAAAGCCTTTTATGAGGGATACAAAGCAAGTGTTTCAGTACAAGAAGAGAATTGAAAAATAAAATAATAGAACACAAACGAGCTATATAACAATTCTTTTTTGACATTTGAAGTGTCTTTTTTTTATAAAAATGCCTCTCCTTCGATATAGGTAAGAGATATATAGCCCCTTCTTATTATTATTTTGAGGAGCACAACACTTGTTTTGTGCCCCTCTACAATCTGTTATAATGATGCAGCACCGTACATCCCTACAATAAAGAATTATTTGCTAGATACTCGCAACTTTGTTTGTGTTAAAGACATTTTTTCACATAAATCTTAACACGAGTATACGAAAATGTATAGGAAATAATCTATCTTCCAAAAACCTATTTAAACTTTTTTTCGTTACGAGCAAGATAAAAGATAAATAATAATTTTACAAACAAAATTTGACAGTTTTTCGACAGTAAGTTTTCATTGCAAGAAGATGTCAACATAATTTTAGTCAAGAATTTTAGATGATATTTTAACCAACAAAATAAAACAAAATTTTTTTCTCTAAGCCCAGTAGGAATCCAGATAATGGAATTTACGTTTTTCAACAGCCTTTTTCAAATATGGCGAACAACGCAACATATCCTACCGTACCAGCCAGACTGTTCTCACACAAATCTAAGGAGTTAGAGGGAACATAGTAAAAAAAAACAGCCATATTAAAATGACTTCTTGAAAACATTGCTTGCTCTAAGCGGCATGTGTGAAGCTGAAATTTGATTTCAATTCAGCTATATTGGCTTGAATGGTCCAGGGGAAAACTGAATCCACTTGGGTTGATTTATTAGGTAATTGAAAACTTTGTCCAACACAGTGTACTGAAATTTTCAAACACACAAAAATTGATATCAACTTCAGGAATAATTTTGTATTCTAATTGATTTATGAGCCAAGGAGATCATTAATGTTGGGGTCAAAACTTCGAACATATTTTTTGAAAATTTCTTATGAAAGAACCAAACATAATAATAGGAAACAGTTTTTTACTTCCTATTCAGACCTCTTTGGATTTTAAAAACTTTGAAAACAAAATAACTATCACAATGGACCATCAATGAATATCGGGTAATTTTTTTGTAATGTTATAATTTTTAGAGCCAAACAAAAACTTAAAAAAAAGTGTTTTTGTAGATAGGGTGCCATTTTGTGAGTTTTTAAAGTCACGTTTCAGCAGTGGAATTTACAGTGAGCAAAGCTGGTTCAATTTTGGCAGGCGGCACATTGAAGCGAAGGGCTGAAAAAGTGCACATTTTTTTTTTAAATTTAGTCTGTTTCATGTAATTGATTAATAACATTATTAAAAAAGTCGTAAAGCAAACTCAAATAAAATGCACGACTGGGTCGCACGCACTTGCTCTTATGTTCAAGACACTGCGAGTTTAAGAAAATTGTATATACAATCATGGAAATTATGAGAGAAAAATGTAGAGAAGCATGAAATACTACATTTAAATTAGCTAAAACAACTCTTTTGACAGTTAGAGGTGAAAAAAAAGTATGCCATCTTAATTCATGATGGAATATGATTGTATGGAAAAAAAAATTCAAAATCGTTGGAGTGGTTTTTTTTGTAATTAATTTTTTATATATAAATTTCGTAAAACATTTTTAAGAACAAATTTTGGTATGCAGATTTAAACTATATATTTATGTGTATATAAAAACAAAATTTGAAAAAAAATTGTCAACCCGTTTTTGAGATATCGAATTTTCAAAAAAAAAGTTTGAAACTTTTTTTAAAAATCCAAAAACTTTTTTTTTGAAAATTTTGATATGCAATATTATTTAATCTTATCTGAAATTTGTATATAAAAAAATCATTTAAATCCGTTAAGCTTATAACGAGAAAACTCAAAAAATACGTTCTATGACAGGTACTACTAATAGTTGCTATGTGTAAAATTTTATAATTTTTGATGGTAGATCGTACTAATTTTAGTATATGAAAAAAGTTTAATCAAAATCGTAGGAGTCTCTTTTTCAAGCAAAAAAATATTTTCCTTTGCGGTTTTTTCACTTTTGTATGGAAGGTACCGTTATTTTTTCATAAATGCAAAATTTTTTCTAAAAATATTTTAGAGAGTACTAAAAAAATCTTAAATATCGAGTTTCAAAAAAATCTATGATGCTGTTTTCGAAATATTTGATTTTCCAAAAAAAAATTTAAATACTTTTTAAAAATCCAAAAAATATTTTTTCAAAAATATTGGTACACAAAACTATTAAGATTTCTTGGAAGCTTCTGTATAAAAAAATAATTGAAATCGGTCATACCATTTTGAAGAAAATCATAAATTAAAAAAATGGTTCCTAGGGAGGTACCATTAATAACCATTTTTGAAAAATGGTTTTCCACCCAAAGAAAGCCTTTACTAAAATAAATTTATTGAATTTTTTTAAAGAAAAGTTGTCGAGCCGTTTTTGAGGAAAATACGATTATGTAAATTTGCCAAAAAAAAATTAATGGCAGGTACCTACCGTTATTTTTGGTTCTAAAAAAAAATGAAAAAAGGATTCGGCAGAATCATCAAAAACCACTATGTACCAGGTTTGAAGAAAATCTATCGAGCCGTTTAGGCTGTAGACGAACACACAGACAGACAGACAGACAGAATTGTGCCACCCACTTTTTTGGTGTTCTCTATCATCGTAATATCATGTTTGATTGTTATCTCAAAAATTTTTTTTCACGAATCCAAAACTTGCGGGTTACTTAAAATAATATTTGTTTTTACATTTCCTTAAAAAAAATTGAAATGACAGCTTTATTTTGAGTTTCGGGAAAGTCCTTTTTTTATTTCAAAGGGTGGGACCTCCACTTTTTTGGTATTTTTTAATGTTTTGAAAATAAGATTGGTGTCTGAAAAGATAGGAGTTGAAGAGACGCACTCAGATACCAAACGCGTTGGGAAAATAAGATTGATGTCTTGAAAGATAGGTGTTGAGTAGATGCAACTTAGGGTAAAATTTCAGTTGGCAGTTTCGGGAACATACTTTTTTGATGTCAAAGGGTGGGACCTCCACTTTTTGGTAGTTTTTTTTTTATATTTTGAACATGAAAAAATTGGAGAAATGCCTCCAGATGCCAAAATCGCTTTGGGATGGAAGGACGTTTGATATCTTAAAAGATAGGTAGAGAGTACACTGAGGGAAAAAATGCAATTTAAAATCTAATAGAAAATATTGGATTTAAAGTTGAACAATATTCAATGAATCATATTTAATTTCACGTTGAAAACCTGTTGATTTAAATTGGCAACGTAAATTTAACAAAACCAACTTAGTTTCAAAGCGAAACGTATTCAATTTTACATTGAAATCAACTTTTCGAACATTTAAAGTACACTCAACGTAGTTTCAAAGTGCAACATGCTAATATTTTTTCGAAATCGAATTTCAATTTTCCATGCACGTACTTTTAAAGTGTTGCATAGCTAGGCCAGCGTAAAAGTCAGATTTTTTAGATTTTTTAATCACTTTTTAATTTATATTTTAGCTTAATATATAAAATTTCGAGAGCGCTTCGTAATTTCACGAAGTATCTACAAAACATTTGTGAACAAAATTAACGCGCACTCAAAATTCACTTACATTTAATGAAAAAAAAATTATTACTTTTCTCATATTTATTTTTGTCATTTGTTTAATGAATTAGTTTCCATTTTATTTTAAATCAATAACTGGACGAAGTTGAATTAAAGTTTTAAAAAAGTATTTTAAAATTTGTATGTATTTTAACTAACGATGCTTGTAGTTTAATCGAAGTTGATACATATTGCTTTAAAGATGGATGAATTTAAATCAACGATGATGGCATCTCAAATGAAGAGAAAAAATGGTTAAATCATATTTGTTTTAAAAGAGGGAAACACTCTGAATTGATGTCATTGCTACTTTGAATTTAAAATTTTCGTCTTCGAAGCCAAATCGTTCCGAAAATTATTTAAATCAAAGTTGTTTTCGTGGATTTTACGTTGTTTTTTTTCTCGGTGATAGATAAGCTAAACTTCAGTGCTGTCACTTTTCGGTGACACTTGACACATGATTCATGTTCTAAAAGATACATAAGTCCAAATTTTTGGTGTTGCCGCTTTACGAAACGATACTTTTCTTAAAGTGAAAAGGTAGGACCCATAGGTGCCAGGAGGGGTGGTGCAAGGGGGGACATTGCACCTATAATAGGTAACTGATAATTTTAAAATGTTCCAGGCAAACTCGAATATGCATGAGCCGGATATTGTATCTCAAGAAAATGGACAAATAAATTGCGGATTGTTGTTTGCCTAAAATAATGTTTCATAAGAAAGTATGTGTATCAAAGAACCATTTCTTGTGATCGAGTATTCTATCTTCAAAACTATCTAGCTTACTTGAAAATTACCTTGAATTGCTTTTTTCTCACAAGAGATTTTAACACCACAAACCTTTATATAACGGGTGATTTTTTAGCTGGTTTGGTTTTGGCAACACTGGTTTTGACAGCTGACGTGTGTTTAGTACCTTGTGTCACTGTCAAACAGCTTCAGTTTGGTTTGCAATTTAACCATGGATCGTCTTACAAATGAACAACGCTTGCAAATTATTGAATTTTACTATCAAAATTCGTGCTCGGTTCGAAATGTTCATCGCGCGCTGCTTCCATTTTATGGTCGGCATTCTCGACCTTCTGAGCAGTTTATTCGGAAGATTGTGACCAAATTTTGCACCAAATTTACTTTGTTGGACATTAAACCACCAACACGTTCACGTACTGTGCGTAGTGAAGAAAATATTGCGGCCGTATCAGCTAGTGTGACAGAAGACCGCGAAATGTCGATTCGGCGCCGTTCCCAGCAGTTAGGCCTTTGTTACAGCACTACGTGGAAAATTTTGCGGAAGGATTTGGGCGTAAAGCCTTTTAAGATACAGCTGGTGCAAGAACTAAAGCCAGCCGACCTACCACAACGCCGAATTTTTGGTGAATGGGCTCTTGGAAAGCTGGCCGAGGATCCGCTTTTTTATCGAAAAATTGTGTTCAGCGATGAGGCTCATTTTTGGTTGAATGGGTACGTAAATAAGCATAATTGCCGCATTTGGAGTGAAGATCAGCCAGAAGCATTGCAACAGCTACCAATGCATCCCGAAAAAGCCACTGTTTGGTGCGGTTTATGGGCCGGCGGCATTATTGGGCCATATTTCTTCAAAGATGATGCGAATCGCAGCGTTACTGTTACTGTCAATGGTGAACGCTACCGAGCGATGATAACAAACTTTTTTTTGCCCGAAATGGAAGTTCTTGACTTGCATGATATGTGGTTTCAACAAGACGGTGCCACATGCCACACAGCACGCGAAACAATGGCGCAATTGCGAGGCGAGTTTGGTGAACAGTTAATTTCACGTTTCGGGCCGGTCAATTGGCCGCCTAGATCGTGCGATTTGACACCATTAGATTATTTTTTGTGGGGGTATGTCAAGGCTAATGTCTATAGGGACAAGCCCGCTTCGATTGACGCACTGGAAGCCAACATCCATGCATTCATTCGTGAGATACCGGCCGATATGTGTGAAAGAGTATGCCAAAATTGGACTCAGCGGATGGGCTACCTGAGACGCAGCCACGGTCAACATTTGCATGAAATTATCTTTAAACATTAAATTGCAAGGTTCAAACTATCGATTCAAATAAATATTTCATTCATTTTTTCGAATTTTTTGTGTTTTTTTTTTTTTTTAAGTTCTAAACCTCTTAAAAAATCACCCGTTAGTTGTAAAGGTAGCTGAACCGGTCCCTTCTCTTTTCTATAAGCAGGAGCAAGGTATGTACATTGTACAATGTACCTAGCTTTCTCATTTTTTGTATGACGACACAATCAATAGAGCCTGTTAAGGTTACAAGTTTTCACTACGCCCACCATGGCGACGAGCTTTCCCAATATATCATCATATATGACGGTGCCTTAATTTTAATGAAAATCTTGGATCATTTTAAACAAGAAATTCGAAATTGTTTGTGTATGTAGAATCTCCAAATTGTTTAATAATTTTCTCAAAATCAAATTCAATTCTAATTTTTTATTTTCAAAAAAATACATAGCTGCTTCTTCTATACAAATTTGAATCTTACACTTAGTTTTGTTTGAACCAAATTTAGTTTTAGCGTTACGTATCTACATATGTCATTTCAATATTCTAAAAACTACCCCACAAATAAAAAAGAAAAATTAATAGTGTCTCGGAAAGAAGAAAATTTAATGACTTTCGATATTCTCGAAACCGGTAAAGGAGGTCTTGGTACATTTTTTTTTTGGTTTCAAAAAATATTACAAATTGTTTTGATAACTCAATACATTAAGAAAAAATTTTTGAAACTTGGTTTATAACTAATTTTTAACATTCTTCAAAGGATTTAAAAAAATAATACAAATTAATGTTAAAAACCCTAAGAAAAAATCTCATTTTGCTCAAAAATTATGAAAAATTGTCTGTGTACTAAAATAAGTACGGTCTAATATTTTATCATTGTTGGCTTAACGGGTTCCCAAGTAACAATTTTAGCTCTTCAAATGCTTTAACAGCGTTTTTAGAGCAAATTTTAAAGCTCTTTGATTTCAAAAGAAGCTCCAGATGCGCTTCTAAAGCAAGTGTAAAGCATGCTTACAGCGAATTCATTGAGTTTGAGAGCTAATTTTTGCTCGAAGCCAGCTCTTTGTCAGTGGCTAGTATGGCTTTGAAGCTCTTTGGTTCATGATTCAGATATCTTTAAAGCAGCATTTTTGACAGCACTTTGTTTGTATTAGTTTAGATAATACAAATGATAAATTAAAATAATATTAGGGAGATGTATTTCATGTGTGTGATAGTAGCAATCGAAAAGGTCATGTGATGTCGTGGAAATTAATTAAATATTCGCAGAGAAAATGTCGTAGTGAGAAATAAAATTAATATTTGTGAGTGCCATGTAAGTGATTTTTTAGTGCGCGTTTAGTTTTATCACAATTGTACTGAAGGTACCTCGGAAATATTTAAAAAAGTTTACCTAAACAATGTAAAAAATTGATAAATAAATAAAATAAATCATGAAATTAAATATTTTTGTTTTCATTGCAATATTTGATTGTGTTTTTGTTGAAAGGAAAGATTTTGCATTCGTTTAGATAAATAAAGAAAAATTATTCAATGATTTTTTTTTCCGTCGCCATAGTTTTTATTATAAACATAGTTTGTCTTCAACCGAGCTCTTCTAGAGCTAGTTTCCACATAATGAGAGTTTTGCGTTCAGTACTTAAAAAGTAGGGTGTTCGGAAATTGAAAGTCATTGGCTAATTCTAATTTCAGGAAAAAAATTGTTGTTTATTTAAATTCTATTCAACATTGAAGTGCATTATGATTTCTTAGCACGTAAGCAAGTACTTTTGCGACCCAGCCATAGCTTTAATATTATTTTAAAAAAAATTTTTAGTAAACTGTTTAATTGATTTTAATAAAAAAAATGTGAATTTAGCATCTAATTTGATATTTGAGGTGCATAATCGGTATTCACCAGAAAGTGAAAGGAATACATTTATTTTCTAGTTTTGGTTTAATTTTTCCCGTTGAAGTCATGGCTAATATATTTTATTGTGGAACACCCTAATATTGAGTAGTAGTATTTTATTTGAGAGAGGTTTAGTATTGAGCTCTATAGTCGATTTGCTGTAGCTCTATCGAGTCTTCACATTTCCCAATGCTCAGAGATAGATTTTATATTGCTCAGAGAGATTTCAAGCGCATGCGCTAGTGTTAACTTCACAACAGTTTGTGTGAAAGTATTAGTAATTAAACTCTACAGCCGTTTTTTGTGTAGCTTTTGAAGTGCTATTTTTTGACATTTCTATAAAGTCATGCGTTAGTATTTTGAACATGAAATTAAGCAGCTCTACAATGCTTCTTTATGTGCTGATATCAATAATTAGCTCGTTTAAAAAACGTTGAACGTTATTAAAGAGCTATTTTTAAATCGTGAGTCGTTATAAAATTAATAGAGCTAAAAGTGTTCTGAAACTTCGATTAAAGAACATCATTTTTATATGAAATGTAGGGAGCTGTGCAATAATCTATTTAAGAGCTTAAGCTTTGGATTTCACTGCTTACAAGCTGCTAAAGAACAGTTTTGCTTCTATTAGCTCCAACGATGTTACTTGGGTTAGGATTAAATTATTTTTACAAAAATTCCAAAAAGTTCAAATAGATAATATTGCATATCAAAATATTAAAAAAAAAAAAAAATACATGTCTTAATATACATTTTTTTTTTGAAAAATTAAGACAAAATCCGTATAAAATACTACTATTTAAAAATAAATAGATTATGTTTTAAGCTTTAAGTTAAAAAAAAATTCCATAAATATATTAAGCATTATTAGATAGGTACTAATAAAATAATTATCTTAATAATTGATGACAGTTATTTGTACATTATTATTAAAGCACGGATAAAAATCTACTAGAAAAGACTAATGTGGATCAATTTTTAAACAAAAATGATAAATCAACTAAAATCATCTAAAAGTATAGGAAGATTACCAAATCTTTTTACATCTGTGGTACTGAAAAGAAGTGATTCATTCCGAAATTCAGTGGCACCAATTCGTTTCCCACTTCAAATTATTGACCTCTGCTAACCTGAGGTATTATTTTGCAGTGTTACATCGGCATTGAACCTTGCCTTACCCTCGTTAGGATAGACAAATAATATCTTTGTAATCTGAATGAACGTTGAACGCTATGTGGAAATCTTAACTCAACTACCTAAGTGTGAGGGATACTATTTGAACCCCACTAACGGGTCTTAGAAATCATTGTTTTTTTTTGTCTGCATATCACGAAATTTCACAAGGTCGTTTGTTGACGGTGTGATGGTGCTTGTTGTTTGTCAAATAGTATGCTCAAAGAATACAATAGACCACCGGCACAATTAATCTTTAATTCCAAAGTACATACCAACTGTATTCAACTCCGAATGAACATACATAATTATACACACAGGCATTTTAATTTCCAAGTGCAACATACAGTGGCTTACCAATTTTGGTTAATTCGTTCAGCTCAGAACCGAAGATTTACTCACAGCTTTTTCTTATGCTGAGGCTAGAATGAGAAATACGCGAAATTACGATCGTGCATTTTTTTTTAATTGGACCGATTAGAATTAATGGCACATCATCTGAGTCTCAAGGAGCACTTATTGGGAGGAAATTGTTGTCTAGGTTAGAACCCGGGTCTGAGACACAATGATGTTAGGGTATCGAACATAGAAACAGCAATGAAGGTAAGTACCTACTTCGGATTGTACTTTTGTTAGTGGCCTGAAACGATTCCCAATTTTAGGAGTCGAGTTCACTTATTGCCAATAGTTCGTCGGTTAAAGAATATTGTTATCGCATGAACCTTGTGCTTCTTTTGGTCGTTATGATGGCATTAATTCACTCTGAACTGCAATGTGTTTTTTCTCAATTCAAGAAAAAAAGAGGTATGTGTTGCTTTTGAGTATGTGGCATTCATTAAAATTATTTGGAAACAAATTGATGATAAATCGTACATCACGGATAGACACTGGAATTCGAAATGGATTAAATTAACATTTGAAAATTGTGAAGCCTTTTCTTAATAATGTTGAAAATAATTGCCATATCGTTACCATTATATGATATACTTACAAAGATACCTTTCACAAAAAAAAAAGGAAATAAGTTGCCATTATGCAACTACTAAAAAGCCTTATGAAATGTCTTCGAAAGGAAAAGGAATTGAACATGACCGCTCATCTGTACAAAAATAAACAAACACTGTTTCAACATGCAAATACAGAATCCAATTAATTTAAATGAAATATTTTAAATGCTACGGCCAATGAACATGTATTTTAAAGAAAAGTCCGTAGATCGATAAAATATGATTGTTTCTCTCGTGAAAAATTCAAAATGGAATTTCGTTAAGACTCATGAATTAAAAAAAAAAAATTTCTTTAAAAATAAAATTCATTTACATGATCACGAAAAAAATATTTTCAACATTGTGTGTCAAAAACATGCCAAAATTCGCTTAAGAACGCATTTTTTCAAAATTTTAGATTCGAATATCAAAAAAACGTGACTTGTTACAGCTATGAGGCCAGATTCGAATTCAGCGCATCTAAGCCATCAGTTAAGAATATCTTGGTTCAGGCTAGAGGCAAAAATTCAAATTATACCCACAAAGTTATTAATTAGTGCATTCGAGTGTATTTTTTAAAAAAGGAAAAATATGTCAATTTTCAACTAGCGTTCGAGTCCAGATGGGTTGTCGCAGAAAAAATACGGTTTGGAGAACGATTAAATATGATTTGTTCTCTCGGCATAAATTCAAAAGGGAACTCTAATTTTGATCCAATCGCGAATGTTATCTTTCGAATCTTTTAAAATAAAATTAGTTATCACGATCGAATCTAATTTACTGCGATCCGTAAAATATGGTTTGATCCGGAATTTATCACAAGGGAACTATTGAAGATCCACTCACGATCCGTTTAAATAAAAAAAAATTAAATCAAATATTTTCAACTGGATGTTTCAAAAAAAGTCAAATCTTTGCAACTTCATTGTTCATCATCAAGTACTGTAACCCCGGTTGGGGCATAGGGCGCCAACAAATCGTTTCCATCCTTCTCGGTCTGCAGATAGATATTTTAACTGTGGCCACGTCTTTCTCTGGGAGTCTGCTTCTGCTAGAACTATTGATTTCCATGTTGTTCTTGGTCTTCCAACCCGCCGTGCACCCTGAGGATTCCATTCAAATGACTGCTTTGCAATTTCATCGTTTGGTTTCCTCAGTGTGTGACCAATCCATTGCCATTTACGCTTTCTTATGTCAACGTCCAGCCGCTCTTGGCTTGTCCTGCGCCACAATTCCTCATTTGATATAATTTGTGGCCATCAGCGAATTTTTAGAATATGGCGTAGACAACGGTTCACAAAAGCCTGCAATTTCTTTGTGATGGTAGTCGTGACTTTCCAGGTTTCGCAAGCATATAACAGCACGGATTTGACATTGGATTCGAAGAATCTCAACTTTGTGCGCAAGGAGATTTGACATGATTTACAAATTTGGGAGAGAGAACCGAAGGCTGCGCGAGCTTTATTTATTCTACTTTGAACGTCCAGATCAGTACCACCATTTGCTGAAACAATACTTCCAAGGTAGTTAAATTGTTCAACCTCTTCAACTGGCGTCTCCTGTATTAAAATACGCTAATGTGTGGAGCGGCCTGTGAGCATTATTTTTGTCTTTTTGCTATTTATTTTAAGACCACTCGCCTCTCCTTTTACCTTCAGAGCTTGACACATCCCGTTCAGCCCGCTGATGTTATTTGCCAAGAGACATATATCATCGGCATAGTCTAAGTGGCTAAGCCTTTCAAACGGTCTCCATTGAATGCCCTGTCTCTCTGATGTTCCAACGCTGGCCGTCAAGACATCGTCAATCGCCAGTAGAAAGAGAATTGGCGATAGAACATCTCCCTGTCTCACACCCTGCCGCACTTCGAAAGAGTAGGATAGCTGCCCATTGTGTAAAACAAAGCATCTTGCGTTGTTATAGGACTCTCTTATAATGGCAACAATTTTTGGGGGAATTCCTCTACCAAGAAGTGATCTCCATATACATTCACGGTTGACTCGGTCAAAGGCCTTCTCAAAATCCACGAACATGAGGTAAAGCGGTGATTGAAACTCCACAGACTGCTCAAGAACGATACGCAGAGTGTTGATATGGTCGACACAAGACCGCCCACTGCGGAAACCAGCTTGATGCCTCTTGAGTGTAGACTCGATTCTAACCTTTATCCGCTCCAGAATGATGGTTGCCATTAATTTTGGAAAAACGGACAAAACTGTAATACCTCGCCAATTGTTGCAATTCTTAAGATCGCCTTTCTTTTGCAACTTAACAATTACACCATCCTTCCAGTCGCTGGGATAGATTTCGTTTTCCCACACAGCTTGTATCAACGGGTGTAGAATACTAGCCGTTCTGACAGGGTCAGCTTTCAGGAACTCGGCTGGTGTACCATCAAGTCCAGCTGCTTTGTTGTTTTTGAGAAGAAGAAAAAAAAAAAAAAAGTTACTCTGCTCGACAGAATCCTCATTAAGCAAGGCACAAAAGTGCTCCTTCCACCTGCGCAGCTGATCCTCGATTGATACCAAAAGTGTACCATCCACATCCATTACAGGATGATTGGTGTTGGTTTTCTTCCCGACAACTTCCTTGGATATTTGGTACAATTCCCTCATGTCTCCTCTTCTTGCAGCGTTTTCCGCATTTTCTGCGAGACCGTCTAACCCAGCCATACTCAACCTTTTTTTTATAAGGGCCACAAAGAAGTTTGAGTTAGTGGCCTCGGGCCGCAACATGAAAAATTTTTGCATTCAGGTGTTAAGTAATTTAGATTGAATGGTTTATTATTCATTTTAATACAAAAATTAATTTGATCTCTGAAATTTAGAACAATTTTTCATGGTTTGGCTTGTTCCTGCATGCTAACCTAATTCGTTTATTTCTCCACACATTTTTTGTAGGATAGAAAATATTTTGTGGTCGCTCAATTCACAGTCTTATTGTTTTTTTATTTGTGCCTTAACTTTTAAGAGCAAAATCGGTCAAACTTCTCAAAATCAGTGCCTTTCACAAGTTAGCGAAATATTTGCTTTGTCATAAATTTTTCGTTTGATAATTCGGAAAAACTCTCCGGAGCTCTCTGATCAAGATTTCTTAATGCCGAACGAAAAAGTTGCAACCCTTTTCTTGACTCTGAAGTTTGGTTGTATTTGTGCACTTGGTTATTGCATTTGGGTGATGAACCGTTCACAGAGCTGTTCTCTTAATATTGATATTCCTTAATAACAGAAACGAATGTCTGCTCCTTGGGTTTTTATTTTGAGTAAACTCCTTACCTAAGCAAAAATTCTATTGCAAGAGTGCAAGGTATGAAGGTGACGATAATGGAGAGGATGAAATGTTTGGCCTATCCATTGTGTTCATATTTGTTTTATTTTAACTCTTAATTTTAGTTAAATGAAAAAGAACATTGGTAATTCCAAAATCAAATAACAAATACCATTTGACAATTTTGACGCTTCAATTAAGCGCATGTATTGGTGCTTCTGGTTTTGATTTTTCTTCAAATCCAGAATCGTTGCTCTCTTCTTTTTAGAAGAAGAACTGTCATCTAGTGCCAAATTAACTTTTCCAGAAGCATTTGAAATGCTTCCGGGCGCTACGGGATGACCAAACGAAAACCCTATCCGTCATTCGTTAAAACGAAAAGACAAAACGACATTTCGTTTGTCGATGGAGCTATTGCCACTTGTCTTTCAAATTCGATGTCTTTCACTGTGCACTCTTTGTTTGGAAATGTTTCCTATTTTGGGTTTTATTTCCCATTTGATTTAAAAAGCGAAAAAATTAGGAAATGTCATCCAAAATGTTCAGTCCTTCTTTGGGTGCTATTTCCAAATTGATTTAGTTAGGCACTTTTTCCAAACGGCTGGAAGTTTTGATTTATGGTATTGTTTTTCTATGCAATCGCATATTTATTTAAGTATGCCAGGTGGGCCACTTAAAATACTTGACGGGCCACATGCGGCCCGCGGGCCGCAGGTTGAGTATAGCTGGTCTAACCTCACCCTCTTGTCTCGTCTCACACAGCGATAGACCATCTTATGTGCTAAGCGATACTCTCTTCGCAATTCAGCCTTTCGTTGAGCATCCGCTTCGGCATTTATTTGCATCTTCAACGATTTGCGAAGCTCGATTTTATCCCAGGTGTCTTGGGATATCCAAGAGTCTCTAACTCTCGACTGCTTGGGTACAGTTTCGGATCCAGCATCCATAAAAACACTTTTTATATCACCCCACATCTCATCAATTGTTGAATGTTGTATTCCGTTTAATGACGAAGCTCTGTCGTTAAGGTTGGTGACATAGTTACGACATATGTTGGGATCACTTAAAGCATTTGTATTGAACTTCGAATTCCTTGCTGCACCCTGTGATTGACGTTGTACAGCTGCCGTTTGTAGCTTGAGACTCATGAGAACCAAATGATGGTCGCTTCCAATGTCGGCATTTCTTATGCTCCGAACATCGCACATTGACTTCCTCCATCGCTGCTGAATCATGATGTGGTCAATTTGGTTTTCAGTTTGACCATCCGGATGTACCCAGGTGATTTTGTTGCAAGTCTTATGTTTAAACACAGTTCCACCCAGTACAAGACGATTAGCGTTACAAAAATCGACCAGCAAATCGCCATTTTCATTCGTGACCCCAAGCCATTTTTCCCCATGACGCGTTCCAGACCGTAGTTGTCTGATCCAACTTAGGCATTGAGATCTCCCATGACAATTATGATGTCGGCTCTTGGAACACCACTGTAAACTGAGTTAAGATGAGTGTAGAAAGCGGTTTTGTCTTCCTCGGTCGATTCATTTGTGGGGGCGTAGCACTGAATTATTGTGACGTTGCGAATTTTTTTTTTCATTGTTACTTGAGTGAAAATATTTTTTTCATTTTAATTCAGCATAAGCCATCACCTGTGCAAATTGTATTTAAATCACTCAAAGAAAAACGAAGTTCCAGAATTTTGAAATTTTTTTGAAACTCCCTGTATTGCAATCATTTTTACTTGCGATTATTGGTACTATAAGGCAAGTTTTGGATTCGTGAAAAAAAAATTTTGAGATAACAATCAAACATGATATTACGATGATAGAGAACTCCAAAAAAGTGGGTGGCACAATTCTGTCTGTCTGTCTGTTCGTCTACAGCCTAAACGGCTCGATCGATTTTCTTCAAACTTGGTACATAGTGGTTTTTGGTGATTATGCCCACACGTTTTTTTCATTTTTTTCTTAGAATCAAAAATAACGGTACCTGCCATTCAATTTTTTTTAGCAATTTTACATAATCGTATTTTTCTCAAAATCGGTTCGACAACTTTTCTTAAAAAAAATTCAATAAATTTATTTTAGCAAAGGCTTTCTTTTGGTGGAATACTATTTTTCAGAAATGGTTATTAATGGTACCTTCCAAAGAACCATTTTTTTGATTTTTGATTTTCTTCAAAACGGTACGACTGGTTTCAATTATTTTGTTTATGCAGAAGATTCCAAAAAATATAAATAGTTTTGTGTACCAACATTTTTAAAAAAATATTTTTTGGATTTTTAAAAAATGTTTCAAAATTTTTTTTGGAAAATAAAATATTTCGAAAATGACATGATCGATTTGTTTGAAACTCGGTATTTAAGACTTTTTTAGTACTTTCTAAAATATTTTTAGAAAAAATTTTACATTTATCAAAAAATAACGGTACCTTCCATACAAAAGTTAAAAAACCGCAAAAGAAAATATTTGTTTGCTTAAAAACGACTCCTACGATTTTGATTAAACTTTTTTCATATACTTAAATTAGTACGATCTACTACCAAAAATTATAAAATCTTACACTTAGCAACTATTAATAGTACCTGTCATAGAACGTATTTTTTTATTTTGAATTTTCTCGTTATGGGCTAAACGGATTTATATGAAATTTTTTATGTGCAAAATTCTGATAAGATCAAATAATATTGCACATCAAAATTTATAAAAAAAAAAGTTTTTGGATTTTTAAAAAAAGTTTCAAAATTTTTTTTGGAAATTCGATATCTCAAAAACGGGTTGACAATTTTTTTCAAATTTTGTTTTCATATACACATAAATATATACTTTAGATTTGCATACCAGGATTTGTTCTTAAAAATGTTTTAACAATTTTATATATAAAAAAATAATTTTTTTAAAAACCGCTCCAACGATTTTAAATTTTTTTTCCCATACAATCATATTCAATCAAGAATTAAGATGGCATTCTTTTTTTCTACATCAATCTGTCAAAAGAGTTGTTTTATCCAATTTAAAAGTCGTATTTCATGCTTCTCTACATATTTCTCTGATAATTTCCATGTTCTTATATACAATTTTCTTAAGCCCACAGTGTCTTGAACATAAGAGCAAGTACGTGCGACCCAGTCGTGCATTTTATTTAATTCTGTCTCATCTATCACCTGTGTCAATTTCATCAATTTCAATTTTTTTGAAACATCCTGTTTTGAAATAATTTTTTTTCTTTTTTGTACGAACTTTATTTTCTAAATTTACCAGCTTTTTCATCATAAGACAAGCATTTAACCTACTCAAATGACTTTATCTTCCTCATTTCAACAAAAATTCTTTCAAAAAATAAATCACTTTACAAAGTGAATGGATACTTGATGATGAATGATTCTTTTTAAGGATCGTTTCAGATCTTAATCGTGAGAGAACTAGCTATATCTACCTGAATTTTATTTTGCGATCTCTCACGAACGAGAGATACAGAAAAACAAGTATTAAGTTTATTCGTAAGAGAACTAAACATATAAATAGATCGAAAATTGTATCGTTCGCGAACTATATTTTTTATGGTTCGTGAAAAGATCGATAAAGAATGATAAAGATCCGTACTTTATGATTCGAGAACGATAATTTACGAACCCTGACCTTTATTTCGATAGCGGGAAAGAAAGAGATGGAGGATTCCAACCGAAATCCACCAACAATCCACTTTCAAAAATATTTGTTGCATCATAAGGAGCTTATAGGCGTGAGATATTGAACGATACATTTTACTGATAGAACTTGTAGCCACGGGGATCATACTCACGACTTTCAGTAGAAATACCATGTAGACAGGCACTTAAAGGTCAAAGCGATGTATTAAGTAGTTCAGAGCAACGATTAGAAGAGACACACAAACCAACACGACTGATCCTATGACGAAATCCCAACACTTGCGCCACCAATAGAGCAGGTAAGAAAAATATTTAGGAAATTCTTGTCCAACCATAACATAATTTCATTTAAAGTTCCTCAAAACCACATAAATATAAATTCCAGAAAAAAAAAGATATCAGCACTTGCATCATCACATAGCAGCTACTGTTTGCCCAATGGTGTAACGCTTATACTATCCAGCATCCATCCTCCACATGCTGCCTATTTGTCTGTGTTGCTTGTCCTTATCTTGACCAGAGCAAAGTGCCGAAGGCAGAACAGCTACTTATCCTACATTGACAGCCCCTATAAAGCAGGACAAATTTTAGATCGAAGCACAAAGAGTGGTGTAGTGAAGCAGTGCACAAGAATGGTGTGTGTGCACGTTAATCACATCGAAGCATGACCAGAATGCAGTTTACTATACTTAACCATGCCATACGCAGTCATCAGCTCTACAGGAGCCGTGGGTCCACTTTGAACTGATAACAGTCTCAGTTTCAACAGAGAGAACTGAGTGGACAGGTGAATGCAAAATACGGTCCAAGAAATCAGAGATGAAAATTGCATGGCGCCTTGTCCAAGTGCAGAGGCATAAAAGAGGTAATTAGTTGACGTTAATATAGCAACTTTAGTGTACTCGGTGGCGTAAGTGGAATAAGAAATTGTTATTACTCAACGAAAATTAACATTCAGAGGGTTTTTAACAAAAATTCCCATCTAATTCACTCAAGGCATCACATTTTCTTACAATGATTTTTTTTAAACATTTATATTTTGAAACGCTTTGAAAATTGGAATAGAAAATCAGATCACTGATTATTCTGAAAGTATTCATTTATATAAAAGCTAATGTCTCTTAGTTTTCTCGCCCGAAACTACCAAATTCTACCAAGTCAAAAGCCTGTCAAAGTTCATATAAATGTTGTGTAGAAATTGTCAGTTTCAAGCAGTATGCAACTTAATGTTACATAAGTGACTCATTTACATTAATTTATTGATTCTTCTGCAAAGCCCATATATTTAATCCATCAAAGACCTCCACGTACAAATTGATTCATTCCACTGTGGATAATCTTCCTCTACTCCATTATTATTATTCTTATATGTATCTTCCTATTTATGTCTCTAAAAACTGTCTTAAGGATTTCTAATAAAACTCATATCTCCTTTGCAAAAATCACATTCGTTACTCCATCAAGAAAAAAAAAAAACACCAAGGCCAGAGCAATTCCTATTTAACTGAAGACAAGAAAGACGAAAACGACGTAGAAGACGAATAAGACAATCGACGACGACGCGACGAATATGCCATCAGCGTTCAATTGAAGTCGTCAATCAAAATGACGAAATGAATCTTGATGGAGTTCTGGCATTTTGGGTATCTTTTTGACTGCCGCGTGACTTTTGGCGCTACACAGTATAATAATAATTTTAAAACTCTGTTTGGGAACACATACCTATACCTACCTTAAAGTCTTATATGAACATTGAGTGAGAAACCCTTTGACGGGTCAGAATTGTGGTGATCTTTGTTCTCATTTCTGGCATTGAGAAATATCCATACCAAAAATATTAGGATGGTATTTTGCTGTGACAGAAGAAAAATAAAAATTAATGACGATAAATCAAAATTTTATGTCACTCTATTGGTATTTTTTTTTATTGAGTATTTTTTTTTTATATTAAATTGATGATAAGGCCATTGATTTTGGTATAAGGAAGCTGTGGTTTATTTTTTTTTTTTATTTTTTTTGATGACAAATGACTTTGTGGAATGTAGCTTTATAATTGATGACAATTTTAAGAAAACTTCTTCAAGGCAAATTAGACAAAGATTTTGATATAAATTGTATGTTTGACAGTCTACCATTGGGAGCATTTTTTTAAATTTGAAGTTAACCTTATTAAATTAATTATTTTGTTTTCACTTTTAGATTTTGCAAGCCCAAACCATTCATCTACCCGAGAAATAATTTTAAGAATCACATAAACGTTCCATGAATTTACATTAACTTTTAAATACGACTATTAAATAGCAGTTACTAGGAAGATGCAGTTCTTGTATGTAGGTTAAAAAAAAGAGGTCAAAGACATGCTATACATACGAAATACGATACTATACAAATCTCGGTCTCGTTTCGCATCGGTATTGAAAATCGAAACGATACCGAGACAATAACAGCACCAAAGCATCCGACACGATTTTGAGCCAAAATTTACCCTCGGTGGTATCGTATCGTTTGGTAGATATCGACAGAAAAAAAAATATTTTTGAATATTATTATTGATTTCAAGCGAACAATTCTTGTATTTGTATTCTTGGAAACGACTCCAACAATTTAGATGAAATTGTCAGACTTTTTTCTTTAAGAAAACTTAGATGGCAAATTTTCCTTCGCTTTCGTTCTCCTACTGACAATTCTTAATACCTTGGCTACTATCTTCATTTTACCGAGCTGTACAACTCCTTTTAGCAACGCTTCCTTTTGACAGCGCAATCCAACCTAATCAATAATGATCCTTAGTCATTTTTACTTGCGATAGGTAAAGGGCAAGTTTTGGATTCTTTCAAAAAAAAATTTGAGATAACAATCAAACATAACATTACGATGAAAGGGAACACGAAAAAAGTGGGTGGCACAATTCTGTATGGCTGTTTGTATCTGGATCTACAGCCTAAACCAATGATGCAATTTTCTTCAAATATCAAATTATAAACTTAAGGTTTTTTTGTAACTCTCCAGAGGGAAAATTTTAATTTTGTTTGTATCTCTTAAAATAACGTATGGCAACAACCGTTAAGGAAAAGCTAAATTATCTCAGATACGGCTCCAATGATATTGATAAAAAATCAGTGTATTATTGTAGATATGGTGTACTTTCTGGTAAGAAAAAGAAAAACCAAAAACATTTATTAACTGTACTGCAATATAACGGTTAGTTTGATATTAGGTTTTCTCATTAAGACGCCAGTTATAGCTATCATTAAAACTCATCATTGAAAACTTTAATGATTGATTTCGACACGTGTAGAAAGCAAATTTTATTATTATGTTGATAGACGATTAAAGTTCAAGACTTAATTAATATTTCTAGTCAAACAAAATTTCAAATAGGCCCAACTTTTCACAAAAACTGACTTTTAATTTTTCAATGATCATTGGTAAAGTAGTTCAATTATTGAAGTAAGAAGTCTTTTTATGTGGAAAGTTTGGCCTATTTGAATAATTATTTTGACTAGAAATATTAATTAGGTCTTAACCTTTATCTGTCCATGAAAATAATAAAAGATTTTGCTTTCTAATCATCTCAAAATCAATCATTAAAGTTTTCAATGATGAGTTTCAATGATACCTATAACTGGCACCTTACCGCTCATCCGACATGCCAACAAAAAAAACGTTTTTTTTTTTATTTTATAACGGAAATTATCAAGAACGTGGCCCGATTGAATTTTTCTGACTTCAGCTTCGAAATCAGCGCACCAAAAATTTAAGGAAAAGTATATTTTGGTTTCTGTAACAAAAAAAATTTAATTTTGTTGAACAGTGTTATCTATAAGACTTTTCTCTTTGACCTCTTCTCCTTCGTAGGTACTATCGATAATGTAATTGTTATCAAAAATAAATAATCAACTAAGTGATGAGTTTATTCCTGGTCCCGATGGTCCCCCTGCAGTACTTCTTAACAAATGTTCGTCCACCCTTTCTCTTCCTCTCTCAAAAACTGTCAGCCTTCTCCTAAATCTGGGTGAACTTCCTCAGATATGGAAATCATTATTCATAATCCCTATACACAAAAGGGTTCGAAGGGTGACATTACCATCAACTGTCGTCAAATTGCCAAGCTTTCACACATTCTCAAACTTTTTGAAAGTATTTTGTATGAAAGTTTCCACTGCAAATTTTGCATTTCCTCCAGACAACATGGCTTTCCCAAATTCAGGTCTGCAACCACTATCCTTGTTGAATTTGTATCCTTCCTCTCAGCCCCATACGAAGGTTACGAAGTCGATGTTATCGCAACCGATTTCAGTAAGGCCTTTTACAAAATTTCCCATATACTGATGCTTTTCAAAGTGTCCACTCTCAGCTTCGAACCTTTGTTAAAATTAATTTTCACTTACCTAAAAAACCGTTATTACAACGTTCGTTCCAGATATACTCTTTCTCAGTTACCTCTGATGTCACCTAAAGCAACCACCTTTAAGCCTACTTTTGTGAATTCTTGGTATTAACGATACTGAAATGGTCCTCCAACATTTTTCTATATCACTGTATACGTTGAATATATTAAGCTTTGCAAGACCATTTCTTCGATAAATGACTTTTTTCTTATTCATCAAAACCCTGACTGGTGCCTTAAAAAAAGCTTGGAGCTCAACGTTGCCAAATGCCAATCTATCACTTTTACACGAAAAATATTATTTAATCTCCTCCCCGTCTCTATCTCCTTCACAATCAACCCATACCCACCGTTGATAATACTTACGACTTTTGGCATAATATGTGACGAGGAACTTAGTTTTCTCACTCATATAGATGATATCAGGGAGCGGTATGATATCCCGTAAACCAAAATCTCGATCAACGAAATATTGCATTTTTTTAAGAAATCTGGAATAATAAAATCTCTCAAATTAAAAATCCTAATTTTGACAATATTGGTAATTACAAAATCTAGCTTTTAACAATCTCGCTGTGGTCTGTAAACTGTACCAAGCAAAAGCTTATCTTCCCCACAAATCATGTCTACAAAAATATACTCTATTGCACTACCGGGACTGGATGCGCAATTAATCCAGCAAGTAATTCCATCACGAACATAAATTGCAACTCCACCTCCTCTCCACCTCGATAAGCCCTAAAAAGTCTATAACCATTTAAATTAAACATGGTGCTGGGAAAGTTTATGGGAAACCAAGTTTCAGAAACACAGATAGCATCAACTCCAGAACCTTCAAACGCATATCTAAACTCATCAATTTTTTTCGTAAGCTTTGAGCATTAATATGACAAACTTGAAAACCCCATACATTGGCTGCAAAGCACTCTAAGCATTGAACGCAAAATCAAATCATCGCCAACACCAGAGGAATCCATATTTAAAATTGAAAATTGTATTTATGTATGATAGTATGATAAAATAATTAAAAAGAGTTTTAGTGCCCTTTTACACGAGGAAACTGAGTTGCCAGCAACTTTTAGTTCGTAGGTGAGAAGAGCAAGAGAGTATGAAAATCGACCGTTGCTAAACTGCTCAGATATTGAAAGACATGTAAGTGAACTTTCGTTAGCCATTAGTAATGCTTACGACTGCTCCTGCCCCATTGCCAAAGGAAAAAGCAAACTCAACCCTGTATGGTGGTCAAATGAGTTGTCTATCCTGAGGAAAAATTCAAGGAGGTTTTTCAATAGAGCAAAGCACAGTAACGAACCTGCTGACTGGGATCTCTTCAAGATCAGCAAAAACGAATACAAAAATAGAACGACCTATGCAAAAAGAGCAGCCTGGCAAAAATTTTGTACTGACATTGAGTCTACAAATGATGCTGCTAGGCTCAGGAAAGTCTTATCAAAGGTCTACACTCCCCCGGGATTCCTTAAAAGACCCGATAAAACATGGACAGACTCCTGCTCCGAGACATTAGAATCACTTGTTACCACTCACTTCCCAGGATGTATCATCGATACATCTCCTGTGGACAGAGCCCCGAACACAAGTGTAATCTCTGACATAAGCAATCAAATCGTAGACAGTAGGAAGGTGGCTTGGGCCATTGACTCCTTCTCAGCATACAAATCTGCAGGGCCGGATGGAATAATTCCGATTATGCTCCAAAGCTCTAAAGATTTAATTGTTCCAATTCTAGTGGACATCTTTAGGGGATGTCTTAACATCACTTACATTCCTACTGGTTGGAGAGAAGTCAATGTCATCTTCATCCCGAAGGCTGGCAAGCCCACGCACACTGAACCGAAAGATTTCAGGCCAATAAGCCTGTCCTCCTTTCTCCTCAAGACCCTAGAAAGACTAATTGATACCCATATTCGCCTAAAACTGAATGATGGTGTGCTCTCGCAGGCCCAACATGCATACATGAAGGGCAAATCTGTTGAGACAGCACTTCATGAAGTGGTCGGCACAATTGAAAACTCAATTCAGTTCAAGGAATTTACCCTAGCAGCATTCCTGGATATAGAAGGGGCCTTCAATAATGTTAATAACGATTCAATTCGACAAGCCCTTAACACCATTAACATCGATCCGATGGTGACAAACTGGATAGAATGTATGCTTCAAACAAGACTTATAAATGCAGAATTAGGTGACAGCAAGCTAAAAGCCAGGACGTGTAGAGGTACTCCACAAGGTGGAGTCTTATCTCCTCTGCTCTGGCTTCTCGTAGTTAACCAGATCTTAGTTAAGCTAAGTCCAAGTGGTGTCAAGGTCGTTGCATACGCCGATGACATCGTATTAATGGCCTCGGGAAAATTTGCTCCTACGCTGAGCGAACTTCTACAAACAGCCCTTGACAAGCTCAGTAACTGGGCCAGTAGCTGTGGACTTTACGTTAACCCACTAAAGACAGAACTGGTCTTGTTTACAAGGAAGCACAACGTTCCCAGCATAAACCTGCCAACCATTAACGGAATTCCGCTAAAGGTTTCGGGAACTGCCAAGTATCTTGGTATTGTGCTTGACCGTAAACTGAACTGGAAAGACAACATTAAAGAAAGAGGGAAAAAAGCCTCAATTGCATTCTACACTTGCAGTAGAATCTTTGGAAAAAGATGGGGTCCCAGCCCCAGAACCATTCATTGGATGTACTCAGCCATAATAAGGCCTATTCTTACGTACGCATGCTTGGTCTGGTGGCCAGCCTTGGACAAGAAAACCAATCTTACGACCATGACAAAAATTCAGAGACTAGCGTGCGTTGGCACAACTAGTGCTATTAGAACCACACCAACGGCAGCCCTTGAGACTTTCCTGTCACTAGCCCCACTCGATTTGTTTACAAAAGAGTTGGCGGCCAAAAGTGCTATAAGACTTAAACAGTGCAATAACTGGAAGAGGGGCCACTACGGTCATAGAACTATTATGAAATTCACAGACATAGACATTCAAACCGACTACATCACTCCGCACATAGATTTTAACCCAGTGGCCATAACAGATATCCCGACAAGGGAATCCTGGAATGAAAACCGGGTCATTAACGCTAATCATGTCTCGGTGTTTACGGACGGTTCCAAGACATGTGAGGGGGTAGGGGCTGGTATCTACTCAGCTAACCCACCTATTAACAAATCAATAAAGCTTCCAAATTTCTCCAGTGTATTCCAAGCGGAAGTACTTGCAGTATGCGAAGCCGCAAAGTATCTTGCTTCACGTGAAGTAGTTAATAGAAATATCGATATCTTTATTGATAGTCAGGCGGCAATAAAAGCCATTTCCTCAATTACTACAAAGTCCAAACTGGTAGATAGTTGCCGTTATGTGCTGAGGATTCTCAGTGCATCGAACACAGTCACCCTAAGATGGGTCCCAGGACACCGTGATATACACGGGAATGAAATGGCAGATGAGCTGGCCAAAAACGGATCATCTCTTGATCCGAGCCAAACCGATCACTCTGTACTCGTTCCACTGGAGCAAGAAAAAAGTAGAATTCACCAAAGCTTCCTCGAGGTTGCGGACGTTAGATGGTCAACCATCGACTCTTGCAGGGTTTCGAGGAATCTATGGCCGAATATCTCTAGGAAAAAGACAGAATATTTACTTAAGATAAGTAGGCCTCAACTTTCCACTCTAATTGGAGTCCTAACGGGTCACAACTCAATGGGAACCCACATGCACAGAATGGGCATTAGCTCGTCGGACTTGTGTAGAGGGTGTCAGGATGTAGAGGTGGAGGAGGGCTCATATCACTTTCTTTGTGAATGCCCCAGCCTAGCCAGAACCAGAAAAGTAGCCCTCGGAGAATATTTTTTCGACGAATTGGGCGACATCTCTAACTTGCCACTAAGAAACATCCTTAAATTCATCCAGAATTCAGGGTGGTTCAGGGAGGCATCCCATACCTAAACTCCACCCAATCCATCTTATCCTTTTCCCCAAACCTTCTTTACCAAAACCCTATGGGGAGCGCAATGGATCCATTGAGATCCGAGTGAGATGCGACGGCTTGCCGTAACATCACCCCTTCTAACCTAACCTAACCTAGAGCAAGAGGAAAGAGGGGCGAACAGAATCTCCCCGGTCGAAGATTTGAAGAGATTTTTTGACATTTCCTTTCACACCTAGGTTAAGGTGTGTTAAACCAATAGAATTTCAAGGGGAATTTCAAAAATTGCCTGGAGATTTGTTTCCTCGTATGAAAGGTACAAGAGATTTTTAAGGAGATTAAAAAAAACGTCAAAAAAATCTCCAGCAACTTGTTTCTTCGTGTGAAAGGGGACTTACCAATAATTTACATAAAGAGAAAAGAAATAAAATGCACGACTGGGTCGCACGTACTTGCTCTTATGTTCAAGACACTGCGAGTTTAAGAAAATTGTATATACAAACATGGAAATTATGAGAGAAAAATTAGAGAAGCATGAAATAGGACATTTAAATTAGCTAAAACAGCTCTTTTGACAGTTTGAGGTGAAAAAAAAGTATGCCATCTTAGTTCATGATAGATTATGATTGTATGGGAAAAAAAATTTAAAAATCGTTGGAGCGGTTTTTTTTAAAATTAATTTTGTATATATAAAATTCTTAAAACATTTTTAAGAACAAATTTCGGTATGCAGATTTAAACTATATATTTATGTGTATATAAAAACAAAATTTGAAAAAAAAATTGTCAACCCGTTTTTGAGATATCAAATTTTCAAAAAAAAAGTTTGAAACTTTTTTTAAAAATCAAAAAACTTTTTTTTTGAAAATTTTGATATGCAATATTATTTGTTCTTATCTGAATTTTGTATATAAAAAAATGTATCTTAATCCGTTCAGCCGATAACGAGAAAACTCAAAATAAAAAAATACGTTCTATGACAGGTACTACTAATAGTTGCTATGCGTAAAATTTTATAATTTTTAATGGTAGATCGTAATAATTTTAGTATATGAAAAAAATTTAATCAAAATCGTAGGAGTCTCTTTTTCAAGCAAAAAAATATTTTCCTTTGCGGTTTTTTCATTTTTGTATGGAAGGTACCGTTATTTTTTCATAAATGTAAAATTTTTTCTAATAATATTTTAGAGAGTACTAAAAAAGTCTTAAATATTGAGTTTCAAAAAAATCTATGATGCCGTTTTCGAAATATTTGATTTTCCAAAAAAAAATTTTGAAATATTTTTTAAAAATCCAAAAAATATTTTTTCAAAAATATTGGTACACAAAACTATTAAGATTTTTTGGAAGCTTCTGTATAAAAAAAATAATTGAAATCGGTCATACCATTTTGAAGAAAATCAAAAATTAAAAAAATGGTTACTTGGGAGGTACCATTAATAACCATTTTTTAAAAATGGTTTTCCACCCAAAGAAAGCCTTTACTAAAATAAATTTATTTAATTTTTTTTAAGAAAAGTTGTCAAGCCGTTTTTGAGAAAAATACGATTATGTAAATTTGCCAAAAAAAAATTTATGGCAGGAACCGTTATTTTTGGTTCTAAAAAAAAAATGAAAAAAACATGTCGGCAAAATCACCAAAAACCACTATGTACAAAGTTTGAAGAAAATCGATCGAGGCGTTTAGGCTGTAGACGAACAGACAGACAGAATTGTGCCACCCACTTTTTTGGTGTTCTCTATCATCGTAAACCCCTTCGCGTGGTAGTCACTTTGTTGTGGTGCGAAGGCTTAAGTAGCAAAGACTCATCTGACCCGCTGATTTTGAGGCAACCCAAACCGGTGGTAATTTTGAGGAGTTACGAACCAAGAACTGCCCCCCCTAATCCAGGGTGTTAAGTGACCCGTGCCTATTGGATGGTTTGCAGCCAGGGGGTATACCGGCTGTATTCTAACGGAACCTCTTTGATGTTGGTCGAATTGAAGAGTATCTATGACCTTACCATACCATGCGGAGCTCTAGTATGGCTCGACCCCATTATTTCTCTAGCTACTCGTGGGATCTATATGCCAAAATTACAAAAAAGAAAAAACAACAAAAATTTTAAAAAGTTCAACACTCCGCGGGATGTCACCGCGAGTGAAGCCGCAGATCAAATGGAAAGAGATTTCCGTGGCGATGATCTGAGACCGGATATCAGTAAGTTCTTGAAAAGGATGCCTTACGGAACTTGCAGAACCGGCCCTCAGGAGGAGCGTCGACCTCTAGTCAAGGGAGAACACCTCCCGGATTAGAGGAAAACGAAACTCAAAACGAAGCGTCTACTAGCGTGGGGAGAATACCTCCTGTGCAAGTAGAAGACATACAAATGGCCACAGACGCGGCAAATGATGGGAAGCCACCATCATCAAGTGCCTCTAATTTACCGACAAAGCCACCAAGTCGACGAAATCGATATGGCCGAAGAAGCTTCCCACTTCCAGAACTGGGGAAACCAGGTGCCCTGGATGACCCATTCAGGAAGGGGTTAAGTGGAGCAGGCACAAAGTGGTATTTCCGCTTCCTGGCAGAGGGGATGTCCCCCCAGGAAGCCCGAAATAAAGTGAAGGAGAGGAAAGAGAGGCGTGAAAACGAAGAAAATCTCCTGGGACAGGGTAAGAGGAAAAGTAGCCATATAACTCCTCCCCAAAGGCAAGAAGCCAAAAAACCCAGGACGACGGCACTTGCGGGACCTGACACCGTGAAAACCGTCGAAGGAAGGCTCTCGTATGCAAGTGCAGCCTTGAGCGTCAAAATTGCTGTCCTGCCGGAAGACTACCCTCAGGTAACCTTAAATGCCGACGAGCTGTCGGCACTTGAGGAGGCCATAATTGAGGAAGTCTCTCTTGGCTGGAAGCATAAACTGAAGTTCAATGGTCTGTACTTCAGGACCGGTCTGCTCTTGGTTGATTGCGCTGGTACCGAAACAGCGGATTGGCTAAGGGAGAGTGTACCAAAACTGAGCACTTGGAAGGGCATCAAGTTGGTCACGTGCAAGGGAGACGAAATCCCCAAAATGCACACAATCACGTTGTTCTTGTCAAGAAGTATGGGGCAAGATGACAAGAAATCCTTGGCATTAGTTCAAGCCCAAAATGAGGGACTTAATGTCCAGGCCTGGAAGGTCGTGAAAAGCACCGTAGAGGGCAAAGGTCAGCTGCTTGTGATCAGCATAGATGCTCGGTCTGTGGAGACAATAGTGAGAGCAAACCACCAGCTTCACTACAAATTCGGAAAAATACCTGTCTACGGTTTACGTAAAGTAACAGGTCAGAGCTCCTCTCACGAACCGGTATTGGTCACCTCCGCTCAACTTATCCATGCTCCCAACCCTTCCCCATCCTTCACCCAAACCCTCGAAACCTTACCAGACAAACCTACCTCCCCTCCACCTTCCCCTCCCCCCTCAAACAGCAAACAACCATCTCCGAAAAGCCAGGCCACACCACTGGCAACTTTAGGTCCAGATGTAGAGATAGAGGGTATGGACCTCTCTCCCAGTCGAACGGGGCAAGAAGAGACGCTTCCTACCGAAGAGGAGGAAGAATATCTGCTGGCAGATGATGGGGCCTTTGCCCCCATCTGCTAACGGAGAAAAAAAACACTATGACCGGACGCGGGATCAGTACCAGGCTAGCCCAAGTGAATATACACCACGCAAAGGCGGCATCAGCCGTTTTAGCAAGGAAGTTCACCGCGGACAACTTAGGGTTAGCACTGATCCAAGAATTCTGGACCTACAAGGGTCAGGTAAGAGGGTTAGCAAGTAGCGACTCTAAATTAGTATGGGACACGAGAGTAGACTCACCCAGAACTTGTATTAAAATAAGAAATAACATAACTTTTATATGTCTTTCAGATTTTATGACAAGGGACTTGGTCCCGATACAGGCCCAAATCAACATCGTGGTTGCAGCGGCCTACTTCGCCGGTGACGAAGCCAACATTCCACCAATCGAAGTGCAGAGGCTGGTTGATTACTGCACCCAAAGGAAGCTACCACTTTTAGTTGGATGTGATGCTAACGCCCACCATACAACATGGGGTAGCACCAACATAAACCAAAGGGGTGAGTACCTTTTAGACTTTTTGTTGGTAAAAAATCTAGAAATATTCAACGTGGGGAATACCCCTACTTTTATTACTAGAGTGAGAGAAGAAGTTCTAGATATAACTTTTGGAACTCCGAATGTAGGCTGTCTTATACGAGACTGGAGGGTATCCCAAGAGCCCTCCATGTCCGACCACAGAATCATTGTGTTCACATTGGAAGGCCTTCTTACAGAGAATACCTCTGGAAGGAACCCAAAGAGAACAAACTGGGACCTATACAAAACTGTTCTGAAATCAAACCTGGAACACATAGGCCCAGCTAGCAGGACAAATAGTCACCTTGAATTGGAATCTAATGTAAATGAATTTAGTGGGGCCATACAAGAGGCATATGAACTCAGTTGTCCCCTTAAACCAAAAACAAGGCAGAAAGACGCTCCTTGGTGGAACAAAAATCTGTCAAAATTAAGATCCCAAGTAAGAAAACTCTTTAATGAGGCAAAAAGAACCAGAGAGTGGCATAACTATTCCTCAGAACTTACAAAATATAGTAAGGAGCTAAGAAAAGCCAAGAGGAATAGTTTTGCATCCTTCTGTGAGAATATTTCCTCAACCCCTGCTGCTTCAAGATTGCATAAAGCTCTTGCAAAAGAGAAGACAATCACATCATTAGCTTTAAGGTATAATGATGGAAGCTTCACGGAAAATGAAGAGCAGAGGTCTACTTTGTTGCTTAACACGCACTTTCCAGGCAGTCTACCTCTTGAAGGGAACTTGGCAGAGAGAACACCTCTCAAACCAAGAAAAGAAGACTGGAAGTTAGCTGCAACTATCTGCTCAAGCAAAAGGATTGATTGGGCGATTAGTACCTTTCAACCTTTTAAATCACCAGGTGTGGATGGCATATTTCCAGCCCTATTACAACAGGGTAAGGATCATCTAATGCCTTATCTTATTAGCATACTTCGTAGTAGTATAGCTCTTGGGTATATACCAAGCCTATGGAGAAGAGCTAAAGTAATTTTTATTCCTAAAATAGGGAAAAAAGATACGACCCATCCAAAGTCTTTCAGGCCGATAAGCCTGACATCCTTTGTACTGAAAACTCTGGAAAAAATAGTCGACAACTTCATAAGATCAGAAGTATTAGTTGATAGGCCTCTCAATGTACGCCAACATGCCTACAGAGCGGGAAGATCTAATGCCTTACAGAACAGATGAGGCACTAGCAGGACCGAATATGCAAAAAATCTTAACGACAAGAGGTTGTCCACAGGGAGGGGTACTATCACCCTTGCTGTGGAGTCTTGTAGTGGATGAACTGCTAGAAAAGCTTACTTCCCAAGGCATACAATGCATTGGCTTTGCTGATGATATCGTTATCACAGCCTTTGGGAGGTTTGAAGAAACCCTCTGTGATATAATCCAAAGAGGACTAACTATTACAAGTAAATGGTGCATATCTGTAGGATTATCTATTAATTCTACTAAGACGACGATTATACCATTTACTAGAAAAAGACTTCTGCCACGCATGAAACCAATCCGATTGGGGGGCGAAGTAATCCAAACAAAAAGTGAGGTTAAATATCTAGGAATCACACTAGACAGTAAACTCCTATGGAATAAACACGTAGAAATAACCGTCGGGAAAGCCACAAAAGCCACAAAAGCCCTCATGATTTGCAAAAGATTAGCAGGCAAATCATGGGGCTGCAAACCAACTATCCTTAGGTGGATGTACACCATGATGGTAAGACCTATCATTACCTATGGTGCGGTTGCATGGCACAAAAGAACCGAATTACTCACAACTAGGAAATCACTAGAAAAAGTACAAAGGCTCGCTTGCTTATGCATAACTGGAGCAATGAGAACTTGCCCTACGGCAGCAATGGAAGTTATTCTTCATCTACCCCCATTACATGAAGCTATAGCAAGAGCTGCAAAGGGAGCTATCATGAGGTTTGCCAAGGAGGGAACCGGTACTGGCAAGTGCATTAGCCTCAGGGTTAAAGATTGCATTCCAAAGTCAGCGGTAACAGACCTTATTGACATTCCAAGAGATGGCATGATTAAAAAATACAACTTCGAGAAAAACTTTCAAACGGAGTTAAGTAGCAAAAAGGAGTGGGTAGGTGAAACAGTAAACTACAATCTCAAAACAAATGCCATCAAGTGGTACACTGATGGATCGAGAACGACTGAAGGGACTGGAGCGGGAATCTTTGGGCCTAGAACCAAACTTTCTATACCGATGGGACAGTCTACTAGCATCTTCCAGGCGGAAGTTCACGCCATAGCGAAAAGCGCAGATCGTAATCTCGAAAGAAATTACCGAAACCAAAACATTGCCATTATGTCAGACAGCCAAGCCGCACTCAAAGCGCTGAGCTCTTACACCATCAGCTCGAAGGTAGTCTGGGAGTGTGTGAACAGGCTTAATGTCCTTGGCAAAAACAACAGTGTCACACTTCATTGGGTACCTGGTCACGTTGGTGTCCAGGGAAATGAAGAAGCAGATTCCTTAGCGAAGATAGGGGCAAGTACTCCCTTAATGGGGCCTGAACCCTATTGTGGCATAGGAGAAAATGTGATAAAAAACAAAATAAGAGAACAAGAGGAGGTTAAAAGATCCAAAAACTGGAAAGAACTCCCAAAGCTGAGGCAGGCTAAACTATTGCTTGGTAACTACAACCGAACACGTTTTAAAGACTGCATCAACCTAAGTAGGAACAACCTAAGAAAAATAACTGGTCTCCTAACTGGCCACTGCAGACTAAATAGACACTTAAACATTCTTGGTCTAGTAAGCAGTCCAACATGCAGATTCTGCTGCGCACAGGAGGAAACACCAGACCATATATTGGGGAAATGTGACGCAATCATGCATCAAAGGAAAAAACACCTGGGACACTACCAGGTGGAAGAGGGCGAACTTTCCTCTCTAAAAGTCCTCCAAATACTCAAATTTCTGAGAGAAATTAAGGTGGAGGAAGAACTGTAAGATGAGCAATCTCATCCAGTTTTTAGGTGGGGGCACAATAGATCTTAAGGTCGCAGTGCGACAACCCCAATATTTCATTCATTCATTCATCATCGTAATATCATGTTTGATTGTTATCTCAAAATTTTTTTTTTCCACGAATCCAAAACTTGCCTTATAGTACCTATAATCGCAAGTAAAAATTAGGAGAAGAGAAGAGAAGAGAAAAATAAATATATAAGAATGTATGTGTAGATAAAATATATATATGTATATATAAAAAAAAAAGAAAAATAAAGTAGTACTACTCAGTTCAAGAAAAAAAAGGAAATGAATTAAAGTGAAATTAAAAAAGAAAAATGTTAGCAAATAATGTTTACAATAATAATTATGTACTTCCAGCAGCAATCATGGCAACCCTGGACAAGTCTTCATTTTTGTCAATAAGAACCGCAGCTTCATCTGGTTGACGTTTAATGTATACTAGTCCCCTCCTTGTAAACACCGATGATAGTTTATTTTGTTTTTTTAATCGGAGTGCAGATTGTAGCAAAAAATGTTTTTTTTTTCGTCAAACACTCGCGAAGGAAGATAGGGCTTTCTGCATTGCGTCCAAAATTAACGTCACGGAGGGAGAGTGGTTTGTTATTGTTTTGCTTACAATGCTCAGCAACGGATCGAAGTACGGTGTTTTTATCATACGGTGTGCAAAACTTGATGATGATTGAAGAATCAGGAGAATTGGCATTCGTCGGTCGGGTTCGAAATATATTAGCCAGTGTTGGTGCTTTCGTGCTAAGTGACAAACACAAGTGATTGAAAATTCCTTTTAGGTTTTCGTCGGGTGAATAAGGAATCCCATTAAGAATGGCTTCACAAGCAACATTTCGGTTTTCCTGAATCTCTTGTGTTTTAGTCAGATCGTCAAATTCATTTCCAAGTGCGGATATATTATCTTTATATTTGTTTATTTTGGAAGTGCAAGTGGAAAGCTCGGTTTTGACATCAGTTGATGTCGCGTTCAGTTTGTTGATATCATCTTTAAGCAACATGTTTACGGAGTCCAAATTTGATTGGGAAGATTCTATTTTGGATACTCGCGTACTTAACTGACTGATTTCCTTATTTATTTGTGTCAATTGTGCATTTATATTAAAAGTAATTCTGGTCTCGGTTTCTTCCAATTTTGTGGTGATGAGTGAATTAATTTCAGTTGTTATGCTGTCTTTTTGAGCCTTTAGTCTGTCATCCAATTTTTTTTCACATTTCGCTGTCATCCTCAAAGCTTTGTTTTGTGTTTTTGAGAGAAATAAGTGGTGAGTTTTGTTTACAATCACTAATACTAGATCGATGTGACATTGTAAAGGCAAATTATGAAACTAAGTATCGTGAATACACCACAAATTAATTTTTTTCTTATATTTTTGCGATAACTTTTAATATAAAATCACTTAAATAAATGATATTCAAGCACCCAAAAAAGATAGAAAATATTCAAAACACACTAAAATTAACTTATTGTTTGATGAAAGTTTTTTATAGGGGTTCTTTAACTTAAAGAAAACTTGATAAAAGGTATGTCCGATAAAAATACGTCTACTCGCTAGCTTTCATGCTCTCTTGTATTATATTATATTTTTTGTTATGTAAAGAGTATTTCTGAAAAAATAATCATTGATATTTTCTTTGTATTTTTAAATGGACTTTGAAATCAAGCATTCTGTTTTTTGGGCTTCCATACGATTAAGCATTATAATATTTGAAATCAAGCATAATGAAATTCGAGATTATGGCAACACTGGTGGCATGGTGGAGTTTCAGCGCGAGAGGACCATGGTTCGAATCTCACAGAAACCTTGTAATTTTTATAACTTAAATAATATCTAATAAATTTTAAGATTGCATTTCAGATAAGACTTTCAAATAAAATATCAGCAAATAAATAAAATAAAATAAAAATATAAATAAATACAAATCAATTGTGAAGTATTTTTTTTCCACTTTCTTCTATAATACCTCTAAATTGACTCCAGTAAATGTTTTTCGGGGCAACTAAATTTAGTCCATAAAGGTCCAAAAGGATCTTTAAAAGGACGCCTTTTTAATTCTATGGACTATTATATAATGCTTATATGATTGCAAGAAATGATTATGAGAAGCTTCTTTGGGTGATTATAGGGGCAAAATTGTTAGTTGGGATATCTCGAAAAATTTGGTTGCACGGCATTTTATTAATCAAAGTCTCCCAAATTAAAATATAATTTGCAAGACTATGATTAAAAAATTTGCAATGCAATTAAATTTTACGAGATTTTTACTAACGTGATTTTGAAAAGCGGGATTTTGTTATTTTGATATTATAAAAAGCGGGAATTTGTAATTGCGCGATTTCGTTATGGGAGATTCGAGAATGCGAGATTTTAATTTGCGCCAACCCATGATATCATTCTCAAAGCAAATTCAGCACTTGGCCATTCATTGAATATTCCTCATAAGTTTGGTCTCCTTATCAATAACTTATTCACATTTCCAGAATCAAGAGCGTCCATCATCGTTTCCTTTGCTTTGTTCTTAGAGGCCTATCATGGGACAATCCTCTGGTCTTGCCTCCTTTTCTAGACCGCCTTAATCTTATGAATTTGAATTCGTTGAAAAAACGAAGGTTTCCTCTTGACTGCATCTCACTCTAGTACAGCTCTATCCCTTTTAGCGCACTTACCCTTTTTTTATCTACCTATCCACCGAGCCCCTTATATATGCTGCTGATTGCTCATTCGAACATGAACTCTTTCGACTTGAACCTCAGTAGTCCTTCCACACTAACCTCTTAGTTTAGGTTTTTAGTTTTTAAGAAAGATTGTATTAAGCCGAATAAATGGCGGGTTCGCGCCCCAACCAAAACGAGAATTTTTGACGTCAATCACGAAAAATAAAATTTTCGATTTTTTTGGCAAACCTTAATGAATATTGTATGTCTTTCTACACGAGAAAAAATGATCACTTATTCACTATTAAAATAACATAACTATACGAGTAGTTGTAGAAAAACAAATCCTGTCACAGCTTTGAAAACAAATCCAATAATCCAATAGCAATATTTACATGGTAAAGTACTTTAAATCAGCAATCTATTGCTATTGTGTCACCTATTCCTCCACATTGCATACCTCATAAATGCCTTGTATCCCTGTATCAGCTCAATTGACACCCTCCCAATGACAAAGAAATATATAATGTCATTTTAGAGTAATTAAAGTAAAACCTCAAAATTCAGGCCACACGCATACTCCAGCCTCACAACAAAAAACTACATTTGTTTATTGAGTTCGCTGGTCAGCTCTTTTGTTTTGAAGTATTTCATATAATGTTGTGTCTGTTTTTGTCCTATTTTAATTCTCGGTTGAACAGATAAATTAGAAAGACAACAATTGTTTGTGTGCACTGGTGGCAGTTTTTCTTGCTCTAATTTATTGCCAACAAATTTGAGTTACACTAGTTGGTATGATGCATAGTTTGTGTAACAAAATAAATATTTATGTTGTAAATGGCATTTAAATGCTAACACTCCATACATAAATTCAAATAAAGACTTTTCAATTTGAAGAGGGCAACAACTAAATCAAAAATTACATATTTCGTGGTGGAAAAGAAACAATTTAATAAAAAGTGTGCCACAATCAATTTCTGAAGTAATTCATCATTTTTCATAAGAAAAAACTTTCTTTAATTAATTAAATCAATAGGCTTTCAAACTTGAGACCTAATACAAAAAACAAACATTGTGTGGGTATATTAAGCTTTTGATGAAGATGGTCACAAATATGAATAAATAAATGTATAACATTCATTAATCATAATTTCAATTTTTGCTCAATGAAAATCCACAAATGTAATATAGGCTGTCAAAGAAACAAAATTTCGATTAATTATTTTACTTTATCATAAATAATTTCCAATTAAGATGGGGATTTATGATTTAATGTTTTTACTTTTCATCATCTTATTCGAGTACATAACTTAAACTCTCCACCAGCCGTAAACACTTGATAATTAATCAACGCCTCATTGAAGATTGAATATAAATAAATATCTTGCGTAGGCAGCCCGCTTTTTGTTTCATAAAACCATAATGTAACAACCGAATCAACTTGGACATGCAAACATAAATCGATTAATTGCTCGATACCTCCCATTACGGGCAACCTAATTTTTTGTTTTGAATCAAAAGTAGAATTTATAGTTTCAAATGTAGAATTACGAATGTATCAAAAACATACGATGAAAAAAAAATTATCTGAAAATGTTTATTAAGTCAACACCTACAGTAAGAGCAGGAAAAGAGGTAAATGAATGAATATCTACATAATTTACTGTATGTTATGATTAATTCATTATTTATCAAAGTGTTCTTCCCTATGAAGCTGTATGAAGTAGATTACCATCCACATGGTATTGATTTGTAATGCACCCTATTCGGTACGGTATGAATATGCGCATGACTGGTATAAAAGGAACTCACACATTCCACGCCACAAAAGTGAAAGTTTTTCACTGAATTTTGTATTACTGTTATAAAATACATATATGTATAAGCCTCTATAATTAGACGAAAGGCAGGGTTTTGGCTGGTATAAACTGTTCTAACAAAAGGGTTAATGCCTCCGCTAACTATCTGTTGCATGTGACTACGTTTACAAGGAAACAATATAAGGACTAAGGGTAGGTACATACATAATTTAAGTGTCATCGCAAGGAATAACAGCGCAATTGAGTTTTGGTAAATAATATTTTCTGCTATCTTTCCATAGATGTCGTTGCGATTGAAACTTAATGTGACGATTGTAAAAAATCTTTATTGCCCTAGATGTCGCTGCTTTGTAAATTTCGTTTACTACTGTGGTGTTGTTGGTTGTTATAACATTATTTCCTTCGGAATTCGGAAACGTTCTTTTGGAAGTCTTGTCTGCCTTTTTCGTTTTTGTTTTTAAATAATTTATTTGATTTTGAATATCAAAACTAAAATTTAACATCCATACTTTTACAGTTGTAAGGATTTGGACAATCAGTTTTTACAAAAAAAAAAAAAAAATACGTAGCTTCTAACATACAACGCTGCTGATGTGTAATGAATAATCCTATACACAAATGTCACACCGAAAAATTCTTGCATTATTGCTAGCCTAATTTAATTATAAGGTCTTATGACGCTAGTATCTTGAGGTTATTTTTTAAGTAGTAATTTATGACAACCTTTAGTCAACATAGCTCCTTAGGATACCTCCTTAATTTCTCTATGCCTCAAATTATTCATCAAACAAGAATCACCCTATTAATTTTAAAAGAAAAATGATTAAGCAGATTTGAATATGATTTTGAAAGCCTAATCACAACAAATAAGCAGATCAAGCAACTCACTCTTATATCGACGACGCAACAATGAAGAACATCTTGACATGATGGAAATTATACATTGAGATTTTTATGATCAAATACCCAAAATGGATAGCCCTTTTTTTTTCGTTGTTGAATGGATCTTCTTCATTAAGATGATTGAACAAAAAAAAAAAATGCCGAGTGTGTGGGATTATTCTTCACATCTGCTCTTGGTTCTGATGGTCTCTTACGTTGCGTCATCATCATCGTCATTGTCACGTTGGGTAGTCGATTTGTTGAAATCATTTAACCAATTTAGAAAATCTACAATACAATAGACCATCAATATATATTGGTCTCTTTAATTTTTATTTAGATGATAAAATTTCTAAATAATTGATATCAACCACCATAATTACATTAATCAAAAGAATCAGTAGAATATTTTTTTTTTTTGACAAGCCGTGGGCTTTTTGATTGTTTTTTTTGTAATCTCTAATATCTTTGTTTTGTTTATCCTAGCTGAAAGTGTAATAATACCACACACACGCACCGGTTAGAAATTAGTTTATTGGAACAATGAGATTATTTTTGTCGAATAAGGAAGTTAGTTAAAATTAAAAATATTAATAGAAAAAAGATTGTGGAACTTTTTAATTTGTTTATTTCTTACGGAATGAGTACAAAACAAACTAGACCCAAACATTTCTGTTTGTGTCTTTTATTTTTACAACTGTATGTATTTTGTAAGAAGAGAAAAAGAATGATTTCTTATTTTCTCATAAATTTTGTAAAGTTAAAAAAAAAATGCAGCAGACAAAATAAAAGTATTTTATACCGCCCAAATTTCGTTCCGTTTTGAGTCGTAAGGCTGCCAGTCTTGCAGGGGCAAACAATGTGAACAGCTTGGGCTAGTAAGTGAAACAAAAATATTGCCTCACCCACCTCAGCAAGGTGTTCCACCACATAATATTATTACATGGGATTCCATTTATAATAAGTAAGTACAACAAAAATTAGACCATTTTTAGCAAAAGGTGATTGTAATATGTATGAACAAATTATATAAAAGTTATGAAATAAATTCCAAGACACATTTTTATAGCTGAACCAATGCTTTTACAGTGTTTCCAAAGCAAATTTTAAAACTCGTTTATTCGAGAAACAGTCTAGATTCGCTCTAAGAGCCAGTGAAGAGATTGCTAACAGCGAATTCATTGAACTCGACTTTCGCAAACTTTTATGAGATACCTTACTTACTTGCTTGAAAGATGAAATATTTTGGCGTATTATTACTCTGCCAACATTAAGATCTATACCACCCAAACTGCTTACTTAAAGCTTCACTACAGTAGGGATGGGCCAGGGTCTTAGCCATCAATAAGTTTCTTCCAGCAGCTGGCTCGGTCTTTAGCTACTTGTCTCCAATTGCGCCCGCTTGCGTGCACCAGCTCCTACGATTTTGATAAATATTTGTATGTGCACTAATCAAATGTTCAAAGGGCTTAGGAAAATTGTATACAAGGACATGATATTTAAATTAGCTTAATCAACTCTCTTGATAGTTTTAGGTACGAAAGCCGCCACTTTAATACCTGATTGCATAAAATTTTATGAAAATTAAAGTCGTTGGAGCAGTATTTAAAAAAAACTAATTTTTATATATTCTTAAAACATTTTTAAGGAAAAATTTTGGCATAGGTTAGGTTAGGTTAGAAGGGGTGATGATACGGCAAGCCGCAACATCTCACTCGGATCTCCGTGGATCCATTGCGTTCCCCAGGATTAAGGTAGGTAGGTATGAGGAAGGTGGGTGATCGGGGATAGTTTAGGTGTGGGATGCCTCCCTGAACCATCCTGAATTCTGAATGAATTTCAGGATATTCTTTAGTGGCAAGGAAGAGATGTCGCCCATTTCGTCGAAAAAATATTCTCCGAGGGCTTCTTTTCTAGTTCTAGCTAAGCTGGGGCATTCGCAAAGGAAATGGGATGAGCCCTCTTCCGCCTCTTCATCTTGACACCCTCTACATAAGTCCGATGGGCTAATGCCCATTCTCCTCATGTGGGTTCCCATTGAGTTGTGTCCCGTTAGGATTCCAACTAGGAGCGATAGTTGAGGTCTGCTTATCTTTAGTAAATATTCAGTTTTTTTCTTCGAAATATTCGGCCATAAATTTCTTGAAACCCGACAAGTGTCAATTGATGACCATCTGACGTCTGCAGCTTCGAGGAAATTCTGGTGAATTTCACTTTTTACCTGCTCCAGTGGCACAAGTATAGAAGATTCGACCTGGCTCGGATCGAGAGATGATCCGTTTTTGGCCAGTTCATCTGCCATTTCATTCCCCATAATATCACGATGTCCTGGGACCCATTTTAGGGTAACAGTGTTCGTTGTGCCTAGAGATCTAAGCTCAATCCGACAACGATCCACCAGTTTGGACTTTACAGTGATTGAAGAAATGGCCCTAATGGCCGCCTGGCTATCTATGAAGATGTCGATATTACTATTGACTACTTCATAAGAGATTAGATATTTCGCGGCTTCGCAAACTGCAAGCACCTCCGCTTGGAATACACTGCAAAAGTTTGGAAGCTTCATTGATCTGTTGATAGGTGGGTTTACCGAGTAGATACCTGACCCTACCCCCTCTTTTGTTTTAGAACCGTCAGTAAACACCGAAACATGATTTGCATTAATGACCCTGTTTTCATTCCAGAATTCCCTTGTTGGGATATCTGTCATGGCCACTGGGTTGAAATCTATGTGTGGTGTGATGTAGTCTGTTTGAGTGTCTATGTCCGTAAAGTTCGTTATTATTTTATGACCGTAGTGGCCTCTTTTCCAGTTATTAGACTGTTTAAGTCTTAAAGCACTTTTGGCCGCCATCTCTTTTGTAAATAGATCGAGTGGGGCTAGTGAAAGGAATGTTTCTAGGGCTGCCGTTGGTGTAGTTCTCATAGCACTGGTTGTGCCGATACACGCTATTCTTTGGATTTTTGTCATGGTCTTAAGATTGGTTTCCTTATCTAAGGCTGGCCACCAGACCATGCATGCGTACGTAAGAATTGGCCTTATAATGGCTGTGTACATCCAATGAATGGTTCTGGGGCTGGGACCCCATCTTTTACCAAAAATTCTACTGCAAGTGTAGAAAGCTATTGAGGCTTTTTTCTCTCTTTCTTTTATATTTTCTTTCCAGTTTAGTTTACGATCAAGAACAACGCCAAGATATTTGGCAGTACCCGAAACCTGTAACGGAATTCCGTCAATGGTTGGCGGGACTATGTTCGGAATATTACGTTTCCTCGTAAACAGAACCAGTTCTGTCTTTTGTGGGTTAACGCTAAGTCCGCAGCTACTGGCCCAATCACTGAGCTTGTTAAGGGCCGTTTGTAGGAGCTCGCACAGGGTAGGGGCAAATTTTCCTGAGGCCATTAACACAATGTCATCGGCATATGCCACGACCTTGATACCACTCAGATTTAATTTTAATAAAATCTGGTTGACAACAAGAAGCCAAAGCAGAGGAGATAAGACTCCACCCTGTGGAGTACCCCTACACGTCCTTACTTTTAACTTGCTATCGCCCATTTCCACATTAATAAGTCTCGTTTGGAGCATGGAGTCAATCCACTTTATCAGTATCGGATCAATACCCATAGAGTTTAGGGCTTGTCGAATTGCACTGTTGTCGACATTATTAAAGGCCCCTTCTATGTCGAGGAATGCTACTAGAGCAAATTCCTTGAAATGAATTGATTTTTCGATTGTGCCGACCACTTCATGAAGCGCCGTCTCAACAGATTTGCCCTTCATGTATGCATGCTGGGCCTGCGAGAGCACGCCATCATTCAGTTTAAGGCGAATATTAGTTTCAATTAGCCTTTCCAAGGTCTTGAGAAGAAAAGAGGAGAGGCTTATAGGCCTGAAGTCTTTCGGTTTGGTGTGGGTGGGCTTGCCAGCTTTCGGTATGAAGATGACGTTGACTTCTCTCCAACTAGAGGGAATATAGGTGATGTTAAGACAACCCCTAAATATGTCCACTAGAATTGGAACAATTATGTCTTTAGAGCTTTGGAGCATAATTGGGATTATTCCATCAGGCCCTGGAGACTTGTATGCTGAGAAGGAGTCAATGGCCCAAGCCACCTTTCTACTATCTACTATTTGGGTACCCATGTTAGAGATTTCACTTATGTTGGGGCCTCTGTCCACAGAAGGTGTATCGATAGTACATCCTGGGAAGTGAGTGCTTAAAAGTGACTCTAAAGTTTCGGAGCAGGAGTCCGTCCAGGTTTCATCAGGTCTTTTTAAAAAGCCTGGAGGGATGTGAACCTTAGACATTACTTTCCTGAGCCTGGCAGTTTCATTTGTTGACTCAATGTCTGTGCAAAATGATTGCCAGGCTGCTCTTTTTGCATAGGTTGTTCGATTTTTGTACATGTTTTTACTGATCTTGAAGAGATCCCAGTCAGCTGGTTCATTACTACGCTTTGCTCTGTTGAAAAGCCTCCTTGAGTTTTTTCTGAGGACTGACAGCTCTTTTGACCACCATACGGGGTTGAGTTTGCCTTTTCCTTTGGTTATGGGGCAAGAGCTTTCAAAAGCATTAATAATGGCTGACGTTAGTTCACTAACATGCTTTTCAATCAGCGAGTAATTTGTCAGTGGTTGATTTTCATAACGACCCAAAGATGAGGCCAATCTTGTATTGAAGGCTTCCCAGTTTGTTTTTCTGGGATTTCTATAGGGTTTTGGAGTTTCAATTTTATGCTCTATTTGGAATGTTATCATTCTATGGTCTGAGAATGTTACATTACTTGCGACCTTCCAGTTACTAACTGCGATCGAGTCGGAGTTAGTAGAAAGTGTCACATCGAGCACCTCTCTTCTGTTTCTAGTAACGAAGGTTGGTTCGTTACCTTTATTTAAAATCAACAAATTTTCTTTAATGATAAATTCAAAAAGTGACTCACCTCTTTTATTTGTGTCCGTACTCCCCCATTGTAGATGATGAGCATTTGCGTCACAGCCAACTAGGAAGTCCCAACCTTTCTTACCTGTTGTTGTAACGAGGTCATCAAAAGCGGTTGGCATGCAAATCTTAAATATTTATTTATGTGCATATAAAAATAAAAATTGTCAACCCACTTGAAATTTGAACATACAAATTTTATCTAAATCCGTTAAGCTGACAATGAGAAAATTCAAAATAAAACAAAATTTTCTGTGAGAGGTACTACTAATAGTTGCTAAGTGTCAAATCTTATACTTTTTTATAGTAGATCGCCCTAATGTTGGCATACTAAAAATGTTTAATTTAATTCGTAGGAGCCATTTTTAAGAAAAAAATGTCTTTAACGGTTTCTTAACTTTTATACGGAAGGTACCTACCCTTACCCAACTAACATTTCAGTTTCTATTAGCTTAGAAATATTGCTATGCTGCAAGTCTGGATATGTATAAAGCTTCTATAAAGCTTTCACCAAAAATAAATTTCTAATAGAAGTCATAATTTCAATAACTGCTTCCTTAAAGTCATTTGAATGCTTGATATAGAAAATTAAACGAAACTAGCGTCTTTGTTTCGGATAGACCTCTGTTAATAACTTTATCGAAGAGACATGAAGTTGTCACTGTATAAGGATTGTATAGAGTAATTTAACTGAAGTTCCTGTCACTTGGTCTTCAAAAGATTTCGGTTACAATTTGCTGGAAGCCTTATCGAATACTTCGCAGAGACTTCTCAGATTTTATTAACGAACCATAATAGAAAATTTCAGTCTATGCTAAAGAGAGTCAAATCTGTCAAAGTCATTTTAATGAAGCCGTTGATACGTTTATTGAATAAATTGTTTGCGAAATATTTTTTGTGTTAAATTGTCTACTTCGTGGAAAGAAATTAAAAAATCGGGAAATTATTATAGATCCCTTGCGGCGAGACGTTCCTTAATGCTTCAGAGAGCTCGTCACTAAGATCTTCAAAAGACTCCAGATGAAAGACAACGACTGACGGCAAGAAAGTTCAAATTTACTAAATCTTCAATCGATAAATCAAATATCTCCGGAGCCAGAAGATTTAAGTGTGTTTCATTGTTTCACTGTTTATAATTTTCTTTTAAAAATACATATGTATTCATACACTTCTTAGATATGAACCCCAGTACCAGCATGAGAGGCAAAACTTTTATGAGAGATAACATACAGGAGTTCAATGATATATGTTTTCAAGAAAGCGAAGACAAAGATGAAATTTTTAAAAATCAAAGTCTTAGACTTAACCTCAGGCAATGGGCGATTGAATTTAAAATCAACACATTTTACTTTCAATAATAAACAAGCGATTTGAAAAAAAAAAAAATGTTTGTACATCTTGTTTCTTCGTGTCAACGGGGTAAAAATTTGTTATTAACATGGCGGCTCCACTGGACATGAGCCATGGTCGGACTATGAACATATTTTAAGAAAAACCAATGGAGTTCCGAAAAATCAATGTCCGTGCAGTTACATATCCATACAAAACTGTTTGCTGATTGGATTGTGGTTTGGATATTGGACATCTTTCATGTCTAGTGAAGCTGGCATGTGAGGCAGGAAAATACTGACTAAGTTTTTGCGTTTTTGCATCTTCCAATTTATATCTAAGATGGCTGAGTGGGTAGAGTGATGGACTATTACGCAGGAGTTCCGTGTTCGATTCCTAGGCAGGTAAGAAAAATCTTTGTGTTTTATAATTATTTCGAATTCATTAATTAACAAGTAATAATTGAAAACAAATAATAATAATTTTAGGTTTAAGATTAAAAGATTAAGGGCCAGTTTCAAATGTTCCGGTTAAAGTCTCGGATAGCCTATCCGGAATTTATCCGCAAGATAAACTTCAACTTTTGGTTTCAAATGTCTCGGATAGTGATATCCGACAGATAAAGTTTCGGATAGCCTAACCACCAGTTCATGTGGCTGTTAAAGCTTTTATCCAGAAGATTAGAAATATATTAGTTTGAAGCAATTGAAAAAATATGGTTTTAGATCATTTCTATATATTTATTGAAGAATATTTAAATTTATTACAGCTATTTATGTACATACATTCAAACATCTTAACCATATTTAAATATTTCAAACCGCAATGCATTGTTGAAAGGATGTTTGTCCATAGTTGACACCTCTTGTGGTCTCTTTAGAAGAAATCTTTATTTTCGAATAGGGATATATTTTTCTTCTTGCTTGTAGGCCAAAATCCTGGCTCCAACGTTGAGGATGGGTAACTGACACGCGTATCCTTCAAATATTGTGAATTTCGCTTTAAATCAATCCGTCGCGGTTCGAATTAAATTCAAATCTTTAAAATCAATGACAATTTAAATCAAAACGACAATTTTGTTTTGTTTTGGCAGCAAAAAATTTAATTTTCAGTATGTTTTTGTTGTTTTATGTTGTTCTCAAACTGTAAGTGTCTAGTAAATTTATCCACACCGGTTTTCTACAACCTCTGTAAGAGTTGTATTGTCGGCTCCTAATATGTATTATAAAACTATCTATTACACTTGCGTGTTTACTTTTATAGAAACATTTCTGAAGCTATCTGTCAAAACCTTAATTTCACTAAGATTTCGAATAGCGCTCGTTAAAACTTCTTATAGATCGTACAAGGACTATTATAGAATTTGAAGCTTTTAAAAGATCTGCGTACGGGGCCTCCAAGGAGATTTTCCGAAATCATTTTAGAAGTTCTGTAATATTCTCCTTTTTATGCTTAACGAAATTTTACAAATGTCTTAAGGAAATCAGGAAGCCTATTCAGTTAGGCCGAACCGAAGCTGAAATGTTAGTTGGGTAGTTTTGCATAAAAGTAAATTTTTTCTTAAAGTATTGTAAAAAGTATAAAAACTTTTAAGTATCGTGTTTCAAAATAATCGATCATGTCGTTTTCGAAATATTTGATTTTCAAAAAAAAAAATTGAAACATTTTTCATGATCCAAAAAATATATTTTTGAAAATTTTGGTATCAAAAACTGTTAATAAGAAGCTTCTGTAAGAAATATTGAAATCGTAAGAACCGTTTTGAAGAAAATCGCAAATAAAAAGAGGTTCCTTGGGAGGTACCCCTAATAACCATTTTTTTAAAATAATATGCAAAGGCAGCCTTTACTAACAAAAATTTTATTGAATTTTTAAGAAAAGTTGTGGAGCCATTTTTGATAAAAATGAGATTATGTAAAATCGCTGAAAAAATGTATGGCGGGTACCGGTATTTTTGATTTAAAAAAAAATAATGAAAAAATGTGTGGAGAGAATGACCAAAAACCGCTTTTTATCATGTTTGAAGAAAATCGATGCTGCCGTTTAGGCTGTAGCTCAACGGACAGACAGAGACAGAATTGTGAGACCCGTCGTCTTCCTTTTCATCGTAATGATCAAAATCTTCAGTTCAGTTTTTTCTTACGAATGCATAACTTGTCATATAGTAGGTACCTAAAGATCGCAAGTAAAAGGTCAATTATACATCAGGCAATTTTTAACTATATAGGGCTGGCTCCAATACCAAAGTAAGTATCGTCTCGGTATCGTTTTAATCAAAAAACTTCAGTATCGGCTCGGTATCGATGTCAGTCTCTTTTTACTAAGTTTAGTCTTGGTCTCGGATAACAAAGGCTCCACCCTCCACCACCGTAAAATTTCATTAGGGGGCTTAAGAGTTCTTTTTGATTTAACCAGCAAAAAAGAAAAGTTGTATAATTGTTTCCCTGAAAAAGAAAGACAAACAATTTTTTACGGATTTTTATATTGAGTTGGTGGACAAACGAATACAAATAACTCCACCATCCCAACACTTAGATTTCATTTGGAGTGTTAGAGCACTCTTTTCTTTTTACCTTCAAAAAAGAAAAGTTGAATACATTATGTATTTTATTTTCCTGGGGTTGGACAAACAATTTCTTTTATAAAATGTTCATTTCGGGATGCTAGAGCACTAACGGTTTTGTTTTTCAAGGCCTGCCATAAAAAAGAAAAGTCAAATATAAGAAATGGTTTCAATGCTTAGGCAAACGAGTCCGATATACAAAACACAAAATTTTCAGGTCAGGATTCTGACTAAACACAGCTTAATGAATCGAAAATAGAAAAGAAGCTTTCAATAATAAATGTGGTAAGGTTCGAATTCAGTTTTTCTCTGAGCATGCCTTGAGACTAGCTTTGCACTGGACAAAGTTACTTACGTATTTGATTTTTCGTTTTTTCTTGGATAATTTTTGTCAGCTTCCCTTGCTTAATCTTTTTTTTTATAAAAGTTGTTTTTCTCTTGTATTCAATAAAGGGATTTTATTAAAAAAAAAAAGTTTAATAATAAAAATTTGTCAAACTCATCTACATTTTCAAGATACATACTAATAAATATAAGAACCCTTGAACGGAATTGTTCATTTCTTCCCCCTATCTCCACAGAATATCACTGAAACCCTCAGGCAAGCGTTGGGTAAGGATGAGGTAACATTTTTGGTTTTGCTTGATTTCTCAAAGGCTTTCGACACAGTTACCCATGTCAATTTATGTAAAAAGCTTATTCAGAATTTTAATTTTTCACCATGTGCTACGAAGCTTACATAAATATTCCTATTTGACTAAAAGAATACAAGCAATTCAAGTTGGGGACAGCTTGTCTAATTTTTGCCAATTGCTACTGGTGTTCTTCAGGGGTCCATATGGGGTCCTCTTTTGTTCTCTATTTACGTCAATGAACTTCCATCTTTGATTCATAACTGTTCTTGTCATATATATGCTGATGACGTTCAGCTGTATCTAAGCTGACCCCTTGGACTCATTGAGCATGGAGCTTTCAGTGTCAATTAAGATCTAAACAAAATTTTAAACTGGTCCCATTTAAAATGGTCTTATTTTCAACCCCAAAAAATCAAAATGTGAAGTTATATCTAGATAGAGTCTAGAAAGTAAAAAAATAATTAAAGTAATTCAAAACACAACAAGAATTAAAAAGGTTTTAAAAAGTAATTTTTCAGCTAAGAAATATTTTAATGAAATTTTAAAAATTGCATTAAATATCTATTCTGATACATTTTTAATATATAAACTTCAATTTTAATATAAATTGAACTTATTGCTTGCTCAACTCTGTAAAATAAGCTTACAACTATCTTTTAAGATATTGTATCTTACAGTTGTTATAAATAAAATAAATAAATACAAATCTCCGAGTATTTTCAATAGCTTAATAAGTATTGTGTTTCTTTTCATATCGAAAAAATTCCAGTTATAATTCAGGAACCAGCAATAAGCCAAGCTTTTCCAGACTTAAAAACTCTAAAGTTGATCAAATTGAGAGTTGACTTCAACTCGAGAGTTGAAGCGAAGGTTGAAATTCCTTTTTATTCACAAATTTTATTCTCAACTCCCGAGTTGAAAATCTAAAGTTGGCCAACTTCCGATTTGAAACAAATCCCTGGGATATTTTAATATTTTAATTATAAGCAATTTGGAAATAAAATAGATTTGTTTCAAGTTTTGTGGCACATTAATTTAAAGGCAACATCTGAAAAAAAATTTAGATGCAAAACAAGAAATCCTTATTTTGGTTGCTGCCACGTTTTATTAATTTGTTCTGATTTGTATATGAATGCACTATTGTTCATTATGTACAAATCACCGCCAACCCGCCCACACTCAAAAATAAAATGCGAACTTCCCCAAAGTTCTACATGCAGGCATTCAGCACTTGAAGAAGAACTGCAGTGAAAGCTCCAATAACCGCACACTTCGTACCTCATTTTTTTGTTGTTGTGAGAGCTGTCGGAGTGCAAACGGCTTTTTTTATCATCGAGAAATGAAATGACTGCGAAAATATGAGCAATAGAACATGTACAACGCCAGAACACGGTGGGGAAATAGAAATCATACACTCTCAACATAACGTTTGCTTAATGACGACCCAACATCTACGTACAGATTCAATTTAATCTTTTACATATACCGTCTCATCACAAGCAATCTAGCAGCATCATTTTTGTTGGTTTTGTACGTCGAAATTGATAATAAAAGACATGCTTCGAGTTGGTAAATGTAAACATACCGCATCACTGCCAAAAACAATTGTTTAAAAAATGTCAATATTAATGTACTTTTTTGGTAAAATTTGCTCTTACCGAAGAGAACAAGCCCTCACGCTTCATTTAAAGCGGAAAAACTGTAGATCGAAGAGTATTTGCCAGCGGAAATGCAACATGAATTTTGTCGTGTTGCCGAACATTTACGAACTCGACCATGGTCATTAGTGTTAAATCTTCCCGAGAAGGGGGCGAATCATGGACTCTAACAGAAATAATACAAGTGTTTACCAAAGTCCAAAGGTCCATAGAAAACATAGGAAAGTCGGAAAAAATTAATGGAAAGTGGTTTGGATTTTCACTACGTAGGCCAAGGTATGTTAGTTTAAATAAACTACTTAATAAACAAACATTAATTGATTTCATTAAATAATATTACATCTTCAAAATAATACGATTCCATTAAATCATTTACCATTTCATATTACTTAATAGATCAGACAACAGAAGAAATTTCTATAATTTAAGTTTCCACACTGAAACTACGCTAGTATACAAAGTTGTAGTCACGGGGATATGGCAAAGTTTCTTTGTCGGTTTGGAACTAGTAGCTATATAACTACTTATTGTTAGATTAAAATGAAAATGCTTCAGGGTGACATAAGGTCAAAAATGTGAATGTGCAGTGGCAATCGAATTTGCGCCACCACCACAGAAGCCATAAATTAATGTCTGATTCTAAAGTGGAGAGAGACCCTGAAATATATGCTGGTATTAAATCAATTTTACTGTGGAATGTATAGTTAAAGGTACCAACATAAATAATAATAGTAGATTTTTTCATATACTTCTGCGCAGTGTAAATGCAAATATGAGTGTAGTAAAAACAAATGCTTTTATATTGATCACATCAAAAGATAACGAAAAGATAAAATTGGTTTTCTATTGCAACAAATAAAATGTTATAGAAAGTTGAAAGTATGATGCCAAACTCGATTGAAATGCTAAAAACTGTCTTTTAACTTAATTTCATACTTAATCGACTACAATTTAGTGCTAAATTTTATAGTAAGCAACTAAGTGTAATAAAATTGAAATAAAATTGAAATTGCATAATCTCAAAATGATATGCTTTTGGTATGGTAAGGCCAACATCAATGTTATTAATCAAATATTTCACTAGCTTCAAGACTGTTCACATATCGCATTTACTGTACATAAAATGTAATCAATTTTGGTATCACCTTACAACATACAAACTCAGATCCAGTAAAAGCCAACAATAGCAAAATTTAACAAAACTATTGCGATCGTAAATTTACTTTTCAGACGATGAAGTGGCCAACTTAATTGGCGTTCCGCATGTTTGCAATCAAATTTTTTAAGTCCCAATTCGATGTTTAATTTCATCAAATAGCACCACTATCCTTCTGCGCTACATCCAAACCAAATTATCTTGGAAGATTTGAAACTGCTTTTGCATTCTATTCAATTTAATCTCAGAGTATCTAAGCAAAGCCTCAAACCTTTTAATCCGATAAACGCATTTGATATCTGTTATAAAAGTTTGCTTGTGGGTCTAAAATTAATTGCACACATAACAACGATCCATTAATACACAGGCAAAAACTCAACATGGTCCTTTTGCTGGCTGCTTCATCTGCACTTCCAATCTGATGCTTAAGGTGCAAGTGGTGGTTGCAGCATCTAATCAAGTTTAGTCCACATAATCTTAACAATATTGACTGCGAGTGAGAGTACTGAATGGAAGAGTATACTATACTTAATATTCTTATCGAGACGACAACGACGCCACCGGTACGATCAATGCTTGCAAAAAAAAAAAACAGCGTACTAAATACCAACATTCTGTACTCGCACATGGCCCGCAGAATAGATATCCAATGTTTAATCCGTGTAAATAAACCAAATTGGTCACGACTTCGATATTTTGTTCCAAACAACACGGAACGCAAAACCCATGCAACGCGATGCTTTCGGTAAAGTTTCTGGCTTACTTATACAATACATGTTGCGCTTGTGCGGCTTATTTCTTTTGAGCTGAGTATTCTGCATGAGAATCCCTGGTTGTTGGTGAGATCCAACCATGGATCTATGAGTCGACTATAAGACAAACTTTGACTAAGCAGGTATGTATATCTACTGTGATTCGGCTAAGTCATACTTAAGCTATGTCAAACCGAATTGGGCGATGCAAGATTGCAAATTGCTTTCCCTCTCATTTTCGTGTTTGAAGAGGAAATTAATGTACAGTATTGATGCAAAGAAATGGAACCACACAATCAATTACGAAAAAAAAATACTCCATAGTGGAACTACTGATAATAAAAGCTTCGGGTCCTACAAGTAATATTGGATGGAAACAAGGATCCTTTAAGGAGCCATGGTTCGATGAGGAGTGTAGGAGCGCGAGACAGGCTTCTTTTGCAGAGCTCAAGATGTTTCGGAAATCAAGTGATGTGCTTCATAAAAATAGTTATATTCAAGCCAATTATGCATACAACCCTTTGTAAAACAAAAAAGGAACAATATTATGAAAAGGAGGCTAAGAAGTTGGCTCAATGTGAGAATGCTGCCGATTTTTGGAAACTGGCGTGGAAAATTAATGGTTAAAAAATATAGAATTTATATACAATGCCATAAGTACGAATCTTACTCCGAGCTTTCTGGGAACACATTTTGAGAACTTGCTTAACCCCCCCGTTGGATTAGTGACCCCTTTATATGCTGCTCCAGGACTCGAAAATATAATTTTAGACAGTACAATATCCGTCATAGAGGTTGCAACAGCTCTCAAAAGTCTGAAAGACGGTAAAGCTGCAGGGTCGGACAGAATACCGATAGAGTTCTACAAATATGGAACTATTGATTTAATCATTAATTTAACAGGGTTGTTTAATGTGGTAATGGAGAGTGGCGTAGTTCCAGAAAAATTCAGCGAGGGTTTAATTTTTCCGATTCATAAAAAGGGCTCTCGAACTGATCCACACAACTACCGTGCCATATCGGTTCTCAACACCTCGTATAAAATATTTACAGCAGTCCTTCAAAAGAGACTCACGTCATGGGTTGAGCAGAATAAATTACTTAAGGAGTTTCAAGAGGGCTTTCGCAGAGGCTATTCAACGGTCGACCATATTTTTGTGCTGAGAAGTATAGTGGAAACCTTTCAAACGCGAAATAAAAAGCTTTATGCCATGTTTGTCGACTTTAAAGCTGCGTTTGAGACCAAAACGCCCTATTCGACAAATTATATGGGATGGGCATCTCGCTTAAATTTGGCCGAATTTTAGAAAACCTTTATAAGGCTACAAAGGCAGTAGTATGGAATGGCGAAGAGCAGTCGAATTGGTTTTATACTAGCTCAGGAGTACGACAGGGATGCACACTTAGCCCAATACTTTTTGCACTTTTCATAGAAGACATAGTGGACATTCTTCCAGGTGGTATTGAATATGCAGGAGTTCTGATCAAGGCCCTGCTCTTTCCTGATGATATGGTCATGCTCACCCGATTCACTACAACTTATGATTAATAGATTAAACGAGTACTGCAAATTATGGAACCTAAAAGTTAATCTGGACAAGTCTAAAATCCTTATATTTAAGAAAGATGGAGAGCGGAATGCAAACAACGAAAAGTGGTCATTTGATGGAGAAAGTATTGAGATTGTTAAGCAGTATAGGTACCTTGGAGTATATTTTAACAGTAATCTGAATATGGAAATACATCTAAAGGAAAAACTCACAAAAACTAAAACAGCTATAAATGTCACTTGGAATAAGATATGTTTTATGAACAAAAATATAGCTCATAGATGTAAATTTAAAGTGTTTGAAGCGGTTGTTGAATCCATCTTATTTTACAAGGCACAAACATGGGGTCACAGAAGCTATGATACGGTTGAAAAACTGCTCAGATTTTTTATTAAAAGATTGTTTAGACTGCCACAAAATGCACCAAACTGCCTACTTATGTTGGAAACCTGACTGTCACCTTTGTTCATCAAAACGTTAAAACTGCAGATAGATTATATTTTAAGAGTTTTGAGCTTACCGAATGAGCGTTTAAGAAAAAAAGCTGTACTTCAAGCAATAAACAGTCGGAATAGCTGGTATGGTGAGTGGTTGGAGCTAGGAAATAGCTGTGGATTAAATATTAATCTAGATCATCCTGAGCTGAATGATGCAAAGGAAATATTATACAACCTAGTGGCTAAAATAGATGAGCAGTATAGAAGTAGATTTGAAGCTGAAGCAGCCAACTCACTACACAGGGGAATTTACAGTCGATTGAACCACAACTTAGGACCACAAAACTATTTTCGAGATGAAAACAAAATTGAAGAAATATCTATGGTGGCAAAACTGCGCGGAGAGCTCCTTAGCCTAAATTTTATCCCACACAGAGATGATCTTCCAATACTATGTGAAATTTGCAACATGAAAGAAAGAGGAGACATATTTCATTTTCTTGGAAGACGTCCAGTGAGTGCTACGGGAAACAAGGCGACATGTGCTCGGAAGTGACTTCCTATCAGAAGAAAGTGTCCTAAACTTATTAAACGAAGCTATTGTATCAAGTTTGTACACGTATTGCAAGATTTCGTTAGCCTACAGAGAACAAATACTAAACGAAAATTTTTAAATATCCATATGAATTGTAATTTCTTAATTGGAACACAAATTATTCATTCAATATTATCTATAATGTCAATGTTAAAAAAAGACCATGTGTATACGAAAATGTAAAAAAAAGCTTATAATGTATAAATACATATATTGTCAATCAGGCAGACGGCACAGCCATGCTTTATGATTTTTGTAAATAGATAATTGTATTGTATCTATGATGTTACTTAATAAAAATCTAACTAACTAACTAATTATCTAACTAGTCAATTTTGTTACCAAAAAAGGGAAAATTTATTCTTTGATTACTAATTTGATTATATTTGTGGTTTATTTTCACACAAAATGTTAAATCCATGCATAATCCATCTTCTTTGAAAAATTTCATCAGAATCTATTTAGTCGTTTGAAGTTGCTTAAAGAACAAAATAAGCTAGAAAATGTCGCATTCAAGTTTCAAAATGGCACCTATGTATAGTTCTTTAAGTCCTCTCAAATAATCTAGGCGATAGGGAATCTCTATCAATACCAACAAATCTTAAATTGTAAAGCAAATGGGGATGCTATGCAGAAAGTGCAAGAGCATATAAGCAAAAAATAGTTTCAAAATCAGGAGTAGATTCGAAGACTCCTCGGGCTGGTGCTTCAGTGTCCATATAAGCTCCACGTTTCCCAGCCATCTCAGCCAATATATTTTTAGCTTTTTGACCAGGTCGACGTCACTGTAAGGCCCGTAAAGCTCGTTGTTAGATCTTCTCCTCCATACTCCATCGATACAGACTGGACCGAAAATCACCGGAAAAATTTTCCTTTCAAAGCACCCAAGCAGATTCTCATTCGTTTTTTAAAGGGGCCATGCTTGTTCCTAATACAGAAGAACCGCGATGATTAGGGTCTTTTATAAAGTGTCCTTGCTTCTTTGAGAGAGGGCTTTATTACTCAAAGCCCGAAGAAACAGCGGTTGGCAAGGATAACTCTTCGTTTGATCTCTGTACTGATGTCATTTTGCGATGTAATAGTGCAGTGCAGGTAGACGTTTTGCCCGAGTCGACGATGTTGAGATTCCTTTCTCGATGATAGCATATACTTTGTCTTGTCCTCATAAATAGCCAAACCCATTTTCAACACCTCCGACTCAATACTTGCAATACTATGCTCGCTTCGGTCTCCCCATGATGTCAACATCATCTACATAAGCAAGTAGTTGAACGGACTTTTGAAAAAGTGTACCTCTGTACAGTTTTCGAGTTGCGTACAACTGTTTAAAGTACGATGTGGAAGAGGTTGCATGATAACGCATCGCCTTGCCTCAAACCTTTCTTGACATCAAAAGGTTTGGTTCTTGCCGATTTACAGAGCAGCGAAATTTCTCCATCATCATCCTGCATAAGCGGACGAATTTGGCAGGGATGCCAAGATGTGACATGGCTGTGTATAGTTCTTCTCTATTTTGAAATCGCTAAACAGGTGGTGTGTATCGATTTGAAACTCGTGTTTTTTCCTAAATCTGCCGGAGTGTAAACATTTGATCGACGCCGACGGTTGATTTGCCAGGCCAAACACCACACTGATAGGGGCCGATCAGATCGTTGACGTTGAGCGAACACAGAGTACAGATATGACAGGACTTTGTATGCGACGATGAGGAGACTTATACCTACTATGTAGTCGGCACGAGTCAGAGCATCTCTTTTCTTGTGGATGGGGCACACTATATAAATTAAAATAAGAAATTGGGTGGCAAAACAGCTCGTGGAGAACCAGGGCCTAGTGACTTACAACTCTCAACCATTCTTGTGTGCGTGTTGTTGGCAAGAATGGAGGGGACCTATACAGTTTTTTGCCGAGTCACTTTTTCATGACAAGTATACTCTTGGAGGATTTGTCAGTTCCTCGTAAGAGGTAGTACCTCGGATAAAACATTTCTGTTTTTAGGTAGCACGGCTGAGAATGGAACCCACACCTTCGGCATGACAGTCCTACGCACTAACCACCATGCCACGAGGTACTGGGACACTATACCGAGAGTCCATTTATCGGACATTCTTTTATCCAACCAAATTTTGGATATGTTAGTGTATAAGAATATACTCCCTACTAATCTCCCCCTGCTTTGAATAGCTCGGCTGGTAGGCCACCTGCATCAGCAGCGTTGTACGTTTTAAGCTTGGCAATCGCTAACCGTTCTTATTTTAGGTCGAGTATGGAAGGACATTTTGACCATCGTCTTCAGGTTGAATGGATTGTTCTGTCTAACAGCGGAATTTTGGAAATCTTTGCGGTTTAACAGTTTAGAAAAGTGGTGTTTCCAGATCTTTAGCACCAACTCTATGTCTACTACCATATTCCCACTCTTGTCTCGGCAGGCTTCCGTTCTGGCCTTGCTACCCAGGGTAGATTGACTCACCCTTCAGTCCTCAATAGACTCGACCGCTCGCTTCGCATGATCTCTCTTTTTTCGCCTGAGAAGTCGGCGTTTCCTTCTTCGTTTCTGCCGTTAGAGCTACCACGCTGTTCTCTCAGCAGCTCTGGTTCTAGTTTGCAGCATTGATTGGTAGGCCTCGTTCTTTGCTGCATGCGCTAGCCGACATATTCTTCATCGAACCCGGGGCTCCGTTGTGGTCGCCTAGTGCAACACAGCTCATCAGCGATGGCAGTTCTGATGGCTTGTTGGCAATGCTTCCACAGGTCCGCTGCAGTTGGTACTGGTGGTGGTGTTGCTGAAAAGTTGAGAGAGACTAGGTTAGCACAGGTCCTGGCGATCTCTTGTGATTTAACTTCTCGACGTCAAATCTTTTCACAGCATCTGCTTGGCATTGTGGCTACAAACGTTCAGTATTATAAGGAAAAGACGATAAAATATGTATGTAACGAAGTTAAATCTTTCATCAACCAGAGAATGCAAAACGCCGAATTTCCACTTCAGAATTGCATATCACCGAGAAGAGGACACAGTTGCCGCTGGCTACGACACGTTGGCAGCCAATTACCCAAAAGTATTGCATATCCTGCCACGCCCACGCAAAAATGCAAAAGAGGACACACACTGGTGGTTGACGACTTCAGAAAATGAATTATTTTTGCGATGTTTACAATCCACATTTACTATTGACCGCAAAGTTGACATGGGAGGGTTGAAATTTGATCGAAATCCAGAATCGTCTTGCCACCGTGAATTAATGTACCAATTTTGTGTACAAGGTAAAGATATTCTCGAATAAATTAGTTTCGTACTAATTCGAAGCACACTGCTGGTTATATATACCGGATAGTAGCTTCAAAACTTTTTTGCTTATCGCCGCTAAATACCTCCACTCTCCTCCTCCTCCTTTATCATTAGCTCAGACAGGGTCTTTATCCCAATCTTCGCTGTCTGAGCCTCCTCTCCTCCGCCACCGTAGTTAAGACTAGGGACTCTAACCCAACCTTCGCTGTCTTAACCTCGTTTATCGTTAGCTCAGACTAGGTGATACTCTATCCCAATCTTCGCTGTCTGAGCCTCCTCTCCTCCGCCGCAGTAGTTTAGACTAGGGACTCTATCCCAACCTTCGCTGTTTTAACTTCCAACGAAATTATCGCCGCAGACTAAGGACTCTATCCCAATCAATTATATAAATAAATTGGGTGGCGCAACAGCTCGTGGAAAACAAGGGCCTAGTGACTTACAACTCACAACCATTCCTGTGTGCGTTTTTGTTGGCAGGAATGGAGGGGACCTACAGTTTTTTGCCGAGTCCGAACGACTAAGTGAGAAGCACTTTTTCATGACAAGTATACTCTTGGAGGATTTGTCAGTTCCTCGCAAGAGGCAGTACCTCGAATAAAACATTTTTGTTCTTAGATGGCACGGCTGGGAATCGAACCCACTCCTTCGGCACGACAGTCCTACGCACTAACCATCATGCCACGAGGTACTACCTCTATCCCAATCATCGCCGTCTCAGCTAACCACCGTACTGCTTTGCCGTTGCTTAAGACTAGGGAGTCTATCCCAAACTTCGCTGTCTTTTGCTCCGTACATGGCTAGGGGAACTGATCCCGCCATTAGTGTTTATGAAGTACTGTGTTAGCTCATCGTAAGACCTTAAATATTGTTAAAGTATATGAAATACCTTGCTAGATTACTATTACACCGCAAATGCTGTAAAATTATATGAAATACGTTATACTACATATGTATATGTATATATTTAATAAATACACTTTGGCCGAGTTTTTCTGCTTTCTTCGGTTGACCCTGGACCCCGTTGACCTACCTCAGCTGGAAACTAAAAAAGCATCACAACTACATTTACTACTGAGGAGCAAACGTACATTTTTGTATAAGTAAACGTACAAAGAAGTTATAAATTAAGACAAGAGCTAGGCATCAAATAACCAATGACTTTACCTTCTAAAAGACTCAAAAATAGTAATTAAAATATGATGATGGTTTTCATTGAAAAGCTATAATTGACACCTGAGAGCCGACATACAAATTTATGAGTGGATGTATGTATGTACATAATGTAACCAAAGCCTGGGAATGAGGGTTTATATTGATATATGTCTGGATAACTTTTTCTCTAAGTCTTTGGATTGAGCAGGGTAAAAGATAGCAATTTGTTTTGATTTTACTGAAGTGAGTATAACCTCCTCTCTGTAATATTGCATGAGCATGTTACACGTGCCACCACCAATGTAATATGACATATGCAATACATTCATATAAATGTACTTATGTAGGTATATGGCAACTTGCCCTGTATTATTTTACTATTTGCTACTCTGTTTTATGCAATAATTGCACGAAACTATAATACTTAGGATCACTCACAGAATAATTTCGAATTTCGATTTCAATAAAACAATTCTTGGAATTGTGCACACTCCATAGGAATAAGTATTTTGAAAGCTGTAGGCTTTAGTTTAAGTATTGCACTCAATAAAGAAAGGTAAGGAAAATAAAAGATTTTTTTTTATTTGACGGGAACTTGGTAGTTCTAATTATTATTCATAAGCACTTTAATCTTGACGGTCCAAATAAAAGAACTCAAAGATCTTTGTGTGAAGCTATTCGTCTTTTTTGATGTTTAACATCCATTCTATCGGTTTAGTGGTAAATTAAAGATATCCAGTTTCTGCGTAACACATATCGTTGCCCGAGAATTGTTTTGTTGTAAACGCCAAAATGCACTTTTTTAAAGTGGGTATGCAGTAGTATGTTTTCGAAGGTCCTCTTTCTATTTCTGCAATCAGAATTGACCTATCATTTATCGTTGCTGAGATAGTTAGTATGCATTTTGTCGTATATCCACAAAATAAGCATACCCTTAGTTGTGGGTTGTCGTAAGCGCCACTTTTTGGCATATACGACAAAAATTCCATGTGTTTTGCCGCAATTTTTTCTTTAGTATTGTTTTGTCGCATTTCCATAGGCTTAACACATACGACCGAAAATTTATAATAAAATCTTAAAATTGTTTTGTTGTACGTGCATGAAACTCACATAGAATTTAAGACTGATCATATACACATACATATACAACACATATGGAAACAAAATATTCCGGTTTGGTTTGTAACACTAAAAATAATCCAAATGCTCCCAATAGACCTTAAAGCATTTTCTGCCAGAGCAGGCCAATAAAATTTCTCTGCTATTCCATTCAGTAAAATTAAATTTCTGAAATATAATAATACCGATGTCTTTACATTGTTTTACAAAACAAGTGGTAGGGAAATGGAATTTCGAAATGCCTCAATATTTAAGAAATCAACCAAATCTAATCTGAAAACTCCAACAAATTTGTTCAGCCTATGCCTTCAAGTCACAAGCAACTCGAAGCCTATATCAAAAGAGAAAATTAGTGATCTTTGGCTGTTTTCAAAGTTGTATTATAACGTGAGGTAAATTGTTCCAGCAAAAATTTTAATTGTTTCTGAAAGAACTAATTTTCTTCTTTTAAAATCAGTTTTAACCTTCCCGAAACCTCTTTTTTTCTCGGAGAAATCTTCAGTTAATTGTAGACCTTTTTTTTTCACTTCAGATTCTTAGTTGTAGTGAGCTTAGAGCAAGCTGCAACCTACAATCAGAGGCTCATCATAAGTGCATGTGTTAGTGGTTAGTAAAATAAGGCAATCTAACACATGCATAATAATATACTAATACATTAACAAAATTAAACAAAAAATTAATATAAATACATAATCAAACAATATACAAAATACTTTAGTCATACACGTGGTATCAAAAATAAGAACAATCACGACCGTGGAGCACTGGTTCGAAATATTTTCTTTAATCCCATCTTACTAACGTTAAAATCAACAGAGGAGCTGTTTAAATTAAAAATCTTGCACATGCGGTTAAGAGGCTCATGTATACCGTAGTTAGTTCTATGGAAATTAACGTGTAAGGTCTAGTACGCAGCTGAAGTGAAACGAAAATTTTCTGGGGTCTCCAACTCGAGAACGAAATCAGAAACGAAGTGATTGCGAAAAAAATATGGAGATTTTTATCAGAAAGATGTCAAAATAAATTTAAAAACGAAACAGTTCAAAATTTTAAGTCAATTTTTTTTTCTCGTCTGATGTGAATCTTGTTTTTTTTTTGTTGTTTTCGTGTCTTCCGTCGTGGTGCTAAGGGTTCCAAATATTTGTGTTCTGCAGTTCGTTTCGGCGGCATTTTCTTCCATTTTCATTTTCAAATGTAATTCAACAGCAATATATAACAAGCTGTCAAATTTTCGTCTAAAATAAATGTACCGGTCAATTAATTGTGTACGAAAAATAAGTGGAGACCTGGTTCGAGTATCTGTTAGGATTTTCTGTTTTATTGACATTTCACTGTAGAACTGCGTACTACATAACAAAAATCACTACGAAATTTTTCGTTTACGATTTCGTTGTGTCAATTTCTGTATAAAAATTTTCGTTTCACTTCAGCTGCGTACTATGCTTAATAGTTCAAATTTTCGCAGGTGGTGAGATCCTCCGGGGTAGTTTATTCCTATACAGGCTAACAAATCAGGAGCATCTATTTGGCCATTTATAAGTTGGTGAAGAAATAATAAATCATTATTAACACGCCTTTGATATAAGGTTTGTACCTGCAGTAGCTGGATCCGATGTTCATATGGTGGAAGGTTGTACGGATCAGCCCAAGGAAGACCCTTCAAAGCAAAGCGAATGAATTTATGCTGTATTGATTTAATACGATTTTTATGAATTTCACAAAAGGGAGACCATATTTGCGAGGCGTACTCTAGATGAGGTCGTACATAACAATTGTATAAGGAAAGGGTAACATATGTATCACTAAATTCCTTAGCCCAACGTTTTATAAATCCAAGCATGGAGCTTGCTTTATTAACGATGTAATTAATGTGTTCAGTGAATTCTAAATTTGAGCTAAAGTTAACACCCAAGTCCTTGAAACTAAAGACTCGACAAAGTTTTTGCTGTGAAATGGAATAATCAAAAGCACTTGCAATTCGCTTTCTGGAGAAAGTAATTGTTTGGCATTTAATAGGGTTAAGAGAAGGACCGTTCTTACCACACCAAATGTTGAAACTGTCAATATCAGCTTGCAGAAGAACGTGGTTATGGTTAGCTCTTATTGACTTAAATATCTTCATATCATCAGCAAATATAAGTATATCACTGGAGCGTATACATGAAACAACATCATTTATAGCCAGGATAAATAGAAATGCGCCTAGATGACTTCCCTGGGGCACACCGGAGTGAGCAATGAATGCATTTGAAAGGCAGTTTCTAAATCTTACTAGGTACGATCTATTTTCAAGATATGACTTTATCCATGTGATAAAGAAAGTTGGAAAACCAAAAGCTTTAAGTTTGAAGATAATAATGTTGTGACTAAGTTGGTCGAACGCTTTAGAGAAATCGGTGTATATGCAATCAACTTCACTTCCATTTTCTAAGGCATTAGAACATTTACGCAAGAACGCCTTCCATTTATGACAAAAATACAATGTAAAGGAGAATGGGCAAACATTTATGGGAGCTGGGTCCATTTCCCAAAACAAATGTGTCATACATCGTTGAAAAGGTTATTGTGAGTACATCATTTCATTATAGCAGTTGAGCTCTAAACCATGGTGTTCACGAGATATTCATCTAATGTTGATTAGGAACAAAATGTCCAAATATGGAGTTGCATTATTGTTTTTTTCAGTGCTTTGAAGCCGAATATCTCGCGAAACCCATGGCTTAGAGCTTAACAGCCATATAATTAAATGTTGTACCAGAATAACCTTTTCAACGATATATGAAACATTCGTATTGAAAAATGGACCATCTCTCATAAATTTTTGCCCCTTCTCCTTAACATTGTTCTTATATCTTAAATGAAAGGCCTACATTTAACTGAAGATTTCTCAGAGATGAAAGGAGGCATCGGAAAGATTTAAACTGATTTTAAAAGAAGGAAATTAGTTCTTTCGGAAACCATTAAAAATTTAGTGTAAACAATTTACCTCACGTTACAATACAACTTTGAAAACAGCAAAAAATGGGGTTTTTCGATTTTATAACGAGAATATCTCAAAAGCGTGACCCGATAGAATTTTTCTGACTTCAGATTCGAGCTCAGCACACCAAAAACCAACTGAAAAGTATATTTTGGTTTCTGTTGGTTTTAGTTATTTAAGTTGATGGTCATACACCCCTGTTCTGACTTCCGATCGGAATCAAATCCGTTTACGAAAATGATTTCCGTAAGGATTCAAAAATCATGTTCTGAATTTCGTTCAAATTCACTTCCGCAATAGTCTATATTCAAACCTAATTTTTTTTTTTGAAATCCGGAAAAAGAAAATTCGAAACGTCAAATGTATTAAAAAAGTCTGTATAATTCAATTAAATTTAAAAATAATATAAAAAATGTAATGGATATCGTGGTCCGTGGCTTTTTAGTGAAAATCTAGTGGTGTATCTGCCAGCGTTTGCAACAAAAAATAAGTTTTTTTAGATTATTTAAATTCAAGAAAAGATTAAACTTCAAAAGTATTCAAAATGTCAAGCTAGTTTTCAATCCACCGGAAAATCAAAACACACTCATTCCGCAAGTATTGAAAACGAAAAGAATTTCAAAACACCGAGAGTTTGAAAACGAAAGGATTTTTTAAATAATCGGAATTCAGAACAGGGGTGATAGAATGATTTTATATATATTGTATTAAACAAAATGTTAGTTAATAGATTTAATGTTATTTATACATTTATTTTTGATAATCTTAGGATGACTTTTGTGTTATTGTTTATAAAAAAATGTTATATTGATCTCATATTTACTAACTTGTAAATTTTACAGTCATAAGATGACTTGACCTTTTATGTTTTAATAATTAATGTTTTGTATGCCAAAACTGCCCTAGCACAAGAAGACTGTTTTTTTTTGTATTTTTATGTTTATTAAATAAAAAAAATGCTGTTAACTATGAAAATAGTTTTTTTTTTTTTGGTTTCCATACCAATTCGTATTGGTGCTTGAATATTACAATGTCGTACGTGCGTTCACTTTGTCGTACGTGTATGGGATGGAAACAAATGCTCATTTTGGTGGCGTAAGCATAGTTTACAGTTCCGATGCGAAAAAAAAATCAAATTTTTCAAAACGATTTTTCACCTATTCTGCGCACCAAGTTGAATAATATTCAAGGTGAAAAACGTTTGCCTTGGCCTAAACCACGCACTGAGTCATTAATTTACCCTTAATTGACAAACTATAGGCCTAAAAATGGAAAATAATTATTTTTGGATGCGAAAACCATTTGCATGCTAATAATGCCTTGAGGTGAATATATTTTTTTTTTTGGAAGTATAAACCAACCATCAAAAAAATAAATATTTTATTCACCACACTTTTTTTCGCATGCAAATCAATTGCCGGTGCATTGTTTTGCATGACATTCCATGACAGCATAGTTTTTTTTTTTTGCATGAAACTGTAAACCAATCATGCAAACAATTAATTTTACATTTCACCTCAATTAATTTTGACATGCGAGAATATTTGCATAGATTTTTTTTTGCGCACGGGAACTGTAAACGAGGCTGTATACGACAAACTCATTTTGGGTAAAAACCTTTATAATTTGAAAACTAAAACAGGTAGGACAGTTTTGAATACATTAATCAAAAGAAGCTATTCCACACAATACTATTAAAAAAAAGAAAAAACAAACTTTATCGTCCAGATTTTTTTTTATATGAACGCAAACCTTAAAATGCGATTTCCCAAAATCGTAAAATTGGCGTATACAACAAAACAATTCTCGGGCGACGATATTCCTTCCAGATAAAAGAAATTTTAAAATTATGCAATGAATATTGGAAGTTTTGTAATACTTGATTTTTATATCATTGTTAAGGTGTGGGGCTAAAAGGCTGAAATTTGACAGATGGTAGAAATACTCGATCTGATTATTAATTCAAAGAATTAGAATCCTAAAATACGAATACGTTCAACGGAGATAATGGCTATATTTGAGTGCATATGCAATTAAAATAATACCTTTTGAGTCAGTGGCGTAACTAAGAGGTGGACAAAGGGGGCAATTCCCTCCCCCCCAGACAACACAAACAGAAATAAAAATGTTCGATATAAGGCTCATTTTGTAAATTGTTCCAAATAAACATTTTAAAAGAATCGAGCTGCAAATATGACACCACTTTATCGTTAACTATAAGGCCTAGTACGCTGCTGATGCGAAACGAAATTTTTTGTTGGTCTCCAACAAGGCAACGAAATGCTTACGAAAACGCAGCGAAAAAATTTTCATTGACAGTTATACCAATTCAAAAAATCAAAACAAATGCAACTGAAAAAAACAACACAGACATCCACGTTGTAATGAAAAAAACAACAAAAATACACACGAAAAAACACAAATGTCATTTTTCCGCACACAATAAATGGCCCGTATAATTAATTGTGTGCGAAAAAAGAGTGTAGACTTATCCAAAAAATATGCAACAATTTTTAATTTCGTTCATCGAATGGTGTACTGCAGAACGAAAAGTAAAACTAAATTTTTCGTCTATGATTTCATTGTCATTTTTGTATGGGATTTTTCGTTTCACATCAGCAGCGTACTAGGCTTTAACAAAAATTCCTCCGCATTATACCTGATAGCTTAGCTAGCTTGAACCAACTTACCGTTCGGCTTCGCTTTGCACCTTTAAGATTTTTTTTATTTGTACCTATTTTTGGCATTTTTGTCTCTGTAAATTTATGCATCAAAAGCCATCAAAGACAATATTTTAAATTCTTAAATATCTAAGCTCTTACTGTCCGTTCTAACTATTCTTAAAGTTAGAATTTTATCATCGTTCTTTTAAAATCAACTTTTTTAGTGAATACTTTCTGTGGACTTAGATTTATTTTTAAGCTGAATTTTTATTCTCAAAATTTAGCCAAATTTAGTAGTACATATTTGCCTTTTTATTGGTGTTGATGTTCAAAGGGACATGGTGCATTCAATAAAGGACACAAGCGTCCACAAGCTTTTTTTTCAAAGCGAACCTCTGTCTATCAACTCCTACTCTCACCTCCAATTGGTGAGCATCGGGTGCCTAGTAACTTTAACTGAAGATGGGGTTCCAATCTCTGCGGACGGTTTTAGGCAGCAGCAAACGGGAGAGGGGGGAAGAGTATTCCCCAGGCGACAGTGGAAGAATTCCCCAGATGGAATCAATGGGGGCGTCTACAGTTCCAGTTAGGTTGAACTACTTAGTACTTAGTGAACATCTTATATGGGCTACTACGACATATTCATAGCTCAGGCCTTTAAGGAGCAGTTTATCCGGCTCCCCACCCTTGGAGTTATAGTAAGGGTCTGGTCCTCCAGGTTGGGGTTGTGCGTAGGGGTAACTTCCCTACCACGGAAAAACAAACTGGTTCCGAAACGACCACTAGCTTCGGATATGGATGATTTTAATGTTGACGACCCCAGCAAACCAAACAAGGACAATGAATTTCAGATCTGCACGTGCGGAATAACCGGACTTTAAATAGGCCACGTGCAGCCGAACAACTAGTGGAGAGCCTGAATAGGCTTAAGGTTGACATTACAGCCATCCAGGAAGTGCGGTGGTATGAAGAGGGCATACAAAGGATGAAATCGTGTGACATCAACTTCGGCGAGTGCTGCAAGGAGCAGGGTCAGCGGCTTTTTGGGTGGGGTTTTTGTGGTAAGGGGAAGACTTAGGCAAGAAGTCTTAGGCTTCAGAAATGTAAGCGAGTGCCTGGTCACAATCCGCATCAAAGCAAAATTCAAAAACATCACGTTGATCTGTGCCCATGCCCCATCGGAAGAGAAAAATGACTCAACCAAGGATCTCCTTGAGAATACGTATGATAGGTGCCTTAAGTAGGACGTCAAAATTATTCTTGGCGACTTTAACGCCAAGATCGGAAAGGAGGGCATCTTTGGACCGATAGTCGGAGGACACAGCCTGCACGACAACACTTCCGGTAGCGAGCTCAGGCTGATTGACTTTGCGGCGGGGCGAAATGTCATCATAGCAAGCACTAGCTTCCCACACATCAGTATACACAAAGGGACCTGGCGGTCAACCATCATGTTGCGAGAGACGCAAGACATGCTTCCAGTATCCTGGACGTCTGAGCGTTCTGAGGTGCAAACATAGACTCGGATCACTACTTGGTGGCAGCTCGAGTACGAATGTGGATATTCATGACGGCACAACAACGAGCGGATGCTGTGGAAAGATTTTACGTCGCCAAGTTAAAATCGCAAGAGATCACCAAAACTTTAGCAGACCACGTTTCTCTTAATCTCTCAGCAAGCCCGCTACCAGCATCATCTTCAGAGGAGCAGTGGAAACACTGCCAAAATTCCATCAGGAGTGCCGCCACTAATGTGCTGGGTTTCACTGAGCCACCACAACAAAACCCCTGGTTCAATGAAGAATATGCCGGCTGGCACATGTAGCATAGAATGAGGCCTACCAATCAATGCTGCAGACTTAAACCAGAGCTGCTGAGAGAGCAGCCCGGAGCTCTACGGGCAAAAACGAAGGGAGGAAAAAGAGACAGCATGCGAAGCGGGTAGTTGACTCTATTGACGACTGTGTAGGCAGGGGGGATGTTCGAAAGTTCTACTGAAGGGTGAAGCAATCTACCCAAGGCTACAAGGCTAGAACGGAAGCCTGCCGAGATGACAGTGGGAATATGGTGGTCGACACACAGTCTTTGCTGAGGATTTGGAAGTAGCACTTCTCAAGACTGCTAAACGGCGAAGATGGTCAAAATTCCGCTTTATGACAGAACACTCCATTCAACCTGGACGATAATGGTCAGCATTTCCGTCCACCCGGCCTAAATGAAGTGCGGTTAGTGATAGCTTAGCTTAAAGCGTACAAGGCTGCTGATGTAGATGGCCTGCCAGCCGAGCTATTTAAAGCAGCGGGAGATGACTTGGTAGAGAGTATACACCGACTTATCTCCAAAATTTGGTCGGATGAAAGTATACCCGATGAATGGATAAGTGTGCCCCATCCTTAAGAAAGGAGATGCTCTGACCTGTGCCAGCTACAGGGGTTTAAGTCTCCTCAACGTCGCATACAAAATCCTGTCATCTGTAGGTACTCTGTGATTGCTTAAAACCTTTTGTCAACGATCTGATCGGCCCCTATCAGTGTTGTTTTAGGCCTGGCAAGTCAACCGTCGATCAAATGTTCATACTATGACAGATTTAGGAAAAAACCTAGGAGTTTCAAATCGATACACACCACCTCTTTATCGATTTCAAAGTCGCATATGATTGCGTGGATAGAGAAGAAAGAACCATGTCGCATCTTGGCATCCCTGCCAAGCTCGTCCGCTTGTGCAGGATGACTATGAAGAAGTCTCGCTGCTCCGTCAAAGTTGGTAAGAATACCACCGACCCTTTGATGTCGAGAAAGGTATGAGGCAAGGTGACGCGTTATCATGCAATTGTTATACTTGAAGCAATTGTATACATCACGATGGATAGGTACAACATCCAAGTCGTCAAGGACTTTGTCTACCTGGGCTCCACTATTACATCGCAAAATGACATCAGTGCATAGATCAAACGAAGAATTACTCTTGCCAACCGCTGTTTCTTCGGGCTAAGAAGGCATTTGAGTAGAAAAGCCCTCTCTGAAAGAACCAAGTAGACCTTGTATACATAAGAGTCTAATCATTCCGGTCCTGTTTTATGGGGCAGAAGCATGGACCCTGTAAAAAACACATTAGAATCTGCTTGAGTGCTTTGAAAGGAAAATTCTCTGGGTGATCTTTGGTCCAGTATGTATCGATGGAGTATGGAGTAGAAGATTTAACAACAAGCTTTACGGGTTTTTCAGCGAAGTCGACCTTGTCAAAAAGCTGAAAATACAGCGGCTGATGAGATTACGAGTCTTCGAATCTACCCCTGATGGTCTACGCAGCAGAGGAGGACCCCACCTTAGGTGGCACACACAAGTGGAGAACGACCTCAACCAACTTGGAGGTCGTAACTGGAGGCAGCTAGCTAGGGACCGAGCTGGCTGGAGAGGCTTGTTGGTTGAGGCCGTAGTCCACACTGGACTGTAAATGCCATCTAAAGTAAGTAAGGTTTTTGATATTAAACTTCATGAGCTGGAAACTTGGCTTTTATTTTAGATATTTTTACTTATTTTTTCTAACTTTTCCCGCACAGGTTTCTTGTACATGTAAGAACTTGGCTCTTTTTTCAACATTTATATTTTTGTTGTGACTTCACTTCTTTTTGCAAAGATTTTATTTTGCCATGTGAAAATCAAGCCCTATATACCGCTCTACAAAGTTTCATAATTCTACGACAGCCGAATGTGATCATATAAATAATAGCAATTCTGAGAAAGTGGGTGGATATCACGCCCCCTGAACGGAAAATTCCAAATTTTTGTTTTTTCCTTTGTAATAGACCATAAGGCCTAGGAAATTTTAGGAAATTTCAAGTTTCTACGGTGTCGGGAAGTTGTGCATAAATTAGATTATCTGTCAGTGAGTCAGTCACTTATGGTTTTTATGATTTTTGAAGTCCTATATCTCAGGAATTCGTAATGCCAAAGAGTTGAAATAGTGAGCCACCTGTATTTGATCAGCTCTGCTATTACTGGAAATTTGAAATTTCTGACTTTATTGGTACTGAAGTTAGAAGGGGCTGAAAATCACCTGAGTTTGTTCATGTAAATAGGGTGAAGTGCCGCGAACTTGGCTAGGCACTATACCTTGTGCTTTGATCATGCCTGAAAATTTAATCAAATTCGGTTGAGTAGTTGAGTTCCAATAGGGAATTTTTTCCACTATCAACCAAAGAAAAAATTTCACAGTTATTGACATTGTCCAACTTTTCAGATGCTTGAAAACTATTTTGTTTTAATCTTTAAACTTGTAAGACCGAGTGTACAAATGTATATGATCCGTAGAAGTAAAGTAATGTAGTAATATAACTCTGACCATCGATCTTTGGAGATCAACATTTTTATATTACATGGACTATGGCCGATGACCATTCAATTTGAATCTCTTTAAATAGAAGTTAAAAACAAGGGTTACCTGAACAGAAATGTGATATCTGTAAACGTGCAGTTTATCTATAAAGTAGCTAATAGTCCCTTGTATACCTATACTCATAATGTAGGTCAGGTTGTCTCTATATTTGTTTTCCTCGCAAAGTTTATGTCTCTCTCAGTAGAGGTACGCGAACCCATATCAAATAACATTGTTCCAGTCAATATCACCTTTCAACTTCCAATTACCATCATCTTAGAAATCGAAAGTCCTCGAGCAGCACAGACATCCATAAGACGCTTTAGTGTAGTTCCAGTATTAGTAGGTATGCATCACATCACCGTGCATCGATCTACCGCACTATAAAGCTGCCCCATTCTCTTGTTTAGATATTTATTGAGCAAATGATTTATTTCATTGCATCAGGTGCAAAAGTCAATAAGAGCTGGCAAAATTTGAATTATAATTCCCGCCGAAAATGGAAAACGCTATTATAGGTAAAGTGTGCGATTGCTGCCACAGTGCCACCTCTCGTCGGCGTCGCAGACGTTTGGGAAAAGCCATCGTCATTCCCAGCCACACAAAAGCGTGTGCACACAAGACACAACAACTGTCACCCAGTTGGCGCGACTCCGGAGGTCAACAGAGCAAAACTGAACTTTGTGGTGCTGTGCTCGCTCTGACTGAATACTTTTCGTGGATAATTTTGTATGCCTTCACTTTTGCGGATATTAATGCCGATGGCAGCGCCACTACTAGTGAATAAAAAACTTTTTTTTTGGAATTGAGGAACCTTTAATGCACATTTCATGGTGAAATCTGAAATCGAAGCTCGCGAGTAGAAGTATTTTCATTTGGGAGAACAATTTTGCACAGTTGTATGTCGCCCGGGTCCTCTCACGACCGACTAAATTTAAATACCTATTAAGTGTAGTATTTCGTTTGATAAGGGAAGGCATAAATATCTTTCCGTTCGTAGATACATTCCATTTGTGATTCAATAATCGATTTGCAGTGGTTAGCTGCTGTTGTAGTGCATAAAGTTCTGTATGGCTAACAACAATGCAATCTGCGATCAGAGTGAGTGCGAATTTTCACGGTACGATGGAGCCCAGAGTCATACATTTTGTGGGTTCCGAATAAATTTGCGCGACATTTCACGATTATCGCGCACAGAACGGAATTCGTTGACACCTACGCATTGAGTGGGGAATTGTTTCTTTCGACAGTTCGGCAACAAAGATTAAAGGTGAGAGGCAGCAAGGCTCATGGTCGTGCTATTGGTGTAAATATCTGTCAGGCTCTGAATGGCTATTATGAAATGACGTTAGGGTAAAATTTAATCTTTTTTGCAATTAACACTAACACTGATATGACAATGTGACAATTATTGTTGGACACAATTTCGTCGTGGCCGAAGTAATCGATTTACGTTGGCACACCGTCAGAGAATATACCTAGTTGATTTCAATTAAATTTTAACTTAGGCGAATTTTTATTTAAATAAATATCTCGTGTATAACCATGGCTTCTGTGTGTGGGTGCTTGGAAAGAATAGAAAGGACCTTCATTTTTTTCAGAAGCCAATTGGCTAGTTTGAGAAGTAAGTACTTAATCATGACAAAAGATATTCTTGAAGGATCTATCACTTCTTCACTTGGTCATAGTTATTATTGTCCGCAGTTAAATAAGCGTTTTCGTTTGCACATTTTCATGTTAAATTCCTTCATTTCAGTCGAAATTTCATGTTATAATTTGACTTCGTATAAAAATTATGTCTTATGAAGCCAAAATGTGATTTTAAACTCATTTCTTACCACTTACTTGATGGTCTTTTTATTGTAAGATTTACATAGTAAAGAAATATAGAAAACTTCAGAAATAACGTCTGATATAATATCCGAAATAAATATTTCTAATGGAGGTGCGACCTTAAGTGTATAGATATTTAGTTATCCATAAAAAGTATCAATTAACATTTTTTTAAATGCTTATTATAATATTAGCTCAGATAAAAGAAACAGGTTGTACAGAAGCAATTCTTCAGTTTCAGAAATTAAACTGGAAGTTAAAGCTCTTGCCACACCATATAATGTAGATATTATAAATAAAGGGTATTTTTTGAGAGGCACAGAAGCTTGAATTAAAATAAAACACATACAAATAAAATGCACACTGAGGGTTTAAAAAATTGTATATATGGACATGGAAATTATGAGAAAAAAATGTTTCCCAAGCATGAAATACGACTTTTGAATAAGCTAAAACAAGGGCGTACGCAGGATTTTGATCAGGGGGGGGCAAACTCATTCGAGAACTAATTAAGTTGAATTTTTGTTCATTTTTTTTATATATGTACATATAAATAGATTAAAAATTTATATATCGAATCATTATATTCATATGAAGGCCAAGCGGCGTGGGTCCTCAGCAAATCTGTTGAGTACACCTTCTATGATTTCCTCCTCTCTTTCCGAAACCATTTTTCGGTGTACACGCAACATACATTATCCTGATGCAAATTAAAACATTCAAACAGATGTCTACAAACTATGATTTTGAGATTATTCAATTATACCATTCAAACGATCTTCGATCATGGTTGATCTTAGCTGTGTTTTGACTTTCTCAACGTGCTAAAAGTTCTTTCAACCGAGGTGGTGGTGCAAGGTAAAGAAAGGGCAATATGAAGAGCAAGTTTCGTTGTCGGGAAAAAATCGTCTGCTTCTTGTACGATATCGCATAAGTCGAGTTTTTGGAGATCTTCTGGAGATAATTTTTTATCTTTCGAAAGATTGTACCACAACTCAGCCTCTCCAACAAAATTTTGTAATCCGGGGTAAAACTCGACACAAATTTTGGATTTTGACTTAAAATCATTTAAGGTAAACTTCAACATATTTACTGGATGCAAAATAAAAAGGGAATATGCTGGTAAGTTTTCATCTTCGTTCAAGTGAAAAAATCAACGAATCTAAATATGGAATTAGGAGCGATCTCTTCCAAAACTCAACTGCGCTCGATGAAGGATAGTTTGATTGATGTGCTTCGCGTTTGACTATTCTTGGTGTTTGCAGTTCTACTTCAACTTCTTCAGCCACCAATTTCAAATCAGTCATGAGTTCTTCCACTCCTGATTGTGTGTGATAATTGGGTGAATATGTTTGGTGCATGCGAGGAAGTCTAATTTTTTTGACTGCAGAATATTCACAACTGGTTCCAGACAAGCTGAATATTTTGCTATAAGGACTAGGCATATAATAAATGACGATTGTGTAATAACACAATGGATTTGAAAAGCTGTTGTTTTTGTTGAAGAGTTTCCTACAACAGAAAGCTCTTTAAGTCCATTCACTATACCGCGAAAGAGTTCCTTGAAGATGGCTATACTTTTGTATTTTTCAGACCATCGAGTTTCGCAGATCGCTGGAATGCTTGGAACATATTTCCTTCGTGCAAACGAATTTCGGTAGAAAATAATTACGTCTTTTATTGTCCCTATTGTGTCTCGAATTTCCAGAACTTCATTTAGGTAATTTATTACCAAATTTAACTTATGGCTTGCACAATGAAAATACAAAGCATAAGGATACTTTTTCCTCGAAATTGCCTGAACACCGTTATATTTTCCCGACATGGTTGAAAAACGATCATATACTTGCCCATTAAGTTTCAGTGGATCAAATCCTGCTTCTTCAACGAATCGATCTAATACAGAGGCGATGGTCTTTCCATCCTGGCATCCACTTTAATGAATCCAACAAACTCTTTGCAAATCACTTTAATATTTTGATTGTAGAACCGAATTCCTGTTTGAAAAAAAATCAGTTTGTATAAAAGATGGTGTGTGTATGTATTTGTGTGTATCTCACAATCGAAAAAAATCGAAAAGACCAGTAATAGTATAGCAATAGTAATAGTAGTATTAAAATATTTTGTTTCTAATTATACTGGATTTTGAGAAACTCTGCCTTAAAATCATACATTATTAAAATCATTATCTAGGTAATAATTTTTTTTTCAATCGATCAAAAATTTCTAGGGGGGGCAACTGCCCCCCCTGCCCTCCCCTGCGTACGCCCTTGAGCTAAAACAACTGAGGTGAAAGAGAGAATGTCATTTGAATTCTCGATTAAAATAATTGCATAGAAACAAACAAATTTAAATCGTTGAAGTGGGTCTCCAAAAAATAATTATTTTATGTGTAGGTACCTATTATAAAAATAGATAACAAATATATAATAGGTATATGGGTGATTCTACAAAAAGTGGAAGAAAATGAAGATAATTTCGGCAAAACATTTTTGGAAGCAAATAAACGTATAAAAACTAGCAACAGTTGAACTTTGGAACGTTCTTCAACATAATTTAAAGCGGCCAGTCGAAAAAAAACTAAAAAATAACGATTTTATGGCAATTTTTTGGAAACAGGTGTTCCTGGGAACTCAAAATTTTTATAAATATTTTGCTATTTTAGATAACTTTTTTAGAACATCGTACCCCTCGTCTAAACGGAGAGACTGCACCCACATCCCACATATTTTTTTTCTTGTTACGATCCAACCTGTGCTCAGTAGCGATTGTATGCATTTTATGTAAAACACTCTGTAAAGCTTATCGTTAAATTTCCAAGCAACTTGAAAATTAGAGCAAGTTCGTGTGACTGAGTCGTGCTTTTTATTTTACATTTATTTTGAAAGAAAAGCAGCATTTACTAAACATTTCTGAGGCTTCCAGATAGAAAATCAGTCATTAAAGTGCAAGGGGACTGAGTCTTTTTATAGTTTTTGGGCCAAAATCATAGTAACGCATTGTACGAAAAAATAAATATACCATTAGGGTTTTACTTAGCCTATAAAATAATGTAAGCAAAATAAGCAAAATATACAAACGGACCTAAGATATGGATACGATTTTATTTTCACGAGATTTAATACTTCACGCTGCTAGATCTGAAACTTCGATAGTTTTCAAAGTTAACGATATTTTTGCCTGTTTCAATCCGTCAGGGGACTGATAAGGAATCCGTGGGACAAAGTTCAATGACTTTTTTTTTAAGAAAACATAATATTACTAAAAATGTATTTATATCATAGAAAGATATATTATTTAACATCAAAAATTGAGTGTTCATTTTGGTTTTGTAAGTAAAATAAGAGAATTATTAGAATTTTGCTCTTCAAAAACGGGCAGGGGACACGTCAGGGGACTGAGAATTAGACACTTTGAAGAATTTTTTGAGTAATAAAAGTTTATGAGATATTAATAATTTTGTCTGACCATGTAGATATCAATCATATTTACAGTTATAGAACAAATCAGGTTAAATACTTGAACGGTTTTGAAAATATCAGCGGAGCCACCGAAAATTCCATCATTTGTAGAATCACCCATATACAATTCTTAAAACATTTTTAAGGAAAAATTTTGGTATGCAAATCTGAACTAGGTACCTATTTATTTATGTGCATAAAAATAAAATTAAAAAAAAAGCCAATCCATTTTTGAGATAACGAATTTTTTAAAAATAAAATTGAAACTTTTTTTGTAAATTCAAAACAATTTAATTTTTTGAAAAGCAATTTTAATTAATTTTATTACAAATTTGGGTATGGGTCAATATTTCAAAATCTTGATATTTCAGTCTCCTTTATTTTTGAACTGAAATAAAAAGTTATATTATAATTTTTTTAGTCGGATGGCTTAAAACAAACGGGTTCTAACATTCGCTCCTAAAAAAAAAGTTTAAAAAATGATCATACCCATCACTGTCACTATTTAAACACTCAAAATGTTATTTTCCTGGCGTGTCTCCAGGCCTACTTACCACACTGCAATCAATTTTAGCAATGATATACTAAAAACGTTACAAAAAATATAATGATGAAATGAAAACAGAATTTTGTTTGTTGAAAATTAAGTACGGATTTGAAGAAAACTTAATTGCCTTTAATATTTCAAGTTAAAGCAACAATTTTTTTTTCGTGAAGCGAATTTGTCATTCTTCTAACGCGTGTTTCTTACAATGTGGTATAAAAATTGAACAAGTTTACTCGTCTGTGTCTTTTGCAAGGTCCTACATGATTAATAATATAAAAAATCTTACGTTCTTATAACTTCGATTTAATTCTGATCAAACACTCTTCGGCATCATTCCCAGACTTTAAAGTTTTCATTAGATAGATTGGTTGCGTTTTGGTATACTTCTAGAAGAATAAATAGTGTTGTATTTAATCATATTTACAGTATTTTTAGCAGTTTTGAATTTTTCACATGTTCTCGTTCAAAATATCATTAAAAAACACAGTTATTACCATAAAATGTTTGGTCAAAAAGTCAAAATCCTTGAACCACCACAGGAGAAACTTATTTCGCCATAGTCGTTCATGCAATTTTTCATGTAAGTATTTATGTTCTCCATGGCCCTACAGATTGGAGGTTAGTGCGTTGGGCTAACGACCCGACCACAGTAAAAAAAAAACCAATTGTTATGAGAGAGACGCGTGAAGCCTCGGATAACGACCCCCCCTCAAATGGCAACCAGACCCGGAACGAAAATGGACTATGATCTACGAGTATGCACCTGGAATGTAAGGACACTCTACACACCAGGTGCTACTCAAAAACTTGAATCTGTCCTCTCGCGGTACAAGGCAGACATTACCGCGATCCAGGAGATACGATGGATAGGATCAGGTATAACGAAAAGAAAAGATTGCGACATTTATTACAGCTGTCACCAAAGACTGCACATGCTAGGCTGCGGATTCGTCGTGGGAAATCGACTCAGATCGAAAGTCATCGATTTTAAGCCGATAAGCGATCGCCTGGCTGTGATCCGCATCAAAGCTACCTTCCAAAACATCAGCCTAATATGTGCACACGCCCCTACCGATGAAGCTGAGGAGTCTAACAAGGAGGAGTTTTACGACCTCCTGGACGGAGCCTACGGAGCCTGTCCGGAGTACGATGTCAAAGTCGTGCTCGGAGACTTCAATGCTAAAGTCGGAAAGGAAAACATCTTTGGCGGATTAGTTGGAAAGCACAGCCTCCACGAAACGACAACAGACAACGGCTTCCGACTAATCGACTTTGCTGCAGCTCGTAATACGGTGATAAGTAGCACTAGGTTCCCCAGGCGAAGGATACACACAGCAACCTGGCGATCTCCAGATGGTCGAACGGCCAACCAAATCGACCACGTGCTAATTGGCGCAAGATACGCATCGAACATCTTGGACGTGCGAACTTTCCGAGGTGCAAACGTGGACTCTGACCACTTTCTTGTTGTGACAAAGTTCAGAGCCCGACTGTCCAACGAAAAGAAAACGAAGACCGCCCAAAGAAAGAAGTTCAACATTGCATGCCTTAGCACATCTGAGAAAGCCAGAGACTACAGTGAGCAATTGACCGGGAAACTCTCTGCCGTACACCCAGCCACAGGCGTCAACAACCAGTGGAACCAGTATCGCGACATTATTAAGGAGACAGCCGAGACCACCATAGGCTATCAACCACCCAGAAAAAAGAACCCGTGGTATGATGATGAATGCGCGGTATTGAAGCAGGAGACGGAAAATGCACGAATGCAAATGCTGCAACGGAAAACAAGAGCAGCAAGAGAGGAGTACCGTGAAAAGAGAAGGAAAGAGAAAAAAACCCTGCGTAGAAAGAAAAGAGCATCCGCAGCCTCTCAGCTCAAGTATCTCGAAGAGTCCAGCACCGCCACCAACACCCGCCGGTTCTACAAAACATCCAAGCAACTGGCATCTGGTTATAGGACTGGCACGCAAGCTCTTCGAAACAGCGAAGGGAACCTAGTCACCGAAGCACAGGGAATTGTAGACGTGTTTAAGCAGCATTTCCAGCAGCTGCTTAATGGGCATTATGTAGAGGAGGCAATAGAGGAACAAAGAAGCATTAGACCAGTCAATGAAGATCCAGTCCCAGCACCCAGTACTGAAGAGGTTAAGAAAGCCATCCACAAGCTTAAGAACAACAAATCCGCCGGCTCGGATGGCCTACCAGCGGAACTCTTCAAGTATGGAGGAGATGTTCTGGTAGGGTGCATGCACCAGCTCATCAACCAAGTTTGGGAGGAGGAAAGTATGCCCGACGACTGGTCAAATAGCTCCATATGCCCAATCTACAAAAAAGGCGATCCTATGTCCTGCAAGAACTACAGAGGCATATCCCTGCTTAATGTTGCCTACAAGATCCTATCCAACGTACTATGTGAGCGTCTAAAACCTTTCTGCAACACTATGATCGGCACGTACCAGTGTGGCTTCAGGCCAGGCAGATCAACGATAGACCAAATCTTCACATTGAGGCAAATCCTGGAAAAGGCCAACGAATTTCAAGTCGAGACCCACCACCTATTCATCGACTTCAAAGGCGCATATGATAGCATAAGTCGCCAAGAGCTTCTATTGGCGATGTCGGAACTCGGGATCCCGAAAAAACTGATCCAGCTATGCCGCATGACGTTACAAAATACGCGGTGCAACGTGCAAATGGGTAACAGCTCATCCGAGTTATTCCAGACGTGTACAGGGTTCAGACAAGGAGATGCGCTATCATGTGATTTCTTCAACCTAGTCCTGGAGCAGATAGTGCGCAAGAGTGGTGTTAACATGGAAGGCACTATCTTTAACAGGTCTTCTCAACTGCTTGGTTATGCGGACGACATCGACATCATCGGCCGTTCCAACAGAGCTGTACTTGAAGCATTCACAGCTATTGATGAACAGGCGAAACGCGTTGGTCTTGAAGTGAATGAGGACAAAACAAAGTATATGCTATCAACAAACAAAGCTTCATCTGTCCATCGCCTAGGACAAAACGTCACTGTTGGTAGCAGTAATTTCGAGGTAGTCAAGGAGTTCACCTACCTCGGAACAAACATAAATCCCACGAACGGGAACGACACCTTAGTGGAAATCCGACGAAGAATTACCCTAGCGAACCGCTGCTACTTCGGTTTGGCCAAACAAATGGGTTCAAAACTCCTTTCTCGAAAGACAAAGTGCACGCTATACAAAACTCTAATTTTACCAGTTCTACTCTACGGCGCCGAGTGCTGGACGATAAGTAAAAAAGGGGAATTGATCCTGGGCACTTTCGAGAGAAAAATTCTACGGCGGATATTTGGTCCTATATGCGAAGAGGGCGATTGGAGGAGAAGATTCAATCGTGAACTGTACGAGCTGTACCAAGATGTGGATGTAGTCCAAAGAGCCAAAACACGTCGACTACACTGGCTCGGCCAATGACAACAACGCTCCAGCCAAGAAAATCTTCGAATCCCAGCCCCCAGGTTCGAGACGACCAGGAAGACCGAACCTCCGCTATAGGGACCAGGCGGTCACAGACGCAAGAACACTTGGTCTCGACGACTGGAGGGAGCGTGCGAGGGACCGCAACCGATGGAAGACCGCAATATCTCAGGCAGAGTCCCTTCATGGATCGGGAGCCGGATAAGTAAGTAAGTAAGTATTTATGTTCTCTATTTACTTTACACTCCTGAAACCACCCGCAAAATTAAATATCCATCTAATCACCGCATTATATATAAATTTTTGTCATTCCCCTGATAGTCCAGTAAATAGAGGTAAAAATAGGGGGGTTACCCTACAAAAGGTCGGGTAGTTCTAAATTTCTGATATGTTATATGGTATGAATAGTAGATGAAAATTCCAAAATTCCACAACCACGCCCCCCGCCCCCATCAAAATCCTTGAAAAACTACAAAAAATCGGCACTTTTCACAATTTTTTGCTTATAACTTCTTTCCGGTATATTTGTACGGAAAGAAAGATAAGGAACATTTATAGATAATAAAATTTCCTACAAATATGATTTTGAAAGTATTTTTGTACAACCACTACAATCAGCGCTATGGAGCTCCCAAAAAAGGCTAAAATTTCGTATTTTGTAAGATTTTCAGTTTATTCCCTCTTTACAGCACAATAACTCCTTAACCGTCAAGTTAAGGACAAAATTTGTTCCAATCAATCTTGTAGATAATTTAATTGGCTACCAATTTTATGTAACTACAGTCTACGTCCTCTAAGTCGAACTCCCCCTAAGTCGAATTTCAATCTAACAAGAATTTTTTCACCATGTTTGTTGTATACTCCTGTCAAATTTCCAAACTTATTTATTTTTCTCTGAATCGAATTTTCGCAAAACTCTCTCTAACTCGAAGATTTCGACTTAGAGAGAGTCGACTGTATTTTCATTTTGTGACCAATACAATCTGGAATACTGTCAGTTTTGAGAAAGTGTTTTTTATTCAAACGTTTTTACGAACTCACTTTCATTTCTGTCTGTTTTATACTGTACTGTAGTGTACTGGAATCCCGTAGAAATTTTATTACCGATTTGTCTAACCACCTTAATCGATTGAAGTATACATAGGAGAATCAGAAAACTTGGATTGACATCACAATATTCTGAACCCGGTGTTTTAGTCGCTATTTTTTTGAAGGTAGTGCCCAAAATTCCATTAAAAACTAAACCACATAGGTACTGGCTTTGATGAAATTTATAGACATGATAATTGACGAGATGAAAAACCAATACAATTAACTTCCACCCACTGCCGCTTCCACTTTTTTAAAACATATTATTTTCGGAAAAAATTATAAAAAATTCGGGTGTTGTTCAGATGACCCATGAAGGACCGAAACCACAAGTGCTCTGGTGATGGCTTACCCTCTGATCCAGAGGTTTGATCGTCCTTATTGCCTTCAACTTGGGATTCAGAAACTCAAATGGCTGGAGCATTGTTTCCCATTCGCACAATCTAGTTTAGCCAAGTCGATGTGGTTTCCAAAAGCATTTTTTCGTCTCGACTTGAAGTTCATTGGTCATTTTCAGAATTTTTGAGCTTTTACTGGCATTCATTTTAATGTCCTTCATCATTACTACCTACAATTTGTATTCCAATGAGTAGGATGGAAGACAAGACTTGCTCCGTATACAAACAACATGGACAAAATTTGCATAAATTTACCAATTGTATTAGGTTAGGTTAGGTAGAGCTGGATGTCAGTGATCAATACTGATACTTAGACCAAAGTTGGCCCGTTGTGATACCACATGTATCTTGAAAAATCTTCCTCACTCGTGAAACCATTTAGAGCTCCTGACGAAGCGTGCAAGACTGTAAATGTCTTTGCTTGCCAGATCACTCGGATCGTTATGGTAGTAACCAGAGAATATGAAATAAAGAAGTCAATACTCAGCTGTCAATTTGATTTGCCTACAAGCTGGAAGCGAAAAGCTGTTGTATTAGATTTGCAAAGTATTAGTGAAAAGCAGTGCAAAACGCACACATAGAATCAACTAGTCAATCAGCACATCATTCAGCACAGGTCTTGTTGTTGTTGCAATTCACATCTATTTCTTCGACACGAAATGAAATTACAAATACAACAATGTAAACAAATGGGTTTTGGGGGGTGAAACGTACGAAGAATTGGCTTCTTTATTTGATATTCTCTGGTAGTAACCTCCTAAGTGGAGCCTACGTCTGTGTGAAAGAGCAGGGCAATTACAGAGAAGGTGAGGAATCGATTCTTCCTTCTCCTCGTCCATACAGCTTCTGTAAAAATCATTTTAAAGTACGCCAAACCACGTTGCGTGCCTACCTTTTAAACAGTGCCCCGTTATGACACCTACAATACAGCTTATGTGCACTCTGCTTAGAGATTTAAACACTTGGAGCGCTTTAAGTCAAGGCTTGGCTAAATTTGTTTTGTCGCCAAACAAGTACTGATTCTGTCCCACCCAATGTTTGTTCTCTCCAAGGCTTCTTGCTTCAGCAAAAGTTTACACGTAGCGATGGGCATACCAATATTTAGCTTTTCAGGTAAAATGGGTAGTAATGTTCCACTTCTAGCGAGCTCATCAGCTTTACATTTACCTGGAATGTCACTATGACCGGCACCCAACAGAGGTGAATATTAAACTGTTGCGCCATCTCCAACAGAAATGATCGACAGTTAAGGGCTGTTAGAGTTTGAAGAGACAGAGTCCAGGGATTTAATAGCAGCTTGGCTATCAGAGTAGGTTGATATCACGTTTTCTTTGTGCCAAGATGGTTCTTTTATCGCTAGAAGTTCGGCCTGGAATACGCTACAGTGATTAGAAGACGGAATGAGAGACTTAAATCAGAGTACACATCTCCACCAACCCCATTGTCGGTATTCGATCCGTGGGTGTAGAAATGAATTGATTGATCTAAGAATTCCACATCCTCCCAGGTGGATCTAGAAAGGTATGGTTACTTCAAAGTTTTTATCGAAATTCAGCAGTGGGATTGTGTAGTCAGTGTAAACCAATTGCATTGGTCACAAAATGAAAATAAAGTCGACTCCCTTTAAACTGAATTCTCACGGGATATCAAAATTATATCAAGTTAAAGAGTTTTGCAAAAGGTTGATTTAGAGGGAAATAAATAAGTTTGGAAACTTGAGAGGAGTATACAACCAACATGGTGAAAAAATTCTTGTTAGAGGGAAATTCGACTTAGGGGGAGTTCGACTTAGAGGACGTAGACTGTAGTTACATAAAATTGGTAGCAAATTAAATTATCTACAAGATTGATTATAACAAATTTTGTCCTTAACTTGACGGTTAAGGAGTTATTGTGCTGTAAAGAGGGAATAAACTGAAAATCTTACAAAATACGAAATTTTAGCCTTTTTTGGGAGCTCCATAGAGCTGATTGTAGTGGTTGTACAAAAATACTTTCTAAGCCATATTTGTGGGAAATTTTATTGTCTACAATGTTTCCATATACTTTTTTCCGTAAAAATATACCGGAAAGAAGTTATAAGCAAAAAACTGAAAAAAAGTGCCATTTTTTTTTTAGTTTTTCCAGGATTTTGAAGGGGGCGGAGGGGGCATGGTTGTGAAATTTTGGAATTTTCATCTACTAACCATACCATATAACATATCAGAAATTTAGAACTACCCGACCTTTTGTACGGTAAAACCTCTCTATTTACTGGACTATGATACAAGTGTCATTTCCCAGACTTAAAAAACCGTTAGATTTAATCAATATGACCCTTCGTTTTAATGTGGCTATTATAGAGTTATTAAGAGATACATACCTTACCTATGCATAATTCTTATTCTAGCAAAATAGGTTGTTTCGAGCGACAAGGTTCAATTTGGAGGGATAAAAATTAATATTTTGAAATATTGACAAGGAAAATAATCCAAATCCGTTCAGCCGATAATAAAATAATAAATAAATAAATCGGGTGGCGCAACAGCTCGTGGAGAACCAGGGCCTAGTGACTAACAACTCTCAACCATTCCTGTGTGCGTGTTGTTGGCAGGAATGGAGGGGACCTACAGTTTTTTGTGGAGTCCGAACGGCTAATGGGAAGCACTTTTTCATGACTCTTGGATGAAGAGAATGTAGAGAAGCATGAAATACGATATTTAAATTAGCTAAAACAACTCAGTTTGACAGTTTGACGTGGAGAAAAAAGAAAGCCATCTTAATTCTTGATTGAATAATATGATTGTATGGAAAGAAAAATTAAAATCGCTGGAGCCGTTTTTTAAAAAATTAATTTCTTACATATAAAATTCTTAAAAAATTTTTAAGGTCAAATCTAAAGTTTCTATTTATGGGTAAACAAAAACAAAATTTGAAAAAATATTGTCAACCCTTTTTGAGATATAGAATAAAAAAAAAGTTGAAACTTTTTTTAAAAATTCAAGCACTTTTTTTTTTTTTTTTGATATGCAATATTATTTAATCTTATCTGAAATTTGAATAACGAGAAAATTCAAAATAACAAAAAAGTTCTGTGACGGCTTCTATTAATAGTTGCTAAGTGTAAAATTTTATGATTTTTGGTAGTAGATCCGTACTTATTTCATTATATAAATAAAGTTCTATCTAAATCGTAGGAGTCTCTTTTGAGAAAAATAAACATTTTCCTCCACGGTTTTTTAACTTTTGTATGGAAGGTATCGCTATTTTTTCATAAATGTAAGATTTTTTTCTGAAAATATTTTAGACAGTACCTACTAAAAAACTCTTAAGCATCCAGTTTCAAAAAAATCGATCAGGTCCTTTTCGAAATATTTGATTATCAAAAACAAATTTGAAACATTTTTTAAAAATCCAAAAAATATTTTTTTTTTAATTTTGGTACGTACTACTTATAAAGGGTGTCCAGTGGAATATTTTAAACTTCAATATAAAAACTATGTACATCGTTTTTATTTATTTTTATTTCAATTAAATGCAGATTAACAATGCTGATTTTATTTTTTTAAAACGATATCATCCAAATGATAGCCGTTTTTTTCAATGCACTCTTGCAGTCGGAGCCTTACAGTTGCGACCTCGCTCGCTCACTGAAATGGCACACCAAACTGTCGTTTTTAAACAATGTAAACGTTTTTGATGGTGTTCTCTAGGGTTGTTGGGGCACCCAGTATCGCATATTAAGTTTGTTAACATATCCATCAATATGGAAATGTGCTTCGTCACTGAATTAAATGTTTCCAAGCGTAAGTGCTGTTCGAAAACGTTCCAGCATTGTTCTTGCGAAGGATTCTCGCAAAAGATAGTAACTTTCGTCACTTTCGTTGAGATACTGAACAATTTGCATTTTGTACTGATGGAGCTTTAATTTCTTTTTCAAAATAACATGCACTGTTGATTTTATTTTATTCCTGTGGAGGCCGCAATCTTCCTTATCGATTTGCGTGGATTTCGAATAATTTCATTTCAAACTTGCGACACATGTTCTGGCGTTGTTGCTGACGTTGATGGTCCTGGAATAGGTCTATTGACCATTGTGCCTTCTTTCCTGAATCTTTGTACCCACGTCCAGATAAGTTGAATGCTCGGCCCATCACCTAGAGCCATTTCACACATAGCCGGCAACCGGGTCTCCGGTACCGGCTAACCGATCGATTGGTTAAGGATCTTATGGAAGCTTTCACACATGCCAGAACCGGTTCATTTGTTGAAAACCGGGTAAGCGATGCCGGCTAACTGGCTGCCGGGCATGTGTGAAATGGGCCTTAGTCGTCGAATGTTAAAATTAGTACAAAAAGCTCGACGCGCACGTACGAATGATTCACCGCAAACACGCGGTGCGCTCCCAACCAGTGACTCATGGCGACTAAAAATTCCGCAAATCCTACGCTTTGAATGATACTCCTCCTGCTTACCTCAACCCGCTATTATTTCGATAGTCGCAATAATTTAAAGTTGAAAATTGCTGCTGGACACCCTTTACTTTTTAAAAGCTTTTTTATAAAAAAAATATTGAAATCAGTCTTACCGTCACCGTTTTGAAGAAAATAGAAAATTAAAAAAAATTGGAAAAATGGTTTCCCACAGTAAGGTATTCTTTCCTATAGGAAATTTATTGATTTTTTTCTAAGTTGTGCAGCCGTTTTTGAGAAAAAAGCGATTATGTAAAATTGATAAAAAATTGCATGTCAGGTAATGTTATTTTTGGTTTTAAAAAAAAAATTGAATAACAGTGTGGGTAGAATCACTAAAAACTATACTACATATGTACCAAGTTTGAAGAAAATCGATTGAGCCGTTTAGGCTGTAAACGAACAGACAGACAGACCGACTGACAGACAGTCAGACAGACTTTCTTGGTCTTCTCTATCATCGCAATGTCATGTTTGATTGTTATCTCGAAATTTTTGTTTGCACGAATCCAAAACTTGCCTTATATGTAGTACCATAGATTAACTAATAATAAAGACAGGCCGCATCATATAAAGAAAAAGGACCCGATTTGAGATTGCCTCCACTTAGATTGCCTCCACCTCATACATGTTTTGTACTTGGCGAGAAAAGCTTTTGCTCTATATGAAGCTTTCAAGTTGCATCGAACTGAAATTCGTTTCACCACTATCGCAAGTGTACCTGTATTTGTTGTTGGTTTTTGGGTATTTTGTCTGTTTTATTTTTTGCAATTAATGAAGGTTGTGAAGCAGCGGTGGTAGTTTTTTTGTCTTCATAGTTTGCTCTAACTTAAATTTTGCTTGTGTGTGTGTACACTTCAGGTATATTTATTTCATTCATGTCGATCTTGGCAAGAATTTTCGTTTTTGAAGGAAAAATTTGTTTGGAGGATCTATCTGTTTTCACGTTTGGGGTGGATGTGAAGAATATATGAGTGTTCTGAAGAAATGGTAGACTTGGTGGCGGTTGTTTGTGTTTGCAATTTTTTGCTCTCATTTTTGTGCGCTTGCTTGTGTACTCTTGCATACATTCATACAGGTAATCTCGATTTTCTAGCAATGACATCAGAATTTTCGTTTCGGTGGTTTCAAGGACTTCTATACAGAAATTTGGTATTTAATGATTACTGATTAAAATTTGGTGGGTTCACTGGTCAAGTTTTCATACAGTTAAGTTTGTGATTAAGTACATATGTAATTAAGGGAAAACTTGCCAAGTAAACCCAACAAATTTTAATCAGTAATCATTAAATACCAAATTTCTGTCATAGTTTGGAATGTTTTCGATATTACTCTACTTAAGATATTTGATATTAAACTTCATGAACTAAATACTTGGCATGTATTTTAGATCTCATTACTTTTTTTGGCAGACTTTTTACGCACAGGTTTCTTGTACATATAAGAACTTGGCTCTTTTTTTAACATTTATGTTTTTGTTGTGATTTCACTTCTTTTTGCAAAGATTTATTTTGCCAGGTGAAAATCAAGCCCTACCGCTCTACAAAGTTTCAATCAAACAATCAGAAGGGCTTCATATAGTTTACAAGAACTTTTGAGAAAGTGGGTGGATGCCACGCCCCTTGAACTGAAAGTTCCAATTTTTCGATTTTTTTCTTTCATAATATTTGAAGCTTAACGACCTACCAATTTTTATCGTTCTACAACAATCGAAAGTGCTCCATATTATTTATAAGAATTTTTAAGAATGTGGGTGGATGCCACGCCCCCTGAATGGAAAATTTCAATTTTTCAATTTTTCTCTTTCGAAGTACTTCAAGCCCTACCAATCTACCAATTTTTATCGTTCTACAACAATCGGAAGTTCTCCATATAATTTATATGAATTTTAATGAATGTGGGTGGATGCCACGCCCCCTGAATGGAAAATTCCAATTTTTCAATTTTTCTCTTTCTAAGTACTTCAAGCCCTACCGATCTACCAATTTTCATCGTTCCACAACAATCAAAAGTGCCCCATATAATTCATAAGAATTTTTAAGAAAGTGGGTGGATTCCACGCCCCCTGAATAGAAAATTCCAATTTTTCAATTTTTTTCTTTTTAAATACTTCTAGCCCTACCGACCTACCAATTTTCATCATTCTACAACTATCGGAAGTGCTCCATATAATTTATATGAATTTTAATGAATGTGGGAAGAATATCGGAAGTGCTCCATATAATTTATATGAATTTTAATGAATGTGGGTGGATGCCACGCCCCCTGAATGGAAAATTCCAATTTTTCTCTTTCTAAGTACTTCAAGCCCTACCGATTTACCAATATTCATCATTCTACAACAATCGGAAGTGCTCCATATAATTTATATGAATTTTAATGAATGTGGGTGGATGCCACGCCCCCTGAATAGAAAATTGCAGATTTTCGATTTTTTCCTTTGTATACACCACAAGGCCTACCGTTGTGCGAAATTTCAAGTATCTACGATGTCGGGAAGTGCTCCATAATTTTGATGATCTGTCAGTGAGTCAGTGAGTCAGTGAATCAGTGAGTCAGTGAGTCAGTCAGTCAGTTACGGTTTTTGCGATTTTTGAAGTCCTATATCTCGGGAATTACTAATGCTAAAGAGTTGAAATTTGGTGAGCCATCTGTGCTTGCTCAGCTCAGCAAGTACTGCGAATTTGAAGTTTCTGACTTTATTGGTACTGAAGTTAGAGGGGGGTTGAAAATCGCCTGAGTTTGTTCCTGTAAAAAGGGTGTAGTGCCGCGAACTTGGCTGGGCACTACCGTGCCCTTTGATAAATTACTAGGTACATATATGAAGTGCAAATTTGTTTAGAGTGAAAATATCGCTATTTTCGGGAGCATGTTCCTAGAATTTAATAATAAAAGAAAAAATATGAATGTATAGAAATAATAATGAATCTATATTTATGCTTTAAATACCTATGCAAAAAATAGCATTTTAACTTTGCAATAAGTTTACTCGATTTAAATGAATGTTATAGGTACACATCATTTGCGAACATACTCCTCGACTCGGTAAGTTTATTTTTGCAACTAAACAAATAAGGTATGTTATTCACCTGTATTTCTCAACATTTTTTTTATTTCGGTACTGAATAAATAAATAAATATATAAAATAAGCAAAATATTCCTTCATACCACCTACCTACATATTATTTTTATGCTGTATAGAAGTCCTCGAAACCACCAAAAACGAAAATTCTAATGTCATTGCTAGAAGATCGAGATTACCTATATGAATGTATGCAAGAGTACACAAGCAAGCGCACAAAAATGAGAGCAAAAAATTGCAAACACAAACAACCGCCACCAATTCTACCATTGCTTCAGAACACTCATATATTCTTCCCATCCACCCCCAAACGTGAAAACAGATAAATCCTCCAAAGAACAAAATTTTTCCTTCAAAAACGAAAATTCTTGCCAAGATCGACATGAATGAAATAAATATACCTGAAGTGTACACACACACAAGCAAAATTTAAGTTAGAGCAAACTATGAAGACAAAAAAACTACCACCGCTGCTTCACAACCTTCATTAATTGCAAAAAATAAAACAGACAAAATCGCCAAAAACCAACAACAAATACAGGTACACTTGCGATAGTGGTGAAACGAATTTCAGTTCGATGCAACTTGAAAGCTTCATATAGAGCAAAAGCTTTTCTCGCCAAGTACAAAACATGTATGAGGTGGAGGCAATCTAAGTGGAGGCAATCTCAAATCGGGTCCTTTTTCTTTATATGAAGCGGCCTGTCTTTATTATTAGTTAGTCTATGGTAGTACTTATATCGCAAGTAAAAATTAAGGAATTTTTTGTCATCATTTGAAGCTGATGTCCATATAATCCATGTATCGGCCGCCCTAATGTCACAGCTCATACAGTGATGTGATGTTGCGATTAAATTTATGTCAAATCGTAAACATTATACCACAGATAATAGAGTTACATAGATATTGCATTCAGTGCAAATAAAAATGACAACTTTTTCAATCGACTATTTTAAGCGATTTGTCGGAGCCAAACCATGCAACCTTATCAAACAGAGCAGAATGTAACCCACAGAACACGATCATCCCCAAAAAACGTCGACCAGTGAGTTGGATTCCAAGATACACATATTTCGATTTAACTTCGGATACCTATGCAACCCTTTTGAGCATAATTCGTGTTCGATCATTCTTGTCACACACAGACACATGCACACATTTTTGTTTCATAATCCAACTACAGCTACAGCCCTCTTCATCTTCTACTATAAAAATCATAGTCGGTTGAGAGTAGCTGCGATCTGTGGGGTGTGATGTCGTCGTTGTGTATTTGTGTGTATATGTATGTAGGTATCTATAGCATTCGCAAATTAAATTAACCAAATCGCAAATAGGTTTAACCGAAACGCAAATAGGTTTCACCCAAGCGCAAATAGATTTAACCCAAACGCAAATAGAATTAACCCAATCGCAATTCGAATTAAACAAAACGCAAATACAGTTAAACTATACGCAAATAATTTTAATTATTAACAAATCATTTTAACCAAAACGCAAATTGAATTAACCAAAGCTTGATTTTTTGGGCCTAATAGATGTTGGTATTATCCATAATATAAAAAGCCATGATTAAAGGATTGGCCTTTTATTTTTTCGGTAAGTTCTTGGCAAAATCCACAGAACTAGTTGAATTGACTATTGGGGTTTTGTTAAAATCTTATGGTGAGCTATTCCTACTGTTATAACCCTTCCATTTCTTCACCACACAGCTGCACCGAAAGAATTGAAAAATTTGCAGTTGCAATTTGCAGTTGCAATAGTTGTAAATCACCAACAAACAATTCCTCAATCACGACCTTCCTGACGCAATTTACTTCTCGAAGAAATAAAGCACCACAACATGGCTGTAATGCAAATTGGCCTAGTGGTTGCATGCTCGCTCCGCAACTGGAGGGTTGCGTTGCGAGTTCAAATCCAAGTAGAGGCAAGCGTAAAGTATTATTTCAAATAAAATAAATTAAATGTGTATACCTGCAAAATGAAGGGGGGGTAGAGCAAGGTTGATCTTTTCAAGTGGCAATATCACGAAATAAAAGTGGTGATCACAAATCTTTTTTGCAAAATTACAAATTGTGCAATTGAGGAATATTTGGATCAAATTGCGATTTGTTGTTCGCAATTTTTTGGTTTTCTCTCGATAGAATAATTTATACTTAAAGAGTTGCTCAGTTTTGCAAATTGCAAACAAATAGTCGTAAATTACGATATCCCGAGCCAAGGTATAAATCGGGATTAATTTTTCGTAATTTGCAGCTCATTTTTCGTGATCTGATCCAAGAATTCTTTCCGTGTGGAACAACAAGTTTAGCCCGGGTTAATTCAATTTGCGTTTTGGTTAAAATGATTTGTTACTAGTTTAAATTATTTGCGAATAGTTTAACTATATTTGCGTTTTGTTTAATTCGAATTGCGATTGGGTTAATTCTATTTGCGTTTGGGTTAAATCTATTTGCGCTTGGGTGAAACCTATTTGCGCTTAGGTTAAACCTATTTGCGATTTGGTTAATTTAATGTGCGAATGCTATATCTTTTGTTCGGCGCAGTAGCTTCTGTATTGTTTTTTTCATGGTTTTTGCTCCTTTTTTAAGAAATCTCTTTTGTTTATTACTGTTGGCCTTGGCGGTAGAAGAAATAACAAAAGCTTAGGAAGAAATGTTCAGCAGAGAAGGCTTGCGTGATCGGTAAAGGGGTAGCGTGGTGGAATGAAGGTTAGCTTTGGCATATACATACATACAAATACATACATATTTATTTTTTTGGATCGATACTTACATTTATTGCTTTGATGGAACATGAACAACTGATTTTTGGAAACTGCCACCCTCACCATTAACTGCAAAACTATTGGCTTTCGACGAGAAATGTTAAGAATTCAGAAATGAACAATTATTTTGACTTTTTTTCTCTTTGAGAAATATGAATCGAAAATAATTTTGACAAACATACACATAGTACAAGTTGCTTGGTAATTTAGAGAATTTATATTACGAAAATAGGTGTGCAAGTTATTATATAAAAATGTAACGAAGATTTAAACTCGTTCATTTAATTGCTTAAGCAACTCATAAAATTGCTTAGATCTCAAAAATAAGAACTCTGGTAATCTTATGTAATGATAACGAGTAATGAATAAGTATTGTACATATACATATATGTACATATATGCAAACAGAAATTTTAAATCGTAGCCCAGTAGGAAATTTCCTCCTTAAGGAAAAATTTTGGTGAATAGCACAATGAATTCATGAAATACTTTTTACGAGGAAAATGCATGTAATTCCACCAGTTCATTATTTTCATGACATCACCCTTTCTTTTACTTGGTGCAAAAATTCAACTGAATTCAATGCTTCACATGCAGTATACAATTTCATTACAAGAAATCATGCTTCGAGAAACACGAGGTTTTCAACGATGAATAGTAATGAACAGAGTCCTGAGCTTGTGATTTTTTGGTTTTCATTTTGTAAGATAAAGTTCACAGTGACTTCCCGTAAGAAAATCAATGCAATATGAACTGAACATTACTCGAATTGCGTTTGTTAAAACGTAAATATAACTTTTGGTTTGAAATTAGAACTTCTTTTTGGTTCGTTTTATTTTTAAATTAGACAGTACACTACCGATGTTGATGATTTCACTAGATGATTAAGTAGGTTCCATTCACAAAGTGATTTTCTTGGTGAACATTCATGACATTTTTCAGCTAAAAGCAATGGCTTGGTGAAAAAGCAACTCCATTTACCTAGTGATATCACTGATGTATTCACGGTATGTTTCATTAAATGCAATTAATTATGGAATAAGCAAGTTACACCTTCTTAGTGATTTCACTACTGAATATTCACCAAGAAAATCACTTGGTGAACGCCAATGACAACCCCATGCTAATTTCCTCGATGCTTTCACCTCAAATTCCTTGGGTGTAGCTTCCATTCCTCGAGGAAATAGCAGAGGATTCCTTGGTGAATTTTTGAAAATTTCCCACTGGGAGGAGAGGTTTTTATAAAGGTGTATTTTTTATTAATAAAGTTTACTAAGCATAAAAAAAGAAAGTTTGGTAGGTAGGTAGGTAAGGCAGTTTCTAGTATTTATTAATATACGAATATAAGTACCAATAGGTACATACAATTCAAACTCTAGTTTAAAAAACAATTAAGTAGGTTCTGCATATTTTTACTTGAAAAATATACGAAATTTTGATCAAAAATATCTTGCGATGATAGGGAAGATAAAAAAAAACATGGGTCTCGCTTCTCGCAATTGGATGAGAAACCATTTCGCTTTTTTCGATTATCTTAAAAGTGTTTAGCTGATTTGAATCATATTTTTTCATAGAAGAGCTTACAAAAAGTTAAGGTAATGTAAGTAAAAATATTTTTTGGATTTTCAAAAACTATCTTGTAATTTTTTTGTTGAAAGCTCAATATTTAGAAAACAACTAGGAAGGTTTTTTGAAACTAAGTACTTAATGGTTTTTTAACACTTAAGAATACATATAAACAAAAATTTCTCTTTTATGCACAAAAAAAAACAAATGTTAAAAAATGGCTCCTACGATTAAGATGATTGTAAATGTTTCCATGCTTAAAAACTTAAAAGGAGCGCTACGATATCCCACAAACCAAAATCTGGAATAACGAAATCTGGCATTTTTAAATCTCGAATAACAAAATCTCGCAAATTAAAAATCTTGTTTTTCATAATCTCACAATTACAAAATCTTGTTTTTCATAATCTCGCAATTACAAAATCTCGCTTTTTACAATCTCGCATTAACATCTCGAACCTAAAAATCTCGAAAATTTCAACCAAAATTTCACAAATCGAAATCTCGCAAATTCAAATTTAAGAGCAATGAGTCGCACAAGGCTTTTAGAAATGAATCTATAGATTATAACTTCTATAACAGTTTGGTCTAAAAGAACTCAGACACTGGATTATATATTTTGCAGTAGGTAGAATATCTCGCAAAATTGAATTACATTGCAACAAAAACATTTTTTTAATCAAAATCTCGCAAATTTAAATCTCGCGCGAGATTTGAATTCGCGAGATTTTGATTAAAAAGATGTTTTTGTTGCAATGCAATTCAACTTTGCGAGATTTTGATATGCGAGATTTTAGTTTGCGGGATTTCGTTATTGCGAGATTATTAAAAGCGAGATTTTATATTTGCGGGATTATGAAAGCGAGATTTTGTAACTGCGAGATTTTGCTATGCGAGATTTTGATTTGCGAGATTATGTAGCCAATCAAAACTTAAATAGTCTACCAGTATTTATACAAAAACATTTTTTATCATTTTTTTGAAACAAAGCCACCCATAGAAGGTTTTTTTTTATTATTTTCTCATTATCATTATCGGCTGAACGAATTTTAATTAAATTTTGTATTCGAAAACCTCCAAAAAGTTAAAATAATCTTGCACATCAACACTTTCAAAAAGTATTTTATGAATTTAAAAACCAAAATCAAAATATTTTTTGAAAATTCGAATGTTATTTCAAAATCGGGTTGATTTTTTTTTAAATATAATATTTGTCTACATATTAATAATTACTAAAAATTTGCATTCCCAAATATTTTCTTCTCGTTCCTCACTTGCTTTAACTAGCTTTAATTCTTTAAACTGTAATCCTTTGCTAAGAATTAAATCTTTTTCTTTTATAATTCAGTCATCACGTAGTAAAGCCGTTATTTCATCAAATCCTTAATTATATTAAACTTAAACTACTTGAATTTAAACATTTTAGACTAAGAGCCCACAGCAAATTTTTGGGTGGGAGTGAAAGCAAAAAAAGATGTATTGGCGTCTAAAGCTTCATAAAAGGCTATTCAAAAGATCAAAGTCTTGCAGTCCGCAACTGGGGCCTTTGTGATTAAACAGTGCATCAAAACAAAAAATAGGAATGCAACTTCGAGGATAATCGTGTTATCCAAAATTGGTTTTCACCCCTCCTACAGTTTAAACTGAAGGAATATGTCTGTCTCTTTCATATGTTAATAATAATAGTTTGAATTATTAAAAAAAATATGCGCAGGTACTTGGTGTAGTACCGAAATTTGTGACGGAATTAAAAAAAAAAAAAGTTTTCAAATACTCCATACAATTTCCTCTGTATTTCAAAAGCAAAACAAAAAATGTTTTGCCTAAAGCAATATATCTGCCTCGCTTATTTGTTAATTTTTGTACTCTTTTTTATTTGAAAAAAAAATTATAGCAGACACCTTTTTTTTTAAGTTCCGTTACAAATTTCGGTACTGCACCAAGTAATATAAATAAAAATAAAATGCACGACTGGGTCGCACGTACTTGCTCTTATGTTCAAGACACTGCGGGTTTAAGAAAGTTGTATATAAAACATGGAAACTATGAGAGAAAAATGAAGAGAAGCATGAAATACGACATTGAAATTGGCTAAAACAACTCTTTTGACAGTTTGAGGTGGAAAAAAAGAATGCCATCTTAATTCTTGATTGAATATGATTTTATAGAAAAAAAAAATTTTAAATCGTTGGAGCGGTTTCTTAAAAAACTAATTTTTTATATATAAAATTCTTATAACATTTTTAAGAACAAATTTTGGTATGCAAATTAAAAGTATATATTTATGTGTATATAAAAACAAAATTTGAAAAAAAATTGTCAACCCGTTTTTGAGATATCGAATTTTCAAAAAAAAAAAATTGAAACATTTTTTAAAAATCCAAAAACTTTTTTTTTGAAAATTTTGAAATGCAATATTATTCAATCTTATTTGATATTTGTATATCAAAAAAAATCATTTTAATCCGCTTAGCCAAAAACGAGAAAATTCAAAATAAAAAAATACGTTCTATGACAGGTACTATTAATAATTGCTAAGTGTGAAATTTTATAATTTTTGGTAGTAGATCGTACTATTTTTAGTATATTAAAAAAGTTTAATCAAAATCGTAGGAGCCGTTTTTAAGCAAAAAAATATTTTCCTTTGTGGTTTTTTAACTTTTGTATGGAAGGTACCGTTATTTTTTCATAAATGTAAAATTTTTTCCAAAAATATTGTAGAGAGTACTAAAAAACTCTTAAATATCGAGTTTCAAAAAAATCGATCATGTCGTTTTCGAAATATTTGATTTTCAAAAAAAAAATTTGAAACATTTTTTAAAAATCCAAAAAATATTTTTTCAAAAATTTTGGTACGCAAAACTGTTTATATTTTTTGGAAGCTTCTGTATAAAAAAAATAATTGAAATCGGTCGTATCGTTTTGAAGAAAATCAAAAATTAAAAAATGGTTCTTTGGGAGGTACTATTAATAACCATTTTTGAAAAATAGTTTTCCACCTTTACTAAAATAAATTTACTGAATTTTTTAAGAAAAGTTGTCGAGCTGTTTTTGAGAAAAATACGGTTATGTAAATTTGCCAAAAAAAAATGTATGGCATGTACCGTTATTTTTGGTTCTAAAAAAAAATGAAAAAAACGTGTCTGCAGAATCACCAAAAACCACTATGTACCAAGTATAAAGAAAATCGATCGAGCCGTTTAGGCTGCAGACGAACAGACAGACAGACAGACAGACAGACAGACAGACAGACAGACAGACAGAATTTTGCCACCCACTTTTTTGGTGTTCTCTATCATCGTAATATCATATTTGATTGTTATCTCAAAATTTTTTTTTTGCATGAATCCAAAACTTGCCTTATAGTACCTATAATCGCAAGTAAAAATATATGTAAGACTTTGATTTTTTTAGCGGCTTTTAATAAAGCTTTCGACGCCTATACTTCTTTTTTTTGCTATCACTCACACCCAAAATCTGCTGTGGGATCTCAGTTTTTTTTAAGAAAACCACTGGTCAAAGAAAAATTTAAGCATTTCAAAAAATATATTTTTTTTAATTTGTTACTTTCACAAAAAAAAAAAATATTTCAACTCAATATCATGCCCTTGTATACGCACTTGTATTGAAATTCTATTAATTGTTCCTACCACCTCTCCTATTAAATTAACCCTAACATTATTAAGAAGGGGTTTCGGTAATTACCTTGCTGAACCTTCATATTATTTTCAAATAATAAAATTTTTAGTCATTTTTTGAGAACTATTCAAAATTATTTTTTGTACCCCTCTCGTCTACGAAAGTGTTTTTCTACCAACAAAAATGTTTACCTACACTAAAATGTACAGTACTGTTCGAATTAATGTGAACACAGAGAAATTTCTTATAAATATCGTTAATTTGGAATAATAATTTTGTTAAGCTTAAAAATAAAGAAGAATGGGCAAAAATGTATGGGATCTGGTCTACCTACTCAATAGAGATGTGTCATACATCAATGAAAAGGTCATTGCAAATACTTCATTTTATTATATGGCCGTTAAGTTGTAAACCATGGGGTTCAAAAGATATTCGGCTTTAAAGCACCAAAAAAAAAAATAATGCATTTCTTAATTGGTACTTAGATGACCTGCTCAACATTTATGTGTTATATATCGTTGGAAAGGTGATTGCATGTACTACGTTTTTGTGTATGGCCGTTAAGCCGTAGACCCCGGGGTTCAAGAGCTACATGGACATGAAAAACCCCAAATATAACAATAATGCAGTTCTTGATTGGCACTTGGTCTACCAACTCAACAGAAATGTGTCATACGTCATTGGAAAGGTCAATGAGAGTACTTCATTTTCTTATATGGCAACCAAGCTCCAAACCATGGGGTTCAAAAGATATTCGGCTTTGAAGCAGCAAAAACAACTAAAATGCAGTCTTAATATGGTAACTGGTTGCACAACTCAACAGTAATGTGTCAGGTATCTTTGAAAAGGTTAACTTATGTGCTTTATTTTTGTATATGGGTGTTATACGCTCAACCATGGGATTCAAAAGATATTTGGGAAAAATGCAGAAAAGAGCAATAATGCATTTCTGCATTGGAGCGTGGTCTTCTTACTCAACAGCGATGTGCCACACATTTTTGAAAAGGTAATAATATGTTCTTCAAATATTTGTATGTCTATCAGCTGTAGACCATGGGGTTTAAGAGCTACTTGGACATGAAAAACCCCAAATATAACAATAATGCAGTTCTTGATTGGCACTTGGTCTACCAACTCAACAGAAATGTGTCATACGTCATTGGAAAGGTCAATGAGAGTACTTCATTTTCTTATATAGCAGCCAAGCTCCAAACCATGGGGCTCAAAAGATATTCGGCTTTGAAGCACCAAAAACAACAAAAATGCATTTTTAATATGGTAACTGGTTTACAGCTGATAGACATACAAATATTTGAAGAACATATTATTACCTTTTCAAAAATGTATGGCACATCGCTGTTGAGTAAGAAGACCACGCTCCAATGCAGAAATGCATTATTTCCTTTTCGGCATTTTTCCCAAATATCTTTTGACTCCCATGGTTGAGCGTATAACACCCATATAAAAAAATAAAGCACATAAGTTAACATTTTCAAAGATACCTGACACATTACTGTTGAGTTGTGCAACCAGTTACCAAATTAAGAATGCATTTTAGTTGTTTTTGCTGCTTCAAAGCCGAATATCTTTTGAACCCCATGGTTTGGAGCTTGGCTGCCATATAAGAAAATGAAGTACTCTCATTGACCTTTCCAATGACGTATGACACATTTCTGTTGAGTTGGTAGACCAAGTGCCAATCAAGAACTGCATTATTGTTATATTTGGGGTTTTTCATGTCCATGTAGCTCTTGAACCCCGGGGTCTACGGCTTAACGGCCATATACAAAAACGTAGTACATCCAATAACCTTTCCAACGATATATAACACATAAATGTTGAGCAGGTAATCCAAGTACCAATTAAGAAATGCATTATTATTGTTTTTGGTGCTTTAAAGCCGAATATCTTTTGAACCCCATGGTTTACAACTTAACGGCCATATAATAAAATGAAGTATTTGCAATGACCTTTTCATTGATGTATGACACATCTCTGTTGAGTAGGTAGACCAATTTGCCCATTCTCCTTTGTTTTGTTGATATTTAGTAAAAATATGTATCTCCTTTGCTCTGATAATAGTTTTTATGGTTTTCAGCATGGAGTTAATCAGAATTTCGCAATTTCCACTGAATGTCTCATATCAAAATTACACCCGAATCATCCCTTTCCCCATTATTGATTCTGCTGTAGAGCCTATTTTTCTCAACCTTTCTTTCCAGATTGGCTATTCATTGTGAAAAGAATTGACTCCCGGTTAATTTCACGGCCAATCCAAAATGTTAATAATCTTTTCCTTGAAATATTTCATCATTGTTCGGGAAACTTGATATTGAGCTTAATCCCATTGAAAAGTGGCATCTCCAGTAGCCTAACATTTCTGCAGCTCTTACTCTTTGTGGGAGTCCAAAATTGGTTTTGACTTATGACTGTACATCATGCCTTCAAAAAGAATGAAGCCAAGATCGAAGTGGACATTTCTAAGCGGGATAGCTGGCCAAAATTCGGATTACTAAAAATCACTTTTTCCAACAGGATTAAGCTCAACTTCAAGTTTCCAGTAAAAGGATGAAATATTTCAAGGAGGAGATTATTAACACCTTGGATTGGCCGCAAAATTGAACAGGACTCAATTCTATTGAAAATTTAAAGCCAATTTACAAAGTTAGGTTGGTAAAACGGGCAGTACAGCAGAAACAAGAATGGGGGAAGGGATAATTCGGGTGTAATTTTGATATGAGGCATTGTGATGAAATTGCAAAATTCTGATGAATTCCATGCTGAAAACCATAAAAACTATTATTAAAGCAAAGAAGATACATATTTTAACTAAATATTAACAAAAGAAACTTATTTATAAACTTTAAAAAATTATAATATCACATAAACGATATTTATAAGAAATTTATCTGTGTTCACATTAATTCGAACAGTACTGTATTCTGTTCATTTTTCTTCTCAAATGCCTTTCTCTTATCCAGACAAAATGTAGCCAACCTTGATAAAGAAGTATTTCATACATACAGCGATACAGCGTTCACATTTCACAATGCAATATAAAATATACATACATACACATAAAAAACTTAGGTACCTACATTTAAATACTCAACCAAAATAAACTAAAAACAGGAACAAACACACACAAAAAAAATAAAACACAACAAGCAACTTGATACTCAAACACAATTTAAGGTAACATCAAGTATAAGTTTTATTCACACGAGTTCGATCAAACTGGGACGTAGAGGTACGTCCCAGTCGTTTGAAAAATTGTCATTTTTTTTTCCTCTGCGTGCGATATCTATGGAACTATAGTATCTGTGATTATACATACTTACAAATACAATGCAAAGATACTAGAAACCCTCTCCTGAGGTATATATCTAGAGATCTGGAGAAAACACCTCAAACCTAAGCCGTTACATTAAGGTCTGTCCAACAAATTGGCAAAATGGAATTCATTATTCTTATAGAAATGCAGAGAGCCATAGTAAAAGTAATGTAAAAAGCAAGTTCTTAAAAAATTGAAGTTGCTGTGAAGTTTTGTTAACTTAAATTTATAGTAATTTCATCAATTCTTTAAGGATATAGTTTGTAAATAGCTTTTTAGTCCTATAAATTAACGTTTCGTTCGGCAATCTCACTTGGACTCATCAGTGACATAGTGGGGGCCTTTGTCATACGCAATTTGTACTAAGTTCAGTTTAACTAACATGGATTTTTTGACAAAAAAAACATTGTAAATCATATCCAACAAGATTTGAATCAATAATTCGACAAGTTTAATCCCAAATACCAAGTCTTCTAGTTGGCTGATTTATTTTATTAGTATAAATTTGTATTATAGGTAAGTAACATTCTTACTGTTAACTAAAGGAACTTTTTTTTTAAATAAGTCATAACTCATAAGAATGAACCGCTGGCTTTCCAAAAAGTTACAAAACAATACCGGCTGTAAGTGTTGCCGTTGTTTTTGAAATTATTTTGTTCTATTAAATATATTTTTTTATAAAATTTCCCCTTCTAATGAGAGATATGAAAATATAAATGCGAACAAATTACGGAATTTTGTTTGCTTTATTTGGAGCTGATTTAAGTCCATCCAAATACAAGAACTCAAAAACCCATATGTAACGACCTTCCCTTTGTACATAAATACATAGGTATATAATTAAATAAAGCTTCGGACAGAGTCGAAAACACTTGTCTACATGTAAAAATTACTGTAGCCTGGATGTTTTGTTTATGTAGGTTTTTAGTGCTAATTCAGTCTGCTGACAACTGAGAGTATTTATAATTTTAAAATTATGATCTTTCAAATAAAAGAGGTAGTTAGCGCCTTTCTTTAATGATTCCATTTAACAAACTTTCCCACATAACATATTCTTTACTCTGCCTAAGCTTAAACATAAAAGTAATCACAATAAAACTATTAAATCATTTCTACGATCGTTTATAACCCGTTCTTTAATAACGCGTTTTGCCTGTTGCTACAAATTACCTTCTATTTAGTACGCCACTTATCCCAGCAATTGATTTCTGATAACTCAATCTCTTTACCAGGGAATGCTCCTGTTTATAACATATCATCGCCATCTGGGCATCTGGCAATGATCCTCTGAAAAGTTAGCCAACAACATCTTCAAGTCAGAAACTGGATCACTTATGTGTGTATCCTCTCTTCGGACCCAACTAACAACCGTATACACATTCACGGTTATGATTTATGCAAATCTGGATCAGTGAAGTTAGGCAAGTATGTAGGTACATCGGCGAAAATTTCGTACTGAATTATGTATTAATCATTCGGCCCTACGGACAACCTGCTGTGAATATAGTGCACTACGCTGCTGTAGCCACAAGCTTAGGACCGTCACCATATTAAAGAAACCTTGAATTATGAAGTTAGTATCGTATCATGGTCATGGTAGGAGGAAGTTGCTTGTACACTGTTGTTGCACTTCATTTAAAAGAAAAAAAAAAACACGAACATCTTTGAATGGATAGAAGGATGGCTACTGTTTTCTTGGTGGGTATTCAAACAAGGCTTCCTCATTATAATAAAGGGAACGACAGACGCATAACAACGGATAGAGGTCGATTGAGCTTTGTGCGTTTACTGTTGCAGGCAAATTATTTTTGTCTGTAATTATTTTAACAGCATACGTATTAAAACAGATGCAAACATTCCAGGATTTACATTTTTGAATAAATATTTTTTTAAATTCTTTAGAAATCATAAATTGAGTCTTTGTTTTTAGGGTTTAAAATTAAATTGCATTCCTCCATCAAACACATCACACTTACATATCTCAATGAAATGCTTTGTAAAAGCACAAAGACTTCAAAGAATTTCCATAGAATTGTCCCGAAGGCTCCATATAAATATTGAGTACAGTTGACATGTACCGGTTACATAAACTATACTTACTGAGTAAATATGTGTGTTGTAAGTTTATAGACAAATATAACGTGCAGTGAATACAGACGATAGTATGTGCTCTATACATAACCATGCACAGTGAAATTACATATGAGGAGAGGATATTATCTATTAATGTATTAATTACAGCAAATTATTTAATGAATACATTCATAATGTATTGATCAATCAAATATATAGGTAGGTACTGAAAAGATTCATCTCTTGTTTGAACAATATGTTTTGGAATAATTTACAATGCATTTGACAGATATTGCCCTAAACAACAAAGCCCCTCTAAGTTAAACAATTTCAAGCGTCCCTACTAAAAGCTCTTTCACACACAATACATACACATACATTCATGTTTGTTTTTTACATACCTTCACATAAACATAAATCGCAAATAAAAATGAAAATCACATAAATAAACTATGTCCCTTAAGATTTAACACTCTAAGCCACTTAAATTTCGTGTTAAAGTCTAGTTATTTTTTTTTTAAATCCTTTCTATCATCATCCGTCAAATAAATTCCTCATACAAAAAAAAAATAAATTTAAAAAAAATCTAACAATGTCACCTTGGACAGCATATTAACTTAAAATTCAAAGTGTCATTTATCGCATAATTTATTAATCATTTTTTCGACATTCCTTGCCCTCCTTCTGAGATCCCAATCGTTAATTTATTAACACAAATCACAAACGCATGTGTACACGAGCGCGCACACTTCGGACGCAAGCCAAAGCCAATCACCCTCGCTTCATCTGTCCAAGGTAAATTATAATTTTTTTTTTTTATAAAATGAAATCCGATTTGTCTACTATTGTTAGAATGCCGACATGAAATCATCCTGTCTCTGCTCATAAAAGTCGTACGACAAATTATGTGTGTGCTTATGTAAAAGAGTTAAGGTGGCCAGAGGAGATATCTTAAACTTCACAGTCTACCTAAGATTCCTCCGTAGGATTAACACTCCATCAATAAAATATTTTATACATATATAAAAATTAGAGCTTTGTTGTTTTCTTATGCGATCTATCAGGGTTACCCTTCAGAAATAGTTATAGATACGTCCCACTATGCAAATTTTTCAAATTAAGTTATTGGCTCTGGACCTTTGGCACCTCATGAGGGAAATTTGAAAAAAAAAATCCATCTAATTGGTCAGAAAAGGTCAACTGGTCCCAGAAATTGGTTCAGCCTAAGATAACTTGTAATCAAGGATTAAACTTTCTCAAGGTCGCTCAAGGTCAAGCGCGATTTTTGCACCTCATTTATGGGAAATTTGCAAAAAATGAATACCAGCCGAAAGATTTCTAGATCGTGATGAAGCGTCAACTTTTTTCAGTAATTGTCAGCCATATTTTTTTTATGAATATTTAATGAGTTTTAAAAAAAATATTAAGGTCAAAAAGATTTTTGGCACAGCAGTATAAGAAAATATTAGCAGCTTATTTTGAACAAGAAAGCTATGCTGAAACTATCTTTAAATCTGTGAAAACCATCTAGTTGTTAAAAACACCCTAAAAAGTTTAACATTAATGCTAACAAGTGCCTAGCAAGGGTGATAATCGAGACTGTCCCCTTGGCCGTCATGCAATGTTTTATTTGCCAAACTATTGATAAATATAACTGGATTGAAAAATGTGATAAAGGAACAGAACGAGCTATAAAACATTGTTATAAGCTTTCCCACTATTTTTTAACAACTTTTTTTTTGTCAATTTAGGTGATTTTTTGTATGAAAGTGACCGTCTTCCCAAAACGGTAAGAGATAGACCCCTCTTCTTACGCAATAAAACACTTGTTTTGAGTCCCTCTACAAGAATCCAAGGTTAAAAATTTTGGGGTACTTTTTAATATTTTCAGGGTTACATATCGTCGTCGTTCAGACAAATCTCCCTAAGTCCATTTTCATTTATTTTGAGACATCGGTACTTTTTACGGATTTTGTACCAACCAAAATTTGAAAATGTTTGACTTTGGGAATTTTTTAATTTATAAATAGACCAACATAAGATTTAGAGACCTTTAACAGAACTAAAATGTTTATTATAAGATAGATTTTTATTTTCAGTATTTTGATTTACATTTGGTAAGCTACCGCACAGTTTACATACAGAGATTTGATATCCAATATATAATATCTTTCTACTGAACAAGTATTTTAATTTAAATTGAGTTTCGGATAAATTGATATAACAATTTTGAAGGAAAATACAACAAAAACCTTCAATATAAATGAAAAGGGCAGGTACATTTTGACTAGAATTAAAATTTCAAAACTATGTAGTTAGTTATGTTAGTAGAGTTAGTGTTAGTCAATAATAATAAGTTATACCTAAATAAATATATATGTATTTTAGTATATTAGTAGTGGGTTAGTAAAAATAAATAAATAAATAAACAATTAATTAAATAAGAAATAATAAATTAATAAATAAATCAATAAATAAATCAATAAATAAATAAATAAATAAGTAAAAAAATAAATAAGTAAATAAATAAGTAAATAAATATAAATACAAATTAACAAAAAGTAAACAAATAAGTGAATGAATAAATTAATAAACATATAATTGAATAAATAATTACATATAGAATTGAGTAAATAAATAAATAAATAAACTTATAAGTACAAAATTAATAAATAAATAAATAAATAAATTAATTAATTAATAAATAAATAAATAAATAAATAGTAAAAAAAGTAAATTAATAAATAGGTAACTAAAAAATAACAAAAAGAAATAAATAAGTTCATATGAATAAGTGTATAAACTAATTTAATAATAAATAACATTAAACAAAAAATTAGTGAGTTTTCATAACTCAATAAACAATTTATTGAATAAATACAAAAAAAAACAGAAAATAATTACAAATAACATCAGAAATATGATTAAGAAATTAGTTGATTTATTAAGGGATTATCAGAGGTTTCACAACTTATTAAAAAGGAGCTGTTGAGTCTATTGATTCTTACAGGAATCATTTCAACATTTGCTCTCTCGTGTAAGTCTAAGGTGGAATGGTGTCGAGGAAGGTTAAGCATCATTTTAAGCAATTTATTCTGTGATATTTGCAATTTGTTAAGGTGACATTTTGCACATTTACCCCAAACCTGGCATCCATACAGAAGCATTGCTTGAAATACTACTTTATGTATTATGATTTTATTAGCGTTGCTAAGGCGTGACTTCCTATTAATAAAAGGGTACAGTATATTGATAGCTATACTAACTTTTTTTAGAGTTTTAGCAATATGTTCTTTAAAGGTGAGTTTTTGATCTAAATAAACCCCTAGGTATTTAACGCTTTGGTCCCAATTAACATTTACACCATTAATGTTTAGCTGATTGCTAGGAAGGTAGCAAGATTTTCTTTTTCTACTAAAAAAGAGAGCTTGCAGTTTGTCAGTGTTTAGTTTAATTTTCCATTTTTCATAATACTTAGTCACCAGTTCAATTGCATGTTTTAAATTGGTCTCAATGTTGAGACTAAATTCATGCGATGAAAAGATGCCGGTATCATCAGCGAATATAGCTACTTGACATTCCGGTAGTCTGGGAATATCAGAAGTGTAAATATTATACAAAAAAGGTCCCAACACTGATCCTTGTGGAACACCTTGGTTTACATGATAACAATTTGACGGATTATTATTTACAAAAACACTAAAACGACGATCGGACAAAAAGCTTTGGACTAATTTAACGAGATACATGGGAAATCCAAAACATACCATTTTGTGCACAATCCCATCATGCCAAACTGTATCAAATGCCTTTTCTATATCGAGTAGAATCAGACCAGTCGATTTTCCAAGTGAGCGATTTTTCTTTACGTGTTCGCAGACCCTTAAACCTTGATGGGAAGTGCTGTGATGCATTCTGAATCCAAACTGCTCGTTTGGAAAAATGTTAAACTCATCAACAATTTGCAATATTTTTCGTTTAATAACTTTTTCTAATACTTTGCTTATACAACTCAGTAGGCTTATTGGTCGATAGCTGGTAGGAAGTTTTGTAGGCTTTCCAGGTTTTGGAATTGGTATGACTTTAGCATATTTCCAGCTTAATGGAAAGTATTGTACTTTGAGACATGCATTTATCAAAAACGTAAGAAATTCGAGTCCAGCCTTAGGGAGTTTCTTTATATATATGTTTTTAATCATATCTAGCCCATCTGACTTTCTTGTTTTCAGTTTGGATACAAGATGTTTCACTTCTTGCCTTGTAATAAACTGATCCCTAGGAGTATCAATAGTTTGTGAGTTTACTGATCTCACGGTGTTACCTACAATGTTTTCAGTGTTATCATCACTAAGGTGCTGCGCTACGGTATGATTTTTCAAAAAAGTTGATGCAAATACGTCAGCTTTTCTTGAGTCTTGGTAAACAACCTCTTCACCATTTTCAAGATTAGGTATTTGTTTGTTTTTTTTTTTAATTATTTTGGCAATATTCCAAAAAGGTTTTGCATTTTTGTCTAACTTGCTTAATTTTTCATTCCATATCCTGTTCCGATATTTATTTATTTCCTCGGTAATCTTTTTGCTGTAAAATTTAGCATCCATTCGGTATTCCGGTAATCGGTAACGTTGCCACTGCCTGTTTAAAGAGTTCCTTATACGAATATATTGCAGTATGTACTCCGGCATTTTAAAAACAAATGGCTTTTTAGGTTTTTTTGGAACACATGATTGAACCGAATCCATTATTATCCTAGAAAAGGAATTGACATGATCATCAATATCTTCTTTTGAATGAACTCGATCCAAATCAGTAGAAATTGTTCTAAACTTGAATCTGATTTCTGACTTAAAACGACTCCAATTTGCATTGTTTAAGTCGATGAAGTACTGTTCTCTGCACTCAGCTGATTCTTTCATTTTACACAAAACTGGTATATGGTCAGAGCTTAAATCGTTTATAGCAGCTATACTCAACCTGCGGCCCGCGGGCCGCATGTGGCCCGTCGAGCTTTTTCAGTGGCCCACCTGGGATATTTACATAAATATGCGATTTCATAGAAAAACTTAATACCATAAATCAAAATTTACAGCCGTTTGGGAAATTTGGAAAATAAACTGAACATTTTGAATGATATTTCCCGATTCCATCGCCTTCTTTTATAAACTGAGCCAATGACCGAAAAATCAATCAAATGGGAAATAAAGCCCAAAATAGGAAACATTTCCAAACAAAAGGTGTTGTCAGTGAAAGAAATCAAATTTGAAAGACATGTGAAAATAGCTCCATCGACAAACGAAATGTCACTTTGTCTTCTCGTTTTCACGAATTACTCACAGCATTAAGCATTTTCGTTTCAAATGCTTCTGAAAAAGTTCATTTGGCACTTGATGACAGTTCATCTTCTGAAATGAAGAGAGCATCGATTCTGAATTTGAAGAAAGAATTAAAACCAAAAAGACGCATTCATGCGCACAATTGAAACGTGAAAATTGTCAAATATTATTTGTTATTTAATTTTGGAGTTGCCGTTGTGCATTTTCATTATACTAAAATTTTGAGTTTAAAGGAGACAATTATGAAAAAAAAATGGATAGGCCAAACATTCATCCTCTCATTATCGTCATCTTCATACCTTGCTGTAGAATTTTTGCTTAGGAAAGGAGTTAACTCAAAATAAAAACCCAAGGTTGAGACATTCGTTGCTCTTATTGAGGAATATCAATATTCAGAGAGCAGCTGTGTGAACGTTTTATCAACTAAATGCAACAACCAAGTTCACAATTAGGTACAAACAAACCCAAACTTCAGAATCAAGCTTTAATTTATTCGTTTGGCATTCTGTAATAGAACTCTGTGTAAATCGTTCAATTCAAATGATAGAATCGTTTAAAAAATCATTTCAATCAATCGATCATTTACATTTCACAGAATTTATTACCGATTCAATTTTCATTTCGATTTCGATGGAATTCAATTTCTCCGATGGAACGAACTGTACCGATTTTTATCGAATACAAAATAATACAATTTGGATGGATTAAAAAAGTTTTAAAAAATTAAATTTTGAGTTTTTTTACTGCTCCGGAAAAAGTTGATTTTATGTCAATTGGTTGACATTTGGATCAAAATATACTTTTTGTGAATATTCGGCCCCTATCCGTCAAGACATCAAATATCAAATTCCGTTGAAGGATGGATACGATGTCGATGGACTTAAAAACATCTAAGAAATCACAAGTTTTTGAAAAGAAAATCGAGATTCATCGAAATGATTGAGATTGTGATGTAAAAGGGGTTTTTCTTTTTTAATTCAGAGCAGAGCCTGAACTGTCAAACAAAAAGCTGTGTTTCTTTTTTAGCTCTGAGCGCTCAGAGCTAAAAATTCGTATTTCTTTTTTCGTTCTGAGTGTGTTCAGAGTTTGTTCAGAGCGCGCTCTATGAGCTCAGAATAAAATGACTGAGCAGACTGAGTTCAATGCTGAGCGCATAGCATTTGACAGCTAGTGTTCAGGTGTATTTCAAAAATAGTTCAGGGTGGTCAGAACAAACTTGCTCAGATGATGTTCAGAACATGCTCGACATGCTCGGACTCTGTTCAGAGCTATTTTCTGAATTAAAAAAGAAAAACGCCTAAAATCGAGAATCATCGAAATGATTGAAAGCAGTGAATGCATGTGACACATGTATTGGAAAATCACCACAATTTGATGAAGTGGTGAATTTGGTAAAGTGATAAATACTGGAAAGGTATCATATCTTTTTTAATAAGAAAAGTTATCAAACGGACAATTTGTCTATCCGTGGCCCAGTTTACACGTGTGCTAAGGAGCGGATACTAGTTTTTTTTTAAATTAATACTGCTGTAAGAATGTAAAATGAGTGACCACAACATAAATTTTCCTCCTTCTTCTTTAGGTAATATAGATAATGTTCCTGCCAGAAAAAAAGTCAGAAAGCCGACGCTGAATTGAAAATTAACATTTTGGATCAACATACGTTTTGGAATCATCATTTTCAATCGTACAAAAAATGTGTAAGGAAATAAACAAAATAGGTTTAGCATGCAGGAACAAGCCAGATCTTGAAAAAGTGTTCTAAATTTCAGAAATCAAATTAATTTTTATATTTAAAATGAAAAAAAACCATTCAATCTAAATTACTTTACACCTAAGTGCAAAAAATAATTCATGTTGCGGCCCGAGGCAACATAACTGAAACGTCTTTGTGGCCCTTTTGAAAGAAAGGTTGAGTATAGCTGGTTTATAGTCTCAGGCTGAGTGAAAAATGAAGGGATATTAGTTATAAAGAAATCAAGGACGGAAGGAGAACCTCTTGATCCAGACGGAAAATACGTTGGACTGAACGGAAACAACATAGTATACGGGAACAACGAAGACATACTAGCAAGGACATTACCCCAAGAGTTCGCACGAGTGCACCCCCAATCTCTGTGCCTACAATTAAAATCACCTCCAATTATATAATTTTCGTTTCTTATTATTAATTTTCTTAAATCACTTTTAAAATGCATTCTCTTCTCTTCAGAAGAATTTTTGCCAGGAAAATACACACAAAACATTTTGACTGTTGTATGATTGCTTAACCTTACCTCTACACCAACATTCTCGATATAATGAGTTCTTATAACTGGCAAGAGTGCATGTTGAATAGATTTTTTTATTAAAATAGCTACACCGCCGCCTATTTGATCAATTCGATCCACGCGATGGCATTTATAATTTGGAGTTGAAATAGATATATCTAAATTTAACCATGTTTCTGTTACAAAGGCAACATCAATTGCATTACTATTCAAAAAATTTAAAAATTCTATAGTTTTATTGCGAATGCCTTTGGCATTCCATGTTATAATATTTAAATTATAATCTAGAATATTATTTGTAATTAACATGTTACTTGACATTGGAATATAAAAACTTAGTTGCTAACTGTGCGATAGCTTGAAATTGATCTTGTTTCGTTTTACATAAACTTAATTTAGATATCATCTCCATTACCAGAGTGTTTAATTCTTCCATCGAAAATAACTCACCACTCGAAGTTGACGTTGTTGGTGTCGGTTTGTTCATATATGACGCACTGGGTTGTGTATCCACCACAGGTGCTTTATTTCCCCATGTACTTGGTCTTGCTATATTATCGTTCTGCACTTGTCTTCCATGCATACGTTGTGGTAGAGATGGAAAATCGTCCATAGAAAGATAAGATGAGTTGAACTTCTGTGTGTTGACAGTATTAATGACCTTTGGCCGAGCTTGAGAACGATGACTTGCTTTATTTGAAAGCTTCTCTCTGATTTCTATATACTTTTTTCTGATTGCGCATGCGCTGTCAGTAGATTTGTGCTTTTCGTTGCAGTTTGCACATTTATGCGCATCGGTATTTTGGCACTCTTCTGTCTTGTGAGAGGCTGCACATATGGAACAATATGTTTTTACATGACAATTTCTCTCGCCATGGCCAAACAGTTGACAGTTTCTGCACTGAGTCAGTCGGTGTTTTTGTTTTCTTTGATATGACCAATTTATTTGCGTGTGAAATATAGCACGATAATTTTTTTTTAGTTCGAAAAGTTTAATTGAGCCACTTTCAAGAGATACTATGTAGAACGTATCTGTATATTGATCATACTTTTTCGTTACCATTTTAACTTCTTTACACAAAAGTCCAAGTTTAATTAGTTCATTCTTTAACACAGTTGTGTTTTGCTCACTTAATCCATAAAGAACAACTTTGAAAGCTTTTTCACTTTTAAGTGCATGAGTAAAATACTGACAATTTTCTGTATTTAATTTTTCAAGCACTAAGTTATAAGAATTCAATGATTCACACATAATTTTTATTCCTATTGACATTTTTTTTATTCAATAATCCGAAACATCAATGGATTTCATCAATGTGTGCACATATTCACTAGGTTTTTGTAAGAGTTTTATGGGAGGAATTTGCACTCTTTTGGTGGGTTTATCTGGCGATACAGAATCGTCCATTTTTTCAACTTCGATTTCATTGTCGGTGTCACTATCCGGCAAACATTGTAAAGGACTCCAGTAGTTTCCTCTGAAGTCCCTTTTATTTATATTCATTATTTTTGTTTTTCGAAATTTACTGTCCGAGGACACTGGGTTGTCCTCGGAACCAGGCGATCTTGCACGTTTATTAATATTGAGAGAAAAAAGAAATCACGATCAGAGATAAAGATTGCAGCGTCTTGCTCTATCAAAAGCTCCTATATGACTGTGAACTAAAATGTTTATATTTTAATGAATTTATCGTATTGAAGAGAGGGTTCTCTTTTTCGAGAGAAATAGACTTAGGGAGTTTTGATAGAACGACGACGATATATGACAACACCAAAAATTTATTGAAATTTAATACTTGACAAATATTTAAATTTGGAAGTTAATACAAAATATATTAAAACTTACTTATATCAGATATTAGATACGGTGAAGTTGAAAATTACCTCGAAAATCTGACAGCAGGAAAAAATTCTAACTACTCACCTTGGAGAACTATAAAAGTAACAAAAACACCAAAGCTTCCAGCGCCTCCTATTAAGAGAGGCCAAAATGAATGGGCTAAAAGTGACAAAGAAAAAGCTATGGTATTCGCCGATTACCTGGAGGAAATATTCAAGCCTTTCGATGGACAAGTACTCAACGAAAATTTTAATATGAATTTAACATCAAATGACAGCTACATAATTAGAAATGCTACACTTGCTGAGTTAAAAAGAGAAATAAGGAAGCTTAAGTCAAATAAAGCTCCAGGTTATGACTTAATCACGGCAGAAATTCTAAAAATGCTTCCTCGTAAAGGTTTGATCAACCTTCTTTATATAATAAATGTCGCCCTTAGGTTAGAATATGTTCCGAGCCAATGGAAAGTTGCGGAAGTAATAATGGTTTTGAAACCTGGCAAACCATTTCATGAAAAGAAGTCTTACAGACCGATTTCGCTTCTTCCTGTAATATCAAAAGTTTTTGAAAGAATACTACTCCTTCACCTGCAGCCGATTATAGAAGAAAAACAATTAATGCCTGAACATCAGTTCGGATTTAGAAGAAAGCATTCGACCATTGATCAAGTGCATAGGATAACCGACGTAATTGAGAGAGCTCTTGAAGAAAAGAAAATCTGTTCGACGGTCTTTTTGGATATGTCGCAAGCGTTTGACAAGGTGTGGCACGAAGGCCTCAAATTCAAATTAAGACAAGTTCTGCCTGAAGGACTTTATAAAATTCTAAACGAATATCTAGAAAACAGACTTTTTCGTGTAAGACACGGAAATGAATATTCTAATTTCAAAGAAATAGTGGCTGGGGTACCACAAGGTAGTGTTTTAGGTCCAGTTCTGTACCTTCTATTTACACGTGATATACCTCAAACAGAAGACACTATCGTAGCAACGTTTGCTGATGATACTGAAAAACTAGCAGTAGGTAAAACGATTAACGAAGCTACGATTAAATTACAAAATGCTCTTAATAATGTTAATGAGTGGACAAAAACATGGCGAATAGCGCTCAATGAACAAAAGTCAGTCCACGTGGACTTTACGTATACAAAAATAAATAGATTGCCCGTCTTTCTTAATACCGGTCGTGTACCATTTGCGAATTAGGCAAAATATCTGGGAATGACTCTAGATGCGAAATTAAAATGGAAGCCGCACGTAAAAAAGAAATGCGAAGAATTAAAAAGTAAATTAAGAGATATGAACTGGCTACTCGTTAAATATTCCAAGCTTAGTATTGATAATAAGTTGATTTTATACAGGCAGGTACTTAAACCTGTCTGGACTTATGGTATACAACTCTGGGGTTGTACCTGCGATACAAATTTAAATAACTTACAAACGTTTGAAAATAAATTGCTTAGGTCATTTGTAAATGCACCATGGTATATAAGAAACGAAGATCTTCACAGGGATCTCGGAATGGTTCGAGACGAAATTAAAAGTTTCGCGCTAAAACATAGAAATCGGCTATTAGATCACGCTAATCCAACGATTATTGACATTCTTGACGAGTCGAATTAAGTACACCGTCTGCAAAGAACAAAACCTTCCGGCTTGGTGCGGTGAACACAAAACCGCTTTAAAATCGCAGAATAAGCAGACATTTTCACCGGAAAGTTACCTGCAACATGTTACTTGACTTCGTTAAAAATAAATTGCTATAGATAAGTTTCAACTTAGTTGCAATCGGGAAGTGGAGGTGGCTTTAGTATAGTAAGAATCTCACACTTCTATGAGCACGCGTTTTCCGGTCCTCATAGAGCCTGATGCAGGTTTTGCACCTACCCAAGAAAAAAAAAAAAAGATATTACAAAGAAGTACGAAATAAAATACATATTTTAATAATACAAAGATATTATAATATAATACTTTATTTCTAGAAATTTAATTTGAAGATCCTTTTCATGAAAATGAATACAAAATATAATATAAAAATAATAGTAATGAAAGACTTTTTTTGTAAGAGTATTTATCTTCTAAGTCAATTAATGGTGGCATTATTATATTTATTGTTTTTCACATATATATGAGACCTAAAATCTTAATGCGATTGAAATTTTATCTACTAATTTGTATATTTTTCTTCGAAATATTGCAACGACCCCTCAAAATAATGCATATTAAAATTGGTTAAATTATATTATAAAGCGGAAAAAGTGTTGCCACTTTTCTTTTATTGCTGTTTTAATACAATCTGTATTGAATTTTAATACTTATTATTAAAAACATATGCTTCATATTCATATTTAAATATGGCTGTTACTTGCTTGTAATGGCTTCCTCTTGTAATACAAATTGTATTAGATTTGTGTTCTCCTTTATTGAAAGTATACGCATCTAGCTATTTTAATACAATTTGTATTAAATTTACTTTTTGTATTCAAAATACACGCGTCCCGATTCTTTTAATACAATTTGTATTAAATTTCAATACTTTTTGTATTAAAAATGTACGCGTATACTTAAGTTAATAAATCTTAATACCAAAAAAATTATATTTTATTTCATTCGATTACTTTTTAATCTTTTTGGTATTACAAATAACAATTTTAATACTAATCTATTAGAATGTAATTAGAAAATTTCTTTAATATTAACGGAATATTAAAAAGTAATATTTTCTGTATTAAATACGGCTGTAATACAAAGGTTGTATTAAGAAATACCCCAGAATTTTTAATCGTGGCGTTATTATTTTTCCCCACATCGTTCGAATCGTAAACTCACCTAAGGAATTATTTTCTGTATATTGGCCACTTTGTTTCACTGTGACAGTTTTTGTTTTACAAAAAATCTAAATGCATTACATTACAAATTGAAGAAAATCAGGTACTCTACACGGTTAAAAATTCTGGGGTATTTTTACTTATTAATATTCCGTAAATATTAAAAAAATTGTCTAATAACTTTGTACTACATTCGAATAGATTAGTATTAAAATTGTTATTTGTAATACCAAAAAGATTAAAAAGTAATCGAATGCACACAAAATATAATCTTTTGGTATTAAAATTTAATAACTTAAGTATACGCGTACATTTTTAATACAAAAAGTATTGAAATTTAATACAAATTGTATTAAAATTATCCGGACTCGTGTATTTTAATACATCCGTCCAATTACTCGCTTACGCTAATGACATTGACATAATAGGACGAACAAAGCGTGATGTCAGTGGTGCTTTTGTGAGCATTGAGAAGGAAACCAAGAAGATGGGTTTAACGGTGAATGAAAGCAAAACGAAGTATATGCTGTCAACAAGAAAGGACACCCAACACCGACGTCTAGGACAGAACGTCACTATAGACAGCTATAATTTTGAGGTGGTCAGAGACTTTGTCTACCTAGGATCCGCTATAAACTCAGCGAACGATACCAGTGCTGAGATCAAACGAAGAATTACTCTTGCCAATCTCTGTTTCTTCGGGCTAAGAAGGCAATTGAGAAGCAAAGCCCTCTCTCGAGCAACTAAACTGTCCCTGTATAAGACGCTTATCATCCCGGTCCTGATGTATGGTGCAGAGGCATAGACACTGCTAACGGTGGATGAGAACGCGTTAGGCTGTTTCGAGAGGAAAATTCTCCGGGTGATTTTTGGTCCCGTCTGCATAGATGGGGAATGGAGGAGAAGATACAACCACGAACTGTATGGGCTGTACAGTGACACCGACCTAGCCACAAAAGTGAAAAGCCAACGACTAAGATGGCTGGGTCACCTAGAGCGAATGGACACCAATGCTCCGGCCCGGATAGTCTTTGAATCCAACCCCGTGGGACAACGCAGTAGAGGTGGACAGCGTAAAAGGTGGCGCACGCAAGTGGAAGAGGACCTCAACCAACTTGGAATGCGAAACTGGAGACAGCTAGCTAGAAACCGAGCCGGCTGGAAGAAGCTTGTTGGTTGTGGCCCTGGTCCACCCCGGACTGTAGCGCCACCTTAAGTAAGTAAGTATGTAAGTATTTTAATACAAAATGTATGAACATTTAATACAAATTATATTAAAATATTCGGGACGCGTGTATTTTTAATACAAAAAGTATTGAATACTTTACGTACTTTCAATATAAGAGTAATAAAATCTAATACAATTTGTATTACAACAGGAAGCCATTACACGCGAGCATCAGCCATATTTATATATCAATATGAAGTATATTGTTTTTTATACCAAGGTATTAAAATTCAATACAGATTGTATTAAAACAGCAATAAAACAGAAGTGGCAACCCTTTTTCTGTTTAGTAATATAAAATAAACAATTTTAATATGCATTATTTTGAAGGGGCGTTGCAATTTTTCGAAGAAAAATATACAAATTAGTAGATAAAATTTCAATCGCATTAAGATTTTAGTTCTCATAAATGTGAAAAACAATAAATATAATAATGCCACCATTAATTGACTAAGAAGATAAATACTCTTACAAAAAAGTCTTTCATTACTAATGTTTTTGTAATATATTTTGTATTAATTTTCATGAAAAGGATCTAGAAATTAATAGAAGATGACCCATTTTTGGGCCCAGGGCGAACACTAATGATATACTAGTACCAAATGAAAGCTAACGTTTAGCCCAATCTATCTGCCAAATATATTCAAATTCGGCTCCAGATATTTTTAGATAATTGAGCTTGAAGTTGACCTTTGCAAATTAAAAAAATCTGGCATTTTTACAAACAATTACTTATAAATCCTTAATATAAGTATGGCACGTAGGAATAATATTTTGATATCAAATGAGAGATCATAAAAATATCTTTCAAATGAGCCAAAAACTTTTTTAAAACAAATTTTTTTGAGCTACTTTCGAAAGTCAATATCTTGAAAAAATCAGTGATAACCTATATTTTTTTTACACCACTGTAATGCCTGATTGATAAGCTGTAATTTGATATATAATTAAGTTATCATACACTGGGTTAATGTCGTCCATAAGTACCAGAATCTGGTAAAGCCCTTTATGACCACATGCTGTGATGGATATATCCTGGACGTTGCAGGGTCTTATGCCGCAATCAATTCTGATGCCAACATAATGAAAAATCTTTTTAGGGACGAATATGGGACATTAAGGCAATTTTTTCGACAAAATGATGTGTTTATTTTGGACAGAGGGTTCAGAGATGCAATTCCGTGTCTAGAATATCAAGGATATAAGGCTTACATGCCTGATGAATCTGTGGATGAAGGCAACTTTCAATTGACAACGGCGCAAGCTAATAGATCCAGATGTGTTACTATGGTAAGATTGGTCGTAAAAGTCGTGAATGGACGGTTTAAGAGGGATATTAAGCTCTTTCGACAAGATTTTTTTAATTAAGCTGCTATAGTCACTTGATGGATGACTTAAAAATTGCAGCTGCACTTCTTAATAAGTTTCATCCACTAATAGAAGACGGTGCCGATGCAAGCATTCTATTAGAATTGGCTTTAAGTCGATTAAGCACTCCTAATTATTAAGGTGATTTTGTGAAAGAAAACAATCTTAACAGAACCAGAGCCTCATTTAGCCGCATCGATGGAAATATCCCGAATCTGAGTAACTTCCCTATAGTCACCTTTCAAGATCTACGCAGGATATGAATAGGGAATTATCAAATTAGCCAGACTCACTCTTATTGTGGGGAACATTTAAAAGTAAACGGAACCTATACCACCGAAGTCTGCGAAGACCGGATGCAAATTTCTTCTTCTGCACATCAAAGTCTTATTGGCAACAATAACTTTTTATTACGAGGGCGAATCAAATTCGAGGCATATAAGCAGAAAAGTGTATCTTACTACTTACATCCTGGTGAATGGCGATACAAACGAAGCAAATAGCTCGAGCACAATAAAAGCTTACTGTTGCAACTGTCTCGTTGGAATGAGGACTGTCGGTTGTTGCGCTCATGTAATGAGTATTTTATGGTATTTGGGTTATGCACGACACCAGGAAACAATAAGCATACGACCGGCCCTGTTTTTGGATGGTATTTTGATTGACACGAAGACTAGTTTTTTTTTCAATTTATTAACATTAATGTATTTTAAATATCTTATAATTTGGTTAAAAAAAATACATATTTTAAATGAAACATTACTTTTGTTTTTTAAAATATTTTTTATATGAATATTACTTTTTAAAAGAAAAGTGTTAGGTAAATGGACGGCATTTACCCAGTGTATGATAACTTAATGATATATCAAATTAAAGCTTATCGATCAGGCATTACAATGGTGTGAAAAAATATAGGTCATCACTGATTTTTTCGAGATATTGACTTTCGAAAATAACTCAAAAAATATTTTTTAAAAAAGTTTTTGGCTCGTTTATTCAAAATATATCAGGTGTACAAAATAGTGTTTAACATAATTTGAAAGATATTTGTATGATCTTTCATTTGATATCAAAATATTAATCCTGCGTGCCATACTTTAGGATTTATGAGTAATTATTTGTAAAAGAGCCAAATTTTTTTAATTTGCAAAAGTCAACTTCAAGCTCAATTATCTAAAAATCTCCGGAGCCGAATTCGAAAATATTTGGCAGATAGATTGGGCTAAACGTTAGCTTTCATTTGGTACTAGTCCCATTAGTGTACGCCCTGGGCCCAAGCTCCATAGGAAAATGGGTCATCTCCTTTCAAGACATCAAGTATTATATTATAATATATTTGTATTATTAAAATATAATACAGCTTTCGTACTCCTTGGTAATATCTGATATTATTAAGTTTTAATATATTTTGTATTAACTTCCAAATATTAATATTTTTCAAGTATTAAATTTCAGTCAATGTTTGGTGTTGTCATATAAATAAATAAATTGGGTGGCGCAACAGCTCATGGAGAACCAGGGCCTAGTGACTTACAACTCACAACCATACCTGTGTGCGTGTTGTTGGCAGGAATGGAGGGGACCTACAGTTTTTTGCCGAGTCCGAACGGCTAAATGAGAAGCACTTTTTCATGACAAGTAATACTCTTGGAGGATTTGTCAGTTCCTCGCAAGAGGCTGTACCTCGGATAAAACATTTCTGCTTTTAGGTGGCACGGCTGGGAATCGAACCCACACCTTCGGCATGACAGTCCTACGCACTAACCATCACGCCACGAGGTGTTGTCATATATGTTACCCTGAAAATATTAAAAAAAGTACCCCAAAATTTTTACCCGTGTACAAAAAATAATTTTATCATTTTTCATCCAAAAGAAAAGAAGAGGCAAGATAACCCCTAAAAACCATTTATTAAAAAAGCTAATTCAAATTTTCAGAGCTGTCCTGGAATTTGTCATGACATCATTATTTAATTAGAAATTGGTAATGCAAAACAAAACTGTACAACTTCAAACAAATTGAATTCAAGCTGAATAAACAAGTTATATCTGACCATTACATTTGATTGACTCAAAAGAATTCCCATACAAATAACCTTAAAAAAAAAATGTCTTTTGTCATTTTTTGCAATAACGCAATAATGGTACTGCCAAGAAGATTATTTGCAAACAAATCTCGAAAAAAGAAACAAACGACCACTCATCACAAAGATACAGCTCTTCAAAAACACTAAACAAATAAAAAAAAATTTGTTGCTTTAATTTGTTTGACTAGTGTAATAATTTGATGTCTTGCAAATTTGCTCAAGGTGTAGAACTAACGAAAATTGTAGTTAGTAGGTAGTTTCAAAAACGAATTCAAAAGATAGTTATGTACAGTATTCGTATTATAAATATTATTTATTTCCTCCTAAAAATAGGCTTTTTAATTTTGTATATCACAATCCATATTAATAAACGGTACACATAAATAATCAAAGCCCGAAATTTGGAAAATAATATTTTGGTACCTACATACTTTCTCAGGAAAAAGAAAGAAGTTGGTCACTCTTATGGAGATTTCTGCCACTGTGATATATTTTAATATCCGATGCAGCTCAATATCCTTCAATATGCAAATGAGATTGCAAGTTATAAAAATAATAATGAAACCAGTTTGGTGTCATCCCATAACTCATCATCGAAAATAATAACACATCAATATTTTGAACAAAATTCATATTCAAAAAACTCGGAAGTTCTATGTTACACCTTCTTTTAACAAAGCAATAAGCAATATTTCTGATCATCGACAATTTACAAAATCTAACAACAATTGCAATAAATGTTGAATGTCACTATAAAACTGGATGAGAAGAGTATTATTCTATTTTTTTTTTTTTTTGGATACGAAACGGCATTAAAAATCAACAGAAAAGGGAAGACATTGAAAAACAAAATAAGAACCCACATCGGTATCTTAAATTCCAGTTTATGAGTGCTTTGGGGTAATTAATTACGACGATAAGAGTCCGATGGAAGATTAATACTTCTAAGTCAGGACAAGGATGTGAAGTGTTTGAAAAAAAAGTTATTTGAGCTGTTTAGTGTTGCCACTTAGGTATTTGAAAAGATGTTAAAAAAAAATTAAAAAAAAGCAAAACAAAAAAAGAAAAGAGAAAAAAAGAAAAGAAAAGAAAAGAAAAGAAAAGAAAAGAAAGGAAAAGAAAAGAAAAGAAAAGAAAAGAAAAGAAAAGAAAAGAAAAGAAAAGAAAAGAAAAGAAAAGAAAAGAAAAGAAAAGAAAAGAAAAGAAAAGAAAAGAAAAAATTTAACTAGCTAGGTACTATTTCAGAGGAAGAGACGGCACTTGAGTCAAAATAATTAAACGCCTTCTTCGCGGAAGTCGTTAAAAATTCATAATTCTTGAGGAGGTAAGGAAAATAAAAAAAAATCCAAATAATTTTATGGCCGGCCCCTGGTACCTTAACTTACCTACCAAAAAGCTAAAAGTTAAAACAAACATTCGAATTCTTCTAGGAAACTACATAAAAATGCTGTGTACCCTTTCAATACAGACGCACAGTTGAACGCTCGCGGAGACCAATACACGATGGACAAAATGAAGAACACCAATGAATTCCCCAAAAGGGTATGTTGCCATCAAGCTAAAATTGCTCGATTTTGTATTTGTTTTTAAGGTATGTACCTACTTAAAAAAAATTCAGTAACTGTAAAAATATATTAAAATAAAAAAAAAATATTATAATCCATCAAATTCGTATGGTCAATGCATAGGAATCAACTACATAGATATGATTGTGCCATATAAACAACTTAGTTTTTAATAAAGTACTTTTATCATCTCTATTTGCTCAACGGCAATACTGGTTGATTGGCTGTGTGATTTTTGTTGTTGTTCACTGTTACTGAGACTCCAGCCGCTCGGCTAGTGGTGCCAAAATATCAGTTTGATACACGAATTAGTTGGAAACTTTTGTATGTCCAGGTCCAGGAGTTTTAAATTTTTTTTTTCCGATTTGTGATCGTCATCATGCCAAAATTCTGGATTTAATGATACTCTTATGACACACCGACATTTTTTAATACTTAATAGATTTGACCTTGGTTTGTGGATTTTGTTTATATGATGATAAATTCCAAAGAGGTGTTAATTCCTTCAATTTGAAACTTTTCGGTGAGGGAATTTATGTTGCTGTAAATGATTTATTTACATTTCAGGATTATGAAAAGAGATCTTCCATAAATTATATTATACGAATTTTAAGATTTTAAGACCCCTCCACCTCCTTGTGTCACATTAGCATAAAAGGGAATGCATTGATTACACATTCCTATATTTGGTCCTCAGTGTATGGTTGCCGTAACCCGTACTTGTGAATTGATCATTATTAATTTGACTTGAATTTTCACCGATCAGCTTGGTAAAAATGGATCAAAATGGATAAAACTTTCAATGGCTAAAACCTTACCAAAAACATTAAAATAACATGGAGTCTAAAAATGGTGCTTTTACTATACTTATTTAGTACACTGGCAATCAGACAAAATAAATATAATGTGCATTCGATTTATTTGTGTTTTGCCCAGAATGTCAATAAAAATGTCCTCATTCATCATCGTTGAAGCTAAGACTCAGTTAAACCGATATCAGATGAGTGGTGGCACTTTAAGTCCAGTAAAATTAAATTAATTTATTCTAAATATCTACAAAAAATACTGCGTCGAATTTTTTTTTTTGTTTCTTAAAGAGTACCTATTGGAGAGTGTAAATCCAAAAAGTTCGAACAAAAAGCGCCCATGCGTTGTCCGCCATTTTGAAAAAGACTTTGGAAAGCGTGAACTCGATTTTCTCGGCTCCTATCATATATAGAGCTGTATTTTATTTAGGTTTGTACGTTAAAATTTCTTCTTTAACTTTTATTGAGAAAAAAATTTGAAACCTCTTTCCAAAAAAAAATTAATGACGAAAAACTGTTGATTTTGAAGTAAAAAATGGTTTTTAACGTTTATCTCGCCTCATGTTCATCTAATCGAAAAAATACTGAAGTTGAAGTACATTTTGGTATATTTATATTTTATGTGCGACAAAAACTGTAGGAAATATAACCTGACAAAATGGCCAATAGCCTGCGAAAAATTTCTTATATCGGAAGGAAATATATCTTTGGTACCGCAAAAATATATTTGATTTTATTTTATTTCAAATATTTTTTTAAACGCATTATTAAATACCTGGCAGTTTTTTATCATATTTCATATGCTTCGGAGTAAAAAAGTTTTAAATATGGGTGATTGTTTTATATGTGAAAAGCTATTTGGTAAAGAAAAAGTTTCGGTGGTGAAAAAAAAGGTGTAAGTACATTACAATCGTTTGCAGTTAAAAGAGGTAATATCGAACATGCGCGTATGCTTGAAAACCTTGATAGTATAACGACGGTTCATGTTAATTGCTGGAAAAATTATGTAAATGAACGAATGGCTTTTTTTTATTGCACAAGGTGGCTTGGGACACTCATTCAACATTCGAATGTGTATGCCAAAGTATGTTACTTTCCATTACCATTTTGCAAACAATGTTCTATAGTTTTTGATGGTTATTCTGAAGATCCACATCTGATGGGAGGCACAAAACAATCCGAAAGATTAAGAAGAGCTATGAAACAACAGAGTGGAGATGTAGTTCTCCATGAAACAACGACGGTAAGCATTAATCAGGAAAAATTCCTAACAAACGGGAGAAACAAAGCGCGTTTCATAAAAATGCTTTCAAAATGTTTCCAACTATCACATACATATAGCCGTGCAGCATGCATCTGAAGATGCAGATACGTTGACTGTTTAAATAGCAATAGAAAAGGCACCCTCATATGACTATGCTAATATAATCGGAGAAGACATCGACCTACTTGTTCTTCTCACAGGCCCTAGGAAACAAAACATCTACAGCCTTATTCATTAGAATGCGCTAAACAGATGAATAGTTATGCACTGCATAAGGAATTATGTAGCCACTATGTAACGTTACATAAATCCTGATTCATAAAAAATTTCCCCATCCATTTTAGTTATGCAACGCTTGTGTCAAATAAAGTACCAAAAAGAGGAAATCTATTACGTTTTACTTCCACATCACATAAACAAACATCAGCTGCTTGTGAAAAATCAATAAAATCAAAATGCTTCCAGTTCGGTCTTTTCATTTTCTGTATTTATAATTATAATTTTGAAGTTCTTGTGTCGCTACTCATTTTTAGCAAAAATAAATAAAAGTTTCGATAAAAACTCAGCAATAATTTGATATTCCAGTGAAATTTTATAAAAAAAACAACCCCCATTTTTCCTGCTGCGCTGCCGCCACCACCGGTTGGATTGTTTTTAGTTTCTTTATCTTGGTCTTTGTATTATAATTCAGTTTTCGTTGTGTTACTGTTTATATTAGATACGTATTTATTATGTGCATAAATAAAAGAAAATTAAATTTTTTGAGAAAATAATCTGTTTTGTTGTTTTATTTCATTATTCGCTCACAGTTTTTATTGGAAGAATAGGTATAGATATGTATGTGGGCATATATCTAAATATTTCACTTTTGTGTGTGTTAGTGACATTTGATACTAAAATATCCTTATGTTGCCACCAGTGTTGCCCCCCCAACTGGTTGAAAATGTAGCGTGAGCGTGGCTGATTTAGTTTACTTGAAAACGTAAAAAATGTACTAGCTGAATTATTTAAACCTATCGGATTTTAGATATTTTAATAAAAACTACTTATCAAATGATTAATTTTTTTTTACTTTTATAAACAATGTAACTATAAAATCACTTCAAAATTAGGATAGGCATTGCAGATTTTTATCTTTTCTTTAGAATTAGTGGCGCAAAATTAAAAACACCCTATTTTCAGGGCATAAACGTGAGACTAATTAACAATTTTTAACTTTGATGCAGCTCTCTTACTTTTTCCTTAACTATGAACACGAGCGTTAAAGCCAACAAGCTAAAGTTAAACTCGCCTAAATCAATGATAGTTCCTGAGAAAAAATATGACAGATGTCATACGAGCTAGTGTTATACTTTAAAACTAAAATCAGGATTTGACGATTTTAACTTTAATGAAAGTGTTTAAATATAGAGTGGGTTTGACATCGTTTATAATTTAAAAAACACATTCTTATCTAGTGTTTTAGCGGTGCGAAGGGGAATTCAGTGTTTTTTGCGATTTTCAAATCAAATCATAATTTAACTTTCCCCCAATTTTCAATAATCCTTACGTAGATATTTTATTTCAAACAATCATTCTTTTCGTTTACAAACTACGAATCTCTACGAATTTTAGTAAATTTTTTTTATATATGAACTTTGACAGAACTTTGGGCTTGATTCGTAGTTTTGGGAAGTATGCAAACAGAACTATAATCAATTTTTTTGTTAAGATTTTATATTTTCTGAAATTCTAAAATTGTAGTGTTTTGCGAATATTTTAAGATTGTACGTAGTGACTTTTTTGGAAAATAAAATGTAGTAAAAACACTACAACTGTAGTAGGGGGGCAACGCTGGTTGCCACTATTCAACCTCCAAACGCGTTTAGCTTATAATGAGTCTATGTAACGTTGCATGCGTTTTATGAATAAAGTTTTTGCGTTCAGACGCATTATAACGAGTACATAGCACTATGCACAAGCTATGATGCGTTTATGAATAAGGCTGCTAATGTATTTTTCTGTAAACCAGGGGCCCAACTATGTAATTCGATTCTACAATCAAAACGTTCGAATTCGCAAAATCTCAGGTCAGTAATTCTTAAGTAAGCGCTTATAGACGGAAATAGAACACCGCTAACTGAAGATTCTATGGCACAATGTCAGAAGCACTCAAATTTGATCCCACTTTCATACATATTACCACTTATAATAAGCATTGAAAAGATTTTTCGAATGGAATCGAAAGTAGAATAAAGTTACATAGTAGGGCCCCAGGCAAAGGACGATTTCAAGAAGTACTATATTCGCCATTTAGTTTCAATTATCCATATTTAACCGACCACATAATGTTACTTCACGCATTTTCTGAGTGCGACACGACGTCAGCTATTTATAACATCGGTAAAACTAAATTGATAGGCATTCTAGAAAAAAATGATGAACTGAGAAACCTTGTTCATTTATTCAGATCCAACAATGTTGATAGCAACGTTTTGGGAGCCGCCGGAGAAAAAGTTTTTATTGCGTTGTTCAATGGGAAGGAAAATGAGTCACTGGATTCTTTGCCATATAGCAACTTTGTTAAAACGTCAAAAAAAAAAAAAAAAAAAAAAAAAACTAAGTTTAATCTATCTTCATTGCCTCCTAGTGCAGCAGCTGCTCGGCAACACACATTCCGTACCTACCATCAAGTACAGACTTGGATCGATGTTCACCATGACCCATTAAAATGGGATTGGAAAAGAACTCCGAGGATTAGAGCCAGTTACAACCACTCAGGATCCAGCTCCACAAAGCATATTGCAAACTATATCCCGCAAATGCAAGGGCAGTGTGGTCGAGCTTGTGGCTATCGGAAATCTGATCTGAATTGTTCCTTAACTGCCTGAACAGAATGCAAGACGGAGCTGGAATAGATGTCAAAAACGCTGCAGCCGGAGCTGCAAGAGTTGAACAATTTTTAACTTTTACTGCAGTATTTTTGATATCTACTGCAGCATTTTTGACATCTATTCCAGCTGCGTCTTGCATTCTGTTCAGGCAGTAATATGTTTCTACTGCAGTGGAAAAACATGCGAGAATGTTCATTCCTTGCCAAATTTACTTGAAGATGAAGACGCATGTGAAAACATTGAAGAAACTACCAATGACGATCCTAGCAGTACTAACAACGTTAATATGATCATTGATGTTCGCACGCCTAGCCCAAAAAAAAGGAGAACAACATGAAAAACTATGCCATATTGAGCTATCGATAGGCTGATATAGAAACGAAAACGATTGAATCGTGGATTATACCTCCTGGGGACACCACGTTAAAAAAAATGCCCCGTAACTCTACCTCGGTGGTGGCGTGGAAAAGAGTTTGAACTGTTTCTTTAAATTTCATAATAAACATAAAATTTTCAAACGTGAGTAAATTTCTATTTTTTAATTTTCGCAGGATATTGGCCATTTTGACAGGTTATATTTCCTAGAGTTTTTGTCGCACATAAAATTTAAATATACCAAAATGTAGGAAATAAAGTGATCTATAAAAAACATCTTAAGTATTTTTTCAATCAGATGAACATGAGGCGAGATAAACGTTAAAAACCATTTTTTACTTCAAAATCAAGACAGTTTTTCATCGATAACTTTTTTTTAGAAATAGGTTTCAAATTTTTTTTCAACAAAAGTTAAAGAAGATATTTTAACGTACAAACCTAAAAATAAAAATACAGCACTATATATGATAGGAGCCGACAAAATTGAGTTCACGCTTTCCAAAGCCTTTTTCAAAATGGCGGACAACGCATGGGCGGTTTTTGTTCGAACTTTTTGGATTTACACTCTCCAATAGGTACTCTTTAAGAAACAAAAAAAAAATTCGACGCAGAATTTTTTGTAGATATAAAATACTAATTTGATTGGACTATTTATAATATGTCGCAAGTCGACTCAACTATCGTCTGTACCTATACATAAGTCAACATTTAATATTCTCAAAACAAAACATATAAAGTCCGTATTTTTACAAGGCCACATTGTTTTCTGTGGATTATTCTTATAAGTTACAAGTTAGTCTATTCCTTAAATAGCTTATCTTGTTGAGAAGGCATGAAGATACACTAAAAGCTTTTAGTTCAAAACCCACAGTCAACTTAACGGGCTTTTCCTTAGATTTCTAAAATGTTAACGGCACGAACGTATATTGTTGATACCTACTGTTCAATTAATTCAGATGTGTCAAACTAATTCTTCGGAGACTTTTAAGCTTTTATATCACCGACAACACTCATCATCAGTTCCACATACAAACATTGTTTGAAATAGAGTCGTGGGATTGAATACTATAAGCAAACAGTGGCAATGTAAACAAACTAGCACTAAAACCACAACTGTTTGTGGTGTAATTAATGTGATACATTGTTCATTTTATTCAACTACTAATTCTTACATTTTGTGTGCATAAAGAATACCCACTTAAACATAGATCTTCAATATTGTTGCAACTGCAATATTATGGATTGCTGCCGCCCACAGAACCGAATCTTAAGAAATCAGTTAAAGCAATGTTTAATGTTTTGCATTTTGATATTTTTTTTGTACGACAAAAGCATTTAAATCTTACATTTTTTTGTTCATCGAACAAATCAAAAAGGTGTGGAGACAAAGAAGCAGAAGCATATCCGTAGTGATCTCAGACCGATTAATTACAATTACATACTAGACAGCCATCAGCTCAGCAATTGCAATACAATATAAGAGACTGTTTTGATGCAATTTCACCTTGCGATTTTTAAGCAAGAGGATATGGTTAGAGACGTATTATGAAGATGGTTAAATTGCACAGGTATTGGTTTTTTATTTTGTGATTTTCCACCCTATTCGATAAATTTTTCTTTTGCGATACCTACATTGGTATTATAGGTAAGTATTATTGAAACAAGTTTTAGATTCGTGCATAAAACAAATCGGGGTTTAAATCAAAACTATGGGCATATGTCGAAAGTTGATTGTCCAAAAAGGTTATTTGGGTTTTTAATTTCACTCGATTCGAACTTAATATGCTACACCAATCAATGACAATTTACTCAAGAAATTTGTCTTGCCAATAAAATTTTAAAAACAACAATTAACTTTGGTATTTTTATATATTTCAATCATGAACATTTTGCAGTATATTGTGTTGTATGTCTGGATATATTCGCAGGGAAGAGGGTAAAGATGGGAGCAAGGGAGAGAAGAAATGAAGGGAAGAGAAGACAGTGTGAATGGATTCGAGGGAGTAGAAGACTGGAGAGAGCAGTAGAAGGAAAGAAGGGAACGAATAAGAAAATCCAGTTACAACAGGTGGTATAAAGAAGTAATGACAGAAGGGACTCCACAATATTTGAAAGCGGGATGGAAGACAGGAAGAGCAAAGAGAAATGCAAGAGTCAGACTAAGGAATGAGGTGAGAGAAAGGTGGTACTGGAAATGGGAAGAGGAAAGAATGTCCAGAATATGTGAGGGTGAACAAGAGTCATGGGAACATGTCTGACGGAAATGAAGAAAAGTCAATAGAGGAATGGATGAAACGGAGAAGGAGGAAGAGTTGATAAAGGAACTAGAGGCGGTGAGAAAAGATAAGGTGATAGACAAAGGAGGAGAGGAAGCAGAGTAAGGAAACTGGAGCCTTGAAACCCTCAGGGGAGTCAATACAAATCAATGTAATGTAATGTATTCACATGTTTTCAGCTTACCAACTGAAATACATAATTTTCCTGTTTGCTATAAACAACCATAAGGAAAATATTTTTCTTGATTGGTTTAACTGACCTCTAAATCTTTCACGAAGAGCTTAGATTAAATATTCCCCCCTTTTTGTTATACTTTTCGATCAAATACAATAAATTCTTCACAAAGTACATTTAAAGTAAAAACAACCTTAAGATAGAAATTCAGTTTTCATTAAATTAATTTAAATACATATTATTATAAAACTTATATTTATAAGATGGTTTAGACTTTAGGGTTACATTTACCTTTCCTTGATCATAAATTGTAAAAAAAAACCGTCAATCTGTGCATATGTTCTGAAACTCTCGCATCGATAAAATTGGTCGAGAAATAATGAAAAATTAATAAAAAACTATTCTTTTTTTTTTAATTTTCATCGTTTCTCGACCAATTTTATGGTTGCGAGAGCTACAGAACGTGGGCACTAGCTAACGGTATTTTGGCACCCCATATACCATCTGAAAAGGCATTAAATCATCAAAAAATGTCCAAAAATGTTCACCCTGCCAGACCGTTTGAAAAAAACGTTGTTCACTTTCAACATTGAATTTCTAAAACTGGGATCTAAAGGGCATTATCTGGGAGAGGTGAAAACCATTTTCGGCTTACCTGAATCTTCTCGAAGTTGCATTTACATATATATTTTTTTTATGTGCTGTTAAATCACTACAAGGCCGGTTATGGACTGCCAAACTTTGATTTCAGGAATAAGTTTAACCTCAAAATGTCAATCCCTACAACTTCTTTTTGTTTTCCTATCGCACTAACACCCAAAATCTGCTTTTGGCTCTTGGTCTATATTATATTGTTATAAGAATTTTAAACAATATATGGGGCATTTCACGTGAAACGGACACCGAAAAAAGTGGTGGGGTTTAAAATTCTTTCATCTTTGAATTTTTTTCGGGTAGAAAACCGAAAATTAACATTTCAAATGAAATTTTAAGAAAGTTATTCCATTTTTATATTTTTTTTTTAAAGTTTCAAAATTTAGCTGTAAAATTTCGTGCCAAGTTTCAGAATGAACTCTCTATTCTTTTACATCTCATTCAAAAATCAGATATTTTTTTCGAAAACTGGAAATTTAGGCCAAGAGCAGGGTACTTTTTACATGCAATTTTTACTGAATTTTTCTTGTTGGCATGTCTTTCAATGTCCCCCAAATGTAAATCCAAGTTTGGGGACGGGGACGGGGGGCACGAGAGTGTATTGAAAACCAGGTGTACAAATCTTTCTTAATTTCTAAGAAATAAAATAAACGAACCGAACTTTTTCCCAAATACTCCTGAAATAAGGATTTAATTATTATGAATGGTACTTTTTGCCTCATAAACATAACATTGGAAAACAAACAAAAAATTGGAAAAATATCCTACCTCCAATTCGACTTTAGCTAAGGCCTTGCTATGGCCTGGTCCTCACTGGCCAACTTAGTTGCCTCGAATTATTTGCAACTTTTCTTTTCAATGATCGCTTTTACTTTCCTTTGGCAATTCACTTTTGACAGCATATTAATACTCTTTTTCAATTTTAAATAACTAGGTAGGTACTTAACCCTAGTACATACTTCCTCGTGAAGTGAACAATCACCAGTGGAGAAAGTGAATTTTTGAAATTGCTCACTGGTACACACTTGCGAATTTGTTGTGAACGTTTGACGTTTAAAACCACAATGCCTCCAGGAAGGCATTTTTCTTTTGTAATCGAACTGTCAACTGGTCACCAAGTGCTCCGGTACATTTTGCATGGGAATTGCTCGTGAACGAAAACTCTACACACAACTTCACGAGCACGTTCGCGGGTGAACAAAAATGCAAATTTTGTATGGATTCACGACATGATTCACAAGTATTCACTAGGCTTTACACGGATAAACGATCAATAATACTCTTTCGATAGAATTCGCTGCTTAATTATTGTATATGAAAAGTCTATATTTTTGATATTTGATTATTATTGAATGCCCAATATCTGCAAAAGGATCTCTCTTTAGAAAAAAGTTTCAGGTTTTCAGGTCGTAGAAACATTTCTCTCTATGAAACCATTTAAAAGTTAAAAACAAAAACCGAGTAATTTTGACTTTCAACCAAATTCGTAAGTATCAAAGCTTTTTAAAATTCGCCTTAGTTGATGCTTTTTTGTCAAGGGCAACATAATCTACAAACTTTAACATGAAATACTTTTCAAAAAAATTTACAATATCATGTACATAAATGGTGTTTTTTTTTAGACGTTTGGTTTGCAGACGATGCATGGTTCGATTGCACTTATACCGTTTAAAAATGTTTTATAGCTACAAAGCTAATATTTTGAATATCCTTACTGTAAGACCTTTTGTATGCATGTACGGGCCGGTTAGATGAAGTGAGTTCTTATGAACTTGATTCGCTATGGTGAAATAAAGGCCTATGCAAATGTACAGCATTCTATACGAATTTCCCCAGAGATATCTCATATCTTTTGCTTAGGTATTTTGATTGGACCAATTATTAATATGGAATGTATTAATTCTTTATTTCTCTGAAAAAGACTTCTAGAACCAGGATGAGACCTGATAGCCTATTGCATAGATCCTTTAAAAAGGAACAATTACGTGCAAGGGTTTTTATTATTGAATATGTTTGTTTGGCCCATAGGCATGCTTAAAACCGAAAATGCTACTAAATTCACCCGTGCGTTTCTGAGAGAATGGTCACACTGGCCACTTTTCAGTATTTTTGGTATAACTCGAAAACTAAGCCGAATTTGACAATTTTACATATAATACTTTTTGTTCAATAATAAATTTTCTATCGAAATGGATAGTTTGGAAAATTTCTTAAAAAATTTAAGCAGCAAAAGTGAACAAAAACCAACATAAAAAAAATCGAAAAATCAAAGATTTCAAATTTTTTTTCTAAATTGCGCATAACTTTTTTCGAAGCAAAGATACGCTCAAGACATTCATGAACAAAGTAAACTGGAGTCTTACGGCCTTAATATGACATGTTAAAAAAGCCATATTATTTAAAAATTGACACAGATATAGCCATTCAAACTTTACCATTTCTATCATTTTCCGCAGTTTTTGCCCGAAAGCCTATTTTTTGGTACTTTATGACAAATTTAACGTTCTTAGCACCTAATACCAAATCTTATGTTAATCGGACCAGCCGTTCGGTCTGTAGGTCTGAACGCATTTAAAAATAGCCGAAAAACGAAATTGCGAACTTACATCCTTTTTATAATGTTTTAATGTCATATATTATTTAAAAATTTTTGATTTCGAACATTTTTACAAAGTGAAATTTGCCATATTGTACCGAAAAAGGGACTTTCGGACCAAAACTGAGAAAAATTATAAGAAATGATAAGGTTTTAATGGGAATATCTCTGTCAATTTTGAACAAATATTAATTTTTGAACATGCCATATTAAGGCCTTTAGTCTCTACTTTGTTTTGCCTGGGCATGTCTAGACCTATCTTTGCTTCAAAAAAGTTATGCACAATTTATTAAAAAATTTAGATATCCTTGATTTTTTTATTTTTTTTAAGTTGGTTTTTGTTAACTTTTCCTGCTTAAATTTTTTCGTAAAAATTTTTGAACTATTCATTCCAATAGAAAATTTAGTTTTTAACAAAAAGTATTATATGTAAAATTGTCAAATTCCGCTTAGTTTTCGAGTTATACCAAAAATAATGAAAAGTGGCCAGTGTGACCATTCTCTCGGAAACGCATGGGTGAATTTAGTAGCATTTTTGGTTTTAAGCATGCTTATGGGCCAAACAAACATATTCAATAATAAAAACCCTTGCACGTAATTGTTCCCTTATACCTCTCATTTTCCGGTCTATTCAATAGGCTATGAGGCCATATTCAAATTATCGGCAGTTAAAAAAAAAAAATTTTATACCTACCGCATTCGTTCAAAATAAATAAATAAATATATGGCGGATCTCAGTATTTACCCACTTTACTGCAGATAAATTGAGCTCAGTTTCTTACTGCAAGATCGACACCCTAGCCCTATAGGTGTTATTCCATGTTTTCATACCTACCTATCTACATCGAATACAAAAAAGTAGACTCATTGGTGGTATAGGCTCCTGCTATGTTACTGTCATCGTTAAATTCTTTTAATAGCGGATGCTATATGGGGACTTGAAAACTTAGATATATATACATGAGTCGCCTCCGACAACGTCGCGTAGTTAGTGAAGGTGTCGATGCCTTTCAACTGTATAGGTTACATCGTGTTTTATGTGCTAAGAGCATCTATTTGCGTTTTTATTACGGTTTGGTGTTGGTTTTATCGTTTTTGCCGGTAAAGGCGCTCAAATAAACTTGTGTTTTTTATTTACATTTTTCAATGATGTTTGTTACTATACCTACTAATCGGACTGTCTTGTGGTGAAGGCAATTTGGTGTCCTTTAAAAGACTAATTTGAAGGCTCCTTAAAGAAAAAAGATTAACAGATTGAATTGACCTTAAAAGACCTTAATTTTAACTTTGGACGTTATATTTTGTCGTCGAAAAGAAGCAATTTAAAAGCTTCTAATGACTTTCTTGTTAAGGGATACTCTCGCCAGTCATTTGGGATTGTACTTATTTTTAACTCTGTGTTTTTTGTAGCTGTTGTTGTTTTACAATAAAGAATAAAATACTCTATCTGGGAGGTTATTGTGATAATAAAAGATCCTTTGCGGATACAAGATATTCGATTTCAAGCGAATGATGTTTCGTTATAACACTATTTTCGAGTGCATTTTACGATAAGACATAAAATGAAGTTTTGTGATATTATCACTTAATTGTCAAATTATTCTTTAGTGTGATATGTAACAATGTTGCAATGTTTTCTTATGATGCCGATTGTCAAAGATGAAGTCAAAAGAAAAGAAGAAAAAGAAAACAAGAAATAAAAACACTTATTTACTCTTAAATTTAAATGAAAAACTGATAGCACTCAGCATTTCGCATTTCATTGTGGGATTCGAAGTCTTTACTTAATTAAGGTCACAAACAGTTGTCGTCTTGCAGTTATGTTCCATAGTTCATATTTATAGATTAAACTCTTTTCACTATGAACTTTTATAACGAAGGAACAAAGATGTTATACAAAATTTAATTTGACAAAATTAAGTACCAACCAATTGTTTTGAAAATGCTCTGCCAGTACATTAATTCTATCATCCCACACCCAAACAAAGAATTGGTAGCCTCCAGCCTGCCGAGCAAACAAAAAAAATACTATTTTCCACTCAAAACGAGTGGGTAGACTTAACACCTTTGACCTTTTATTCTACAAATGCTTTGTTAATTCTTTTTCCAGTTAAGTCTGTATTTCTGCATCCAGCATATAATGGCAATACTGTACAGAAAAAGCCAACTATCATTCTGCCAACATTAAATGTTCAAAAGTCAAAGCTATTAGGGTAAGCGGACTTATTAGTGTTCTTGTCACCGTAGTGTCATGTTGGTCCCGCCACGCGATGCGTAGGTAGTGGCAGTCAGGCCAAGATGCAACTTTGGTTCTTTTATAACAACTCTAAAGTGATAAAGGTACCATGGCCAACCTCAGTCGAATAATTGTGTAAGGAAAAGAATTAAATTTGCCAAATCGCTGATGTTATGTTGCAGCAATCCACCCTCTGCTCTTCGAATTGCAAAGTTATTGTAAATCACAGCCCAATATAAAATACACTCTGGATACACTTGAATTACTTCAGTTTATTTTGTTGATGTTTCCTTGGACATGATTTAAGACAGTGGGCCCTACCAATAACCAAATTAAGACACGACTTAAATATTTAAGTAAAATGGACCATAATGGTATACTTACACTTATATATTTCCTTTTTAATTCTTGAGATAAGTTTTTATTTTTCTGATTAATTTCTTTAAATACCTAAACATGGTATGACTTATACTTAAGTGAACCCTAATTAAGGAATATTACACGTAGATATGGCTCATTATTTCGTCCGTCTTCTCAGGGACGAAATAATGCGCAGTTTTTAGTTGTATGTCCTCCTTCTATAGGCGTTTCTTTTGAGTTTACAACGGTTTTGGTATTTTTTTTTTTGTAAAATTACAAGAATTTGCTAAGGTTTCAAATGATATGAGATTCTATGATCAACCAGATACGTCAGTTCGTAAGAAATTTAAGTAAGAAGTTTAAGTGTCGTGGCAGTATACATGCACCACTGTTTTGAAAAAAGCTTATTAGTGAGACATTTTAGTGTCGTTACAGTATGCACAGGTATCACTCGCCCATAAGCTGAAAATTTTTGTTTGACAGAGTATAGTAAACAGGAAGAACTGAATGTCATTTAAATTTAATTTAGTGATGAGTGCGTAGCAAAAATGGTTTTACATCTTAACATAAACTTAAAGCGATTTTATTTCTACTCACCGATAAATGTACCTAGTACCTTGCACCACTGTATTTACACAATAATTTGCAATATAACGGAAGACTGCTACCCATATAATTGCAGTTACGTCCATTCGTGAGAAACTTTTTACTTAAAATTGCAGCTTAGCCAACTATATCATAACGCATTGAACCATGTTCCTGACATTTTTCATCGAATCTAATGATGTAGAAATATTAATATATCAAATTTAACTAGCACAAATTTCAAAAACGACAACTTGCAAGTTACGTCACTTCGTGAGATAAGGGACGATTTATAGTCCATACCATTATGGTAAATTTTCCTTAAATATTTAAATCGTCACACTTCATATTTATTTTTTGATTTTAACTGTTTTAATTTTAATTTTAATTTTAATTTTAATTTTAATTTTAATTTTAATTTTAATTTTAATTTTAATTTTAATTTTAATTTTAATTTTAATTTTAATTTTAATTTTAATTTTAATTTTAATTTTAATTTTAATTTTAATTTTAATTTTAATTTTAATTTTAATTTTAATTTTAATTTTAATTTTAATTTTAATTTTAATTTTAATTTTAATTTTAATTTTAATTTTAATTTTAATTTTAATTTTAATTTTAATTTTAATTTTAATTTTAATTTTAATTTTAATTTAAGGTATACATAGTAGATGCTCGATTTAGTGAATCTCAAAATAGTGAACTTTCCACAAAAGTGAACACACACAATTTACATATCAATGTATTTTGTATAAAAATGTCTCGCAAGCATTTAAGATTGCCTGAAACCACTGAGGAATTGTCTCTGTTTTTTTTTTTATTAAATCTGAAAGAACGCACTTTCTTTAACGCTTAAATAAATGTAAAAACATTCACATCGTACAAATGGCGTTTTTCTTTTTAAACTCAGAGGTCAGAGCAGATCAGACCGGATTCAGAAATTGAAAATTTTACTATCTGAGCCGTCTGATTCAATTATTTTTGTGCTTTGAATCTGATCTGATCTGCTCTGAGCTAAAATAAAAACGCCAAAAAAGTGCATTTTGGATCAAATTCACCATTAAAAGGCCTCTTAAAACTTCCGCTCGAAAAAGTGAACAATCTCGAAAGATTGAATAGGCCGAGCTTTTATTACTTCACTATAGCCACCGTCTACTGTATTTTTAAAGGAAACTATTTTCACAACATTTCTAAATGACAAAAAGATCAACTACTTTTTTACCTTTTTTTTGAGCAAATTACTTGATTTGACGTAGGTGAAAATGAATTAGGTTTGCTTGTTGGTCATATATTTCAAAAGTTTGTACATATAGGAATCATTAGAACCAAACTGTAAACATTTTTTATCTTCGTGTATTACAAATAAAATTGGATTATTCCAAGCAATCTCTTGCAACTATTAATTATGTCATCTTTAAAAAATTTAATACAATTTGATCTCGAAGGAATCTTTAACATTCATCCACAAGAAATATAAAAAAATTGTTTCTGTTCAACTGATACAGAGTGTATAAGACACATATATAATCTTGGATGGCAAATGAAAAAAATGCTTGTAAGCGCCGGGATTTCCTCAAGTGGTAGTGCAATCAAGTGATGATAATATTTACAAATGTTGGTTGCACTTTTTGCTAGGTAGGTATCTGATGGTAAATTCAAAATAGCGTGGGTTGATTTTTTTTTTGCTACCTAATGTTGCTGTCTTCAGTTAATGAGTGTTATATTTAAATACAATTTTTGCATTAATTGACAAGTCTATTTTTGTAAAGCTCTCTTATAAAGAATAGGCAATTACTTATATGGATCCAATGACATCATTTAAATAAACACTACACTTTAATATGAGTGCTGATTGTATAGTCCATAACAGGCTTATAAGAGTTCGCTTGTCAGCTCTTTTGTTTTCTGAAATGATTACGTTAATCGTTTAATTTGAGATAAGTAATTTTATTTGCTATAAAAAGCAAGTACTATTATCACGTAAGACAGATATTTGGAGGTTTTAGTAAAATCTTTCACTTAGATGATGAGAGTCTAAAAAAGTAAGATTTTGTCATATTATTTGCCGCTTGTTATCGAGTTAAGCCATATATTAGGGGAAAGTCTGTCTCAAATTTGGCACAGATAATTTAGTTTTCTTTTTCAAATTTTCTCAGAACCAAATCGTACGATTTGGATTAAACTTTGTATTGGTAATGGAAACATTGTATATCCACTCTATAGTATTCTCATGAAACACGATTTTGTAGGTTGACATTTGGTCGATAGGTTCGCTGTGATCGCCTTACCGAGATACCTTAACAAAAATTAGGATTACATTTGGACGCATAGATGGCCACGAGCTTTTTTTCTTCATGAGAATACTATAGAATTAATATACAATGTTGTTAATTTCAAACTTAGTTTCCATTTTAAGGAGAAGAAAATTAATTTTACACAATTTTTATGACATAGAATTGATACACCACATTCACAATTAATGGGCTGAGCCATGGATAGATCGTCATTTCAAAATCAGTGAGAGGTTATCTTTTTTTTTACACTTCAGATTCTTAGTTGTAGTGAGCTTAGAGCAAGCTGCAACCTACAATCAGAGGCTCATCATAAGTGCATGTGTTAGTGGTTAGTAAAATAAGGCAATCTAACACATGCATAATAAAATACTAATACATTAACAAAATTAAACAAAAAATCAATATACATACATAATTGAACAATATACAAAATATTTAAGTCATACACGTAGTAACAAAAAATAAGAACAATCACGACCGTGGAGCACTGGTTCGAAATATTTTCTTTAATCCCATCTTACTAATGTTAAAATCAACAGAGGAGCTATTTAAATTAAAAATCTTGCACATGCGGTTAAGAGGCTCATGTTTACCATAGTTAGTTCTATGGAAATTAACGTGTAATAGTTCAAATCTTCGCAGGTGGTGAGATCCTCCGAGGTAATTTATGCCTATACAGGCTAACAAATCAGGAGCATCTATTTGGCCATTTAAAAGTTGGTGAATAAATAGTAAATCATTATTAACACGCCTTTGATATAAGGTTTGGACCTGCAGTAGCTGGATCCGATGTTCATATGGTGGAAGGTTGTACGGATCAGCCCAAGGAAGACCCTTCAAAGCAAAGCGAATGAATTTGTGCTGTATTGATTCAATACGACTTTTATGAATTTCATAAAAGGGAGACCATATTTGCGAGGCGTACTCTAGATGAGGTCGTACATAACAATTGTATAAGGAAAGGGTAACATATGGATCACTAAATTCCTTAGCCCAACGTTTTATAAATCCAAGCATGGAGCTTGCCTTATTAACGATGTAATTAATGTGTTCAGTGAATTCTAAATTTGAGCTAAAGTTAACACCCAAGTCCTTGAAACTAAAGACTCGACAGAGTTTATGCTGCGAGATGGAATAATCAAAAGCAGTTGCAATTCGCTTTCTGGAGAAAGTAATTGTTTGGCATTTAATAGGGTTAAGAGAAAGACCGTTCTTACCACACCAAATATTGAAACTGTCAATATCTGTTTGCAGAAGAACGTGATCATGGTTAGCTTTTATTGACTTAAATATCTTCATATCATCAGCAAATATAAGAATATCACTAGAGCGTATACATGAAACAACATCATTTATAGCCAGGATAAATAAAAATGGGCCTAGATGACTTCCCTGGGGCACACCGGAGTGAGCAAAGAATGAATTTGAAAGGCAGTTTCTAAATCTTACTAGGTACGATCTATTTTCAAGATATGACTTTATCCATGTGATAAAGAAAGTTGGAAAACCATAAGCTTTAAGTTTGAAGATAATAATGTTGTGACTAAGTTGGTCGAACGCCTTAGAGAAATCAGTGTATATGCAATCAACTTCACTTCCATTTTCCAAGGCGTATGAACATTTATGCAAGAACGTAAGTAGGTTTGTTACTGTTGATTTTCTTCTCACAAACCCATGCTGTTGATCACATATTAAATTCTTGGTATGGAATGCTAAAGTCTCACACACAACTTGTTCAAAGAGCTTTGGTATACATGACAGTTTTGATATAGGCCTATAATTAGAAATATCAGTTTTATCACCCTTTTTAAAAATTGGAGTTAGGAATGAAGTTTTCCATAAACAAGGAAATTTGCCTGATTTAATAGAAAGCTCAAACAAAAATTGAAGAGGTTCAGCTAGAATATGTCTACAATTTTTCAATAAAATTGGGGGAATTCCATCTGGTCCAGATGAGAAATCATCATTTAACGATGATAGTAATTCTAAAACAGTACTCTGTTACTAAAGAGTCTCAATTTGAAGGTGCTCAACAATTCAGAAAATTTTTCCTTTTGACATCTAGTGAAATTGATCATATCCGTTAGACCCACTATTTTCAAAAAAAGGGATACAAATTTAAAGGAAGCCATATTAGTACAGAGTAGTTTTCTGGTATCTGGTTGGACATTATTTGTTTATGTTAGGTACAGAAAGCTAAGTTTTAAATTTGTGTTTATGTGGCTTTCCACAAAATTTCAAACTTTTAATATTGCTCAATCAATTCGTTTTCTCAAATGTCCACTGTTCTCGTATGTAGACTCTCGGCAGGTATTCACAAAATACGAGCTATGTTGGAATTTTGCGAGTTCCTCTCCGATAGCGATCAAAACATGTGTACACTTGCGAGCAGCGCTGCCACCCTATAGATGATTGAGCGCAGTATATATGAAGAAAAAACGCAGTAGATTGCAATATACCGCAGTAGATCTCAGAAAATACACAAATAATCAAATTCAATCCATTTCTAATGCATTTTACTAACGAAAAAATATAGGAGTATCTGGAGACTCAGAAATGACTTCAAAAACGAATTCCACTATAATATTAATTTCATCAATAACAAAAAATAAAAACGAAGATTTATAAACAAAATTAGTAAAAAGTCACATTTTTTTGGAAAATTCATACATCCTACAAATATTTTTGTCTTACTTTCTTTTATATTCACCATTTATGTTTAAATTTATTGAAAAAGTCAATAATTCCTGGTGAGTCTGAGGCCGACCAACAATCTTCATTGGAGTGTGTTATCTTTTTGGCTAACTTTGTATAATTTTCAAAATTATCAAAAGAGGAGTAGATTCGTTTGGCTGCGCAGTAGATTTTCATTAAGGACTAAACGCAGTAGATCTACTGCTAAAGGAGTAGGGTGGCAGCGCTGCTTGCGAGTAATTTTAAAAAAGTTCAAATGTCGAGAGTAAAAAGTCAACTCCCCGCGAGCTGCTCTCAAGACTGTGTCAACTTGCGAGTTTGTTCTTGAAAGCTGCTAGACGGCTACTCACAGAATTTGTACTCTCAAGTGGACAAGCACCCATAGCGTATTGTTAGAAAAATAAAGCCCTTTACGCCGCATTTATGATGTTATTTCATTCTGTCAAAGCAAAATAAAGCCAAGTGTCACAATTTGGCGTTTTTTTTAAATAAGTCAAGTGAAATTAAGCAGAATCTTAAAGGTGGCTGGGCGTAGGATCCATTTTCGGGAATAAGGAGAAGGTAGCAGGTACCGTTATTTGTACATATATAGGAATATTTTTCTTGCTGTGTTGATTGTTGAAAAATTGAATTTTTAAAACAAGATAAGAAATTTTTATTTTTAAAAATCCAAGAGTATTTTTTTGTAAATTTTAGTAGGTATGTACATACCTAGACGTATATAAAAAAATTTTAACTTGTTGGAAGTTTCAATGTAAAAAAAAAGTCCCGTGTCTCCTAAAAAAATTGTTATCTATGGCATCAGCTACAGGTTCAAGATAAGCTAGAATAAAAAATCAAGTTTGTAATCTCTTCCAAATTTGAAGCAAGTCCGTCCAATTTGTAAAGCTCTTGCACGATGCAAAGTGGACACATAGAGTCACATACTTACAAATGCAAAGATATGCAAAGCGACGGACGTCACAACAAAACTCACTACCTACGACTTCTCCATGATCGTAATGTAAGAAAAGATTAAAACCTAGAAATTTGTTTGTTTACGGGATATTTGACAGATCAATTCAATTGTTTTTTTTTTCTGTGGGTAACTGCAAAACCTTCAAAAGGCTCTATGAGGACCAAAAAACACGTGTTCATAGGTGTGTGAGACTCTCACTGCACTAAAACCACCTCCACTTCCCGATTGCAACTAAGCTGATACTTATCTAGCAATTTATTTTTAACGAAGTTAGGTAACGTGTTGCACGGAACTTTCCAGGGAAGTTCCCGCTTATTCCACGATTTTAAAGTGGGTTTACCACATCAAGTCGGAAGGCTTTGTTCTTCGCAGGTGGCGGTTTATATTCAACGTGTCAAAAATGTCAATAATCGTTGAATTATCGTGTTCTAATAGCCGATTTTTATGTTTTCGCGCGAAGCTCTTTATTTCATCCCGAACCGTAGGAATCCCGAGATCCCTGTGAAGATCTGCGGTTCTTGCCATGGTGCACTCACAAATAACCTAAGGAATGTATTTTCAAACGTTTTTAAGTTATTTAAATCTGTATCGCAGTTACAAACTCAGAGTTGTATACCGTAAGTCCAAACAGATTTAAGCACCTGCCTGTATAGAATCAACTTAATATGAAAATACTATACCGAGTTGCCAGTTCATATCTCTCAATTTACCTTCTAGTTCTTCGTATTTCTCTTAAACGTGCTGCTTCCATTTTAATTTCGCGTCAATTGGTATGCAACAGAAACAATTGTTATTGCCTAAACTGTGTCGATCTCATTGTTCAACAGGTTCGTTGATCAAAAGTTTCGTTCAGTTAACGTAATATTAATAAATAAAGTTTTGAAGATGGCTAGTTAACTTCGCATTGGAAGTTATTGTAGTTGGTCCGATCTGTCGAATCGAAAATGTTGACATATCATCACGTTTCAAGCTCCCTAGAATCAGAATTCATCACCTTTAAAGCGATGTCTGTATTTGAACGTACGGTCGACGCATATTGACGTAATAAGGAATTGGTAAAAATATAAAAACATATCAACTTATATAGTATTAAGTTGCTGAAAATAGTTGAAAAACTTGTTTGGCTCGAATATCTTTAGAACAAACAATGATATTGGCTTCAGGCTAGTTTTATTTTATACTTTAATTTATAAGTAAAAATTGATCACGTTTTTAAAAATATTGAATCAACAGTTTTTTTTTAAGCAATTTTACCAATAATTGTTGAAAATTTTTGTTGCCTCAAATACCTAGAGAACTGACAATGATATTGGCTTTGGGGTGATTTAATTCTATAAACCAGTTTATAATAAATTAATAAATAATAAAATTTGTAAAAATATTCAACAACCAATTTTTATAAGCGAAAAAACTATAAGAAACATTACCAAAAATTGCTGATTTTTTTCCCCGAAATATCTGAAGAACAAATAATCATATTTGCTTCAGGCTCTTATATACTAGATCCGGGTTTCCCAAAGTGTATCCGCGGAGCACATGGTGCCCCGCTAAGAATATCCAGGCGCTCCTTGGAAAAATGGAAAAAATAACAACATTTAATTTCACTAGTTCATTAAGCTTTCTTAGCAATTTGAGATATCAGGCTTGTTCAAAAAAATGAGATCTAACACCAAATATTGCTCTATCAAAAAGTGAGCAAACAGATCCCTTATTTTTGTTCCTTAGTAATTTTACAGCAAAATTAAGAAATTTTGTTGAGGAATCCTGCTAACGAGACTGAGATTGCTGAGGTCTGAACATGCCCAATAATTTAAACGAAATCAATACACAAGAAAATGGCAAGTTTTATTTCACGACTGTGAAGAACACTAGGCTAATTAAATCATTAAGCGATGACATGGGTATGGGTATGGGTATGGGTAGTCTGCAAATGTACGTCCTTAGTCCCCTATTACACGATGATTCTTTGCGTCTGACACTTTTTTACTTGCGATTATAGGTACTATAAGGCAAGTTTTGGATTCGTGCAAAAAAAAAATTTGAGATAACAATCAAACATGATATTACGATGATAGAGAACACCAAAAAAGTGGGTGGCAAAATTCTGTCTGTCTGTCTGTCTGTCTGTCTGTCTGTCTGTCTGTCTGTCTGTCTGTCTGTCTGTTCGACTACAGCCTTAACGGCTCGATCGATTTTCTTCAAACGTGGTACTTAGTGGTTTTTGGTGATTCTGCCGACACGTTTTTTTCATTTTTTTTTTAGAACCAAAAATAACGGTACCTGTCATACATTTTTTTTTGGCAAATTTACATAATCGTATTTTTCTCAAAAACGGCTCGACAACTTTTCTTAAAAAAAATTCAGTAAATTTAGTTTAGTAAAGGCTTTCTTTGGGTGGAAAACCATTTTTCAAAAATGGTTATTAATGGTACCTCCCAAGGAACCATTTTTTTAATTTTTGATTTTCTTCAAAATGGTATGACCGATTTCAATTATTTTTTTATACAGAAGCTTCCAAGAAATGTTAATAGTTCTGTGTACCAACATTTTTGAAAAAATATTTTTTGGATTTTTAAAAAATATTTCAAAATTATTTTTGGAAAATCAAATATTTCGAAAACGGCATCATAGATTTTTTGAAACTCGATATTTAAGACTTTTTTAGTACTCTCTAAAACATTTTTAGAAAAAATTTTACATTTATGAAAAAATAACGGTACCTTCCATACAAAAGTGAAAAAACCGCAAAGGAAAATATTTTTTTGCTTGAAAACGACTCCTACGATTTTGATTAAACTTTTTTCATATACAAAAATTAGTACGATCTACCATCAAAAATTATAAAATTTTACACATAGCAACTATTAGTAGTACCTGTCATAGAACGTATTTTTTTATTTTGAGTTTTCTCGTTATCAGCTTAACGGATTTAAATTCATTTTTTTATATACAAATTTCAGATAAGATCAAATAATATTGCATATCAAAATTTTCAAAAAAAAAGTTTTTGAATTTTTAAGAAAAGTTTCAAATTTTTTTTTGAAAATTCGATATCTCAAAAACGGGTTGACAATTTTTTTTCAAATTTTGTTTTTATATACACATAAATATATAGTTTAAATCTGCATACCAAAATTTGTTCTTAAAAATGTTTTAAGAATTTTATATATAAAAAATTAATTTAAAAAAAAAACCGCTCCAACGATTTTAAAATTTTTTTTCCCATACAATCATATTCCATCATGAATTAAGATGGCATACTTTTTTTTCACCTCAAACTGTCAAAAGAGTTGTTTTAGCTAATTTAAGTGTGTTATTTCATGCTTCTCTTCATTTTTCTCTCATAATTTCTATGTTTTTACATACAATTTTCTTAAGCCCACAGTGTCTTGAACATAAGAGCAAGTACGTGCGACCCAGTCGTGCATTTTATTTTAATTTCTCTTTGAAAACTATCCTGTGAGACGCATGCTACTACACTGCGATTCTCAACGCTTGGCGAAAATTGACAGTTCACTTTTATTGCGAAATTCACTATGCTGCAGTTTGTACTGTCTGTATACGAATACGAACACTGATATTTTCCGGAAGAATACCACTCAGATATAAGGAAAACAGGTTAAATCAACTACTAATGGCTTAACTGATATTTTAAAATATTATATTTTCTTCGATATACGCACATTAACAGTACCGTAATGGCATTAAATACCGATACATTTTAAGAACTAACTAACCACCTCGAAAAAATTTAAGTTGCACATTCATGCTGTTGGCATAAAAGGGACGATATGCAGAGCATTCTCGTTCCAGAGCCAAATATTCGGTTGCAGTAGGTAGTTGTCAGAAATGCTACAAGATATATCAGCACTATGCAGAACAGATTTAGTTGCCAATAATATGGATATGATTTCATTTGTTGATACAAATCTTGTTGGTAATGCGGATGACGAAGAGGTTTCTGCTGATCCAAATAAGAATATTAATATTGATGGTGTGGACTCTGTTGATGTGGATTCTGTAACTAAATATTCTGATGTTGCTGCTGATGTGCATACTGTTGCGGGTTATGAGAATGTTGCTCATCCTCATCTATTGAGTGTTGATATTATGGAAAATGTTCCTGATTATTCTGTTGTTGTTGCTGATGTACCTGCTGTTGCTGGTGACATTGATGTTGCTGGTTTTAATGCAGCTTTGAATGTTGACGTGTATACTGAAGTGCCTGCTGTTGCTACTGAAGTTGATGCTGATGGTTTTATTGCAGCTTTGAATGTCGACGTGGATATTGATGCTGATGTGCCTGCTGTTGCTGCTGAAGTTAATGTTGCTGGTTTAAATGCAGCATTAAATGTTGACGAGGATACTGTTGCTAAATATTCTGATGTTGTTGCTGGTTCGTCTGCGGCTGCTTTAAATGTTTTTTTGGATAATAATAAACTAACAAATACATTTAAACGAGCGATTGTGGGCAAAAATAACCTACAACCTGTTTTAGAGGTTCGAATGAAGTACAAATGGCTTCATTTATCATCTTTTAAGCCCTGTACAACTACTGAATCAGTTATAAATTATGTATCCACTGCGTTTTCTATGGATCCATCCAAACTAAGATGCTACAAGTTGGTCAAAGAAAATACTACATTAAGTGAACTCAAATTCGTCAACTTTAAACTTGGTGTTCCTGAAGACACAATCGCTACGTTCCTCGACCTTACTATTTGGCAAGAAGGTATTTGCGTTCGTTTGTTTAGTTTTCAACCAAAAAACGAGAATGCAGGGTCAAAGATCTTGCAGATGTAACGAAAAATGTTGCTGTCTCTTCATTAAATTGTGATGTTGTTGCTGGTGCTACCGATGTTGATGCTATTGTTAATCCTTCTAATAAAGAGGAAGGTGTAAATTCTCTTTGCTTATACTACCAGAATGTTGGAGGTATGCGAACTAAAACACAAAAGTTTTATTCTGTTGCTGCCACAAGCTCTTATGCAATATTAGCTCTAACAGAAACATGGCTTACTGATGACATTTCTTCGTCCGAATTGTTTAATGATACGTTCATTACTTATCGAAAAGATAGATCTTTTGAATCCACTGGACTAACGAGAGGTGGTGGTGTTATTATTGCTCTGCGGGCGGAGCTGTTAAGTCATGAAGTCATTCTTGAAGATACTACAATTGAACAACTTTGTATCCAGGTACTATTACCAGAAAATCAGCATAATCTCTTTGTATTTATTTCATACATTCCTCCCAAAAGTAATATTTCTTTATATAACGCTCATTTAAATAATATATCATCTATTGTTAATCATATTGATAATAATAATTCTCATGTAATTGTCCTAGGCGATTTTAACTTAGGGGATATTATATGGGTTTATGCTGATGACGATCAAATTCTATGTCCTTTAAATGTTACTAAAGATGTTGAATATGAAACAGTTGACTCTCTTTTTGCAATGAATTTCCATCAAATTAATAATGTTTTAAATGATAATAATCGTATATTAGACCTAGTATTTATAAATAATGAACTTGAGGCTAAAATTGAAGCAGTTTACTTGCCGATTTTGAATAATTGTTGTCATCATAAGGCACTCGAAATAGAATTAAACTTTTTAAATCTAGATACGCTTAATTTTATAACCTCAGATTATTTGGAATATGACTTTGCCAACGCCGACTTCAACGCTCTAGATTCGCACTTTAGTCAAATAAATTTTGAAAAAATCTTTGAGCTTCTTGATTTACAAGATTCATATAAGCTTTTTCTTAATGTGCTTGAGGAAGCTTTTACAAGATTCGTTCCACAAAAAATAAAAAAAAGATATGGCAAGCCAAATTGGTCAAATAAAAGGTTGTCAAACTTAAAAAATAAAATGCTTAAATTGCGTAAGAAGAGTAAGCTAAATCCATCATATTCCGAAGAGTATAAGAAATGTAGACGCGACTATGAATCATTGAATCTTTTTCTCTTTAATCAATATTTATGGACAATAGAATCTAAAGTTAAAAAAGATTCGAAAGCATTCTGGTCATATTTAAATTCAAAGCGAAATTCATTTGGTCTTCCTATGAAAATGTTTTTAGATGGGATTGAAACTTGTAAGGAAAGTGAAATTTGCGATATGTTTGCAACTCACTTTCCAGCTAACTTTGTCGCAATACCTACTGATTTGTCATCAATTAATTTTAACATCGAACCAATATGCGATATTGGTAATTTAATATTGACTCAACAAGAGGTGGAATTGGAACTCGAGGCTCTTGAGGCAAATCCTAAAGTTGCTCCTGACAATATTGCTCCAATTTTTTTAAAGATGTGCAAAAATTCGTTACCTCATCCGTTACTTTTGATATTTAACAAATCTCTTTCTTGTGGTGATTTTCTAGATACCTGGAAATTCTCTTTAATAAATCCAATTTATAAGTCAGGCTCAAAACAAGACATTAAAAATTATAGACCAATATCGAAACTTCAATTGATTCCTAAAATATTTGAAGCTGTTGTAAAAAAGCGTATGTATAACGATGTGAAGCAAGGCATTAGTGAACAGCAACATGGATTTGTAACGGGTCGTTCCACAGTAACAAATCATGCCGTTTTTTCAAATTTTTGTTTAAATAGTATGGAACGTGGGGGTCAACTGGATACCATTTACACCGACTTCTCAAAAGCTTTCGATAGAGTTCATCATAATGTTCTACTAAAGAAACTTGAATTACTAGGATTTCATTCTAACTTTCTTAAATGGTTACAAAACTATTTATCGGGTCGTTATCAATATGTCAAGATTGGCTCACAATTATCTAAACAAGTTTTCAATTATTCGGGTATTCCACAAGGAAGTCATATAGGTCCTCTGCTCTTTCTTCTCTTTATAAATGACCTTCCAATGTCGATCAAACATTCTAAATGTCTTCTCTTTGCCGACGATATGAAGCTATCTTTACAAATCAAATCAACTGCGGATTGTTTTAAACTTCAGTCTGACCTAGAAAAAGTTGCAGATTGGTGTCATATTAATTGCCTCAACTTAAATATTTCAAAATGCAAAACTATGAGCTTCACTAGATCCTTGTATCCAGTTGTTTACTCTTATGATATTAGTAGTATTCCTCTTCAAAGAGTCAAAGAACAGAAAGATTTAGGTGTCATCTTCGATACCAAGCTTAATTTTAATAATCACTATAATTACATCATCTCTAAAAGCAATAGATTATTAGGTTTTATCAAGAGAAATTCTAAGTTTCTTTTCTTTTTAATATTTGGGCTTTTTTGGTCAATTTAAATTTCTATGCAAATGAAAACAAATACATAAATTTTATCCCGACGTTTCGCTGGATTTCCTCAGCATCTTCAGGGGCGTTTTTATTTATCTACATATGTATATATATATGAACAATTTTTTCTTGATTTGTTTTTAAAAAATAGGATATTAATTATTTAAACTTACGTTATTTCTATTGCATTTTTTATATTAAAAATTGCATCGTCCCAACATTGAACATCAAAAACAAAAGCAGTGACAAAATTTTAAATAAATAAATAAATAAATAACAATGAAAATTAGTTTTTCAAACGAATTTAACACTTTAACACAAAACATAAATATCACAGAATGGCAATGTTGTATATATAGTTAGTATTGTCGATGTCTTCTTTCAGGTTCATGGAAAATTCTCTTTTTTGTTGGATACGTAGGCTCTCCAGTGTGTATCTCGTTCTTGTTCTCCTCTCTTTGTCCAAGATCTTCACGTCGTCGATGTTGGCTGTGTGTGCAGTTTGTAAAATGTGTTGTGATAGTCCAGATGTTTCTCTTTTGTTTTTAATGTCCCCCTTGTGCTCTGTCATCCTCGTCGTTAAAGTTCGTTTTGTCGTCCCGATGTAAACTAAATTGCACGTTTCTCCCTCTTTTCCATTGCAGCTGATCTCGTAGATTACGTCTTGTGTTTGTTCTTTTGGAATCGGTGTTTTTGTGTTGGTAAACAGTTTACTAAGAGTTTCGTTAGATTTATGAGCGAATGTGATGTTGTTTTCTTCTCTTATTATTTTGTACAAGTTTTTACTCTCTGTTAAATTTGGAATGTACGGAACTCTTGCAAATGTTTTAGGGTTATTGTCTGTTTTTTGTGGTGCATTATTGGTAAGCTTAGTGTTTAGTTGATGTTTTTTATTTATGAGATTTCTTATAATGTACCGTGGGAAATTGTTCATTTGTAGTATTCTGTATATTTTTTGTTCGTTTTCTTCTTTAAATGTTTCATCACTGATTTCAAAAATTTTATGTATTAAGTTTATTGCTGTGTTTATTTTCTGAGCCATTGGTTGAGTGGAATGAAAGTTTATTAGCCGTCCAGATGATGTTGGTTTTGTGTACCAGTTGAATTTTGTTTTGTGATTAGTCCGAATAAGTAAGCAGTCTAAATATGGTAATTGCCTGTTGTCTTCTATTTCTATTGTGAATTGGATTTTTTTGTGGTATTGATTTAATGTTTTTAATATTATTTCTTGGTCTTTTTGTTGGATTATGGCAAAAATGTCGTCCACATATTTGGCAATAAACTTGATTTCGATGTTTTCTTTTTTCAAATCTTCGAAGACGTTATCAAGAAGGTCATCTAAAACTATGTCCGCTATTGTGGGTGAAAGGGGGGTTCCCCATGGGCATACCAAATGTTTGATGATAGAAAAGATTGTTGAACTCGAAATAATTGTTATCTTTCAAACAAAACTCCAAAATTCTCAAAAATTGTCGCTTTGGTATATTAGTTAGATGTTGTAACTGGTCCCATTTTTTCATAATTATTTTAATAGCCAAATAAGTTGGTATATTTGTGAAAAGCGAGATTACGTCAAAAGACACGAAAATATGACCTTCTTCGAGTACAACATCTTTCAATTTTTCTTTCAACTCAAAAGAGTTTTTGATGTTGTATGTGTCAGAGATGGTACTTCTCAACGTTTGTCCAATGAATTTAGACAGTTGGTAGCAAGGAACGTTTACTGACGATGATATTGGCCTTAGAGGAAGGTCCACTTTATGGATTTTTGGTAGTCCATAGAGTCTTGGTGCTGTTGCTGTCGAACAATTCAATTAATTTTTTTGCCACTTGTCAATAATGTTAAGTTGAAAAAGTTCTTTGACTAGGTTGTTGTTTGTTTTTTGTAGCTCTTGTGTTGGGTTAGTTCTGATTGTTTTGTAAGTATTTTTGTCAGCTAGTAATTCCGTCATTTTGTTTTTGTATTCTTCTTTATACATGACAACGGTTTTGCTACCTTTATCTGCAGTAGTTATTATTATTTCATTTTTGTGATGTTTTAAAAAAGTTTGTGTTTTCTGGTATATTTTTAGTATGAATTTTTCTTTAGTTGAATTTTTTATTCGTCGTTTGTGTTCAGAAATCTTGTTGGCAATTTTGAATCTGGCAACATCTTTCTCTTTATCGTCTTTTATTCTTTGAATGGCTTGTTCTACATCTGCTATGATGTGTATAGGTGAGAAATTTCTCTTATTTACCGGAAGAGCAAATTTTTTCCCCATGGATAACAACCATTTAACTTCATTAGGAAAGAGAATTTCAGTTGTATTAACAAACCAATTTTCGTTAAATACAAATCCGATGTTTTGTAGCTGTCTGTCCTTTAGTTTATCTATTTTTTGTGAGTGTGTTGTTTGTATTTGTGTAGCAATGTAGTTGTACAGGTGTTTTTGTTTTAAGATGAATGTATCATATTCATTGTCATTGAGTATTGCTCTCATTCTGATAGTGGTATGAAAGATGATATTTCGTATTTGTGTTATACTTGTGTTTGCTTGTCTTATTTCTAAATTTAATACTTTTAAAAGAAATATGTGTTCAATTCTTTCTAGTTGTCTCTTAATTTTGTCTGATGAGAAACCTGTCTTTATTTTTGTAGTTGAGTTTGTAAGATGTTTGGGAAGTATACCGTATTCTCTGCATTGTAGTAAATATTTGAGTTTCTCTTTTTGTTTGACTAATTTATTGTTCTGTTTACTGTAGTTTTTAAGAGTCATGCATGTTTCAATGTCGTATTTCATTTTAATGTGTTGGAAAAATTGCTTCATTTTATATATTTATATGTAAATATGTAACAAGAACGCGTAAAATCGGCAGGCCCTCCGATAATTTTCAAATATAATTTTTTTATTTGTGACCAATTCTCTTAAATTCAATTTCTTTTCTTTTTAATATTTGGGCTTTTTTGGTCAATTTAAATTTCTATGCAAATGAAAACAAATACATAAATTTTATCCCGACGTTTCGCTGGATTTCCTCAGCATCTTCAGGGGCGTTTTTATTTATCTACATATGTATATATATATGAACAATTTTTTCTTGATTTGTTTTTAAAAAATAGGATATTAATTATTTAAACTTACGTTATTTCTATTGCATTTTTTATATTAAAAATTGCATCGTCCCAACATTGAACATCAAAAACAAAAGCAGTGACAAAATTTTAAATAAATAAATAAATAAATAACAATGAAAATTAGTTTTTCAAACGAATTTAACACTTTAACACAAAACATAAATATCACAGAATGGCAATGTTGTATATATAGTTAGTATTGTCGATGTCTTCTTTCAGGTTCATGGAAAATTCTCTTTTTTGTTGGATACGTAGGCTCTCCAGTGTGTATCTCGTTCTTGTTCTCCTCTCTTTGTCCAAGATCTTCACGTCGTCGATGTTGGCTGTGTGTGCAGTTTGTAAAATGTGTTGTGATAGTCCAGATGTTTCTCTTTTGTTTTTAATGTCCCCCTTGTGCTCTGTCATCCTCGTCGTTAAAGTTCGTTTTGTCGTCCCGATGTAAACTAAATTGCACGTTTCTCCCTCTTTTCCATTGCAGCTGATCTCGTAGATTACGTCTTGTGTTTGTTCTTTTGGAATCGGTGTTTTTGTGTTGGTAAACAGAAAAAAAAATAGATAAACTAAAGGACAGACAGCTACAAAACATCGGATTTGTATTTAACGAAAATTGGTTTGTTAATACAACTGAAATTCTCTTTCCTAATGAAGTTAAATGGTTGTTATCCATGGGGAAAAAATTTGCTCTTCCGGTAAATAAGAGAAATTTCTCACCTATACACATCATAGCAGATGTAGAACAAGCCATTCAAAGAATAAAAGACGATAAAGAGAAAGATGTTGCCAGATTCAAAATTGCCAACAAGATTTCTGAACACAAACGACGAATAAAAAATTCAACTAAAGAAAAATTCATACTAAAAATATACCAGAAAACACAAACTTTTTTAAAACATCACAAAAATGAAATAATAATAACTACTGCAGATAAAGGTAGCAAAACCGTTGTCATGTATAAAGAAGAATACAAAAACAAAATGACGGAATTACTAGCTGACAAAAATACTTACAAAACAATCAGAACTAACCCAACACAAGAGCTACAAAAAACAAACAACAACCTAGTCAAAGAACTTTTTCAACTTAACATTATTGACAAGTGGCAAAAAAATAAATTGAATTGTTCGACAGCAACAGCACCAAGACTCTATGGACTACCAAAAATCCATAAAGTGGACCTTCCTCTAAGGCCAATATCATCGTCAGTAAACGTTCCTTGCTACCAACTGTCTAAATTCATTGGACAAACGTTGAGAAGTACCATCTCTGACACATACAACATCAAAAACTCTTTTGAGTTGAAAGAAAAATTGAAAGATGTTGTACTCGAAGAAGGTCATATTTTCGTGTCTTTTGACGTAATCTCGCTTTTCACAAATATACCAACTTATTTGGCTATTAAAATAATTATGAAAAAATGGGACCAGTTACAACATCTAACTAATATACCAAAGCGACAATTTTTGAGAATTTTGGAGTTTTGTTTGAAAGATAACAATTATTTCGAGTTCAACAATCTTTTCTATCATCAAACATTTGGTATGCCCATGGGGAACCCCCCTTTCATCCACAATAGCGGACATAGTTTTAGATGACCTTCTTGATAACGTCTTCGAAGATTTGAAAAAAGAAAACATCGAAATCAAGTTTATTGCCAAATATGTGGACGACATTTTTGCCATAATCCAACAAAAAGACCAAGAAATAATTTTAAAAACATTAAATCAATACCACAAAAAAATCCAATTCACAATAGAAATAGAAGACAACAGGCAATTACCATATTTAGACTGCTTACTTATTCGGACTAATCACAAAACAAAATTCAACTGGTACACAAAACCAACATCATCTGGACGGCTAATAAACTTTCATTCCACTCAACCAATGGCTCAGAAAATAAACACAGCAATAAACTTAATACATAAAATTTTTGAAATCAGTGATGAAACATTTAAAGAAGAAAACGAACAAAAAATATACAGAATACTACAAATGAACAATTTCCCACGGTACATTATAAGAAATCTCATAAATAAAAAACATCAACTAAACACTAAGCTTACCAATAATGCACCACAAAAAACAGACAATAACCCTAAAACATTTGCAAGAGTTCCGTACATTCCAAATTTAACAGAGAGTAAAAACTTGTACAAAATAATAAGAGAAGAAAACAACATCACATTCGCTCATAAATCTAACGAAACTCTTAGTAAACTGTTTACCAACACAAAAACACCGATTCCAAAAGAACAAACACAAGACGTAATCTACGAGATCAGCTGCAATGGAAAAGAGGGAGAAACGTGCAATTTAGTTTACATCGGGACGACAAAACGAACTTTAACGACGAGGATGACAGAGCACAAGGGGGACATTAAAAACAAAAGAGAAACATCTGGACTATCACAACACATTTTACAAACTGCACACACAGCCAACATCGACGACGTGAAGATCTTGGACAAAGAGAGGAGAACAAGAACGAGATACACACTGGAGAGCCTACGTATCCAACAAAAAAGAGAATTTTCCATGAACCTGAAAGAAGACATCGACAATACTAACTATATATACAACATTGCCATTCTGTGATATTTATGTTTTGTGTTAAAGTGTTAAATTCGTTTGAAAAACTAATTTTCATTGTTATTTATTTATTTATTTATTTAAAATTTTGTCACTGCTTTTGTTTTTGATGTTCAATGTTGGGACGATGCAATTTTTAATATAAAAAATGCAATAGAAATAACGTAAGTTTAAATAATTAATATCCTATTTTTTAAAAACAAATCAAGAAAAAATTGTTCATATATATATACATATGTAGATAAATAAAAACGCCCCTGAAGATGCTGAGGAAATCCAGCGAAACGTCGGGATAAAATTTATGTATTTGTTTTCATTTGCATAGAAATTTAAATTGACCAAAAAAGCCCAAATATTAAAAAGAAAAGAAATTGAATTTAAGAGAATTGGTCACAAATAAAAAAATTATATTTGAAAATTATCGGAGGGCCTGCCGATTTTACGCGTTCTTGTTACATATTTACATATAAATATATAAAATGAAGCAATTATTCCAACACATTAAAATGAAATACGACATTGAAACATGCATGACTCTTAAAAACTACAGTAAACAGAACAATAAATTAGTCAAACAAAAAGAGAAACTCAAATATTTACTACAATGCAGAGAATACGGTATACTTCCCAAACATCTTACAAACTCAACTACAAAAATAAAGACAGGTTTCTCATCAGACAAAATTAAGAGACAACTAGAAAGAATTGAACACATATTTCTTTTAAAAGTATTAAATTTAGAAATAAGACAAGCAAACACAAGTATAACACAAATACGAAATATCATCTTTCATACCACTATCAGAATGAGAGCAATACTCAATGACAATGAATATGATACATTCATCTTAAAACAAAAACACCTGTACAACTACATTGCTACACAAATACAAACAACACACTCACAAAAAATAGATAAACTAAAGGACAGACAGCTACAAAACATCGGATTTGTATTTAACGAAAATTGGTTTGTTAATACAACTGAAATTCTCTTTCCTAATGAAGTTAAATGGTTGTTATCCATGGGGAAAAAATTTGCTCTTCCGGTAAATAAGAGAAATTTCTCACCTATACACATCATAGCAGATGTAGAACAAGCCATTCAAAGAATAAAAGACGATAAAGAGAAAGATGTTGCCAGATTCAAAATTGCCAACAAGATTTCTGAACACAAACGACGAATAAAAAATTCAACTAAAGAAAAATTCATACTAAAAATATACCAGAAAACACAAACTTTTTTAAAACATCACAAAAATGAAATAATAATAACTACTGCAGATAAAGGTAGCAAAACCGTTGTCATGTATAAAGAAGAATACAAAAACAAAATGACGGAATTACTAGCTGACAAAAATACTTACAAAACAATCAGAACTAACCCAACACAAGAGCTACAAAAAACAAACAACAACCTAGTCAAAGAACTTTTTCAACTTAACATTATTGACAAGTGGCAAAAAAATAAATTGAATTGTTCGACAGCAACAGCACCAAGACTCTATGGACTACCAAAAATCCATAAAGTGGACCTTCCTCTAAGGCCAATATCATCGTCAGTAAACGTTCCTTGCTACCAACTGTCTAAATTCATTGGACAAACGTTGAGAAGTACCATCTCTGACACATACAACATCAAAAACTCTTTTGAGTTGAAAGAAAAATTGAAAGATGTTGTACTCGAAGAAGGTCATATTTTCGTGTCTTTTGACGTAATCTCGCTTTTCACAAATATACCAACTTATTTGGCTATTAAAATAATTATGAAAAAATGGGACCAGTTACAACATCTAACTAATATACCAAAGCGACAATTTTTGAGAATTTTGGAGTTTTGTTTGAAAGATAACAATTATTTCGAGTTCAACAATCTTTTCTATCATCAAACATTTGGTATGCCCATGGGGAACCCCCCTTTCATCCACAATAGCGGACATAGTTTTAGATGACCTTCTTGATAACGTCTTCGAAGATTTGAAAAAAGAAAACATCGAAATCAAGTTTATTGCCAAATATGTGGACGACATTTTTGCCATAATCCAACAAAAAGACCAAGAAATAATTTTAAAAACATTAAATCAATACCACAAAAAAATCCAATTCACAATAGAAATAGAAGACAACAGGCAATTACCATATTTAGACTGCTTACTTATTCGGACTAATCACAAAACAAAATTCAACTGGTACACAAAACCAACATCATCTGGACGGCTAATAAACTTTCATTCCACTCAACCAATGGCTCAGAAAATAAACACAGCAATAAACTTAATACATAAAATTTTTGAAATCAGTGATGAAACATTTAAAGAAGAAAACGAACAAAAAATATACAGAATACTACAAATGAACAATTTCCCACGGTACATTATAAGAAATCTCATAAATAAAAAACATCAACTAAACACTAAGCTTACCAATAATGCACCACAAAAAACAGACAATAACCCTAAAACATTTGCAAGAGTTCCGTACATTCCAAATTTAACAGAGAGTAAAAACTTGTACAAAATAATAAGAGAAGAAAACAACATCACATTCGCTCATAAATCTAACGAAACTCTTAGTAAACTGTTTACCAACACAAAAACACCGATTCCAAAAGAACAAACACAAGACGTAATCTACGAGATCAGCTGCAATGGAAAAGAGGGAGAAACGTGCAATTTAGTTTACATCGGGACGACAAAACGAACTTTAACGACGAGGATGACAGAGCACAAGGGGGACATTAAAAACAAAAGAGAAACATCTGGACTATCACAACACATTTTACAAACTGCACACACAGCCAACATCGACGACGTGAAGATCTTGGACAAAGAGAGGAGAACAAGAACGAGATACACACTGGAGAGCCTACGTATCCAACAAAAAAGAGAATTTTCCATGAACCTGAAAGAAGACATCGACAATACTAACTATATATACAACATTGCCATTCTGTGATATTTATGTTTTGTGTTAAAGTGTTAAATTCGTTTGAAAAACTAATTTTCATTGTTATTTATTTATTTATTTATTTAAAATTTTGTCACTGCTTTTGTTTTTGATGTTCAATGTTGGGACGATGCAATTTTTAATATAAAAAATGCAATAGAAATAACGTAAGTTTAAATAATTAATATCCTATTTTTTAAAAACAAATCAAGAAAAAATTGTTCATATATATATACATATGTAGATAAATAAAAACGCCCCTGAAGATGCTGAGGAAATCCAGCGAAACGTCGGGATAAAATTTATGTATTTGTTTTCATTTGCATAGAAATTTAAATTGACCAAAAAAGCCCAAATATTAAAAAGAAAAGAAATTGAATTTAAGAGAATTGGTCACAAATAAAAAAATTCTAAGGATTTTCGTGATCCATACACTTTAAAGTCCTTATACATATCTCTGGTAAGATCAGTGTTAGAGTATGCTTGTGTTATTTGGTGCCCAATGTACCAAAATAGTATAACCCGAATTGAACAGGTACAAAGAAAATTTACTAGGTATGCTCTTCGAAAGTTCAACTGGAACAATAATATTTTACCTTCTTATCAGGAAAGATGTTGTTTAATTGACTTAAGTACTCTTCAATCACGTAGAAAATATTATCTTATTATGTTCGCTAGAGATATTATGGAAAATCATATAGATTGCTCATACTTGCTTGCACTTTATCCTCTATACGCTCCCTCAAGACACTTAAGAGAACGCCAACTATTTAGTGTACCGCGGCATTTTACAAACTATGGGAAAAATGATCCTATAGCTAATTCTTGTCAATGCTTTAACTCTGTCAGCGATGAAGTCGATTTATATGTTAGCAGAGATAGGTTTAAAAACACTTTAAAGAATGTATTATAAATAATTTTGTAATTTATTTTGTGTATTTAATTGTATAACTTTTTTTTTTTTTTTTTTTTTTTTTTTAACACAAGCACATAAATAAAAATATACAAAATTAAACAAATTACAAAATTAGACACATAATATAAAACATATACATAAATAAGTTAAGGTATAATCAAGACATAGGAATTCACGAGAGTGGAACACTGGTTCGCAACAGTGTTTTTAACCCTACTTTACTTATGTTAAAATCAACTGAGGCAGCGTTCAAATTAAAAAGTTTGCACATACGATTAAGAGGTTCGTGAATACCATAATTGGTTCTATGAAAAGGAACGTGAAACAGTTCAAATCTTCGAAGGTGGTGGGATCCCCCACGGTAGTTTATACCTATACAGGCTAATAAGTCAGGAGCATCAATTTCGCCACTGATAAGTTGGTGAAAAAATATTAAATCATTATTAACACGCCTTTGACATAAAGTTTGAAGTTGCAGAAGCATTAAATTATACTTAAATTATATGTCAATTTATCACTGTACTTATTTTCTATAATGTATTTATTTATAATAATTATCTTGTAGTAATTTATTAAAATGTTGGAGATATCATATTCTAATAGAATTAGGTTTCGATAGAATGAATAAATAAATAAATAAATAAACATAATAACAGTGCTTCGCGAGGAATTTTTGCCGAAAAGTGCTCCGCGACTGAAAAAGATTGGGAGCCGCTGTACTTGATTATGGGTGCCTATTAGGGTGTCCGTTATTTCCCAAAATCGTTTTTAAATAGCAGACACCCCCCCAGAGAGCAGAGAGCAGGTTGGGGTGTGAAGAAGGTGGCTGTGTTTAAAATGCCCTTATTTAATTTTTTTGATACAGTGTTTGTTTTTATATGAGAAACACTGTTTTTTTAAAGGTAAAAAGTACACAGAATTTTTCCAAGTTGTTTGCCAATTCTTTATGAGATAACTTTTGGATATATCCTTAGAAATCAATCATAAAAGGGGAGGTATATTTTCTCCTTCTTTTTATAAGGGGGGACAAGTTCCCAAAACATTGAATTAAAGTAGAAAAATAGCTATTTAAGAACAACGGAAAACAAGTTCTTTTATTATGTAGCCAGAACAGGTACACAATTTTTGAAAAATTCGTTTGAAAAATCAAAACTAAAAAAAAAAATGAAATTTTTTGTCAATTGATTTTTCATTTTTATTTTACACTATAAAGTAGTATGTTGTCTTTATTATTTAATTTTGTTACTAGCCTTAAGTTGAATGCTGAAAACCAGACGGTCGTAGGATTTTCAGTTTTTTGAGAAAATTGAAAATTAATTGAACTGAATGAACAACAACAATATCGTCGAATTAGAGTGAAAACCCAGCTAACTCCTATATTGCATTAAAGAAAATTATTTAAAAAAGTGTTTGCTTATTTGAATAAATTCAAAATTACATTAAGTATTTTGTAACAATCGCTATCGCTAAATTCAGTGAAATTGAAAAGATTTGATAGTTTTTTTATTTTTTAGCAATTTTTGAAGTGGTCTATAATGGTAAAAAGTGGATTTAGACGCTTTTCACTCTAAGGCGACGATATGGACATTGGGATAATTTAATTCTACACACTAGTTCAAAATTGATAAGATTTAAAAAAAAAAGTTATGAACAGTTTTTTTTTGAGAAAAAGGCTAAAAATATATTATTATTCAATATGCAATCAAGTAAGGACCAGCTGAAAAAGATCGAGAATAAGCGATTTTTTAATAACAAAAATAGTTTTCGGGCTCTAGCTTCCGGGGTACCAATGGGAAGTTACTAGTGTGGGTCACACCCAGCATCTTTTTTTTTTTTTTTGACTTTATGATTTTCTATGGGTATACACTAATAGACCAGGAAAAATAGCACAAATCGTATGGGGAACCTTGAAATAATTAATTCATAAAATATTAAAATTGGAATCGACGTAGAATTGCAACCTCTATAACACATCCAAAGTCCCCCAAAATCCCCGCATTGGCTTTTTGTGTAGATGCATTTGAAGAAGTGCAGACGGGGAGAATTTGGAGGTCTATCAAACTAAAATATTTGTTTGGGTAAAACCTGATCATATGATACATGCTTTAAGGGTAGTTTTTAACGCTGAATCTAATGAAACCAAATTCAAAATGATACAACCACCAAAAAAGAAGTTATAGTCCTTTTTATGTAATGATGACTTTTTTTTCAGGTACAACAGGTAAAATATTACCGAAAACCCTTTGAAAATAACGGTATGCTAATGAAACTTGGAATGAATTTTTCATTTGTCATAAGAACTAAGAATCAAGAGAGTCCCTAAAAATATCCATGGTGAAAGGGTGTTTTTTTAAGGGGGAGGGGCAAGTGTAGAATGTTAACCATAACACCCACGAAAAAACTCTTACACTCATGAAACTCGCTTTTTGGGTGTTTCTATCATTTTGAATTTGGTTTCAATAGATTCAGCGCTAAAAACTACCCTTAAAGCATGTATCATATGATCAGGTTTTACCCAAACAAATATTTTTGTTTGATAGACCTCCAAATTCTCCCCGTCTGCACTTCTTCAAATGCATGATGCATCTACACAAAAAGCCAATGCGGGGATTTTGGGGGACTTTGGATATGTTAAAGAGGTTGCAATTCTGCGTCGATTCCAATTTTAATATTTCATGAATTAATTTTTTCAACCTCGGAACCCATTTTTCCTGGCCTATAATATTCTTTGGAATTCAAGAAAAGCCATTAATGTTTATATCTGAAAAAAATAATCACTATACTAATTACTATACAATGTAGTTCCAATTCTTCGATTAAATTAATGACTTATATATAAATCTTGTTAACTTAGCTAAGACCGCTTTATGCAGAAAAGGTTCGTTTTTTTTGTAACGATACAGTATGCATATATGCAATATATTATAATCTCACTCAAACTAAGAAGCTCTCTTTGCAGAGTAAAAAATTGATTTATGCAAATCTGGCCTACAGCAGAACAACATTGCAAATTTCCTATAACGATTAATAATTACTGCCCTCGGGACGTGCCGATGACATGGAGCGCCACCATACCACCATACCACTATAAATGCATGATATGCTGAGGGCAGTTACATATTAACACGGTCTTGAATTATGAAATTAAAATCCCATCATCAATGGGAGGAGGAAGCTTCTTGAGCACCTGTTCTACTTCATTTGGACGCGCACGTACGTAGAACATATAGGGTGGTCAGGAAGGTTGCAGTTGCAGAGTTATGTCCACAAGCGTGCTCCTATAGATTTAATGACAGTGACTGTTGGGGGTCTTTTCTTTACGCAATTTTTATTGGACCGGGAATATTTATTTCTTGTGTACATGGTTCTGTCATATTTGCTTGTCAGTGTCATGTATACATTATGATGAGGATGGGTATAATATGCGGGATTACTAAAAACGTCTATGGAAGTGTTGTGAGTCAAATATCATTTCTGAGCATTGCTTGCTTGAGGGTGAGTTCTTCGCTGATTCTCCACTGAGATAATTGAGTCTGACATTCATAATTCGCTCAGTCTATTTGATTCTTTATTTACATCTCATTTCCAAATGAACGATTTACGGCAGAGATAAACTCGACGAGATAAGAGATACCTACATACACTCTTGGAGTTTCTAAGAAAATAAAGTTCTAGGATTCATCTATCTACCACCGATCAATCTTCATTAAATCAGTTTCTCTAGTTGGGCTTCTCCATCAACGATACGTGACAGAGAGCATGCTCAACTGCGTAAACTGTTTTTTTTTTCGCCAACTAACTATTCTTCTCGAGGAATTTATCCATAAAGGAAAAATTAATTGATTGCATTGGCATCAACTAAGGATAGGTGACATGATTCAATCCTACGAGTAAATGGGGCATTAATGTTTACTCCTTTGTGGGTACACAAATATCCACAAAGCTGATTTTTCTGAAAACAATAGTTTAAAAAATGTAAGCCAACAACTGCCAGTGGCCTCATGTCCCAAAGAACCTCATCAGTTTGCTGGTTTGGACCTTTTGATGTTGGCAGTAAAAAACCTAGATCATAATATAAAATGCAGTCAATCTCACCAAATTAGTTGTCTTAAGAATTTGAATTCACTGAAGAAACTGTTGTTCTTTTCTCTTTAAACTTATTAACGATCAATTTTTGAGATGTTAGTTCTCTATTAGTAGTCTTTGTTTCATTAAGTATTAACGGTAAGTGAAGATATAACAACAAACTGTTTGCGTACGGACTGTGTCAACACCAACCGAGCCAAAAGTAAAAGTAAAAATCATATTGATTCAAAATAGCTTCTAACAACGTAAAGTCGAAAAAAATGTGTAACTATAAAATTAATTGAATCTATCTTAAATGCAGTATATCACTTGTCACTAATAAGCTAAAGTGAGATCACCTGGACGATACGCCAATTTGTGTTAAAGTTTATTTTAGGCTCTCTTGGCACCTCATATAGGTATATGGGATATTCACAAAAAAGGAATGCTGCCTTATTTGTCAGTAACTAATCAAAAAAGGTCATCAAGTCTTAACAATTTGTCAAACCTAGAAAACGTTTAATCCAGGATTAGAAAACTGGTGCTATAGTGAACAAAACAACAACAAAAGAATGGAGAAATTCATTCTATTTGGCATCTTTCCAGTTGTGTAAATCCGGCATAACGTGCAACATGTGGCACCTCATTTGTGCATGGTGCATGCTCAGTATCTTGGGTTATCACCTTTCATTTTATTGAAGGAATTAAAGGCTGATAATCAATATTTGGATATTTTAAATATCAATTTAAAAAAAAAGTGCTGATATGGTTGGAATTGAAACACTTTTGTATTCCTATCAAGACAGTGATCTGAAGCACTTGACCTTAATATTTTGGAAAAAAAAATGGAAATTGAAATTCAGAAATATGAGATTTTCAACGAAAGTGACTTGAAAAGAGTTCAACTGGGGGAATGGTATAAAATAAGCCCAAATTACACTAAAAAAAGATGAAATAATCATTTAACTTTGATATTTTATATTTTTATTCCAGATTTTGAAGTTTTAAAAACAAAACTATAATACTCTATTGAAAGTCAATTTCTCCTTTTTGTTTTAACTCGATGTCCTACAGTTTTTCAAAGAAAAAGAATTTCGTTAAGTGTGGACCACTGGTATGTGTTTCATTTCTTGGTTAGGTTAGGTTAGGTTAGGTTAAGGTGGCTGCCAGGAAAACTGCTGACACACTTAGGCCAGAAAAGGCCCATTATGATACCACATAAAGACTGCGAGGTGATCCTCGCTAATTAAACCAATTGGAGCTTTTGATGAAGCGATCGTCAAAGAAAAAACTTCCTAAGTGTATTTTACGTCTTTGAGAAAGAGCAGGACATGAGCAAAGAAGGTGAGGGATAGTTTCTTCGTCCATACAGCTTCTGCAGAAATCATTTGAGAAAACGCCGAGTCTATTGGCGTGTTTGCCTATGAGGCAGTGTCCAGTAATGACACCAATTGTGGAGCTAATATGCAATCTACTTAGAGATAACAAACATTTCGAACGCTTCGGATCCAGTGTTGGCCAGATCTGTTTCGTCGCCAGACAAGTAGTGATACCTGTCCATCTGCTGTTTGTTATCATCATGGAATCATGCTTAAGCATAAGTTTACAAGTAGCAATTGGTAGCAAGTAGCACCTTGCTAGGTAATATTAGTGTAATAGTTCCCAGCCTGGCGAGTTCATCGGCTTTGCAGTTTCCTGGAATATCTCTGTGTTCCGGCACCCAGAAAAGGTGAATGTTGAACTGTTCCGCCATATCCATTAGAGACGATCGACAATTTCGGGCAGTTACGGAGTTTGTAGAAACGGCGCCTAGTGATTTAAGGGCAGCCTGGCTATCTGAAAAGATACGGATATTTAATGTAGATATTACGTTTTCTTTGAGCCAAGATAAAACTTCTTTTATCGCCAGGATTTCAGCTTGGAACACGCTACAATGATCAGGGAGACGGAAGAAGAGACTAATGTTTAGTCGTTCTGAGTACACGCCACCACCCACCCCGTCTTCAGTTTTTGAGCCATCCGTGTAGAAATGAATTGCTTCATCTCTCAAAAATTCCTCATCATCCCAAGTGGATCTTGTTGGAATTGTGACTTGGAAATTTTGGCCAAAAACCGGCTGAGGGATGGTGTAGTCGGAGTGTTTAGGGATTGATTCGATTTTGTTCAAAATAATGGTATGGCCAATAGAGTTATTGGACCATTGAGAGATGGCTCTGAGACGAATAGCTGTGCTCGCTGCCACTTGTTTAGTGTATATATCGAGGGGTGAAATGTTATAAGCAGTATGTCTAAGGCAGCGGAAGGTGTCGAACAGAGAGCTCCGCTGATACACATGCAAGCTGATCTCTGCACTTAGCTTAGTTTATCTCGTTAAGTTACCTTATCTAAAGCAGTCCACCATACTGCCACCCCATAGGTAAGTAGCGGTCTGATGACCGCTGTGTATAGCTAGTGGGTGATATGTGGGGACAAGCCCCATTTGGTTCCAATAGCTTTTTTACAGGAGAAAAGCGCCACTGCGGCTTTTCGGACTCTCTCTTGTATAAGAAAAGAAAAGCTTTGTTGTAAAAAAAAAAAAACATTTTGCCCAAGTTAAAAAAAAAAAAAAAAAAGAGATATGTTAACAGGAATTCTACTATGACACCCCATGTATACATTCTCTTTGATTTTCCCAAACAAGGCTTCGGAATGTGGTTTTCTAATCTAATCATGATTTTTACATCATTTGAAAGATATTAAACTTACCTTTCATTTGATACCAAATACATAGGGGTTTGTCTTACGCTTCCTATGATATATGTTTTTATTTGCTTATAAACGGACAAAAATCAAGCAGGAGATGCCTTCGAAATATGGACTTGAAACATCAATAACTTAAAATCTCTGATTTTCCTAGAAATAATATAATTTTATTGTGCTAGCACTCACCTATCTTTTGTATACCACTCTTGTTCATGCACGCTCTTGGCCCAGAAGTGCGTCATCTCCTTTTAATATAATTTTTTACTTAACTGGGTCGTGAACCCCAGTTTTAGCGTATCATCTAACAAGTTTTTCAAAATAGCCAAATATGCCATTTTCTTGAGCCTAAAAACTTGAAATCAGCATAGTTTGAGCGACCCTTTCACGGTCGATTTTTATCGGAACCCTTTTTTTTTAATAGGTAATGTTAAATAAAATTTAGTTATCTTACTTTTATATAGAGCAATGCATATACCTATCTCTGCTGGTAAAAAAGTTATAGGCAAATAGGTAAAAAAAAATGTTATTTTTCATATTTTTTTCAATTTTTCTTTATCTAAGTAAATAAAATTTCTTTTTATTTTCTTGAATAATCCATTTCGATTGTAAAGGAGTATGGGCATATTGGCCCATATACTCAATACAATTGTGTGATACATTTTTGGAAAGGTTATTGTTAGGAAATCATTTCATTATATGGCCGTTAAGTTCTAAACCATGGGGTTCGCGAGATATTCGGCTCCAAAGCACCGAAAAGGGCAATAATGCAACTCCACATTTGGACAATGTCTTCCTGCTCAACATCAATGTGTTGTGTATCGTTGGAAAGGTTCTTAGCATATACTTAATTTCTGTATTTGACCGTTAAGCTGTGAACCATGGGGTTCAAGTGATATTTGGCACCAAAAAGGCAAATAAAACAATAATGCAATTCTGCATTGGGGCCTGATTTGCCAACTCAACACCGACACAATGGACTCCATTGAAAAGGTTATTGCGAGTCCTTTATTTTCTTTCAAGGATGTTAAAATGAAAATAGTGTCGCTCGAGAGATATTTGACAAAAACGCATTATAAAAAAATAATGCCAACCAAGGGGCATCAATGGAGGTGAACAGAAAAATAATGCAGTTCTGCATTGGGCGCTGGTCTACCAACTCAACACGAATGTGTCATAAATCTTTGAAAATGCTATTGTGAGTACATAATTTTATTATGTGGTCGTTAAGCTATAAACCATGGGGTTCGCGAGATATTTGGCTTCAAAGTATCGAAAAGAACAATAATGCAACTCCGCACTTGGAGGTTGCCTTCCTTCTCAACATCAAATGTGTCGTATACATCGTTGGAAAGGTTTTAGTATGTACTTAATTTTTGTACGTGACCCTTAAGCTGTAGACCATGGGATTGGAGAGATATATGGCAAAAACGCATTATAGAACAATAATGCAATTCCGCATTTGCAGCTGGTCTACCAAGTAAACAGCAATGTGTCGTACATATCGTTGAAAAGGTTATTACATTTACTTCATTTTGTTATATTGTGGTTAGGCTGTAGACCATAAGGTTCAAGAGATATTTGGCATAAAAAAAGGCAAATAGAAAAATAATGCCTACCTACTCAACACGATTGTGTCATACATGTTTGAAAGGTTATTATGAGAACTTCATTTTACTATATGGCCATTATGGCTGTTTTACAATGACGCGTTCGCGTTCGCGATGCGTACATTACATTTAACAAGCGCAACGGCCGCGTCGAGATAAATCGAGCAAAAAAATTCAAACTTTTTTCAACCCAAGATGGCCACATACCTAAATTGAAATCGGAATGTCAAAACGCACGCAAAAGTTGAATAATCTCTACTTTTGCGTTGCAGCCGCTAACGTTACGTTGGTTTGTGTACTTACTAATGGATGCAAAATCTTAACATAATGCTCAACGCATCATTGTAAACACTAAACAGATATTCCTATGCCTGAACTTTTGCGTTGACAGGCAAATCTTTCAACGCAACGCCTAACGCGGCATCGTTGTATATCCAATCTATAGTATTCTCATGAAACACGATTTTGTAGGTAGACATTTGGTCGATAGGTTCGCTGTGATCGCCTTACCGAGATCCCTTCACAAAAATTAGTATAACATTTGGACGCATAGATGGCCACGAGCTTTTTTTCTTCATGAGAATACTATAGAATTTATATACAATGGCGGCATTGTAAATCAGCCATTATGCTCTAAGCCATGGGTTTCGAAAGTTATCTAGCTTATTATGGTTGGTTTAAGAGGGAGGCCGCCTCGGATCATCACACACTGGGTCAATTTTTATTGGTTCAACACCTCAAAGGCTATTATTGAAATGACTTACAACTTTACGTAAATGACACGACTTTTTTGTCGTTGGCTCTCTACAGCTACATCTCCTCATTATAAAACCATGTTTTTGGATTTCAAGGGGTAAGGGCAAGGGTGCCATCTTGAAAAAGAATGTGATCTGGCTTTAACATATTCAACAACTCGATTGAATTTCGTTTTATAACAAAACCATGAGAGTATAACATTTAGACAAAAAATTAGATAAGAAATGAGCTATTAACAAACTCTGTAGGTTAATTAATCATGAAGTTATAACGTGTCACAGACAGACTTTTGATGTTGTACCATTGTATATCCACTCTATTTTTTTTTAAATTTTATAAATTCAATTTTATTTTTCCATTTTCTTAAAACTATCTTAAAGCTAGACAAAAATTCATAAAAACTAGCCTTCTTATCAATATCTTACAACTAACTTACTGGCCCCATTCGGGCGCTCTAAGTTAAACTAATAACTTAATGCTAATGCCTTTCGGCTTAGGAACTATCTAAAAACTAGAATTCATTTTGGTTTTATTTTTCACCAAGAAGAATTGAAAAAAAAACTTGGTATCTTTATCTTTATTTTTGGTTTTATATAAAACTTACAAACTAAATAGAACTAAATTAAAACTAATTAAAACTAATTAAAACTACTATAAAACTACTTAAAGTTACTTACAAACTACTTACAAACTAGAACAGCCACAGCAAGCATTTTCGGGTTTTTATAATTGTTTTGTCTTTTTATTGTTTTTTTTTTTTTTTTTTTTATCCACTATATTATTCTCATGAAACACGATTTTGTAGGTTGACATTTGGTCGATAGGTTCGCTGTGATCGCCTTACCGAGGTCCCTTAACAAAAATTAGTATTACATTTGGACGCATAGATGGCCACGAGCTTTTTTTCTTCATGAGACTACTATAGAATTTATATACAATGGTTGTACTGTATAAGGGAAAAATCTTGTAAACAACTAAACAAATGTAATTTTTTTCAAAAAATGAATGAATTTATATAACTGGTTATGAAATTCTACAAAAAAAAATTCTGACACTTTTTTTCGTAGGAGCAACAGGTTTTGGGAAAAACATGCACAGGTATCCCATAAGGACTGGAAGGATGGTGCGATTGTTAAGCTGCCAAAGAAAGGTGACGTTAAGAGTTGACACAATTGGTATGGTATCACCGTTTTGTCCGTTTTCCCCAAAACTAATGGCAAACATCATTCTCGAGCAAATAAAGGATAAAATCGAGTCTACACTCAAGAGGCATCAAGCTGGATTCCGCAGTAGTCAATCGTGTGTCGACCATATCAACACCCTGCATATCGTCCTCGAAGCAGTCGATGGAATTTCAATCACCGCCTTACCTCATTTTCGTGGATTTTGAGAAGGCCTTTGATCGAGTTAACCGAGAATGTATATGGAGATCGGTGCTTGGTAGAGGAATTCCGCCAAAAATTGTTGCCATTATTAAAGAGTCCTAAAACAACGGGTTGGCTACGAAATCTCGCAAATCAAAATCTCGCATTCGAATCTCGCATAACGAAATCTCGCAATTACAAAATCTCGCTTTTCATAATCCCGCAATTACAAAATACCGCTTTTCATAATCTCGCAATAACGAAATCCCGCAAACTAAAATCTCGCATATCAAAATCTCGCAAAATTGAATTGCATTGCAACAAATACATTTTTTTAATCAAAATCTCGCAAATTAAAATCTCGCGCGGAGTTGCATTATTGTTCTTTTCGATACTTTGAAGCCAAATATCTCGCGAACCCCATGGTTTATAGCTTAACGACCACATAATAAAATTATGTACTCACAATAGCATTTTCAAAGATTTATGACACATTCGTGTTGAGTTGGTAGACCAGCGCCCAATGCAGAACTGCATTATTTTTCTGTTCACCTCCATTGATGCCAAATATCTCTCGAGCCCCTTGGTTGGCATTATTTTTTTATAATGCGTTTTTGTCAAATATCTCTCGAGCGACACTATTTTCATTTTAACATCCTTGAAAGAAAATAAAGGACTCGCAATAACCTTTTCAATGGAGTCCAATGTGTCGGTGTTGAGTTGGCAGATCAGGCCCCAATGCAGAATTGCATCATTGTTTTATTTGCCTTTTTGGTGCCAAATATCACTTGAACCCCATGGTTCACATCTTAACGGTCATACATATATAGAAATTAAGTATATGCTAGAACCTTTCCAACGATACACAACACATTGATGTTGAGCAGGAAAGACATTGTCCATTGCGGAGTTGTATTATTGCCCTTTTCGGTGCTTTTGAGCCGAATATCTCGCGACCCCATGGTTTAGAACTTAACGGCCATATAATGAAATGATTTCCTAACAATAACCTTTTCAAAAATGTATCACACAATTGTGTTGAGCATATGGGCCAATATGCCCATACTCCTTTACAATCGAAATGGATTATTCAAGAAAATAAAAAGAAATTTTGGAAATTTACTTAAATAAAGAAAAATTGAAAAAAATATGAAAAATAACATTTTTTTTTACCTATTTGCCTATTACTTTTTTACCAGCAGAGATAGGTATATGCATTGCTTCATATAAAAGTAAGATAACTAAATTTTATTTAACATTACCTATTCAAAAAAAGATTTCCGATAAAAATCGACCGTGAAAGAGTCGCTCAAACTATGCTGATTTCAAGTTTTTATTTTGAAAAGCTTGTTAGATGATACGCTCAAACTGGGGCTCACGACCAGTTAAGTAAAAAATCATAGTAAAAGGAGATGACGCACTTCGTGCATGAACAAGAGTGGTAGGTATACAAAAAAAAGGTGAGTGCTACCACATTAAAACTATTATTTCTAGGAAAATCGGAGATTTGAAGTAATTAATGTTTCAAGTCCATATTTCGAAGGCAACTCCTGCTTGATTTTTGTCCGTTTATAAGCAAATAAAGTCATATATCATAGGAAGCGTAAGACAAACCCCTATGTATTTGGTATCAAATGAAAGGTAAGTTTAATATCTTTCAAATGATGTAAAAATCATGATTAGAACCTTCAATTTTTGAAATAATCAAACAAACTTGAAACTTAGTAATTTTTTTTTTTTTAAATCAGTTATTTCTGAAAAATCTACAATGGATATGTGCCTTTTTTAACCGTTATGAGAAAGAACACCTTTCAGTCTTTATTTTGATATAACCAACAATAAGTAAGAAAACCACATTCCGAAGCCTTGTTCGGGAAAATCAAAGAGATTGTATACATGGGGTGTCATAGTAGAATTCCTGTTAATATATCTCTTTTTTTTTTTTTTTTTTTTAAACTTGGGCAAAATGATTTTTTTTTTTACAACAAAACTTTTCTTTTCATTTACACGAAAGAGTCCGAAAAGTCGCAGGGGCGCTTTTCTCCTGTAAAAAAGCTATTGGAACCAAATGAGGCTTGTCCCCACATATCACCCACTGGCTATACACAGCAGTCATCAGAACCGATACTCACCTATGGGATGGCAGTATGGTGGACTGCCTTAGATAAGGTAACTTAACGAGATAAACTAAGCTAAGTGCAGAGATCAGCTTGCATGTGTATCAGCGGAGCTCTCTGTTCGACACCTTCCGCTGCCTTAGACATACTTCTTAACATTTCACCCCTCGATATATACACTAAACAAGTGGCGGCGAGCACAGCTATTCGTCTCAGAGCCATCTCTCAATGGTCCAATAACTCTATTGGCCATACCATTATTTTGAACAAATTCGAATCAATCCCTAAACACTCCGTTTACACCATCCCTCAGCCGGTTTTTGGCCAAAATTTCCAAGTCACAATTCCAACAAGATCCACTTGGGATGATGAGGAATTTTTGAGAGATGAAGCAATTCATTTCTACACGGACGGCTCAAAACTGAAGAGGGGGTGGGTGGTGGCGTGTACTCAGAACGACTAAACAAGCTGAATTCCTGGCGGTAAAAGAAGTTTTATCTTGGCTCAAAGAAAACGTAATATCTACATTAAATATCCGTATCTTCTCAGATAGCCAAGCTGCCCTTAAATCACTAGGAGCCGTTTCTACAAACTCCGTAACTGCCCGAAATTGTCGATCGTCTCTAATGGATATGGCGGAACAGTTCAACATTCACCTTTTCTGGGTGCCGGGACACAGAGATATTCCAGGAAACTGCAAAGCCGATGAACTCGCCAGGCTGGGAACTATTACACCAATATTACCTAACAAGGTGAATATTGGAATACCAATTGCTACTTGTAAACTTATGCTTAAGCATGATTCCATGATGATAACAAACAGCAGATGGACAGGTATCACTACTTGTCTGGCGACGAAACAGATCTGGCCAACACTGGATCCGAAGCGTTCGGAATTGTTTGTTATCTCTAAGTAGATTGCATATTAGCTCCACAATTGGTGTCATTACTGGACACTGCCTCATAGGCAAACATGCCAATAAACTCGGCGTTTCTCAAATGATTTCTGCAGAAGCTGCATGGACGAAGAGGAGGAAGAAACTATCCCTCACCTTCTTTGCTCATGTCCTGCTCTTTCTTAAAGACGTAAAATACACTTAGGAAGTTTTTTCTTTGACGATCCAAGTGATTTAAATAAAATCGACATTCACAGTCTCCATCGCTTCCTTAAAAGCTCAAATTGGTTTCATTAGCGAGGATCACCTCGCAGTCTTTATGTGGTATCACAATGGGCCTATTCTGGCCTAAGTGTGTCAGCAGTTTTCCTGGCAGCCACCTTAACCTAACCTAACCTAACCTAACCAAGAAATGAAACACATACCAGTGGTCCACACTTAACGAAATTCTTTTTCTTTGAAAAACTGCAGGAAATCGAATCAAAACAAAAAGGAGAAATTGACTTTCAATAGAGTATTATAGTTTTGTTTTTAAAACTTCAAAATCTGGAATAAAAATATAAAATATCAAAGTTAAATGATTATTTCATCTTTTTTTAGTGTAATTTGGGCTTATTTTATACCATTCCCCCAGTTGAACTCTTTTCAAGTCACTTTCGTTGAAAATCTCATATTTCTGAATTTCAATTTCCATTTTTTTTTCCAAAATATTAAGGTCAAGTGCTTCAGATCGCTGTCTTGATAGGAATACAAAAGTGTTTCAATTCCAACCATTTCAGCACTTTTTTTAAAATTGATGTTTAAAATATCCAAATATTGATATCAGCCTTTAATTCCTTCAATAAAATGAAAGGTGATAACCCAAGATACTGAGCATGCACCATGCACTAATGAGGTGCCACATATTGCACGTTATGCCGGATTTACACAACTGGAAAGATGCCAAAAAGAATGAATTTCTCCATTCTTTTGTTTTTGTTTTGGTCACTATAGCACCAGTTTTCTAATCCTGGATTAAACGTTTTCTAGGTTTGACAAATTGTTAAGACGGCACTCTGAAATTACGCCATAGGAAATTACGCTAAAAAAAAAATGGAAAAAAGGCCCAAAATTCTCCATACAATGTTATGGCATTTTTTTTCTAGGAAAAGGAACCCAAAAAGTTTGGGGTAAATTCCGGAATTTTAGGTTATTTTTTCCAAAATTTTCTTGGCCTTTTTTCCTTTAAGAATATTGAAAAAAGACCAACATTTTTTCTTTTGGAAAAAACGCCAAAAACTTGCTTTTGGCCTTTTTATAAGACCAGAAATTGTGGCAGATGTCCAGGTTTACATTAAATATTACAAAATTTGTGATTTGTAGAACACATTTCTGTTTATTTCAATTTGTCAATTAATGTTAACAGAGCATACATTTTGTAATATTTAATGTAAACCTGAAGGACATCTGCCACAATTTCTGGTCTTATTTCCAAAATAAATTTGGAAATTTAATCTCGCGCGAGATTTTAATTTGCGAGATTTTGATTAAAAAAATGTATTTGTTGCAATCAATTCAATTTTGCGAGATATCCTACCTACTGCAAAATATATAATCCAGTGCCTGGCTACTTTTAGACCACACTGTTATTTATTAATTTGAGCTTTTGATTTTTCAATATTATTGTTTTCAAAAGAACAAGAAGCAGAGAGAACATAGAGATGGTATATCCAGTTGTAAAGTGTCATGTGCAAATCGCATTACTCGTATTTGGCCTTGAACTAGAAAATACTTTTAGTTCCATTATAAACGCGTAAAAGACAACCAAAATGATTATAGAGGTTATTAACAGTAATAAATAAAGGATGTATAAATTTTTTTATTGACGGGTATAGTTATTAGTTGGAAAGAAAAATTATCCAAAGTGCTCTTGGGTAGGTATATTCCCAAAAAGAAACAAAAAATTCTAAAAGCCGTGTGCGATTCGTTGCTTTGAAATTTGAAGCTGCGAGATTTTGATTTGCGAGATTTTAAATTGCGAGATTTTGGTTGAAATTTGCGAGATTTTTAGGTTCAAGATTTAAATGCGAGATTGTAAAAAGCGAGATTTTGTAATTGCGAGATTATGAAAAACGAGATTTTAAAAAAATGCGAGATTTCGTTATTCGAGATTTTGGTTTGCGGGATATCGTAGCGCTCCCTAAAAGAACGCAAGGTGTTTTGTTTTACACAATGGGCAGCTATCTAACTCCTTCGAAGTGCAACAGGGTGTGAGACAAGGGGATGTCTTATCGTCAACTCTTCCTGCTGGCGATGGACGACGTATTGACGGCCAGTGTTGGTTCAGCTGAGCAATGGAAACCGTTCGAAAGGCTCGTCCCCCTTATGCCAGAAGCATGCATGTGCAAATTAAATTTTTTCGAAGTGGTGTTAGCTAGTTTTCAAAATTTATCGGTATTTCATGACATTACAGTATTGTTAATGTGCGTTAATCGAAGAAAATATAATCACAACAAAAACATAAATGTTAAAAAAGGAGCCAAGTTCTTATGTGTACAAGAAACCTGGTGCGTAAAAAGTCAGCCAAAAAAAGTATTGAGATCTAAAATATATGCCAAGTTCATGAAGTTTAATATCAAATATCTTAAGTAGAGTAATATCGAAACAATTCCAAATCATGACAGAAATTTGGTAATTAATGATTACTGATTAAAATTTGGTGGGTTCACTGGTCAAGTTTTCATACATTTAAAATTTGTGATTAAGTAAGTATTTAACAGAAAACTTGCCAAGTAAATCCACCAAATTTTAATCAGTAATCATTAATTACCAAATTTCTGTCATGCCCTGTTCACAGGCCACACGCAGCGTATTATTCCACAAGAGATGCCAGTGGAAGAAGTCGAACAGTTTAACTACCTTGGCAGTATTCACCCCGATTAAAAAATCAGACTAATGAGCTGCGGAGGGAATCAGACTCAATTTTGACATTTTTACTATGAGCTAAATGCTAAAATTGAGTCTGGCTCTCACAGCAGCTCATTCGTCGGATTCTGTAATCGAGGTAATTGTTTTTGCAAACGGTGGTACGGATCTGGATGTTAAAAGTAGAATAAATAAAGCTCGTGCTGCCTTGGGTAATCAGTCCCCAATTTGGAAATCCAGTCAAATCTCCCTACGCAATAAGTTGAGATTCTTCGAATCCAATGTCCCTTAAATCTGTCCCTCCTGCAAAAAAAAAGTTATAATCTTTTTTGTGTAGAATTTTATAAATAATATAAATTGATTAACTTTTGAAAAAAATTACGTTTGTTGAGATATACGAAAAACTATTACTTTTCCCTTTTACACTATACCTTCATGACTAGTATACCAACAGAGTTTGATAATAGCATTGTATATAAATTCTATAGTATTCTCATGAAGAAAAAAAGCTCGTGGCCATCTATGCGTCCAAATGTAATACTAATTTTTGTTAAGGGATCTCGGTAAGGCGATCACAGCGAACCTATCGACCAAATGTCTACCTACAAAATCGTGTTTCATGAGAATACTAAATAGCTCATTTTTTAGAAAATTTTACGGTCAAAATGTTGTTCTCTCATCAAATTTGAATACATTTTATTATAAAATTTGCTCCAACATGAAGTTCCTCCACGGTTTTCTCTGAATCTATTGATTGTATGAAAAAAAGTATATGAATTCTTTTTGTGTACAATTACATAAGCTACAATTTGTACCTTCGCATTTTTTCAAAAAAAAAAACTGATAGTTTTCGATAAATTAAAAAAAAACTGAATTTTACATCCTTTAAACCCCCTTAAAAATTTTGCGCGGCCCAAATTTACAGAACTTTTTAGGAAATGCTTAAGACGTCAAAAAAGCTATCCACCAAAATTCAGCTTTGTAGGATTTTTTTCGAAGTTGAAGTCTAATTTTCCTGTACCTACGTTCTGTAACTCTCGCATCGATAAAATCAGTCGAGAAACGTTGAAAAATGGAACCAAACTCATGCATTTTGTTTCAATCTTCATCGTTTCTCGACCAGATTTTTCGATGCGAGAGTTACAGAACGTAGGCACTGGGCTAATATAAGAAACAGAAGAAATTAAGTGCGTGACAGTCTACCTCCCGTTACTTGTTTTATTATCTCAAGAGAGCGAACATTATATAGATTTGATTGTACATAGATTAATTCCGAATACTTTTGGCAATATCAGTACTGTGGCAGCACCTTCAGTGGTGCAAACAGTACCAACACAAACACAAGAATACCAATAAAAGCCAGCAGCTGTCACACCAAGAATAAGAAAGAGAAAGCAGATTCTGTTGCCGAGAGAAATATACGAGTTCGATTATTAGCTTCGTCGTAGATTGACCTAACGAAATCTTTGTCTATGTAATTAACTTTAATCTATCTTTTATTGTAATAAACATTTATTTACTAGTCTTTAACTAAAAACTCAAGTGTTTTATTGGTGTGTAAGTCAACACACTAAAGTACTTTGTATGTACGTTAAAAAGTTTGGTTTACATTAAACAACATTTCAAATTCCTTTTGCCTATATTTATGTCCTTATTACCCTTTTTTTAAAGAACATATTTATAGGTTTTATATTATACACTTAAAAAGAAAGGAACTTCAGCAAAGTGCTTAAAAGTATGCAATGCGTTTATGAAATACTAACGGTCATTATTTTTAAAAATCCAGTTGCTTCAAAACTGATGAACTCCTTAAAGTATACAACATTTTTGTGCATACAATGAAACCTTTCCAGCAAATGGTTGGAAAAACAAAACAACAAAGGTAAACATTTTATACTATGTTCCCACCAAAACGAAATCTGAGATTTCAGCTGAAAAATTTGGAGTTCTCGACTTGTTGGAGCGGGATTTCATTAAGATTTCGTTGAAATCTAGGGTTTTCATTGAGATTTCGTTGAAATTTCCATGAAATCTTGTTCCATCAACTTGAAATATCAAAAGTTTTCAACCGAAATCTCGGATTTCATTTTGGTGGGAACATAGTGTAATATTTTCTCAGGTTCGTTAATAAAACTTATTCACTTTATTCAAAACGTCTTAATTTCGCAAAATAAAACACTTTACTTTTCTTACTACAAACAAAACGATTTATTATTCACCACTGAATTAATTCACAAACTTTACTTTTCACTTTTATTACAACCAACTTTATTAATTCACGATTAAAAACAAACTGTGTCGCTGCCGTTCAAACATGTGCCTTTTATACTTGTTTTCCAAACTCTCGAACTAAGGAGAACGTTCTAGTCTCTGCTTCCAGAGCTTTCCATAGGGGAAATTTCCCAATAATTTCCCTTCAAAAAGCTTTTATTTGACAGCTGGTAAATCTGCTATAATCCGGCAGATGGCGCTTCCTTCGTTTGAGAGTTGCTATAATTATAGCTACTAAGGGTATGTTTGCACTGCGACCGTAAGCTTTTTTTTTGTGTTCGTTTGTTTGCTTTTCGGAGTCGTTATAGTTCAAATATGGAAAGTTATTACACTGCCCCCCTCTTAGGATTGATCGTCCCGAGCAAATCCATCACTTCCATCACCATTATAATGATGTAAACGGTCGCTGTGAACTACTTTTAGTTTGCCCCTTAATCCTCTCTGAATGCGGTAGACGACATCGTTTATTCGTGTTACAACAGTATAAGGGCCTTCCCAATTTTGTTGAAGCTTCGGTGAAAGTCCCTTCCGACGGTGGGGATTATAAAACCACACAAGGTCTCCCACTTGGAATCCTGTCGTTGTGGCTTTTGCGTCGTATCTTGTTTTCATCCGATCACTCGATAGCTTTATATTCGCCCTCGCTCTTTCGTGAATGTCAAGTAGCTTTTCTTTGAGGTTGTCCACGTAGTCGTCTATTCCTTGTGGCTCACTTGTATAACATCCAAATTTGATTTCGCTTGGTAGTCGTATTGTGCTCCCGAGCAGGATTTCTGATGGTGTATGTCCTGTTGAGCTATGTACCGCACTTCGATAGGCCATCAAGAATAATGGAATATGCCGATCCCAGTCTCGTTGGTTGTCGCTTACAACTTTGGAAAGGTGTTCTTTAAGGGTCCGGTTGAATCGTTCAACCATCCCATCAGATTGTGGGTGAAGCGGTGTTGTCCTCGTCTTTTTAATGCCAAGGAGTGTACAAACTTCCTGAAAAATTTTGGACTCGAAGTTCCTCCCTTGATCTGAATGGAGTTCCATAGGTACACCAAACCTGCTTACCCAGTTGAAAACAATCTGATCCGCGACTGTTTTGGTTTCCTGGTTTGGGATGGCAAATGCCTCAGGCCACTTGCTGAAGTAGTCCATTACTACCAGAATGTATCGGTTTCCGTTTTCGGTTTCTGGAAAAGGGCCTGCAACGTCTATTGCAATCCTCTCAAAAGGCGTGCCCACATTATACTGCTGCATTCTACTCTGGACTTTTCTGCCTGGTCCCTTGCTTGCAGCACAAGTATCACATTTTCGGCACCATTTTTCGACGTCATCTCTTGCATGTAGCCAGTAGAATCGCTGCCTTACCTTTTCCAGTGTCTTATTGACACCCAAATGTCCTCCGGAAGCTCCATCATGCATCTCCTGAAGAATGTCATTAACCTTGGAACGAGGTACGACTAGCTGCATCACATAAGATTTGCCGTCTGTGGATTCCCACTTTCGTCTTAGTACTCCTTCTTGTACATGAAGTGAGTCCCATTGTGCCCAATACGCTTTAAGAGTTGGACTTCTATCGGAGATGTCACCCCATTCTGGTTTCTCTTGGTGTTCCTTCCACGCAAGAATGGGTTCAATATCCGAGTCTTCTTGTTGGGCAGTCCTCAGTTCTTCGTTACTCCAACCGTAAATGGGATCAGCTCTTAATCGCTGGATAGCAGCAACTTCCTTCTCTTCCTGACGTGTGCAGTGCTTGCAGTCCGGTTTGCATGGTCTCCGAGATAAGGCATCTGCATTTGAGTGCAACCTTCCTCTTCGATGTTGGATCTGGTAGTCGTATGTCTGCAATCTCTCGATCCACCTCGCCACTTGACCTTCTGGATTTTTGAAGTTCAAAAGCCAATGAAGTGCGCCATGGTCTGTTCGAAGAAGGAACTTCTGTCCATAGATGTACTTATGGAAGTGTTTTGTAGCCGATATTAGAGCTAGAAGTTCTCTTCTGGTCACACAGTAGTTTCTTTCTGGCTTTGAGAGTACCTTGCTGTAGTAGGCGACAACCTTCTCTTCTCCTTCGTGAACTTGTGAGAGTACGGCTCCAATTCCCACGTTACTCGCGTCAGCGTCAATGATGAAAGGTTTCCCTGGTGTCGGATAGGCCAAAACTGGTGTATTGCATAGGCGCTGCTTAAGTTCCCGGAAGCTTTTCTCGCACTCGCTTGACCATTTGAACGGTTTGCCTTTCTCTGTTAGCTGGTGCAAACTTTTCGCTATTCCAGCAAAATCCTTCACAAATCGTCGATAGTACGTGGCTAGACCTAGAAAGCTTCGGAGTTGATGTTTATCCTGTGGTGTTGGCCAATTCTTTACAGTGTCAACTTTTTCAGGATCAGTCTTCACTCCTTGGGAAGAGATAATATGTCCCAAGTATTTAACTTCAGACTTAAAAAATGCACACTTGTCTGGATTTAATTTTAAGTTTGCTTCTCGAAGTCTCTGAAACACGGCCTTAAGATTTCCACAGTGCTCATCAAATGTTTTACCATAAACGATGACATCGTCCAAATAGACCAGGCAAGATTTCCAAGTAAGTCCTTGTAATACGCACTCCATCAAACGCTCAAATGTTGCCGGAGCGTTGCATAGTCCGAAAGGCATCACTTTAAATTGCCACAGACCATTTCCTGTGGAGAAAGCCGTCTTTTCTCGATCTTCCGGATGGATTTCTACCTGCCAGTAGCCACTCTTCAAGTCCAATGTTGAGAACCATTCAGATCCTTCCATCGCATCCAGAGTATCGCTGATTCTTGGCAGAGGGTAGCTGTCTTTCTTTGTCACATCGTTCAGCCTCCGATAGTCCACACAAAATCGAGTACTTCCGTCCTTCTTTTTGACAAGAACAACTGGGGATGCCCAAGGACTTTTAGAGTTTTCGATGAGCCCATCTCTCTTCATTGTCGATATCATCTCTGCAACTTCGGCTTGTTTGGCTAATGGGAGACGTCTTGCTGGTTGTCGAATAGGTCTCGCGTCTCCTGTGTCGATTCGATGCTGCACCAGTTGTGTTCGACCATACTGCCCACTGGGTGACGATAGTATATCAGCGTACTCGTGAAGGAGGCTTCCAGCAACACTAAGCTGACGTTCAGTTAATTTGGATGACTTCAGAATTTTTGCCTTCATAGAGTTCACTTTCCCAGGGTCCACAGATTTGTGTGTGTCAGCTTCTATGATTTTAGTTATTGCTGATACGGAGTCACACCTTCCAACAACTTCTCCTTTTCTAAGCTTGACTTCGTACGGTTTGATGTTGAGTATCCGTACAGGCACCATGTTGTTCCTTGGTTCCACAAGTGTCTTCCCAAGGATGATGTTTTGGGAAGACTGCTCAGAGTCTGGTTCCACCATTAGATATCGATGGCTTCCCAAATCACCCTTTATTTTCGTCCAAACGAACACTTCTGAAGAAGGTGGCAGGCAAATATCTTCCTTAATGACAGTTCTTAGTGTTGATGAGTTTTCGTTGCCATAAACCATAGGAATTTCCACATTTTGGTACTTAAGAACTTGCTTCCTGATATCAAGAATTACTCCATGTTCTTTCATGAAGTCGATTCCAACGATGCACTCATCACATATATCTGCTACCAGAAACAGATGTGAAAACTCCAGTTCTGCCAAACGGATCGTAAGACGAACCTCCCCGTACACTCTGGCTGCCTCTCCTGTTGCTGTTTTCAGACGGTAGGCGTTGGTGTTATGCAGCCACGTCATTTTCACCAAGTCCTTTCGAACAATGGAGGCAGTGGCACCGGTGTCAATCGTAGCTACTTGCTTCTTCCCGTTAAGTGTTGCCTCCACAGTCAGACTTTTGTTGTTTCGTTTCGTCTGTGAGACTTGGATGATGGTTCTGGGGCCATCGATACCAGAAACCAGCTTCTGCCCCTCGAAGTTGGTTCTTACTCGTTTCCCGTTTGAGAAACGGGGCGAGTAGGAGTTTTGACATTGTTGTTGTTGAAATTTCTGCTTCCACAATGCTGACATGCAGGTCTTCTAGGTGGCAATCTGCACTGGCGTTGAAGATGTCCGGTCTTGTTACAGTTCCAGCATCGAGCAGGTCCATCTCGCTGGCTTCTTTGGAACGCAGTTCTCTGGCAAGAACACTCCTCAATTTCTAGTTCTCTTACCCGATGGACTCCTTGAGAAGCCTGTTCTGCTGCTTCCATAGTGAGTGCGAATGCTAGTGCTTCAGGAAGCGTGCGTTTGCCAGCAGTTCGAATTGCTCGCTGAAGGTTAATATCAGATACAGCACGAACAAAGGCTTCTGTTGCGAATTGGTTGATGATTTCGTCCCCTGCAGCCGGATATGCCAGATGCGCCAACCGTTCGATGTCTGCTTGGAGTTGTTGCAGAGTTTCTCCTCTTTTCTGGACTCTGGAATTGAGTTGTACGCGGAAGACTTCTTGCATGTGTCCATCTCCAAAACGTTTGTCAATGGCCTGAACGAGAGCGCTGAAACTGCCATTTTTATCTGATGGTATGCTGTGTAACAGCTCAGCAGCAGTTCCTCTGAGGGCAAGCGTCAGAGCTATGCATTTGTCTTCCTCATCCCAGCCATTTGTTGCTGCGGCTGCCTCAAACTGCTTCTTGTAGATTGACCAAGAAGTTTGCCCATCGAAGGTTGGTGGATGCATCTCCTTTTTCTTTGGACAGTCGCCAGAACTTTCTCGAACCTTCATTTTCTTTACTTTATCTAACTCCTTTGTAATGGATTCGATTTTGTCTTCGAACTTTGCTTCTATTGTCGATAATTGTTTGTCGACAGTCGACAATTGTTTATCGATAGTCGAAAATTGATTATCGACACGCTCATCAAGGGCAATAATTCTGTTGTCAAAGGCCTCTAACTTACCTTCGAGAAGATTTCGAAGATTTTTTTGTTCTTGACTTTGTTGTTCTAGAAGATTCTTTTGTTCTTGGCTTTGTTGTTCTAGAAGATTCTTTTGCTCTTGGCTTTGTTGCTCGAATCGTTCGAGAAGATTCTTTTGGCTCGCGAGCAGCTGAGACATAAGATTTGTCATATCCAACGTACTTACTTGCTCTTGCTGTTCTTCCATTTCAATGTCGAATATAAACGTGTCCGGGTTTTTTCCACATCTTCTTAAATCTTCTTGCAGACGAATAATAAGATCATTCTTTGTTCCAGCAGTAGGAAGATTTCGTTTATTCAGTTCTGCCTTTAGTTCCACTAAATTTAAATCATTCAAAGATTTACCCATTGTCTTTTTTTTTTTTTTTTTTTTTCACTTTCCACACAATAAATTTACTGAGTGCACAAATAAAATAAGTTTTATTCCACTTCTAACACCAATGTAATATTTTCTCAGGTTCGTTAATAAAACTTATTCACTTTATTCAAAACGTCTTAATTTCGCAAAATAAAACACTTTACTTTTCTTACTACAAACAAAACGATTTATTATTCACCACTGAATTAATTCACAAACTTTACTTTTCACTTTTATTACAACCAACTTTATTAATTCACGATTAAAAACAAACTGTGTCGCTGCCGTTCAAACATGTGCCTTTTATACTTGTTTTCCAAACTCTCGAACTAAGGAGAACGTTCTAGTCTCTGCTTCCAGAGCTTTCCATAGGGGAAATTTCCCAATAATTTCCCTTCAAAAAGCTTTTATTTGACAGCTGGTAAATCTGCTATAATCCGGCAGATGGCGCTTCCTTCGTTTGAGAGTTGCTATAATTATAGCTACTAAGGGTATGTTTGCACTGCGACCGTAAGCTTTTTTTTTGTGTTCGTTTGTTTGCTTTTCGGAGTCGTTATAGTTCAAATATGGAAAGTTATTACAATAGCATTACTCAGTTCTCAGAAACCTATCGACCAAATGTCTACCTACAAAATCGTGTTTCATGAGAATACTATAGATTGGATATACAATGATAGTACCTAAATCGTAGAATTAAGCTTACATACATGTAAATACATGAGCCTGTTTAGATTGGGAAAATTGAGTCCGGAGTCTCATACTACTTTTTCATTAGAGCCGAACTGAGGTAATTTCGCAAATCAGAGAAAAAGTGTTTTCATTTGTAATTTGGAAATTTCGTTTGACAGCTCATTTAATTTTTGAATTTCAACTGGCTGTTAATCACTCTTTGTTGTTGTTTTCTTCTGTCTCCTTCCATTGCGCTTTGACATTTTCATACAAAATCTTTTCTAATTGGGTGTGTTCGTTAGGTTTTGACTTAATTTCCAACATAATTTCGTGCAAATTTGGTTGAAATTATCTCATTTCGAAATGTGAATTTGTATGGGAAATGAGATGATTTCGTATCGAATTTGGAAATTTTAAACGAAATTACCTCATTTGGCCAAATGAAAACGTAGTATCATCGTGTCTACATTAGAAAATTTTAGAAACACATGGAAACAACAACAATTTCAATGTTTAGCGCATTGAAACAGCAACAAATGAGACCCATGAGTCGGATGTTTATGTTTTCTTCATGCCCCACGACATCCCTGACCCCCCACTTCTCTTGTCCAGAAACCGCCGTGAGACCGGTCTCAGCCTTCCCAATCTAAACCAGCGTCCATAGCTGACACACAGCTGATACAATGGACGATTGAGGGCATGGATAAATTCTCACGTTGTGGCAATGTGAATTAGCCACCAAGGTCGTACGATTTGAGCCCAATGGGCCAGCGCACACAACATGATTTATTTCGGGTGGAAAATCGGTTTCATACCATACTGCAAGCGCACACGGGATTAAATAAAATGCACGACTGGATCGCACGTACTTGCTCTTATGTTCAAGTTGTGTGGAACTTAAGAACTTTAAAAAATATTCAAGTAATTATAGAAAAAGTATAAAAAAGCATTTAAATCGTTCTTTTAATTGTTTAAACAGCCTGATAAATAACTTAGAGCGCAAAAAAAAGTATGCCATTTGATTACTTAAAAAAATATCAATATATGCAAAAAAAAATTTAAAATCGTTGGAGCCGTGTTCTTAAAAATTAATTTTTTATATATAAAATTTTTGTAACATTTTTCAAAAAAAAATTTGGTATGCCAATTTTGAGTATATATTAATATACATTTAAAACTGAAATTTCAAAACAATTCATCAACCAGTTTTTGAAATATTGAATTTTCAAAAAAAAAATTTTGAATCTTTTTTTAAAAACCAAAATTTATTTTTTGAAAAATTTTGGTATGCAGTATTATTTATATTTTAACAAAGCTTTTGTGCAAAAAATTTTATTGAAATCGGATGAGCGGTTAATGAGAAAACCAAAAATAAAAAAAACCGTTATATGACAGGTACCGTTAATAAATGTTTTTGGTGATTTTTTTTCTTACTAAAAGGTATATTATATCTACAATAATACACTAATTTTTTTTTATCAAAATCGTTGGAGCCGTTTTTGAGATAAATAAGCTTTTCCATAACGGTTGTATGGCAAGTACCGTTATTTTTTGAGCTAAAAAAAAAATTTCAATTTCCCCTCTGGAGAGTTACAAAAAAACCTTAAGTTCAAAATTTGAAGAAAATCGCTTTAGTGGTTTAGGCTGTAGGTTGAGGTACGGACAGACAGACAGACAGACAGACAGATAGACAGACAGACAGACAGACAGACAGACAGAATTGTGCCACCCACTTTTTTCGTGTTCTCTATCATCGTAATGTCATGTTTGATTGTTATCTCGAAATTTTTGTTTGCACGAATCCAAAACTTGCCCTATAGTACCTATATCGCAAGTAAAAATATAGAAATAAAAATGTACACATGTACCTATTTTTACTGGGTTAGTATCTTTTACAGACCTCAAAATGAGAGACTTGTGTATGTATTCGTTTTCTAACTCGTTCTTCCAATCAACACATGGTAGAGTTTTTATTCCGTTGCGTTCCGAACACTTCGCTTCCCTCTCCATAAAACTTAGTGTTCTGGCGGAAGAATTCATTTCGGTTGTGTGCGCTGGCCCATTAGACTTCTCTTGTGGGTTTTCCTTTAGTGCAGGCACTAATGGCCAATTTTACATTTTTTGTGTATAGGTATAGGTATATAGGTATGTAATAGGAAAAAGGAAATAACTAGTAAATGTTAAAAATGATTCAGACAATTTCGTCAGTGTGGAGAAAAAATCATTAAGAATAATTATTTGCAAAGTTGTTTGCATCTGAAAACAATTGGCTATCGGCAGGGGCAGGTTCAGGTTGGTGAGACATCTACAATCGCTCATGCAATTAAAAATACTGAGTAGGTTATTTATGGCACTGAATAACTACAACATATAGTCGCTGTTTAAGAACATCAGCAAAACTCAAAAAACGCACGGACTCTTCAAAATTCTATAGGCGTTTATCTTTTTTAGTTCAGCATAGAGCTGTGAACAGAGTTCGGGCATGTTCTGTACATCCTCACTTGTGTAGCCCAATTTCAGTTCTTGTAGCCCAAAATCGCTGACCTAAATGTAGCCCAAAAACCATAGTCCAATCTAATTTAAATAATCTAAAATGTCTTATATATTCCACGTTCTTCTTATTTCCTTAAAAATAATAACTAGGTTTATAGAAATTCTAAGAAAAAGATAGCTCAATTAATGAAAAATAGTCCAATCAGATAGCCCTGACCTGAAAAATTAGCTGTCAAATGCTTTTATTTAGCATTTAACTCCGTCTGCTCAGTTGTTTTATTTAGAGCTCATAGAGCACGTGCTGATCACGCTTAGAACAGAAAAAATAAACAGAAATGTTTTGGAATGAGAGCCCACAGCAGCGTTGCCAGGACGGGCTCTTTATCGCCAATTGGGCTACTAGAACTTTTCACTCGCTCCTTCAAATTGAGATTTGCGATAAATCCCAATTTGGGCTATTTAGTTTTGATATTGGGCGATTTTAGGCTCCTTAAAAATTGAGATAGACAAATAATTTTGTTTGTATTTTCCATTTTCTTTGGTGAGAACTTTTGAAAAATCTTATGTGAATTTGTATAGAACTCACGAAACAAATTGATAATTATTTGGGACCAGAGATTATCAATAAATTAATCGATAGTCTATGATTTGGGACCCTTGAAGCAATGTTTCGAGCTCGAATCAGTTGACTGAAAAACGCTGTAAGAGCTTTGAAGTTCCTATCCGCTACGCTATCTAGCTACCTTTAAAAAAAAATCAGATATTTTGAGTTGCTTTTGTATCAGCTATCATTAGGTGTTTTTTGCGCAAGGGATTACAACAACATAAAAATATCCAAAGAGCTTTGGATTATTTTTGAATAAGGAATTCAATTTTTTGTTTAGAATTTCCAAATGATTAAATATTTTTTTCACAATCCAATTCAATTTTACGATTTGTTTTGGCCTTGCCCCCCTGGACGAAATCCTGCGGGCGCCTATGAATTTGAGATTACGTTTTAGTAAATTTCTTCATTTTTAAGCTTTTGCGACAAAGTTCTATGAATAAATTTATGTAAATATTCTTTTTCTTATGATTTTTGATTACAACAGTGGCGGTAGAGATTTTATGGCATAGACTAAATTTTCATCTGCATAGAGATTTTCGACGTCTTCAATGTTGGCCTTTTACAACCTTTAAAACCTCAATGCTGCAGATTTTCGACGTCTTCAATGTTGCCATTTTACAACCTTTAAAACCTTAATGCTGCAAATGAAGTAATTTTTTTTTTAAGTAAAATTTATTGAAAAGAAAAACTGAAAGCTATGAAATATATTCCCATTAATATTTAAAAAATACCAATATAAATTATGTAAGATAACCAGAAATGTAAAATTTTAATTAATTGGCTGTCCTTTTATATAATTTTGTTTTATATATATTTTATGTTATGAAAGTCAATAATTTAATGTTAGTTTGTATTTTTTAATTACCTAATTATAAAATTACAGTTTTTTATAAAAATTATATTAGAAAATTATTATTTTAAAAGATTTTCACAAACCATTTCCATGGAAAGCCATTACAATATAAGTTTAAAAAAAAAACGTTGTGCACCTATATTTAAAAAAAATATTTTCTGTATTATTTCAAAAATTCGTTTTATTCTTTCCAAAAATTAGTTTTAGTACTAACTTTATATTTATAAATACATACAAAGGGGCGACTTTCCTTTACGACATCCCGATTTCGAGGTTGATTTGTTTTTTAGGGGTAGGTAGGTATCTCAATAGAAAATTTTCCAAATCTTAAGGTGAGGAAACCCCCGTAAATGCAATTAAAAAATGTTTAAAATTTTGAAAATGGGGTATTTTTTTTTTTTTTTTCTTTACGCAATTGCATTTTTTACCCCAGGAATTTGGAAACACGGATATATTCATTCGATAGATCACCATAAAAAACACAAAATATCACAATTTTAATGAGAGAAAACATTAAGCAGGTATTTTTAATTAATTTTCTAACTACTTTGCAAAAATAATGGATTTGACAATAATACTCCATTTCAATTACGAATTAAGGAAATGTCAAATGGTCTGTTTAGTATTGCTAGGCACGTATTTTTTTTTCCCTTGTGTTTTTATATTGGGACATTTTTCGGGAAATTTAAAACTTGCTTATATAAATAAAGTGCTAGCACCAAACAGTGAGGTATGTGGTGCCGTGAAATAAGACCAAGTGAAATAAGGCCAACTTTTGAAAGTTGGTCTTATTTCACTTTGCAAAAGTTCAGCCAATTCAAATAAATTTACGCGAATTTTTAACTATAATTATCTAAAATTATTTAATTATTTTTACTATTATCTTACAGAATAGTAAAAAATAATTAAATAATTTTAGATAATTATAGTAAAAAATTCGCGCGAATTTTTAACTATAATTATCTAAAATTATTTAATTATTTTTTACTATTATCTTACAGAATTTTAGAAAATAATAATTAAATAATTTTAGATAATTATAGTAAAAAATTCGCGCGAATTTTTAACTATAATTATCTTAAATTATTTAATTATTTTTACTATTATCTTACAGAATTTAAAAAAATAATAATTAAATAATTTTAGATAATTAAAGTAAAAAATTCGCGCGAATTTTTAACTATAATTATCTAAAATTATTTAATTATTTTTTACTATTATCTTACAGAATTTTAGAAAATAATAATTAAATAATTTTTGATAATTATAGTAAAAAATTCGCGCGAATTTCCCTAAATTTCCCTAAAATTCAGGCTAAAATCTGAAAATTCAGAAAAAAAATCCCAGAAACCGCAAAAAAAAAATATCCCAAAACCAAAGTGTACATCTGGCAGTACTGAGCATGCAATGAAATTTGACATATCACTACTGTCACGACAAGTGAACCTCATTCTTCGCCATCTTGGTCTTCTTTATTTATTTTCCATGCATTTTGTATGGAAAAAGTGAAAGTTTAAAAATTAATTAAAAATACTTATAAATGTTTCCTCACCCTAAAATTGTGATATTTGGTGTTTTTTAGTGAATATCTATCAAATGAGACTATCCGCGTGTCAAAATTCGGGATGTCGTAAAGGAAAGTTGAGCCTATATGACCGAGCGTGAATATAATGTTCATCAAAGGTCCCATCAAGGAGTTCATCAGTGTGACATTTGCAAAACTATCCTCTTAACTCCCTCAAGACTCGAAAGCATAAATTTCGGACGCATCGGCAAAGGTCAAGTAGGAAGGGAATATTGTTTGAATGTAAAATTTGCAGTGAAAAGTAAGCTTAAAAATTATTTTTCTCTTTTCGCATTTTACATTAAATTAAATTAATTCTTACAGATAAATGAGTCTCAGCTACTTATGTTGCAGAAGTAAAAATCATTGACCGAAGTGAAAATAGGAAAGCGTTAATGGCTGATGCAGGAGAACTTTGTCCTATAATGCAAAACATCCCCTATATTATGTTGTAAAATAGTAAATTATACTAAATAAACAAATTCATATGTACCTACATACAAACATATTTTATACACAACAGAAGTTAATCTAATAAAAAGAAAATAACTGCATTACTCTATGCATAAAGCTAGTGCAAATTTATTATTTTAAAGATACAATTATGGATTATAAAACAGTAATGCAAGAAAAACCACCAGTTGTTCTGGATATAGGAACTGCTTATACTAAAATCGGGTTTGCCGGAGAGCCCCATCTCAGATTGACAATACCATCCGAGAGATATGAATGAATTATTATAGACCTTCCAAGCTAAGATGCTTGAACCGCCAGACATCATCACTCTCACCAATGAGTCCTAAATTTTTGCAGATACGCGTTTGCTTTTTTGTGGGAATAAAACATACGTCGAAGAGCCACTGAAGTATTCTTGTGGAATGTTTTCCAATGCGAAAATCCAAATTCCGTTGTTTTTAGTTTTCTCCGTTCGAAGAAGTAACAACAATGAAAGCATATCCATTTTGTGATTGAAGATTTGAAATTTATACACAAATTGAAATGTTATGGTGGAAGCCAGCGTCAATCCTTGTCAATTAACAGTCACTTTTAGAAGAAATCAATTTCGGACATGTTTTGTTACAACGACCTTCCTGTAATACCTCCACCAGATCTAGAATATAAAGAGATTATTAAAATTTCGGTGTTTTTGCGCGAAACGGCCTACGTAATGCTTTCTGAAGACAATTAGCAATCAATGATGGGGTTATTATAACATTCTGGACATGTAGACTTACGAGTTTCTTGTGGCGTTTCGCTGCAACAAAATTAGTTTTCATTACTGAATCTAAGAAAAGAGGGCAACATATACCTACAACCAAACACTTTATTAGCTATACCAGGATGTGTATGTAGTCCAGAAACGGAAGACACGCCAACATTGGCCACAACGAGCAACGAGGCAACCGTCTCCCAGGAGAGTATTCAAATCCCAGCTCCATGTTTCATAGAAGACCAAACCTCCAGTTAAAGACAAATTCATCACTCGCGTTAAGCTTTTCTCTTTTAGGAATATATACATATACATATGTATGTATTTATTAATAAAAATTAAATATATAAATAAATTAAGTTCCATGACATGTTCCTTTATGTTATTTTATTTCTATTTTTTTTTTTTTGACATTTGACTTGATATGACGAGGTGAATTTTTTTTGTTAACGGGGTGTGTTCATCGTATGAAAAAAAAACTAAGGCCAGGCTCACATCAAAACGCATTCGGTGTGAACTAGTGTGTAAAGGTTTTAAAAGAAATTGTGATTTATTCTCACATAGGTAGGTACTTTATCTTCCTTTCTAAAAATGCAATGCATTGCAACCTTAAGGCTTAACTACATTGGCCACTTTTTGCAAAATTACAAAAGTAAAAATATTTTTTTTCCCGCTAGTGCAGTTGTTTTGTGAAAAAGTATACACAAATTGTTTTTTAAACAAAAATTTAAGCTTTCTGCATCATTTTAATAAGTTTTTCAGTGAGAAACATTATCCAAAACTGAGTTTGAAAATGTTGACTTTAGTACTTTTTCACTTTTTTGGCCAATTTAGTTAAGGATACACACATCAGCTGAATGGTTGAAGGAGATCAAAATATTTAGCCAGTTTATATTTCTGAGATCTCAGAGGACTCATATAGGGCTCAGAAATATTTATAAACAGGGTTCCTCTCAAAAATTCCTATATTTTACTCTCCTGCTCTGTCAAAGAACGAAGGAAAATTACTGAGCGCTCAAGAAATATAAACTAGCTGATTATTTAAAAAGGGGTTTGATATTAAATATTTTAGTTGGCTTCAAAATTTGAACCATTTTGGTACAACCAACTGGCCCGTCTAGGTCAAATGCATGAGACAAAGAGCTACGGCCTGCATGAATAAGAAAAAAATTGTTCAAGAATAATATAAAATAAAAGCACACACATGCATATAAATAGATAGGTAGTAGATTAATTAAGAAATACAAACGTAAGACATTTGCTGACAGTAAAAAGAAATATATGTGCTCGGAATGCAAAGATGAAATTATAAAATGACCGATTATATCTTTAAGCGCCACCATATTAACTAATACAAGTAATATAGAAACAAAGTAACACAAACTAACATAAAGATTATATACAAATTTTACAGGATGACTTTTGAAGTGAAAGCTCTTCGGTCATTTCATAAGAGCAATATAGAGAGATTAAAGAAACATGGGTACATTGCTCCTATCAAGCTGATATAATTCGCAACAAAAAATATTTACGGGATCAGTAATGCTACAATAAGGTATTTACTTCCCGTCAGAGGGGTAATAGGAGTGCTATAGAAACAAGTAACACTTTCGTGTCTGAAATGCGAAGCAATTTAGTTAGTCAATTTATGCTCTGACACGGAGGATGTTTTCAGTTATCTAATTCTTTTATTTCATCTAGAAACTCTCTACTAAGCCTCAACATAAAACGAAGCAGATTGGGTTGTTTTTTTTGCCTTTTTTAAATTAGCATGTTATTGTTTCGATTTTTTATTTGGCATTTTAGTGTTAAGCTCTTTTTTTATTTGACATTGTTTTGCGAATTCAATGGAAGTAAAAAAAACAAAATCCTTTATTCAAAAAAGGTTTTTAGGTAAATTATATAATTCAAAATTCTATATAATACTTACATCTGTCTAGATTAAAATATTTTAGGTTTTATCAGATTCACAAATGGTTCTAAAATAGCTTCTCAAACCGGATATTCATAGCTTTTAACTGAGTTCAATTGACATTTAGTATTAATATTGCGATAGTAAGTGGATATAAATAATTTTACAAGAAAGGTTTCACAAAAACAGATATGATGAATTGGAAAACGAATGAATTGAAGACATTTATTTTGAAGTCAGGAGGGAATTAGTAAAAAAAAAGTAATGTTGAGGCTTAGCAAAATAATTCACATCTTAAATATAACCACAACTTATTCTCCCGAACGCTTAAGTCCGTTGAAAAACTGTGTAACCATAGTACAAAGTTCCTATCGATAGTTTCTATGGGTGTCACCAACTCCCAATGTTGCTTATTCTATCCAATACCTTCGCTCTTGGAAAAAACATGGATAAAGGAAAAACTATTCCCAACAAAATGAATTATAATCACATTCAGGAATAAAAAAAATTGCATTCCAAATATTGCGGAATGACTAAATAAACAATGAGAATGGTTTATCCAGAACATTTAGTTGAATAAAAAAACGTTTCATGAGAATTCCAAATAAATAAATTAAACACACTCATAAGGTCCGGTAAGCACTCCATACAGCATTTTACCCTTTTTTATACTTTTTGAACAAGTCCATGAGATTTTGAAAATAACTGATAATTTTCAAAAATAACCGACATATTCGTGGTGGATTTAGCCCAACTGTCTATGTGTGCGAATAAATTAGTGGTGGATTTAGCCCAGCTGTCGATGTGTGCAAAAACCTAGTGGTGGATTTAGCCCAACTGCCTATGTGAGCGTGTTTCAGTTTGTAGGCAAAGCCGGATGACAGCCGAGGATTGGCTTCTTGGTATTCATATTCTCTGCTTCAAACTAAACCTTGTACACTATACCCCACTTCATTTAATCTTAATCTGCCTCAAAGACAAACAACCTTCACCCCTATTCCCAAAAATAAAAGAGTGTCTTTTGATATCCCTAATGCACAGAATAGTTTACCTTCAATCTCTAAGAATTCTCACATCTCCTCCTCTAATTTATATTAGCCCTGTTTTGTTGAGAAGTTACAATACAACCCAGTCAGTTGAAATTTTACACGCAATACAATAACAACCACCAGCTGCCAATAACTTTACCTTTTTTCTGCCGTCAAATGTGACTAGCGAAGAATGCTTTGGAACGATTTGGAACTATGGAATTCTCATACAAAAAGAACTTTATAAACCAATTTGTTCCGCATCGTTTTGTTGAAAAGCTTTCGCGCAACTGTTTATAGTTTTCAACAAAACACGGCTATTATCCCAACTTTATCCGATCCCTTATTCTCAATCCAGAACCTTCATCTTCGTCATCAACGTCCCTCTACACATCCCCTCCTTCTACATCTAAGACCTACTAGGCCAGGAAAAATAGGTTCCGAGGTTGAAAAAATTAATTCATGAAATATTAAAACTGGAAACGACGCAGAATTGCAATCTCTATAACATATCCAAAGTCCCCCAAAATCCCTGCATTGGCTTTTTGTGTAGATGCATTTGAAGAGGTGCAGACGGGGAGAATTTGGAGGTCTATCAAACTAAAATATTTGTTTGGGTAAAACCTAATCATATGATACATGCTTTAAGGGTAATTTTTAACGCTGAATCTAATGAAACCAAATTCAAAATGATACAACCACCAAAAAAGAAGTTATAGTCCATTTTATGTAATGATGACTTTTTGTTCAGGTACAACAGGTAAAATATTACCGAAAACTCTTTGAAAATAGCGGTATGTTAATGAAACTTGGAATGGATGTTTCATTTGTCAAAGGAACTAAGAATCAAGAGAGTCCCTAAAAATATCCATGGTGAAAGGGTGTTTTTTTTAAGGGGGAGGGGCAAGTGTAGAATGTTAACCATAACACCCACGTAAAAACTCTTACACTCATGAAACTCGCCAGATATATATAATTTGTCATGGCAACCAAGAATCAAAATAGTCCTGATAAATATATTTGTTCTGGGGTTTTTTATTAAAGAGGGGGAAAATCTGGGAAGAAGTTGGAAGATTTGAGCCAAAATTCCGATTTGGTGTAATTGAGGTATACACACAAAGTATGGTATATGATTTAAGGGTATTTTTTAACGCTGAATCTAATAAAAGCAAAACTAAAATGATACAAGCACCCTTAACAAAGTTATGGGCCTTTTCAAGCAAAAATTAATTTTTGAAATCGTGTTTTCCGTATAACAAGTCAAAAGTTAACAGTCACCAAAAACACTATTAGAACAAAGATATTTGTATGGACTATTTTGATTCTTGGTTGCCATGACAAATTATATATTTTTGGCGAGTTTCATGAGTGTACACCCAAAAAAAAATCCTTTCTCACCATGCGAAAAACGATAGCCACAAGCGGAAAAAGGACCAAACTCGAAAAGAGCTTATTATAATCTAATTTAGAGATACTGTGGCAGCAGCTTTATATTTTAGGTGTGAGATACATTTCTGACGATTTTAATAAGGAATGTATTTTACAACACACAGGAATGTACATCCGGATAAAAATAAATCTTCATACCCACAAATTCGAATATTACCTAATGCAAATGTGTTTAACCCCAAGCCGTACCTACAAAATCGTTTAAATCTAACTCCTTATATAGTATATAAGGGTTGATTCCCAACAATTTTGTTGATACGACACAAAGACTAACAAAATAAACGCTATAGTGTATCTAGTTAGTCACAAAAAAAGAAACAGTTTGTCCGAAAAGAATGTACTTTTAAAGAGAAGTGCATACCTCAGTTAACATAAACTCTAATGTTTATTCAGGGGAACTACAAAAGCGTTTGTGACAAACTCTAAAGAAAATCGGGTCCAATGACAAGATAAATAAAGCGTTTACCACAAACGACTTTATAGATGAGATTCAAAGTTTAACTACATGATGATTGCAGTGATCTCCTTTTGTCATGAATACTAAAATTCTTGCTCTGAAGCAGATTTATTATTTAACAGAAATACTTACTTCAATCAACACACTCACAAGGAGGTCCACTTCAATGGCAATATCGATTATCACACATTATAATAGCGTTTATCCCAAACGATTTTATAGATGGCATTTATAGTTTAACTACATGATCGTTGTAGTGATTTCCTTTTGCCACAAAAGTTAAAATCCTTGCTCGGAAGCAGATATATTATTTAACAGAAATACTTTCTTCAATCAACACAAACTCTAAAGAAGCTCCACTTCAATGGCAATAGCGTTTATCCCAAACGATTTTATAGATGGCTTTCATAGTTTAACTACATGATCATTGCAGTGATTTCCTTTTGCCATGAAAGTTATAATCCTTGCTATGAAGCTGATTTATCATTTAACAGAAATACTTACTTCAATCAACACAAACTCTAAAGAAGCTCCATTTCAATAGCAATATCGTTTCTTGCCCTTAATAAACGTTTACTCCAAACTGTTTTGAAGATGAGATTAAAAGTTTAGCTAAATAAACAAAGCAGTGAATCCTGTTTGCCATGATAAAATATCTTATTGATCTTTAACTCCGTAGTTGTTGCACGTAACCTTATAGTAGCTCGTAATATCCGTTACTCAGAAGCTGCTTTATTTATAACAGCTAATACGATATTTATAATATTTTTACATTCAAATATAGGAAATTCATTGCCCAAGTTTTACGTAAACTGACTGAATAAAGTAAAAAATCAATAAGGTACCTTATCATCAGCGCTAATATTCAAAAACAATGTGGTCCAATGGGTTTATATGCTGAAATAAAAACTTTTCATTTGTTTTAAGCGATGTAGCTTAGTAAAAATTATTTTATTACAGTTAAGTTTTGTATGGGCTCAACTTTCCTTTACGACATCCCGAATTTTGACACGCGGATAGTCTCATTTGATAGATATTCACTAAAAAACACCAAATATCACAATTTTAGGGTGAGGAAACATTTATAAGTATTTTTAATTAATTTTTAAACTTTCACTTTTTCCATACAAAATGCATGGAAAATAAATAAAGAAGACCAAGATGGCGAAGAATGAGGTTCACTTGTCGTGACAGTAGTGATATGTCAAATGTCATTGCATGCTCAGTACTGCCAGATGTACACTTTGGTTTTGGGATATTTTTTTTTGTTGCGGTTTCTGGGATTTTTTTTCTGAATTTTCAGATTTTAGCCTGAATTTTAGGGAAATTTAGGGAAATTCGCGCGAATTTTTTACTATAATTATCAAAAATTATTTAATTATTATTTTCTAAAATTCTGTAAGATAATAGTAAAAAATAATTAAATAATTTTAGATAATTATAGTTAAAAATTCGCGCGAATTTTTTACTTTAATTATCTAAAATTATTTAATTATTATTTTTTTAAATTCTGTAAGATAATAGTAAAAATAATTAAATAATTTAAGATAATTATAGTTAAAAATTCGCGCGAATTTTTTACTATAATTATCTAAAATTATTTAATTATTATTTTCTAAAATTCTGTAAGATAATAGTAAAAAATAATTAAATAATTTTAGATAATTATAGTTAAAAATTCGCGCGAATTTATTTGAATTGGCTGAACTTTTGCAAAGTGAAATAAGACCAACTTTCAAAAGTTGGCCTTATTTCACTTGGTCTTATTTCACGGCACCACATACCTCACTGTTTGGTGCTAGCACTTTATTTATATAAGCAAGTTTTAAATTTCCCGAAAAATGTCCCAATATAAAAACACAAGGGAAAAAAAAATACGTGCCTAGCAATACTAAACAGACCATTTGACATTTCCTTAATTCGTAATTGAAATGGAGTATTATTGTCAAATCCATTATTTTTGCAAAGTAGTTAGAAAATTAATTAAAAATACCTGCTTAATGTTTTCTCTCATTAAAATTGTGATATTTTGTGTTTTTTATGGTGATCTATCGAATGAATATATCCGTGTTTCCAAATTCCTGGGGTAAAAAATGCAATTGCGTAAAGAAAAAAAAAAAAAAAATACCCCATTTTCAAAATTTTAAACATTTTTTAATAGCATTTACGGGGGTTTCCTCACCTTAAGATTTGGAAAATTTTCTATTGAGATACCTACCTACCCCTAAAAAACAAATCAACCTCGAAATCGGGATGTCGTAAAGGAAAGTCGCCCCGTCATATATATTCTGCAACATTCTTTGCATTTCAGGAAGCCAATAGGCGTTTCCTTGAGTCGTCCAAGGAAGTTGTCACTGCAAGACTATCATCTACTTTCTCGTGCTGATCAAATGCTCTTGGTAGCTGTCTGTGATTTTATCATATTCTGCACATTTTTTCACAATTTCATCGGACTTATTTTCTTATGAATTGGAAAAAGGGCTTACATAGTTATTATTTTCTGAATCAGATTCATGTTTATGTTTTCGTTTCCTTTTTCGTGGAGAGCTTGATTGTTTTATAGGAATTGAAGACGTTTCCATTTAATTCATTTGATGATTCAGAGAAAGCAGTAAAAGCGTGAAGAGATTCGTCTACAAGCACAGACAAAAAATTCTCAAATCAAAGTTTGATTGCAATTAAACACAAGATAAATCAGGCTCGAAAAATAATTACTTTGGAAATAAAAAAAAATCGAACTGTCAAAACAAATGAAACTCACCGCATTAAATTGTTGTTGCAATTCACATCTATTCATCGACACGAAGTGAAATTACAAATACAACAATGTAAACAAATGGGTTTTGGAGGGTGAAACGTACGAAAGATTGGCTTCTTGGTAATCGATATTCTCTGGTTTGAAGGGCCGAGTTTGTTGGATTATGTGGGAGCTGGTGAAAGGAATGTTTCGGTTTTCGAGAAATTTATAAACCCATTGTTTATTAACATCTGATGACGTGCTTTTGATAATGAACGCGGTGAAAGCATCGTCATTACACTCTATATAGTATTCTCATGCAACACGATTTTGTAGGTTGACATTTGGTCCATAGGTTCTCTGTGATCGCCTTACCGAGATCCCTTAATAAAAATTAGGATTACATTTGGACACTAGATGGCCACGAGCTTTTTGGCTTCATGAGAATACTATAGAGTTTATATACAATAGCATCGTTGTAGTTTTGTAGTCTTTTAAGACGCTCGTTCCATTCACTAAGCCGCCAGGTTTCGCCAAAGCGATTTAAAATGGGTTCATCAATAATTGACTGCTTCCTGGCATCAGATTGAATAATAGTTGCAGATGATATCGGTTGTTGTTTATTTGAAGACGGATTTCTCATCTGAAGATCTTCTGAGCCTGAGGTTGAGCCTGAGGCAATTTCAGTGGCAAGTCAAGGTGTATGAAGCGAAGTTGTGGATGTTAGCGATGATGGTGAGCCAATAGAAACAGTGATGGTCGGTGTTGTTGTTAGAGGGGGTTCGGGTAGAGGCGATGTTAAGGCTACGTCATTTTGTTGAAATGAATTGGTTGCCAGGATCTCATCTAAGATTGATTTGTTGAATGTATGCTTAGAGCCATTTATGCATCTAATTTCATCCGTGATGAGGTCGTTAGATGGGTGGTATGTTCTTTGATTACTGTTAAATCATTAAGAAATGCTTCAGAGTTCAACTCATTATTATCAGATCATTAGCAATTGAAGAGAGAGCCTTTTTTTTTTTTTTTTTTAATGTTTATTTATTCACTTAGATCTATTACAATTTTTCTTAATGATAGCCTATAAATAAACTTAAAAACTAATACATATTTTCTTTTATATTTTGAGTAAATGACCTTTACGGTTCTCATTCCATGATTTTTATTTTTTTTTAATAGTAAGTTTACATAAGTTTTTGTTTGTTTCAATTTTTATTTCAAAGTATTTTTGTTTTATTTTTTATTTTGATTATAGGAAAATGAGAATAAAACCTATTACACAGCCGTAACAATTTTAATTTGTATTTTGACTAAAAACTAAAACTTAAATACTAACTAAATACTAACTAAACCTATCTTAATCTAGGGCCAGGCCCTGTCATGTGATCGCTGGTCCGCCGATTAGCAGAGAGAAGAGAACATAAGCCTACTCCTACCACCCATCGTCAGACCATAGATCACATGGCAGGGCCTAGTTTTACTTAACCTAAGTGTTAGCTTCAACCCAGTCTAGCCACCAATATTTTTCCCGATTTAACCGATTACTGTTATTTTTATCTCTTTCAGGTATGCTAATGCAGTATCTCAGATTAGTATTCCCTTCCCCCGACTCAAAAGGCTCATAGAGGATTCTTTTATCTGTTGCTCTCCTTGCAGCATGATATATTATTGGTACGTTCGTTGAGTCAGATAGATAGCCATGTGCATCCAGAAACAAGAATGTCTCTGGGGGTATGTATCCAGTCTCCATGGCATTCCTGAAATACCCAGGATTCGGGTAGAATAAACCGGAAATAAGCTCGTTTTCCACTGCGCTCGCCGATCTTGCGAAGTGATTCCTCCCGAGGTCTAGTATGACATTGTCAATTCTAGACACTCCGGAAGCTTCCAATAGTTTTTTATTAGAAACGTAGTGCCGAAAGTCAGAATGTGCACTTCTATACATCTGCATACAAGCTCTTAGACATTTGCGCTCGAAAGCTCGAAGCTTTTCCATATATGATGGGTTAATGTTCCACCACACTGGACTCGCATAAGTCAGAATTGGACGAACGAATGCTTGGTAACATATAATCTTCACATCGGATCTAAGACACTTGGAATAAAATAGGCTTTTGAGGGCCATAAATGCCTTTCTTGCCTTTTCTAGCTGGGTATTTATGTGCTCATTATAGTACAAGAACTTGTCCAGATGAACACCCAAATATCTCACAGTAGTCTTTGATTCGATGTGAAGACCATTTGAACTCGTTATTCTTAGGTTTTTCCAGTTGCGTCTCAAATCTGAATTACAGCGTCTTATTGGGGTGCGGAACAGTATGGTTTCGCATTTCCCATAATTTATTTGAAGCTTCCAATTTGAGCAGAATGCTTGGAATTTATCAAACTTGCTTTGAAGCTGAGTTTGAATGTCTTCAATTTTAGAGCCACTTGCATACAGAGTTGCATCGTCGGCGAACGCCAGTGAATCATCAAGCTCCCTAAGTATTTCAGAAATGTGGATATTGAAGAGAGAGCCTTTGATACATTAATCACCATCGACTTGAGGTCCTCGAGATCTATTTTCAGGATATTCAGATCCCTCCACTTGGCATCGAACGTTGTCAACATTTTCATAATCTTAGTAAGCTCAATGGCTAAAGAAGCAACCTCCTTTGGTTTAGGGACAGCATTTTTTTTCTCCAGTCTCTCCAGCGCAGAATTAATCACATCCAAATTACTATCTATTGATTGTACGCATTTGGTGTGGTTATGTCTGACCTCAGATTTTAATTCCTGAATAGCTTCTTGAACTATTTTAAGCTCCGAGTTGTTGCACTTTATCACCATCATCATATGGCGGGACGATATAGGCTTGTACTCTTCACCGAAGTTAGAGAAGATCCGCGAATATTCAAGAAGATGTTGTTTGGCATTTCTACTCAGACCAATGCACAAAGGGTGGAAGTGCATGTTTCAAACTCCGGCACAAGGTATGAGGTCTGAGGTCGTATTCGAAATGGTACACTTTTTGTTGGCACAGGTTGGTGAACACATAGCTAATAATGTTAAGTTTAGACAGGCAAAGTATTCACTTCGATTAATGCTGAGTAACAACAATTCACAGTTAATCAATAAATGGCAAGAATGGGCAAATTTAAAACAGGGTCAAGTTTATACTCGGACGGATTGGTGACGACAAAGTTTAATTATATTGTGGGTAAAACAGGTCAAGTATTCACTATGGGAAAATGCTGTGTAAGACAACACCAGGTGCTTCACAGAAGTAAGCTGAAACGAAATTAAGGGCAGTTGTTATTTATATTTTTATTAAAAGTCGTTGATGGGTGCAAAGAAGCGATTATAGGAAAATAAGCTTTCGAGAGCAAATTAAAAACACGTCCAAACTGTTAGGCTGTTGAAATAATGTTTTATAAACATCAAAAATTTCGAAAAGATACCGATGATAAAAAAAAGCACGCCTGTTGTGGCTCCTGTGTCATGTGTTCTATTTTTTGCGACTAAATAATTGTGCTATTTAAATCGCAAGTGCGTTCCTAGCCTTAAAGTTATGCATTAGTTAACACACGTCAGAAACTATTATACATTAATTAATAAAAACTACAAATCAACAGATGTATAAGTGTTAACTCGTTGTTGTTTGTTGTTTATTATTTGGGGATATATATATATCTCTCATTTGGTACTTTGGAGAGGGTAAGTTGCCCTGTAGCAGGAATTTCTGAAGTATAAACATTAAAAAAAAATACAAAACTGTTTACATTTGATTTGCCTCCAATAACTATATATCGATACCTTCCCGTAAGAATGTATAGATAAAGCAACATTCTCAAAATTTTAAATTAAAATTTTAAAAAACCTGATCAATTATTTATTTGTGTATTTTGTAGTAATAAACTGATTTTTAAAGAGATTTGGATTTGAAAATTCCGTTTCAAAACTTCTCATTCTTTTAAGTACACAAATAAATAACTGAACAGGTGTTTTTTTTCGATGCTTCTAAATTTTTTGAAATGTCGCTTAATACATTCTCACTGGAAGGTATCGATATATTCAATTTTATTAAACCTACATAATGCATACGACTATTATGAAACTGTTGACGTTTATGGAACAATTCGTTACAGTTGAAATGTTCGTATTCAATAACCTCTTAATTGATTGAAATGGAATTAAAGGTCTGTCATTCCTAGAATTCCAGCTTTAATAATCAATATTTTATAACATTTACAAAATAAATATCGAGTATCTATACATAATGTAGCACTTGGTGTTCAAGTTAATCCTTTTCTCGTCGTGAATTAATTTTTCGCTATGTCCTTCTTAATAATAAAATGGCATTCAAAAAAACAATAATAATTACTAACGATATGTGATTTCGATTAAATAAAAATAATAAATAATTCAGTATATTCGGGATGAAAATAAACATGAAATTAATCCTTTTATGATCTTCGAACACCAGTTAAATATTTTACTTTATTGATATAATAATATTTATATCTACTATAGCCGCTGGTGCTCTTGATGCCATGACGGACATGAATAGCTCTTGCTTTAATACCTTATGGGTCAGGTGGTGTGATTTTTTAACGGCAGAACTTTTATAGAGGGATGCATTCATTCATTCGTTTTTATTTGAGAAAGGCGGAAGAGATCTTAGAATATATTGATACAAAAAAGCCCAAGAGAGCAAATATAATATGTAGGTAACATTGATTTTAACCTCTTTTATGACTGCGGGCAGAAATAATCGGAGATTTTTTGTGTAGGTTGGGGTATTTTATGGTCATATAAAATAAATTGAATTCTTAAAGGGATGGTGGAGGTGGATTACTGTTATTATTGCAGCCTTTAGGGATTACTGGGGGATGTTATTCGTCATTTTTCCTTTTAAGTTGTTTATAAAGTTTCATGGATGATGATGGATTAGACAAATCTGTATGGTTTTATTCATCGTTATTATTACAAGATATGAAAGTATTTGCAAATCAAAGGGAATTGTGAATTGCGTGGACTTATATTAATAAATAAACAATTAATGTGCCAACAGCTCGTTAAGAACCAATAATTGTATGCCGAGTCTGAAACACTTAAATTTATTAGAGGCTCACAGCTATGATAACGTCGCCATGACGTAAGGCCAAGTGACATAAGGCCAAGTATGGGTGTGTGATGGTTTTTAAGCGTTTGTATCCAAGTCAACATGCTTATGCAGTCAGCTACGCACCAATAGCCAAACGCAGCCTTGCAATCACCCCAGGATCAACAACAGCAGCAAAACAATCAAGGCCACAATCATTTCAGCGAGGACAGCACCAATCAAACCAGCCGGACTAGCACCAGCCAAACTAAGAAAAGGAAATGTCTTGAAAGATCTTTCAGCGAAAACTAAATGCAACTAACAGACAGTGTGGAGTGAGCTTCAGTGCATCAGCATTATGATCACGACTCCCATCCGCCACCGTAACAACAACCAATTCCAGAGGAGACTGCAGTCAATCGAATGCCTTCAAGAACATTAGAAGACTGATCGATTAAAAATCACCAATGCCTAAGACGATCATCACCAACAATCTAAAAGCAACAACGATACCAGGATAAACTGGAAGCTTTTGCTTCCCATTTCGAATAAGGAAACTTCATGCCCAGCGCATGTGATCATCAGTCTTCCTTGGCACATTTCAGCAGACACTGATGCCCAACTTGGATAGAACAATGTTTAGTGACACCTATCCTGCAAGTGATCCAGTCGACAGCCCAAACTTGAGCAACCAAGAAGAAATAGCTGAGATTATTGTTGATGAAACAACCGATGTGTCTCACCTCTCCCAGCTGAGCCTTAAGGTAGAACTAGAATTAGAATAGTCGGAAGCCAACTTAAGTGGTCGTACGAAACCGAGCGAAAACAAGAAATTTATATGACGCGCACATAATTGTAAAGTGGAACTTTTCGTTTAGTTTTCGTTAACTTTTGCCATCGGAAGTGAGAGCGCTCAACGACCGCTCTTTCGTAAGTAGGCGAATGCAAAATCAAAATGGTGGAAGCAAACTAACAAGAACTTGGCGCTTGTTGCAAAATTTTCAACTTTTTTTTTCTGTTTGATGATTGAATGAGAGAAGTCAAAACAATTTTCTTTTAATTAATTTATATCACATAGAATTTTAGTGGTTTTGCAAAATAAATAATTAAAAGCTATCACTCTGCGCTGTGAATAAGTATAATGAGAAAATAAACATTGAATAAACAATTATTTATTTCTTGTTCACTTCCAACCACTTAAGTGCATTGTGGGCCACTTATGAAATTGACGTTTCGGGAAGCTACTTTTCGGTTGGTTTTGACATAAGCTTCCGACAGCTTCCGCCTATTCTAGTTCTACCTTTAATGGTCATGCAGCGAAAGTGAATAACATAGGCTCTTATGGGAGCAGACAAACTCAAGAGCTGCACATTCATTCAGAATGGTTTTGACGTATAAGTATACATAAAAACATCAAGTTGAGGTATTGTTTTGACGTAAGCGGCAAAAATTGGCATTTACGTCAAATTTGCCATACATTTTACGCAAATTTTTGTTTAAGAATTGCTTTGACGTATATGACCTATTGTCCTGCAACGTACGTCATAAAACTTCATATGTATATTCAGTATTGTTTTGACTTACATATGTGCATACAAAGGCACGCACACGATTTACAAGACAAATATTTCTTTGTACATGGTACAGGTAGGTAGAAATGGTGGCAAGAGCGTAACACTCGCTCTTTGCCCAATTAGCACTGGATTGCGCCGTTTTGATACCATAACTCGTTTGACCTGTGTATGAAAGCAGATTAAAGCGTTTCTTGCTTTGAAATAGGACGGCTGTGAAGTATGGTTAATGTACCTTGTGAGTTGGGTCATAGGACACTCACTCGATCGGATAGCATCTCGCCCGAGCTGGCCACATTATGCCGAGCTCGGCAGGTTGTAGAATAGCAACGAAGCGCGATCGATCCGATCATGTGATCATCATTGCCATTGAGCATCATGAAGCTCCTCAGAAACCCGGGTTCCGATTACTCGCGGACGCGGACTTTGGATCTGGGGGGGAACATGATGCAGAACGCAACAGATTTTTGTCTCAGATCCATTTCGTGGCGTTAAGAAAAGAGATCAAGTCTTTGATCTTCATTTCATTTCATTTATGTCCCACCTGGGTCTACTTATGAGATCAATTGTTCGGGATTTATTAAAGGCGGGCCAGATCGTTCTGAATATTTTGCAGTTGGTTAAACTGCTCCACCTACGATTGGATTCCCTAAGGAAAATTGACAGTATATTGCCCTTCACAACTCCAAGGGGAATGTAGTTCTTTGTACATGACGTACGTGTATAAAAAAAGAAACTTCTGATTTTTATGGCGTACCTATATACGGCAAACTCATTTTGGAAAAATTTAAATATTTTGATAGCTTAAAGAGTATCAGATGAGCATTAACATGTATATATTTACAAGATAATTCTTAACTATATACATTCTAAAAAATCAAAATGACAGATTGACAGATTGGTCAAACATAAAGGTCTAGTGTGTAAAGTTGCTCCCAAATATTTCATTTGTTTTCCATCACAAAAGCAAAATTAATTAGTGAAACCCTTTAAATATCATCAAGAATAATTGCTCCATCTAATCAAAATTAAAAACAAACAAGCCAAGTGAGTTTAATTTCTTTTTTTATTGATTTTAATTTCTAAAATTGAAACAAAGGACAAAACAATAGTATATAACACGCAACAACTTCAAACAAATATATAACTCGGAACTTCTTTGCGGCAAATTCGCGGTAATTTCAACCAAACAATCACGAAATCCTACAAAACCGATTTAATAAACATTCAAATAAAAAGAATAAAATGTCCGTCGGTAATATGTCCGCGAAAGAGCTTATGTCGCTCATATCTAGCTGCATGTCTAGCCTTTTGGATGAGAAACTAAAGGAGGTGGTCAATAAAACGGATTTAGAAACAATAAACACACAAATCTCGACACTTAAACAACATAATCAATTACTCGAAGAAAAAAATCAAGCTTTGGAAAGGCAAATAGAGCAGCTGTCAATAGTTTTACACGAAAAAAATCTTATTGTACATATTCCGCAACAGCTAGGAGTGAATCCCCTGCAGAGGGCAAAAGATTTGTGCCTAGATTTACTCGGGAGCAGTGCTGCCATATTGCTCACAATGAATTATCATACAATTCGCTGATTTCTATCATACCAGAGTAAAAATTATCATACGCAAAATAAAACAAACAAAATTTAATAATTCCAAAATTTCCCTAAAAAAAAATAAAAACAAATGTATAAATATATACAAAATTCATTATTTACTTAATTAACATTTATTATTATTTTTTTTATAAGAAACACACATTTTTTGATTTAAAATAAATATACTGATCATAACAAATAAATAGACATTTTAGTTATTTTATATGTATGTGTAAAACACAAGTACAGTATAGACGCTCGATATAGTGAAGTAATAAAAACCAGGCTTGTTCACTGTTTCGAGATTGTTCAAGAAGCTAAATATATCCCGAGGGAGGTCTTCACACCTTCGCGGTAACATTTTTGCCGCTTCGCTAGCACAAATAGCACAAGAATGACAAATGCACTTTGAATCATAAATACCCGGACAGCTTTCTTCAAATCTCGATTTGACCGAGTTTTTATCACCCATCATGGTATTGCAACCATCAGACCCAATTCCATCAACGTTCTCAAAAGATACTTCACATATTTTAAAAGCATTTTCAACTGCTTCGAAAATAACTTTTGCAGACGACGTTTCCACATCACCTTGGAACAAATCGACCAGGTCAAAAAACGAGCTTACATTTTAGATCGATTTGTATCAAAGTATCTAACAATGCAATGATACACGTTGCTTTGTTGGAACTAACGTCCGTCGATTCATCAATCATTATACTAAATTTCGTATTCTTGAGTTTTTCAACTAACTCTTCTTTCTGGCAGCAACCTTTGTTTTCTTACAAGTTACTTTTTCTGATATCTAAACAAAAATCTAAATATACCCATTTGGCATAATATAGAGCCCTTTGTGGTTGTACAGTTTGCAGTAAATTACACTTAGGTATAAGAAACAACTTGAAGCGAATGTTTTAGTTCGAGTTAAATATGGTTGACTTTAAAAAATCATAACTCCGTTTTTACTCATCTGATCTTCATGATTAAGATCTTAAAATAAAGCCAACATGACACGCTACACAGTATAATAAAATCATTGATAAGGGGCAAACGATTTCATACAAGGGGTGAATAAGCCCCCTCCAATTCGATTTGCAGCATTCTAAATTCAAAAGTTGATGAAAAATTTCACAATTCGAATTGATTTTTAGCTCAAATTGAAGCCCATTTAATAATTATTATAAAATGGTAGAGCAAAGTTATAATAGCAAACCCGGCCTTAAAGGTTAAAATAGCCAATAACTGAAAAAACCGCGAAAATTTCTCGGTTTTATGCATATCTCACAAAGTTGCGTTCGGCGCTCGAGGATGAAAACTTGGATTATTGGTAAGGCCAACATCATAAACAACTCATCTACAAATCAGAACCAATGGATCTGAGGCAGAGCCCTCCCACCCCGAAGAAAAAGGATACTAGACTGAAAACAGTGAAGTTGATCATGTTAATTTCAGTTTTCTCAAAAACTAGAAGTCATTTTAGCATTTGGTTTTCAGTTTTTAACTAAAAGTTAATAAGGGCATTGAAAATCAAAAACAAAAATAGTACTTAATACCATAAAACAAAAAAAAAAATAGATTAACAAAAAAAAAATCGTCTTTTTTTAAATTTTGAGTTTGAAACTAAATTTTTCAAAAACTATCAACTAAAAAATGTTTATTTAAAAATAAAATTAAAGAATGGATTTCTGGCTTTAAGATGAGCAATGGATTTTTGTCCAGATATTACCATTGTTTTTTTAAAGTTATTTTTCTATTTGAAGTCAACTTTTCTTAAAATTTCCCCTCGCGCCTAAACGGGGGGATATATACCCCCATTCGGTACTATTGTTTTCTTCTTTTGCCCCAAACTACACGCTCTATTGCTTTGATGCAGCATATGTCAAAGACGTTTTTGTTATTATACTATTTTATATACTACTTGTTGTTTTAATTTTCTATTGTTATATTTTGAAAAGCCGTCCCTTGGAAACTTTTATGTCTACATAACCGGCTTTGGACTCAAATTGAAGCAAATTTAGTAAGGTTGAAATCGTAGAGCAATGTTTTATTCGGGAACTAAGGCGTAATGGTTAAATGGCCAATAAGTGAAAAAACCGCGAAAAATTCGCGCGAAAAACTTGCGGTTTTTTGGATTTTTACCAATGTTGCGTTCGGCGCTCGAGGTCGAAAAATCGGATTTATTACTAGGCCAACAGCATAAACAACTCAGCAAAAAATCAGAACTACCGGACCTGACGCAAGGTCTAATGTATATAGTTACTGGACTATAATTGTGCGATTGAAAATTTTATTTGCACAAAAAATTCTTTGAGTGTTTTGTCATTGATTCGTATAGCATTTGAGTTTCAAATTCATTGATCAAATTCAAATTCCTGATCGCTTTAATCTACTGCATAGGCTAGGCTGCGGCAAATCACAGTACACATATTAAAGGTAATATCATTAGCGTTTTCATTTTTGTTCAGTTCTGCGCATCCATCAAAATCAGTGGAAAATGGCGAATACCGTGACCCCCACTCGTTAAACATCAAAATTTGTTGTGTGTTATGTGTTCATTTGTTACATATTTATTTATTTTTAGTGTTTATTAACATTATTTTGTCATGCAAACAAAATTCCTTCCTGGTTTTTAGTGTTATTTAAATTATCCTTTTGTGTTTGTTTTCTTCGTTGTTGTTGTAATACAGCGGACGGGGTCACGTAAGGCTGCCATCTTGAATTTCTTTGACAGTTCTCATTTCGCACAACATGCGCAAGATAATACCTTAGATATGTGTACTGTGGCGGCAAATGGCACATTTATTGTGTGCCATAAAAAAATGTAACAAAAAATACACGAGTTAAGAAGTGCCAAAAATGTAGTAGAAGGCTGACAGCTGCATTCAGAAGAAGTTTAAGAAAAAGAGCAGATTTATATAATATGTTAAACTTGATTTGTTTTAAATTTGAATAGCGAAATTTTGTATTTAATGCTTGTTCCCACCAAAACGAAATCCGAGATTTCAGCTAAAAAATTTCGAGATTTCAAATGGGTGGAGCAGAATTTCATGGAGATTTCGTTGAAATCCAGAGTTTTTATTGAGATTTCGTTTAAATTTCTATGAAATTTTTTCCCAGCAGTTCAAAATATGAAAAGTTTTCAACCGAAATCTCGGATTTCGTTTTGGTGGGAACATAGTATAAGTCAAATATCACAATTATCATACATTTTGCGTATGATAATGAATTTCAATCATACATCATACAGGACCACAAATTATTATTTCACATCAAGATCATCACAATCTAGTACGATCGCCATACTACCTAGAGATGAGCAGATTGTAACGAATACTTCACAAAATTATTGTGTTTAGTAATAATGCCGTCAGCCAAGTATTTAGTCTAAGTAAAATTAACTCGTTAAAAATTGTAGCATATAATATAGCAGGAATCAAAAATAAGCTTTTATTTAATGATTTTTTTGAATTTTTAGCATGTAAAGATATATTTTTCCTGTATGAAACATACTTAGAAGATAAGTACTCACTTTTATTCGTAAATAAATTTCCAAATTTCGTTCTGCACTGGATTCCTGCAACTCGAACACATACAAGAGGAAGAGCTAGTGGCGGTTCCTTATACGGTATAAAAAAGGAACTTTACGATTCAAAAGTTTGCAAATTTTCGGACAACAATGGGAAAACCTTAGTAGAATGCTGTATCAACAAGGAAAAACTTCACATTATACCCATATACCTGAATTGCACGCAGTGGACAGAAGATTTTGAGGATTTACACAACTTTCTTTTAACTTTCAGCCCCAAAAATGTCATGATAATAGGTGATTGCAATACCAGAATAGGGGAAGATCAAGTCTTAATCGATGAAAACGATCTCCTCAACTCCAACTTTAAAACTGAAAGAAGAGCGCAAGATAAGATAAAGGACGGAAAGACTAAAAAGTTTTTAGATATGTGTGTGGAATTTGGGCTTATTCCCTTGAACGGGAGGAGTAAAAGTGATTCTGAAGGCAATTACACTTTTATAAGAGGTACCAGCTGTACAACTATAGATTTCTGTTTTATAAAAGGTGCGTGGTTGAATTACACTTCCGACCTCGAAATAAAATTACTACCATACTCCGACCATATGCCACTCCTAACTTGTGTTAACAACTACTCTAATCCGCAATCTGTAAACACCTTACCTTTGCCAGACAAATTAAAATGGAAAAAATCAAAGGCCATGATATACCAACAAAACCTGAGCTACGAAATCACCAGGATGACGGACGAAGACTTGGCTCCCGAGAATTTTTCAAATGCCTGTGTTTCAGCGATAAGGAGTGCAGCCCACTCTTTTCAAAGCTCTACACTGCGTCCAAACAAAGAAGCTTGGTTTGATCATGACTGTTCAATGGCAAGGAAAAAATCTTTTAAACTTCTGAAGCTGACTAGAAGGATGAACACAGTCCTATCCAAATTAATGTACCAGGAAAGCAATAAGTCATACAAGGAACTCTGTAGACAGAAACGTAAACTCTTTTTTGAAGGAATAATAAATGAACTTTCGGTAGCTAATGACTCAAAAACCTTTTGGAAACTGATTAGGACCATCAGTGGCTCAAAAAATATAATAGGTACAAATGTGAACACAAACGTTCTAGCAATGCATTTTCATTCCCTCCTGAATGCATCCGAGTGTATTACATCTCACTACTTTGCTCTTCCATCAATTCAAGTAGAATACCTGGATAGAGATATCTCCATAGAAGAAGTACAACGTGCTATCGATAGAACTAAAAATAATAAAGTGCCAGGAGAAGACCGGATAACCTTTGAGTTTTATAAAAACTCAACACCTGACTTTGTACGATTTCTGACAGATGGTTTTAATAACATCTTCACGAAAGGAACTGTACCGGAAAGTTTCCAAAGGAATATTATATTTCCCATATTTAAGAAAGGTGACCCGAACGATCCAGGGAACTACAGAGGGATTTCGTTTCTCAACACACTGCTAAAACTCCTCACTAGTTTACTTCTTGATCGGCTTACCAATTGGGTAGAAACTAATGGTCTATTGAGCGAATTCCAGGCGAAAGGCTACTCAACGGTCGACAACATTTTTGTGCTCACAAATATTGGTAAGACATTTCTTAGAAGTGGAAAAAAACTATATGCCTTCTTCATTGACTTTCGTGCTGCCTTTGACTACGTGGATAGGAGAGCACTTTTTATTAAACTTAGCAACTTTGGTCTATCCTCAAAAATGCTGCACTTGCTAGAAAGTTTTTATGAAAACAACCAAACTGCAGTATGGGATGGAATAGCCATGTCAGAATGGTTCAATACTTCTTCCGGCGTTAAGCAGGGTTGCCAGCTAAGTCCACTCTTTTTTAGCCTGTTTTTGGATGATCTGCTGCAATATCTACCTGGAGGAATAATTTTCAACGAAGCTTCGATAAAGGGTCTGATGTTTGCAGATGACATCGTTCTGCTAGCCGAAACACCTAACATGCTTCAGCTCATGATACATAGGCTCGAGGAATACTGCAAACAATGGAATCTTCACATCAATCCAACCAAATCAAAAATTATGGTATTCCGTAACAATACAGGTCGATATACAAGAGACGAAAAATGGACTTTGGGCTCGGATCCTCTCGAAGTTGTCAAACAATATCGCTATCTTGGCATAACGCTCACTCCAAGATTAACTTACTCATTTCACCTACAAGGGAAACTCAAAGAGGCAAAAAAAGCACTTAGTTGCACTTGGAAAAATGTTATAGGTCGGAATGATGTTTCAAGCAAAACCAAATACAAACTCTTCGAAGCAACGGCAAGAACGATAATGTGCTACGGAAGTCAAGTATGGGGCTACGAAGAACACGATGAAGTAGAAAAGTTACAAAGATACTTTATTAAGCATCTTTTCAGGCTACCAAGTAACACACCCACCTACATGCTATATGTGGAAACTGGTCTACCTCTACTGCGTCTTTTTACGTTAAGGCTTCATTTCAAATATATTCTTAAAGTTGTGCAACTTCCAGAACACCGCTTTCCAAAGATATTGCTTTCATATCTGTTAAGAAGAAAAATAGGCTTCTTTGTGCAATGGCAAGAGCTAAGCGAGGAACTTGGAGTAGAGTTGTCTCTGACATGGGAGAATCATTCCACATGGAACACAGCATTCAATAATATTATTCGGAAACTGGATGAAAAAATTCATGCTGGATTTCTAGAGCAAGCAGCCAGTTCATCCAGTCGCTCGGTGTATAAAGAACTTAACCACAGCCTATTAGAACGGAACTACTTCCACGAAGACTTCAGCGCTCACCAAATAAGCATCATATTTAAGACTAGGGGAGAGTTATTACCTCTGAACTTCAGGCCGCATAGAGAAGATTTACCATCTCTTTGCACCCTCTGCAACCTACGGGAAAAGGAAGATGTTTTCCATCTAATAGGGAAGTGCCCAATTCTTCAGGAGACTCGAAGATACTATTGGAATCAATCCTATTTCACAATGGAAGAAGTCGTGGAGATTCTGAACGGATCAAACTGGAGAACCCTTTGTAAATATATCTCTGATGCACTTTCATATAGAAACCAATTTATGGAAGATTAGAAAAACTATATTTTATGTTGCAAATCATTAAAATTGCCCACTTTTGCCTCAAAAGTTAAAAAAAAGAAGAAAAAACAAATACATATGTATACATATATATGCTTTATATATAAGAAGGTTTTATAATACAAATTCTATATACTACTGAAATAAATCAGCCAAGTAGAAGACTTAGCATTAAGGATTGGACTTGTTGAATTATTGATTCAAAATAGCTTTTTATGGCCTTTAGTCCTATAAATTGGCGTTTCGTTCGGCTTACTCACTTGAACTCATCAGTGACATAGTGAGGGCTTTGTCATACGCAATTTATATTAAGTTCAGTTCAACTTACATGAATTTTTCAACGAAAATTCACTGTAAACTATATCCAACAAGATTAGAATTCCTAATCATTAAGCTGGAAATTTTTTTGCCCTGGGCCAGGCATGGTTCAGTAGTATATAGAATTTGTATTATAAAACCTTCTTATATAGAAACCATGCCTGGCCCAGGGCAAACAAATTTCCAGCTTAATGATTAGGAATTCTAATCTTGTTGGATATAGTTTACAGTGAATTTTCGTTGAAAAATTCATGTAAGTTGAACTGAACTTAATATAAATTGCGTATGACAAAGCCCTCACTATGTCACTGATGAGTTCAAGTGAGTAAGCCGAACGAAACGCCAATTTATAGGACTAAAGGCCATAAAAAGCTATTTTGAATCTATATATGCTTTATGCTATTTTTTTTATGTTTCAAATCATTCAAAATTGACAACCAACAATCTAATGGCCAATATATAATGGAATTATTTTGCTACAAATCAACCGCACCTTATTTGGAGTTTCACCAAAATTTTGTATCTAAAACTATAATAAGTACATTAATGTATATATTTGAATTAAAAATGAATTTAAATGAAATTACATACTCGTAAATCATCTAAAACTGTCAATCTGGCTGACGGCTTTTGCCAATGCTTATAAGAATTGTTAAATCAAAATTGTTAGAAATCTAAGGATGATAATAAAATTCACTTACTACTACTACTAAAAAATCAAAAAAATCCCAGCGGTTAGTTTTTTGGAAATAGACTTCCAATCATTTAAACGCGATTTCCCAAAATGTAAAAATGGCGTATACGGCACTTCAATACTAGGGCGACGACTTGTGTGCGCCACCTTAGGTACCTTAGGTGGGGTCTTCCTCTCGTGGGCTGGTGCGTCGGTGTTCATACTCTCCACGTGTCCCAGCCATCTCAGCCGCTGTATTTTCAGCTTTTTGACTAGGTCGACGTCGCTGAAGAGTCCATAAAGCTCGTTATTAAATCTAGAAAACTCTAGAGTGACTCTCGGATATCTGTCTTCTCCTCTGGTGAGCTATTTTCAGACTGTGTTTCCTTACGAGTTTTACTCTCGAAGGCTTCTTCAGAGCTCGTCGTCGTCCTTTTACTTTCAAATGGATACGCACCATAAGAGTACGCACATGCATGTCTGATTTAACCATAAGATACGTTTCAAATGTTAGTACTCGTGAGGATTTTGTTGCTTTCGTTGATGAGTCTTAGGAACTTGCGTGTTTCGCATTGTTAAACTGGCAAAGAGTGCAAATCCAATGAAGAAGATTGGAAAAAAACGATGAAATCGACTAAAACAGTTACTTCCGAAGAGAAGGCCTACACCTTAGGATAGTTGTTTCTGGCTGTTTTTGAAAACGTCAAGTCAAGTGATCGTAGTTTTTTGACGCGAATATTGCTATTGCCAAAATATAGGTAATCGTTCTGTTTGCACGTTGCACCCCATCTTTTTTATCAACGTCACTCAATTTTCTTGCGCATTTCACGTTCTCTGGCCTCTCAATATTTTTATCTTCAACTCGATTTTTTTACTGCAGAATTTCACCGCAGAAAAAAGCAGCAGCTAAAGAAAAGGTTGAAAATTTCACTCGAACTCGAACGTCGCTCGTGTGTTTTAATAGGAACTTACCGATGTGGAAATATGGTTTCCGAAACTCGACAACAGCCACAAACTGCATAACTTCATTGCACGAAGTTCCAAAGTACCTGCTGTGCGAGACACTGTGGCAGTTATGAAATTGGTAATTGCTTTCTCCAAATTAAAAACTTATCCACACACATTGGATTGTGTGACCAGGTGTGTACAGCCAGGATGAGGTGTATTCCAATTTCTGTAGACCTTATCAAAATTTGGGAAACTCCTGAAAATTGACCCCCCCACCTCCCCCTGCTGATCATCGCCCAGTAGTCTCTTTGTAAGCATTTTCCTTTTTTCATGTTTCATTTTCATTATTTTCTCTTTGATTAGATGATGAGTAAACCTGAGAGAAAGAATGTTTAAGCATGATTTGGTTGGGTTATTTGGTGTTTTAATTTGTTTCACAAAACAGTTTCTATTGTCACGTTCATCCAAGTCAACACCTACTCCATCGCGAACAATTTTTAGTGCGCTTTCAAGTGCAGCCGAAGCATCCATATCTGGCATATTGACGATTTCTATGGTATTGCCAACTCTCGATTGTTCCAATGAATTAATACGTTCTTGCAAAACAATCTGTTTCCGAGAAAAACATTCTATCCTTTGCATCCGCTCCTGAAGTTTCAACATGAAATTTCTGCCAGATGCTTCTTGGACGTCGGGAAAGCATCCGACAATGTATGGATTCAAGTCCTAATCCATAGAATCCATATAATATAGGCATTCCTTCAGGACTAATACAAATTATTTTATTTATTAGTATTCTCTTTTCTTTCTTCCAGGAATTATTTCGTGCAACTGGAGAACTTCAACTCCACAGTGAAGAGCATCAGAGCTGCAGTTGCCCAGGAGTCGAAACGTAGACCATTTCTCTACAACTTGAACATAATGACCTCTGACCAACCAATCTCCGAGAATTCGAGGCTCACATCTGCAAACTCTTCGAATTTTATAAAAAATTAGGTATACAGAACAACTCAACGAAATCGGAGCTTATCTACTTCAGAAGACCAGAGGGGGATAATCCTGAGGATATGCACTGGGCTTAGTTCCGATCGTCAGCGGCGTAAGCATTTCAAGTATTAGCAACTCTACTTTGAAGCCAAGGTTTTCCCCCAGCAACAATTCATGGGGAACCAGTGACTTACAACTCTCAACTATTCCTGTGTGCGTGTTGTTGGCAGGAATGGAGGGGACCTACAGTTTTTTGTCGAGTCCAAACGGCTTTGATGAGAAGCACTTATTCATGACAAGTATACTCTTGGAAGATTTGTCAGTTCCTCGCAAGAGGCAGTACCTCGGATAAAACATTTCTGTATTTAGGTGGCACAGCTGGGAATCGGATCCACACCTTCGACAGTCCAACGCACTAACCATTCCATATGCCTTGGATAAAACTACATTAAATGACGATGAAGCAGGACACTTCTACTCTCACCATAGGCGCCCGGAGGAGGGTGCAAGAGGGGGCAGTTTCCCCCCCTGGCTCTGGACAATACCACACAACTAAGAAATTTTTCATTTTTTTCTTTGAATTTAAACAAATCCTTTGCCTTCTCTCCATGATTTGCTCCCCCCCCTGACTCTGGATCATCCCTGTTCGAATGGAGCGTTTTCCAATCGAGAACTGGGAAAATTCGATTTTCTATAAAGATCGGGAAAATTCCGAGTTCTTTCAAACTATATAAATGAAGCGAAACGAATAGCGACGAAGGTTACGAAAAAATAAAAAACTGCTTTTGATGACTGTCCAATGACGAATGACAAAAGGTATTTTTCTTTATTCTTATCAAAGCTTAAAGTAACGTTAAACAAAAATAGCAAATAGCAAAATATTAGAAAAATATGGCCAACCTTGGTATTTAGGCGGGCGATTTAAATAAGATTTAGTTTTATAGCAAAATTATAGCAATTCAAAAATAAGTACATGAATGGAAGATTAAGCTACTACAATTTAATTTGTAAATTCAAATAATGTAAAAATAGTTTTTAAATATAAATGAGTACGACCCAACAATCCCAAATGTACCTGAAAAGATCATTAAGGCCACCTTACACGATAATAGAAGTCATATGACCTGTCATTATATTTTCTGTATGATTTCTCAAATGAGATTTAATTTCAAGTCAAGTCATACGTTTTTACTTTGCATTTGATTTTCTCTATGGTTATCTGTCATATCCAAAAGAAAAGAAAAAAAATTCATACAAAAATAAATTTTGTAATTGTAATTTTGTATTTTGTAATAAATTACCCCTGCGGGCAAGGGGCAAGAATATACCCGAGGTAGGCATGCCTGTCGTAAGAGGCGACTAAAATCCAAACTCCGTATACTGAGATTGATGTATACATAACTATGCAATGAGCAAAACAATAAGATATAGTACCCCAGGTGGCAGTCCAGGTTCACTGGAAAATCCACCCTCTTCGGAGGTCGGCTCTATGGATTCTGGGGAGAGCCAATTATTGCATTTAATAAATCCCTTCCTAAAAAGTGCAAGGGTATCTCAATCACCACCATCTAAATCGAGTATAAAACCATCCAAATTCGGGCAAAAGAGTCCACCCGTCACGCCAGCGCGCGCCAAAAGAGACTCAGATAAAACAGAAAATCTTGAAAAAGATAATAACGAACTTCGACGAAGACTTGATGAAGTAATGGAACTTTATCAAGAGCTAAAGAAAGAAGTCGATCTTCTTCGAAAAGAAAATGAGATGTTGAAAGGCAAAAATTCTCAAATAAACTCCAAAGCTAGCTTGCCAGAAGTCAATAATTCTAGATATGAAACAGACGAAGAAGAGCTAGCACGTGAAACGGAAAAGTCCTCAAAGAAAAGATTAAGTAAAAAGCGTAAAGCTGGCTCTTCACCTGAGGCAGCCTCGTCTTTTGAAATAATAGTTTCACCAAAACATGTGACAGTAAAAGAAAAACCTGTTAAGGAACGGCCCCCGCCACCGATAAATGTTATCGGTATTGAGGAGTATAACAAGTTGCAAACCATATTAAAGGCATTACTACCATCGGCTTTTAAAGTTATTTCGCTCAATAACAACAAATGGAAAGTATGTGTGAAAGACCCCGAAAGTTATCGCCTTCTGTCGCGAAAACTAAACGAAGAAAAAGTAGAGTGGTATACCTATGAAAATAAGTCGGAAAGACCCTTACGTGTTGTGGCGAGAGGCTTACACGCATCATGTTCAAAAGACGATATCATTAGTGATCTAAAAGAGCGCAGCTTCAAAATCTTAGATGCAATTAACATCGTCAAAAGAGAGAAACAGACAAAAGAGGGTGAAACAAAAGTGGTACAGCGTGGTCTTCCACTATTTATACTTTCGTTCGATAAGACTGAAAAACTAGATGGAATTCATAAAATCAAAACAATTCTAAACTTCGTAGTTAAGATCGAACCTCTAAGAAAGAGCACAAGGTTAGTCCCTCAGTGTAAACGCTGTCAAGAATTCAATCACACCCAAACTTATTGCAAAAAAGAGCCAAGGTGTGTAAAATGCGCCGGAAAGCATTTAACCGTTGACTGCATCGGAAAAAGTGAAAGTCCACCGACGTGCATTAATTGTAATGGAAATCACCCGGCAAACTATAGAGGCTGCGAAGTAGCTAAAGAACTACAAAAGCGGCGATCGAAATCTGCCAAAACACAAAGAAACCCACAAAGGCAAATAGAAACCGTAATTCCCAAGACTTCCAAATCTAGTAAAGCTCCAAAACCTAGTATCCGTAAGGAAAAGAAAACAGTGTCAATACCTTCGGAGAATATATCAAAGCAAGGAAATGCAGAAACATATGCCCAAATAGCGGCCAAAAATATACCCGCAAACAACGACACTGAAACAGACCCGGTTTCAAAAGTCTTTTCAATAATTCTGTCGAAACTTGAGGAACAATGTGACACAAATAAACTTATCTTTGATAGGTTAAGTAAGCTCGAAAATTGTTTTCGACCCAAATCTCTCTCAAAAAAATTATGATGGAAAAGTTTAAAATTCTTACGTGGAATGCCAACGGATTATGGCAAAAACTTGGAGAATTAGAGATGTATATGCAGGAAAATGATATCGACATATGCTTGATATCAGAAACGCATGCCAAAAATGAATCAAATCTTAAAATCCACGGGTTTCTTGACTACCACGCTGTTCATCCTTCAAATAAAGCAAGGGGTGGATCATCGTTATATATAAAAGAGTGCATTGAACACTCAATAGGCCTGAAAATAGAGGTAGAATCGATGCAATTGAGTAGTGTTCAAGTTAGAACTAAAAACATTCTTCTCAATGTCTCTTCGATATATTGCCCTCCGCGTTGCAAAATCGATAAGAGTGAATTTACGACATTGATAAAGTCGCTAAGCCCAAACTTAATTGTTGGTGGCGACTTTAATGCGAAGCACACCTTTTGGGCTTCAAGATGCATATCTCAAAAGGGTCGAATGCTCTATGAGGCAGGAATGGAAAATAATTGCGATTTTCATTCGACTGGAAAGCCAACTTACTGGCCAACTGATCCGTCAAAAATACCTGATTTAATCGATTTGTTTATGGTAAAAGGAATACCCTCCAACCGTATTGAAATTTCAGAAGGCCATGATCTGTTCTCTGATCATTCTGCAGTCATACTCACTATGAGCGAAAGCCTTGTCAAAATTGAAAAACCACCCAGGTTAACAAACGGTAAAACCAATTCGGAAGGATTTAAGAAAGATATCGAGGACAACGTTGAATTGAGGGTATCATTACAAACGCCTCTTGAGCTTGAAGACGCAGTAGATACCTTTGTTGATATAATACAAAAGGCAGCGTGGAATAACACACCTTATCAAAGGGTTACGCCGCGCTATAAAGATATAAAATATCCGCAGGAAATAAAAGACTTAATAAAAGATAAACGAAAAGCACGTAAGAAATGGCAGCGAACCCGTGCTCCTCAACACAAAGCTCATTTAAATCGCTTGTGTAATATGCTAAAAACAGCGATATCAGATTTCAAAAACCGTGAAGTTGAAAATTACCTTGAAAGCTTGTCAGCTTGGAAAGAATCTAACTACTCACTTTGGAAAGCTATAAAAACAACGAAAAAACCAAAGCTTCCAGTACCCCCGATAAGAAAAGCCAAAACGAATGGGCTAAAAGTGACAAAGAGAAAGCGGGCGGCGGTATTCGCCGATTACCTGGAAGAAACATTTAAACCTTCTGATGGGCAAGCACTCAATGGAAATATTAATATGAGTTTTAGCTCAAGTGAGAACTACAGAACCAGAAATGCTACGCTCGCTGAATTGAACAGAGAAATAAAGAAGCTGAAGTCTAATAAAGCTCCGGGGTATGACTTAATAACAGCGGAAATATTAAAAATGCTTCCTCATAAAGGATTAATTAACCTCCTTTACATAATAAATGCCGCTCTAAGGCTAGAATATGTTCCAAGCCAATGGAAAGTTGCGGAAGTCATAATGGTTTTGAAACCTGGCAAACCATCTCACGAAAAGAATTCTTACAGACCGATTTCGCTTCTTCCAATAATATCGAAAGTTTTTGAAAGAATACTACTCCTGCGCCTGCAGCCTATAATAGAAGAGAAACGATTAATACCTGAACATCAGTTCGGATTTAGAAGCAAGCATTCAACAATTGATCAAGTGCATAGAATAACTGACGTAATTGAGAGAGCTCTTGAAGAAAAGAAAATCTGTTCGACGGTCTTTTTGGATGTGTCGCAAGCGTTTGACAAGGTGTGGCACGAAGGCCTCAAATTCAAATTACGACAAGTTCTGCCTGAAGGACTTTATAAAATTCTTAACGAATATCTAGAAAACAGACTTTTTCGTGACACGGAAATGAATATTCTAATTTCAAAGAAATAGTGGCTGGGGTACCACAAGGTAGTGTTTTAGGTCCAGTTCTGTACCTTCTATTTACACGTGATATACCTCAAACAGAAGACACTATCGTAGCAACGTTTGCTGATGATACTGCAATACTAGCAGTAGGCAAAACGATTAACGAAGCTACGATTAAATTACAAAATGCTCTTAATAATGTTAATGAGTGGACAAAAACATGGCGAATAGCGCTAAATGAACAAAAGTCAGTCCACGTGGACTTTACGTATAAAAAAATAAATAGATTGCCCGTCTTTCTTAATACCGGTCGTGTACCATTTGCGAATGAAGCAAAATATCTGGGAATGACTCTAGACGCGAAATTAAAATGGAAGCCGCACGTAAAAAAGAAATGCGAAGAATTAAAAAGTAAATTAAGAGATATGAACTGGCTACTCGGTAAATATTCCAAGCTTAGTATTGATAATAAGTTGATTTTATACAGGCAGGTACTTAAACCTGTCTGGACTTACGGTATACAACTCTGGGGTTGTACCTGCGATACAAATTTAAATAACTTACAAACGTTTGAAAATAAATTGCTTAGGTCATTTGTAAATGCACCATGGTATATAAGAAACGAAGATCTTCACAGGGATCTCGGGATTCCTACGGTTCGAGACGAAATTAAGAGTTTCACGCGAAAACATAAAATCGGCTATTAGATCACGCTAATCCAACGATTATTGACATTCTTGACGAGTCGAATTTAGTGCGCCGTCTGCAAAGAACAAAACCTTCCGACTTGGTGCAGTGAACACAAAACCGCTTTAAAATCGCGGAATAAGCAGAAACTTTCACCGGAAAGTTACCTGCAACACGTTACTTAACTTCGTTAAAAATAAATTGCTAGATAAGTTTCAACTTAGTTGCAATCGGGAAGTGGAGGTGGTTTTAGTGTAGTAAGAATCTCACACTTCTATGAGCACGCGTTTTCCGGTCCTCATAGAGCCTGATGCAGGTTTTGCGCCTACCCACGGTCAAAAAAAAAAAAAAAAAAAAAAAAAAAAAAAAAACTTTTTTGCAATTATCCGTTGTTATTTTCATTCAAAATCCTATTTTTTTGTAAGAATATTTTTGTTTTCAATACTCTGAATCCACTATTATCCATGAAAACAACAAATCCCGTTTGACTTCTCAAATGGAATTAGCTACAGTTCTAATGTCAAAAAAGTCATATGCTTTTTGGTTTTTAGAAGTCATATGAGATCTATGAGTGCATTCAGACGATTTGGTATGATTTTTCTGAAAGGTCATATGAGAAGTCATATGACTTCTATAATCGTGTAAAGTGGCCTTTAGTTTCGATATTGTTGGAAAATATGGATATTTTCTTTACAGCTTCTTTATTGAGTTCATGGTTTACCACCCCTGGCATTACCACATTTTTGCATGCATTTTTTTACTATAAATTTTAACAACTACCTACTTGTCTTTTTTGTCGCGGATCAGGCCAAATATGTCTGAAAATATCCTTAGTTTCGACATTGTTGGAAATATGGATATTTTTTTCACAGTTTGAAGTTGGAGTGGAGTCGGGAGTGTATTTGCCTCCAAAATAAAAACAATTGTGAGTTACTTTAATGTCATAAGAGTTTGACGTTTATACTACGTTTACGTTTACACCGCAAACACTAAACCGGGATTTAATAAGATTTACGTCAAATATTCTTTACCATATCTACATATTTATGTCTTAAATCTTGAAGATTAGAAATAAATCTTGTTAGAACTTCCTAGGACAAATAGTTTTACAAATCAAACTAACCTATTCTTATATTGAACTGAATGAAACAGTTCTTCGTTCTTTGACACAAATTTAACACTCACTGCCACTCCAAAAGAAATAAAATGCACGACTGGATCACACGTACTTACTCTTATGTTCAAGACACTGCGGATTTAAGAAAATTGTATATAAAAACATGGAAATTATGAGAGAAAAATGTAGAGAAGCATGAAATACGACATTTAAATTGGCTAAAACAACTCTTTTCACAGTTTTAGGTAAAAAAAATAATGTCATCTTAATTCTTGATTGAATATGATTCAATTATCAAATTCTTAAAACATTTTTAAGAGCAAATTTTGGTATGCAAATCTAAAGTATATATTTATGTGTATGTAAAAACAAAATTTGAAAAAAAAAAAAATGTCAACCTGTTTTTGAGATATCGAATTTCCAAAAACTGTTTTTTTGAAAATATTATTTAATCTTATTTGAAATTTGTATTAAAAAAAATTCATCTAAGTCCGTTAAGCCGATAACGAGAAAATTCAAAATAAAAAAATACGTTCTATGACAGGTACTATTAAAAGTTGCTAAGTGCAAAATTTTGTAATTTTTGATAGTAGATCGTACTAATTTTAGTATATGAAAAAAGTTTAAACAAAATCGTAGGAGTAGTTTTTGAGCAAAAAAATATTTTCTATTGCGGTTTTTTAACTTTTGTATGGAAGGCACCGTTGTTTTTTCATAAATGTAAAATTTCTTATAAAAATATTTTAAAGAGTACTAGAAAACTCTTAAATATCGAGTTTCAAAAAAATCGATTATGTTGTTTTCGAAATATTTGATTTTCCAAAAAAAAATTTGAAACATTTTTTAAAAATCCAAAAAATATTTTTCAAAAATGTTTTTCAAAAATATTGGTACACAAAACCATTTATATTTTTTGGAAGCATTTGTATAAAAAAAATAATTGAAATCGGTTGTACCTACTGTTTTGAAGAAAATCAAAAATTAAAAATATGGTTCTTTGGGAGGTACCATTAATAACCATTTTTGAAAAATGGTTTTCCACTCAAAGGAAGCCTTTACTAAAATAAACTAATTGAATTTTTTTTTAAGAAATTTTGTCGAGCCGTTTTACAGAAAAATACGATTATGTAAAATTGCTAAAAAAAACTTGTATGGCAGGTACCGTTATTTTTGGTTCTAAAAAACATGAAAAAAATTTGTGGGCATAATCACCAAAAACCACTATGTACCAAGTTTGAAGAAAATCGATCGAGCCGTTTAGGATGTAGACGAACAGACAGACAGACAGAATTGTGCCACCCACTTTTTTGGTGTTCTCTATCATCGTAATATCATGTTTGATTGTTTTCTCAAAATTTTTCTTGGCACGAATCCAAAACTTGCCTTATAGTACCTATATCGTAAGTTGAAATGAAACCCCGTTTCTTTAAGAAATGAACAAGACAGAGATATATATATTATGCCTGTTTGGTAATGTGAAATTTTCACCAAGTTTTCCAAACTTGGGTTTTTTGCTCCTATGGTTTTTGACAGCAAATGTAAGTAGGAAATTTTTGAAATTTCCTTTGAAAGTCAATTGGTTGTACTAAACTAACCTAGGTGTGAAAGGAAATGTCAAAAAAATATCTTCAAATACTCGACCGAGGATATTTTGTTCACCCATCTTTTCTCCTGCCCTTCACACCAAAAAATATCAAATAAAAAAGTCAATACTCAGCTGTCAATTTGATTTGCCTTCAAGCTGAAGCGAACAGCTGATGTATTAGATTTGCAAAGTATTAGTGAAAAGCAATGACAAAACACACACATAGAATCAACTAGTCATTCAGCACATCATTCAGCACATGTCTTGTTGTTAGGCGTTTTCCTTTTGAGGTGGCAAAGTACTTTGCTAGCTTTTTTCAATGGAACACATCTAACTGCTTTCCCATGTAAAATGTATCTACTCGCACATATAAGAGCATACGCAGTTGGTAGTACTAGATTAGGGTTTTCATCTACTCACAAGTACTTTGCCACCTCCAAAGGAAAATGGCTGTTGTTGCAATTCACATCTATTCTTCGGCACGAAATAAAATTACAAATACAACAATGTACACAAATGGGTTTTGGAGGGTGAAACGTACGAAGGATTGGCTTCTTTACCTATTTGATATTCTCTGCTTCTCACCCTGGAACTGAAAGTTGCTAGCAACTCAGTTTCCTCGTGTGAAAGGGGCATATAGTTCCGCAGAATTTTTATAATTTTTTGTATGGTCGGCTTACACTTTAAAAAAAAATATATTTACCTCAGCATTAATTTTAATTTTTTAACCCCGGGGCCACACGGGCAAGTACTCATACATACTCATTTGTTCACTTACCCTGAGGCCACACGAGCAAGTACTTGCAAGCAAGTTGGCTACATACACTGCCTGTCAAATTCGTAATTTGCATTCCACTTGCCTCCCACTTGCTTTCCACTTGCATTCCACTTGCTTGTCTCCCAACTTGCTTCTCAACTTGCTTCACTACTGGCTTCAAAACTTGCATGCCAGTTGATAAGCAAGTTGCTTGGGTTTGTTTGTGTAAGTAAACAAATGTGTATGTATTGCAACTTGCTTGCAAGTACTTGCTCGTGTGGCCTCGGGGTAACACATACAAACCCAAGCAACTTGCTCATCAACTGGTATGGAATTTTTGAAGCCAGTAGGGAAGCAAGTTGAGAAGCAAGTTGGGTGACAAGCAAGTGGAATGCAAGTGGAAAGCAAATGAGAACTTTTAAAGGGATGATTAAAGAAAAATAATCAACAAAAAAAATTAGAATATCTGGAGTAATTCGAGAGAAAAAAAAAATAAAACGTGAAAAGAGCGAAAATCCCATACAAATTTGTATGGGAAAAGTATGGGCTTAGAGCCACGTGTAAATGACATCGGACAAAATTTTTGTTGACCAAATATTTTTTTTGTGGGCATTAACTTTTGATTTGGGGGGCTATTTAAAAACGATTTTGGGAAATAACGGACACCCTAGTATGTGGCCAACTTGCTTGCCAGTACTTGCCTCCGGGTAAATGTTCTAAACAAACGCAAATATGGATGAATATGGGTAGGATGTTAAGGTTATTCATAAACGTAGTAAAGTTGTAAACTGCGTAAGTCTGTCAAATTTTCCATACAAGTTTTGACAGATGTATGAATACCCATTTTTTCTCAAGAAAATGGAAAATAACCTACACTAACCTACACCTACCTACTGACATGTGGCAATTTCATTGAAATCACTCAATTCGATTTCATTGCAATCTATCACGTCAAAGGATTTCGAAACTTTTTTTTGAAACTGTCCTTTTGCCTTTTGTAAAATTACATTTTTATTTCTTAAGGCCCCGACCCATAGAATCCGTTGTGTCCGTTGTGGTGACGCATTCAACTGACAGCTCGATAAAATATATGTTTTCTTATGAAAACTGGCCCATTAGCAACGCAAGCGTCGGACGCAACGGACAGAGAAGCCGACCTTTTAACTTTTTCTCTCCGGCAGATGCCTTGACAGGATCTTTTTTGTGTGTGTCAGAATTTCAAGTGGTTGTTATGTGTGTGTGTTTGAATTTCAAGTGGTTGTTATGTGTGTTTTTGAATTTCAAGTGGTCATGTGTGTGTGTTTGAATTTCAAATGGTTATTATGTGAACGCCAACGCATTCATTGGGTTACCTCAGTCTGTCGCATCCGGCAACATCAATGACTCTGTCGACGCAACGGACGCAACGGATTCTATGGGCTGGGCCCTTTACGTCAAAGATTCGTGAATGGATCTTTAATAACTCTCGCATAATAAATTCGGAACGAACCATATATTATAGATCCACATCTTAGCATTTTTGGTTCGATCGTGAAAATGAATTTTGTTTTAATCGAATCAAAAATAACATTCCTTTTTGATTTTTTCACGAGTGAACGAATGATATTTTATTTTTCTATGAACCTTGCTTTTTATACAAAACTTTCAAAAAAATGCCTGTGTGGTTAAATAAGTGCGGTCTACTATTAAATATAAAATAATTTTACGCTGGATAACTATTAACAGTACCTCCCATAGAAGATAGAACGTTATTTTGGATTTTTTCATTATTGACTGAATGATTTAAATAAAATTATTTATAAAAACTTCCAAAAAGCTCAAATTGTATTGCATATTAAAATTTAAAAAAAATGTTTGAATACCTATTTTTTTTCGAAAACTCGATATGTAATTATGTATCTCAAAATTGGTTTGGTGTCTGCGTCTGCCCCCCCCCCCCCCTCCCCCTGGACAAAATCCTGCGGGCGCGTATGACTCTCACCCAGGGTCAGCTCATGTCTAAACGCCAACTCTATCGGTAACCCAACGTAAGGTTATAAGTTAGAGAAAGAAGAGTGTCAAAACTTTTTTTTTGGTAGCAAATCGTATGATCTTATAAGTTTCACCTTAAGAGTTACATAAATATGCGAAAAACCATATCTTTGTAAGCTCTTAATTTAGGAATGGACAGTTTAAGTACATTTTATATTTAAGCGTATCAGTTCAAAACAAATACAATTCGTGAGACATAGTTTTCCTGTTCGAATAACAAGAATTTTTCCAAGAATTTGTCATTCAAATTATATGCTTAATACAAATTAATAATATTTTTGAAAATATTTCTTATCAATTTGAACTTGACCGGCAAATTTATAAACAAAATTAATCTTTTTTTTATACTGAAATTAAAATCAGCTCAACCTTGGTCAATGTCTTTCTAAAGCCGATTTTAAGTTTAAGGCTATTTGCAAATCGATATCTACCTATAAATAGGGGAATAACCCTTGAATTTCGAGATTTGTATTTGTTTCGATTCGTCAACAATTATATTAGATGAAAATGAAAGATGAAATCATTGCAATTTCTATAAAAAAAAAAATTAACAACGCTCATAGCAAACTGATAAGGAAATGCCTTAGACGAATGAAGAGAATAAATATCAGAATAAATTAATCAAAGAGGTCAAACAAATCAATTTGCGAGAAACTTTCTTAAGCAAATTATTCTGAAATCACATCAAAATGAGAGAAGAGAGCTTAAATGATGTTCGCATCTTAAACTTATTGCTGAAATCAATATTAATTGATACTTTTTGGTTGATACTATCGCCCATGATTCATGATCCATTGACGAAGACGACAGCACCAGAACAGAAAACAATTCACACTCACTCAGTTTAAATTTACTCTTTGTGAGAACTTGTCGGGTCGCAGCCCATACATTTTGTGAATGTTTTGAAAAAAGTTGTATTTGAGTCAAGATGAATAAAAATGACAGATCTTTAAAATGTTGGTCACTTTGCCTTGTTTTGCTGGTGATAGTGATTTGTGATTGTGCCGTCTTTGGATCACCTTTGCAATATCAAAATTGTATGATGACCTTGAACATTTTCTTATTTGACACAAATATAAAATTATGTTCTTCATTTATTATTTATAGCAGTATACGAGGAGTTTAAATGTAAAGATGAACAAACAAATCGGGTTATGTATGTTGGTGAAGTGTTCTACCGTCGTGGACAATGTATACGGGTGCAGTGCCTAGGAACTCTGAAAGTATGGGAAGACAGGTGAGTTCCTTATTGATTTTATAATCTTCGAGCAATCATGGGATTCCATTTGATTTGATTTCATCTTTTGACTTACTTAATGAGATTCCAAGATAATTTTGCATTGAGTTTTGAATCACGCCCACTAAAAACGCCCACTAAAAAATAATTTTCAATTAAAATTTAAATTTTTTAAAACAAAGTTTGAAGAGTATTATTATTACATCCCCGATTCTATGAAGATTGCTAGATCTTAATTTCAAGTTTTTTTCTTACGCTATCAGATCTTTGCCGAAGAGAGCTTATTACAAGCGACATCTTGCGACTAAAGAATTGCCAAACACAAATTAAGTGATCATCAGGCTCATCACTTAGTGTAGTGTTAGTAGTTAGTAAGCAACAAACTACTTAAGACATACACTTTACAAAATAAAATAAAATTAAAAACAATAATTATAAAATAACAAATACAATGACATTGAAAAAATTAACAATTGCAAACATTTAAGAGCTTGGTACACTGGTCTTCAATGAAGCTTTGAGTCTATTCTTACTTATATTAAAATCAAAAAATTTGATGTTGCACATGCGGGTAAAAGCTCATGCATTCCATAATTAGTACGGTGGTGAGGTATATGCATTAGTTCTAGACTACGATTGTTGTGACCTCCCCCACGGTAGTTAAGGCTAGTACAAGATAATAAATCAGGTGCATCAATAACGCCCGTTAAAAGCTGATGAATTAATACAATATCATTATTAATTCTCCTTTGTGCCAAAGTTTGAATCTGAAGAAGCTTATTCCGATGTTCGTAAGGAGGAAGATTATAAGGATCGGATCGGACCATGGTAGTCCAAAAAGAGTTCATAAGAAAGATCACCAGTACCAATTCTTACAGTGTACAGACTATAAATCAAGATTTTAAGCCTGTTTTGCCCTTCTTATCATATTTTCATGTTGAAAATTAAATTATGTTGTCACCATTTTAATTCTGCTACGGATATTATTGCACCAGCAGCCCAGTGGGAAATATTGTCCTCAATGAATTTTAAAGCTGAAATCATCAATGAAGTCAATTAATCATCAATGAATCTCAAAATCATAAGAGAAACGACTTGCAATGATTTAGAATTTGAAGAGTAATGCAAAGTTTCCTAAATTCATAGCTTTGATTCCACTTTCTGCTTTGTGTTTAGAAAACAACCCTTTCTTTCGGTGAATTACACCGTGCTGCGGTGGTGCTACTAGCCTAATGATATCACTGATGTATATTCATGGCGTTTGTCTTCAAATATTATAATTCTTTTTGGTACACCTTCTTAGTGATTTCACTAAAACGAAATCACTAGGTGAACACCAACGCCAACCCCATATTCATTTCCTCAATTTGTTCAATGATTTGACCTCAAATTCCTTGTGTATAAGCTTCCATTTCTAGAAGAAGAGGAAAGGGATTCCTCAGTGAATTTTTGAAATGTCTCACTGGGATTTACTTATTAATAATACAAATGGGAGGATTTAAGTGATGAATAAACAGCTACTACTAATTTTGTGATTTCACAATAGCCTAGCTATGTAATTTTATTTTCATTACATTTTTCATCCATAATATTGAACTGATGAATAAGCTAAATTCATCTATGTAGTGATTTCACAGAGTAATCACCGTGTTTTTCATCACCTGGGTTGGTGAATAAACAAATTCCCACGCAGTAGTGATTTCGTTAGTGAATTTCCATCGAGAAAGTTAAATTCATCAAATGAAAAAGCTGGAACCGTGGCAGGTGTAGGTGCCATTCCTTAAGGAGAAAGCAGATTTTTCCTCAATGTTTTTAATTATTTTTACCGCTGGGAGGCATCAATGGCCGCATGCAAGTTTCATTGGATAGGCAATCTAGGATAGCTGTGTATTTATGTATGTAACTTACTTACTTAAGGTGGCGCTACAGTCCGGGGTGGACCAGGGCCTCAACCAACAAGCTTCTTCCAGTCGGCTCGGTTTCTAGCTAGCTGTCTCCAGTTTCGCACGCCAAGTTGACTGAGGTCCTCTTCCACTTGCGTGCGCCACCGTTTACGATGTCCACCTCTACTGCGTTGTCCCACGGGGTTGGATTCGAAGACTTTCCGGGCCGGAGCATTGGTGTACATTCGCTTTAGGTGACCCAGCCATCTTAGTCGTTGGCTTTTCACTTTAGAGGCTAGGTCGGTGTCGCTGTACAGCCCATACAGTTCGTGGTTGTATCTTCTTCTCCATTCCCCATCTATGCAGACGGGACCAAAAATCACCCGGAGAATTTTCATTCATGTATGTGTCTGAACGCAAGTCAGCCGTTGTTGACATTTCTCATAGGATAGCTTCGTATCCTAAAATTTTTAGGATAGCTTGGAATATCTTTTCGGCCAACAGCTGTTTCGTCATCTGTTGTGTTTTACCAAGGGATTACAATAACACCAACCTATCCAGATCGCTTGAGTTACGTGTTTGAACGCGGGCAATTGTAGAGGTGTAAGACAAGTAATAAAAACAGCTGAGTCAGTGAAATGTGGGGAGAACTTCCATTAAAGCTGCACTTTCAGTATAAGTAAAAATTGCTCAAATTATCGGTCTCTCTTTTCGACAAAAATCAGACGTTCAATTGTTAAAATGAGTAAATTTTGCAGATCAGTATTAACAGAAGTTTCACAAAAATATTGATTTTATTAAGTGCGGGGTTGCATTTTTTAACCTTTTAAATGATTTTGTAGGAAATCTTCGGAGTTTTCGATCAAAACAATCATAAATAAGTAATACTTTTTCTCCACTCGTTGAACTAGGCTTAAGAGACTCGTTTAGTTTTTCTATATATTCCTCATCGTGACTTGGAATAGTTGCTTCTTCTCACATCAAATAAGGTGCCTGTCCAGGAGATCTAACATTCACTTTAGTCACATTATTTCAAATCTGATTTGTGCATTATAATTAATTTTTTTTTGTATGAACATTTTTGACAAAATTTTTTTCGAAACTCAACATTTTCAAGAAAAATTCATTTTTTGTCTTTAAAATTTTTAGTTTGAACTTTTACTGAAATTTTTTATTAAAAGATCTCTTTTTAAAAATAAATAAAAGTGGACTTCTCTGGGCTTTCCAAAAAGCCACACAACGGTACTGTAATTTTTGCTGATGTTTTTTAATTTTTTTTTCTGTTTGTATGCAATTTTTTTATAAGATTGACCATCCTGTCCAAGAGGGGGAAATATTACTATTTATTATTCACCCCGATTACCGAATCCGACGAATGAGCTGCGGAGGGAATCAGACTTAATTTTGACATTTTTAATATGAGCCAAACGTCAAAATTGAGTCAGACTCCCTCCGCACCGCAACTCATTCGTCGGATTCTGTAATCTGGGTGATTATTTTTTTCTTGTCTACTTACAACTCCAACAGCGACTAATCCCCTATTAAAATAGAAATCTGAAAAACTTAGAGATTTTTGTTTCTTCATTTGGAGCAGGGATGTTGCGAATATCCGCATCCGCAAATGCGGAGCTTCCGCATAGATTTGGACATCTGCATCTGCATCCACATCCGCAATAATCAATGCGGATGTTTATGCGGATGCGAATGCAATACGAACCTCTGCGTAACCGCCTTGAATCAGAAAAGGCGGTAATATTTCTCTTTATTAAGTATAATGCTCCTATTTTAAACTTCACTTACTAATATAAATTCTACTTAATACTTGTTTTTAGCAATAAAAATGTTAATAATTACTTTATCATTGTTTTAATTCTTCGTTCATAAACTTTATTTATATAAGATTTTGAATACCCGCATCCGCATCCGCGGATGTGAGCCTTCAAAAATCCGCATCCGCATTCACATCCGCGGATGTGAAAAAATCGGCATCCGCAACATCCCTGATTTGGAGCTCATTTTAGGCTCATCCAAATATAACAACTAGTCGTATTTGTGTTTTTATCATGCAAATTGTGGGGTTGTTTTGATTTTTTCCGTGCTCTATGTTTTCGGGTGTGCTAAACTCGAATCTAATGCTAGGTTTCCACTTGTCATTTACCAACCGACCAAAGACGCATTTTCGCGTCAATTCACAAAATGACAAGTGGAAATACTCTAAAATTGGTGGTCTTTGAACTGACAAAAACTGTTTGTCAATGAAAGACAACAAATTTTAAAGACAAGTGGAAATAGCTCAATTGAAAAACAAAATGTCACTTTGTCTTTAACTGAAAATGAACATTTTTTGGCAACGTGTTTTAATTCTTTGTCAATGAAAGACACAAATATGACAGCTGCTTTAATTAAAATTAATAAAAATCCAATTTGAATGTGATTTCAAAAAGTGAAATTGAAGTGAAAAAAAATGGGGGCTATCGTGAATAAAATTTTCCACGGAATTTTTCCCTTCGTCGCAAACTGGGAACGTGAATTGTGTTCGCAGCTTCTCTCGGAATTTATTGGCATCGAAAATGGCATGGCCACTGGGCTACCAAATTTGAACCTGCATGGCTGAGTGGAATATTGTTGGCATTTCCAATTTTAGAAGATTAGAGAAATTCCGTGGGATATTGGGGAGTGATTTAAATATGAGCAACAATCCATCCTTTTTAGAGGATGCTTATGTCCTTGAAAAAAAAGAAAATGAATCAGAACATCAACTCTGGAGTGGACAACAGAAATTAACCATTTTCTGATACAAAAGGTCCAGCAATTCGATAATATTTGGGACTCAGGCAATAAGTACTATAAAAATAGACATATGAAAAACAATTCGTGGGAATCGATTTCGAAGGCTCTGGAAATTCCCAAAGATGAAGTTGTGTTGCAAAAACAAAATTGAAATCAGCTTTAGTCATGTGCATTCTTCTTTTAAAAAAATCTCGGTTCCTTGCAACACAGGTGCAGAAACAGATTTTGTAGGTACGCAGCAATCAGTTTTTTTTTTGTTTTTTGTGTCCCTCTTGTTCCATGGAGCTCCATTTCTTTGCCAACAAGCACCTCAAATGAAGCAAGAGCAATTTGTTTTTTTATAAGCATAATTTAACCTAAATAAAATATTTTAAATTTATTTTAACACAACAATTCAAAATTACCTACCTTTTTACTGAGCAGAAACATAAAATAAGCTTTTCTTCTTCCCACTTAAACAATTTTCATTCAAGATAACTGACAGCTGTGAAAATTTGCTCATTGACAATGAGTGTCGTTTCATGAAAGACAAAGTAAATGGAAATAGGTGTCAATGAACTGACAAAAGCGTATGTCAAAATTTCTTGGTCTTTGAAAAGACCAACGATTTTGTGTCAATTAATGACACGAGTGGAAATGAACTGGCAATTGTGTCGTTCAAAGACCAAATCGTGATCTGTCAAAATGTGTCAATTCAAAGACAAGTGGAAACCTAGCATAAGGCTTGCGACAAAAATTTCATGACGCAACATGGAAAAAATGCAAAAATGCATATTTTCTTTTTAGTTTTCCATTTATGGCTCGAAAACTATGAATTATTCGTGAATTTCTTCAAAGTACAATTGAAAGTATAAAATAAATAAACAAATAAATTTGGTGGCGCAACAGCTCATGAAGAACAAAGGCCTATTGACTTACAACTCTCATCTCAACCATTCCTATGTGAGTGTTGTTGGCAGAAATGGAAAATTTTTTGTCGAGTCCGAACGGCTAGATGAGAAGCACTTATTCATGACAAGTATACTCTTAGAGGATTTGTCAGTTCCTCGCAAGAGGCAGTACCTCGGAAAAACATTTCTGTTTTTAAGTGGCACCGTTTGGGAATCGAAGCAAGTTGAAAGTATACACATTTTCCAATAAGTCTCTATTTGAGGTTTCTTTCTGTGACAACCTTGGTTTTTTATTTGCTGAATTTGATCCTGTGCCGAGATTGAGCTAATTCTAAACCACAGGGAGTGAGTGCGATGAGTCACTTTTCGTCGAAAATCGATTCAGTTAGCAAAAGTGAGTGAGTGAGCGAGTGAAATGAAATGTCAGATTACTCGCCAAATATTTCCGCAGTGACTTGGTGTATGTGTTGGTAAATTTTCCAGTTTTGGATAGGTATGTGTGCTTTTCTCAAGAATTCCTATTCATGGATAGGAAATGAAATAAAAAACAACAATGTAGATAAAAACTACTACCCTTTTACTGATTGTAAAATCTTATTTCATTATCATATGCACATATGTATAATCGAATTATATTTCTCAAAAAAAAACTCACATTCAACTTTAATTACGACAAAAACAATAATTGATTCAAAAGATACTCCATTTCTAATATTTCAATGATTACATTGTTGAATTTGTTATTTCATTTCGCGTCTATTAGTGGTGATGTGAAACAGAATATCAAACGTACGAGTGTGACAAGGAGGTTGAATTTGACTCTATTATATTTATTATTTGTCTCATGTTCGAAACTAATTTCGAACTTACTCATTTCACTTAAATAGCTGAATCACTTTTGCGATTGAAGTAAGATGAGTCGGCGAGTTAAGCGAGTCATCTCATCTCACTCGCTGAATATCAGTGCCGAGATTCAGCTATTTCAGCGAGTGAGATGAGATGACTCGCCTTACTCGCCGACTCATCTCACTTCACTCGCAAAAGTGATTCAGCTATTTAAGTGAAATGAGTAAGTTCGGATTTAGTTTCGAACATGAGACAAAGAATAAATATAAAAGAGCTAAATTCTACCTCCTTGTCACACTCGCTACGCAAAACGAAATGAAACAACAAATACAACAATGTAAACATTGGAATCTTTAATAATGGAGTTTGGAGTATCTTTTGTTTCAATTATTTTTTTTGTCATAATTAAAGTTTAATGTGAGTTTCACCCTTGAGAAATAAAAAGTTTAAAAGTGTCGAAAGTGAATAGAATATAAATTTATTCAATATATATGTGTGCATATGATAATAAAATAAAATTAAAGAATCAATAAAAGGGTAGTTGTTTTTATCTACGTTGTTGTTTTTTATTTCGTTTCCTATCCATGAATAGGAATTCTTGAGAAAAGCACACATACCTATCCAAAACTGGAAATTTACCAACACATATACCAAGTCACTGCGGAAATATCTGGCGAGTAATCTGACATTTCATTTCACTCGCTCATTCACTCCCTTTTGCTAACTGAATCGATTTTTGACGAAAAGTGACTCATCTCACTCACTCCCTGCGGCATCGAATTAGCTGAATCTCGGCACAGAATTGCTGTAGCACTTCATATTTTTGAGATATTCGATTCCAAAGCTTTCAAGAAAAATGCTTTTTTGATGCAAATTTGGCGTTAAATTAATTTTGCTCGAGGTAACTTTTAGCTATTAAATTTGCATGGTTATTCTTAAGTATGAACGAATATTTTCTTGAATTCAAATTCTTTTTGAAACTTGTATATACCTATGTACCTTCATTCATCTTTGAGAAATCATTAATTAGTTATTAACCTTTGTCTTTAACTATACCTAATTTGAAAATCTCCAAAATTCAAAAATGAGGATTTCTTAAAAAGAAAACAGGAATGGATTGTTGCAGAGAAACACATTGAACTAAAATTTGTTTGAAATTATATATGTACTTCCAAGTTTCATTTTATGTGAGAAAAGCAACAGTTTTCAAGTTATAAGCAAAACAAAAATTGATAGGATTATTAGCCTGGGTTCGTAAAATATCGTTGGCAAATTAGTCCAGTCAATTTGTGCTCAAAAGGGCAAAATGTGGGGTTTTTTCGAATTAGGTAGTAAGACGAAAACTAACGATTTCTCGAAGACGAATGGAGGTAAAGATTCAAAAAGAATTTTGAAGTAAAATGTTCATACTTCAGAATGACTATAAACATTTTTTTCGAAAAAAATTACCGCGAGAAAAAAATATTACTTCAAATTTGCATAATAAATGCATTTTTTTAAAAACTTTTAGATTCAAATATCTCAAAAACGTGACGTGGTAGAGCAACTTCGAGGGCAGATTCAAACTCAGCACATCAAAGACCATCAGAGAAGTATATCTTGGTTCATGTTACAGACAAAAATTAAAATTTTGTCACACAAAGTAATTTCTTAGAGCTTTCGAGTGGATTTTTGAAAACAGTAAGAATACGTCAATTTTCGACTAGCGCTTGAGTCCAAATGGGTTGTCGCAGAAAAAAACCTTAAATAGCGATTTATTGGAAATTGTGTATACTTTCTATGGTACTTTGATGTTATTTTCTTATAGTTGGTAGTTTTCGAGGCATTAGTGAAAAACTCCCAAAAAAATGCATTTTTGCATCATTTTTTGCATTTTTTTTCTAGTTGCGTCACGCAATTTTGTTGGCAAACTTTAGATTCGGATTCGGACTCGGATTCCCCGAAAACATAAAGGAGCGTACAGATCAAAACTACCCCACAATTTGCATGGTAAAAATTCAATATGACTGGGCTAAATATTAAAATTAGAATATTTATCATTCTCAGAAACTATACAAAATATAGTTCGCGAACGATAAAATTTATAGTTCTCTCACGAACAAACTAAAAACTCTTTTCTGTATCTTTCGTTCGTGGGAGATCGGGAAAATAAAATACAGATAGTTCTCTCGCGACTAGAAATTTTTAGTTTTTTTTACTGCTTCGGAAAAAAGTGATTTTAGAGCAATTCGTTATTCTTTTCAAAAAATAATTCAGCTTTGTTGTTTTTTGAGTGACTTCAATGAAATTGACATTTTTAAAACAGGGTGTTTATAACATTTTGCAACTTCGTTGGTCCAGCTTGATTAAACCACGTTTTATTACGGAATAGAATTTTCTTCGAGAAGCTTCTGACATTTCGGTTTTTCTATGGATTATATACCTTGTGGCAAGGTTACCGCTTTTTATTTCAATCTAGTACTTCTCAACATAACTTTATGGTTTTCTCATGCTAAATCATTTAAGATGAATGGTTTTTACATCAAAAACCCATGAACGTATGATTTCCTTATTGCCATGCTTTTTAGGACATAAGTCAAAATAGAAAATTGATCAGGAGACATAAAAACGGAATCAAAATATAATAAAATGAGACTCTAAGCACCTTAGAAGTTTTAAAAGAGTTTGTTGATAGGCATTCATATATGGATTCCGTGATTTTTTTACATCTTAAGCAGCATCCACAATATGCCGATCAACATAGTTGGTTTATATTGTCGATCAAGATGCAGGTGTGTACAAGTGAGTGCTAACGTGTAGACTGTCATTTGTGTTTAAATAATTTTCTTATTTTTTGTATACGTTTTTTTTTTTCATAAATAATCAAAATAATCAAAATAATGCACTGGCAGATTAAATAAAACCGAAAGCTTGAAAATGTGTTTGTAAACACCCCCAAATACCCAAACTTAAAAATTATTTGATGACTTTGTTTATTGCTATCCATTCGGGTCGGGTTGCGTTCGGGGCAGCAAAAGTTCAAAAATATTGTTGATCAGCACTTCAGCAGCAGCACGTCGTCATTTAATTTACATTGTTGGTCAACGGTGTTGATTCACTCAAATCAACATACTGGGGACGCTGCTTTAAATATATTTAAACGTCATTTCAGGACTTACCAGTTACCACCTAACGAGGCTTTGACAGAAAGCCTACGATATTTTATGATTTTTTTTTACGTTGGTGAGAAGTCCATCAAAGTAAAGTGCTTTTCATATGAGCTGCGAATAGCGAAAAGCGAATGGTCGCGAGTTTTGACATTTCTTTCACATAGTGGTCGCCGACAGACGCGAATTGTCATAACAAATAAACCAGAAAAATGGGTGCTAAACAAAATTTGAGGTTAAGTTCGATCGAATTTTTCATTCGCAGATTTGTAGACTGCGTTCAGATGTTGTGGATTGCAGATAAGCCCCGGTGCACACATGCGTTTTTTTAACGCGCGGTGACGCAGCGGTGCCGCAATTTTTCAATGCACACATGCGGGGGCCAGATTCTGTAATAAACGAAACGAAAGAGAAGGTTCGTTTTTCAAAAACGAAAGAAATCGTGCGAAAGCGAAAGTTGGCATTCCATATCGCATTTCGTTTAATTTGTTTGGTTCGCTCAAGTTTGAGAGCCTCTGTTTTTCATTGCCTACTTTTAGGTGCTTTGAATTTGGTTAGAGATGACATAGATGCAGATGGTGAATAGTCGAACACAGAAAAGTGGTGGAAAAGTATAAATAAATATATAATTTAGGATACAAAATTATATATAACTTGAACGAAGGCCTCTACAATTAATTAAGGAGAATATAAGTATCATTTTAAGCCATAGTCGTCTTGATTCAAAACAAAGTAGTTCTTTTTTTATATGGTGGATTTTCATAAATGGTAAAATGTGGTGAAAAACAAGGCACCCATCTCTAGGCCTGAGAAAATAAAAGAAAAGAATAAATAAAAAAAAACAATTCTGTTGCAATTTGTAGGGAAGTCATAATTTAGCCAAATAACACTTATCATGGCTTAATTATTGTTATAAAACTATTGACTAATCATTTCTTCTTGGTGTAAAATCTTTATTTATAATTTCATATTAGCTGTGTTTTTTTGCATGTCCAAATAAAATTGTGTGAAAAAAACGACAACAAAGCAAAACTATTTACATGTTAAATACAACAACAACTATGTCCATATAGAGTTAGCTAAGTCCAGATAATTAACTGGAGTTAACTTTTGTCCCGATAAAACGGTATTGCCAGACTACCATTGTCGTTGTGTTATCGATAATTTGTATAGAAATGTCAAATGTTTGTTGGTAAGATAGTTCAATACAAAATGGCAGACCAAGGCAAATGTTGAAATGTCCCGATGTCGTTTTTTTCGCCAAACTCCATATGGACATACAAAAAAACGCAGCTATTATTTGAGGATGGGTATTTAATGATGTTTGATATTAATCTTGATGAATATTTGAGACCGTGAGTGAGGGTGGTTTGTTCGTAAACGATTTTTTTTGTTTTGCTAAAGTGATACCTACATACTTTTATATCTTTTTATTGTAAGCTAAATACATCAGAAGCCATCATGATTGTAAATTCGCTAAAGCTTTCCAAAAATATAACTAAATTGTTTTTAATCTTAGAAACGTGAAGTAAATAGCTGTCGTTTAAGTTCTTTCGCACGCACGATCGAATTCTTTCGTTTTTAAAGTTACATGAAGCAAATTGTTCGCACAAACGAAAACGTTTGTTCGTTTTTGCCATACAGAATGTCACCCCGGGTTTTTCTTGCAGGATACAATCTGGAGTTGGAGCAGCAACGAGGTAGGAATGACAGTTGAAAGTGACAGCGTAGAGAAGGCGCCTCGATCTTCACCATCGGGGAATTTCGCAACTAACTTAGCAAGTACATCAACCGGAACTCGAAATCAATAGGTAATAGTCGTCTGCCATGACACTATAGAAAATTCGTTAGATTTAAATTATACTAAAAAAATTAAAATATTATCTTATGACATTTGCGGTTTTAAAAATAAGCTTTTATTTAATGAATTTTTTGAATTTATCAATAATTATGATCTAATTTTTTTGTATGAAACACATATAGTAGATAAAGTAATGGCTGATATTATAGAAAAGAGGTTAAATAAATATGAATTAAAATGGGTTTATGCAAGCAAAAATCACGCAGCAGGGAGATGTATTGGAGGTTTGTGCTTTGGAGCTAAAAAAAACACTTCAAAAGTACGTCAATTACAAGTTTATAACCAATGAAGAAAATGAAAGTATGGTCCTCGAAATAACGATTCAAAGAAAAAAGATGTTTATTGTACCGATTTATATGAATCCAAATAATTGGAACACTGATTTTCTGAAAATATATGATTATTTAATAAGTACAAATAGAACAGAAAATATAATGCTGATAGGAGATCTAAATGCAAGAATGGGCGTCGAAGCTGGACAGGAAAACTCAAAAATATTCGGTTCAAGAAAGTCGAAAGACAAAGTACTAAATACTAATGGAAAAAAAATACTCGATATGTGCGACGCTTTCGGTTTGCAGATTGTGAATGGTTGCAGCAAGTTTGATGCAGAAGGTGAGATAACCTACATTGGTCCCAGAGGTAGCTCTGTAGTGGATTTTTGTCTACATGGCTCAGACTGGCATTCTTTTGTGGAAGACATGGTTGTAGAAGGCGTTCCTTTCTCTGATCATCTTCCAATTGTAATCTCTATAAGTATAAATGGTGTTATTGAGGAGGATGCTAGAGAACTTCAACTTCTGCCCAAACTTCGTTGGAATCAATCGATCAGAACAAGGTATAACTACTCTCTTAATGAATGTTTACTTGTCGAACGGGAGAATGAAAATGGAGACTTAGGAATGCATTCTTTGGAAGCAATTGTTAAAAACGCATACACAACTGTAAATCGTAGAACAGAAGAAAAGAATGCTAGTAAAAGTGCATGGTTTGATAAAGATTGCTCTTCTGCAAGGAATACATCCTTTGGTCTGCTTAGAACCTATAGAAAAACGGGATCAATTTATTTTAAAAACTTATACCTGGAAGCCAACTCAAATTTTAAGTCTCTTTGTAAAATTAAAAAAAAAGTATACCTGGAAAAGCTAGCTCAAAACCTGGCGTTGTGCAAGAATGCTAAAGACTTCTGGAAAAATGTAAGAGAAATCAATGGGGGCAATAAATACCAAACTAGTGCCAACCTAGGTATAGATGTGTTGAAGTCATATTTTGAAGGCTTGCTTAGTGCTGATATGCAAGTCGTGACTCCATATTATGCTCGACCTTTCAATCGGAATGAAACTTTAGATGCAACAATCACAATGGAAGAAGTAAAATTTGTTTTATCGCAAACGAAAGATTATAAAGCCGCGGGATCAGATAGAGTGCCAACTGAATTTTTTAAGTATGCTTCAGAAGAATTTATTTATGAACTTACACGGCAGTATAACAAAGTCTTCGAAACTGGAAATATACCAGAAAGTTTCAAAGAGTCGGTGTTGTTCCCCATTCATAAGAAAGGCAGTTTTGATGAGCCGGGAAACTATAGAGGAATTTCCTTTTTAAATGCATCACTGAAAATCTATACAATGATTCTTCAAAGAAGATTATTACTATGGATAAACCAGAATGGCAAAATAAATGAATGGCAAGCAGGATTTAGACCCGGTCGGAGCACAATTGATCACATTTTTGTCCTAAGAAATATGGCACAAACTTTCATTGATAAAAAGCAAAAGTTGTATGCAATCTTTATTGACTTTCAGGCTGCATTTGACAAAGTAAGTCGTTCAGCTCTGTTCTATAAACTTTATAGTAAAGGGGTGTCATATAAATTTGGACAAGCCTTAGAAGCTTTGTATGATGACACAAAAACAGCCGTTTGGAATGGGGAACGACTTTCGGACTGGTTTTCAACTAATATGGGCATGAAACAAGGATGCAACATCAGTCCGATTAGCTTCATCATGTATACTGATGACCTTATTGATACTCTAACTGGGGGAGTCGATTTTGCAGGAACAAAAATAAAGGGGTTGTTTTTTGCGGATGATTTGGTGATCTTTGCTAATTCTCCTGAAGCTCTACAAATGATGATCAACCGGCTACACACATATTGTCAACTCTGGGGATTGTCGGTTAATTTGGAAAAAACTAAAGCTATGATTTTTAGAAAGGGTGGAGGACGTTATTCCAGGACGGAACACTGGACCTACAATGGAAAGAATATTGAAATTGTGAAACACTACAAATACCTGGGATTCACAATAGCAAGCAACCTGAATATGGCAAAACATCTAAGCGAGAAACTTGCAGCGGCTAAAAACGCCTTGAACGCTACCTGGAGAAGCTGTCTTGGAAATAAAAGTGTATCACATAGTGCAAAGTATAGAATATTCCAAGCCACTATGGAGTCAATCATGTTTTATGGTGCGCAAGTATGGGGTTATGAAAAGTTTGATATTGTGGAACAAATTCAAAGATTCTTTCTGAAAAGAACCTTCGGTCTACCATCAACATCACCGAACTATATGCTGCACGTAGAAACTGGGCTCCCTGAGCTCTTTACAATAACGTTTAAATTGCATGTTGATTATGTCTTAAAAGTTATGCTTCTTCCAAATGAAAGACTGCCCAAAAAAAACTGCTCTGTATACCTTACAACGAAAATCATTGTGGTTTGAAGAATGGTACAACTTAGCGATGGTATGTGGAGTCCAACTGAATCTTTCCTTGGAAAATGTCGGTACCTGGAAGGAACAATTGTATGAAATGGTGGAGTGCTTGGATGAGAATTGGATGCAGGAGTGTCAATGGAAAGCGAGTACGTCAATGCATCGATCAATATATGTAAAACTGCAGCACATCCTCGAAGATGGGAACTACTTCCAGAGCAACTTTAGTGTGAAAAAAATATCTTCAATTTTCAGGATGAGAGGAGAGCTCCAAAACCTCAACTATCAGCCGCATAGAGAAGATCTAAGAGTTGAGTGTTCAATGTGCAACCAAAGGACGATAGAAGATGTATTCCACTTCTTGGGCGTGTGCCCGGTGCTGAAGGAAATCAGAAGGGCTTATTTCGGAAAAAATGTTTTGAGCGAAGTTGAAATGATAGAATACTTAAATGGAAGGGATTGGAAGAGACTATATAGATACACTTCAAAAGCTGAAAGATACAGATTTCAAATAATAAATGAGCTGTTTTGAAAATCAATTAAGCCTAAAATTTAAAGTTACCAAGTAAATCTATGTACAGTATGTTGATTTATATAATATGTAATTATCTTTTTTTATTTTTTTCTTTTTCATTGTATCGAAATTGAGCAAACTCTGGCAGACGACTTTTAAAGTCATGCTTATATGATTTATGAATTGTTAATTTGTAAACAAAATATGATTGAAAAAAAAAATAAATCAAATTATCTATCTATCTATCAATCTGGAGTTAGCGATTGGCTTGCAGCAATGAAGGTTAATAAAAAGAAACGAGTAACTTTCGGTAATTTTCGTGTACCGTGTGCATAAAACTATGTTCTTAAAAATTAACGATGTTATTGGGTTCATCCTTTTGTTGATTAAAGATAAAATAAAAAACATGTACCTATGTACATATTTCGTTTTTGATTTTATCGTTTTTTTTTTTCTCGAAACCTTCACAAAATAATCGGCAAACACTCATCTACGCGGCTCTTCTTTTGCTGATCATGGTATGCTTCGGTAGCAACACTCCGTATTTCTGAAAACTATTTTATCTTATTGATAATAATAATTCTATAGCAAGTTTTTCCATGTTTAGCATCTTTCTTTCGAATTAAATTAGCGGCAAAATGACGCCAGTATGCACTGCTCAATAATAAACAATATATCGAAAGACGCAATCGCGTGTGCGGTGACGCAGCGGTCTAGCGGAAAACCTGCGAGCCTTTTTACCCGCAAGAATGACGCGCGATGCCGCAGCGTCATCGCAGGTGTTTGTGTACCACTCAATTTAATTGTGAGTACTGTAAGACGCAAAGGCGGTGCCGCTGCGGGACCGCGCGTTAAAAAGACGCAAGTGTGCACCGGGGCTAAGTGTTTGGCAGTTCGCAGAAAATATCTCGTTGGTCGTGTAAAAATATTTAAAAATGCTAAATTTAACAATTTAAAGCAGTTTTTGTTCGAATTTTCTTTTTAAAATAGTAGATAGGATCATTTATTCACTTTGTCGAAAAGTTAAAACACGAATTGGTTGATAGTTGCACTTGGAATTATCTGAACAAATTTATTCGCATTCGCAGTTCGCAGCTCATGTGAAAGGCACTTAAGTCCGTGCGTTAGTGATCCATGTATGAGCCTGTATGCCCACTGATTGTGGTAGAGAATATACGGGTTAACCATTTTGGTTTCAATTTGGTTAATTTTTATGTGATTCGCTGGAGAAGAGATTCGATTCTTTTTCAGCTCCACTATACTATAACAGATACGGTTAGGGCCATACAATGATTATATTTGTTTAAAATTTCCTTGAAAATGGCTCATGGCGTTTTGATGTCCTTAATGATTGAAGTAGATATAACTGCGTTCATAGGTAATTTTTTGGTTTTCGATACAGGGTCCCCCAAAGTTCGTGGTTATTATTTTGGGGGATGATTCCTGAGATCATTCTAAGAAATAAATTGTTTTGGGACACCATTTTATCTCCGCTTATTTTTGAAAAATAGACTTAAAATAAAAACAAATATTGAAAACAGAGAAAAGCACATACAATTGTGCATAATTTTATGAAGCTGAAGATCGCTGCACCGAAAGTTAAAATATTTTTAGGAGAGGATCTGGACGTATTGTGAAATTATTTTTCAAAAATTTAAAAAGGATTGTGTTGGGCATGAATTTTAACATTGAAAATGTTTATAGGGTCGTTTTGAGTAAATTATGGTGTTACTAAAATGAATAAAGTGAACAAGTGTGTATATGAGATGAACGCTGGCGTATAAGGGGGATAAGATCGAATTTTTGGTGGTGTTACTAAAATGAATAAATTGAACAATGGTAATATGAGATGAACGCTGGCGTATATGGGGGATAAGATCGAATTTTTGGTGGTGTTACCATTCATTTTGGAATGAACAAATATGTATAGAAGATGATTGCAGGCGGATAGGGAGGGTACGGTTGAATTTTTGGTTGGTGTTTCTAAAATGAACAATATAAGTTTTAACTATACATATTACTATAATTATAAAATGCAAGAGCTAGTGCAGTCAGCACTCAGCAGTGCATTGTGCTTCTAAAACTAAATCTAAGCTTTGGAAATTTTTTGAAAATGTTTATGATAGGAAAATAATGTAGAGGTGCAATATGACGATTTTTAAAATATGGTTTTATGTGAAATGGTCGAACAAAAAAAGAAAACAAATGAGAAGTGCCAGAGTAATATTTTTTTTTGTTTATCGATGGTTAAGTTTAATATAACAATTTTGTACACATATTTTGCAACTCCAAAAAATCTACAAAGTGAGATATTATTGGTTGTAAGTTCAAAGTTCTAAAAAAGATGGCTCACAAATGCTACACATCAGAGTTAAGGCTGATTGTACTAAATTGTATAGTTTAAGAAAGATAATAAATAACAAATTGTTTCGTTTCAGGAAATTTTGATACCTAGTATTTTTTATATTTTATATATTTTATATAATTTTTGTTGATCGATTTTTCGCAGTTATTATTTTTTATCTTTTAAATGGTTGCATTTAAAAATCTCAAATTCATACCGGAGATAGATTATATAGATTCACATATAACATGTAAAATTTGATTTTTTTAATCGTACCTAAGCCGAGATAATAACATATTTCTGTTCATTTACATATCACCTACTAACTCTTTAATCTGTGCACCTAGACAATTAGTTTTTGTTTTATAAGCAGCTTGAATAATTGACAATTATTTTGATATATCATACGTTGCTGTACGTTCTATATAAGCTTCACAAATCGAAAATACAATTAATTAAAAAGTGGTACTAAATCTTTAATCAATATTCCTAAAATTCATCGTCGTCGATTTGCAAGTTTTTGTGCGGACAAACAGCCCAAATAAACAGAGCACAAAAATATAGTGCCATAGTTCATTCAAGATTTCTTTCTATCTCTGCCAGGGTTGCAAAAGTCGATAAGATTGTACTTTTTTCGATACACTCCACTTTGCTAAAGTACACAAATACACTTCTAAAAAATTCGATACACTTTTGCATTCAACGAAAAAGATAAAGTAAATTAAAAAGAAAATCATCTGCCTCACAAAATGTATACTGTGAACCGAGGCTGACAACGATATAACAGAAGAAATAAAAATGATTAATACAGTTTGTTCGAGAAAATGGCATCTACAAAATACCGGTTTCGACAATCTCGCAATTAAAAATCGAAAACATTAAATTTATCAAATTTAAATCTCGCAAAGTTGAAGGGTATTGCAACAAATTCCTACAGTTTTGTTATAAAAGTTTCGCATATGTAAGTATGTACCTTATATGTTAATTAACATAAACAGCTAAGTTGTTTAATTAATTGGATATAGAAACATTACATACGTTCATACAACAACAAATGTGGACAAAATATTATCAAATCAAATCAAAAAGTACAATTCGATACACTTTCCTTTTATATTTTGATACATTGCTGAAACACGATTTCATCCCTGATATCTGTCTAGTAGTTTATTATGAAAGACTGTTCATTTCAGTGTTCAGTGGTTCAGTCTTCATCTTAGAGCTGTGTCAATCGTTCATTTTAAAAGACCGAATCAATCAATGATTGATTAGACCAAAGATTCGATCTTTTCAATCGTTCATTTCATCAATCATTCCTTTGATTATGGCATGTTTAAAAAAAAAAAACATTTTCAATAGTACACACTAACTACAGTCTGTTTCAATCCTTATTTAAAGGGGAATTTATTTCTTAGAAAAAATAAATAAAAATGTTCATATAGGCATAATTTTTTTTTTCAATAGACCTTAACTCCAAAAACACAAAAACTTTCACCTGAATTATTTTTTTTTTTCAAAGCTAAAAAGTGCTTACGAGTACTTAAAATAATTATTTACTTTAATACTTTTCGTTAAATGCATATGTATTGCAAAAAAAAGAACTGCATTGTTGTATTCAATCATCTCTTAATTATTAACAAAGATCTATTCGTTCACAATGCCAATGAGATTGATTTGGTCTTTGTCCACAATGGATCCCAATTCCAATCGGTCAAATCTCAAATGAACGTATGAACGATATGAACGAAATGAACGATATGAACGATATCGTTCAACTCAATCTCAATCTCTATCTCAATCAAATGATTCCAAAACCAAATATTGCTCATAGTCGATAGAGATATAGACAAAATTCATAATGAATGAAGAGAAAATGAACACAAGTACGAGAGAGAGAAGAGAAAATGAAGTGTAGCTAAGGTGGTAGATGTAAATATGTATATCAATTTATGTTCCTGTCTCCTGTGGTGTGTTATTTTTTTCATTCACGTAGATAGAGATTACGATTGTATGTGTTTTTGTTTCGTTCACTATTCTGGTGTGGAGATGGATTGATTGAGAATGAGTGGAATGAACGAAACATATCTCGCTCTTTGAAAACTTAAACGATTGACATTGGGATCGATTGATTCGGTCTGCTGTGATTGCAATCAATCATTCTTTGTGAAGAACGGGTCACAAAGACCGAATCAATCACGATTGACACAGCTCTACTTCATCTTCAGTTGCAAAGATGCCTTGGAGTGGGAAGGTTCGTTCGCGCTGTTTGCCGGTAAATATTTTTGCATTAATAGTATAGAATGCGATGTGCGTGAAAGGTAAGTAGGATAGAATGCATGTGGGATTTTAGTTTTCAAGTAGGTTTAGGTTCGTAAGGATATTTGTTGGGGGTTTTTTGTTTGTTTATTATTTTACTTTTGTGTTTTGTTTAGCTATGATTAGATGGATTAACGAAGAAAATGAAAAATATGAAATAAGAATACCTACAAGTGGGAATACAAATATAGGTCAATAAAATCACAAAACTAAAACATAATAATAAAAAAGTTATAATTTTTTAACTTCCCATTGGAAGTTATTGTAAATGGTCCGATTTGTCAAAATAAAAATTTTAACATATCTTCACGTTTCGCTCCCTAGAATCGGAATCCATTTTTGTAGAGAGATGTCTGTGTGTCTTCGTACGTTCCTTCCCTTTTTTTGTTCACCGTATCTCAAGGACGAATTAAGATATCGACTTCGGATGGATTTTATTGTATACACAGTAGAGTTTCAATAAATTCAAGGAGCAGTTCAAATTTCCTTAACCTCAGATATCTCGAGAACAAATCGACTTCAGGTTAATTTTATTCTACGCAAATTGACGTAATAAGGAATTGATTAAAATATAGAAGTATATCAACTTATAGTTTTTTTTTAATAAAAAAATGTAGATGAAAATTGTTGAAAAAAGTTGTTTGGCTCGAATATCTTGACAACAAACAATGATATTGGCTTCGAGGTTATTTTATTTTATACGCTAGTTTATAGATACAAATTGATAAAATTTTAAAAAATATTGAATTAATAGTTTTTTTTAAGCGAAAAACTGCAAGCAATTCTACACACTAATTATTAAAAAAATTGGTTTTTGCCTCAAAAATCTTGAGAACAGATAATGACATGACATCGGGTTAATTTAAGTCCACACACTAGCTTAGAATTGATAATTGATAGGATTTATAAAAAAATTCAACAAAAAGTTTTTTTTTAAGTGAAAAAGAACTACAAGATAATGAATGAATGAATGAAAGAGTTCGGGGTGTAAGTGCACTGCGACCATTAAGATCTATTGTGCCCCCGTTCTGGAGCTGGATGAGGTTACTCATTCTACAGCACATCCTCCAAATTTATTTCCTTAAGGAATTTTATTATTTGGAGTACATTTAGAGAGGATAGTTCGCTCTCTTTTATCTGGTGATTTCCCAGATACCTATGTCTTTGATGCATAAGTGCATCACATTTACCTAGTATATGATCGGGTGTCTCCTCATGAGCACTGCAGAATCTACACGTGGCGCTGTTTTCCAGGCCAAGGATGTGGAGGTGTCTCCTTAGTTTGCAGTGGCCTGTGAGGAGCCCGGTTATTATTCTAAGCTTGTTTCTATTTAAGCTGATGCAGGACTGGAATCGTTCTTGGTTGTAATTTCCAAGTAGGAGTTTAGCCTGCCTCAACTTAGGGAGTTCGTTCCAGATCCTTGATCTTTTTGCCTCCTCTTCTATTTTGATTTTATGTTTTATCACGTTTTCTCCTATTCCGCAATAAGGCTCTGGTCCCGTTAGGGGTGTCATTGCCCCTATTTTCGCTAAGGAGTCTGCCTCTTCATTGCCCTGTATGCCGACGTGGCCAGGTACCCAATGGAGTGTGACATGATTGTGTTTGCCCAGTTCGTTTAGCCTATCTACACACTCCCATACCAGTTTAGAACTGATGCTGTATGAGCTTAGTGCTTTGAGTGCGGCCTGGCTATCCGACATGATAGCAATATTTTGGTTTTTGTACTTTCTTTCGAGATTTCTGTCTGCACATTTCCCTATGGCATCAACTTCTGCTTGAAAAATGCTTGTAGACTGTCCCATCGGTACCGAAAGTTTGGTTCGAGGCCCAAAAATTCCAGCACCAGTCCCTTCAGACGTTCTCGATCCATCAGTGTACCACTTGATGGTGTTTGCTTTAAGAGTGTAGTTTACTGTTTCGTCTACCCACTCTTTTTTGCTACTTAGCTCCGTACGAAAGTTTTTTACGAAGCTATACTTTTTAATCATACCATCTCTTGGGATGTCAAGAAGGTTCGATTCTGTGGATCTGTAAATCGAGTCTCTTTGCCTGAGACCAATGATTTTCCCCGTCCCAGTTCCCTCCTTTGCAAATCGCAGGATGGCTCCCTTAGCAGCACTGTCTATGGCCACGTGTAGAGGCGTCAAGTGAAGAATGACTTCCATTGCTGCTGTAGGGCAAGTTCTCATTGCTCCAGTAATGCAAATGCATGCGAGCCTTTGTACCCTTTCTAGTGGTGGTAAGTTCGGTTCTTTTGTGCCATGCAACCGCCCCATAGGTAATGATGGGTCTTACCATCATGGTGTACATCCATCTGAGGATGTTTGGTTTACAGCCCCATGATTTAGCTGCAAGTCTTTTGCATATCATGAGAGCCTTTGTGGCTTTCCCGACAATTATCTCGACATGTTTGTTCCAGAGGAGTTTGCTGTCTAGTGTAATACCTAGATATTTAACCTCCTTCTGAATGCCGATTTCTTCACCAGCCAACCGGATAGGTTTCATGCGTGGTAGAAGCCTCTTCTTAGTAAAAGGGACTATCGTTGTCTTTGTGGGGTTAATGTTCAGTCCCACAGATAGACACCATTTCTTTGTAATGGACAGTCCTCTCTGGATGATATCACAAAGAGTTTCTTCGAATTTTCCCACGGCTGTTATAACAATGTCATCGGCGAAGCCGATGCATCGTATGCCTTGAGAGGAAAGACTTTCCAGTAGTTCATCTACCACAAGACTCCACAGTAAGGGTGATAGAACCCCTCCCTGGGGACAGCCTCTTGTTGTGATAACTTTCTGGACACATTGCCCTGCATATGCTTCCGCAGTTCTTGTGCCTAGCATCCCACTTATCCATCTGGTTATAGTGATGGGTACACACTTCCTTACCAGAGCTCTGTTAACGGCTTCATGTGAGGTATTGTCGAATGCGCCCTCAATGTCCAGGAACGCACATAAGGCCGTTTCTTTAGAGTCTATAGCTATTTGTAATGTGTTTGTGAGTTCATACAGAGCGGTTTCTGTAGATCTACCCGCTCTGTAAGCATGCTGGCGATGGTTTAAAGGCATATTTATTAATACTTCTGATCTGATAAAGTTATCAATTACCTTTTCCAAAGTCTTCAGTAAAAAGGATGTCAAACTAATTGGCCTGAAAGACTTTGGATGTGTTGTGTCTTTCTTCCCTATTTTGGGAATGAAGATTACCTTAGCTCTTCTCCATAGACTTGGTGTATACCCAAGTGCGATACTACTTCGAAGTGTGTTAATGAGATAAGGCATTAGTTCCTCTTTCCCTTTTTGTAAAAGGGCTGGAAAAATACCATCTACACCCGGTGACTTGTAAGGTTGAAAGGAGCTTATCGCCCAATCAATCCTGTTACCTGTACAGATAGTTTTGGCTATCTTCCAGTCTTCCCGGCTTGGTCTGAGAGGTATTCTCTCTATTGTGTTTTCTACCATTGGTATACTGCCCGGAAAGTGAGTATTTAGCAATAGGTTTGACCTTTACTCCTCATTTTCTGTGTAGCTACCGTCTGGGTTTCTAAGTGCTAGCGATGTTATGGTCTTCTCTTTCGCTAGAGCTTTGTGTAGTCTTGCTGCTGCTGGGGTGGTAGAAATCCCTTCACAGAAATTCACAAAACTACTTCTTTTGGCTTTCCTTATTTCCCCATTGTATTTAGTCATCTCTGCAGAGTAGATATGCCACTCCCCAGTGCTCTTTGCCTTATTAAAAAGTTTTCTTACCTTGGATCTTAGTTTAGACAGATTGTTGTTCCACCATGGAGCATCCGTCTGCCTTTTTATGGGTCTAAGGGGACAGCTAAGTTCATATGCCTTATTTATAGCCCCACTTAACTCATTTACTGTATGTTCTAATTCCAGGTAACTGTTTGTCGTTTCTACTGGTCCTAACTGATCAAGATTTAACTTGAGAGTATCTTTGTAGAGAACCCAGTTTGTTTTCTTGGGATTCCTTCCAGAGGTATTCTCTGTGAGAAGGTTTTCCAAAGTAAACACTATAATTCTGTGGTCAGACATTGATGGTTCGTTAGAAACTCGCCAATCCCTGACCAAGCAGTTTAAGTTCGGAGTTCCGAAAGTTAAGTCTAAAACTTCTTTTCTGGTTCTAGTCACAAAAGTAGGGGTATTCCCTACGTTAAATATATCTAGATTTTTTTCGATAATAAAGTCTAAAAGGTACTCACCCCTTTGGTTTGTATCGGTACTTCCCCATGTTGTATGGTGGGCGTTTGCATCACACCCGACCATAAGGGGCAACTACAAGATAGGTACTTCACCAAAAATTGTGGAAAATATTTTTTCATCTCAAATATTTTGAGAACAAACAATGATATTGACTTCAGGCTAATTTTATTCTTTAAATGAGTTTATAATAAATGATTGATAAAATTTGTAAAAATATTCAACAAATAATTATTTTTATCGAAAAAAACTACAAGAAACTTAACAAAATTGTAGAAAATTTTTGTTCGTCCCAAATATCTTGAGAACAAACAAGAGCAATAAAGGACCGTATTGCAAGAGTCTCTTGAAAACAGACTGGTTGATTAGACTAAAAGTCGATTTATCGTTATTGCTAATTTGTATTAGTAAATATTTTCCTATTTGATAGAAATTTTAAGTCCATTTAGAATTTTTGGTTGACTTTTGTCTTGCCGAATTTTTTCGAAAAGACTCGTAATAAACCCCAAAATTAAAAAAAAAAAAACTACAAAGGGCATAAGAAAAATAGAATTTTTCTGACACGTACCAAACAGCAGCGTTGAAAATTCGTTTGTAGGCATATATTTGAGGGAAAATCAAATATAAGTTAGCGTTGCCTACCACAATTAAACAGTTACTCGAGTTAGGAAAAATCTATTCAAATACAGACCGAAATAAACAAGCAATAGGTGTAGAAATTTTTAATTTTTGTTTGGTGCTACCACAAAGCTAAATCAAAAAGAAAAAAGTAAGGTACCGCACGAAGTAAATGAAAAATATAAGATTAGAAGACAAGCGGGAAAATAATTTATGTGGGTCAATAAAATAACAAAAAGAAAACACCTCTTTTGTATATTTGAAAATGAAACAAAATAAAAAAAACTATAGTGGGAATAAGAGAAGACAAATTTTGGGGAGAGGTAACAACTACCAACATTAAATATTTGTTTTTTGGAAAATATAATTTTATTTAGTGTTACAAAAAACGTGATTTTGGAAAACGAAAAACGAATACAGGACGAAATAGGAAAAAAAAGTAGTTATACATATGCTAACATCATTTTGCGCTTAGGGAAGAATCAAAATTTGGTTGAAGATAAAACGGAGGGAAAATTAAATGTATGTATATTAAGCAATTAAGAGCTCCGATTTTTGTTGGATTAACGGCTTAAAAATTATCCTTCCTTAATTATTTTTAAAGCTGAAGAAAAAAAAAACAATTTGGTGTAACTAAGCGCAAGTAAAGATGGAAGTGCGAATAAAGTTTGTTTAACAAATTTTTAGTTTTCTTAGTTCAATATAATGTTTGGATTGGTCTTCATAAAAAAGATGAACTAAATTGATATGTATGTATAAATTGGTAAAGATAAAATTTAAAAGAGAAAAAAGATTGTATAAATTATAAAGATTAAGGATTTATCTAGCATTAGCAAGTCATTTTCAATGTCCCCATCGTTACTCAAGGAGTGAAATCTGTAAATTTTTCTAGACGTGATGTCTTTTCTTTTTTTTTATTGTGGTGTTTAATATTTTGTTTTTATCAAAAATCGAAAAATGTAGCTCTCTTTTTCTTTTAGGAGAGGATCCCCGCCACAAAAATAGTTTTTTGAAAAAAATAAAATATGTCATAAGTAGAATGGCTTAAACTACAGACGTGATGTTTTTTATTTTTTTGTTTTTTTGTACTGTTTAGGTTTTTTAGTATGATTTCTGAACAAAACTTTAGACCCTTAAAGCTTGGAGCTGAGATATGATAGGAAGAAAACAAGAACATCAATATAACGGTATTTTGGAACTCTAAACGTGATTGATTTTATTTATTTTTTTTTTTTACGATTTAAGCTCTTTTTTGTTGTTTTTATTAACAAAACAATGCAATTTTAGTAGCAAATATTTAAGAAAAATTAAGTGAGAAGCTAATGGATTTTTTAAGGAAACTTCAGTGTGCTTATATCTATTAGATAATCTGTAATGCCAAGCGAGTGTAAGGTTCAGGTACGTTGTACGTACAACAGTCGGAAAAAGTATTTTGACAAAAAAAAACTTCGCAATTTTTTTTATATCTTTTTTTTATTGTTTGAAAAAATCTGGAAAAGATATACATATTATAATGGTATCAAGACTAACTTCCAAAAAAACATACAAAAGTTAGATTTATTATTATAGTTTTGAAAATAAAAATTGTATTTCAAAAACGTATGGAGGAAAAAGTATTTTGACAAAATTAAAAAGGCTACCAATCATAGGCGCCCGCAGGATTTTGTCCAGGGGGGGGGCAGACACCAAACCAATTTTGAGATATCAAATTTTCTAAAAAAAGTGGGTATTCAAAATTTTTTTTAAATTTTAATATGGAGTATAATTTGAGCTTTTTGGAAGTTTTATAAATAATTTCATTTAAATCCTTCAGTCAATAATGAAAAAATCCAAAATAACGTTCTATTGGAGGTATACTGTTAATAGTTATCCAGCATAAAATTATTTTATATTTAATAGTAGTCCGTACTTATTTAACCACACAGGCATTTTTTTGGAAGTTTTTGTATAAAATGCAAGGTTCTTGAAAAAATCAAAAGGTTTGTTATTTTTGATTCGATTAAAACAAAATTCATTTTCACGATCGAACTAAAAACACTAGGCTGTGGATCTATAAAATATGGTTCGTTTCGAATTAATTATGCGAGAACTATTGAAGATCCATTCATGAACCTTTGAAATAAGAAATAAAAATGTAATTTTACAAAAGGAAAAAAGGACAGTTTCAAAAAAAAAAAAGATTCGAAATCCTTTGACCTTGATAGATTTCAATGAAATCTAATTGAGTGATTTCAATGAAATTGCCACAGGTCGTGGTGATGATGGTGCCATATTTTTTGAAACACCGTTTTTAAAATATTCGTTTCTGTTTTAATTCTGTCTCAGTCTCAGCTATCCTGTCAATTTTACTGAAATCACTCAAGGAACAACGAAGTTGACATTTTTTTTAAAGCACCCTGTTTTGAAAATATTTTTTCTTTTTTAATTCCTTACAAGCCATCACCTGTGTCAATTTCATTGAAATCTTTCAAGGAATAACAAAGTTGCAAAATGTTGACATGTTTTTGAAAGACACTGTTTTGAAAATATCCAAATTTCAACGAATTTCCCTAATAGCCTTTCGATTGGCAATCCGGAAGACCAATTCGATACGTGTGAACGATTCTGAAATCAAATCCGGAACAATTGTTCCTCTTCTTCAGAACAAGAACTGTCATTCTATCCCCATTCAAAAAGGCCATAAAATCACATTTTTGTAAAAAAATTGAAAATTCCTGATTTTTTAGCAGTTTTCTTAAAGCATCGACATCGTAGCCATTCTTCAACAGACTTTGAAAATTAATGGCTTGACTGATGGGGACCATTTTTTTTTTTTTTTTTTTTTTTTAATAAATAGCTTCACAGCCGCAGTGAATGGATACTTGATGAAGAAAGATTTATTTAAAAGACCTTTTCATATCCTTATTTAAATCCGTTCATCCAATGACAAAATCCAAAACAACTTTGGATGTACTGTTTACAAATTGTTCAGCGTTAAATTATATTGTATTAAACGACCTTCGGATCATAAACTGTATGTATATTAAAAGGAGAATGGGCAAATTTGTATGAAACATGGGCGTGAGCGGCCAAGAATGGTTTTGTTATTTTTAGATGTAGTTTGGTCCTACAATCATCGCGCAGAAGTTTTTTCATTGTGGTGTACTTCAAAAACGAAAAAAATGCATTTTTGTTTTAACACTGCAAAAAACTTTTACTTTTACGCCCAAAAATGCCCATTCTCCTTTTTTATTAAAATTTGATAATTGTTGATTCATTTACTTTCAAACACAATTGATTTATTATTTTGTATGTATAAAACAGGTGCCCTAAGTGCATATAATTTTTTCCGTGAATTTTTCCAATATTTTATTAGTTATTCTATACTATTCGAGACAATCCAACAAATCAGATATCAATTAAATAGGTCCAGCCGTTCTTGAGTTGTAAATGGCGTAACTAACTCGACTTTGTTTTATACATACATATGTATATTAAAAAAATAAGAAAAAAATAAAATTTGAAAATTCAAACCAAAAATTTCGAATTTAGCCCAGTCAAATTAGGAAATCAAATCGCATTTTTCGATGGACAATTTTTTTATGGAATCTGTTTGGGTACGCCTTCTTATCATAAAAACGAGTTTTTGGAATTTTTGAAGTTAGGGAAAAGCCGCTATCTTGAAAAAGAGATTGGTTTTGTTTTTATGCAATAGCTCGCTTGCATTTCATTTTACAGCAAAACGTCCACTTTCACCTTTGTAGAGAATAAAATTGCCTTAAAATTAGCTATCAATGACTTCTCAAGGTTGTTTAATCTTTCAGTTATAACGGGCCAATGATCCTCTATGGGTTGTGGTTTGGGGTTGGTATGACTTTTCTTGAGTTATTTCGGTTACCTTTGAGTTTTTTGGATATGTTCTTAGAATAATTTTTAGTTCTTATAACGACCTATAAAATGAGCCTTTAATCGATATCATCAGCCACGAATTATGTGAATCATCCAATTCATAAGTTCTCACTTTATGAGTCAAGAGAAAAAATAAGTATAATATTTTTTTTCGTAAAATGTTTATCCGATGAATCGTACAAAAAAGATGTTACTTCAAATTTTGTCCATAGTAATGATATAAATTTAACATATATCATACGTGGAGTTGCATACGACATAGAAGGTCGTGGGGCAGCCGGGAAGGTCAGGGCACCGACGTTACTTGTTGTTGAAAACTGAGTTAGCTATATATTTTCACTCCAAGTGTAAACCGAAGGTTTTGCATTCTGAACTTTAATGCTGCTACAGTTCCAACAACAGCCCAAGAACCATTCCTAGGCAATGAGCAGGACAGAAATAAGTTTATCCAACTCCTTAAATATAAACTGCTAGACAGAGGTTACAGGGTTTTTCAGGACAAAGGTGATGCTGATTTGCTTATTGTCACTACAGCCATTAAGGAGTCTTAGCTGTATGACTATACTACAATCGTTAGCGAGGATATTGATATTCTTGTTTTGTTAACGGAACATGGGAAACATCATGCGAATGTCTTTCTTCGGAAACCGAAAAAATCACACGCACCAGAGAAATGGTACTCAACAAAAAGTGTCAAATATGACCGAATAGTATCAGACAACATTTTATTTTTACACGCTTTATCCGGCTGTGATACAACGTCAGCAAAGTACTTTGCGGGTAAAATGAAAGCTCTCTACAAAGTTGAAGTTGGATGTTTTGCTGTGAAATGAAATGCGAGCGAGCTATTGCAAAAAAACAAAACCAAACCAAATCATAAACCTTGACAAAAAAAAAGACAAATAGGCAGTTGTTAAAATTAATAGTAAAAAATGCATGCAAAAATGTGGTTATGCCAGAGGGGGGCAAACCATGAACTCAATAAAGAAGCTGTAAAGAAAATATCCATATTTTCCAACAATATCGAAACTAAGGATATTTTCAGATACATTTGGTATGATCCAGAGCCAGGGGGGGGCAAATCATGGAGAGAAAGCAATTTTTTTGTTAAAATTCAAAGAGAAAAAATAAAAAATTCCTTAGTTGTGTGGTATTGTCCAGAGCCAGGGGGGGGCAACTGCCCCCCCTTGCCCCCCCCCCCACTGGGCGCCTATGCTACCAATCACCGGTTAACTTTTTAGTACAGGCAGTGAGGACTGGTTTTTAGTATACTTTTGGATGCAGAGTTCAAACCCGTCATCCGTTTGTGGCTATCAGCTCGGGATTTCACAAAACTCCCGTTATAAAATGATCAAAAATCGTTTTTTTTTTTCAATTAATGAGACCTCGAAACATCTTGAAATAATTATTTTTCAAAAAAAAATTCGAAACTATCTGAAAGCAACAATCTTCTCTTTCAAATGTAAGTCTATATCTCCCCAATATCTTGTTTCCTCTCTGACCAATCCCTTATTGAAAACTATGCTTTTGGCATATTTCTACCATACACGATTTATTTTACATTAAGAAATATCGAGTGAAGACTCATATTTAGCTAAGAATTTCTCGGAAAGTAAGTGTGATTTTGAAAAGATTTAAACTGATTTTGAAAGAGAAGATTGTTGCTTTCAGATAGTTTCGAATTTTTTTTGAAAAATAAATATTTCAAGATGTTTCGAGGTCTCATTAATTGAAAAAAAAAAAAACGATTTTTGATCATTTTATAACGGGAGTTTTGTGAAATCCCGAGCTGATAGCCACAAACGGATGACGGGTTTGAATTCTGCATCCAAAAGTATACTAAAAACCAGTCCTCACTGCCTGTACTAAAAAGTTAACCGGTGATTGGTAGCCTTTTTAATTTTGTCAAAATACTTTTTCCTCCATACGTTTTTGAAATACAATTTTTATTTTCAAAACTATAATAATAAATCTAACTTTTGTATGTTTTTTTGGAAGTTAGTCTTGATACCATTATAATATGTATATCTTTTCCAGATTTTTTCAAACAATAAAAAAAAGATATAAAAAAAATTGCGAAGTTTTTTTTTGTCAAAATACTTTTTCCGACTGTTGTACGTACAACGTACCTGAACCTTACACTCGCTTGGCATTACAGATTATCTAATAGATATAAGCACACTGAAGTTTCCTTAAAAAATCCATTAGCTTCTCACTTAATTTTTCTTAAATATTTGCTACTAAAATTGCATTGTTTTGTTAATAAAAACAACAAAAAAGAGCTTAAATCGTAAAAAAAAAAAATAAATAAAATCAATCACGTTTAGAGTTCCAAAATACCGTTATATTGATGTTCTTGTTTTCTTCCTATCATATCTCAGCTCCAAGCTTTAAGGGTCTAAAGTTTTGTTCAGAAATCATACTAAAAAACCTAAACAGTACAAAAAAACAAAAAAATAAAAAACATCACGTCTGTAGTTTAAGCCATTCTACTTATGACATATTTTATTTTTTTCAAAAAACTATTTTTGTGGCGGGGATCCTCTCCTAAAAGAAAAAGGGAGCTACATTTTTCGATTTTTGATAAAAACAAAATATTAAACACCACAATAAAAAAAAAAGAAAAGACATCACGTCTAGAAAAATTCATGCCCAACACAATCCTTTTTAAATTTTTGAAAAATAATTTCACAATACGTCCAGATCCTCTCCTAAAAATATTTTAACTTTCGGTGCAGCGATCTTCAGCTTCATATAATTTTTATATTAGTAATTTTATATCAATCTATCTATCTATCTATCTATCTATCTATCTATCTATCTATCTATCTATCTATCTACCTATCTATCTATCTATCTATCTATCTATCTATTCTATCTATGTATATATATAAAAATGAATGTTTGTCTGTGTATGACCTATAGACTCGAGATCTACACGATAGATGGAGCTCAAATTTCCTGGTAATATCTAAAAAATGACTGGCAATGTTTAAAAAGTAATTTTAGAAATTTTCAATCAGTGCCGCTGCACTTTTATCTTAAAAAACAAAAAGTAAAGTTTTGTATGTGACAAAAAGGAAGTTTATTTAGAAAACAGGCTCTGTTTTTTATTTCAGAAAATATAATGATTGCTTGAATAGTGATTGTCAAGATTTAAACAAATTATCATTGGTCGAAACACACGAAGAAATGCAGAAAAATTTCAATGTTTTATGTACAACGTATGTACATTATGTGTATGAATGGTTTCCAAGCTGCAAGAGTGCAAGATCCCGTGCAAATGAAATCTATGAAGAAAATACATTGACTACCTATCGGAAATGATCGCCTGGCCTTCAAAAACTATTTTTGATAGAGTTAAGGGCAAGTACTAATGAAGGGTTTTCCATAAGGACGGACGGGTCGAAATTAAATTGGAATAAAACAAGCTGTGCGTAAGGCATGACCGAAATTTTTTTTTCTGATTGAAAGGCCCATACACACATACATATGTAGGTACGTAGTATGTAGGCCAATTAATGGAACCCCGCCCGATGGAACGGAACAGAGAGATCCAATTTACAATGGATTAAGTGCATAGACAGTGGCGTAGCTAGGATATTTGCCGCCCGGGGCAAAACAATAATTTGACGCCCCCTCGGTCTAACGATACTTAATAATAAAATCGGTCTTAGAGTTGCAGACAAAATTTTGATTAAAATATTTTTTTTATAAATGCAAGAAATTACATTCTGCGAAATATTGATACACGCCACTTTGCAGCAATATCTGCTAAATGAATTTTTTTGTTTCTGACCTACTGGGATTTAACTTTAAACCGACTGAATATATAATATAGGCACATGAGACTTGAATTTTTTTTAATGTTTGCTTTCGTTCAAAAATAGTAAAGTTCATAATTGTTCCTTAGGCGTGTCTCACCAAATAAAATCTCTGAGAGCTCAGATATTTTTAAAGTGGGGCAAAAAATCTCACCTGAGCACTAAGATTTTTTCCAAAGATTACTGAGACGAAAATTTTTTTGGGTTAATTTCTCAATGTTCTTTTTCAGCTAAAACTGTTCATTTGACAGCCAAATTGCAATTTCTCGGTGATGTGCAAATACGAAATCGATACAAAAATGCAGAATAGAGGTTGAGTGTTGATAAAAAGGAAAAATAAATTGATCTTAGTATTATTTTTCATTCATTTCATAAAGTTTTGTGTTTTAAAATTTAAATATTTAAAGCAGAGTTAAAATTTTGTTTCCATAATTTCAGTACAATTGAACAGAGTATCTTTGTTTCATAAAACAGTCCATCTACGTCAACTTGATATTAAGCGCTCGATGAGATTTTACTTGGTGAGACACACGCCTATTGTTTCATCCGTACTCGACAGTGAAACTGAGAAATTGCATACTGTTCATATTTCTCAGGTCTAATGATCATGAACCATGAAAGGGTCAAAGCAACGGCTAAGTCACTACAGAGTGTCTGACTATAGAGTTGTTATTTCACTGAAATTGCAGTAGATTGTTGATCTAATACATTTTTTCTCAAAATAAATCTGCTGAAAAATCTACATACTGCACTTCATTTTACGAACAAAAATTAATCTTCAAGCTTTCGCAAAAAAAAATCACATTTTTTTTAAATTCTTTGTGTTGAATGCAGCCATATGTATAGTTTAGAGCTTTTTTGTTTGCTGGTTTTATGTTTGAAAAAACTATTGTTATGTTTTATTTATTTTTATTCATTTATCAGTTTTGTATGAATGATATTTTTATTTTTATTTTTGAAAAAAAAAAAAAAAAAAATTATCTGCGAAAATATTCAATCGAAAGCATTTTTGTGTTTTTTTTTTCAAATCTAACGTGACACATTCTTTGAGAAAGGTCAAACCCTCTGAACTAAATTGAGAGAATTAACAAACACATATATTATGTAAAGCTACAAAAAACAATGGTCATTACGAAAGCAATAATTTTGTTTCAAAATTTGAAAGAATTGTTAATTAAAAAAAAATAAACTTTTGTGTTTATTACCAACTTCTATAATGAGCAACGGCCATGATTCTGCCGCCCCTAGTGATTTGAACACAATGAAAAATTGTACGCTCTTATACCTACCAATGTTATAGAATTTTTAACTTAAAAAATAATACTTTTTTGTTTATTTCCAACTTCTGCAATAAACAACTATGATGATTTTCCGCCCCTATTGATTTAAATTTAATAAAAATTGATTTAATTATTTATTAAACAAAAATTAAACTTGTGTTTATTTCCAACTTTTCATGAAGATCGAGGAAGATTTTGCCGCCCCTACAAATTTGAATACTATTAAAATTGTGCGTTTTCTAATAAAAATTTAATAAAATTTTCAATAAAAAAACTTCTGTCATTGGTTTACATCCCATAAACAATGAAGATGATTTTCCCATTTGCCGCCCCTAACTCCTGGCGCCCGGGGCGACCGCCCCCTTCGCCCCCCTTAGCTACGCTAATGTGCATAGATCTGGGATCTGGCTGAATTTGAGCGATGGTTTGGGTTACGAGGGCCCGTGATACCAGTAAAATAGCACGACCTTGGTGGCCAATTCACTTACCTCCGCGAGAGATAGTGCTATATAATTCCATTAAGGTTTATTTCGGTTCAGATTAAATAATTGTATTTGTACAATACAGACAAATTTATTTTAACAGCACCTTTCAAAATGCGAAAGGTTTTTCATTTTTTTTTTATGAAGTGGAAGTGAGATAGAATGTTTCATTTGTGTCAAACAAAGACGAACTGAATCCAATGAATCCCTCAGCGCTATATAAAAAAAGGTTCGTGTTTGATTTTTAAAACTATTTGTCCTAGGAAGATTTAACAAGATTTATTTCTAATCTTCTAGACTTAAGAAATACATTTGTATGGTAAATCTTCGATATTTAAAGAAGATTTGTAGCCTATTGAATAGACCTTTTAAAAAGGAACAATTACGTGCAAGGGTTTTTATTATTGAATATGTTTGTTTGGCCCATAGGCATGCTTAAAACCGAAAATGCTACTAAATTCACCCATGCGTTTCTGAGAGAATGGTCACACTGGCCACTTTTCAGTATTTTTGGTATAACTCGAAAACTAAGCCGAATTTGACAATTTTACATATAATACTTTTTGTTCAAGATTAAATTTTCTATCGAAATGGATAGTTTGAAAAATTTCTTAAAAGAATTTAAGCAGGAAAAGTAAACAAAAGCCAACATAAAAAAAAATCGAAACATCAAAGATTTTTAAATTTTTTTATAAATTGCGCATAACTTTTTTCGGTGCAAAGATACGCTCAAGACATTCATAAACAAAGTAAATTGGAGTCTTACGGCTTTAATATGACATGTTAAAAAAGCCATATTATTTAAAAATTGACAGAGATATAGCCATTCAAACTTTACCCTTTCTTATCATTTTCCGCAGTTTTTGCCCGAAAGCCTATTTTTTGGTACTTTATGACAAATTTAACGTTCCTAGCACCTAATACCAAATTTTATGTTAATCGGACCCGCCGTTCGGTCTGTAGGTCTGAACGCATTTAAAAACAGCCGAAAAACGAAATTGCGAACTTACATCCTTTTTACAAATTCTCTATAGTTCTAATGCCATATTATATCAAAATTTTGATTTCGAACATTTTTACAAAAGTGAAATTTGCCATATTGTACCAAAGAAGGGACTTTCGGGCCAAAACTGAGAAAAATTATAAGAAATGATAAGGTTTGAATGGGAATATCTCTGTCAATTTTGAACAAATATTAGTTTTTGAACATGCCATATTAAGCCCTTTAGTCTCTACTTTGTTTTGTCTGTGCATGTTTTGACCCTATCTTTACTTCAAAAAAAGTTATGCACAATTTATAAAAAAATTTAGATATCCTTGATTTTTTGATTTTATTTAAGTTGATTTTTGTTAACTTTTCCTGCTTAAATTTTTTCGTAAAATTTTTTAAACTATCCATTCCAATAGAAAATTTAATTTTGAACAAAAAGTATTATATGTAAAATTGTCAAATTCGGCTTAGTTTTCGAGTTATACCAAAAATACTGAAAAGTGGCCAGTGTGACCATTCTCTCAGAAACGCATGGGTGAATTTAGTAGCATTTTTGGTTTTAAGCATGCTTATGGGCCAAACAAACATATTCAATAATAAAAACCCTTGCACGTAATTGTTCCTTTATACCTCTTATTTTCCGGTCTATTCAATAGGCTATTGAGGTAAATCTTTTTAACTGTCAGTTCAGTGCTTGGTGGAAACGTAGCCTATAACTCTACCTTCAAATCGTTCTACCAAAATGTTTTTTATCCAATCAGCTTTAGCCTGTGTGACCCATAGTGCCGTCATGTTAGGACTATTGCATCGTCTGTCATTCACATACTCATCGGTTAATTCGGGCCAAAAGCAAAAGTTTTTCTTCAATTGTTGGAAGTATCTGTTAAATGAGTTGTCGGAATTGATTGCTTCGGGTTCTCCTGCACATGCACTATTAGGACCAATGCGTTGTTTTCGGTAGATTCTGTATTTATTGACATGCGGGTGTCGTGAGATTATTCTCTGAACCGACCGACTTGAATTTGGCCACCAAACGTTAAAAAGTCGGTTTGAAAGGACGACCATATACATTAGGGTGGTCCTTATATTGGGTTTTTTTGAAATTCCAACTTGGATAGGCATCAAATTACTCTAAATAGAGAAAACAAATTTTCCTAATTTTTTCAGATTTTTATTTCACCCCCCTGGTCTCCCTTTTTTCACTTCAAGGTGCAAAAAATGGAGTTAGGGTTATTCTTATATCACGCGAAAAAAAAATCAGAACTTATAGATTAGATTCAGACGAAAAAAAATCGTACTGGATGGGAGGCCTATTTCCCCCTGTTCAGGCGGGAGGGGAAATTTTCTAAAAATTTGACCCAAAACAGAAAAAAAATTATTAAAAAACAACGGGACCACTTACAATGGCATGCTATAGCTTTTTTTAAAGCCATGAATCCAGTCTTTAATATGTTTTTAAAATAAAGTTTTTATTGTTAATAGTTTCTGAAAAAAATAATTTTCAAACGAAAAAAATTATTATTTTTATTTTTACTTTTGAGTTTCAAAATTATTTTGTTCAGAAACTATTAACAATAAAAACTTGATTTTAAAAACATATTAGAGACTGGATTCATGGCTTTAAAAAAAGCTATAGCATGCCATTGTAAGTGGTCCCGTTGTTTTTTAATAATTTTTTTCTATTTTGGGTCAAATTTTTAGAAAATTACCCCTCCCGCCTCAACGGGGGGAAATAGACCCCCCCTCCAGTACGATTTTTTTTTCGTCTGAATCTAATCTATAAGTTCTGATTTTTTTTCGCGTGATATAAGAATAACCCTAACTCCATTGTTTGCACCTTGAAGTGAAAAAAGGGAGACCAGGGGGGTGAAATAAAAATTTGAAAAAATTAGGGAAATTGTTCTTCAATGTTTTGAATCGAATGAGGGCTATCCAAGACAATGTCCAATTTAAGGACCACCCTAATATATCTACATATTTCGCTTAACATCACCATGCATATCTTATAAACAATGCACAAAAATTGCAGAAATAATTACTGGTAATAATGGTTATCCACAATATTATCGACAATAATGGTAAACCGAACGTTTTAAAAGATTGAAAAATAAAAAAATATAGCACATCCAAAATTTTTCAATAATGTTTTAGTTATGTACCTAACGTAAATAATTGATAATTTAAAAAATCAAATAGTATTTATACCTCATATCGTCGGTCGGTCCAAAGGTAAAATTCAGTAAGTGCACAAAAAATGTTCCACAAAATGAGAATGAAATGATTTTTTTTTTTCAAAATTTGCAGAACATGACTTTTCAGCTTCAAAACGTAGATATGCATGTTTCAAATTTCCTTCAATAGTGCATTTAGTTAGTAAGTGAGTTTAACATTTGAGCCGCCGATATGGATCAGAAATTTGTCCTGTTTATTCCTTTGACACTTAAATTGATGATTGAAAAATCAGGTTTTGAAGAGACTAATAAACAGAACTAAAATTAAGAAGAGATTTTACCTAAAATAATATTTATTGATATTTTCTTATGTAAATTTTGTAGACAACTACATAGATTTTGTCTACTTGTGCGAAACCGGGGCGGGCCAGCTAGTAATTAATAATAATACTCTATTCTTTTATTTGATTTTAAATCAAATTGTTTGAATGAATAGGTTTTGAGGAATTAAATTTCAAAGTCATTAAAAAAAAAAGTTTAGGGCTTAGCATGATACTAGTTAACTATATTCTTAATATTACATAATTTTCTAGCTTTTCTAAATCTTTCAACACTTTTTTCGTTTAACTAACTAGTATCATAATTCCATTTCAATAAAAACAATTCATCTGAACACTTCCAAGCAGTGACAGTTCGTATAAAAAAAACAAACCAACCATTTTTAATAATTACAATATGTCAAAGTGAGAATCTAAAACTTTTTTTTTAATTTACTTGAAATTAATTCTTTGTTTGGTTTGAATGCCTAGTTTAAAGAGAGTTTGTAAAAAACTCGGCTTTAATAGCTGTGCTTCGGCTGGAATTGGATTTAATTTTCATCAAGGCTCTAGTCTATGTTGGCTTAGTTGTTCGTGAAGAATTTTTGCGAAAATTGTTATAGATGTTTGTAACAAAGCCCAAGAGGAAATCGGCCCTAAAGACTAAAGACCAGTGCCGAGATTCAGCTATTTCAGCTAGTGAGATGAGATGACTCGCTTTACTCGCCGATTCATCTTACTTCACTCGCAAAAGTGATTTAGCTATTTAAGTGAAATGAGTTAGTTCGAATTTTGTTTCGAACAAGAGACAGAGAATAAATATAAAAGAGCCCAATTCTATCTCCTTGTCACACTCATTACGTTTGATCACCACTAATGGACGCGAAATGAAATAACAAATACAACAATGTAAACATTGGAGTTTTAATAATGGAGTATCTTTGGTTTCAATTTTTTTTTTTTCGTAATTAGTGTTTAATGTGAGTTTTCACCCTTGAGAAATAAAAAATGTTTAATAGTAGGTGCGTTTTATTGGTATTTATAGCTAGCGCAGCAATGCAAGCACCAATAAAACGCTATACTCACTTTTATATTCACTTTGTATTTTTTCTGAAGGTTGGCAGACATGCCACTTAATGTCAAAACTATTCGCCATTAAAAATTCGAACAAATCTTTACATAAAAGCAAAGGCTACCAACCTTCAAGTAATGAATATTTGTTTATAACTTAGTTCAGCGCCGCCTTAGTTTCAACTTTACGAAACTTTATCTCAACTTTTATATTCACTTTTATACTGCCTTATTTATCGACATTTTTGGGGTTGTTGTTGTTTACCGAGGGAAATTTTACTGTGCTAGCTATAGTTTATTCCAATAAAACACGCCTAGTGTAAAAAGTGAATAGAATATAATTTTATTTAATATAAATACATATACACTCCTCGTCAACTGAATACGCACAAACATTTTTTAATATACTTTATCCATTTTTTCCAAACAGTGATGGTTATTATGCCATCTGTTGATGCTAACTATTCCCTTAAGATGTTAAGCAGATAATTCCGAAAGAATTATCCAAAAACAACCGTGAGTTCTTCAACCACTTGCAAAGTGTTTTATATGCAAAGTAGGAGTTTTTTTTTTTAGTCAACTGAATAGGTACAACGCCATTTTCTTCGTTGTTTATAAGTTTTTTGCAGTGCTTGACAGTTTAAATTAACGATTTTAGTGTTTTCAGTAAAATTTAATTCTTGATTTCAAATTTTAAGAAAAATGGGTAGATCTACGTGTCTTAACAGTGTTGAAAAAGCTAAAATCGATTTACTTAGAGACCAAGGCCTAACTGGACGTGCAATAGCTGATAAAGTTGGCCGAAGTTTTAATGTAGTTTATTCTTACTTGAAAAATAAAGATGCATACGGCAAAAACATGAAGGGAGGTAAGAAAACAGCAACAACAGCAGCTGAGAGACGAAGAATTTTAAGATATGCATCAAATTCTTCTGATTCTGTGGCAAAAATAAAACAAAAAGTCGGCGTAAACGCAAGTTGCTCAACAGTATTAAGAGTAATCAACAACTCAAGCCATCTTAAACGAATGAAACTTAAGAAAAAACCACCACTTGACGAGAGACGGAAAATGTTGCGATTAGATTTTTCAAGACTTCACATGAGTTGGAAAAAAGAATGGTATCACGTGGTTTTTTCAGATGAAAAAAAGTTTAATTTCGATGGCCCTGATAATAAAATAAGATTTGAGGATCAATAAAAGGGATAGTTGTTTTTATCAACGTTGTTGTTTTTTTTATATTTCATATCCATGAATACGTGTGACAAATTTCTTGAGAAAAGCACACATATCTAACCAAAAGTGGAGATTTACTAACACATACACCAAGTCACGGCGGAAACATCCGGCGAGTAACTGGCCGAACATCAGAATAGAGTGCTGCAACTGGAGCTGCAGCTGGAACTGGAATAGCTGTCAAAAAGTTTCGGACGTGATTTTTTTTACGCGCCCACAATGCAGCTGTACAGCTTTCAGACATTTTAGTATGGAAAATAAAAATTAAAACAAAAATAAAAATGAATAATGATGAGAAAGAAGTTAAAATTGCTTTACGCCTTTATGAGTGACTGAAAAGATTTTAAAAATCACCTTAACCTGCATGTAAACACTTCGTTTAGAAACGTCAAACAAAGTTGCAAGCAAAAGTTAAAAGTTGGCCAACTTGTCCAGCTGCGTCTGCAGCTGCGTCGTGTTCTGTTCGCATCATTGAATTTTGTGTGTATTCAAAATTTTGACAGCTATTCCAGTTGCAGTTCCGTCTCGATCCTGTTCAGCCAGTAATATGACATTTCATTTCACTCGCTCACTCACTCACTTTTACTAGCTGAATCGATTTTTGGCGAAAAGTGACTCATCTCACTCCCTCCCTGCCGTTTCTAATTAGCTGAATCTCGACACAGGAAAAATGTGGATCAACTGCTATACTTGCACTTAATTTATACAATCTGGCTCAATTCAACTCTGAAATACAATTATTGCAAAGATTTGTTTTGGAGGGAAATGACGCATGTCATGGATTTAGCACGTTACTAAAAAAGTAAAATAGCCTTTTAGTGGTTTAAACTTTAGCAAAATGTTAAAAGATAGTACGATCCTAAAATTGTTTAAAATTATCAAAACTTGGTAAGTCAATATCATTTTAAAATTGCCTTAGCATCGTACTAAATCGTTTAAAATTTTGCGCCAATGCTTTTTTGAGAAATAAAAAACAAAAACGATTAATACTTTTTCCCAGAAAAAATAAATAACGAAAAAGGGGTTAAATAATAATTTAAAAAAACAGTGGTGCTTGTTTGAAAAAAATTAAAATACTTTTCAAAACTAATGGCTTAAAATTGATTTCTCAAAAACTATTCTCTGAAACAACTTGATAAACACAAGAATATTGGCTTTCAAAAAAATTATAATACATTATTGTATGTACTATCGTTGATTTTTAATATTTGTTTTTTTTTTTCAATTCTAAGCCAATTTTTCAGAAATTCTGTAGATTTCTATATTTAGCTAGTCAAAAAAAATTCTCTTATTTTATGCACATAATGAAGTTTACTTTTCACAAATAAAATAATATTGCATTCAAAAATCTTACAAAGCATTTTTAGTACTTTTTTCATAATTTAACACACCTCACAAAATTAATTATCCTGAAAAAGGAATGCTTTAGGTATATCTTCAATGCTTAGCCAGCATATAGCCTTAGACCGCAAATTCATGCTCTTGTGATTATTGCATAAACTTTACCCTCAGAATTTGAGTGCTGAACTATACTAATTGAAACCAGTTAATATAATTATTTTGTGTGGCTCCTTAAATTCTTCCAAATTGTGAAAATTCATCCTACAATTGAAATAGTTTTGTTAATGAAGTAAAAATTAGTTCCTCTATCACTTTTGCTAAAACGTACCCATCTATACAGATGAAATCGAATTGCTGCAATTTTACTCCGAAATACCATTAGAAATTAAACTTTTTCCAATTAATATTGACTAACTTTTGCTTTTCTTTTTTCATGCAACCTCCACCATAATAAAAAACAGATGCCAAGTACCACGATTGGAAGGAGATTGTTCAGTAATTCCACCAGCTAATGAATTCCTCGATTATCCAAGGTGTTGTCCCCTGTACTCATGCCAATCTTTCAATATCAACGAGAATGGAAATATTGAGGAAACACGAATCTATGATCATTATGGCAACCGGAAAAGTACTTATATCACCCAAGTTTTCACAACAGCACGAATGCAAAATGGAATCCCTTCTGGTGGCACTTTAGGGACGAAATTTAAACTTTAGTGTGGGCTCCTCAAAGCTGGTACGAGAACTTGGTTATCTTCTAAATTAATATCGTAACATAATAAAAGGTATTCAAAATACATTAAGTGGATGCTGTTGCGAAGTTCAATACGTTATCGTTTTAATATAGTGTAGATTTACTTGGGAGTACCTAGCGGCACTATCAAGTAATCAAACCAAAATTAATAACACTTAGGAGCTCGTATCAATATCTTATGCTTTAGTTGACGTATTTAATCCATCATTTATTTATTTAAAAAAATTATATTTAGTGTTAGTTATGATAAAGGGCTTTCAAGTGATGGAATGTGTTTTTTAGCATATTATGCTAACTTAAAGTAACATAAATCTAAACATTACAACGAGTGCGAGTTCATTGCTTGCCATCGACATCAGTGGTTATAAGATTGACTGGCCTCTGCCTAACAATAAATTGTTGAAATAAAATGCTCTATTGGGTCGCACGTTCGCTTCGAATTTTAAAGGCTTCAAACGTAAAAATATTGATGACGTTTAAAGATTAAAAAAAAAAAAAACAAAAAAAAAACATGAATTTCGTTGTACATATTGTTAAAACGTCTCTTCAATATGCTTTGTCTTAAAAACGAAATCCCATTTAATTTCTTGATTTAACTTTTAAAATAAGTATGTTTATATGCAAATAAAACTTCAAAAAAGATTTCTAAAAGTTAAAAATAAATTTGATTTTATTAAAATTAAATTAAAACAAAAAAGTATAAAATATTTTTTTCAAAAAAATGCACAGGAAGGCATAAAAACGCAAATTATCAAAAGAAGTCGTTTTTCCAAGATGGCGGACGCCCCACAAGACCAAACATCCCGCAAATCGAGATTTATGCTGAAAAACAACCCCTCTTCAAAGCTGCATTCAAACTTTGCGGACGTCAAAACTTTTTTTCAGATTTTTCCCCATTGCCTGTACTATGTTGTTCATCTCAGATAGAAGTTTTTGGTCATAAGGCAAGTTTAAAGTATCTAGCTTCATCCCAGGGTATGAAAGGCAGTGGCATTAGTTGCAGGTTTCCTAAGGGGAACTTTATTAAGATTTAAGGTTTCAATAGAGTTTTCCCAAGTCTAATCTATTAGTATCTTTAACAAATATTTTGTAATAGGTCCCAAACCACCTGCTTTCTTCAAAAAATGTGATCTTATGGAAGATTAACTTTTTTAATTAATCCATTCTTCGTGCGGATACAATATTACTATAGCATTAAAAATCATATTTATGTATATCTGCGGTCTTGATAGATATCTACTTCATAGCATTAAATTTGAAAATTTCTTTTTTCAATTTAAAAATTTAATAAAACATAGGTAATATTAAAAATTCGATCAAGGTTTATTTTAAAATTACATTGCTTTTCTATAAAGCTTCTTTATTTTCATTTTTTTTTTCTTATTTTATTCTTTCTTCTTATTACAGATACTCTATCAGTAGTTTTACTCTTAATTTTAATAATATTTAAAATTATTATAGTTATTTTCTTTTGCTTATTTTGCATTATAGTGAACACTTTAAATAAAAATAAATAAAAATAAAAATAACTTTAAAAACTTATGATACGAAATCGATGAATATTTTAAACTAACATTTTTAATTAAAAATAATTCAGTTAATTAAAACCCACTCAAAAGTAAAAAAACAAAAATCGAAGACAATATGTCTTTTTGTTGCTGTCGAATATTTGGTCCCCTCTTATACGAATATAAATTGTGGATGGGAACACTTTTTGGGCTGGCCAACTGTTAGTCGCAGCCATTTGCCACGACACGATGGAGCTGGAAGAGCACTCCATCTAGTTGTTCGTCCCGAGAGGCCTTCACCACGACAATGGTATGTCGTTGAAGGATGTGTCGTCGTTGTTGTAGTTGAAGGAACCGTAGATCGGTCATAATCCTCACTGTCTTCATCCTCGTCTTCATCTTCATCTTCGCTAAAGACAGCCGAATTATTTGTTATCTCGGACTTCCTACTTGATGTGTTATTATGTAGTGCGTTTGATTTGGATTGAGAACTTTTCATAAGATTCCTGCTGGAAGTTGGTAAATCTTCAGTAACAGCTTCCAGGTCACAACGGACAACAATGCGATCACCTAGAATGTATAAACAAAAGAGTTAAAAGGAATGAAAAAAAAGTTGTATGTTAGTCTTGATTATGGACATTTAAAAATACCTTCGAGTAGCTCATTGAATGGAGTTAACTTATGGCAAGGTTTGGATGCTTTAATGACTTCATATTCCACACAGTAACTGCAAAGATAAAATGAAATAAATATAAACTCTTAGCATATACATATATGTACATTAGGGTGGTCGTTAAAATATAAGGTCATCCCGGATGGGCCCAAATCGGCTCTAAATGAAGAAACAAAAATTCCCTAATTTTTTCAGATTTTTATTTTCATCCCTATAGTCGCTGGAGGGGTAAATTAAATTTCCCCTTTTTTTGCATACTAGAAAATTCGCGTAAGATCTGCCAAAACAAAATTCAGAGTATGTAGGTGGGAACTAGACAAGAAAAAAATCCTACGGGGAGGTGTAATATATCCCTCCGCTTGGACGGGAGAGGCAATTTAATAAAATATTTGCATAAAATAGACAAAAATTAATTAAAAAAAAACGGCAATACTTACAGTAGTGTTTTGTAGCTTTTTGAAAAGCCAGAAATCCATTCTTATGGTTTGTTTTTAAATTAAGTTTTTTTGATGAACAGATCAACATTTTAAAGAAAAATTATTATTTTTTTTTAAGTTATAGAATTGAAAACAGATTTAGCTGAAATTGTTTATTCAAAGAATTTTAATTTATAATCAACTATTAAAATGGACTTCTGGCTTTCCAAAAAGCTTCAAAACATTACTGCAAAGTGTTGCCGTTATTTTTTAATTATTTTTTTTCTATTTTATGCAATTATTTTATTAAATTGCCCCTCCCGATCAAACAGTGGGTGATATTACCCCCCTCCAATAGGATTTTTTTCTTGTATACTTCTCTCCTACATGCTCTGAATTTTTCGGCAGATTTTACGTTTAAAAGAGGTAAAATTTAATTTACCCCTACAGCGACTATAGGGGATGAAAATACAAATCTGAAAAAAATTAGGAAATTTTATTTTCTTCATTTAGAGCTGAATTAGGCCCATCCAAATATTAATTGTACTATGTTTGTAAATATTGCAATTCAATGTGGCGAATTTGCATAAATTGATGACCATGACAATATGTATTTGTATTTGTATTTGTATTTGTATTTATTTATTTCAAAAATCGCTTACAAGGAAGGACATGAGTCTTATAAAGTGTTGCAAGCCTTTACATTAATTTCAGAATTCGAATAAAAAGTATATACCTAAGACTTCTACTTACATATTTATAAAGAAAATTTAACATTAATTATTTGCCAAACAGTTGAAAAGTAAAAATTTAAATCTACTTATGCTTCTTATTCTTCTCATCGCGATGGGCAGAGTTCCAAAGGCGTACAATATGAATACAAAATTGACGCTCAGTATTTGGAAAATTGTATCGGGGTAATATTAAAGCAAATGACCTTGTTGAATGAGGGAATTCAGCTTACCGTATAGATAATCAGGTTGTTGTATTTGGATGATTTCATGCAGGTAACTCAGAGAGCGAAAGTTTATAAAGCTGTCTAAGCTACAACCAGAAATCCGTACCGCAAAAGAGGATATGTGATCATAACGACGTAGATTATAAATATAGCGGGCTATATTGTTATAGCAACATTCAATTTGCGGCTAGTCACACAGTCACAGATTTCACACCCATACAGCACAATTGGTAGTATAAGGGCATTAGCAAGTAGCAGTTTAGTTTTGATCGGGATGAAATTTCGAGTGACTTGAAGACGGCGGAGACTTCCATAGACTTTACCAATGGCACTATTAAGGTGGTCATCCCAAGTGAGAGTGCGATTGAATACTACTCCTAGGTTTCAAGCAGTGCTAACATATTCAATGGTTTAGTCGTCAAAGTTTTTTCGATAGATGGGGAGGGATGTTGATTTGACAGGGTTTAGGCGGAGATCGTTCTTTTTTGACCAACTGTGAAATGCGGAACAGATCCTCGTTCATTTAAGCTACGGCATCATTTTAAGCCCCAAAAGGTCGACTTATCAGGAGCTGCACATGATCAGCATAAAGATGAACTAAACAATGTTTAGCAACTTTTGGTAACTCATTTATGTAAAGTGGGAAGAGGTTTGGTCCAAGGATAGATCCATGTGGCACTCCACTCAAAACATTGAAAAAGGTGGATGAGTATCCATTGGCCACCACGTATTGTTGCCTACTGCTGAGATACGAAAGAACAAGCTTACAAAACTCTAAAGAAAACCCAAAGTTAATTCGAAGCTTTCTACAAAGAATTTAGTGGTTAACAGTATCAAAAACTTTGAATAATCTAAGACCTATAACAGTGTTAGCAATGTAACATGATCACTGGCCGCGTTCATCGACAGGAATCTGAAAATTCAGCACTGAAACGTAACGTTGAACGCACAAAAAAATCTGAAATTTCAGCCAAATGTCATATATTTTTTTTCTGCCAAAATATTGTGTTTACTTTCTAATTTTACTGGAAGCGAATATAAAACGTAATTTTTTTGTCGGAAATCAAAAATTGAAATTAAGTTTAAGCCAAAAATTAGTGACTCTGGAATGAAATTATATGTAAGTTGACTGGAAAACGCTTGTTGTTAGCCAACCAACAAATCTAAGCACGTAACTCCCAAATGAAAGTCTTCTCGGGGCTCTTCCACCGATCCCAATTTATTATTAATAAAAGCGATGAAAACTATAATTTCTTGTTATTTTGTCAAATTAGACCTAAAGCCGAAACGCCGTGTAAAAATGGTATTTATAAGCATAAATTGATTTTATTCACTTACAAGAAAAAACAAAAATTAAAAAGCCAACATTCCGTACCTAGCCGACAACAGACCACAAAAATAAACTGCATCGACTGTAAAGTACAATTTCTATGTGCAGATCTTTTTTTTTTGTCTTGTTTTTTAGCTGTCATCTGAATTTTCAGATGAAAATTTTTATCTGAAAAACGTAAGCAAACGTAACTAAAAGTCATCTGAATTTTCAGATTTTTTATGACAGCCGACCAATCACAAGCCGCAAAAATTCAGATATCTGAATCCTTGAACGCACGGACTGTCTATTGCCATTCTTATTTCATCAGTGACAAAAAGTATGGCGGATTTGCAGCTGCGCTTAGGTCGAAAACCAGACTGACAGGTACTTAACAGGTTGTTGACTGTAAGATATTTTTGAACCAGCCCCAGAATAGTTTTTTCAAACACCTTCGAAAGAAACGGAAGAATGGCAATCAGCCGAAATTCTGTAGCAGTACCTGTTTGCTTTTTTGGTATGGGAATGATCTTAGCCTTCTTACATTCTAAAGGAAACTCGGAAGTAGTCAATATGCTGTTAAATATGAAGGTTATATAACGCAGTATATATGGAAGCAATAGTCTCAAGAACTTAGGGTCCATTTGGTCCAGGCCAGTAGCATTCGATTTAATCGATATTATTGCCTCTTCAATGTCTTCCTCTTGTATTCTTATAAAACTCAGAGAGCTGTTGATAGCAGTTGGTTCCTCCTCAGTAATGGAATGAACGGGTGAAGCAACGTTTAAAGGCATGGATGTAAACTTTTTGTTGAGAGCATCACAATCGACGTCACCAACAGGCTTTTTAGATTGTTTGCCAATACCGATTTTACGCAGGTTTTTCCATAATTTTTTGCCAGAGGTTAAAGAACCAAGTTCATTTTCGTAATAAAGTCTTTTTGCCGTTCTGACCATTACGACAACTTGATTACGCAGTCTGCAATATAATTTGAGGAAGTGCTCCAGATTGACTGTAGGTGGCATCTCGTCGTGACATCAGAGCAGAGATGTCGCCATTCAGCCAAGGTGTAGCCGTATGCCTAATGAGAAGGGTTTTAATAGGAACCTGCCTCTCAAAAAGTTGATTGAAGTTATGCCGTAAAAACCTGACTTGATCATTTACCTACATTTTGCATATGGTACAGTGAGTTCCATTCTACGCAGTCAAAGTCACGCACTAAGTCAGATGTGTTTAAGTTTTTGAAGTCTCGGTATTGAAAAAATTGTTGATCAACCTGAAAAACTAAATCCAAACATACAAAAAGCAAATCGTTCATGGAAAAACCAACATCGCTGGCAAGATACAGATCTAGTAGCGAACTAGACTCTTTGGTGAAGTGGGTAGCAGTGGAGCAGTTAACAGGACTCAGATTCAGCGCCTTAAATACATTAAGGAAATTTTCAGCTTAACGCTTATCCAACAGATTACAGTTGAAATCAACACACAGTATATTATAAGAATAGCAGGAAGAAACTTTCTCTAACGTTGTAACCAATGGTATTGCGTTAATATGGTTGTATGGTCTGTAAACTGATCTAACTAAAACATTTTCAGTGTTACAAACGATACTGACAAAGACATTTATTCAAAAGGACAGTCATCATCAGATTTGCATATTAATTTACTAATTATCCCGCGGCACTTCCCCCACAACTGAACTTTCTATCGGCTCGGAAAACCCTTCAAACTATAAAAATCATCACATATGTCTGGTTGAAACCAGGTTTCAGACACAGAAAGTGTAGGTAAATAGGTAGGTAAGTAAGTGAAAGTGCATAAAATCCAAAATAATGGAACGTAGGTATTTAGTTAAATTTTTGTGTACAACTATCCTCTCCTCATTTTAAATAAAGGGGGTTTTGTATGATTACATACTGCAGTTAGGTTGCAAGGCTGTTGCACCATAATATGAATGCTTTTGACGGTTCGAATGTGTGGCACTTTCAACTTCACAGACTACACTGGCCTCACACCATTCATATAAGTGGCAACACTTTTCAATTTTCCAAACGTCAGCCGTGATTTAAGAATTAATATAGAAACCTATACAAGCGCTATGAGAAGATTATCTACTGATTAGCGACTACGATGTGCCACACCACGCACCACCGAATTAAATAAATTATTAAACCATTTTTGTATTAAATTATATTAGCTATAGAAATTATCGTTAAATAAAAGTTATAAAATCTTATATCTTTTTCTTGATAGAACTTAATCATCATCGATTCTATAATGAAACAACAACTTGAGTGCGCTACCACACAGTTTACTAGGCTGGAGTTATAGCTATACTTCACGGGTGCCACTCCGATCATCCGGGCGGTGGTCTTTTATGTCACTGGGACTTAAACTCATCTTAGTAAACTTTTAATCCTAGAGTCCTCCTCCTCAGAAAAGTTCATGCATTCTGCTATGCTTTTTTATCGATGCTGTTAAGCTCATCTTGATCGTAGTTCAAGGTTTTTCCATAGAAAGCAAGTCAAACTCGGGTTTAGAAAAGGAAATAACTCTGAACAATCGCCAGTTTTTTATAATATTTTTCTCTTTATTTTTCACAAATTGAAAAAAGGGTTCATTATCTTACAATTTTGCCTAATCTTATCAAAAATAACATGGCATTTCATATATATAGAGCTGAATTCGATATTGTAGAGCTACAGAAAGTAGACTCAGCCCAGGGACGGAACGGAAACATATTCCAGCCCGAGGCTAATCCGAAGGAAAATCGCTACATATATTTGGCCTGCGGACCGACTCAGAATGAGTAAGCAGGGAGAACAACGGTAGGAATCTGTTCCAGAAAAGGGCTAAGCCAAGGGAGAAAAACTTAATTCTCAATCTGAAGCCAAAGAGATAAAGGTATACAAAATTCACCACGAAAATTATATATTAAAAAAACTGAGAATTCACAAGAATTTTTCCCAATTTCATACTTCTTCTTTTGGTGGTTTTGCTGCTACAACTGGATAGAAACTGTTTTATTTGGCTACATCAATATGACTTTTTTTTATCATTCATTTTTGAATTTTGTCATTTCTATGGCATTGTACCTTTGCAAGGAAGAAAAATATAAAAATATACTAAAAAATAAACTAATTTTAACTAGAAGTACAAAATAACAGATGAAACCCATTGTTGTCCCTCGTTTGTTAATAGGTTATTATCTTCATCCCACAGACAACATCGAATTCGTATATTAATTGTTCTTTTAGTTTGCAAAAAAAGATATCCTTCTAACTTCATAATTAACTAAGCAGGACAACTTTATAAAAATTAAATCAAAATGATCCGACGAAAGTTGATTGTTACAAACCAATAAATTGTTAATTATTTACACAAAAAAAAATGTATTAATTGATTAATTTTTAAATAATTCAAATATTTATTTGTATTAATTATTGTTTGTCATACAACCAATTAAAAATCAATTGGATTAATCTACTTTCTATATACTTACTTACTTACTTACTTAAGGTAGCGCTACGGTTCGGGGTGGACCAGGGCCTCAACCAACAAGCTTCTTCCAGCCGGCTCGGTTTCTAGCTAGCTGTCTCCAGTTTCGCACGCCAAGTTGGTTGAGGTCCTCTTCCACTTGCCTGCACCACCTTTTACGCTGTCCACCTCTACTGCGTTGTCCCAAGGGGTTGGATTCGAAGACTTTCCGGGCCGGAGCATTGGTGTCCATTCGCTCTAGGTGACCCAGCCATCTTAGACGTTGGCTTTTCACTTTTGAGGCTAGGTCGATGTCGCTGTACAGCCCATACAGTTCGTGGTTGTATCTTCTTCTCCATTCCCCATCTATGCAGACGGGACCAAAAATCACCCGGAGAATTTTCCTCTCAAAACAGCCTAACGCGTTCTCATCCACCGTTAACAGTGTCCATGCCTCTGCACCATACATCAGGACCGGGATGATAAGCGTCTTATACAGGGACAGTTTAGTTGCTCGAGAGTGGGCTTTGCTTCTCTATTGCCTTCTTAGCCCAAAGAAACAGCGATTCGCAAGAGTAATTCTTCGTTTGATCTCAGCGCTGGTGTCGTTCGCTGAGTTTATAGCGGATCCTAGGTAGACAAAGTCTCTGACCACCTCAAAATTATAGCTGTCTATAGTGACGTTCTGTCCTAGACTTTGGTGTTGGGTGTCCTTTCTTGTTGACAGCATTTTGTTTTGCTTTCATTCACCGTTAGAACCATCTTCTTGGCTTCCTTCACAATGCTCACAAAAGCACCACTGACATCACGCTTTGCTCGTCCGATTATGTCAATGAATGTCGTCAGCGTAAGCGAGTAATTGGACGGACTTTTGAAAGATTGTGCCTCTGGTGTTGACGTGAGAGTTTTGCACTATTCTTTCAAGAACGATGTTGAAGAAGTCGCATGACAGTGCATCGCCTTGCCTAAATCCTATTTTGACATCAAAGGTATCGGTGAGGTCTTTGCTGACCTTGATAGAGCAGCGTGCATTCTCCATCGTCATCCTGCACTAACGGACGAGTTTGGTAGGGATGCCAAAACTAGACATTGCTCTATATAGCTCGTCTCTATATATGCTGTCATACGCGGCCTTGAAATCAATAAAAAGGTGGTGGGTATTGATTTGAAACTCCTGGGTTTTCTAAAAGATCTGCCGTAGAGCGAATATTTGGTCGATGGTGGACTTTCCTGGCCTAAAGCCACACTGATATGGACCTATCAGGTTGTTGACGAATGGTCCAATTTGCATGGTAGCGGAATTCGGTTCGTCATCGCTGTTATACAATTTGCAGAAATGATTTTTCCATATCCTCAGCACCGACTGCGATTCCACCACGATGTTCCCCTGACCGTCCTTGCAGGCTTCGGTTCGGGGCTTGTAACCTTGGGAGGTTCTTTTTACTTTTTGGTAAAACTTCCGAACTTCATTCCTGCAGTGGCATCCCTCTAATTCCTCGATCGCGCGCTTCTCATGCTCTTTCTTTTTCCTTCTAAGAAGCTTGTGTTCCTCTTTCCTCTTCTGCTCGTAGAGCTCGTGAGCAGCTCTGGTCCTTCTATGCAGCGCCGCTTTGTATGCCTGTTGTTTGGCTGCATGTACTTGCCGGCATTCCTCGTCGAACCAGGGGTTTCGCTGTGGTGGTCGTGCGAAGCCCAGCACGTCAGAGGCGGCATCTCTGATGGCTTCCTGGCAGTTTTTCCACTGGTTCTCGATGTTTGCAGTTGGCGGCAAAGGACAAGTTAAGAGGGCGCGAGAGACTCGATCGGAAAAGGATTTGGCGATTTCTTGCGACTGTAGCCGTCCGACGTCGAACTTCCTGACAGTATTTCCCTGTTTTGGCTTTGGTCTGGATATCCGTAGCATTACCTTGGCTACAACGAGGTAGTGGTCCGAGTCAACGTTGGCTCCTCGGAACGTTCGGACATCCTTGATATTGGAGGAGTGCCTTGCGTCGATCGCAATGTGGTCAATTTGGTTGGCGGTTGATTGACCAGGAATTTGCCATGTCCCCTTATGTACATATATCGAGATGCGGGAACTGCGTACTAGCTACCACAACGTTTGGCCCCGCAGCAAAGTCGATTAGCCTGAGTCCGTTATTGGATTTCTATATACATACATACCAACATTGGTAAACAGAAATAGATTTAACAAAACACAATAAAAATCCTTGGCTGGGTTGGGTAGGTACTAACGGTGAAGGTTGATAACAAATAACCCAAATAAAGCCATATGGATAGTGGAGACATTTTCATTTTTCAGAACTATCCTTGAACTGGTGTGCCTCAATTTAGCACCGCCATTTTCGATTTCCTTTTGTTTGGAAATCGAAAATGGCTCAACTTCTGCTACCTTGACCCGTGCACTCAGAGTAAAACGTCAGGTAAATAACTATCATGGGCCGTGTTAAATTAACAAAGTGTACTATTCCATATAAGGTTACAAAAATTTAGGAAATTTACCTGATTTTTATAACCTTATATTCCAGTGTTTAATCAACCTGGTTGCCTTTCGAACCATATTCAAGTTGATTAAATAAGATGCCCTATTATTTTAACCCTAAATTCTTGTTTATAAGAAATTTTGACAAAAACACAGTGTTTATTTTAACCGAGGTCATGTTTCGTTAACACTCTATGTTGTAAGTTTCTATTTTACCACAAATCAGGTTCAATGAACTTCTTATATGGTTATTTTTATAATTTTTACCTGATGAATTTAACCTTAACTCCTGTTCAAGAAGCACTCTGCCAGTTCAATGTGACACCAACGTTCAACCAGTGTTAAAACACACTCACAGGCCATCCAAATAAAACGGGGATGGGAAAAACCGGCCGGTTAAAACCGAAACCGGTTATTTTGTTTCGGTTAACCGTTTTTTTTAGGAGATTTCTTATCTCGGCTTAAGCCGTTGTTTTTTTTATTTAAAACCCAACAACCGAATAAGAAAACCAGTTAATTGCTTTGACATTTGTACACAATCGCCAAATAAAAATACAGAAAACGTCTTCGAGGCAAGAATTTCCCGTTTATAAGCAGTTATATTAGCATTGAGTTGGGTTAGATTCATATTTTTGAACCAGGTTTGGGGTTTATGAGGTGTCAGTCGTTGTTGAGTTGAGTTTTAAAGGAGATGAATAATGAATTGAAGTATTTTAATTTCACAAAAAAAATAAAAGACATTAAACTAAAACGGTACTTTTTTTAAGTAAACATTAAGGTATCCAGTTAATTTTTTTTTTTTTTTTAAGCGATTCACAGAGCAGGATCCCGTCAGACGACGCTCATTTCAGGTAAGTTCAAAAATCGTTTCTGAGTGATCACAAACTTTACCTCAAACAGGCTTTGTTGTGAAAATGCTTTGTAAAATTTACTTATTTGATTTCAATTTTAGCCTAATTAGAAATCTTCGAAATATTTAAAAAAAAAAGCTGGTTTCTTAGACGAAAAATACTGGCCGCTAAACTCTCAACATTACTTTAAGAAATATTTTAGCTTATGCACCAACCTATACAGAAAAAAACTCTTTGTTTCAAATAAAATTTATTTCTTCGAACTAGTTCTTAACCTAATAAAAGAACTTTAAGATAATATTTTTTCTAAAAAAAAAGAATTATTTAAATACCCGGTTTGTCGTCCAGTTAAAATCGTCAGGTTAAACCGGATAGAGAAAAAAACTGGGATAACCGAAAACCGGTTATTTTGAAATAACCGCCATCCGTAAAATAAAATGATTAGAACTTGGACTCCTCTAAAAGTAACACTCTGCCAGTTCATTTCAACGTGACAACAGTGTTGAAGCACACACACAGGTCATTTAAATAAAATGATTTGCATTTAACCAGGCCTCCTTTTAAAGTAGCACTCTGCCAGCTCATTTTAACGTGACACTAGTGTAAAAAGTAAAAACTTATTGATTTTTGGCACCAGTTTTTTGTAAAGCGAATTAGCCTAGGCTGAGTGCTATCTCCGTGTGTGGAAGGTTCCCAGTTCAAACCTTAAGTAAGTATCACAAAGATTTTTAAAATAAAGATATATGTATATATAACAAATTTCTGAGCGATAAGCAGCATAAGAGACAGCTCTTAGACGCATAGATTCATGACATAAATAATGGATAAAGGGATTCAACATTGAAACAAGTTAAATAAAGTAGATTTTCGTGTTAAATTAACTATATGTCCATGATAAATTTACAGGACATTGTCTTTTCATGTAAAATTAACAGGATTACTTTTTTGAGCCAGTGTTAAATTTACAAGGTGTCATGCTGATTTTAACTGCAACCTACGTTGATTTAACACAACATTAAAATCACGTATCCGGTTAAACATTTAACCTGATTAACCTCATTGAAAAATAACAACCTAAGGATCAGGTACAAAACTAACCAGAAATTGGTTAATTACACGTGCTTTTTTCTCTAAGTGTAAATGTTTAAAAAAACAAAACGCAAATTTGCAAATTTTTTGAAAATCAAGCAACTTTGTAAAAATGAAAATTTTGCCATTTTGTGCTCAGTTTTTGCAGATATATACCGAAGAAGTTAAAACAAAATTTGCATACATATATTTCTTTTTTACGAAGCGTAAGGTCAGCACTATCATTTTCGATTTTCAAAAAAAAAGTTGTGCTGTATATTGAGCTCAACTTGTGCTGCCAAACTGATCACAAAACAATATACTTACATTTAATTTTTACGGAATTTTCTAGATAAAAAACAAAATCATCCGTAAAATAAGCAGATTTGCAATTTTTTTAATATTTTAACTGGGCACAAAACAGCACTACTTTAATTTTTGAGAAATGTCAAAAAGTAATTTTTTTTAAATATTTGCAATAAAGGCACCTTAAATAAGATAATTTGCAAACAAATCTCAATACAACAAGAAACTGAAGCTGTAGAATGCTTTCTGTTTCGTCTTCATACTACGACTTATCACAGAGATACAGCTTTTCAAAAAAAAAAAAAAAATACGAAACAACCTTGAAACAAATCTTGTTCCCTTAATTTGTGTTAACAGGATGTGCTTATAATAGTATGTTGCCGAGTCATCACCTCTGTCGTCACTGACTATTCCAGAATAAAATGCCAAAGCATCAAATCAAGAAAGGAAGAATAATTCAAAAAAAGACCTACGAGACGCTGGGCCCACTTGAATACACAAACATGTCCACCCTTTCAACATCAAATACCACTCAGACTGACAACCATCACGATTGTCATGTTTTCTATTAACCTAATAAAGCTCACTATGGGAGAAATGAAATACCGCTCTCAAATCATAATCATTATAGTTTATCACACAAAACCGTGTTTTTATTTAAAAGCTTTTTTTTCAAACTCAAAAGAGTAAACAAGAAATGTTTACTTCTGCAAAGTATTACAATTTGTTTAGTTTCCATCATACTGTCCTTTTCTTAGTGGACATTTTTCAGTATAAAAATCAGACTCAATGGGCAAGCAAAAGTAACTATTCTAGGAAAAAGATTTTGCAGTTATTATGAGGAATGATGTTCCATATTGAATTCATGATTTAAAGAAAGACCATCTGTTTGTTTCTTTTTAAAAAGGATATAAAATAAAAGCACTTAAAAATATTTTCCAACGATTATTGCTTCGATTTCGATTATCTATGAAATATGTATTATATCATTCAAACTACTTCCTTGGCTGGCTTGGCAGATGGTCATCTTGTCAACCCATTTCGTCAATAGATTATCCATGGTTTCAGCTCTTACTTCACGAAAAGCTTCATCAATATTGTTCTTAAGTCTCCCAATTGTCTGAGGGGTAACATGTATCTGTAATGAAATTGCAGAAAACAATAGTTCAACGGCACGGGCGTCAAATCGCAAATCCGTTCCAGTCAAGCAAAATCATCTAAAGGAATGTTTACACGATAATTGATATTTGTGTGCAATAAATCGATTGTTGGTTGACTTGTGTAGCACTTAGCCCTATTTTCTGAAACCAAAGCTCATCTATGTGCAAATCCTCTATTTTGTCTGGTAATAAAAATCGGTTATCCCCGCATCGATAGCGCTGTCAATTGACTGTAACGTCCTTTCATCGTCTTCTTGGATTAAAAATGGGTCAATATAATAATACAACGAACAGTCATACGTTCAGGATGCATTGGCTTTTGGAGCCTTAAATACAGACATTTTGCTTGTTTACGTAGCTTCCAATATGGAAATGCGCAACCTGGATTAAAATAAAGTACATACATTTGTGGCGCAATAGCTCGAGGAGAACTAGAACCTAGTGACTTCCAACTCTCAACCATTCTTGTGTTCTGGAATGGAGAGTAGGGTGATGTCAAACTACAATTCTTTTTTTTTATTACATAGCGGGGATGGGTGCCATTAGTCATCAAAAAAGAGCACACCAAATCTTATCTCGATCAAAAAATATTTTGAGGGTTCACAACGCCCTTGAAAATTTATTTGCTTGTCCCCATAGAATATAAGAGGGATTTTAATTGTTTTGCAATGTTTGAGTTCCGCCAAACACCCTGCCCAACCAACCAATATTCGAGTGCTCTTTTTCTCAATTGCTGTTTCCACAGCGAAACTCTTTTTTGTGCTAAACTCAGGCATTATTCGTCTTGAGCAGACTCTAGCTCTTATAAGCTCATCCCTGTTTTTGTAACCAACAACTTCAGCTGAAGCTTCGGTAACCAGCTTAACACTTCGTTCCACGCTTTGAGTGTGATATGAGAATTGAGGGTAGGTTATACTTTCGATATCTCCACCACTTACAAAACTGAACATTATTTCATCGGTGAGGAATTTGGTTACAGGAGGTTCAGTAACTTTTACGTCCTGCCAGTTGATTAACTAGCTGAACAGAATGGAGACAGAGCTGCAACTGGAATAGCCTGAGTGCCAGCTCACGAATTGATTTTCTTTAGTCAGCCATTATAGCCAAGAGCAAGTTTTGCGGATAGGCGTAAAATGAATTTCGTTGTATAACAGGATCAATCATTTTGATTAGTTTTGGATCCTGACATCGAGACAATGAAATCATTTTCCACAAGTGGTGCACACCATATTTGCAAGAAGGATGACTCTTGATAGCAAACCATACTGGAACATAAGCCCGACCAATAAAATTAACCGAAATCACCAAATTCTCTGATGGGTTTTTAGTTCCTAGTTAGCCAACGAGCGTGAGATAAAATTCCGGGATTTCTCGATAGTAAGGACACTGAGCAGTTTCCTGTGGCTACGACTTGGCAGATATTACATATATATGTAGGTATGTTTGGTCACAGTTTAGGTCAATTACCTAAGCGTCGAACTTGTCGAGTTGTAGAAGCTGAGTAAGGTCAATGATTCTCGAGATAACCTCTCCAGATGAGTCCTGAAACCAAAGGGCGCTCCCCAAAACTCCTTCCTCCCTCACCCCTCCCCCTCGGCGGTACGGCGAGATGCTGTCCAACGTGTTTCCCCCCCCCCCCACCTGAGGTACGGCGGTGATGCTGTACGACACTCCCTTCTCGGCGGTACGGCGATGATGCTGTCCAATGAGTTACCTCCCTCGTAGGTACGGCGATGAAGCTGTCCGACGATTCCTATCATATAATTCCTTTCTAGGCGGTACGGCGATGATGCTGTCTGTCGTCTCCTTTTCCCTCACCGGTACGGCGAAAAAGCTGTTCGGTGTTCCTTCCCTCATTCCTTCTCGGCAGAACGGCGATGAGGCTGTCTGTTGCTCCCCACATCATCATATCCTTCCTCTCCCCAAATCTCCTATATTGGGCTGGATCAAGGTGTTATACGACCCGTGCCGATGATCAGCCTGGCTGAGGGCCCAATTCAAATACTAGCTCAGTCGCTAACGGAGTATTCGGACAGATGGCAATCTTCGAATTAACTAGCCTTCTCTGCATATACGGATCTCTGTGCAGAGTGACCACCCCTTCTCCGATACTCGTGGGAAATCAAATGAATTTTTCAAATGATGTTAGTGGTAAGTCCGGTTCTTCTTCAAGTTCGGCCGGCAGTGCGACTGTAAAGTCGTCTGCTGTACCTCCTGTCTTGCCTGTTGGTGGCGAAACCGTGAGAAATCATGGTCTAGTTGCTGGCAACAAGAACAGTGAGAGTAAGGTAGAAATACGTAGGATCGTGAAGCATGGCCCTTCCACCTCTAACGTGAGTGTAGCTCACACGGGTCCCAGTGGGGGTAGGCGTAAGCTTACACCTGGTGGGTCCTTTTACAAGGATAAGCGGAATGCTGAGAGGATCCTGAAGATCTTTGGTGCGAGACCGAAGGTTGGAGGTGACTAAAAGCATGAAGCGAAAGTAAGGTGGGCTAAGAGCTTCTTAGCTAAACACCAGACCAGCGGCGACTCCACGTCAAAGCGACAACGGTCTATTGAAGGTACCATGCCTTACGCTAAACGAACAAAAGTGCAAAACACCAGCACTCCCCTCAAACCCCCGATCAAATCTTTTAGGGATATTCTAAAAGATAAAATCGTAGTTGCGGTTATTGATAGAAGTGATATAGATGGTACGATATCCTCTGATCATTGGCAGATGGTGAAATTGAAGCTCTCGGCTGGCAACTTAAGTCTTATGAGGGACAACCCGGGACCACCTCCAATCACTAGTGATGGCGGTTGGCACCAGGGCCATGTCAAGCTCATCGCCTGCGATGATCAGAGATCGTGCGATCTCTATAAGCTGGCTATCAGCAGGATAGGAGAAGTCTGGCCAGGTGCGAAGCTTGAGGTAATTGCTAAGGAGGACATCCCTTGCAGGCCAAGAGCACGTACCTGGATCCCGGCTGAACCCTCCTGTATGGATGAAATACTCCAGATAATCCAGCTTTCGAATCCATCCCTTCCTACTCACAACTGGAAAGTCGCGAAACTGGAGGAACAAAAAGGCCTTTACAGAGGCGCAATCATTGTGATTAATAAAAAATCCCTTGTTCCTCTGGCGCAGACTAAAGGTGTGATTAGGTTCGGGTTTGAGACAATGAACCTTAGGGTCTATAAAAAAGATGAGGTAGATGCAGCTTGCGCTCCTCCACACCCCCAAGAAGACGAAGCTGTGGTCGGGGACCCTGGTGTGTCCATCACCTTCCCGTGTTTGGAAGATGATGCATCCAGGGCATCTTCGGCTCCAGTGGAGTCCTCTCCTAACGTCGACAGCCTTTCCGACATGGAAACTGAAGACTATTTAAACAGTGTTCTTTTAAGTGAGGACGAGCTTTTAAGTTCGTCCTCTGACTTGGAAGAACCTGATAATACCGTGGTGGAGGCTGATCTGCCTAATTGTAGCCAAAATGCTGCAGTTAGTTCAGATTAACCTCCAACACTCCATCAAGGCGTCAGCCTCACTTCTTCTCCGAATATCCAGCAACGGAGAGGATATCGTCCTGATCCAAGAACCTTGGATTGTGAAATCCATCGTAAAGGGACTCAGGACTCCTGGATACTACCTACTGTATGCGTCCGGTAAAGGTGAACCTAGATCCTGCATACTAGTAAAAAGTAGCATTAATGTATATTTACTACCTAATTTCAGCGATCGAGATATTACGGCTGCAAGACTGGAGACGACCAAAGGCACACTTTGGATAGCATCGGCATATCTCGGCCATGACCACCTTGGCCCTCTCCCAGGTAAAACCCTGGAGAATTTTATCGCTGAAGCAGAAAGGCGAAATATCAGCCTCATTATTGGGAGTGATGTCAATGCCCATCACACAGTATGGGGTAGTACTGATATTAACGATAGAGGTGAGTCTCTTTTCGATATTATCCTAAATACTAACCTTATAGTAAGTAACGTAGGCAATAAACCAACTTTCGTTACCAGAAACAGACAAGAAGTTTTAGACTTAACTCTTGTCTCCGACAACATCTATGAGATGATTTTAAACTGGAAAGTTTCTAGTGATCACTCGTTCTCTGATCATAGATACATTCAATTCAGCTTGAACGATGAACTTCCTGGCCAGTTAACTTTTCGTAATCATAGGAAAACAGACTGGCCTAAGTACAGAGAAACACTTAAGAGACTTATTAAACCTGACATTTTAAGTGTTCCATCCAACAAAAACGATCTTGACAGCAAAGTCAATGATCTTACTTTAGCCCTAAACAAATCATTAGAAACCTCCTGTCCTCTTATTCTAATAAGGGGTAAAAGGAAGCCACATTGGTGGACTTCGGGGCTCGAACCGCTCAGAAAAAACTGTAGGAAACTTTTCAATCGAGCTAAAAGTACTAGAGTAATGTCCGATTGGGATTCCTATAAAGAATCACTAAAATTATATAAAAAAGAATTGAGGAAAACCAAACGATCTTCTTGGAGGACATTCTAGGGCAATATAGAAGAAGCCTCAGAAGCATCAAGATTAAGAAAAAACCTCTCCACAAATCCAGTTATGCCTAGCTGCCTTCAAAATGCTGATGGCTCCTGGACCAACTCTTGCGAAGAATCGCTCAATTTGCTACTGGATACTCATTTTCCAGGCAGCTCACAGACTGTTAATAGCACTGCCCTTTACAGGACAAGCGAAAAACTAACATTTCCACAAGGTCTGATTACAAGGGAAAAATTACAATGGGCACTCAATAGCTTCAAACCATACAAGTCGGTGGGGCCAGATGGCATCATTCCGGCTGAACTACAGATGAATTCAGAAGTAATTCTGCCGATTCTGGAAGTCATCTTCAATGGTTGCTTAAATCTGGTCCATATTCCGCTTCTATGGAGAGAAGTCAAAGTTGTGTTTATACCCAAAGCCGGTAAATGTTCCCACGTAAACCCTAAAGATTTACGACCTATTAGCCTATCATCTTTCCTTCTAAAAACTTTTGAACGACTGATTGATATCGAACTAAGGTCAAGCATTGATACGAGACTACTGTCTACAGCTCAACATGCCTATTGCAAAGGGAAGTCAGTGGAGACAGCTCTCCACACACTAGTTCGTACCATCGAATATTCCCTCCATTATAAAGAATATACAATGGTTGCCTTCCTAGATATAGAAGGTGCTTTTAATAACGTTGATACATCTGCAATCACATCTGCACTGGCTTCTCTGAATGTGGATGGGTCGCTTGGTGAACTGATTAATCAGATGCTTACAAGCAGGGTTATCAATTCAAAACTGGGCGGCTTTTCGGCAAGAAGATCTGTCAGTAGAGGTACACCGCAAGGCGGGGTGCTTTCTCCCCTTCTTTGGAATTTGGTAGTTAATGAACTGCTGAATACCTTAGAGGCAGAGAGCTACAGAGTGATTGCCTATGCGGATGACGTTGCTATAGCAGTATCAGGAAAACATCCTAACATTTTAAGAGATCTTCTACAAAACGCTCTAAACAAGCTAACACGATGGGCAGATCGATGCGGACTTGGAGTTAACCCCCATAAAACAGATCTTGTCCTCTTCTCCAGGAAATACAAAATTCCGCAAACAGACCCCCCTATTATTAATGGTGTTCCACTAAAATTCTCAGACGAAGCTAAATACTTGGGTCTCATCTTAGATAAGAAGGTAAGTTGGAAACCTAACATACAAGAAAGAGTGAAAAAAGTCACAGTGGCACTTTTCTCCTGCAAAAAAGCCGTAGGTAGTAAATGGGGCCTCCAACCTCGAATCACTCACTGGCTATACATTTCGGTAATTAGACCGATTCTAACTTACGGCGTGGCAGTATGGTGGACTGCCTTGGATAAAGCGACACATCGCGACAAACTAAGCAAAGTCCAAAGAACAGCATGTCTATGTACTACTGGAGCACTTCGGTCGACTCCTTCCGCTGCATTAGACACTCTTCTCCATCTGACACCTCTCGATATTTTCAGCAAACAAACGGCTGCGAGCACAGCCATTCGCCTCAAAGCCTCTTCACAGTGGATCAATAATGAGATTGGTCACTCCGCTATTCTGAATTCATTCGGAACACTTCCTAGTAACACTGACTACACAATCCCACTATTGAATTTCGATAAAAATTTTGAAGTGACCATACCTTCCAGATCCACCTGGGAGGATGTGGAATTCTTAGAAGATCAATCAATTCACTTCTACACTGACGGATCGAAGACCAAAGATGGGGTTGGTGGGGGAGTGTACTCTGAAAGACTAAATTTAAGTCTCTCATTCCGTCTTCCTAATCACTGTAGCGTATTCCAGGCGGAACTTCTAGCGATAAAAGAAGTACTGTCTTGGCTCAAAGAAAACGTGATATCATGCTCGGATATCCGCATCTTCTCTGATAGCCAAGCCGCCATTAAATCCCTGGACTCTGTCCGTACAAACTCTATAACAGCCCTCAACTGTCGATCATCTCTGTTGGAGATGGCGCAACAGTTTAATATTCACCTTTGTTGGGTGCCGGGTCATAGTGACATTCCAGGTAATTGTAAAGCTGATGAACTCGCTAGAAGTGGAACATTACTACCCATTTTACCTGAAAAGGTAAACATTGGTATACCCATCGCTACGTGTAAATTTTTACTGAAGCAAGATGCGTTGAAGAGAACAAACACAAGGTGGGAAAACATCACTACTTGTTTGGCGACAAAACAAGTATGGCCAAACCTTGACCTGAAACGCTCCAAGTGTTTAATATCTCTAAATAGAATGCATATTAGCTCTATTGTAGGTGTCATAACAGGACACTGTTTAATAGGCAGGCACGCAGCGCGGCTTGGCGTACCTTCAAACGATTTCTGCAGAAGCTGTATGGACGAGGAGGAAGAGGAAACGATTCCTCACCTTCTCTGCACATGCCCTGCTCTTTCCCTCAGACGTAGGCTCCATTTAGGAGTTTACTTCTTTAACGATCCTAGTGATCTGGCAAACACAGACATTTATAGTCTCACACGCTTCGTCAGGAGCTCAAAGTGGTTTTAGCGAGTAAGGAAAGAGTTTTTAAGATTCATGTGGTATCACAACGGACCAATTTTGGTCTAAGTGTGTCAGTACTTAGTATTGACAGCCACTTCTACCTAACCTAACCTAGGTCAATTATATAAGTAATATCTGGTAAATTTATCGATTATTTCTGGTATTGGAATAAAGTTTCAAGACTCATCTTTTCACAAAATTCCATTTGTTTGCCAATAGGCCCAGAGAAGCCATATGGACCTGTTGTGTGACCATCCAAACTTTGCAAAAGATATCGAAGGGGCAGCTCATTACAATATATCAAACAAATGTTCCATTGTAAAGGTTTTTGTAAGCTTTCTTCTATCAATCTAATAACACCGCCCTTTTTTTTATGTCAACCCACGGCAACAAGATAATCAAAGGAAATCTTATTCGTATCAAAAAAACTGCGCAAAAATACTTTTCGATATTCCATCGCTGGGAGAAAGATGTCTAACATATTGTAATCCAGGTTCTTGAACAAGAGAAAATGTTCTTTGATGGAAATTGTATGATTCGCCTTCCTTTGACAACATTTTGGTACGATCCTTACGACCATTAAAATAAAGGCCCTCAAGTCCGCTACCATTCGCTAAAATATTTTGTTGGAGGTTTTTTTTGACTTCAGACCTCTAGCGCCTTATTTTCGAACGATTTATGACCTTTGATTTGTCTTCTTGTGATATTATGCCAACGTCTTTAAAAATACTACTTGCGATAAAGCTTCCTCAAAGTTTTCGTTAGAAGTATCAGGTTTCGTAATTTGCAGGTTTATTCAGCTCTATCTGGCTTTCTTTTTAAGCTTTTTCCCAGTCGACGAGTAGCAGGCCAATCAATGTTAATGGATCTTTGATCCATTAGAAAATCTTGCTATTTAACAGAGGCTTTTCTTTCTGCAAGACAGGAACAATGTTGAAATGAATCACACTGGCAAGAGTATGCATAAAAAAGTGTCTCAGAATTACTCAAAAAGGGTTGCAATTGCAATTTTAAATCTTGGAGTTTATTTCGCGTTTTATTTATTTTATAGTTTTTGAGCCATTTTTTTTGTTTTCCATGATATATTGCCGAATTTTCCTTAAATAGACGCATGACAGATAGTGGGCAAAGAAGCCTTATCCCAGTCCTCAACCACTTTGTGAGCTATTTCTTCAGATACTTCTAAAACAATTGGTTCTTTTTTCTTTGCATTTTTAAGCTTGAATACAATATTTAAATATTTTTTATAACATCTTTAAAAGTTGGCAAGCACAATCCTCTAGAATCATTTACTTTTTGTCTAGTGGTTGACATTTTCGAATTACAGAATTCCGAATAAAGTAATTACTGAACAAATTTGTACTAAATCAAATGTTATTTTTTACTAAAGTAAAACACAAGTGTTCCTCGCAGGCAAAAAATATCGAATAGAAGAAATTTAATTAAATTAAAGGAAATTAAATTTAAATTCAACTTATTCCCGGGGCTCCACGAAAATTAAATTATTTTTTATATTCATGTAAGTTTAAAGGAAGGAATTTTGTATATTTACTTACATTAACAGTCGAAGCTCTATTAAGTGATTTTCAAGGAAACAAATAAGAATTCGATTTAAAAGTGGTTTAAGTATAGTGTGAGTAAAAGGTTTGGATTCGGTGTTTTTGTTTAAATGATTTATTTTCTTTTTTTTTCGATATAATGTGCTTTTGCTTAGAGATCTTTCACTATAATATGAACATGAACACGTTTTTCCATTAGAGTTTTCAAAAATTTAAAGAAATCTCATTTAAGGACATAAAGAATCAAAGCTGTAATATTAAATAGTCTTGGTATTAACTTTAAGACCGTTTTAAAGTTTTTCAAGTGTCTTGTGAGCCCTCCACTTTTTGATCGACCTGAAACTTTTTCTCCTTTATTTATAGTCCAAATGGCACTCTTCCCGCTTATGTATATAAAAAAATAAGATGCAACTTACAATTTTCTGCCGAGTCCGAACGGCTAAAAACGGAAGATCAAAGGAGAAAATGGTGGACTTTTTTTAACAATAAAAGATAATGAGAAGCACTTTTCATGACAACTGATACTTTGTCAGTTCCTCGCAAGACCTCGCAAGAGGCAATACCTCGGAATTTTTTGTTTGTTTTTAGGTGGTAGCGGCTGGGAATCGAACCCAAACCTTCAGCATGATGCGCAATCTGGATAGCTATAACGCAATTAAATAAACAGTGTGTTGAGGTAGTAGTAGGTAGAGGCTTAATTCACCAAAACACTATAAAAAGAATCACTGGGAAACTGGCATCGATAACTGGTCCTTTAAACACACATCAATCAACCATCAATATAAAGCTTTCAAAATAAATTGTATTCAGAACAGAAACATATGAAGGTATCAACATCAACATTCTTAACACATCTTTCTGTCCTTCAACAAAAATAACTCTACATATGTATCTCCATTTTATTTTTTATAATTGGTCTGTGGCCCTTCAAGTCAAAATCTCTTGAGTCACTGCAAATCCAATTCAACAAATTATTCTTCAAAAAAGACAATTACTGCAAAGTACAATGCGACAGACAGTGCCTCATCACTGTGTGCCACAAAGAGCAGACACCCGAAAGAATACCTACACAAAAAAAAAATAAGATTCAAAAGGAATAATTATATTCAAATTAAAATTATATCGATCGGAATTCAGTGCCAGCGTTAACGTTGTGCGACTTAAGTCATTTTTTGGTTGGTAGGTATTTTTCGATTAAAAGTCTTAGAGGTTCTTTTGTTTTAGTTTAACAAGAAAAACACATACCTTAGCAGTTAAGCACATTCAAATGATTGCGGATATAGGTTATTGTGAACATCAATATGTGTTTGTTAATGGTATGTTGTCATCAATGCATTCCTAATCTGTTCTTATAAATAGGGGGTAGTTGCATTAAAAAAATATTATCTAATTATAATTTAATAAATTTTATATCATGAAAATACGTATAGCAATAGTACCAACAAAAAAAAACACAACCATCTATTTGAACACAAAGATTTTCTATGAAAAAAAAAAATGTCCAACGGTAACACCAGTGCCCTTATGCGCTCTCACAGACAGGCACTACACTAAATTCTGCTGCCTTCAATTAAAATGTCCTTGACTGTCTTCATCAGATTCATTTCATGTCGCAGACATTTAATGCTGCTTTATATCCCAATTTGGGTGAATAAATCGTTGCAACTGGACTCCTGGTAGAAAGAAATCTCGATTGTTCAAGGTGCTAGCATACAAAACCCTGAGTATATGCTATATGCCGATGCCGATCACTGAAGGATATCAAGGCAAATTTTATCCTTAATAAAAAAATAACCATCCAACTTTTACAAACAAAATTAAAGAAAAAAAAAAAAAGAAAAAATAAGCAAGAGGGATGGAAGAGTTCAGACTTCAGGATTACCACTTAATGAGCACAATACTCAGCCATTTTATTTTTGATGAGCAAGCGGAAGGAGATGGAAACTCAAAATAATTAAAAGAACGACAAATACTGTCGCATGAGGAAATTTAATATTTATTGAAACTCTACCCGTATACTCATACTCATACATCATCACATCAGCTATCATCTCAAACCAGCTTTTACTGTGATATATCATTAATTTAATGGAGTTTTATACAGGAGACATGCTGAGAGATAAACTTAAAAGGAATTCTGGCTGGTACCAGTACCACATACATGAGTAAATAAAACTTATCTGACTATACAGATTTTAATTTCTGAAAATAACAGTAAAAAAGGATAACATCTTGAAATTATATTTAATCGGATACGAGAATTCGCTTGAAAATAGAAGGTAGCTAGTACCATACCATTTTAAGGACCATTCTGTAGTAAAAACTTTAAACTTTGAAAAACTGAATATAGGTAGGTAGGTACTCTTGCTTATAAGAACTTTAAAGAACTTATTGCTAACTACAAAGCAAAAACGAATTCACCCTCAAGTGCTTCGAAGTATTGAATTTCGTTTTCTTTGGGTTCTCTTGTCTTGCACAATAATGAGATCACATTGAAGGTACTTGGGTTGTTTTTCTTCCTCTTTTTTAAGGGTTAAATTCAGGTATTGAAATACCTTTAAGCCAACAGACGCTTCTTTACAAAGAAAAGTAAACAATAGATAATGATGTAGAGTCGTTTAAGGACTTCGTGGTTTATCTGAAAGTTTATACCTGCACAGAGGTTGAAATTGGATGTTTCAAACATACATATATACCTACAAATTTCCTATTTTCGATAAGGTTTTGAACATTTTCGCCGACAACGATAGAAAATCAAACACAAAAAGGTGAGTTGCTTGTATATTAACACCTTAGCTATAAAATAATTTAGCAGAGAAGTTGAAAAGTATATTAAATATAAGTATAGGTATAGATTTATATTTACGCTTATCATTGACTCACACAGTGACGCTGTGTATATTTAATTAAATTGTTTGCACGGGTGGGCAACCACCATAGGCGCCTTAGAAATAACTAGTTATGAATAAAATGACACACAAAATTAGGGGAGAAGTGTGAAAAACGTTGCTTAAAAGGACAAAAAGAATGTTTCAAAAATAAGGATAAGCATTTAAAAGAGTAACCTTATTTGGACTTTTATTAGAATTTGATAGACCTTGTATTAACAAGTAAGATGAGAATATACAAAAATTGAGGAAATTTTCGGCCTCAAGGCCTAAACACTTTACTTCGTAATGTGAATTGACGGCTTACATTTTGAAAAGATAAGATCGTTCTTGAGGTGAATGTGCCGGTATGTTTGGAATAGCTACATATGTACATACATATCTCCATGCAACAAACCTTTAGAGTCATTTATGCCCTCAGCGAATCGAACATTCGCTTAGAAGCGAATGAATTGCCTTATCACGGTTTATCGATAGCGAGCTTCCGATGGAAGCTTTGGTTTGCTTTTAAGCGAACGTTCGATTCGCTATTCATAATGAGGGCCTTAAACAGATAATAGCAAGCGAATTATAGAGTAAACCACTGCCGGCAATTTGAATGGGTTCGATTATCAGTATACTTTTCTTCTTTCATAATGTAAAATTAAATGCATTGTGTATAAGAATGCACGAAGGACCAGCTTATGAAGCACAAATAAAAGTTCTCGAAATCCAAATTTCTTTTCAAATTATATTTTATTTACAAAGAATGATGTTTCTTATTGAACCGATTAAAATTGAATTACACAAAATAATAAAAAAATTACAAAAATAATTTAATAGAATTGAAATTGAGTTAGTGATGAAAACAAAAAGATTATAAAGTGTGTTTTAGCTAAGTTATTTTCAAATCAAACACATTTTTTTCAATCAACCCATAAATTAAATTAAGTGGTAAGCAATTAAACAGGTTTTTACTGTAAATGTTTTGTATTTTCTTACAATTTATGCTTTATACAGGGTGTCCTGTAAATAATGGATAACCTTGCAATTGGTTAAGCAGGCCTAATGACCTTTTCAGAAAACAATATAAAAAAAATATTTTCCCAGTGGCTAATATGATATAATGTTTTTTTCAAAAGTTGTTAACAAGTAGCTACTACTTTCCTCAAATACGTGAACGCTACGACCATGGATGAACAATTTTTACAATTTTTTTCTTTTTGTAATATTGTAGTTATTGCATTTTTGTTATTATAATCCACCTCTAATAAATTAAAATTGTATGAGAACATGAATGGCCAATTGCTTAAAAAAGTTGTCTGTTTAATGCAATTTCCGAGATGGTATAACACATGCTTGTGTATAAACAAAATAACCAAGAAAATTTGTCTATCATCTAATAAAGCAGCTTTTAACATTTTCGCAAAATGTTTATCAAAATGTTACAATAACCTCCAAATTTGGGTTGGACAAAGATTTTCTCTTTTGATGTGTAAGGGGGTTCAGTGCAAGTATAAAACTCGATTTTAGGTGTTGAAAGCCCCACCATTTGGCCACCATATTGAAAAACGAGTTTTAAAAAGTTTTCCGTGGCAACTTAAATTTTATTAGTCTTAGAAAAAAAACTTTGGTACAAATTTGTAGCAAATTGAACTCCCTTCAATTTATGTTAACATACTTTTTACCCTAAAGTTATAAATAAAAAAGTTATAATCAAAAACATATGAATTTGTTCAATGATTAAATTTTGATTATAATTTTTGTATTTATAACTTTAGGGTAAAAAGTATGTTAACATAATGATGACGAAGGTGTAGATACAGGAGGAAAAGAAGAATTTGATTAAGATTGATTTGAATTTATGTATGTGCTTGAGTTAGCTCTGCTTAATCTACTAATCACTAACACATGCACTCATGATGACCCTCTGATTGTAGAATGCAGCTTGCTTCAAGCACATTACAACACAGAATTCTGAAGTGTAAAAAAAAAACTTTTGATTATTATTAGATTATGGAAGTAAGAAAGTGAAACTTTATTTATTTTTTTGAATTTAATGTTTCGTATACAGCAAATATGATATGAATTATAAAAATATAAATTTTGCTTTAAAATCAGTTTGAAAAAAAAAAATAAAAAATTCTTAGTTTAAAAATCATTTTATCAAAAAGTATTTACAAAAAAAACTTTTTTTTAAAAGTAAAAAGAAGAAGACATATTCGGTTTTCAAAAAAGCTATAGCAAGACATTGTAAGTACCTATTTCTGTTATTTTTTAATAATATTTTTTTTATATTAACTCAATTTTTTCAAAAATTTTTCTTCCCGCCTAAAAGGGTGGAAATAGACCCTTTCCTTTACAATTTGTTTCTTGTTTCATCTCATCCAACATGCTTAAGCTGTTTTTACACCCTATGAAAAACACCCTAAATAATCAAATGCTGTATGGAAAGAAATCCTAAAAGCTGAAGGCAAGATAAATATTGCTGAGAAGAGGAAGGGATGCGAAGGATCTCGCTATTTAAGTTATTAATTCTCATTCCAGACCTTAATCAAGCCATTAAAAACGGAAAATAATTGTGTCCGGTTGTTGCATGCAAATGCTTTTGTGCGATGATAAGTTTTAAAGTGATATCCTAAATGGTACTGAAAAAAACCAATACCAAGTTTCGCGTTCCAGGAAAATTAGTGAGTAAAGACTCAAACTCGTGTTCGTCTGGAAAGGTAAGGTAAAAATTTATGCGCTTAAGCTGTGAATGTGGCTGAAAACTGTGGGAAGGTGCGACACGCCACATAGCCCATAAAACTAAGGCTCTATTTAAGACTTTAATCACGAACCTAGATTTAGCATTTTACCATCATTTCTAGACTTTTTTGGGAGCTTTTTGAGATATCGGAAACAAAAATTTCGAAAACCAAATCTCGCCAATCAATAATCCTGCTTTTCATAATCTCGCAATTACAAAATCTCACTTTTGACAATTTCGCATTTACATCTCACACCGTAAAATATCTTGATAATATTATTCGAGATGCAAAATTTCATCAAAAGAACCACCATTGCTAGGTGGGTTGGGTACGGGAGCCCGTTTTTGAGAATCCAGTTTAAAAACTCGTCTTTAAAATCCCGTTTTTCTTTATACCGTTTTTTAAAATCCCGCTTTTTTAAAATCCTGCTTTTAAATTCCCGATTTTCAAAATACCGTTTTTTAAATTCCCGTTTTTATAATCCCGCTTTTCGAATCAAAACAAGGTGTTTTATTTTAAAAATCGCGCGATTTTTAAAATAAAACACCTTGTGTTAATTCGAAAATCGAAATTAAATATATACTGCGGCCTAATGCTCTGGATGGTGGGGTGACATAAAGTGTAAAGGATACTATGTTCATGGGCGTCAAGTCTTAAGAAAAGAGATAAAAAGCAAACAAATATTTGATCAACAATTTTTATTGATTAACGAAAACAATAAAGCAACAAATAAAGAACATACAACATAACAAAAAAGTGATTTCATAAAAGAACATATTTTTTACAAATAAAGAAGAGACTGCACTTAAGTTTGATATTGTGAGCTATACGGCGCAGGAAATCCGTTTTACTTATTGCTTTACTATTTTTCATAATTTTTGATATTGCTCTTTATTTTAAAATATTAGTTTTTGTTTTTTAATTTTCTTCTCCATTTTTTATTTTTTCTATATCAGATTTAACAACAATATTTTCTCTTTTTAAATCTTCAATGAGTTTAAACAAACCTACACTTTTGCGTCAAACTAATACCTTCAATCCAATCTTCGATGCCATGCTTCAGCATTATTTTGAGTTCGTGGGAACTGTTGTATTGCACTGTCTGAAACAGACCAAAAGTCAGGAGAGTATTGAATAACTCTACTCCCATTTCAAATGCACCTTATTTTGAACCACTCAGCAAATGTTAATCCATCTTCGTCATCATTCAAGCCATCTTGCAATGCGTCAAAATGGGAAGAGACCTCTTCGGGTGGTACAAACGCTTATAAACCAGGTTGTGCAGAAAATGCAACAAGAAAAACAGTTATCCGTTTTCTGATTAGAGATCTATCGAAGCTTCTCTTCATTATGTATAAATTGATCACAACAAAAACATAAATGTTAAAAAAAGAGCCAAGTTCACTGGTCAAGTTTTCATACAGTTAAGTTTGTGATTAAGAACATATGTAATTAAGGGAAAACTGCCAAGTAAACCCACCAAATTTTAATCAGTAATCATTAAATACCAAATTTCTGTCATAGTTTGGAGTGTTTTCGATATAACTCTACTTAAGATATTTGATATTAAATTTCATGAACTTAATACTTGGCATGCATTTTAGATCTCATTACTTTTTTTGGCAGACTTTTTACGCACAGGTTTCTTGTACATATAAGAACTTGGCTCTTTTTTTCACATTTATGTTTTTGTTGTGATTTCACTCCTTTTTGCAAAGATTTGTTTTGCCAGGTTAAAATCAAGCCCTACCGCTCTACAAAGTTTCATAATTCTACAACAATCAGAAGGGCTTCATATAGTTTACAAGAACTTTTGAGAAAGTGGGTGGATGCCACGCCCCCTGAACTGAAAGTTCTAATTTTTCGATTTTTTTCTTTCAAAATATTTGAAGCTCTAACGACCTACCAATTTTTATCGTTCTATAACAATCGAAAGTGCTCCATATTATTTATAAGAATTTTTAAGGATGTGGGTGGATGCCACGCCCCCTGAATGAAAAATTCCAATTTTTCAATTTTTCTCTTTCGAAGTACTTCAAGCCCTACCAATCTACCAATTTTCATCGTTCTACAACAATCGGAAGTGCTCCATATAATTTATATGAATTTTAATGAATGTGGGTGGATGCCACGCCCCCTGAATGAAAAATTCCAATTTTTCAATTTTTCTCTTTCTAAGTACTTCAAGCCCTACCGATCTACCAATTTTCATCATCATCATCATAAGTGCTCCATACAATTCATAAGAATTTTTAAGAAAGTGGGTGGATTCCACACCCCCTGAATGGAAAATTCCAATTTTTCTTTTTAAGTATTTCAAGCCCTACCGACCTAGAAATTTTCACCGTTCTACAACAATCAGAAGTGCTTCATATAATTTATAAGTATTTTTAAGAATGTGGGTGGGTGCCACACCCCCTGAATGGAAAATTCCAATTTTTCAATTTTTCTCTTTCTAAGTACTTCAAGCCCTACCGATCTACCAATTTTCATCGTTCTACAACAATCGGAAGTGCTCCATATAATTCATAAGAATTTTAATGAAAGTGGGTGGATGCCACGCCCCCTGAATAGAAAATTGCAGATTTTCGATTTTTTTCCCTTGTATGCACCACAAGGCCTACCGTTGTGCGAAATTTCAAGCTTCTACGATGTCGGGAAGTGCTCCATAATTTTGATGATCTGTCAGTGAGTCAGTGAGTCAGTGAGTCAGTCAGTCAGTTACGGTTTTTGCGATTTTTGAAGTCCTATATCTCGGGAATTACTTATGCTAAAGAGTTGAAATTTGGTGAGCCATCTGTGCTTGCTCAGCTTAGCAAGTACTGCGAATTTGAAGTTTCTGACTTAATTGGTACTGAAGTTAGAGGGGGGTTGAAAATCGCCTGAGTTTGTTCCTGTAAAAAGGGTGTAGTGCCGCGAACTTGGCTGGGCACTACCGTGCCCTTTGATTAAAACAATTTTTATACAAACCACAAAGAACTTTATTGTTAAGCCCACATTGGGGAACTGCTAGGTTATAAGTAATCATAAAGGAGTACAATACCTAGTGAGTTATACACGACCATTCCAAAGTAACGGAGAAGACAATCGGACGCTTGTAGTAAGGTTTTTCTTGTTAAGAAATTAATATTTTTTTATGAAACGCAGTGGTTTTTAAGAATTCATCACAAAGTACACGACACAGAAGTTTCACAAAAAAATTATGAAATTTAGTAAGTTTATTCAAAAAAATAGACGGTAACGGAGAAGACACGTACGATTTAGAGATTTCCGACCATTGCCTTGAAGTTTAAAATTCTGCGCCGTCCATTAAGATATGAAGTTGATTTTTTTTGCACACTTTCATAATACCAACATTTATCATAAACCATCCTTGGTTCAATGCCAAGTTTCATTTTACTAACAGAAAAAAATATGAAAGATGGTAACGGAGAAGACAGCTAATGGTAACGGAGAAGACACGTACGATTGAAGATTTCTTTTTTGTTCAGTTATATTGAAATTCGTATTTTTAAATTATTCTCATCAATGATAAAAGTGATTCAGACAATTGAAAAATGTGTGTAAAATTTCATTGAAATCGGTTAACGTTAACACGTGCTAGCGAGCACTTGAAATTTGTCATTCAAAACACATGGGGTTTTCACAGTTTTTACTCAAAATATCAGCAAAATTGTAAAAGTTGATGGAAAATCTTTAAACTTGGCACATAAATTAAATACTGTTAGGAGTATCAAAAAAAAATATTTTCAAAAGTTTTGCATAATATTAACCCCATCAAAAAATTTAATTAAAAATAGTTGTTTTTGTGCATTTGTTGCTATTTTAAATGGAGTAACTGTTGTTTACAAAAATAAAAAAAATATATTTGTATACTCCTTATGGTATTAAGCATATTTTCCAAGTTAAAAGTTTTTCCATCAACGTTTACACTTTTACGGGCCCTTTGAGTAAAAGACTGTCAAAACACCATGTTTTTTGTATGAAAAACTTCAAGTGCTCGCTAGCACTTGTAAACGTCCACCGATTTCAATGAAATTTAACACATATTTTGTTTAGTTACCTTGATCCATTTTAAGCAAGGGGATCAAAGAAATTCAGACTTTAAGAAAAAAAACTACCTGTGAGTCGTTGAATTTTGGATGAGAAAGTGCAATTTTGTCTTCTCCGTTACCCTGTTTTAGACAGTAAGACATGATTTAAAAATCTACAAAAAATCCACCATAATCCTTTTTCAAGTCTTGCTTTGTATGCGGAATAATTTTACAAACACTAATATAGTTCACCATTTATACCAACTTTAGTCATTTTTCGGTAACGGAGAAGACATGAAATGTTCAGTCATTTTGAGGCGTAATACTATTTTTACAGCACTCCTATCAGAAAAATAGTTCCAAATTTAAGTAGTGTATTGAAAACACTTATAAAAACCTAACTGCACATCGCCATTTGCATCACAATTTATAGAGAACTGATAGCGGCAAAAATGCCGAAAAATGCCCAGATACGAAAGATAAAGTATGAGCTTTTTTGATCACTTGCCTATTTTACAACAACAAGTAAAATTTTATATTAACAATTTTTTCGTTAACTCTAATATATATTGAAAATATTGGCATATTTAAATATATTTTTTTCTTTAATTTGAAATTGAGTTGCTTGGTTTCGAAATTTTTGGAATGGCCGTACATTTGTAGTTATTTAATCACGAAACGGGCTAAGCGGGATTAAACGGAATTTTAAAAAGCGGGCTTTGCAGAGACGGGATTTTATTACAGCGGGATTATTAAAAGCGGGATTTAAAAAAACAGTATTTTCGAAACGGGATTTTAAACATTTTTTTTCGGGATTTTAAGAAACGGGATTTTGAAATACGGGCTTCCGTTACGCTCCCTTGCTAGGTAAGCAGACGTAAGAGAGGTATTTGGAAGATTTACTCAAGTAGTAAATTCCAAATTGGTAAATAAATCAAAGAAAACACCGTATTCCATTATTAACAACAGAGTTTCAGCTTTAAATACAAATAAAAATATCACCACTTTTCAAATAAAGAATTCACTTTTGTTAATGGTTTAAATTGAAACTTTTTGTTAGATGTATATCTTTGAGTTTCTCTTCATTCCGGGGTAGGTCAATAATGCACTGCAATAGGCAACTACAAAGTTCAAAGTTAATAATGACACAAATAAAAAAACTATCAAGGAAGAAAAAAATAAAAATCTACTAATATTCCGTATTTTTGTACTTCTCCTTGAATTAAGAGCAGATAAAATATTTTTTTTATTATTTGTGGGACCCGTCAGCCGGCAGTCCACGTTGCATGCTGTATTGGCCCGTAAACATTTCCAGTTTGAACAGCTCTGTATTAGAGTATACTGAATATGAATTGCAAATTAGGAAGACGATAAGGCCGCATGCTTAAATGATTTTTCTAAATAAAATATTGAAATCAAATTCTTGAAGATAGGTTGGTATAGGTATAGGTATGTAAGTACATAACAATAAATGTTCATCTGTATATATCTATCTCTACTTTATATTAAAATCATGAACTACTTGAGCCATCTAGGTTTATAAAGAAATAAATGTGATCCAGTCATGCACTATATTTAATGATACCTCAGGATTCATCAAATCAAGTATTTTCTGTCACACAAGTACAAGTCATATATAAGTTCGTTTCAAGGGACCGACCATAGGATGTTTGTATTTTGATTAAATATTTTAAAAATAAATTTTACCAGATATTTTTGTGTGCCCTTAGTATAAATTAAAAAATCAAGCAACTATTCCCAGTGGGAAATTTTCAAAAATTCACCAAGGAATCCCCTGCTATTTACTCGAGGAATGGAAGCTACACCCGAGATTTGTACATACAGACATAACATTATAGGCGATTCTCATCAAATATAATAAATGATAGTTGAACAAACATACATATAAATTTTAACAAATTTCCTTATTAATAATAAGAACTTTGTATATGTAAATCAAGCATGTAAGTTGGTAAGAAAATGTATTAATTTGTCTTTTTTTTTTCAATACTGAAAATCAATATTCGTATGTCATATTATTTTTGCTGAAAATATATTGCAAAGAGGATTTGAAATTGTATTTTTACAATGAAGTGAAGTTCTCCATTGTGTACTCTGAAAATAAATATAAGATGAATATGAAGGAGCAAGGAGGCTATCGGAATATCATTTTGCAATATAATTTATGATTTCATTAGAAAGATTCAAAATTAATATTAATAATTTAAAGTTGCCTTTGATAGATATTCGTAATGAACAATGTAAAAGCGTTTTGTTAATTTTTATAATTTTTATTTCATTTTAATCATCATCGTGTCCTGTAACCCCGGCTGGGGCATAGGGCGTCAACAAAACGTCTCCATCCTTCACGGTCTGCTGCAAGGTACTTTAGCTGTGGCCTTTCTCTGGGATTCTGCTTCCGCTAAGACAGTTGATTTCCATGTTGTTCTTGGTCTTCCAACCCGCCGTGCACCCTGAGGATTCCATTCAAAGGACTGCTTTTCATCGTTTGGCGTCCTCAGTGTGTGACCAATACAACGCCATTTACGCTTTCTTATGTCGACATCCAGCCGCTCTTGACTTGTCCTGCGCCACAATTCCTCATTTGATATTATTTGTGGCCAGCGAATCTTTAGGGTGTGGCGAAGACAGCGATTCACAAAAGCCTGCAATTTCTTCGAAATGGTAGACGTGACTTTCCAGGTTTCACAAGCATATAAGAGCACGGATTTGACATTGGATTCGAAGAATCTCAACCTAGTGCGTAAGGAGATTTGACTGGATTTCCAAATTGGGGACAGAATACCGAAGGCAGCACGAGCTTTATTTATTCTACTTTTAACGTCCAGATTCGTACCACCGTTTGCAGAAACAATACTGCCAAGGTAGTAAAACTGTTCCACTACTTCAACTGGCGTCTCCTGTAGAAAAATACGCTGCTGTGTGGAGCGGCCTGTGAGCTTTATTTTTGTCTTTTTGCTGTTTATTCTTAGACCACTCGACTCTCTCTTCACTTGCAGTGTTTGGCACATCCCGTTAAGCCCACTAATGTTATTTGCCATTGCCAGTAGACATATGTCATCGGCATAGTCTCAATGACTGAGCCTTTCGAACGGACTCCATTGAATGCCCTGTCTCTCAGCTGTACCAACACTGGCCGTCAATACGTCATCCATCGCCAGCAGGAAGAGAATTGGCGATAGAACTTCCCCTTGTCTCACACCCTGTTGCACTACGAAGGAGTTGGATAGCTGCCCATTGTGCAAAACAAAACACCTTGCGTTGTTGTAGGACTCTTTAATAATGGCAACAATTTTTGGTGGAATTCCTTTACCAAGCAACGATCTCCTCTTCTTCTCGGTTGACTCGATCAAAGGCCTTCTCAAAATCCACGAACATGAGGAAAAGCGGTGATTGAAATTCCATCGACTGCTCGAGGACGATACGCAGGGTGTTGATATGGTCGACACACGATCGACCACTGCGGAAGCCAGTTTGATGCCTCTTGAGTGTAGACTCGATTCTATCCTTTATTCGCTCGAGAATGATGGTTGCCATTAGTTTTGGGAAAACAGACAAAACGGTGATACCACGCCAACTATGGCAATTCTTTAAGTCACCTTTCTTTGGCAAGTAAACAATCACACCATCCTTCCAATCCCTGGGAAAGCTTTCGTTTTCCCAAATGCCTTGTATCAGCGGATGTAAAATACTAGCCACTGTTACGGGATCGGCTTTCAGGAATTCAGCTGGTATTCCGTCCAGTCCAGCAAGCTGCCTTGTTGTTTTTGAGGAGATTTATTGCTGTATGGATTTCCGATTCTGACGGGGGTTCGATGTCAATACCCCTATAGGACCTGCGCATCTCTTTTAGTTGGGGCACTTCAGCACTCTGCTCAACTGAATCCTCATTTAGCAGGGCACAAAAATGGTCTTTCCATCTACGAAGCTGATCCTCAATTGATACCAAAAGTGTGCCATCCACATCCATTACAGGATGATTGGTGTTGCTTTTTTTCCCGATAACATCTTTGGCTATATGGTACAATTCCCGGATATCTCCTCTTCTGGCAGCGATTTCCGCATTATCTGCGAGTCCATCAGATAGAGATTTTCAACGATTTGCGAAGTTCGATCTTATCCCAGGTGTCTTGGGATATCCAAGAGTCTCTACGTCTCGTTCACTTGGGTACAGTTTCGGATACAGCCTCCGTAAAAACACTTTTAATTTCACCCCACATCTCATCACATAGTTTCGACATATGTTGGGGTTATTTAAAGCATTAGTAATGAATTTTGAGCTCCTTGCTGCATCCTGCGCTGGTTTTTGTACAGCAGCGGTTCGTACTTTGACACTCATCAGAACCAAATGGTGGTCGCTACCCACATCGGCATTTCTTACACTCCGGACATCACACATAGACTTAATCCATCGCTGCTGAATCATGATATGATCAATTTGGTTTTGGGTTTGACCATCCGGATGGACCCAGGTAATTTTGTTGCACGTCTTATGCTTAAATACAGTCCCACCTATCACAAGACGGTTCGCGTTACAAAAGTCGACAAGCAAAATCACCATTTTCATTCCGTGACCCCACGCCATTTCTTCCCATCACGCGTTCCAGTCCGTAATTGTCTGAACCGACTTAGGCATTAAGGTCTCCCATAACGACTATGATGTCGGCTCTAGGAACACTACTGTAAACCGAGTTAAGATAAGTGTATGTAGAACGTGGTTTTGTCTTCCTCGGTCACTTCATTTGTGGGGGCGTAGCACTGAATAATTGTGACGTTACGAATTTTTGAACGAAACCTTTCTGTCATTAATCTCGCAGAAATTGGCGCCCAGGAGATCAAACTACGCCTCGCTTCTTCGTTCAACATAATTCCGACACCATGCAGTCTTTGGCCACCCTCTCTTTCATTTTCCCCGGAATATAGCATTTTCGTCTGTCCAGTGTCTGATCTGTATTCAGCTCTTCCTCTCCACTTAGTTTCACTTATGCCCAGGATACTGATCTTTAGGCGAAGCAGTTCACGCTCAACCTGATCGTATCTACCATCGCTGTACAAGGATCGAACGTTCCATGCTCCGATTTTTTTCATTTTAAAGTATGTAATTTTATATTTCCATAAACTTGAACTATCAATGGAACAGTTCTTAAGAAAAGGTTTCGAAAAGAAACAAACAATTTCGGAAAAGTTTAGTCTCGTCTTTGCCGAAGAATCTTTTTGATTTGTGGTATATCAGTTTTAAATTTATCTACTATTGGTTTCATGTCAAAAAATTTCTTAATTTTAATCAAAACTAACTTTACCTAGGATGATGTAATTAAAATTATGTGGGTTTCTTCTTGACGTCTATCAGTCTGTTTATATCCGTGTATCGGGGCATTGATTTTTTTTAGCAATCAATTAGCTAAACAGATGAGCCAATTCATTTCAAATTTGGCACAAAGTAAATTCCTTGAGGTTTCATGTATTTATCTTTAACCCATCTAAAAAACAAGTGATCCTACCTATTCCTATTAGTGGAGGAGCACTAGCTTTTTATTTCGGAGGCCGGGGAACCTGCTCCGATTTTGATGATTTTTTTTTGAAATGTAGGAAATTGAAATTAGAAAAAAGTTTACAATTCAAAAATCGACGCTCTCAACAGGAAATTTATAAAAATTGAAAAACCAAATTTTTTTCAAAAACTAAATAATTTTTCCTGTATTTGCTTTGAACAATTAATTTTACTCATAAAACACACTTACAAAGTTTATGAAAACATTTTAAATAATTTTACTAAATATAAAAGTCCAAAACCCAGAACAGTCAAACCCGCTTATAGTCACAAGAAGATGACAAACCATGCGTTTTCACGCGGCAACTGCCCTGATACTAAACGACTTTTGCTCTTAGGCGATTGTGATTATAAATAGGTATTACTGTGTTTTTGTTGCTGCTTATACTTATTCAAAAAATATACACTCCGCTTCCACCGAATAGACACAACATTTTTCAAGGTGCTTTGTCCTTTGTTATTAATGTATCATTTGATTTTGCTTTTTATTTGTTTGTGGACGTTGGAAAAATAAATCAGAAGGAATAAAAAGCAAAGCTGTCGCTGTTTTCATTATATGTAGCTTCATAAATTCGATCCGGTATGGAATCGTTAAGTCTCATTATACACTGCGCGGCTCTTGTTTGGGGCTACTTTTTTCACAATCGTTTTTTTCCCACAAATATCTGTAGGACACTATTTCCTGGGAATGTTTAATACCTGTAAGTAGGTATGCATACTTTCCGATAAAAAAAATGTATGCGTCACTTGGTTACTCCGTCAGAATCTTCCAAGTTGTAGTAATGAACTGCAAAAAAGGTATGAGAAATTGCGTCACTTTATTGAGAGCATTTAAATAATCTTTTGAAAAATTAACAAAAAGATCGAAATGTTAACTTTTTTCTGTTTTAAACATTTAATGATTATGTTTCTTGTCAAAAGATAATGAGCATATCCATTTTTGTTTTGTAATAAGAAAATTATTTGACGGATATTTGGAGGGCGAATGGAGGAGAAGTTACAACCGCAAACTCTATGAGCTGAATCAAGATGTGAATGTAGTTCAGAAAATTAAAATACAGCGAATACATTGGCTCGGCCACATCGAGCTAATCGAAAATAATGATCCAACCAAAAGAGTCTTTGAACCTCAACCCCTACGTTCGAGACAACGAATAAGACCGAACCTCCGGTTTAAAGACCAAGCCATCACGGATACCAGAAAGCTCGGTCTAGATGACTGGAATTAGCATGCTCAGGATTGTAGATAATGGAAGGCTGCCGTGTCTCAGGCTGCGATCCTTCAAGGATTTGTAACAAAGTTTAAGTACCTTTTTGCTTTGGAGGAAAATTGCACATAATGGGAATAGATTCATGGCGTTTTTAAGGAAATATCTGGCTCTTGCCTTAAATATTGTAGTTAATTCAATATAATCCTAAAAATACAAAAAAAAATATAATTCTTTAAGTGTTTGTGTTTTTCTTCTTCTTCTTCGATTTTTTTTTAACAATAATTCGACTAGCTACAAAATTCCGTTAATAGCCCCAAAAATGTTGCTACAACTTTGCACACATTTCAGTACCTACATACATATAACCATTGAATAATTACAAATAGAAGGAGATGCCGAACATTGCTCAAACGACAGTCACACCAAGGAAAAGCAGTGGCCGTCCATGAAGCTCTAATTTCATTTTCAAACAATTATTGGTTTTCTTCTCGGCTGAGAGAGCATCACAAAAATCGTTTCATCATTTTCATGCTCTATGAAAAAAAAAACATGTCTTCTCTTTCTTATTTGGCAATAAAGGAAGTGTCCCAAAAGGAACAAACTTTTAAGGAACAAATTTATTACAGGGGTGTTGTATAGAGTGACTGCAGCGACAGGCTGCCAAACCAGGACACCTAGTGGACGTTTTGGCCGATGTCCCTTCTATTTGTAGTTATAATGTGTTAAATTAGTTTTCGTGTTTTTTTTAGATGATCCGTGTGAGGAAACGTTACCAATATACCACCTCCAGTAGAGAGAAATTCCGGTTAGAAATTAAGATGAAACTTCTCCAGATAGTCATAACGGAACCATAATTGAACAGCCGAGCTCCCCACGGCCAAAGCAATATTGTCTAGTGGTGATATTGTATTTTCTGCGGAAGTAGTACGACCTTTACGAAAAGCTTTCCCAACGAAAACTATAGTTCATTGAAATGTTAAAAAAACTTTAAATACTAAGATGTTCGTCTATTTTTAACTATAACTTCATTATTTTCAATTAAAATTAAAACGGTATAAAATATAAATATCGGTGGTGTTTGCTAAAAACATGATAGCTCCAGTTCACCGATTTTCTTCAAATTTGACATACTAATGGGCATAATATTTGAAAAATATGTATGTTTAAAATTTCAAGAAAATCGGTACATCCGTTTAGGCTGTAGCTCGATTCAATGTGGACGTAAATTTTAAAGTGGAGCTATTATGTTTCTACCAAACACCACAGATGTAAATTGTAGAGAATTAAATTTTCTACAAAAAAATGTAGGTATCTTTTTTTTGTGAAACAAACGGTTTTCAAGATATCGTGGAAACCCTTTTCCACCTCATTTTTTCAAAATGGCGGCCAATTGCAACCATTGGCAACGTGACTTTGACAAACTGGGTGATTTTTTATATAATCTAAACTCAACAAATCTGATTCTTATTGGTGACTTCAATACTTTTGTTTCCAGAATAGGCTCTGCAATTGTGAATACACATCGACAATCCAAAGATGAAGTATGTGATATCAAGGGAAGTAAGATACTTGAACTCAAAGATGCTTTTGACTGTCACGTTTTAAATGGAAGCTGTAATGGAGATTTGAGTGGAGAATATACTTTTCTGAAAAGAACATCTTGTTCGGTTATAGATTACTGATGCTTTTAAACTGGAAGCTGGCACGAATTGATTTCGGATTTCCGAATAGGGGAGCAGATTTTCTCGGATCATATGCCATTAGAGGTTAATTCCTCAGTGGTTATTAATGGAAATTTATCAAATACAGACGAGCTTAATCTCTTAAAAATTATTCTGGAACCAAAGGATGTCAAACACCTACCAAATTAATTTAAACTTTGAACTTCATCATCTGTTTATGTAAACTCGAAGTTACTCCTAATATCGATCTACTGACGAGGAAAAAATGGGATAAATAAGCAAAAGTGGTTTGACAAAGATTGCATGAAAGCAAGAATCAAGTCGTTTTTTTAAATTGCGTTTTCTTAAATTGCTAGGAAAATACATCAATAATATCTTTAAAACTCTATTTGCTAAGGCTATCAAAGAATTTAAAAATTTATGCAATATCAAAAAATTAGAAAATGCACAGCAAAATACATCTAAGTTAAATAACAGTAGATCTTCATCTGACTTTTGGAAAGCAGTCAAACTTTTAAATGGAAGAAAAAACAGTATTGGATCGGGTCTTCAATCACGCGATTTATATTCACATTTAAGAGCTCTTTTGAAGAACACACCACAACCATCACTCAGAATTCAATACGCAGAACCTCGAATAATTTAAGATTATCTGGATCAACCATTTGAACTTGCGGATGTTCTTCAATTGATCAAAAATGCAAAAAACACCAAGGCACTAGGCGAAGATGGAATCCCTTTCGAGTTCTTCAAAAAATTTTCTTTAGAATGTGCACAAGCCCTTACAGATGAATTCAATCGGTTGTTTGAGAGTGCAGATTTCCCCCAGTGTTTCAAAAAGTCAATCATTTACCCGCTTCATAAAAAAGTTGATCTTATGAATTCCTGAACATTCTTTCTAAGATGTTTACTCTGTTTAACATTGCTCAAATATACAAACAAAAACATAAGAAACTGTTCGCTATATTTGTAGACTTCAAATCAGCGTTTGACTTTATCCCGCACTTTTTTACAAGCTATACCGGATGGGTATTTGCAGTAAAATAATAAAAGTTATAAGGGCTCTTTATGAGAATAATATAGCGGCAGTATGGGATGGACATTTTTTGTCTCAAGAATTTGCAACGACGACGATGGGTATCAAACAAGGCTGTATTTTGAGCACGCTATTATTTATCTTGTATATTAATGACATAACTGATGATATCGGAGGTGGTGTGGAAACTAATCGGATCTTAATCCTGGGCTTAATATATGCTGACGATATTGTATTTCTGTCAGACACAGTTAACAGTAAGCAGCTTAAAATCAACAGACTCAAAAAATTCTGCAAAGTTTGGAATCTATCCGTAAACCTAGAAAAGACCAAAGTTCTTGTATTTATAAACGGTGGAGGGCGTTTTTCGAGAAACGAAACGTGGACATACCAAAACGATCCTATTGAAGTTGTAAGGGAGTACAAGTTCCTAGGTTTCCTGATAACATCCAATCTCAACGTGGAAAAACATCTTAAAACAAAACTTGCGGAAGCAAAACAAGCCGTAAATTCAGTCTGGAGTACCTGCGTTCAAAGTAAATTTGTAACGCATAGCTCAAAGCAAAAAATCATCCAAGCTTCTGCGCACAAGTATGGCGATATGGTCACTTTGACTCCTCGGAAAAGTTTCAACGTTACTGCATCAAACGCATTTTCAGGTTACCAAATAATACTCCTAATTATATGATTTATTTGGTTATCCACCCTTTATTCTGGAAACGTTAAAGATACACTTTAAATATATGTAGTCAAAGTCATGGAAATGGAAGAGGAACGCCAGCCAAAAATTGTCTTGCAGCATATGCTAGAAAGAAATACGCATTGCATCAAAGAATGGCAAGAACTGGCAAACTGCTGCGGATGTGTCTTAAGCTTCTATCCTAGTGACGGAGCTGCAACCCTTCGAAGGAAATTCGAGAACATTATAGAACAATCAGGACCGTTTTATACAACAAATATGTAAAAGAAGCTAAATCGTCCTTACACAAGATGTATTATAGTAAAGTCAATTTAAATCTTACTGGTAACACACATACTATCTGGATGGTAGCAAAACTGAATTGATAAGAGCTATCTTTATGCTAAGAGGTGAATTGATATACTTTAACTACGTGCCATATCAACCTGACCTCCCAATATTGTGTGATCTCTGCAACCGTGAAAAGAGGGAGGTTGTCTATCATTTCATTGCGGTGTGCCCTGCTTTAAACGAAATTCGAAGAATGTATTTTGGTCTGGGGATACTTCAAAAGGAAGATTTGATGGGTGCTTTCAATGGTGACTATGGCTGGAATACTACTTATAGATACACTACAATTGCTCTAGACTAGATTATAGAAAAAGCATTAGAGATGGTGATTTTTGAAAACATACACTTTTTTTCAAATCTTATATTTTTATAATTAGTTACTTTTTTCAACTTAAGGCGGTATTACACTTTCATATATATATGGCTAAAGTTGCCATATAAAATATGGCAAAGCTCTTCAATGTATGACAAGTTGTATTACACTATGCCATACATATATGCTTAATTTATTTTTAATAATTTTAATAATTTTTGTTCATATATATGACAAAGCTAAATTTGGCTATCACACTAGCTTTGAAATATCAAATATATGACGGTGTTCATACCAGCTTCACATAAGGTGACTCATTTTGACGTCTCTCTTTTTTATCTCATTCCTATCTATTGGAAGGAAAGAGATGGCGTGGTGAGGCAGAAGTTTTTAAATTTTTTGAAAATTTCTGCCTCACCTCTCCATCTCTTTCTTTTCAATAAATAAGAATGAGATACAAAAGAGAGACGTCAAAATGAGTCGCCTCACGTGAAGCTGGTATGAACACCGTCTATGAAAAACAAATTATTTGACAGTCATATATTATTTTGAAACTAATTTGTCAAAATAAATATTAATTTCAATTGAATTAAAGGCATTGTTGCTTTTTCTTGTCACTTTTTGTTTGAATCGAAGTGGAGGAAGAAACGGAAAGATGCGAAAAAAAGTTCTGCAAATAGCAAGCTCGCAAGTGTGTACACTGTACATACATATGTAGATCTTTTCTTTGAAAGTGATCGGGAACATCTTATGCCAAAATTCATTTTTCAGCGGTATGACAAAAAAGTGCATCAAAATTATTCTGAAAAACAGAATAAGTAAGTTAAGCCATGCTTCACATATGTAGATCACATCTCAATACCTTCGAGACTCTCTGACAATACAAGAGCCGACAAGAAATTTTGGGAGTGGATGTATAACCAAAATCTGAGTACGAGGATTTATAGTTAAAGTGTGGCAGTTTTTTTTTCTCAGCCATTGGTCGTGACGAAGGGTTAAAACAAGCTTGGTTTCCGTTTATGTTAGGTTCATTACCACTTAAATTCATTTTTTTAAATGGAAAGTCATGCTATGTTATTTTCCCTGTCTAAAACTTTTATCTTGATGATCCGATTGCTTTCTTAGCCAATTTTATCTGCCTATTTTTGAGTCATTCTTTTTTGGGCATGAAATGGACATATATGTATTTTTAAATACTTTTTCTTAAGTGCAGTGAAATTGCAGATACGACCTATTATTTAAACTATACAATCCCTAATTGAGATATGTAATCGATTGATAAAATAATAACATCGAATGTAATTTTTTAGCGCCACTTATGTATGTTGCATTTACCCGAGTGACAAAATGCAATTGTTTCTACCTTTTGTATCTATTTTTTGTCATCTAACACGGTTATGGCAGATAATGGTTAACATATTGCATTCTTTACCCGCATAAATGCATCTAAAAATCAAACAGAGGTCTTCAATAAAAACTACTATAATATGGATAAAATCAATGAATAATTCTTATTTAATTTTGTCCATATGTCAACGATAAAAAACAACATTATATGACAAAAATATTGAACATATAAAATCAACCAATTTTTGTATGACTATATGGCACAAAACTTCCAAATATATATGCCAACGCCTATGTTTCGATATTACACTACGTCATATATATTTCCTGAAATCATGGTCATATATATGGCGTCATATATATTTTGTCATACAAATATGTCTATCACACTTATATGACACTTTTGGGCCATATTTATATGGCAGATTTGCCATATTTATATGCTAGTGTAATATCGCCTTTAACTTATCTTATATTAAATTATGATAAACAATACACACGTGTCAATCTGGTAGATGGCAAATTGCCAAACCTAAAGAATTTAAGCTTAAAATATTGTATTATTTTGTTTTTAAATAAAAAGGAAAAAAAAACAAAAACTAAAAAACTGGTGACTTTTTATCCCGTAAATCGGGTTATTTACTCAGCCCCCCAAACATCTAACGACAAAAATTTGTCCTACCCAAAATGCAAGGTCAATGTAAATTTCAAATTGACTATATAGAGGTCGAAGAACAAGAAAATCCATGATCTATACCAACACCCCGGAGAAAAACCAAATACAAAAAGAGCATGAAGCGAAGATCAAGCATAACAAAGAATTAAATATGTAATATAATATAAGATTTTGTATTATTTCCACGTGTTTCAATTGACCCCAATCACTGTTTTCACCGCCCCTGGTATGGGGACGATTCAAACAAACTGACTTTTTTCTTTTAAATTAATAAACACTCGAACTAACACATGGGGTACTCAAAAAAAACTTCCCATCCTACGATGGAATCACGAACTTTCATTTGACATAACTTCATCATGGCTATAATCCTAAAAATGGCAATGCTGTGGACGCTATAAAAAAATTGTTTCAACCGTACCCAGTCTCCCCTACTTTCATGTTCATTTGCTTGAACATTACCTACGGAAGTAAAAGATTTCAATTATACTTTCAAAACATCATTAAATTGAAAACAAACCTGAATATGTACAGGTTGCTTATAGTACACGGATTTTACCTTAAATAAGAAAAAAATAATTTTTGAAGGACCTTTCACTATCTATTGTCATAAATTATCCTATAAAATAAATTAAAAGTTTGTTTTTCCAAAAGATGACAAATTAGTAGATACCTAACAACAAAAATTGGCAGATTTCAAAAGGGCAAAAAACAAACAAAAACAATTCTAATCTTCTATCAGCCAAGTGACAAGACAGTTCACTTTTATACAATAAAAAGCTAAAAAGCCTCCACCCTGAATTATGAATAAAGACAGGATGATAATTCTAATGTAATTTTTGTTTTGCCCAACCAAGCAATAATCTGTGTACAATTTGTTTTGCTTAAATAAGTTTGTATTAAAATAAACTCGTCCTTATCTATCTCCCATATTGTCCTAAAACAATGAAATTAAAGGACATCTGCGTTGCCAAGCTAATGAATCCATTTTTTCAACATTAAAGAACTTTCCTTTTTTGAAACAACAACAAAAAATTAACATTAAAAAAGGAGATAGTAAAAACAAATTTAAACAAAGACCAAAAATTAAAAAAGAAATTTATGAACTGTAAACATCCTTAACTATCTTTTTGTTTTTGTTTGTTTTTCTTTTTTTATTTTGCTTTGTCAGCAGAGCGTGACGCCATGACTTTGCTTTTTTTGTTCGTCTGATGTTCTTTTGCAAATGATGCTCTTCTCATTAGAATGAGAAATAAATGCTTGAGTAATTAAAAGCAAATTACTTTCATTAAAGAAAAAAAAAAACAAGAATAGGAAAAAGCAACAATAGTATAAAAAGTATCTATAATAAATTGTCAGATCACTTAAATGTAAGTAATAGAAAAAAATATGGGTTACTTATTCAAACTACATCGACGTTTAAAGTATCATCCACTTTCTGGTAGCGTAACATGAAATTACTTCCCAAAGATTTTTAGTGGAAAACATTTATAAAGTAAAATTTGCACGAATAAGTTGCACGAACCTGCTCTTCTGGGCGAATGCAATTTTACTATATAATAAATTATTATATTATTTTTGAAATATTGTTCAACAAAAAAAAAACAAGCTGTTCTTTCACGCAAATCTCTATTTTACCTTACCTTAGCTGTCAGTAGTCAAATCATTTCGTTCTGTAGGGTTGCAGGCACCTTTTATTAAAATGGTACACTGTGGCGTATGCGTACTATTACTCACAACTACTATAAAACAAGCAAATTGCTGAAATATAGATTTGGTTTTAAATCGAGCATAAACGAAGATACATAGTACAGGTATTTAAAATAGGATAAATAAAGCAACAAGTGAAAACTCATGTTTTTTGTTTCAATTTGCATCGTTTCTCGACGAAAAAGAAAAGTCTATAAAAATATTTTGCATGGAAGTTGTTTTTTTTTTTTAAAGAGAGAGGGAAATGCGAGGCTATATTTTTAAATTCTTAAAAAAGGATGGTTCCCACATGAAACTGGGTAAAAAAGCTTCATTTACTGCGACAGTGAAGAAAAAAAAATTTTACAAAAATGTCATGGGTGAAAGGGTGTTTTTAGAGTTTAAGATAAGGGTGTGTGATTTGTTTTTGAAATCAATATTTGTTTTCAGAAAAAATGTTATACATACATAACTTCACCAATTAAAAATACCCTCTTCAGTCCAGGCAATTTGTGTTCATTAAATTTTAGTCGCAAACCTCATATTCGGATTCAGCAGCCTCGAAAATATTACACAGAAAGAATTTTTGGATCAGATAACGAAAAATGAGCTGCAAATTACGAAAAATGAATCCCGATTTATACCTTGACTTGGGATATCGTAATTTACGACTATTTGTTGGTAATTTGCAAAACTGATCAAAATGAAGATATTGATACTCAAAAATCGTAAATCAACAGGCGTATTTTCGAATAAGAAAGACAATTACTAAAAACCAAAAAATTGCTTTCTCAAAGATGAATGAAGGTTTTTGATAGAATCAAAACAGAACTTCGAAGAAAAGTGTTCATACTTCAAAATGATAATAATAATATAAATGAAAAAAAAAAAAAAAATTACCTCGTAAAAAGAATATAGGTACCCCAAATATGCTTCAAAAACGCAGCTTTTTTCAAAACATTTGGTTTAAATACCTCTAAAATTTAAAGTTCTACACCAATTATGAGGTCGGATTCGTTTCAGCGCATCACATACGATCAGGAAATTATAATTTGGTTCATGACAGAGACAAAATGGTTCATGTCAGAGACAAAAAATCAGATTTTGTAACACAAAGTTTGTTATTCGTGTTTTTGAGTAACAATAGGTCACTTTTCAGTTAGCGTTTGGGTCTTAATGGGTTGTCGAAAAAAAACCTTAAATGGAGATTTGTTGGAAATTTTGTAAACTTTCAATTGTACTGGTGATGTAATTTAAGAAGAATTGATATTTTTCGAGCCATAAGGAAAAAATCATTTCATTTTTTGTTCATGTTGTGTCACGAAATTTTAGTCGCAAACCTCACATTCAGATTCAGCCCCCTCGAAAATATAAAGCAGGAAAAATATCAAAACCGCCCTACAATTTGCATGGTAAAAACGCAATTTGAGTGAGCTATTTCCCATAAAAATTTTATAGACTCTTTTGACACTTTCATTCTGGTAGTTCAGATTAAATTTTTATCTAGAAAGGAACCATATTTCAGGCCGTGAGCGCAATAGTGGCATAACTGCAATTTTATCGAAATTAAGTTTACTACAAAAACTGAATTTGTATGTATTAAACAACAGTTCTGCATTAAAATTTTTCAAATTATCGTCTTCCTGCTATAGTTACAGGACTTATAGGCCAAACACAAAAAAAAATAAAAGCTTAAGTGCAAGAGTGGCCTATCTTTCTTAAAGGCCGCTATTGTGTTCGCATATTTGATTTTATTGTTTGAAATCTTAGGTAAGGCCAATTATTTAACTACAGTTAATATCAATGCAATGAATTAAACTCAAGCCAGTTCCCTGATAATCACCCTCGATTAGCCATAAAGTAAGAGTTTCATACGCTTAGCGAGAAAAAAAAACATTAAATTTCATATAAAAATTACCAAAAAGCATTTCTTCTCCACTTTGAAATTGGAATTTTCAAATAGAATGATCCCTAGAGATATGGACAGAAGGTTAACTGACTCAAGATTCATGAGCTTCAATATTTTAAGACCGACCCTAAATATTGTTTAAACATTTTTTTTTTTTTCAACATGTTTGTTTTTTGAAAAAAAATAAGTACAAGCCTAGACTAAGAGCCCACAGCAGATTTTGGGTGTGAATCGTATCAAGAAAAGAAATATTGGAGTTGACAGCTTGAGTAAAACTTATTCAAGAAATCAAAGACTCGCGGTCCATATCCGGGAATTTAGTGATTAAACACTGAATTGAAAACAAACTATGAATACTACTACTACTACTACTACTGAAAAGTTCGCTTTCTCCCCTTCCTGGGTAATGCTTCTCTGATCACGGAAGCCGAGATCATTTGTGTGTATAGTTTGCCCTGCCAGACCGTTTTTAAAACCCGTTTTTCGCTTTGAACTTTGAATTTTTTAAACGATCTGGCAGGGCTTACTATAGACTCAAATGTTCTCAGATTCCGCGATCTGTTTTCATTATAATAGGCAGAGATTCATATTTTGTTTTCGATGCACTGTTTAATCACTATAGCCCCGGTTGTGGACTGCCAAGACCTTGATTTCTTAAATAAGTCTTACTCAAGCTGTCAACTCCTATACTTCTTTTTGTTGTATCATTCACACTCAAAATCTGCTCTCGTTCTACTAGCAAGCTTTAACCTTGATAATTTAAATCTTAATACCCGATAATTTAACATAGTTTTTACACCGATCACATGAATAACAATTTACAAATACTACAAAAGCTTTTATGGATTTAAACACATCTGAAAGTGAATACATATGTTAAATTTCAAGGTATTTAGAAAAAAAAATTAGAAAAAACTCATAGAAATCAGTTTTATTTACAAATGATTGGTCTATCTTTACAGGATTTTAATTTTTATATTTTTTCCTCTGTGCAATAGTGGCCTATCTGACTTTAAAATCAGTTATAACGGTATTGTGAAGGATCATGGATACAAAATCAAAAACCTCTTATTTTTTTATCATATTGCAAAAAGAAAATCAAGCCTATGTTTCCTTATTTTAAAACAACAAGTGTTTGAAAAAAATAACCTGTTTCTTATTTTTGCTCTACTGAAAATAATGAAAAAATGCAGTTAGGCCACAATTGCGCTCATGGCCTCATTTGTTTTCGTACCTCAAGGGCACTATTTTTAGTTTGTTCATATTTGGGGGATAAAACCTTTCTAACGATCTATAATGTATGCTCATCCGCGTAACATGAACTTAATTAATGGTACGGAAAGATTTTTCCTTCACATCTTGTTAATGTAATTGATATTTTTTGTAACCAATTACATTTGTGTGTAATGATTACAAAAGCTTTTTTCAATTACAAGTAATTAAATAAAGTAATTGCTTTTTTTTAATTACTTGTAATTTGTAATTAAATTTTTCAATGACAATTACAAATAATCATTAATTGAACTTTTTCAATTACAAATTACACGATTTTATTTTTAATAATACTTTACTACCCAGTGGCGGATCCAGAGGGGGGGCTATAGGGGCTGAAGCCCCCCCCCCCGGGCTGATTGAGAGTTAGACAAACAAAACTAAGATTGTGGCTACAAAACGCATGTACATGTGAACTGTGTTTTCCAAGCCCTAGGAAAATTAAATGAGTTGTTGGGCTGAACCATATTATATGCAAGCGGTGTTTTTTTTCGAAGCCCCAAGAGAATTGGATGAAAAAAGACGATTATATAAAAAATAGAATATACCTACGTAGGCGTATACGTATTTCAAACCTTAAAAGTATTAGCAAAATGTTGAAGCTTGGGGCTAAGCCTTTACAAAGCGTTTTTCTAAGCGTGCAAGGGAATCAGATGAAAACTATATCACTGTAAGGGCTAACAAATTTGCATAATAGCTGTTTTTTCCAGGCATTAAGGAAGTCCGACGAAAGTAAGAGGCAAGATCTACAAAATTTGCATGGAAGCTGTTGTTTTCCGAAGTTCAGGGAAAAAATAGAGATTTCGGCTTTACAATTTGTGTATAAGCTTTGTTTTTTCTAAGCTCCTAAGGAATGGGACTAAACAAATAACAAGTTTGGGGCTAGTAAGTATGCATTCCTAAATGCTGTGTTTTTTTCCAAGCCCTTATATTGAAACTAGAGAGGTTGACTTTCATGCTATTACTTTTATACCTAGATTTCCTTGGGTATCAAAGGGCACGGTAGTGCCCAGCCAAGTTAGCGGCGCTACACCCTTTTTACAGGAACAAACTCAGGCGATTTTCAACCCCCCTCTAACTTCAGTACCAATTAAGTCAGAAACTTCAAATTCGGAGTATTTGCTGAACTGATCAAACACAGGTGGCTCACCAAATTTCAAATCTTTAGCATTAATAGTTCCCAAGATATAGGACTTCCAAAATCGCAAAAACCGTAACTGACTGACTCACTGACTCACTGACTCACTGACTCACTGACAGATCATCAAAATTATGGAGCACTTCCCGACATCGTAGAAACTTGAAATTTCGCACAACGGTAGACCTTGTGGTACATAAAAAGGAAAAAATCGAAAATCTGCAATTTTCTATTCAGGGGGCGTGGTATCCACCCACTTTCTTAAATAATCTATAAACTATATGGAGGCTTTCCGATTGTTGTAGAACAATGAAAATTGGTAAGTTGGTAGAGTTTGAGGTACTTGGAAAGAAAAAAATTGAAAAATTGGAATTTTCCATACAGGGGGCGTGGCATCCACCCACATTCTTAAAAATTCTTATAAATTATATGGAGCACTTCCGATTGTTGTAGAACGATGAAAATTGGTAGGTCGGTAGGGCTTAAGGTGCTTAGAAAGAAAAAAATTGAAAAATTGGAATTTTGCATTCAGGGGGCGTGGTATCCACCCACATTCTCAAAAATTCTTATAAATTATATGAAGCACTTCCAATTGTTGTAGAACGATGAAAATTGGTAGGTCGGTATGCCTTGAAGTACTTAAAAGAATAAAATCGAAAAATTGGAAGTTTCAGTTCAGGGGGCGTGGCATCGACCCACATTCTTAAAAATTCTTATAAACAATATGAAGCACTTCCGATTGTTGTAGAACGATGAAAATTGGTAAGTCGGTAGGACTTGAAGTACTTAGAAAGAAAAAAATGAAAAATTGGAACTCTGCATTCAGGGGGCGTGGCATCCACCCACATTCTTAAAAATTCTTATAAATTATATGGAGTACTTCTGATTCTTGTAGAACGATGAAAAGTGGTAGGTCGGTAGGCCTTGAAGTATTTAGAAGAAAAAAATCGAAAAATTGGAAGTTTCAGTTCAGGAGGCGTGGCATCCACCCACATTCTCAAAATTCTTATAAATTATATGAAGCACTTCCGATTGTTGTAGAACGATGAAAATTGGTAGGTCGGTATGCCTTGAAGTACTTAGAAGACAAATCGAAAAATTGAAAGTTTCAGTTTAGGGGGCGTGGCATCGACCCACATACTTTAAAATTCTTATAAACTATATGAAGCACTTCCGATTGTTGTAGAACGATGAAAATTGGTAAGTCGGTAGGACTTAAAGTACTTAGAAAGAAAAAAATGAAAAATTGGAACTCTGCATTCAGGGGGCGTGGCATCCACCCACATTCTTAAAAATTCTTATAAATTATATGGAGCACTTCCGATTGTTGTAGAACGATGAAAACTGGTAGGTCGGTAGGACTTGAAGTACTTTGAAAGAAAAAAATCGAAAATTTGGAATTGTTCATTCAGGGGGGGGGGTGCCATCCACCCACTTTATCAGAATTGCTATTATTTGTATGGAGCACTTTCGGTTGTCGTAGAATTATGAAACTTTGTAGAGCGGTAGGGCTTGATTTTCACCTGGCAAAATAAATCTTTGCAAAAAGGAGTGAAATCACAACAAAAACATAAATGTTAAAAAAGGAGCCGAGTTGTTATGTGTACAAGAAAACTGTGCGTAAAAAGTCAGCCCAAAAAAGTAATGAGATCTAAAATATATGCCAAGTTTTAAGTTCATGAAGTTTAATATCAAATATCTTAAGTAGAGTAATATCGAAACAATTCCAAATCATGACAGAAATTTGGTATTTAATGATTTCTGATTAAAATTTGGTGGATTTACTTGGCAAGTTTTCTCTTAAATACTTACTTAATCACAAATTTAAAATGTATGAAAACTTGACCAGTAAACCCACCAAATTTTAATCAGTAATCATTAATTACCGAATTTCTGTCATGATTTGGAATTGTTTCGATATTACTCTACTTAAGATATTTGATATTAAACTTCATGAACTTAAAACTTGGCATATATTTTAGATCTCATTACTTTTTTGGGCTGACTTTTTACGCACAGTTTTCTTGTACACATAACAACTTGGCTCCTTTTTTAACATTTATGTTTTTGTTGTGATCGATATTTCTTAAATATCAAATGAAGTTTGATAAAACGAATGAATGTTAGCTTTTTCTTAAGCTCCTCTTGATATTTTTCGGACTTAGCTTAGCCCAGATAACTTTTGGCGCTTAAGTTTAAAACTCAGTTTCCGGTGTAAAAAATAACCCTGGGGCCCAATTCCGCAAGTGTGAATGATTTTCTGTGTACACACTCTATTCACGCCCAAAATAAGTGTGAATAAATTTGACTGATAGTGTACACGTTATCTGTCAAAGATTTTAAACTCATTTTTGGGGAATCGAAAAAAAACTATGTGCACACGATTTTCTGTGTACACAGAAAACACTCACTCTTGCGGAATTGGGCCCCTGATTACAGAATTAGACAAATGAGTAAGGCCCAATTTTGACATTTGGATCATACCAAAAATGTCAAAATTCAGTCCGATTCGCTCCGCAATTCATTCGACGGATGCTATAATCGGGCTGAATAACTTTGATATGGATGCTAAAAGAGCAGCCTGGCAAAAATTTTGTTCAGACCTTGAGTCTACGAATGAAGCTGCTAGGCTCAGGAAAGTCATGTCTAAGGTACCCATTCCCCCGGGATTTCTAAAAAGACCGGATAACACCTGGACGGACTCCTGCTCTGAAACCTTAGAGTCACTTATAAGCACTCACTTCCCAGGATTGTAATGTAAATCGTCATTGTGAACTTGTATGATTATGGTAATGATTATTGTGATTCCATCAACTTGCATTTAGGTGACATAAAAGAAATAGAAACGTCAAACTAGTTGAGCTTCAACCATCATAGCCTACAGGTCAATACGAATTATATATATAAGTTATATAAGACAAACTAATAAAATACTGTTAATTAAACTGGCAATTTAATTTATTTTATTTAACGTGCACTCATCACGTTACATGGTGTCAGAAGTGCAAGGAAACACGTGCCGAGAAAAAAAAAAAAAAAAAATGTCATCGACCGATCGTTTGCCACAACCATTGGACTGCTCCAATTTGGCAAAAGAGTGGACCACATGGAAACGAACATTCATGGTCTACATGATCGCAAATAATAAAATGAACGAACCGGAGCCACAAAAAATCGCAACCTTTTTGTGGTTAATAGGTCCAGACGCAGGAAATATCTACAACACACTTTACCCAAACGATGGAACTCTTGACAGCATTTTTAGGTTATCAAATGCATCTGCAAACCTAAATGAAGGTCAACACGTGGAGAACGAGAGCGAAGACGACGAAGAAGAGCAAAACGAAGGAGTTGGAGAGCAGCAAAACGAAGGGGTTGCTCCGATTGATATTACATTAGAAATTGTTTTGAAGGCATTCGATGATTATTGCCTTCCCAGGAAAAATATTGCTATGGAATCATATAAATTTAATACAGTTGTGCAAAAAGAAAACCAGACTTTTGCTGATTTTGAAACTGAATTACGAACTCAGATGAGATTTTGTGAATACAACTGTAAGTGTGGAGCTACTTATGAACAGCGAATGTTGCGTGATAGGATAATTATCGGAGTTTACGATAAAAAACTACAATTAAAGCTATTGGACGGGAAGGATGATCCATTAAAAAAGGTCATTGAAACGTGCAAAATCTACGAAGCGGCAAATGCAAATAAGATTTTGCTCGATCGACGAAACAATGCACCGACTGTCCATGCTGTCTCGGAAACAACAACTGACCCAACATGTAATGCTGTGTCTCGCTATTGCTTCAATTGTGGTGCCCCATTCACACCGACTCATATGCGCTCTTGCAAGGCAAACGATGTCAATTGTTCAAAATGTGGCAGAAAGGGACATTTCGCCAAATTTTGCAAACAAAAAGGGAAAGCAAAACCAAACGGACAACAACAATCACATGGAAATGCACAGCCGAGATGGAATAGCAACAATAACAAGAAACAGGCAAATAGTCTCAACTGGAATGATGAAGGTGATGAAGGTAATTATTGTAAGTTAGAGCAGGTTGATGGAACTATCAGTATATTAAGTAGAAATTGTAATGTTTTTAGATTAAATTCTAATATTGATGCTGTAAACAGAATAAGATGGACGAAAACATACCGAATTAACAATTGGCTAACCACATTCAAAATTGACACTGGATCCGACGTCAATTGCATTCCAATTAATTTGATGAAGAAATTTAATGTAACTTTTGAAAAGAAAAAAAATAAATTTGTTGTGCTAGACTATAGTGCGAATAAAATTAATATTCACGGTTTAGTTAAATTAAAATGTTTTGATGTGGAAAATGAAACTATGAAAACGGCTGAATTTCTTGTTGTCGATGATGCTCTTGAACCGCTGCTGGGTTTGTCGACTTGCATTGATTTCGAATTAATTAAACGCTTAAACACTGTGCAATCTTTAGCAAGGTTGCCTAGGGCACTTTCTAGGCACTTTCTCATTCCAACGATCGAAGACGTAATGGGGCGACTGGTAAATAAATGTGTGTTTTCTGTGCTTGATCTTAGTAACGGATTTTGGCATATGGAACTTGATGCCAAGAGTGCAGACCTAACTACATTTATGACGCCTGTTGGTAGATTCAAGTTCAATCGTGTGCCATTCGGTATAAATAGTGCACCGGAAATGTTTCAGAAGAAAATGGTGCAAACTTTCGGGGACATTCCAAACCTCTTCATATATTTTGATGATATGGCTATTGCGGCCGAAAATGACTTTGAACATGACCAAACTCTGTCAACCGTAATGGAACGCGCTCAGAAGTATAATATTAAATTTAATGCGGATAAAATTCAATTTAGACAAAAACAAATAAAGTTCATGGGCCATTTAATTTCAGAAGGTGAAATAAGACCAGATTTTCGATACACCAGAGCCATTCTAGATATGCCCAAGCCAACAAATAAATCCGGGGTTATGAGATTACTTGGGTTGTTTAAGTATCTAGCTAAATTCATTCCCAATTTGTCAAGCCAATCTGCAGCCTTACGTGATTTAACGCGAAAGGATGTAGAATGGAGTTGGACTGATAAACATGATAACGAATTAAAAAGTTTGATTAGGATAGTAACGTCACAGCCAGTGCTGGCTGTTTATGACCCGAGTAAATCTGTTGTCATTCAAACAGATGCATCAAAAGATGGGTTGGGATGCGTGTTGGTACAGAATGGACATCCGATTGCGTACGCTTCACGTACTTTAAGCTCTAGTGAGCAGAAATGGGCACAAATCGAGAAAGAGCTGTTGGCCATTGTGTTTGCCTGTGAACGCTTTCATTTTTTCCTATACGGAAGAGAGTTCACTGTTCAAAGTGACCACAAGCCACTCGAGGTTCTTGTTAGGCGTGACATTGACGATGTAAGTCCTCGATTACAGAGGATGTTTATGCTTCTGCTTAAATACCCGAAGATGACCATCGTTTATACACCAGGAAAGGAAATGCTTGTGGCTGACTGTCTTTCAAGGGCACAGTTGCCAGATCAGTTCGAAAATTCTGATCTTCTTGGAGTGATACATACAATTACTCGACAGGTGTGCTTATCAGAAGATAATTACAACTTATACTTGCGTGTCATTAAAGATGATGAAAAGTACATGCGTATATGTAAATATGTGCAAACGCAATGGCCCGGATATCATCAGCTTGATGATTTGAGCCAAAAACTTCACAAATACCGCGATAATTTACATTTTGAGAATGGACTTCTGTTTAAAGACCATAAACTTGTCATTCCACATGAACTACAAGCTAAGATGTGCAAATGGCTACACGAGCCCCATTTGGGTATTGAAAAAACGCTTGCACGGGCACGCTCCCACTACTTTTGGCCTGGTATGTCTGAAGAAATTAAGGAAATGGTTTTGAAATGTTCTGTTTGCGAGAAGTTTAAGAGAAATATTCAAAAAGAACCGTTGGTTCAGGATTCTAATCCTGAGTATCCATTTCAAAGAGTTGCCATTGATTTATTTGAAATTGCAGGACACGATTATATTGTTATTATTGACGCATATTCAGGTTTTATCATATCGGAAAAACTGATTCGGAAAACATCTAACCACATTATTGAAGTCTTTGAGAAAATATTTGATCGCTTAGGGTATCCATCAGAAATCAGATGCGATAACAGCCCATTTGGCTCAATGGCGTTCAAGAAATTTGCCAATGAAGCAAATATTTTGTTCACTTTTTCTAGTCCGCGGTATCCGCAAAGCAATGGACTCGCGGAAAAAGGCGTTGCCATTGCGAAAAATCTTTTGAGGCGGTGCTATGAGGTACAGGAAGTTGATCGTTTCCAATATAGAGTTCTCGAGTACAACACCACACAAGTAGCCAGTATGAAACTGTCGCCAGCTCAATTGTTCCTTGGCCGCCAAATAAAGACAAAACTACCAGTAGCGAGTCAACTGTTACATCGAAACAATGTGAAAGAAGTCGATATTCAAGAAAAAATTGAAAAGAAAAAAGAAAAACAGAAGTACTACTACGATCGAACCGCGAGATCTTTGTCAATGTTGAATGTGGGTGACCAGGTAATTTTTAAGAAAAGCGGAAATGATTGGCATTATGGAAAGATTGTAGCTAATGTAAACGATAGGTCATATATTGTACTGGACAACTTTGGTCGTTATTTTCGAAGAAATCGTAGATTTCTAGCTAAAACTCAAAATAATGAAATAAATACAAGTGAAATGCTATTTGAAGATCATATTAGAAATAATGTAAACATAGAAGACAATAATGTTAAGAAAATCAATATTAAACCACCACCAACTAAAAAAGACAGTTTTGGTGATCATTTCGAATTGGATAAAAATTGTAATAATAAAATAGTATCAGCTGAGAATAGAGAATCAAGAGAAGCCGAACGAACAATTGGACCACCTAAATCACCAGTGGTTAATGCTGATTCAGTTGATCGCGATAGCTCCCTACTTGATTCAGGAATAAAGGCTACCGATGAGCCTAGTTTAAGTGCCACGCCTTATGTAACTCGAAGTGGTCGAATTAGTGTGCCACCTGTTCGCTATGGCAATTTATCTGCCAAGTAGATTATTAAGTTATTATATAAAAAAAAAAGAAGCGTGTAATGTAAATCGTCATTGTGAACTTGTATGATTATGGTAATGATTATTGTGATTCCATCAACTTGCATTTAGGTGACATAAAAGAAATAGAAACGTCAAACTAGTTGAGCTTCAACCATCATAGCCTACAGGTCAATACGAATTATATATATAAGTTATATAAGACAAACTAATAAAATATTGTTAATTAAACTGGCAATTTAATTTATTTTATTTAACGTGCACTCATCACGTTACAAGGATGTACTAGCAGTACATCTCCTGTGGACAGAGGGCCCAACATAAGTGAAATCTATGATATAGGTAAACAAATCGTAGACAGTAGGAAGGTGGCTTGGGCCATCGACTCCTTCTCAGCATACAAGTCTGCAGGGCCTGATGGAATCATTCCAATGATGCTCCAAAGCTCTAAAGATATAATTGTTCCGATTCTAGTGGATATCTATATAGGTTGTCTAAACATCACCTATATCCCCGCTAGATGGAAAGAAGTCAATGTCATCTTCATTCCAAAAGCTGGCAAGCCCACCCATACCGAACCGAAGGACTTCAGACCTATTAGCCTTTCCTCCTTTCTCCTGAAGACCTTGGAAAGGTTAATTGACACTCATATTCGCCTAAAACTGAATAATGGTGTGCTCTCACAGGCCCAACATGCGTACTTGAAGGGCAAATCTTTTGAGACAGCACTCCATGAAGTGGTCGGCACAGTTGAAAAATCAATCCACTTCAAGGAATTCACTTTAGCAGCATTCCTTGACATAGAAGGGGCCTTTAATAATGTTGATAACAATGCTATTCGACAAGCCCTAAACTCCGTCAGCGTCGATCCATCACTGATAAACTGCATTGTATTCATGCTTCAAACGAGAATCATAAATGTAGAAATGGGTGCCAGCAAAATAAGAGTTAGGACGAGTAGGGGCACTCCACAGGGTGGAGTACTATCTCCTTTGCTTTGGCTCCTTGTCGTCAACCAGATCTTGGTCAAACTAAATCTGGGTGGCATCAAGGTAGTCGCATACGCCGATGACATTGTGTTATTGGCCTCCGGAAAATTTGCCCCCACTCTGTGCGAGCTCTTACAAACGTCCCTTGACAAGCTCAAAAACTGGGCCAATAATTGTGGCCTTAATATTAACCCACTGAAGACAGAACTGGTGCTGTTTACAAGGAAACGTAATATTCCAAACATAAAACCGCCAACCATTAACGGAATTTCGTTACAGGTTTCGGGTACTGCCAAATATGGAATTGTTCTCGATCGTAAACTAAACTGGAAAGAAAATATTAAAGAAAGAGAAAGAAAAGCCTCAATAGCTTTCTACACTTGTAGCAGAATTTTTGGTAAAAGATGGGGTCCCAGCCCCAGAACCATCCATTGGATGTACACAGCCATTATAAGGCCAATTTCAACGTACGCATGCATGGTCTGGTGGCCAGCCTTAGATAAGGAAACCAATCTAAAAACCATGACTAAAATTCAAAGACTAGCATGTATTGGCACAACCAGTGCAATCAGAACCACACCAACGGCCGCCCTTGAAACTTTCCTTTCACTTGCCCCACTCGATCTGTATACGAAAGAGGTGGCGGCCAAAAGTGCTTTAAGACTTGTTCAATGTAAAAATTGGAAAAAGGGCCTCTACGGTCACAGAACCATAATGAATTTTATAGACATAGACATTCAAACAGACTACGTTTCACCGCACATAGATTTCAACCCAGTAACCATAACGGATATCCCAACCAGGGAACTCTGGAATGAAAACAGGGTCATAAATGCAAATCATGTTTCGGTCTTCACTGACGGTTCCAAAACCTCGGAGGGGGTTGGGTCAGGCATCTACTCAGATAACCCACCCATAAATAGATCTTTAAAGCTTCCAAACTTTTGCAGTGTTTTCCAAGCGGAAGTGCTGGCAGTATGCGAAGCCGCGAAACATCTTTCCTCAATCAGTGAATTAGTCAACAACAATATTGACATTTTCATAGACAGCCAGGCGGCAATTAAAGCCATTTCCTCAATCACCACAAAGTCCAAACTGGTCGATCGCTGTCGGAATGAGCTAAGAGTACTCAATGCGACGAACACAGTTACCCTTAGATGGGTCCCAGGACATAGGGATATTCATGGGAACCAAATGGCAGATGAACTGGCCAAAATCGGGTCATCTCTTGATCCGAGCCAAATCGAAGCCTCTGTGCTCATGCCACTGGAGCAAGAAAAAGGTAGAATACACCAGAGTTTCTTCGAAGCTGCAAATGTCAGATGGTCATCCATCGACACTTGTCGGGTTTCAAGGAATCTATGGCCAAATATTTCAAAGAAAAAAACGGATTACTTACTTAAGCTAAGCAGGCCTCAATTATCTCTCATGGTTGGTGTCCTTACGGGCCACAACTCAATGGGAACCCACATGAACAGAATGGGCATCAGCTCATCGGATCTATGTAGAGGGTGTCATGATGAAGAGGCAGAGGAGGGCTCCCCCCACTTCCTTTGCGAATGCCCTAGCCTAGCTAGAACTAGAAAAGAAGCCCTTGGAGAATACTTCTTCGATGAACTGGGCGACATCTCTGTCTTGCCACTAAAGAACATCCTGAAATTCATTCAGAACTCAGGATGGTTCAGGGAGGCCCCCCAAACCTAAAACTTCTCCTTAACTCCCTCCCTATCCCTCCTAACTAACCACCTATCCCCTGGGGAGCATAATGGATCCACTGAGATCCGAGTGAGATGGTGCGGCTTGCCGCATTATCACCCCTTACAACCTAACCTAACCTTGATATGGATAGTTTGCATGATAACATCAAAATATTGTTTTAGAAATGGAAACTTATGTTTTTATTTCAGATTGTTTTCGTGTGTCGAAGGATATTTTGACGATTTCAAAGACTGCTTTAAGACGAAGCGATTTTTGATCTTATAGTTTCTCTTTTGATTTCCTTTGTGCTCTAACGAAAGATTTGAGAGCTCTTTCCACGAGCAATATATGTAAATTAAATGAAATAAATGAGAAAGAACTTCAATTCACTTCGAACTCGTTTTCGAAATGTAAAAATCACCTGTTACAGTTAATTTTTTTGTTTTTTCTTTAAAAAGTGTAATATACTCGTATAACTATAAATAATTTGAAATTGAAGGGCAGACAAATTTTAAAATTTTAACTCAGATTTTTTTCAAATGTTCGTCAAACTGTAAGATTTGAACAGACAAAAAATATTAATGGAATTCGCATTAAAATAGTTAATGATCGGAATGTTGAACTTGAATTTTTATGTTCGAAATACCAATCCACATGGACTAAAGTCATTTTTGGTGGAATAGGTACAGAACATACAAAGTCATTTTTTGTCCTCAAATTTATAAAAAGTGAATTGAAAAACATGATTAAGCTAATTTCTTGGAACAGCTACTTGTACAAGAAATTTGTAATTGTCTTTTTAATAGGGAGCTTAATTACCTTTCTTTTTTTCCATTTATAGCATTTTCTTCTATAGGAATTGATTTTTAAGAACTAGATAGGTGAGATACAGGGACGTACGCCGGATTTCGATTAGGTGGGAGCAAACTCATTCAAAAAATAGTTTTATTACAGAAATCTTGCTTTAAAATGTTTTCATCAAAAGAAGACAATTTGAATAATATATGAAATAAAAAATATATTCTCATTAGAGGGGGGCAAGCACATCTAGCTGCCTCCCTTACGTACACTCTTTTGTTTCAATTTTTTACATTTAAAATCGTACCTACGGATCTTACGTTAGTGTCAAAAGCAGAAAAAAAAATTTGCACTCTGTGACTCTTTTAGTTCTAGTTATTAGATTTTTTAGACGGTTACTTGTTAGAAAGGTTTTCAAAACTTCTCATTAGTTGGAAATATGCTTTATTTAAATATGTAAATAAAATGTCTAGCTAATCAAATCTTTGACAACCAATCCAAGTTAAGAAATTGTAGGACAACTGAAACCTATAAAAAGTTTATCAATATTTTTTCGGAGGTAGACGGCTGTCTAAATTTAAGCCAAGTACTTTAGGATGAGGTTTTATAAATCCTACAAAAAATATTCAAATTAAAGAAAGGTACCTACCTACTTATTTAAAGTTCCTATAAGCATATTCTAACACCTTTTTAATACGATGTGTCTTTGTAGAGAAACTGGTTAAGGCGTCTTTTCAAAATAGCAGCTGAAACTTACTAATTACCAGATGCTCCATTTCCAATTGTAAAATTTAGCAGAATTTTCCTATTAAGTACCTACCTACATACATACATTTTTGCATTACACAAAATCTTTTTTGATTCAGCTGCCGACTAGCTTACTTTCTGAGAAAAAGATATTTGGTCTGGTAGGGCATTCGTATATGATTAAGATTTTTTCAAACGATGTGTCTAAGGGAACTAAAAGCCCCCCCTCCCCCCCCCCCCCACACAGTCAAATCCTGGATTCGCTACTGATACTACCCAACTCTGAACATACATTATGTTTCATTTTAATCGGCTTTGGGTTTTCGCCCATACAATTTTGGACATTTTCCTTTGCAAATAAATCTTCTTTTTTTCACTAAAACGTTAGTGTCAACATCAAAAGTTCTTTTTTTGTAATTATTTTCGTCACTTAATAACAACAATATATTTTAAAGTAATAAATTGGTAAGCATAAGCACTTCATGTAAACACGAACATCAACAATTTTCATTGAAAGTAACTGACACGAAAAAAGGAAGTACATTATTAGAAAAGTATAACAATGGATATTTACTAATAGTAGCGGCCAGTAATAAGTTACACGATATTTTAAAAATTTAAAAAGTATGTGCCACAGCTACGTGACGCAATGCTTCAGTAACTTTTGAACATCGAATCTGAAACTAGGGAGAAACACATAGAACTTTTGTTTACCAACATTACAATTCATTCATTTATTATTATTATTTTACTAGCTGACCTGGCACACGTTATTCTTCCATATAAATTATCAAATAAATCAAACATAAGTATAAATCGACTGGAGACAGCTAGCTAGAAACCGAGCCGGCTGGAAGAAGCTTGTTGGTTGAGGCCCTGGTCCACCCCGGACTGTAGCGCCACCTTAATTAAGTAAGTAAGTAAGTATAAATCGAAAGTGAAATATTAAATTTGAAACTGAAAGTAAGCTGTTGTTGGGTGTCGTAGTTCTGTTCTAGGTATTTTTCGGGCCTGATTTTGGATGTAACTGTACCGGGCCGATTACTTCTAGTACCACGGTAGTGAATTTAAGGATAGATTCCTGAGGTATTCGATGTGAAATCAAAACCTAAGCACCCACCAGTTTTTGACTTTTGAAATGACATTTTCCTGTGCGTCCTGGGGCAGAGAACATCGAACAAAAATCTGTTTTACGTGAAGTGTCGCGTCACTTTGACATTTCATTCTGCATTTGTTATGTATCACCTGGCAAACGTTGACCTGTGGATGAAAGTGGATTAAAGTAAGGGTTAATGGATAAATCCTGTGAGGATCATCTTCCACGCCTTGAATTTGACAACAAATTCCAGGCTAGGTGGTTCAAATTTAAAGGGATGTCAGTATGGTTGTAATACATATGTTGTGAGCCAGCAGAAACGACAGGAGGCGGGTCATAAGACATTCACTCAATTAGATCGTATTCCGCCCGGCTTTGTTATTATTGATGTTTTAGGGAATTTTGGAGAATCAAATGGTAAGTTCTACAATGATATTCGTACAATATACGAAAATCACTGTAAAATATACGAATGAAAATCAAAGCATTTTTAAATATTACAATGGTATTCGTACAATATACGAATATTCGTGGCTGAAAACCAATTAATCATAATAACTAATAACTAATAACTGCGTCCATTCTACGAATGGACGCAGTTATTAGTTATATTTACACACGGAACTTTTTGATTGATAGTTAGTATTGGCAAGAATACCCAGCCTCGCCGCATGTTCTCCTACTGGCCAACGTCTAGTATAAGTTGCTATGATGCGATGCTGGCTATGTCTTGCCTGCATAACAGATCAATTGATCGGGATTTATTATAGCCGTCCCAGATCTTTCTGGATATTTTGCATTTGGTTAAGTTGTTCCACATACGATTGAATTCACTAAGTAAAGTTGAGAATATATTGCCCTCTACATTCCCAAGGGAAATGTTGACTCTTTCCGCAAGTGAGCTATGAAGGGCTGGTCATTTCCAGGGCAGTTCATCTGACCGTTCATTTTCCTCAATGCCACTCTGTAATTTGAAACCCAGATAAAGGTAACTTTGAGGTTGATATTTAAACTTGCGAACTCATCTCGGCATTGTTGGACCAGTTTAGAGGATGATGCAGCCCAATCAATGGCTTTAACAGTTGCCTGACTGTCGCCTAGGATAGCTTTATTACGATTTTGGTTTTGGGGGTAGTTTAAGTATTTTGCATGTAATTCAGCTTGAAATACACTAGAAAAATTGGGTAGGTGAAAGGTCCTAGAAATGTTTAGATGTTCCTCAACCAATACCGTACTCCATATCCTTAAACCATCATTAGTATAAATACATGTGTTGAAGTCTTTCGTCGCTGTGTCATCATTCTTTTCTGGATGGGCTTCAAAATTTATTTGAGGCTCATTGTAGAAGTGCAGAGGCAGTGGGACTCGATAATTTTTCAGTGGAAATCAAATTTGTCATATTGCTGTGACCATAATAGTAGGGTCGCTTAGCGAGAAAATCTGTTTTTGCCGGACAAAAGCACCAAATTTTTTTAGGTACTACTTAGGTCCATAGCTTGAGATTTAGGGTAGGACCCATCTCGGCGGTCAGCCATCTTGGATTTTATGGCCGCCATTTTGAAATTCAGGTATATTATTAATAACTCGGCTTCTAAATCACTTAGGATCCCAAACTTGGTGTCTAGGTATACATTTTTGGGGTCAGGGAATACAACCACATACTTTTCAAACGTTAAAGTTTGAAAATATACGAAGGGGGCATGGGGTTCATGACCCCTTGCTCCAAGACAATCATATATTATACTTAGGGTCGGATAATATATATACACAAGTTTAAAATGTATCTGACTAAACTTATTCAAGGAGGGAAATGGGGGTCATGACAACCCCCCCCCCTCAGAGCCCAGGAAAAAGTATAAATAAAAAACAAACTTCATTTAAACACACAGAAGTGCAAGAACTGACGTGACGTAGGTACGGCTAACCCGAATTATTTCATAACCGTAATGTAACCTTTTATGAGACCATGGTAATATTATTCGCGAAGACTGTATGTTTTGTCGTATCGAGTTTTTCTGAAAGGAAAATGAATAAGTTAAATGCAAATACAAAATGCAGATTTTCATCATCTTGGACTCCATTCAACATGAAAACAGAAATAGAAAAAATCTTAAAATATCATATTGATGATCATAAATCAAATTTAAAATTTAATTTCTTTGTCAGCTGTTTTAAGCAATATCTATGTTTCGGTTAGTTGTCTTAATGCGACCATTTACGCAAAATTTTTCTAAGTCCCCTATTACACAATGATTCTTTGCCTCTGACTCTTTTCGAACATAATGAAGAATGGCTGTAGTAGGTGTATGGTTCGTACTGTTGACACGGACGTGGTGGTAATCCTCATTGAAGATTTCTGTTGCCTTTGGTACCGGCAGATCATTTAATTATATAGATATCAATGCTATTAACGAGAAACTGGGCGTACAAAAATCCTTGGTCTCCCCGTATTTCACAGTCTTACGGGTTGCGATAAACCATCTTCATTTTTCGGACGAAGCAAGAAATCTGCGTGGGTGGCATGGAATTGTTATCATGAGGTGACACATACCTTAACATGCATAGCATTACATCCCTACCAGAGCTCGATGGTGAAAATTTAAAATGCTAGAACGCTTCACGGTAATATTACATGTATGATAAATACAGTAATTCGGACAGTTTGAATGATGTCAGCAAGGAGCTGTTTTGTCAGAAGACTAAGACAATGGAGAAACTTCCACCAACAAAAGATGCACTACTTCAACACTCAAAGCGGGCTGTATATATCAGGCAGGAGTATGGTGTACCAGTGAACACATTCAACAGTGTGCTCCTAGTCCGGAAGGCTGGGGCTGGACTCAGAAAGAAGAAGGTGGATCAAGGGTTCCTGTATGGAACACATTACCTATAGCTTCAAAGGCATGTACTGAATTGGTGAAATGTAATTGTAAGAAACAAAAAGGATACACTGGTAGATATGCTTGCAAAGCTGCTCGTTGGAATTGTACTGATTTTTGCAAATGTCAATGCTTGAAGACGACATAAGCAATTCATATACCTAGATAAATGCAATTCAACATCTTTCATATGTGATTTCTCTTGTATTTAAATTTTATATATTAATATGTATGTACATGTAATAAATAAATAAAATTCAATAATAAAGGTTATTGTGGCCTTTACTCCAATGAGTGCGTTTCGCCCAGGCATGGTGGTGGGCTCATCAGTTAGATGCCACCATAACCAATCTAAGACGCAATGTTTTTGTCGATGGTTACCGACATGTGCATATAACACTCAGTGAAAGAACTCACTGAGAATTATATACGTGTCTAAGGAACTTTGGTTAAAGTTATGCACTTAGACTTGTTGTTGTTATACCCGTGGCCAGGCGAAGTTAATTAAGAATAATTATTTAAAAGAAAACAAAAAGAAAAAATTATTAATAGTTAAAAACTATCAATAATAATTCCAAAATATATTCTTTTTGTGGAGTTTCATGAATAAAATTCAATAATAAAGGTTATTGTGGCCTTTACTCCAATGAGTGCGTTTCGCCCAGGCATGGTGGTGGGCTCATCAGTTAGATGCCACCATACCCAATCTAAGACGCAATGTTTTTGTCGATGGTTACCGACATGTGCATATAACACTCAGTGAAAGAACTCACTGAGAATTATATACGTGTCTAAGGAACTTTGGTTAAAGTTATGCACTTAGACTTGTTCCTTAGACACGTATATAATTCTCAGTGAGTTCTTTCACTGAGTGTTATATGCACTTGTCGGTAACCATCGACAAAAATATTGCGTCTTAGATTGGGTATGGTGGCATCTAACTGATGAGCCCACCACCATGCCTGGGCGAAACGCACTCATTGGAGTAAAGGCCACAATAACCTTTATTATTGAATTTTATTCATGAAACTCCACAAAAAGAATATATTTTGGAATTATTATTGATAGTTTTTAACTATTAATAATTTTTTCTTTTTGTTTTCTTTTAAATAATTATTCTTAATTAACTTCGCCTGGCCACGGGTATAACAACAACAAGTCTAAGTGCATAACTTTAACCAAAGTTCCTTAGACACGTATATAATTCTCAGTGAGTTCTTTCACTGAGTGTTATATGCACATGTCGGTAACCATCGACAAAAACATTGCGTCTTAGATTGGGTATGGTGGCATCTAACTGATGAGCCCACCACCATGCCTGGGCGAAACGCACTCATTGGAGTAAAGGCCACAATAACCTTTATTATTGAATTTTATTCATGAAACTCCACAAAAAGAATATATTTTGGAATTATTATTGATAGTTTTTAACTATTAATAATTTTTTCTTTTTGTTTTCTTTTAAATAATTATTCTTAATTAACTTCGCCTGGCCACGGGTATAACAACAACAAGTCTAAGTGCATAACTTTAACCAAAGTTCCTTAGACACGTATATAATTCTCAGTGAGTTCTTTCACTGAGTGTTATATGCACATGTCGGTAACCATCGACAAAAACATTGCGTCTTAGATTGGTTATGGTGGCATCTAACTGATGAGCCCACCACCATGCCTGGGCGAAACGCACTCATTGGAGTAAAGGCCACAATAACCTTTATTATTGAATTTTATTCATGAAACTCCACAAAAAGAATATATTTTGGAATTATTATTGATAGTTTTTAACTATTAATAATTTTTTCTTTTTGTTTTCTTTTAAATAATTATTCTTAATTAACTTCGCCTGGCCACGGGTATAACAACAACAAGTCTAAGTGCATAACTTTAACCAAAGTTCCTTAGACACGTATATAATTCTCAGTGAGTTCTTTCACTGAGTGTTATATGCACATGTCGGTAACCATCGACAAAAACATTGCGTCTTAGATTGGGTATGGTGGCATCTAACTGATGAGCCCACCACCATGCCTGGGCGAAACGCACTCATTGGAGTAAAGGCCACAATAACCTTTATTATTGAATTTTATTCATGAAACTCCACAAAAAGAATATATTTTGGAATTATTATTGATAGTTTTTAACTATTAATAATTTTTTCTTTTTGTTTTCTTTTAAATAATTATTCTTAATTAACTTCGCCTGGCCACGGGTATAACAACAACAAGTCTAAGTGCATAACTTTAACCAAAGTTCCTTAGACACGTATATAATTCTCAGTGAGTTCTTTCACTGAGTGTTATATGCACATGTCGGTAACCATCGACAAAAACATTGCGTCTTAGATTGGTTATGGTGGCATCTAACTGATGAGCCCACCACCATGCCTGGGCGAAACGCACTCATTGGAGTAAAGGCCACAATAACCTTTATTATTGAATTTTATTCATGAAACTCCACAAAAAGAATATATTTTGGAATTATTATTGATAGTTTTTAACTATTAATAATTTTTTCTTTTTGTTTTCTTTTAAATAATTATTCTTAATTAACTTCGCCTGGCCACGGGTATAACAACAACAAGTCTAAGTGCATAACTTTAACCAAAGTTCCTTAGACACGTATATAATTCTCAGTGAGTTCTTTCACTGAGTGTTATATGCACATGTCGGTAACCATCGACAAAAACATTGCGTCTTAGATTGGGTATGGTGGCATCTAACTGATGAGCCCACCACCATGCCTGGGCGAAACGCACTCATTGGAGTAAAGGCCACAATAACCTTTATTATTGAATTTTATTCATGAAACTCCACAAAAAGAATATATTTTGGAATTATTATTGATAGTTTTTAACTATTAATAATTTTTTCTTTTTGTTTTCTTTTAAATAATTATTCTTAATAAATAAATAAATAAATTGGGTGGCGCAAAAGCTCGTGGAGAACCAGGGCCTAGTGACTTAAACTCACAACCACTCCTGTGTGCGTGTAGTTGGCAGGAATAGAGGGGACCTACAGGTTTTTGCCAAGTCTGAACGGCTAAATGAGAAGCACTTTTTCATGACAAGTATACTCTTGGAGGATTTGTCAGTTCCTCGCAAGAGGCAGAACCTCTGATAAAATATTTCTGTTTTTAGGTGGCACGGCTGCGAATCGAACCCACACCTTCGGCATGACAGTCCTACGCACTAACCATCATGCCACGAGGTACTACATGTACATGTATGTATGTACATGTACATATATCTTATTTCATTTTCAACCTTATATCTTAGAATTTAATATTTTTGTAACTCGATTTTATAAATGGATAGTTTGTTATTAATATATACTTACACAACCTAACTTAAATGTATTTGCATTTAACTTATTCATTTGTCTTTCAGAAAAACTCGATACGAAAAGGTAACATTACGGCTATGAAATAATTTGGGCTAGCCGTACGTCACGTCAGTTTTTGCACTTCTGTGTGTTTAAATGAAGTTTGTTTTTTTATTTATACTTTTTCCTGGGCTCTGAGGGGGGGGGGTGTCATGACCCCCCATTTCCCTCCTTGGATAAGTTTAGTCAGATACATTTTAAACTTGTGTATATACTTTATCCGACCCTAAATATAATATATGATTGTCTTGGAGCAAGGAGGTCATGACCCCCATGCCCCCTTCGTATATTTGCAAACTTTAACATTTGAAAAGTATGTGGTTGTATTTCCTGACCCCAAAAATGTATACCTAGACACCAAGTTTGGGATCCTAAGTGATTTAGAAGCTGAGATATTAATAATATACCTACATTTCAAAATGGCGGCTATAAAATCCAAGATGGCTGACCGCCGAGATGGGTCCTACCCTAAATCTCAAGCTATGGACCTAAGTAGTACCTACAAAAAATTTGGTGCTTTTGTCCGGCAAAAACACATCATCTCGAAATTTGACGCTAAGCGACCCCACTATAAGGTTTGGCAGCTCCATAATTTGATTCAATGAGTTTTAATACACTGCAAGATACCAGATATTTAATGTCAAGGAACCCGTGTGATACCAACGCTAGCTGTTCTTTAAACTTTCTTTAGTTTATCGATGTTATATGCTTTGTTAATTGCGGGCCAGCAGACAATTGAGCCATCAGTTAGAATCGGCTGTGTTCGTCCACAAGGTCATCTTTGATTGAAGGCCCATTTTTACTAAAAGGTTTTCTAAAGGCGCAGAAAGCTATGCATGCCTTTCTGATCCGTTCTTCAATGTTTTGCTTTCAGTTTATTTCAAGGTCTAGGATGGATAACGTCTAGACATTGTGAACTGAAAGATAGAGAGAGTGATTGACTGAAAGCTTACTATTGAGAGTTAGTTGATTTTGTTGCCCTCGGGATGTTAAGTTAGCTCCAACCGTCAAATGGTGGCTAGAGACATGCCTCCAAGGTAGCGAGCTTGAAAATTATTCGTTTAAACCCATTCTCATTTAAAGTCAAATGATGTACATGTACATATGTATCAAAAAGAACTACAACTCACTTCTAACCATCATGACATCATCATCAAAATGTTAGCCTGAATGTGAAAGACAATACACTGAAAAAAAAACGCGTTGTCATATTGACAATCAGCGATTGTCAATTGCAAATTGTCATATTGACTACAAAAATTGTCGATACGATGAAAAAAATTTACAATTGTAAACTCAGGATTTTCAATATGAAAACTTTTATTTTTGCGATTGTCATTTTCCCAGTTTTTTGCAAAATTGCTGTATTGACAATTGAAATTGTCAATATAAAGATCTCTGCTTTGTGGTTATCATATTGAAAATCATTGATTGTCAATATGAAAACCATCGTTACTCTGAAAAAAAAAATTTATAATTGTGATTGTCAATATGACGATAGTATTTTTGCGATCATCACATTGACTATTGAGATTGTCAATATGAAAGCCGAAAAACGCTAATTTTATATTAAGACTTCGGTCATCATATTGACAATCATGGTTTTCAATATGAAAATCATACTTTTGTGATCATCTCATTGACTATTGAGATTGTCAATATGAAAACCGAAAAAATATTAATTTTCGATTGAAAATTGCGTTCATCATATTGACAATCATGGTTTTCAATATGAAAATCATACTTTTGTGATCATCACATTGACTATTGAGATTGTCAATATGAAATCCGAAAAAATAATAGTTTTCGATGGAAAATTGCGCTCATCATATTGAAAATCGTCGTTTTCAATATGAACATAGTATTCTTGCGATTATCGTATTGACTTTTGTGATTTTCAATAAGAAAACTGAAAAAATACTGTTTTTTTAATTGAAAATGTAGGCTGTCATATTGACAATCGTGATTATGAATATGAAAAACACACTCATGTGATCATCACATCGACTTTTGTGATTTTCAATATGAAAACCGAAAAAATTCCAAATTTTAACAAAAAATGTGATGATCATATTGACAACCTCAGTTGTCAATATGAAAGCCGAAGATATTCATATTTTCAATTAAAAAATGCGGTCATCATATTGACAATTACGATGGTCAATGTGAAAACCCAAGAAATACAAATAAGAAATGAGTTCATCATATTGACAACCGTGATTATCAATATGAAAATTGAAGAAATGCCTAATTTTAAATAAAAAATTCGGTCATTATATAGACAATCGTGATAGTCAATATGAAAACTCAAGAAATATATAAAAATTAAAAATGGGGTTATCATATTGAAAACCGTGATTGTCAATTTAAAAACCGAAGAAATCCAAAACTTTAACTAAGAAATGCGGTATGAAAATCAAAGGACTACAGATCTGTTAATGAGAAATTGCAGTCATAAATGCTCTTCCTTGTCACCGTATATATATCAGAAACCAGGTTCAAATAATTTTAATTGAAAAAGAAATACGATTTCTTTATTTCAAATCAACTCCTCCCTAATAAAAAGTGAGTCTAAAGCGAATAATTTTTTGACAAAAACAATGGGTAAATTAAAAACCTCAGCCAATTAAATTTTTATATTAACAACCAGGATATTCAATATGATGATCGCAACTTCGCAGTCATCATATTGAAAATAATGGTTGATAATCACAATTTTGTAATCATCACATTGATAATTATTGTTGTCAATATGAAAATCAAGTTTGAATTTATGGTACAGGAAACAACCGCTTAGTTAAAAACCCAAGCCATTTAAGTTTTCATATTGACAACCAGGGTACTCAATATGATGATTGCAACTTGGTAGTCATCAAAATGGCATTTATATGGTTGTCAATATGAAAAGATGTCTTTTTAAAATGATTATTATTTCTCGAAAGTAAAGCTAAATTGTAGAAATTATCAGATTGTAAGATGTTTGAAGGAATGACATCTTACAATGTCCAATTGTAAGATGTCATCCTGACATGACTTTTCTGACAATTTTGTAAACAAAAATTGTATGCTCAGGGGGTTGAAAGACATTTGGCCAATTATGATAGAAAAATTATGCGTGGAACTAAAACGTAAATTATCTATTCTGTAGATGATATTATTTTATTTATAAATAACCTTAACTCACGAATCTTTTTATCTACATTGTAGATATATAATTAGTGGATTAAAGTCAAACAAGTAATTATTATTAAATCTTATGAGTGACACCCCCATGTATGTTATCGTTATCTCTTTAAGGCTGGTATTCACCGAGCGCTCATAACTATATGAGCGCTCATAACTTAAAAAATCCCCATCATTAGAGCATGTAAGTGAAAGTTTTATGAGCTAATGAGGGAGGATGTCTTTCGTTATAAGCGCTTACAAGTTATAAACGCTCGGTGAATACCAGCCTTATAGTTGAGGACGCAGTATTTTTTAAGGTTATTTTTCGAAATGTCCACCTTACTTATTTTTTATTTTTATTCGCTTTCTCTTTAACATTTTCGATTTTTTTGTCATAATTAATGATTAAATTAACTGCTTCCACTATCACATACATAACTGTTCAAGTTCAGTCGTCAAAAATGTGAACAACTTTTAAGAATTAAGATATTATTAAAAACTATTTTAGACCTTATAGAGTTTTAGAAGTAAGTTTATGCAATTAAATGTAGTATGAAAGTAAATTAAATTTTAGAACTTTAATTTCTAAATAGGATCATTAACATAAATAACATGGAACTACATAAGTTTTATCTATAGGTATATATGTAAATTCTGAAATTCTAAGTTCCTGCAACAAAAATACAAAAAAGTTTTTCACACAAGATTTACGCTGGAATTCACCGAGCGCTCATAACTTTATGAGCGCTCATAACTTTAAATATCCTCCCTCATTAACTCATAAAAATTTCCCTTGCATGAATTAATTATGGGGGATATTTTGAATTATGAGCGCTCGGTGAATACCAACCTTAACACTGAAAACGTTAGTAATCACGTCGTTATTACTGCTTAGTAATGAATTCTCTTTCATTGAAGTATTTCCTAAATAATTCTTTTTATTTACTAATGTTTACCTACTATTAATTCATTATATGTACGCATAAGCTTTTTTTTAGAATGCCCAGCCCTTTCATTAAATTTTATTTATTCATATTGAAAAACTTTTTGAATAGGTACAATAACTTTATTTATCAAACTTAAGAACAAGAGATGATGATAGGTATTGCAAACAGAAATCACTGTGAAAACTGGTAGCTATGTATGTAAAATTTAATTTTTTTTAAATAAAAATTTTTACGCTTGTTTGGCAGGAATCGATATTTTATAAACCTAAAAAACTAAATCATCAAACAATCTTCCTTACTAAAAATGTATGTCTTTCTTCTTCTATGTCAGCGTATAATTGTCTCATTGATTGTCATTTCGACTTCGATTTTATCTATAGGTACATACATTTTCTTTTAGTGCACATAGGTATTTCAAGAAAAAAAGAGGTAAGTAACTTTGAAATCTAAACCAAAGCCTTTAAAATTTTCATATTGACAATCAGAATAGTCAATATGATGTTCGCAGCTTTGCGGCTATCACATTGAAAACTGTAGTTGTCAATATGATGATCGCATTTTTATAGACGTCAAATTGACAATTGTAATTGTCAATATGAAACCTTAAATTCAAATCCAAGCTATTAAAATGTTCATGTTGACAACCAGAATATTCAATATGATGATTCCATCCCATTGGGGATTTTCACCAAGCTGTCATTGTGCCAAATTGTGGGATTTGACGTTTATGAAAAAGTCCTAATAGTGAACATTTCGAAGATGTCATTGTGCCAAAATGTGGACTTTGACGGAGGATGAAATAAATGTATAGCTTTTTTTAAAAAGCCTTATTTTGCATCAGGCAAAATTTACGTTTGTTTGGCAGGAATCGATATTTTAAAAACTCTTAAAAAAATCAATTTCCCCTAAAGGCAGTATTACATTATCATATAGACGGTATTTGCATTGGACTGCTTCCCCCGACTTTTTTTGACCTTTCAGTATTTACCTCTCGTTTTGACTAGGAAGTGGTATCGAGATACGAGTACTGAAACGTCAAAAAAAGTCGGGGGAAGAAGTGCAATGTTGCCGTGAAATAACGCCGAGCGAAATAACACCGCATTCCGAAATTCGGCTTTATTTCGCTTTGCTGAAGTGAAATAACGCCGAATTTTAACGTTCGGCCTTATTTCGCTTTGACAAAGTGAAATAATGCTGATTCGGCTTTATTTCACTTTTGAAAAGGACTTACGTGTTTGGGTAATTAAAAATTCAAAAAGTTCATCCGCCTAAGATAAAGATAAAACACTGAATTTGGTAAATTCGTTGGACTGAGGCCTGGATCCAAGCCCCAGCGTATTGAAGCTAAAGGTAAAATAGTTGTTTAAGGGATAGTGGCTCTTGGTATGGAGTCCCGCCAAATCTAACCATTTTGAGTTGGCAGGAAATTGTAGGTTCCACACATTCATTCCAAGTTGCATAACGCAAACGGGAATGACTAGGGGTGTGAGTCTCTTAAAGCTGTCACACCATTATATCCATTTATTATGTTAATATTACTTACAAAAAAATGTTTTGTGTGTTTTTGAAAAAAATTCCGAGTCAAATAAATATAATTCTTAAACAAAATTATATTTATTTGACTCGGAATTTTTTCAAAATTAAATACATATTTCGTTTATTGCACCTTTTATTGTAAGGTAATTATTTACTTTATATGATAAATTAAAGAAAAATAACTAAATTTTGTTCAGTTTGATAGTTCGTATGAATATAATTTTTAAAGCTAACTTTAAGATTTATTATTTCATTGTCTTTCAACTTACACTTAAATTTGATCAAAATTTAGATAACTACTTCATAACATAAAAAGGAAACACAATTTGTCACCAAACATAGACATTTTTGTGATTATTTTAAGAAAGTAGTTTAGTTTTTAAGAATTTTAAAAAGAAGTTAATTTAATTAACTTCTTTTTAAAATGTTTAAAAAGGAAACTAGGTATAAAAAGAAGTTTAAGCTAGTCTACTTGAAAACATTTAAACAAATAATGTAGATAACTTTTTTTTAAACCTTGTTTCCTTTTTAAAAATTTTAAAAAGAAGTACCTAACTTAAACTTTGCGGTTTTTGTTTTTTTAAGTTTTAAGAAGAAGTAACTTAAATTTCGCGTGAAATTAAAAAACTTAAACCGCAAAGTTTAAGTTACTTCTTTTTAAAATTTTTAAAAAGGAAACAAGGTTTAAAAAAAAGTTATCTACAATATTTGTTCACTTGCAAAAGTGAAATAAGGCCGCATTTTGAATTGGTTACGTTCGGCTTTATTTCTCAGTTAGCATTCGGCTTTATTTCACTTTGTCAAAGCGAAATAAGGCCGAACGTTAGAATTCGGGGTTATTTCACTTAACCAAAGCGAAATCAAATAAAGCCGAATTTCGGAATTCGGGCTTATTTCGCTCGGCATTATTTCACGGCACCCAGTAAACATAGACAGTGTCATAGACGGTATTTACATTGGACTGCTTCCTCCGACTTTTTTCGATGTTTCAGTGCCTAGTCATATCTCGCTCCCACTTTTTAGTCAAAACGAGAGGTAAATATTGAAAAGTCCAAAAAAGTCGGAGGAGGCAGTCAAATATGAACACCATCATATGGGTTTTTTAATTTTTTTGTTCAGAGCAGGACATGAACTGTCAAACTAAAAATCTTATTTTTTTTTTAACTCATACATTCTGAGTTCAAAATGATCGCACTATATGAGCTCAGTATAAAATGATAGAGCACACGAAGTTAAGAAGCTTCCAAAAAAAAAAAACAGAGCTTTGAGAGCAGAACACGTTCCGTTCCGAAAATTTTGAGAGCATGCTCGACATGAAAAACTAAAAACACCATATGTGACCAAAGCTAGTCTTATGAAATATTACACAATATTTGTATAATACATGTATGTATGACAACAAGTATTAGACTATTCCATATAACTATGATCAACTTAGCTTTGTCTGACAATTTTTGTTCACAATATGACATTATAGCTACGAAAAATTAAATATTTAAAAAATGTGATGTACATACATACATAGGTACATAATGTACATATGTATTTGACGATAATATTTCTTTAAATAACACTACACAATATATTAAAGGTAATATCTTCCAAATTTTTCAAAGCCATGTGTCAGAACCTAAATTTAAAAATCAACAAAAATAAAATTCTAGGTTTTTATTGTAAATTGATAAAACTTCATTTTGTATAATCTGACATTAATAAACATGTACATACCTACATAGTTTGTTTTTGTAAATTTTGAAACTTCATTTCATTTTGTACTGTGTCATTAAATCATACCTATGTATGTTCATACATATGGTGTTATATATTATATATGTACATATTGATCATATAAATTTGACTATTACATTTATGTATATAAAATTTTTGAGCCATATTTATTTGACAAACTAGCCATATTTATAATGATAATGTAAAATTTCCTTAAGTAAATCTTCAAACAATCTTCAATAAAAAATATATATTTTTTCCTTTCCTGTCAACGTAATGTCATTATTAATTGTTATTTCGACTTTGGTTTTTTCTATGTATAATTTTTTTCTTCTAGTGCACATATTTTAAGTAAAAATAAAGCAGGTACCTACATAGTAACTTTGAATAGAAACAATTATTTTTTTTTTCAAATCGATTTCTTTCAGTGTAAGACAAATTGAAGTTTCCTGACAATAAACGAACGGTAAATTCTAGACCCAAGCCCTAAAAATTTTCATATTGACAACCAGGATAGTCAATATGATGATCACAGTTTTTCAGTTATCACATTGAAAATTATAGTTGTCAATATGATGATCGCATTTTTATAGTCTTCAAATTGACAATTGTAATTGTCAATATGAAAACCAGATTTAAAATTTCCAGACACAAAACAAGCGAAGAATAAGGAACCCACGCTATTAAAATGTTCATAATGACAACCAGAATATTCAATATGATGATTGCAATTTTACAGTCGTTACATTGAAAATAATGGTTGTCAATAAAATGATCGCAACTTTGTAGTTGTCGCATTGACAATCTTAGTTGTCAATATGATTATCATTTATTTAAAATTATCATATTGAACACCGCGGTTGTCAATATTACAAAATTAACGTTATAATATCTTCAGACATTTTAGAATATTTGATGTGAAGCTCAGTCAGTTTTTGGAAGTGAAAGTAGTCGGAAGTGCGTTGATCAAGAGTTCAATTTAAATTAAATTTTATAAGAGACGAAAAAATATTAAATAAACACAAAATAGTGGCAAAGGGGCCCAAAGGAAAACATTAATGGAGATAATAACAGTCAGTATGGTAATTAAAATCGGTTGTTTCTAATAGATATTATATATGTAGTAATGTTTTTTATATATATATATGAATATACATAATATATTTTGGTATATTTTATGGGAGTCTTTCAATTAAAAGTTCATATTCTTGTCGTAAATTCCTTATATTTGATAGACTATCATTATTGTTTCTTGATCTTCAAAAGCATTAGTAAGGAAAATAAAATCGTTTAAAAATTCCAAACAAACGGTAAATTCCAAACCCAAGCCTTTAAAATGTTTATATTGACTATCAGGATAATCAATATGACGATCGCAACTTTTTAGTCATCACATTGAAAACTATGGCTGTCAATATGATTATCGGACCCTTACAGTCATCATATTGATAATTATGGTTGTCAATATGATGCTCGCTGCTTTGCAGTCTTCACATTAACAATTGTGGTTGTCAATATGAGTATGGCAACTTTACAGTCATCATATTGACAATAATGGTTGTCAATATGATGATCGCATTTTTGCTGTCATCACATTGACCATTATGATTGTAAATATGAATATCGAAACTTTACAGTCATCATATTGACAATTACTGTTGTAAATATGATGATCGCTGCTTTGCAGTCATATATAAACAATGAAGGTTTTCAATTTAACTATCAGTTTAAGCGTTTTTTCATTGATAACGCATTTTTAGAGCCATTTTTACGTTCTTTATTCGATAGTTACCTGCATCTTTTCTATTTTAGGTTTTCTGAACATTGCAACTTCTTTTTCTTTTATATTCCAAAGTGTTTTATGCCTGTGCCGTTTTTCAAAATTCAATATTTTGACTCTGTTGTCTAAATCGATTTACACATAATGTATTTGCCAAGGATTCAGTTGCTTTTATAGAGGTTTCACTGTAATGTATAGGAATACTTATCACACCATTTCAGACATAAATGGTAAATAATGGTAAATATTGATTCGTCAGCTTATAAATTACATTTCGTTGAAATACAGTACCACCTCGCTAAAAGAAACTACCAACGTTTCTTGCTTGATAAATCCACTTAAAATTTTTAATTAGATATCAGTATCATTTCTTTATCTTAGCTTTTCTAGACATTGCAATTACAACATACATAGCTATTTGTATCCTTCATTTAATTTTTAATATTGCCAAACTAATGTTTCTGTATTTTTGTTCGTGTCATCATACTTATCATGTTTTTTAAATCCTTTAATTAAATGCAATCAACCTAAGAAAGTGATGAAACAGCTTATTCATTTTGTATGCGAAAATTGAACATATCGCAGTCTTACTTGCTCAAGCAATTATTGTTGAACAACATAACCACCAATAGTGTGAATCTCCTCATAAGGAGAACAAATCATCACAGAAGAACATCAAAATCAAGAACTTGGCACTGTAATAAACAATCCATATACAAACGAAAACCTGCAAGTCATTACTTTGACTAGTGGTCATGGTCAATGCCTTCAAGTTCAGGACCTACTATCTATTCCTACCCAATCACAATTAGAGGATAAATCGGATAATGATTTGATGGAACTCTTGAAAAGTTGGAATCAGGAACACTTCTTTCCAAGTTTAAAAGGTAATCACATAATTCTCTTTTTGTTTAAACTTTTTATAGGTACTGCTCATAGAAGAAATTTTTTGTTTAGTTATTACTTTGATGCTATATAAGAAGAAGGTTTCGCCATAGTACGACCCATCCCATTGTACCAGATATGAAGTATTGAGTTTTATACAAACATTTTGCGTAAGGTCTGCATAAGTAAAGGCATAGGTTTGCAAGTCCTTAAAGGTTAGTTTTTTCGGATTTCAACAATTATTTGACATAGCTCAGATGTTATGTCTTAAGACATAAAAAAATACAATATAAAAGTCTAGAAACTAAGAAATTATAGGTTCATAAAAATCAACAACTTGAGATACATATGAGCTTTTGAAAACGAAAATGTTAAAAATAGGGGTTTGAAAAAAAAACAATACAAAACATAGCTCTTTTCAATTATTGATAATCAGCCCTATCGAGGTATCCGAAACATTCGATCGGAGAAAATATTTGCTTTGATTTGTATAGTTATTTTTAATGCACTTCAACGACAAAATTTTCCGATTTACAGTAGACGCTCGATATAGTGAAGTAATAAAAACCAAGCATGTTCACTATTTCGACAATATTCACTATTTCGAGAGAGAAGTTTCAAGGGCTTTTCATCTTGAAATTTGGATAAAAGTAATACAAAGAAATTTCAAATCAACATTGCATCAAAAAAGTCAGACAGCTGTTTTTAAATAATATTAATGTAATCTATCTTTGTTTGTTTGCGTTTTTTATCTTTTGTTTGAATATCTTTAAAAGGTCGTTCAAAAGTTTTTTTATTCGAATATAAATAAAAAAATACTATAAACAAACTTATAGTTTATATTTGAAAAAGAAAAGGTCACGTAATAGGAAATAATTTAATCCAAATGTTTGATGCTTTTCCTTTCTGGTTCTTCCGATTCTCTTCGATAGAAAATCGTTGCGGGGAAAATTTTTAAATAAAAATTCTCTTGTTCAGAAACAAATCCGAAAAAATTGTGCCAACAGCCTAATAAGTCAACTTCATTTGTTATAATATCAACATCATGTGCTGGTAAGCGTTAATTTTTCATATAAGAATAAAATGTTTTGAAAAAAGTAAACATTACAAGGAAACATTGTCTCTGATCGAACATTTCGGATCGAAATTTTGTCGTTTAAAAAGTATCTTAAAAGTTAATTTCTATTTTTTCGCAAAATTTAATTGTGAATTCCTTTGTGGCTTCTTGTCTTTATTATATTTAACATTAACTGATCTGACCAGTTTATGGTGATATTAACTAGTTAATGTCAGCATTAACGGATTTCCGACATTAACGGTAACATAGACACTACCCATAAGACTGTATACTTTTTATCTTGTACCCTGAAGAGGATAGGTCATTCTATGGCAGGATCTTAGATTATAACTTCTCAAATTAATATACAATTTTCCTATCCCATCCCAACAGAAGGAAGAATTGATATCGAAATTTTAAAAACAATAAAATGGTATCATATACGAGACGTTCTTAAAAATTTTCCAATCGGAGAACTTATTGTTTTTGAGCGTAATGTCGAAAGATGGAGGTGTGATATTGACGTGACACCACCATTTGGTGCAATTCCATCAGCATTATCATTCAATGATTTGACTGCATCAGGAGCATATCTTTCTTCTCCAAGTTCCTCTATTCGTAGCAGCATGTCTCTCTCACCAGAACCATCTGACCACGTTTATATCAGCTTGGCCACGATTCTTGAGAAAAAGGTTCGAGGGAAACAACTGATACAATTTAACCAGCAGAACAACAATACCTTTCAAAGTCATCAACGAAACTTATTAGTAGAACTCATTGCCCAATATTTCGAAGAAGAAAACATCCCACTGTCGTTGGGTACTAGCCAAAGACTTGAAGACGAAATAGTTCAGATTTTTCCCAATGAAAAAATAGAATATTACAGAACATATGGAAAAAGAGGTAAAATGTATACCAAGTTCTTTAATAAAAGAAGAGCTGTTAAGACTTTGACAGCTATGAAGAGGAAACTCATACCGGAAGAATTAAATGAAGAACATAGATTCAGTATGTTTTCTCAAATTGAAACATACTTATATTATTTTATTAAAATGTCACCTTTTTTATACAGATCCAGAGCCAGACGCGGAAACTTGCGTTAATAGTTTGAAGTTCGACAATTTGTCGGCAGAAGATTTCGACTGTGTGTGGCAGTCATGCAGCCAATATCGACTGCAAGATATTTCGAACTCCACTGATCAAAAAGCCATATTTGAAAAATGGCCTTATTATAAAAAGCCAAATGGATACAGACTGGTAAGCTATTTTATATGTAAAATTTTTAAAGCTAAATTTTCAAAATTTTGTTACTTAAATCTTTTTCCACTATTTTGGAACTAAAATATTGTTTTTTTACTTTTCTCTGTTTTCTTTCTTTTAAATTTTTTTTAGATTGACAAAGACTTTTTTACTATGTACCCAGAGAGTTCCAACCTAATTTCATTATGGCAAAGCGCCTTCAAGCCCTTGAAAGACTTCCTTATCAGCAATTTAAAGGATAGGAAGACCATGGATAAGCTCAAGAACATCGACGACAAGGATTTTAACAATGGTAATTTCATTATAAATCTATTGTTTAATGTATTATTAAATTTATATAAAAAGTAATTTTTTTCTCCATATCGTCGAATTTTTTTAAATTATATTCTTCATTTCTTTCTATAATTTCAGAAAAAGTGGTTTCTTGCGTCCTCAATAGCCTACATTACTATCTGATTCCTACGAAAACACACCCAAGAAAAACAAACACCGGTGAAAAATGCTGTTCAAAATATACCATTAAGGACTCACAGATGGCATTCATTTTTGAGGGAGAGTCCACCCAGCACATCGAAGAACATCAAGAATTCCTCCAATTTCGTGGTGAAACAATTCAACCATTTATCTGCACCCAAAAAGAAGCTCAGGAGTGCTTTGTAATATTGGAAAACTTCAAACTTAAAACAAATTCCTTGCTGCGAGCGGTAGATATGTAGTATGTTTTAAATCTTTTTTTGTATTTAACATAAAATATCCGCCAGCATGCGAAAATTTTTGGCGCTTTATTGAATTGTTTCATAAATCAAATGTCTCCTAGGCAATTTTCAATAATTGTGTATTTAAATAATAATCTTAAAAACTAATTTACCTACCTTTTTTCTTAAAATTGAAATTTTAATTCCTTTGTGGCCTTTTATCTTAAAATAAAATATTCTCTCTTTAAAAACGGAAGTTTCAAAAATCAAATGTCTCCTAGGCAATTTTCAATAATTGAGTATTTAAATAATATTCTTAAAAATTATTTTCCTTTTTTCATAAAATTATAATTTTAATTCCTTTACTTTGGTCTTTACTATAATTGCAACATTTCATACGCGTTATGTTAGTCCAGGGGTTCAATTCTCGATCTGTGAAACTGTGAAGTGATAAATATGATAACACCTTCACACCTAACACCTTCACACCAAATGCGATTCTCAAAGTGTGAAAAAATGAAAACAAATGCCAAAATCTTTTCATATGATTATTCGTTTATCACAATCATTTCATTCTGTGAAAACCTGTGAAAAGAAAAATGATAAACAGAAACAAATTGTGCTCATTGGATACACCTAAGTCACCATCTTGGTCTTTCTATGACGTCACAATCATCTTTTTCTATGAGCAATTGGTAGCATTTGTCATGTTAGTACTTTTTAGTACTCACTTTGACAGCTATTTTTCATAACTAGTTCGGGAATCGCATTGCGCGTGTTTGTGAAATAATAAAATGGTAAAACTGTGTGAAAACTGAAATGATAACTTTGTTTTCATTTCACAGTTTCACAGATCGAGAATTGACCCCCAGGAGAAGATTTAAAAAATCCTTTTTACATTTTTGAATACAAAACATAGGTGGCTCTTTTCAATCACTGATAGTTTAAAAAAAATAACTTAATAATTAATTTCCCTTTTTCTTAAAATTAAAATTTTAATTCCTTTGTGGCCTTTTATCTTAAAATAAAATATTCTCTTTTTAAAATCGGAAGTTTCTAAAAATCATATGTCTCCTAGGAAATTTTCAATAATTGAGTAGATATTTAAATAATAATCTCAAAAATGAATTTCCCTTTTTTCATAAAATTAAAATTTGAATTCCTTTGTTTATTGGTAATTGTAATGAAAATACTTCTTATCCTCGTACAAATATATTTTTTATTTGTTAACGTTTTCGAGAATACTAATTTATTTATTTGTTTATTCTTAAATGTAAATTATTACAATTGCTAGATTTCGTACGCGTTTAATAAATTATTGAATATAATACATAAGCATAAATACTTACAATATGTGAATTTATAAAAATCTTATTTCTGTTTATAATAACTAAAAATTATTTAAATTCTTTTTTAATTAAATGTCATAAAAAGCACAGAGACAAAAATTTACATAAATTTTACATCTTAAAAATCTAACAGTTTGTAGGTATCCATTTGGCTTTCTATAATAATTATTTTTTTTAAATTCAATATTTAACAAGAAATTATTTTATTTTAACTTAATATTACATTGTATTTGTGTGTTAAGCTCTTAATGAATATTTAATAATAAATATTATAAATTAAATTGAAAATCCAGTGTTTTTCTTTAAATTATTCATTTTAAGGATTTTAATCTTTCAGAATGGAAAATCGGTATAATTTTGAAGTGAACAGTAAGTATACCATTTAAGCTACTGCTAATAAATATAAAATCTTCTTTTTCAGTAGAAACCCATATAAATCCACAGTCATCAAATTGAAGGTTTCAATTTTAGTTTGCATCTTCTATCATCAATTTTCAATTTGGCAATTGCTGGTTTTGTTACGAAAACCTGGGTTTCATTTTGATAACCCCGGTTGTCACAATGATAACCAAGGCCATCAATATGACAACAGTCATTGTCAATATGACAACCGTGGATTTCAATTTGAAAACTATGGTTCTCATATTGAAAACCATGGTTGTTATATTGAAAACTATGGTTGTCATATTGAAAACCAAGGTTGTTATATTGAATACCATGGTTTTCATATTGAAAACCATGGTTGTCATATTGAATACCATGGTTGCCATATGGAATACCATGGTTGTCATATTGAATACCATGGTTGTCATATTGAAAACCATGGTTGTTATATTGAATACCATAGTTTTCAATATGACAACCATGGTTTTCAATATGAAAATCGTAGTTATCAATATTACCACCCCATTTTTGTAGTTATTACTATGACAACTGCGATGTTCAATATGACAACTGCAATATTCAATACAACAATTGCAGTTTTTGCGGTGATCATATTGACAGTTTCAATTCTCAATATGACAACCTCAGAGTGAGCGGTATTCAATATGACAACCGCAATATTCAATATAACAATTGCAGTTTTTGCGGTTATCTTATTGACAATTTCAATTCTCAATATGACAACCTCCGACTTAGTGGTATTCAATATGACAACCGCAATATTCAATATAACATTTGCAGTTTTTGCGGTTATCATATTGACAATTTTAATTCTCAATATGACAAGCTCAGAGTAAGCAGTATTCAATATGACAACCGCAATATTCAATATAACAATAGCAGTTTTTGCGGTTATCATATTGACAATTTCAATTCTCAATATGACAACCTCAGAGTTAGCGGTATTCAAAATGACAACCGCAATATTCAATATAACAATTGCAGTTTTTGCGGTGATCATATTGACAATTTCAATTCTCAATATGACAACCTCAGAGTGAGTGGTATTCAATATGACAATCGAAGTATTCAATATAACAATTCAGTTTGTTGTGGTATTCATATTGAAAAACTACGATTTTCAATATGACAACCGCAGTTTTCAATATAACAACCACTCTTCCGTTGTTGTCATATTGAATACCAGCGGTCATTAATGCGACAACCATAGATGCTTACAAAATACAACCCAGTATATTCATTTGTTGTCAATATGAAAATCACAATCTCTCTTAAAATGAAAATACTGGTTTTTGGAAATTGTCATATTGACAATAGTAAAAGCTGATTTTCATGAAATTACAATCGCTACTTCAGACGTTGTCACATTGACAATTAAAGTTGTTGGTTGACTTCTGCGTTCATATTGACAACAAAAATTGTCAATATGACTACAGAATTTTTTTGAGTGTACCTAAAGCTGCATCTATGAGTCCACGAATGACACAAGCTTTATTAATAATATCCACATAAATATCGAAATATTTACGAAAAGATAAACGAAACTTTTTATGAAAATATTTTCAATGCAGTGTAAATTTATTAATGGCCACTACTATACCCAAGCTTCTTTATAGAAAAGTTTTCATTGTCCATATCTACTTCCATTCTTAAAATGCCAATGTATTAATTATTTCTTTCGTTGAATACACCCCTATCTGTATTTTTTTTTTTTTTGTATTTTCACAAAGCTTAAGAAAAACGAAGGAAGTGGAAAGGAATAAAAAGGGGATTGACTGAATTCGAACTCGATTAAGGAATTCATTCATTCAACAGTTCTGTTAGGTACAACAAAAGGATTTACGCTTGACAGAAGGGATTCGTAAAAAATGAGGCCCTTAACGTGATTTTAAGAAAGGATAACTTCTTCTAAATTAGGGTAAGATAAGTTAAATCGATAAAATAACGACATTATTTGTGTAGGAGATGTTAGCGCCTACAAGGCTAAGGACGAATCAAATGAAATAACAAAGGTAATAAAAATAAAACAGAAGATGTAAGTTTTCTTGAAGAATAAAAAAAAACCACAAGAAGTAAGTTTAGCGAAGAAAAAAAAATGTAATTGTAGTTTAACGGCACTAAAGCTGCTCTTGAATTTCTGAATTAATTTTAATCAATTTAGTAAACATAAGTTTGAAGTAAACTCCAAACAAAAAGTCTACGACTGGATTGCCTGAACGTGCTTTTATGCCTTTGCTGAGCATGAGCATGGAAGATGTATAGGAATGGTTTATTAATACAAATTACGAAATTAAAAAGAAGATTTGTAAAAGTTAAAAAGTCATAAACAAAATGGATGGCTTTTACTAACTTGTTTCGAAAGAATTCTGTTCCCATGAATTTATTATCAGTTGGACACATGTTCTGCTTTTAAGAATAATGACTCGTACTCATAGGTATCATGGAGACATTATTGGATCAATTCCTCAAAAATATCATTATTTGTTCTGCAATAACGAACGCCAACGAACTCACTCAGTGTTCAAATGCTTTCAAGTTCTCTCTTGCCAACATAAACCATCTAAAATCTATTTTTTCAAGCCGTTCATTCTTCTCTCACATAGCTCAAAGGGTCTTTTGAGTATAAATAAAATGTCAAGCAAGAAAAGCCTATAATATTAATGCAGGCTATAGCAAGGTGGTTAAATTTTAATTCGTGGTATTGCTTTCAACGTTTTACCTGCCTTGGCCCCATGCCCCATCTATAAAAAATTGTTTTATTCAGGATTGTTTACTTAACGTTAAAAACAATTTCTTTGCTGGTATTGTTGATTGGCAGCTAAGTGCCACATATAAGGCTAGGACCGCACTTGCGAATTTAATCGCGCGACTGTTTGGTCGCCAGAAATGTAACACATGAATTTGAATAAGAATGAACGCACATGCTACCTAGAAATCGTGACGATTAAGAATAGAACCGCACTTGCGATTTCAATCGCGCGACTATTCAGTCGCCAGAAATAGAACATATGAATTTAAATGAGAATGAACGCAAATTCTACCGGGAAATTGCAACGATTAAGGCTAGGACCACACTTGCGATTTTCAGTCGGTGCGATTAAAAAATCGGTGTCGCCACAATTAATTGCCATGCACTCACTTGCGGCTATCTATCGCGCGATTTTTTAGTCGCAAGAAATAGAACATAAAGCTTTTAATGTGAATGCACGCACATGCGTCTATTTAATTTTGCGACAGAAAAAACGCCCAAAAAATAGATCTGGATCCATTTTTTTAATCGCTGCGATTTTAAAGTCGCGTATGTGTGCATTCACATTTAAAACCATGTGTCTCATTTCTTGCGGCTAAATAATCGTACGTTTGAAAATCGCAAGTGCGTGTATAATTTTTTCTAGTTGCGACTACGATTTTTAGTCGCGCTATTTTAAATCGCAAGTGTGAACACAACCATCTAAGTCCGTTTTTTTCATTTTAACTTTCGACAATCGCATCGCCAGAAAAATGGAACAAATTTTCGACTTTTAATCGTCGCAATTTCTAGGTCGCATGTGCGTTCATTCTTATTCAAATTCATGTGTTCTATTTCTGGCGACTAAACAGTCGCGCAATTGAAATCGCAAGTGCGGTCCTAGCCTAAAAGTCGAAAATTTGTTCCATTTTTCGGGCTATGCGATTATCGAAATTTAAAATGAAAAAAAAAACGGACTAAGATGGTTGTGCTCACACTTGCGATTTAAAATAGCGCGACTAAAAAATCTTAGTCGCAACTAGAAAAAATCAAAAACGCACTTGTGATTTTCAATCGTACGATTATTTAGCCGCAAGAAATGAAGCACATGGTTTTAAATGTGAATGCACACATACTCGACTTTAAAATCGCAGCGATTAAAAAAATGGAACCAGATCTATTTTAGAGCGTTTTTTCTGTCGCAAAATTATATAGACGCTTATGTGCGTTCATTTATATTAAAAGCCTTATGTTCTATTTTTTGCAACTAAAAAATCGCGCGATAGATAGCCGCAAGTGAGTGCGTGGCAATTATTAGTTGCGATCCCGATTTTTTAATCGTACCGACTGAAAATCGCAAGTGCGGTCCTAGCCTAAGTCGGACTATTTCAAGTCAATGTTCACTACTGTAGCGCAGGATGGCTAGCAGAATGGCTATTGCAGAAAACATCAGTCTACTCATCAATTTACAAGACGAATCTCGGTTGATGCTGAAGGCAAGCAATTAAAAAGTTCTTTTTTGACGTTGTCTGCGAGATCCTTAATTCGACACAAAACGGAATCGTTTAGAAAAATGCTTTACAGATTTTGCATCCAGCATACATTGTGTAATGTCTGCCACCACAATAATGTTTTGTTAACTTGTCAGCGGTAGTGTGTGATTCTCTTTCTTGTACAATGTGATAGCTAATCAAATACGAAGCCATTTGTGACTTTTTTATTAACAGTTTGGGTCACATACATAACTAATATACGTAATATTTCTTATTCGAAGAGTCAGAGCTCTGCGGAGCATACTTTTGGCATCGCAGCTCCAGGGACTAGCAACAAAATGGTCTGTACCTACCTTATTTGAAGCAAATCCTTCTCTTTGAAAATGCTTTAGCATTTTTTACATTACAACTGGGACCTATGAAATAAGACATAATTATTTATTCATTAGTTTTAGCTTTGTAAGCTTTTTGCAAATTTCTGTTTCATAAACTTCGTACAGGGTTTGCCATTTTTGTGTCAAGCGACGTGGAGTGGAAGTTATGTTGGTAATATTCTTTGAGTCAATTGCGCTTTGTTTATACAGAAACAAATGCATATTATCCTTCTAAATGAGCCGCAGGTGGTTCCACTGACGCCAAAATGCTGAGTGCCTTGACGACACGACACATGTGGGTTTCGGTTAAACTCTATATTACTGCCTTAACCAGTTCATTTGAATGCCTTGATGGGCGTTAATGAAGGGATGGCATGCCAGCAATGCTTGTTGACCACGATATCTCAACGATATTTTCAATGCACAGTGTCACCATTTCGGCCCGTTTTTTTCCAGCTATTCCTGGATTGCTTAACTTTTCACTTACTTAAAGGTCCCCGGACCTCTTACGTCCGTGAAGTTCCCCTTGCGGGGAATAGGGCCAACATATGTATATATGGATATGTACCTCAGCTCTATCTAACTCTTCCCCAGGTGTGCTGATTCCTCTTCGACCGTTCTTCAGCAAGTACTTCTAGGTCGGCCCACTCGTCCACCTCGCTGCGTGAGGGGATTTCATTGCATCGCTCGACTCACAATACCACTTGCTACCTTTTCGAAGCGTATGTCCAATCCACTGCTATTTACATTTTCGTTTTATGGATTCGATGGTTTCCTGACCTGTCTTCGCATGAAGTTCATAATTGGAGATACGGTTAGGCCAGAAAATCCTCAATATGTTTCACAAACATCTACTAACGAACGTTTGCAGCTTTTTTTGGCAGCGGGTAGGTATTACTTTCCAAGTGCTGCACGCACTGATAAAAAAGCACGGATTAAACATTGGAGCAGAACAGTCGTAGCTTGGGCCTTAGGCATATAGAGTTTTTTCTCCATATTTTGGACAGCATAACGCAGCCCTTGCTTTCCCGATGTGGCTGATTATAAATAAATATATTGGGTGGCGCAACAGCTCGTGGAGAGCCATAGCCTATTGAATAGACCTTTTAAAAAGGAACAATTAAAATGCTACTAAATTCACCCATGCGTTTCTGAGAGAATGGTCACTCTGGCCACTTTTCAGTATTTTTGGTATAACTCCAAAACTAAGCCGAATTTGACAATTTTACATATAATATTTTTTGTTCAAAATTAAATGTTCTATCGAAATGGATAGTTTTGAAAATTTCTTAAACAAACTTAAGCTGGAAAAGTAAACAAAAACCAACATAAAAAATCGAAAAATCAAAGATTTTTAAATTTTTTTCTAAATTGCGCATAACTTTTTTCGGAGCAAAGATACGCTCAAGACATGCATGAACAAAGTAAATTGGAGTCTTAAGGCCTAAATATGACATGTTAAAAAAGCCATATTATTTGAAAATTGACAGAGACATAGCCATTCAAGCCAGTAGCGTAGCTACCACGGTATCAGCCGTATCAATGATACGGGGCCCCCGAGACAAAGGGGCCCCCACGATACAGAGGACTTCGTGTGTAAGAAATTTTTCATTGAGATGAATACGTCACATTTTTAAAATATACTTATATCTTTTGCGTGTGTCTTTTCGCTAGTTTTCCTATAGGTATCCTATGTATCTATCTTCATCCTACCAACTAAAGCAGCCATAACTGTAACGTGCAACCACTTTGTTTTTTATTGGAGCTCGTGCCAGAAGCCCAGGAAAATTAGACGAAAATATGGCACAACTAGGAAAAAATTCTTTAAAAAACTGAATTAAGGTGTGGAGCACAGTTGCAAAAAGGCTTACTATTGTACTGAATTCGGTACTATTGGACTTTCCCGAGTACGCAAGTACCACTTTTCAATTTTCAGTACTATTTGTACTATTTTTAATTTTTGCAACGGTCAACTTTCATAAATCTCTAAAATCAAACAAATAGGTATGTTCAGTCAGACTTCACCACATCTTCACAACAAGAAAAGCAATGGTCCATTAAATTGTTTGTGGTAATAGGCTGCGATTGACCGTATTCTTCAGCAATGGGGCCCTCTGTGTTACTACTTTGGACTTGGAGATCTCGTAACTAATAATAAAAAGCAAAACATCAATTTTATATCTTCTAGTCTTAAAGACAATACAATTAAACTATATTTCATATTTTTATCTTATGTCCTTAAAATAATTAACGATGTTAACGTCGAGATGCAGTCAGAACAGATTCGAGTTCATATTTTAGTTCCAAGAATGGAATTTATTTTTAAACAATTTTTTAAAAAAAATTTTCGTAAGGAAGCTTTTAATGAAAGACCCATATTGTCAATAAACTTACTGGAAAACCACCTTCCCGTTCGAGGAAATCTATTGCGGGACCGAAAGAGAAGTTTTTTACACTTCTAAAAATTTAACTGAAAGCGAAATTTATATCTTTAAAAGTCATGCACGGATGTTCTGTATAGCTCTCCTCGAAGATGTGAAAAAAGATTTAATTTTGAAGAAATTTTTTTGAACTCGTTGCAACATTTTTCAAAAATTTAAATTTTAGATGGCCAAGTTAATTCAATAGTTCAATTTGTTTTAAGATTTTTTCCTGGTGAACAAAAAAAACACTGAACTCATTAATAAAGAATATCGAGCTCTAGCTGACTGCCAATACTTAAAAACATTTAGAAATGCTTCTATTTCTGAGTTATGGGCTGAAACTGGCCTTGTGAAAAATGTTTTTTTATTTTTTTTAATAAAATATTTATTTTAATTGTTTGCGTTGTTTTATAATTTAAAAAAGTTCAGTACTATTTGGTCTTTTTCAGTACAATTTTTTTTCAGTTTTCAGTACAATCGACAAAAGTCAATTTTCATCACTGGTGTGGAGCTTCGATTTAGCGTCTTAAGCATTTAATTAAAAGTTCCTACTCTTTATTTGGGCTCGGGCTTACATTTTAAGGGGTTAGCAAATGTTAATATGCACTAAAAAAAATAGTTTACTTTTTATCCTACAAGAGAGGAAAACCCTGCAAGAACTTCATGGTCAGTTTAGTCAAAAAAATTATTAAAATTTCGTTAGAGAGACAGATTTTGAAAGAAGCGTGCTACGACTGCGAAACTCTGCGTTTAATCTAAATACTGAGCACACTGAGCGTTTTATGGTGTTTTTCTCAAGATTTGTTGCTCTGTCAAAAAAAGTGTTATGTATTATCTTTTATGTGTTCAACTTCATGAGTTAAATTTATATCTTTTGATAAAAAACGGTTTTTAAGATATTTATAAAAACCCTGTATTTTGTCCCCTTTGCCGTACAAATAAAAGGCAACCATTGAACCGCCACAACTTCAAAACTAAAGTTCAGATTACACGCAACGTTAATGGCCAACGCATTGACTCCTTGACGTCCCCAGAAACATCGTCAATGTACACAGCAGAATTTTCTGCCATGTCAACGAAGCTTGCGTTGGCCCTCATAACAGTCTAGAAAATTTTGCATTTTTTACAGTCAACGCGTTGGTGAACGTGTCCTAACTTCGTTGACAGAGTGATTACACGGGCAACGAAAATAATTATCGCATTGACCCTTAAATTTGTGTCAACGAGAGTGTCAACCAGCCATCAACGCTTCAGTGTTGACGATCACACGGCAATTCAACTTTGGGACAGAATTTGACGTCTCTTTGACGCCAGAGAGTCATCACGCTGACCATTTGCGTTGACCGTCTAATCGTAGCTTAACTTATGTATTTAAAGTTTCTGGTATGTTATACTTTTAAAAAAAGTACATGGAAGTTTATTTTGCAGGAAACGAAAAAGGTATTGCCACTGTCAAGAACAAGGGGCCCCTAAAAAATTTTTGATACGGGGCCCCTGAAGTGTCCGCTACGCCACTGATTCAAACTTTACCATTTCTTTTCATTTCTCGCAGTTTTTGCCCGAAGGCCTATTTTGTTTGTACTTTATGACAAATTTAACGTTCCTATCACCTAGTACCAAATCTTATGTTAATCGGACCAGCCGTTCGGTCTGTAGGCCTGAAAGCATTTAAAATCAGCTGAAAAACGAAATTGCGAACTTACATCCCTTTTATAAATTCTCTAATAGTTGAAATGACATTTTTTTTAAAAATTTTGATTTCGAACATTCTTACGAAAGTGAAATTTGCCATATTGTACCGAAAAAGGTACTTTCGGGCCAAAACTGCGAAAAATAATAAGAAATGATAAGGTTTGAACGGGTATATCTCTGTCAATTTTGAACAAATATTAATTTTTGAACACACCATATTAAGGCCTTAAGTCTCTATTTATTTTGTCTGTGCATGTATTGACCCTATCTTTGCTTCAAAAAAAGTTATGCACAATTTATTAAAAAATTTAGATATCCGGTTTTTTTTTTTTAGGTTGGTTTTTTTTAACTCTTCCTGATGCTTAAAATTTTTGTAAAATTTTTTGAACTATCAATTCTAATAGAAAATTTAGTTTTGAACAAAAAGTATTATATATGTAAAATTGTCAAATTCGGCTTAGTTTTCGAGTTATACCAAAAATACTGAAAAGTGGCCAGTGTGACCATTCTCTCAGAAACGCATGGGTGAATTTAGTAGCATTTTCAGTTTTAAGCATGCTTATAGGCCAAACAAATATATTCAATAATAAAAATCCTTGCACGTAATTGTTCCTTTATACCCCTAATTTTCCGGTCTATTCAATAGGCTATCAGGGCTTGTGAGTGACTTACAACTCTCAACCATTCCTGTGTGCGTGTTGTTGGCAGGAATGGAGGGGACCTACAGATTTTTACCGAGTCCGACCGGCTAAATGAGAAGCACTTGTTCATGACAAGTATGTGTAGGTACTCTTGGAGAATTTGTCAGTTCCTCACAAGAGGCTGTACCTCGGATAACATAAAACATTTCTGTTTTTTGGTGGCACGGCTGGGAATCGAACCCACACCTTCGGCATGACAGTCCTACGCATTAACCATCATGCCACGAGGTACTACCTGCGATGAATACATGATATGTCATGGTATGTCTCGCCTTGAAATTCGTTGGTCTGCCACACTGTAACTTGCCAATTATAGTGTTGCAGACGGTCTTAAAACGCTCACACAATACGTAAGATAAGATTTTGCATGCGAAATTTATCAGAGATAAGCCTTGATATTTCTTACAGGGCATAGAATTGCCATTTTTGTTGATGGAACATATGGAGCTAATAGACCAGTCATCGAGCATGCTTCCTTCCACCCAAACTTGGTTGATGAGTTGATGCATGCACCCTTCCCTGCTTGAAGAGCTGGTAAATCATAAGATATGTCAGCCTTGTTGCTCTTGAGTTTCTTTATAGCTAAGTCTTCCTCTTATATACAAGATGGTGGTATTGAGTCTTCATTCACTAAATTTGGGTTTGCCTATCGTCCCATTTTCTGGCTCTACCTCTTGCTCATTCAGCAGCTGCTATAAATGCTGCTTGAATACATCTATTATTCCTTGTGCTTCGGTGACTAGGCTACTTTCGCTGTTTCGAAGAGCCTGCGTTCCGGTTTTAAAAAGTGTTGTTTCGATCGCGAGACTCTTCGATCTAGTTGTGCTGGAAGGCTTTGTACGCTGGGTCTTCTTCTTTCTTCACCTTGTTCGATACTCCTCTCTCGCTGCTCATGTTTTCCGCTGCATGTGAATCTTCTGCCACCTTTTTCAGTTGAACGCATCTATCATCATACCACGCGTTCTTATTTGGGGGTGATTGGTAGCATTTGTGGTTTCGGCTGCCTCTTTGCTGATATCGTGATACTGAGACCACTGATTTTTTTGAGTGAAGAAGGGAAGCCTTAAGAAACCTTTAGCCTTGATTACAAGTTTTTCTGAGGCAGACCAATGTCCAAGACTAGTTGACCCAAAGCGCATCATTTCCTTACAGCCGTTCATCATAACGAGAGATAAAGCTGTTTTAAGTTCTATCACTCCTTTAAGAAAGAAAATTGGAAGGCACGGTAGCTCGTGGAGAACCAGGGACTAGCGACTTACAACTCTCCATCAGAACTGTGGGCATGCTGTTGACAAGAATGGAGGGGACCTACAATTTTTTGCCGAGTCTAAACGGCTAAACGAGAAGCACTTTTCATGACAAGTATACTCTTGGAGGATTTGTTAGTTCCTCGCAAGAGGCAGTACCTTGGATAAAATATTTCTGTTTTTAGGTGACACGGCGGGGAATCGAACCCACACCTTCGGCATGACAGTCCAACGCACTAACCATTATGCCACGAGGTACAACGGTGCCACTGAATGCTGGCTGGAAGAGAAAGTATTCGTTAATGACTTCACCGGGACCACTTGTAACATCAATATCTTATGATTTCCTTTGACATCAAAAATACAGTTACGAGCTCTAAGACTATCCACCTACCCATTTATAAAATTCATTATAATTTTCCTGGTGTTCTAAACTATGTCCAACTCCGAGCCTGTGTTCGTATCAATGTACCTTGCCACCCCGTGCGTCGTCGTCGCAAGGAATCATCCTACTTAGTTTTTATATTTCTGTTGTTTCGCATTGTTTCATTTATTGCTGTCAGTCCAAAAGCAAACTATAATATAGTGCCGCCTTGTTCGTTGTTTTGTCGCGAGTAGTTGTGTGTTTAAAAGATTCGTACTTAACAATTTCGTACTTAGAACTATAGCCTCGCGCAGTTTTTCTTTTCTCTCAAAGTTGACAGTCTCCCATTTAAAAGTCGATAAAAGGTACAGAGGCCCAAGCTTAGAGTCAAAAAAACGATCTAACAGTTTCCAGTTTTTTTTAAATCAATTCACATTTGTTTCCAACCCCGGTGCATGTGCTGTAGTCAAAACATAGGTTTGGAAAAGGATGTTATTTACTCTTTTTTATTGATAAAATTCAAGCACTTCAAGTGTTGCCAATAGTCTATAATAAAGTCTTTTTTTCCACCAGAAATTAACTTAAATTTTTTTAGATTACAAGCAATTAGAAAACAAAAACTATCAACGCTTACTGAGAGTGAATAAACCTTTTAGCCAAACCCGTTTCAAGTTAATGAATTTACAGTGAGTTAAAATTTCTATGGCGAATTTAAATTTAATGGAAGTTAAAAATATTGGGACTTAAACTAATTGAAAATCCATGAAAGTTAAACTATTGCAGTTATCATAAACATAACCTACTATATACCTTTTTCTATGCTATTATTGCTTCGTTTTATGTAAATTACCTGTTTTACTTCGTTTTTCAATTGTGTACATACTAAAACTTGAATTGCTCATCATTAAACACTTTATATACACAGACATTAAACTCCTTAGTGCCTTTTCTTGACTCCATTTACCTTAGCTCAAATAGTAACAACAGTTTTCCGTAACCAAACAATTGCTTGTAATTAATTTACGAATCCCTCTTCATTTAAAATGTCCTTGGGTAAAATTTCTATTTCCAACCGTAAACTCTTCCAACTTCTACAGCTTAGTAACGTAATACGCCTAGGTACCCAGCTATTAAAGACAACAATATGTCTCTCAAGTTCGTTCCTCAAACTTCAGCAGAGAAACACCTTAATGAAATTCTATAACGTCTGCAAACCATTTCCTAAGTGGTAAAATACAAAAAGAGATGTACAACCCATCTTTTATCCTTTCCTTACCCAGCAACGCATAAGCGTTTAAATCACTGACATTTTGCCGGAGATCGTGTTCCAAATCCACCCCTCATTTTGGTGAGTCGGAGTATTCTTCTTTTGTCAAAGCGAGAAAACTACAGGGAGATTAATGCACGTCAGGCTGATGGATCCTTCTAAAACCATGATGCTGCTTTTTTATTTCAATATCCGAATGGAAACGGCGGCGTCCTTCAGACTAAAATTGGAAAATCCATTGAACTATCCTTAAAAACAGTATAGTTATCCTCGTTTCAGCAACTCGCAACTAGAAAATAACAATTTAATTGGACAGACAACCTTTCCATTTTCTCGTTGATTTACCGTATATTGAGTTCTGGTCCAAGGAGTTTATTCTTTCTGGCAAGGATAACAAAGAAGGTTTTATATATTTTCAGCAATACCTAGATTAGATTTAGATTTGATGACAAAAAATCCCGGTGTTGGTGTAGGTATGCCAGAAACTATACAATTTACTCAGCTGCTGCCGCTGGCTGCTGCTATTGCGATTTTTTACCTTCGAACATGTTTGGCAAGGATAAGTAATTGGTATGGCATATAAAATAAATGACTTTAAAGGTTAATGGAATCGACCCATATATCTTCTATCTTAAAGCGTCTACATTCCACACCTTGCCATATGTGTACATGTATTTGTATAAACGTATATCGGACTAAGTAATCGGAAATGAATAAATCATTCGGTATTATCTTACAAAAAGGGATATACGTAGACGAGCTTTTCAAACATGGCAAGGAACAATAACTCAGTGCTTCGTCATTTATTCAGGGTCTGTGATGGGAGCGGAATAATGTGTTTATATGAAAAGGAGGAAATTCCTCAAATAGAATGTCAATTAGGTATGGATTATGTTTTATTGTGTTTTGTGTATGAGAAATCCAATCTGGTTCGCAGACGTCGTCGTTTATTTGATTCATCAATAATTTCTGCCAATTAATCAGAATTATGTCATGAACTTAAGCAAACATATCAATATTTCAGAAAAAACGATTTGGAATTGAATGTAATCCAATTATTATTGTTTCTTCTCTCCATAAAGCCGGCTTTAATAGCTTTTGTGTAATTAATTAGATTGGGACACATTTTGACATCTGCATTTACTCAAGAATATAACAGGAATATAGCTTGAGTGATTAAATAAGTTATTGATTTTTATTTCCAGTCACATTCTTTGTTATTGAATAGTTTACGAAAATATACCTTTTTCCGCGCAAACTTGTCTTACCTCTTTGTTGGTTGGTTTTCACCAACGAACGGAGGAAGGGATGAAGAAACAATTTTAGTAAAATTCACAGACTGCCATGAAAATTTTCTTTTATACGATTTTGTTAGTATTTAACGACATTGGACAAAAAGAACGTAAACAAGTTATCCTAAGCTTGAGGTAAGACATGTGAAATTTTTCCCACCAACTGCCACGCCCACTTCTCCAAAGTAGAAACACTCAATGTTTTGGTAGGAAACAACTTCACCAAATCATTATTAATCAGTTTTTTTGTTTAGATATTTTTAGTAAACAAAAAAGTTTTAATTAAATCAGCTTAGAATTGAAGTCAATATCAATATTCTCGAGATATTTTCATATTAAAAACATTTTCCAACAATCTTTTAAAGATTATTCCAATTTTTGGCTTTAAGACTCTCCCAAACCAACGCGAAATATTCGCCAAAGACGCGAAATCATTCACAATAATACAAAAAATGAAAGAGCCTTTATGCTATATTGTTTTAATTTATTTCCAAACCCTTTCAAATATTAATTATGAGGACATTGGGAGTGGAATAAAATTATCCCGAAGTCAATATCATTCTCAAGATATTCGTGACAAAAGACAGTTTTCAAAATCTTTTAGTAGATAGGTATTTGGGTAGCGTTTATTTTTTAAATTTATGAGTCCCCCGCCCCCCTATCAAAGGGATCAAGATAATTAAAAAAAAAATCTGTGCAAATGTTTTTTGAAATCGGTTAACATTAACACGTGCCGACAAAGCACTTGAAATTTCCGATACATAATACATGGAGATTTCTTGGTCTTGTACTCAAAAATTTTTGAAAGTGGATGGAAAATTTTGAAGCTTGGTACATTATATTAAGTACCATAAGGAGTATATAAACGGGATAAATATTGTTTAAAAAATTGAAAATCCTCAGGAAAAGGTGATTTTAGGGAAATTGGGTGACATTTAGATCGAAATACACTTCTTCCGTCAAAATATAGCTCATTCCCCATCTGTCAAGTCATTAACAGTCAAGTTCCATTGAAGGATGCGTACGGTGTCGATGGAATTAAAAAAGAGCTAAAAATCAGATATTTTTCATTTTTACTTGCGATTATAGGTACTATAAGGCAAGTTTTGGATTCGTGCAAAAAAAAAAATTTTGAGATAACAATCAAACATGATATTACGATGATAGAGAACACCAAAAAAGTGGGTGGCAAAATTCTGTCTGTCTGTCTGTCTGTCTGTCTGTCTGTCTGTTCGTCTACAGCCTAAACGGCTCGATCGATTTTCTTCAAACTTGGTACTTAGTGGTTTTTGGTGATTCTGCCGACACGTTTTTTTCATTTTTTTTTTAGAACCAAAAATAACGGTACCTGTCATACATTTTTTTTTTTTGGCAAATTTACATAATCGTATTTTTCTCAAAAACGGCTCGACAACTTTTCTTAAAAAAAATTCAATTAATTTATTTTAGTAAAGGCTTTCTTTGGGTGGAAAACCATTTTTCAAAAATGATTATTAATGGTACCTCCCAAGGAACCATTTTTTTAATTTTTGATTTTATTCAAAATGGTACGACCGATTTCAATTATTTTTTTTATACAGAAGCTTCCAAAAACAGTTAATAGTTTTGTGTACCAACATTTTTGAAAAAATATTTTTTGGATTTTTAAAAAATATTTCAAATTTTTTTTTGGAAAATCAAATATTTCGAAAACGGCATCATAGATTTTTTTGAAACTCGATATTTAAGACTTTTTTAGTACTCTCTAAAATATTTTTAGAAAAAATTTTAGATTTATGAAAAAATAACGGTACCTTCTATACAAAAGTGAAAAAACCGCAAAGGAAAATATTTTTTTGCTTGAAAACGACTCCTACGATTTTGATTAAACTTTTTTCATATACTAAAATTAGTACGATCTACCATCAAAAATTATAAAATTTTACACATAGCAATTATTAGTAGTACCTGTCATAGAACGTATTTTTTTATTTTGAGTTTTCTCGTTATCAGCTTAACGGATTTAAATGAATTTTTTTATATAAAAATTTCAAATAAAATTAAATAATACTGCACATCAAAATTTTCAAAAAAAAAGTTTTTGGATTTTTAAAAAAAGTTTCAATTTTTTTTTTTTGAAAATTCAATATCTCAAAAACGGGTTGACAATTTTTTTCAAATTTTGTTTTTATATATACATAAATATATAGTTTAAATCTGCATACCAAAATTTGTTCTTAAAAATGTTTTAAGAATTTAATATATAAAAAATTAATTTAAAAAAAAACCGCTCCAACGATTTAAAAATTTTTTTTCTCATACAATCATATTCCATCATGAATTAAGATGGCATACTTTTTTTCACCTCAAACTGTCAAAAGAGTTGTTTTAGCTAATTTAAGTGTCGTATTTCATGCTTCTCTACATTTTTCTCTCATAATTTCCATGTTTGTATATACAATTTTCTTAAACTCGCAATGTCTTGAACATAAGAGCAAGTACGTGCGACCCAGTCGTGCATTTTATTTTTGTTACTGCTCAAAAAAAGTGATTTCAGGTCATTTGGGTGACAATTGGATCGAAATATACCTTTGCCAGCAAGAAAACCAGTTCTGATGGCTAAAACATGAGAATGAAGTTCCTTCAGATACACACAATTTGACTGCAGCTTTCTATGTCATATCCGACTTACATACCTGTACGTACTTAGTTAGTTTTAAGCCAGGGACAGTCAGGGTGTCACAAAAACAAACACAAAACATAAACAAACAAAAATTTCTCCTGTGGCTGTTTAAGTTTGTAAGTAGTAGTTTTAAGTAGTTTTAATTAGATTTAACTTAGTTTTATGTAGTTTGAAAGTTTTATAAAAAAATGATATAGAAACCGATCTGAACTTTAGTATTTAGTTAGTTCTTAGGGTGAAAGTCGTATAAGTATTAAGTTTTTAGAGTTTAACTTAGGGGCTTGTAAGTTAGTTATGTATATAGGATATAGATAAGTGTGCTAAGTTTTATGAATTTTTGTCTAGCTTTAAGACAGTTTTAAGAAAATGGAAAAATTAAAACTAATCTATAAAAAAAATACCTTTGACGTCAAAATATAGCTCGTATTTCGCCATCAACTGTCAAATTCCTTTGAAGGATAGCTACGAAGTCGATGGATTAAAAAACAGCTAAGAAAACAGAAATTTGTCTAACTGCTCCGGAAAAAAGTGATTTGAGAATTGAAATATACTTTTGCCGTCAAAGTATAGTTTGTCTCCCTCATCTGTCAAGCCATCAACTGTCGATGTATTAAAAATCCTGAAAAAATGCCAAATTTTTGAGATTGAGATGAAGGTCAACACAGGGTACGTTGACATGGCAGAAAAATCCGATATGTCAACGTAAGGATATAGTCAACGCGTTGGTGAGTAGCCTGTCATAGTATCCTTACTGCGTTGACAGGTTGATTACACGGCCAATCAACGTATTGACCCTTTAATTCGTGTCAACGAGAGTGTCAGCGCAGCCGTCAACGCATGGATAGTACTCTGCTTTGACGATCGAACGGCAAGACAACTTTGGGAAATATAAAAAATTGTTTACGTATTAATGTATAGATAATAATTACCCTTATTCCGGGTGTCGTTAAAAACACGGCTCCACAAACGATAACTGAATCGGCATTTTGAAGTAGGGAATAAGCCCCATCATGCATTTGAGCAAATATTTCACAACACAATTGCACTAATTATTTTGATCAAATCTGTACTTGAATACACGATTGGCAGATATAGAGGGGTCATGGGGGTCACGACCCCCCTAGAGGCTTTTCCCAAGCATACATAAATTTAAAGTATGAATTCCATCATTAAAAGATACGTTTAGCCAATAATGAGAAAATTCAAAATAATAAAAACTTCTATGACAGGTACTATTAATAGTTGTTAAGTGCAAAATTTTAAGATTTTTGGTAGTAGATTGTACTAATTTAAGTATATAAAAAAGTTAAATCAAAATCGTAGGAGTCGTTTTCTAGATAGAAAAAAAATATTTTCCCTTGCGGTTTTTAACTTTTGTATGGAAGGTCCCGTTATTTTTACTTGCGATAAAGGTACTATAGGGCAAGTTTGGATTCGTGCAAGAAAAAAATTTTGAGATAACAATGAAACATAACATTACGATGATAGAGAACACGAAAAAAGTGGGTGGCACAATTCTGTCTGTCTGTTTGTATCTGGATCTACTGCCTAAACCAATGATGCGATGTTCTTCATCATCTCCAGAAGGGAAATTGAAATTTTTTTAGCTCTTAAAAGAACGGTACTTGCCTTACAACCGTTAAGGAAAAGCTTATTCATCTCAAAAACGGCTCCAACGATTTTGATTAAGAAAATCAGTTTATTATTGTAGATATGATGTACTATCTGGTAAGAAAAAAGATACCAAAAACATTTATTAACGGTACCTGTCATGTAACGGTTTTTTTGATTTTCGGTTTTCTCATTAATTTTTACAATTTTCTTACAAAAGCTTTGTTAAAATATAAGTAATACTGCATACCAAATTTTTTTATCACGTTCTAGTGGCCTTTCTGGTTGGTTAAGAAATCTTGAAAATTAATATCTCGCGTTACAAAATCTTGCAATTACAAAATCTCACCTTAAAGCATTTACAAAATCTCACAAATTTAAATCTTGCAAAAATGAATTACATTGCAGAAAATACACTTTTTGTTCAAAGTATTGCAATTTGTTTCCTAGTTTCAGTTCGAAACTCTGAGCGAATGTTACTGGATTGTGAAATTTTGATATTGAAGATTTAAATAGGGTGGGGACGAGACTCGTACTTTATAAATCTAGTAGGAGCAAATTCAAGTGATCCAGCTGATGTGGAATTTATTTTCTTAAAAAAGTATTTTTTTTTAATTTATTCATGGTGCGCTTTGCCTGTGCCGTCTTACAGGAGGTCTTGGGATCAAATCCTAATTATCCTAATGCGACCTAAAATCAATACTTCGTGTTTGATGGGGTAGTGCTTCTCGGTGAAGTGAAAAATTACCAAAAAATTATTTTCATAAAATATTGTTGCAATCTAAGTCGTGCGGATTCGGCAGAAAATGGTATAGGTCACCAACTTCTCGTCAATTAACAATACACACTTAAGATTTGTTGAGAGCTAAAAGTCACTAGAACCAGGTTCCTTGCGTGCAGATGTCGTACCACCAAATTGATTTTTATGTGTACATTTTTCTCTTTTCGATTACTGCTTTGACTATTCAGTCGATTTGGTAACAATAAAATGGATTCAGTTGAAAGCAAATCACTTTTTTTTGTTGGGAAACGAAGTGGACATTTTAAGTAATTAATGCGGCTTGCGTAAAATAAATAATAAAAAACAAATTTGAGTTCGAATCTCCATAAAATACCCGGAATTGTGCATTTTAATTTTCAAATTCAGCTCCGCAGTCAAAACGAACGAACAGAAGGATAAAGGAACGTACATAGTTTAATTTTAAATATTTTTTTTTTTTTCTAAATAAAAGTTCTACCCTAGAACTTTGTATGGATATGCAATACACCAATTTTCTGGTAAATTAAACCCAAATACTTAGTTGAAACATGTTTTATACCGCAAAATTAGTTCTACAAATAATTTCAATATGTTGAATTAGGATCCCATTCGGCGTTCAACAAACCCATAACCTTTTACAACTTTGTAAGCTCTCTTATATAAAGGTAATTCCACTTTGATGATCTTCAATTTGAATTTAATTTTTTCCTCAATAAACGAGTGGGATAACCGCAAAGATGTTGAAACCAAAAACAAACCATTTTCCTTCTCAAAAGATACACAGGGGAAATAAAATGGTAATCGAGTTGCCATCGTTCGTCCTTTAGTCAAAACAGATTTACCATAACTCAATCAAATTTTACTTTCTTTTGTAGGTACCTAAACCTATAGAGGTATACCTACCTCCTACATCCTTTTGCAACACAGCCTCAGTCTTCGTCCCAGTCCCAGTCCCATCCCAGTCGTCGCAGTCTCTCACTCACTTATATTCTCTGAGTAAACTCATCAAAGTTAATAATTTTCACATTACATGAAATTTCCATTCCTCAAGCCTGAGGAGACGCAGGAGCAAATGTGTTTTCATAACAAGCCCTAAACAAAAACAGGTTATTACATCCTTGCGTCATTAATGTCCTATGCAAATCAGTCTGAAGCTGTCATTACATTTTATATCTAAACAGTATGATTGAAGTATAAATTACTTTAACATTATTCAGGTTTATCTTCAAGGAAGACTCACAAAGGATACACCTGATCTGGACGAATGGAAAAACAAACAGAAAGACAAAATATCCTTCGGGTGTTTTCAAGTCATTCTATAATCTATAAAAAATTATTTTCTCATGTAAATTTATTTTGTGTTGTAAAGTGTATGTTGATAACAAAAGATGGAGTGTAAAATGAACCATTTTGTGTTTTTTTAGTTTTCTCTTTTTTATGTTCAACATTGTATAAACTCTACTCACTCGTGTTCTCGATTGTGTTTGAATGAGGCCCTGTAGCGTAGTCGTAGATTCCGCCTTGTCTCGCTGCTATCATTGAAATGATGGTTGTTTGACAGCTCTGCCGGCAGCAAAAGCGCCATCTCTGTAATATAGTGAGAACATTATTTATTTAGTTATGAAATTGGCAAAAAAGGGTAGCAGCAGGAATTTTAATAATTCTCTTCTATAGTTGTGAAAAAAAAACATTATTCAAAATAAGCGAAAAACCCAATTAGCTTTAGTACCGTTTTGAGGCCCTTATAAAGCAACCCTCTTATACACTCTGTGCAACTTCATTGTGGTATTTTTCTACAACCTCTCTTCGCGATATTTTGTTTGTCTTTCGCCTTAAAAACCTAATTATGCATTAGCTACGTGTGCTGCTGTTGAATTAAGTCATTCAGAATTTCAAGCGATTTTCTTGTTTGAATAGGCCCACATGCACCTAATCTTATTACAAAATCTTAGACGGATGTCTTATTTTTGCTAGAGAAATATTAGCCTTGACAAAAATATGTGTAGCTGCAATAAGAAAATTTAATTTATTTTTTTAAGTGGTATCGGGGATATGTATGATAAGATAATTTACCTACGATTAATTTTGAACAAAGAAAAAGAAGATATATTTTACGAAAATATTGAAAATTTGTAAGCTTGCCGCTATTTTGAATACACTATCTTGGGAATTGTATTTTTTTAGGAATAATATCCGAAATTTTGATTTTTTTGTTCAGTCATGCAGTCCAATCGAAAGCTTGTTTTTATATATCAGAAATTTTGAGATTAATTATGCAAACTAAGCACTGCCGTCTGCCATACCACTTTGTTTTTCCATCCTCTACCACATCACGAGGACGCTTCTTTCAGTCATCCAGAGACCAAATCCTTTGGCATCCACAATGACTTGATTTGAACCGGAGATTTGGCCTTTCTTCTCACTTCAAACCACCAAATAAGATTTGAAGCTTTTGTCCCACTCTATTGGTCTGTCTGTCTGTCAACCTGCAGCTTACACCACTGAAATGAAAATTTTTCTTTTTTGGTGATTCCCTAGAGCGGACAATCAAAGGGTAGACATGGTTCATTCAAGAGTACACAAGGGTCCACAAGCTATTTTTCAAAACTCCTACTCTCACCTCCCCGTGGTGAACATCGGGTGCCTAGTACCTTTGACTGCATATAGGGGTTCTAGTCCCTGTGGACGGTTTTAGGCAGCAGCAAACGAGAGAAGTAGAGGAGTGTTCCCACTAAGGGGTCTCTCCTTTATCCAGGCGGCAGCGAAAGAATTCTCCAGATGGAATCAACGGTGGCGTCTACAGTTCTAGTTAGGTTGAACTACTTAGTGAACACCTTAAACGGGCTAGTACGACATATTCGGAGCTCAGACCTATAAGGAGCGGTTAATCCGGCTCCTCGCCCTTGGAGTTATATTGCAAGGGTCTAGTCCTTCAGGTTGGGGGTCGTGCCGTCGGGGTGACTTCCCGGCCACGTAAGGAGATTTTTGTTCCGAAGCAACTACAAGCCTCGGATAAGGACGGATTCACTGTTGACGAATCTAGCAAACGAAATAAGGACAACGAACTTCGGACCTGCACGTGAAATGTTCTGTCTCTCTATGGACCACGTGCAGCCGAACATTTAGCGGAAGCCCTATAGACTGCTACAAGGCAGACAGCACCGCCATCTAAGAAGTGCGATGGGATGGGCCGGGCAAAAGAAAACTGAAAGACTGCGACATCTTCTACGGTGATTATTACCGACCACAAGGGCAGCGTTTTTTTTGGATGTGGATTCGCCTTAAGAGGCAGACCTAGGCAAGAAGTCCTGAGTTTCATTCAATTATGTGAACGAGCACCTGATGACAATTTGCATCAAGGCTAAATTCGCCAACATTAGCCTCATATGCGTGCATGTCCCCACAGAGGAAAAAGATGACGACACCATATGACGAGTTCTACAAGCTCCTGGATAAGACATACCTATGAGCAATGCCCTAGCTCTGACGTTAAAATTGTCTTGGGTGATTTTAGTGCCAAACGGCCATTCCAAAAATTTCGAAACCAAGCAACTCAATTTCAAATTAAGGAACAAAATCTATATATAAATAGCCTTAAAAAAAATTTGTCGTACAATTTTCTCAAAAAGTATCCAACCGATTTCAATAAATTGTATATGGTTGGAAAGCTATTATTCGTGAAGGTGTGCGAATCGCAAAATTAAACTGTTTGGGTCCACTTTAGCCAAGTACCATTTCACACTGCAGAGCACTTTGAATATTGAAATAAATAAAAAAAATTGTTTTTTGCTTTAAATTTCAAACATTTAATTTAATTTGAAAAAAAAAAATATGCACATACATGATGTGTGTTTTGTAAATTAAGTTAATCCTTCGAGTTCAATATTAAGGTTGTTAAGATGATGTCATACGTGGACGTGGACCGGAAATAATTAAAAAGACGGTGGGTATCGGTTTGAAGTTTTGGGTTTTTCAAAATTCATTCCGTTTTCAGGGAGAAATAAGTTGGAGCAAATAAGAGAGTTTCTAATACCATAACGGTTCGATCAAAGTGCAGTAAAAGAGATAAGGTTATTCTAAGAACAGATAACGCTAACGATTCAGTTGATGTAGGAATGAAACAAAACATTTAGCGATCTTTCAATTCTTCACTATTATCAATATTTAATAGAAGTTGTTTCACTGAAACGCCAAGATAAAGAGCATCACAAGCAGAAGTTTTCATTTTTGTTGAATTACATCTTTTAAATTGAATCATAGTTGAGCTGCAGTGAGTATTTTTTGTTTTCAAACTACACATTTTGTTTTTGGGATTAAAAGCTTAATTTTTGAATTCAATATTTTAGTAAACTTTGAGCTGAAAGGTCAGGAGAGAAGTTAGAAAAGTGACTCATTTATGTAAAACCATACATTTTTCAAGCAAAAACATTTGAGCTGAATAGAGTATTTTTTGGTTTGTGACTAAGAGAAAGCAGAGAAAATTATTTTTCTTGAATCAAAATTTTTCAAGCGAACCACATTTGAGCTTAAGTGAGTAGTGTTTTGCTTAGAATGACGTTGTTTTTTATTACTGGGTTTTTCAATTTTGTGAAATGGTTTAGCTTTTGTGTTGCAATGCCGCGTCATCGCACTTTAACACCCCGTCAAGAAAGAAGAGAAAATATTAGGAGACAATATTTATTGAGAAGTAGAAATTCTAATATTCAAAACAATGTTAACAGTAATATTCAAATGAATGTTGACCAAGACGATATGACACATGATGTAGACAAGTTGGTTAACACTTATAAATATGTTCTGAATTTTGTACCTACAAATTTCGATAGTTTTGACTGTGGGCCAATGAATTTAATTTGACGTTTTTGTCAAGCCAAACATTTTAGTTCAGGAATAACTCAAAATGATGTAAATACTTCGGTGCCTCCATTGACTCATAACAATTTTTTTTATGAATTATTATTTTGAAAAGCGTCAATCAAAGAATTTTTTTTAGAACATTAGATCATATAACTGTGCTTTTGCTATGGTTAGTTCTGAAGCGCAAGTCGATCAAAATTGTGTATGCACGGTGTGTATCATTTCAAAATACATGATGTATTTTATCATCGTGTGGGTGCCTTAACATCAGAATATGGAAGACTACCATGTTATGCACAACTGTATTTTTACGATGTTGACACAGCGTTTGGTTATAGGTTACGTGAGTAGTCAAATATGGGATGTAACAAAGCACTGATAAGGAATGTTGGAATTTAATTAGATCGCGTTAACGAATTTGTCCGTTCGTTTAGAACGATGAATGAATTTTGTTCTGGGCCATTGAATATTTGTAAGGAAGTGTATATGCTTATCACAGTTAATAAGAACTTAGATTTGAGGAGATTTAATGATGCCGTTCAGACAGATGTGGCCGCTATTTTCAGTACTACTGATGGTGAACCACCATTTGAACGAAATATTGTTGCATTCCATAAGACAACTTACTTGCAACGTTCGCAGTATATCTGTCTTAGATTCTATTTCCAAATGGTGATACAGGTTGGCATGTTCAGTGGCGGATCCAGAGGGGGGGCTATAGGGGCTGAAGCCCCCCCCACGCCTGATTCAGAAGAGAGTTAGACAAACAAAACTAAAATTGTGGCTACAAAATTTACATGTGAGCTGTGTTTTTCCAAGCCCTAGGGAAATTGAACGAATTGTTGGGCTGGACCATATTATATGCAACTGTGTTTTTTCGAGGCCCCAAGAGAATTGGATGAAAAAGGCGATTATATAAAAAATCTAATGGCTCTATTTATTTCAAGCCCTAAAGGTATTGGACGAAAAGTTGAGGCTTGGGGCTAAACCTTTACGAAGCGTTTTCCTAAGCCTGCAAGGGAAACTGATGAAAACTATAACACTAGTAGGGCTAACAAAGGCATTAAAGAAACCCGACGAAAATAAGAGGCAAAAGCTTAAAAAATAAGAATGAAAGCTGTTGTTGGGAAAAATGGAGTTTGGGGCTTAACAAATTGTATGTGAGCTTTGTTTTTTCCAAGCCCATAGGGAATCGGACTAAAGAAATAACAAGTTTGGGGCTAGTAAGTATGCATACCTAAATGCTGTGTTTTTTTTCCAAGTCCTTATATTGAAACTAGTGAGGTTGACCTTCATGCTATTATTGTTACCTAGATTTCCTTGGGTATCGATATTTCTTAAAGATCAAATGAAGTTTGACAAAATAAATCAATGTTACCTTTTTCTTCAACGCCTCTTGGTATTTTTCGGAGTTAGCTGAGCCCAGATAACTTTTGGGGCTTCAGTTTAAAAACTCAGCTTCCGGTGTAAAAAATCACCCTGATAACAGAATCCGACGAATGAGTCAGGTTCAATTTTGGCATTTGGCTCATAGTAAAAATGTCAAAATTCAGTCTGATTCGCTCCACAGCTCATTCGACGGCTGTTATACATAGGTAATCTTTGATATGGATAGTTTGAATGATAACTTCAAAATATTGTTTTAGAAATTGAAACTTATGTTTACAGAAAAACTTAAAACTTTATACAGATTGTTTTCGTGTGCCGAAGGATATTTTGACGATTTCAAAGACTGCTTTAAGATGAAGCGATTTTTGATCTTAGTTTCTCTTGTGATTTCCTTTGTGCTCTAACGAAAGATTAGAGAGCTCTTCCCGCGAGCAATATTCATTAAATGAAATGAAAAAGAATTTCAATTCAATTCGAACACGTTTTCGAAATGTAAAAATCAGCTGTAACGGTTAATTTTTTTTTTTTTTTGTTCTTTTAAAACTGCAATGTAAGTACATTTTTGTTTTAATATGAACGAAATAGGTACTCGTATAACTATAAATAAATAGAAATTGAAGGGCCGACAAAATTTTTTTCAAATCTTCGTCAAACTGTAAGACTTCAATTGACAAAAAATATGAATGGAATTCAATTAAAATTGTTAATGATCGGAATTTTGAACACAAATTTTTATGTTCGAAATACCAATCCACATTGACTAAAGTCATTTTAGATGGAATAGATACAGAACATCCAAATTCATTTTTTTTATTGAAAAACATGATTTAGCTAATTTCTTGGAACAGCTACTTGTACACAAAACTTGCAACTGTCTTTTTTATAGGGAGCTTAATTACCTTTCTTTTTGGACATAGCATTTTGATTCTTTTCTTTAAGAATTAAATATTAAGATTTGGATAGGTGAGATACAAGGGCGTACACCGGATTTCGATTAGGTGGGGGCAAACTTATTCAAAAAATAGTTTTATTACAGAAGTCTTGCTTTAAATGTTTTCAAAAGAATAAAGATTGAATAATATATGAAATATATTCTGATTAGGGGGGGGTGTCTAGCTGCCTCCCTTGGCGTTACGCCCTTTTGTTCCAATTTTGTCTATATATTTTTCGCACGAATCTTACGTTAATGTCAAAAACAGACAGTATAGTTCATCAAATATTGGACAACCAATTCCGTTGTCCAAGTTAAAAAATTTTTGGACAACAGTAACCTACAAAGTTTGTCAATAACTTTTCGGAGGTAGACGGCTGTCTAAAGTTGGACAAAGTACTGTAGGATGAGTATTTATAGATCCTACAAAAAATATTCCAATTAAAGAAAGGTAGCTACTTTATTTAAAGTTCCTATAAACATATCCTAACAACTTTCTTTTACGATGTGTCTTTGTGGAGAAACTGGTTAAAGTGTCTTTTTAAAATAGCAGCTGAAGCTCAATAATTCTAGATGCTCCATTTCCAATCATAAAATTTTGCAGAATTTTCCTATTAAGTACATACATATATTTTTGCATTATACAAAGTCTTTTTAATTCAGCTGCCGACTAGCCTACCTTCTGAGAAAAGAAAATTTGGGTTGGTAGGGCATTCGTTTATGATTAAGAATTTTTAAAAAAAGATGTGTCAAAGGGAACTCCAAGCCCCCCCCCACAGCCAAATTCTGGATCCGCTACTGGGCATGTTGAATGTTGATATGGTTCATAGTATAGCAAGCACATCCAGAGCTAATATTCCAAGAAATCGAGTAAAAATGTTACAATACGTTGAGTATAGACTTGCAATTAGAAATGAGTTTTCTTTCCTTCATCAAGGCCAAAAATTGTTTCTGCAGTGGATTGTTGATGTGTATGTGCGAATTGAAGGTTCACGGTTGCATTTCATCAGATCAAATCAAGCTAATTTTAGATGTGAATTGTATAACAATCTATCTGATTATTGTGGTACTAATCAGAATGATCAAGTTTCAAATATTGGATGGCGTATTGTACTTCCATCATCTTTTATTGGTGCTCCGCGTAATATGTATCAAAATTATTTAGATGCTAATGTCCATAGTTCAGAAATTTGGTAAACCAAGTTTATTCATTACAATGACCTGTAATCCTAATTGGCCATAGATAGTGAACAATATTCATACTAACGATGTATCGAATTATTGGCCTGATATCATTGTTCGTGTGTTTAAATCTAAATTAAAAGAGTTGATTAAATGCTTGATAGATCGGAAAGTTTTTGGCACAGTATCGGCACTGATTAATACAATAGAATTTCAAAAACCGTGGATTACCTCAAGAGAAACCAACACAACGTTTCCTTCAAGTTATTTCTTTGATATTATTTATGGCTTTTTCTTTTCTTGAGTGCGTGTGTCAGTTTTTCCTGGCCGAAGTTCGGCCACTGGGCGATACTAGTATATTTAAATATGCCAATATTTACAATATATATTAGAGTTCACGAAAAAATTGTAAATATAAAATTTTACTTGTTGTTGTAAAATAGGCAAGTGATCAAAAAAGCTCATACTTTATCTTTCGTATCTGGGCATTTTTCGGCATTTTTGCCGCTATCAGTTCTCTATAAATTGTGATGCAAATGGCGATGTGCAGTTAGATTTTTATAAGTGTTTTCAATACACTACTTAAATTCGGAACTATTTTTCTGATAGGAGTGCTGTAAAAATAATATAACGCCTCAAAATGACTGAACATTTCATGTCTTCTCCGTTACCGAAAAATGACTAAAGTTGGTATAAATGGTGAACTATATTAGTGTTTGCAAAATTATTCCGCATACAAAGCAAGACTTGAAAAAGGATTATGGTGGATTTTTTATAGATTTTTAAATCATGTCTTACTGTCTAAAACAGGGTAACGGAGAAGACAAAATTGCACTTTCTCATCCAAATTTCAACGACTCACAGGCACTTTTTTTTTTAAATCTGAATTTCTTTGATCCCCTTGCTTAAAATGGATCAAGGTAACTAAAAAAAAATATGTGTTAAATTTCATTGAAATCGGTTGACGTTTACACGTGCTAGCGAGCACTTAAGTTTTTCATATAAAAAACATGGTGTTTTGACAGTCTTTTACTCAAAGGGCCCGTAAAAGTGTAAACGTTGATGGAAAAACTTTAAATTTGGCAAATATGCTAAAGACCATAAGGAGTATACAAATATATTTTTTTTATTTTTGTAAACAACAGTTACTCCATTTAAAATAGCAACAAATGCACAAAAACAACGATTTTTAATCAAATTTTTTGATGGGGTTAATATTATGCAAAACTTTTGAAAATATTTTTTTTTGATACTCCTAACAGTATTTAATTTATGTGCCAAGTTTAAAGATTTTCCATCAACTTTTACAATTTTGCTGATATTTTGAGTAAAAACTGTGAAAACCCCATGTGTTTTGAATGACAAATTTCAAGTGCTCGCTAGCACGTGTTAACGTTAACCGATTTCAATGAAATTTTACACACATTTTTTCAATTGCCTGAATCACTTTTATCATTGATGAGAATAATTTAAAAATACGAATTTCAATGTAACTGAACAAAAAAGAAATCTTTAATCGTACGTGTCTTCTCCGTTACCATTAGCTGTCTTCTCCGTTACCATCTTTCATATTTTTTCTGTTAGTAAAATGAAACTTGGCATTGAACCAAGGATGGTTTATGATAAATGTTGGTTTTATGAAAGTGTGCAAAAAAAATCAACTTCATATCTTAATGGACGGCGCAGTATTTTAAACTTCAAGGCAATGGTCGGAAATCTCTAAATCGTACGTGTCTTCTCCGTTACCGTCTATTTTTTTAATAAACTTACTAAATTTCATAATTTTTTGGTGAAACTTCTGTGTCGTGTACTTTGTGATGAATTCTTAAAAACCACTGAGTTTCATAAAAAAATATTAATTTCTTAACAAGAAAAACCTTACTACAAGCGTCCGATTGTCTTCTCCGTTACTTTGGAATAGCCGCAAACTAGGAAGAGAGCACGTGTTTGATGGCACAATCGGAAGATATAGCCTGCACGACAACACCTCCGATAATGGACTCAGGTTAATCGACTTTGCTGCGGGATAAAATGTTGTGGTAGCTAATACGCAATTCCCGCACTGCATAGAAGGACCAGAACTACTCGCGAGCTCAACGAGCAGAAGAAGAGTGAGTGAGGAACACAAGCTTTTAAGAAGGAAAAAGAAAGAGCATGAGAAGCACGCGATCGAGGAAATAGAGGGATGCCATTGCAGGAATGAAGCTCGAAAGTTTTACCTCACAAGGTTACAAGGCCCGAACCGAAGCCTGCAAGGATGATCAGGGGAACATCGTAGTAGAATCGCAGTCAGTGTTGAGGATAAGGAAAAGTCATTTGTGCAAATTGTATAACGGCGATGACGAACCAAATGCTGCTACCATGCAGATTGCACCATTCAATCTGGACGACGTAGGCCAATAATTCCGTCCACCCGATCTCGACGAAGTGAAGATAGCCATATCTAAACTTAAGTCCAATAAAGCTGCTGGAGCTGATGGCCTTGTGGCTGAGCTATTCAAAGCGGCTGACGATGAATTGAATTGGTTAAAGTATGCACCAGCTCATCTGTAAAATATGGTCGGAGGAGAGCATGCCCGATGAATGGAAACTCAGCATTGTTTGCCCGATCGTCAAGAAAAGCGATCCTCTGGACTGCACCAACTACAGAGGCATCAGTCTTAATATCGCCTACAAAATCTTCTCTGCCGTACTTTGTGAACGCCTGAAGCCACTTGTCAATAACCTGATAGGTCCATATCAGTTTGGCTTTACGCCAGGGAAGTCCACTATCGACCAAATATTGGTACTACCGCAGAGCTTGGAAAAAACCCAGGCGTTTAAATCGATACCCACCACCTTCCCCTCGATTTTAAGGCTGCGTATAACAGCGTCTATAGAGGCGAGCTATATAGAGCAATGTCTAGTTTTGGCATCCCTCCCAAACTCGTCCGTTTGTGCGGGATGACGATGAAGAATGCAAGCTGGTCCATCAAGGTCGGCAAAGACCTCACCAAAACCTTTGATGTCAAAAAAGGCTTTAGGCAAGGCGACGCGCTGTCATGCGACTTCTTCAACATCGTTCTTAAAAGAAAAGTTCAAAACTCTCAAGTCAACACTAGAGACACAATGTTTCAAAAGTCCGTCCAATTACTTGCTTACGCTGACGACATTGACATGATCGGATGAACAAAGCGAGCTGTCGGTGGTGCTTTCGTGAGTATTGAGAAGGAAAAGCCAAGAAGATGGGGTGAATGAAAACAAAACTAAATATATGCTGTCAACAAGAAAGGACACCCAACATTGACGTCTAGGACAGAACGTCACTATAGACAGTTATAATTTTGAGGTGGTCATAGACTTTGTCTACCTAGGATCCGCTATAAACTCAGCGAACGATACCAGTGCTGAGATCAAACACTGACCTAGCCACAAAAGTGAAAAGCCAACGACTGAGATGGCTGGATCACCTAGAGGGAATGGACACCAATGCTCCAGCCCGGAAAGTCTTTGAATCCAACCTCGTGGGACAGCGCAAGAGGTGGAACAGCTTAAGAGGTGGAGCACGCAAGTGGAAGAGGACATCAATCAACTTGGCGTGCGAAACTGGAGACAGCTAGCTATAAACCGAGCCGGCTGGAGGAAGCTTGGTGGTTGAGGCTCTAGTCCATCCTATACTGTAGCGCCAACTTAAGTAAGTAAGTAAGTAAGTATTGTAGTACCTCGTGGCTTGATGGTTAGTGCGTAGGACTGTCATGCCGAAGGTGTAGGTTCGATTCCCAGCCGTGCCACCTAAAAACAGAAATGTTTTATTCGAGGTACTGCCTCTTGCGAGGAACTGACAGATCCTCCAAGAGTATACTTGTCATGAAAAAGTGCTTCTCATTTAGCTGTTCGGACTCGGCAAAAAACTGTAGGTCCCCTCCATTCCTGCCCAACAAACACGCACACAGGAATGGTTGTGAGTTGTAAGTCACTAGGCCCTGGTTCTCCTTTAGTTTATTTATTTATAAGTAAGTCTATTATGTTCGTACATACAGCAGAGCAAAAGCTTTTCAACAAAACGGTGCGAAACAAATTATTTTGGTTTATAAAGCTGTTTTCGTATGAGAACTCTATAGTTCCAAACTGTTCCAAGGCATTCTTCGCTAGTCAAATTTTACTGCAGAAAAAAGGTGAAGCTATTGCCAGCAGGTTGTTGCACTACGTGTAAAATATCAGCTAGATGTATAATGCGACTTCTCAACAAAACATGGCTAATATTGCATGTAGAATTTGAAAAAATTGTTTTTGGATCTAAAAAAATAAATAATTTTTTACCTTTGTGGGTAGCTTTTTTTGGTCACTTTTTTTTGTTACTTTTATTGATTTCTTTTATTGGTTATTATGCTGGTTAATTTTATTGGTTACTTTTATTTGTTAAAGCTAGAAGAATCTAGCCTTAGCTATTTTAAACTAGCTATTACTAGAAGACATCTTTCACTTTCTAGCTAAAGCTTGTTTTTAATCACACAAAACCTAGCTTTGACTTAAAAATCCAAGTTTTAGCTTTAGCTTTTTTTTATTAACAAGACCCTTTGTCTTTCGAGACTTTTTGTTTCGAGATCTTGGTTTTCGAGATACCGGGGCAGTCCCAAGCTACATCTCTGGAACAGAGCCGGCCAGCCGTGCCACATCACTATAGTGGATAGTTCACTATTTCGAGATCCACTAAAGCGAACGTCTACTGTATATTGAAATCATAGCACTTTTTTTCGTTTATTTGAATAGGTGCACCGCCTTTATCATCACTTTTGCTTTGAACTAGTTGAAGGTCAGGCCCTTTAAAGCTGCAGTGTTTCATGTATCACATACTCAATTTTAAATCAAAATTGCATTCCTACCTTCAACTTTTGCACTTAAGTCCAACTCTGGGCTTGGGCGTACAAGAGATTCTTTTTAAGCTGCAAGACACGAATGGGGAATATTGGGTTTTTTTTGTCACTCCCATTCAGAACTTCAAATTCAAACCCATCAATTGTACATACATCATTCATTATTATTTTCATGGTGCTCGTAGTGTGTAGAAGCATATTGAAAGAATTTAAAACCTTTTAAGTGAACACAAAATTGAAAAAAAATATGCTCAAATTGCATTAATATAGATAATTCAAATTCAGATTTTATCAATTTTTGTTATATCGGAGTTAATTTAGAACTAAAAAAGTACTCCTTAGAAAGACACCTCTTCAGAAGAATAGGTGGCATATTATCTGGTCATCCTCTGAAAGGCTGGCTTTGAATGACCGGAAGAACGATTCTTACACCCTAATAACCACTTTATAGCTGAAGTTCAACCAATAATATTTTGAGTTGTAGGCTATTGATTATGTCCTAAAAACAGGGCAATAAGGAAGTAAGACGTTCATGGAATTTAATTGTAACAATCTCCAAAGGGGCCATTGAAGATGAGAAAACCGCGGAGTGCTATTAAATTGGAGGGTGCATTTTGGAGAAGGGGGTGCAAAAGCACCCTTTTTGGTTTTTTGCATCAAAACGGATTTTTGAAAAAAAAATTTAAAAATTTTTAGTTGGCTTAATTTTAAAAAAATCATTGCAAAAAAATGTGAAAAATCACATTTTTTGATTTTTTGTACGTATTTGCTTATAACTTTCTTACCAGCAGAGGGCATTGCATCATATAAGAGAAAAATAATTAAATTACCTTTAAAACAAATTAAAAAAAAAAATAGTTTGGATAAAAATCGACCGAGAAATAGTCATTCAAACTAGGCATTTTTGGCTATTTAAATGGACTTGTTAGATTATACGCTCAAACTGGGTGTATTAGTAAGCCATGACCAGTTAAGTCTAATATAAAAATCAAATTTCAAATTTTTCACAGTTTTAGGGTTGCCATCTAATTTTTTCAAGATTTTAAATAATTGTCAAAATCAACACACTTGCTCTTACAAAGTCGGGTTTTGAACACATGTTAGCTTATACCTTCTCGAACATTAAAAAAAAATAGTTCCAGACAAGTTTTACGGTTGAAAGTCCTTGCCAGACGAGCTCAACATTTTCAAAGTAGGTATTATAAGAAATTACTTTTTTTTTAATTTCAAATAACTCTCAAACCTTGTTTTACAAAGTGATTGGTGATTTTTTTCCTTTTTTTCTAATTTTTTAAATAATTATCAAAACTAACAAATCTACTTTCACAAACCGGGGTATTTGGTAGTTTATGCCTTTCGTTATATGGACAAAATAGTGCCAGACGAGTTAGGTATTCCAAAATAAAATAAAGTTATTTCTTGAATACCTACTTAGAAAATGTTGAGTTGGTTTGGCAAGGACCTTCAACTGCAAAATTGGTCCAACACTATTCTTTTTTCATGTTAGAGAAGGTATAAGCTAACATGTGCTCAAAACCCGGCTTTGTAAAAGCAAGTGTGTTGATTTTGACAATTATTTTAAATTTTGAAAAAATTAAATGTGAACCCTAAACCTGTGAAAAATTTGAAATTTGATTTTTATATTAGACTTAACTAGTCATGGCTCACTAATACACCCAGTTTGAGCGTATAATCTAACAAGTCCATCAAAATAGCCAAAAATGCCATTCATAAAGCTTTAAAAACTTAAAATCAGCCTACTTTGAATGACTATTTCTCGGTCGATTTTTATCCAAACTGTTTTTTTTTAATTTGTTTTAAAAGAAATTTATTTATCTTTCCTTTATATGCTGCAATGCATATACCTATCTCTGCTGGTAAGAAAGTTATAAGCAAATACGTAAAAAAAAACTACAAATTTTTTAATTTTTTTTTCAAAAATCTATTTGGATGGTAAATTTTATTCTCTACAAAAAAGGTTTTGAGAATTAACTCGAAATTTTGCTTCGTTTTCGAGTTATATCTATGCAAAAAACGAAAAAGAGTGCTTTTGCACCCCCTCAAGAAAATGCACCCTCCAATTTAATAGTACTCCGCGGTTTTCTCATCTTTAATGACCCCTTTGATGATTTTTGCAATAAAATCCCATGATCGTCTTAGTTCCTTATTATATGACATAATCAATAGCCTATTGGCATTTCAAACCCTTTTAAACGGTTGAGTTTTGTATCTGTTCTTGCTTCATCGTGAAAATAATAATAAAAAAAAAATATAAATTTTTTTTTATATAAGGGTCAATATTTCAAAACATTAATATTTTTCCCTCCAAAGTGGACCCTTGCTCAAAAGAACCTATTTTGGTAGACGAACAATTATGTCTCTTAATAACTCTATAATAACCACTTTAAAGCAAGGAGTCATAACGTTTGATCAAATTTAACGGTTTTTTAAGTCAGGGAAATGATACTTGTATCAGGGGAATGACAAAAATTGATATTTACTGCGTTGATTAGATGGATATTTAATTTTGCGAATGGTTTTAGGAGTGTAAAGAAAAAAGATAACAAATTCTAACATGAAAAATAGCATCCACGACTATGTTGCACGAACTTGCTCTCATGATTCAAGGATTTTGCGAGACTAAAAATTTTATAGTAATAATCGTATTTTTTTATGATATTTTAACCGAGAAAATGTGAAAAAATTAAAAACTACTAAAAATACTGTAAATATGTTTATATGTAATATTATTGATTCTTCTAGATTTACCAAAACGCAATCAATCATTATAATGAAGACTTGAAAGTCTGGGGAATGACACAAAAAATGATGTTAGGGGAATGACTCCGAAGGGTGTTTTATGAGAATTAAATGGAGGTTATTAAAAAATTAGATGTTTTATATTATTTTTCACGTAGGCCCTTGTAAAAGACACAGACGAGTAAAACTTTTTAATTTTTATACCACACGGTTTAGTAAAAAACACGCGTTAGAGGAATGACAATTTCGCTTGACGAAAAACAAAATCGTTGCCTTAGCTTGAAATAAAAAAGACAACAAAGTTTTTTTGAAACTCTTACTTCAATTTTCATAAAAAGCAATTCTGTACCGTTAAACAAAAAAAAAGTCAGTTTTCTATTTTGAGCCTATATATATTTTTTTTTAATTTCCATTGGAGTGATAGAAATGATCAATTTATGGGGGACACTTACTTATTAGCTCCTATTTAAAAAAATAAAGCAACTAAAAATCATTTAACTATATTTTAGTTAGGATGGATAGATTATTAAAAAGACTGCATCACTAGATTTCTTGTATCGTTTTTAGTTTCGTTGCTAAAATTCAGACAGTGTGGTAAGTAGATCTGGGGACACGTCAGGGGAATGACATTTTGGGTGTTTAAATGGAGATAACGGTTATGATATTTTTTTAAATTTATTTTTTCTAGAGCGAATATTAGAACGCGTTTGTTTCAAACCATCCAATTAACAAAATTATAATAAAACTTTGTACTTCGGTTCAAAAATGAAGGAGACTGAAATATTAATATTTTGAAATATTGACCCATAATTATAATTATTTTTGAGAAAAAGTGTAAACAAAAATCTACATAGAAACCTGCATTGGGATTGAGCAGAACATGTGGCTTCAGTGGCGCGGTGTGTAGTGTATCGGCCTCTGAATTGCAAGGTTCATGGTTCGCTCCCAGATGACGGCAAAAGAGTTTTTCAATTAATACGAGCATAACCAGACTAAGCACCACTAAAGGAGTCTGATGATGGAGGTGGCTCTCGTGAAATAGCTATAACTCCAGCCTATATAGGTACTTGGTGGTAACACACGCAAGTTGTTGTTGTTCATTCAATATTATACATATAAATATTGATGTATAACTTGCAGCACGCACTGCACTTGTGTGGATTTCCATATACACACAAACCCAACTTAAAAAAACCCACATAGTCAATCAAGTGATGCAGAGTGTATCCATACTATATAGAATTATAAAGTTGAGATCTATTAAAATTTGCATCTTTCCACTGAAATGCAAATGTTATTACGCGAAAATATTTATTTTTTTATTCTTCTGCACTTTTATCTGTAACCAAGAGTATTCCATAGAATTAATGTAAAAATAGGTAATATTAAAGTTAAGAACGTAATTACCACACTCATAAGTTAGTTAGATACACACATGTACGTGTAGATACCTCTCTGCTCCTGCATACATTTTGCGAAAACATAACTATTCTATCTTCAAGCTAAAGGTTTGATAGTAAATAGTTCCTATATTGTGTATTTTCCCTGCCACGACTACAATGGCGATGTTAGTAAGCAGGAAAAATATTATTTTGTAAACTGTGTGCGTGGGTTTGGTCAAGGATAAATGAGTCATTACTAGATGTAAAAAGGTGAGAAGGAAGTGCCTTTCGTAATTTCATGCACGTTAATGAGTTTTTTTTTTTCTTTCCCCAGAGTTCTTTAGGGAGAAATTTTATTCACGCCAGGGATAACTTCAACACAATTCCGTAAGTTCTTTTGAAAGCGTCGAAGGATATTTAAAAAAGTATGCCAAAGTGAAACGCTCGGTTAATGGCGTGCTAGCAGTAGCAGTAGCAGATTATGTAAAAGTTTTAGTCGGGTATTAAGTGAAAAAGAAGAGAAACCAATTGGAAGCTTTAGGTTTACTTTACATCAACTATTTTCGCATACAACTATGTATATCTACATTCACATATTTATTTTTATATCCGCATTCATATAAAATCCAATCTGATACTTTCCTGTAAGTCAAGCTTTTAAGTTTGTACCAAATAAAGTGGTTTAAGAAAGATTTCACCAAGGGATGGTTATGTATTGGGAATATCAGGTTTTTTCCGGTCATATTTGTTGAGGCTTCCAGACAAAAACTGATAACTTTGCTATCCAACAGCTCTCAACAAATAAAAACCACAAGAAAAAAGTTTTTAAAATAGTAGGTATTTAATACCCTAGGGTAATTTCGAAGAAGACACATACTGCTCTTTTTGAAGACTTAATTTTACGAGTTGTTGGAAAATATGTAAATATTTTTCGAATAAAACTTTATAATGGGTTTATATTTTACCATTAAATGCGACTTCACTTCAAAATAGGATTTTTTTAAAATAATAAATAATAATAATAATTTGGTCCATAATCCTTATACATGTAAGCCTTAAGGTCTTTTGAATGTAACCTGAATGCGACGGCGGCGACGGCACTAGTACGAAGGAACAGGAGGAAAGAAAAGAATTTTTGTTGGCACAGTGGATTGAGAATAAGATGTTTATTATCTCATTAAATCCCAAGGGTGGTGTCGCGTCTAGTTAAAGCAAGAGGAATACAGAAATAAACGCTGCTCTGGAGCTAGAGGGGGCGCGAACCCACATCAAGCACCACATTCACTACACCATTGCCGTTTGACAAAAAAAATTATACTCAAAACAGGTTCACTTCCACAAAGTGAGCTTGAGATTCTCCCAGTGGTAAAACGTTTAAAATTAAAGCTTATTTTTCTCTAGAAAATGTTTTTTACGTTCTTCACCAAGTACACATTCAATGCAAGAGTTTAAGTTGTCTGTGTGTTCTTTGTAATAAACATCTTCATACAGTAATTTGCTGCATTTTCAATATTGGGAATTACATTAGAATTAGAACCAACAATCAGTTCAATCTTTCGTCTAAGCCATTTCCTTTTTTTAAGGCTTATCAAGAACCTTCAGGATTCCCACAATATTTTACTTATTATTTAAGCTGATGTTAAAATAACTGTTAATTGTTATCCTTCTAATCTCAATTTCAGTAGCTTCAGCTTCATTAAAGGCTATTCGAAAAGTCAAAGTCTTGCAGTCCACAACTGGGGCCTTTGCGAGAAACAGTGCATCGAAAAAAAAATATGAGTGCAACTTGGAGGATAATCGTGGTCGCCGAAATTGGTTTCACCCCTCCCTAATTAACCTCCCCGGATCACATAATCACGGAATCTGAGACCATTTGAGTGTATAGTTCGCTCTACCGGACCGTTTAAGAAATTCAAAACTCTAAGTAAAAACGGTTTTTTAAACAGTCTGGCAGGGCGAATTAAACACTCAAATGATCTAAGATTCCGTGATATGGGATCCGCGGAGCTTATCTAGGGAGGGCTGAAAACCAATTTAGGCTAACACGATTATCCTCGAAGTTGCATTCATATTGATGCAGTGTTTCTCGCAAAAGCCCCAGTTGTGGACTGCAAGACTGATTTTTCGAATAGCCTTTAATGAAGCTTTCGACGCCTATACCTACTTCTTTTTTTGCTATCACTCACACCCAAATCTGCTGTGGGCTGTTAGTCTAAAACACCCGGAGGAAATTTTCAGGATTTTCCTCTAGAAAATTTGCAGGTCCTTAAGTAAAATTGCTTTAATTTAAACTCCTTCTAAATTTTATCAGACATTTAGAATTTTTTGGTTGCACCAATGTAGAAAAATGATATTTTAGGAATATTTTAAGGATATTTTAGTTTGACTGAGTTTGCCTCACATCCCCGGGTTAAAAAGCAGAGGTTGTTTCCCGCGCACATGCAAAATGTACTAGAAAAAGCGAAAGAGCATTACTTATGAGGGGAAAATCTGCAAAATATCAGCTGTTGTTTCTACTCTTCGACTGAAATGGCTTAGCAAAAAAGACTTAGAAAATTTAATCAGAAAAAAACGAGCTATTAGTTTACAAGGGTATTTGAAATCTTGTTAAATTTAAAAGCTTTTTGTGAAACCAGAAGCATTATTTAAAGGCTAAATGGCTTTTAAAATAATTAAAAGTCTTTCGTGCAACTGACCATTATATAAATGTATACACATTAATAAAAGAAAAGTGAAACGAAGCTTCAAACACGTTCTTTTAATTTAAAAAATAACTTGTGAAAAAGCTTTCAAAAAGAAGAAAACAATCCTAACTTTATTTTTCAAGGCGGGGTGGGGGTTGAATCTCTGAATAATCGACTAAAAAAATAGTATAAATTACTTAAAGTCTAAAAGGACATAGAATGATGTGCTATAAGGCTATAACTGTTTCGAAAGGAAATTTTTAATTCTTTTAGTTGTATTTTAGATCAAATGATTTCAATAAATAGACAATATTAAAAAAAAATGAGATTTTTTTTGTAAAAATCTTTCTTAGTTTTTGAGAAAAAAAAAATCAATGCAAAAAAAAACTTTACATGATATAGTACTATCATGATAGAAAACTATCATGAAAGAAAACTTTTAAGATAGAAAACTATCATTGTAGAAAGTCATCATGCTTGAAAACTACCGTGATGAAATACTTATAAGCTAGAAAATTATCATGATAGAAAACAATCATGCTAGATAACAACCATGCTTGAAAATATCATGATAGAAAACAATTATGATAGAAAATCATCATGCTGGAAAACTATATAATGTTAGAAAACTATCGCTAGAAAGCAATCATCATCAAAACTATCATGCTAGAAAACTGTCATGATAGAAAACAATCATGCGAGAAAACTATGATAGGAAGAAGATTTGTATGAAATGCACCATTATTTTTTCATAAAAGTAAAATTTTTTCTTTAAATATTCTGAAGAGTACCGCTTGGAGCCGAAATTCAAAAATATTAAACTTTTCTTTGATAAAATTCAATACATTACTCTTAGTATAGGCTATCTTTTGGTGGATATTCATTTCTCAAAAAATGGTTATGAATAAGGTGTACCTACTGAAGAACCTTTTCCTTGCTTTTCTTTTTTCTTGAAAACAGTATTACGGATGGTTAAGTTCAGGCATGCCAGATTGGGCTATTTATCGGAAATTGGGCTTTCTTTTTAAAAATTGCCGACCACAATTTCAGTATGGCAGCCCAATCATAATTGGGCTATAAATTTGTTTTTCGTTAGATAAATGACATAAAAAAGCACTTTTCTAACCTCTAACATATCTTTAACGCATTCCACAATTTGGCACCACTTTTTAATTATTTATTCACTGAATATACTCAATGGTTTTGACAAAATTCAAACAACGGCAACAGTCTTCAGTTCGTGTTATTGTGTTCCTCCCAGAATACCCATTTTTATAAGAAAAGCAAAATAGCTGTAAGGAGCAGCAAGCAAATAAATTTGATCAAATTGTGTCAAATTCAATTTTCAATATTGCTTTTAAGAAAATAAATAAAATTTAACCGAAATTATAGTAAAATTTTTAAAAAATTTGCTGGTTTTGGGCTACTGTTTGCGCTACTTTTTAGCTCCGATTTTGGGCTACACAATTTTTTAAATTGGGCTATCGAAATAGTTCGAGACATGGCAACCCTGGTTAAGTTAAGTTGCTTATGCTTATGCAGGAGATTAAATATAAATAGTATTGTGGTACAATCTTCAAAAAAAATGGTTTGTTTTTAGTAAAAATAAGTAAAATTTTTTATTTATTTTTTTTTACTTAGTACAGAAGACGCTCGATTTAGTGAATCTCAAAATAGTGAACTATCCACAATAGTGAACACACAAAATTTTATATAAAAATGTGTTTTTTTTTTTAAATGTCTCGTAAACATTTGAGATTGCTTGAGAATACTAAGGAATTGTCTATTTTTTTATTAAACCTGAAAGAAAGCTTTGTTTAACGCTAAAATAAATGTAAAAACATTCACATCGAAAAAAAATTGCATTATGGATAAAATTCACCATTAGAAAGCCTTTAAAAACTACCACTCGATAAAGTGAACAATCTCGAAAGAGTGAACAATCTCGAAAGAGTGAACAGGCCTGGTTGTTATTACTTAAAATATTCTAGAGTACTAAGTTTTTAAAAAATAAACCACGTTCGTTTTCGAAATACAGTAAACGCTCGATACACTATATCGAATACACTATAATATTTTAAGAATATATTTTACTTTTTGAAAAAATAACAGTACATTCCATACAAATACCAAATTAACATTTAAAAAAAATCTATACATTTCCAAAATACGGGTCCTCTGATTTTTATCAATTGTTTTTGGTATGCTAAAATTACCTGATAATTAAGAAGAGTAGGTACCTACCTACCTCGCACAAAACGGTTTTTTTTTAAATAATTTTTTATATACGAATTTCAAAAAAAAGTAAAAATAATAATGGACATCAAAATTTTCAAAAAATGTTTTTTGAACTACATATTTTAGTACAGGTAAAATAGGATAACTAAAACAAAAAAATTAGTGACACCATGAACCTTGGTGAAAACGTTTCATGTATTATGAGAATGAAAAATCAAAAGAGTCTATAAAAATATTTTTTGAGGGAAAGAGGGGGGAGGGGGGAAATTGTGGTGTATCAAACAGAAAAATTAACTTTGGTGGAACTTAAGCATATGACACATGCTTTTAAGGTAGTTTTGAATGCTGTATCAAATGACACCTAAACCAAGTCGATACGACCTCCGTTAAAAAAGTTATTGTAATTTGTATGTAACGATGACTATATTTTCAGTATAAAATCTAAATATTACCAGTTGAAAATAATGGTCCGTCGGTGAAACTTGGCATCAATGTTTGTGTGTCATGAAAAGCAATAATAAGAAGAGTCTATACAAATATTTATGGTTAATCAATGGTTTTAAGGGCCGATGTTGAATGTGAACCACACCTAAACGTCAAGTTTTTTTCTGCATTTCATTTTACATTTCTCAATTTCAGACTAACTCAATTTGAACCATGGAAAGATACACAATCGAGCAACGCGTTAAAGTTTTTCAGGCTTATTATGAAAATGGGCCTTCAAATCAAATTGCATATCGTGCACTTCGTGATTTTTTCGGTAAATTTAATCGTCCAAATGTGCGTACAATCGGAAAAATCGTGCAAAATTTGAGCAAACCGGGTCTATAGGAGATGTGAAAGCTCCAGTGCATGCTCGTACAGCTCGTACTGCAGAAAATATTGCTGCTGTTCGCGATAGTGTGGCTGAAGAGCCGTCCACCTCAACTCGTCGTCGTGCCCAACAATTGCAGCTCTCACGCTCGACGTTGATGAACATTAGGCATAAAGACTTGCATTTACACGCTTACAAGGTGCAATTGACTCGAGAACTAAAGCCTCTTGACCTTTTCAAGCATCGTCGATGGTCAGAATGGTGGCAAGAAATGGCAACAGTGGATGATCAATTTTCGAAGAAAATCATCTTCAGTGATGAGGCACATTTTCACCTCAGTGGATTCGTCAATAAGCAGAATTGCCGCATTTGGGCGAATGATAATCCAAGAGTGATTGTCGAAAAACCAATGCACCCACAAAGAGTGACTGTTTGGTGCGGTTTATGGGCTGGCATCATCGGGCCTTATTTTTTCCAAAATGAGCCCAGTCAGCCAGTTACTGTGAATGGTGTTCGCTATCGTGATAACGAACTTTTTATGACCCGAATTGGAAGATAAAGATGTGTGACGATATGTGGTTTCAACAGGACGGGGCCACTTGCCACACAGCTAACGAAACAATGGCTCTTTTGCGCGACAAATTCAATGGCCGTGTTATCTCACGTGGTGGCGCCAAGATCATGTGATTTGACCGTTGGACTTCTTTCTTTAGGGTTATTTGAAAGAAAAGGTGTACGTCGATAAGCCAGCAACAATTCAAGAGCCAAAGGATGAGGTAATTCGGCACATTAACTGCATAGAACTCCAATTATGCCTCAGCGTCATCGAAAATTTGGACCATCGGATGGAGGTGTACCGCCGAGGTCACGGCGGGCATTTGGCCGATATTTTGTTCCATACATAATTGAACCATACCAATATTATCATAATAAAAAGAAATGACAATAATTTACATGAAACGTTTTCACCAAGTTTCATGATGGTACTAATTCTTTTTGTATTCGAAAGATTTTTCGCCCTAAATTTCCCTGACATTCCTTGACCAATTTCCAGATTTTCCCTGACCAGAATATTAAAAAATATTTTCTTTTTAAATATTTTTTCCAAGATAAGGTACTTTTTTATATAATTGAAGAGTCCAGGGGAAAAACGGCTTAAGTCCACCTATTGAAAAAAAATGTAGACTATTGATGACATCTTGTGGATTTTTATGACTACTACTTGTGTATGTAGCTCTTTCCACAAAGGACATTGAAAATTCACAAAATGGCACATTTTCTGAAAAACTTTCCTTTTTTAAGTTTAAGGCGTCATGTCAGCTAAATAATTTTGAATAAAAAATATCCGATATTCTTAATATTTCCGGTCGATATCCTGTCAAAACAATTTGAATTTCAAAAACTATTCAATATCATGCATGCGAAAATTATCTTATTTTCAAACTAATATTTTGAAAATGTAAAGATGTCGGAATAAAAAGCAAAACAACTGTTTCCAATTATCATATCCGGTTCTTTCAAAAGAAATTTTCAAAAAAATGGAAATTTTGACTCCAACCTCGAAGGTTCTTTTGGCTAATATCAGCGTATCAGGCAGCAAAATCACGAAGCTAAAATCTATTATACATATGTACATACATATGTTTGAATAGCACTGGTCAACAAACAGCAAAGAAACGTTTTTTTTTTATTTTATAACGGGAATAATTCAAAAACGTGGCCTGATATAATTTTTCCGACTTCAGATTCTAATTTAGCACACCAAAAACCTACAGAAAAGTATATTTTGGTTTCTGTAACAAAAACCTTGTTGACCAGTGTAGTTGATTACTTTGTGCTAGGACAAACATTTTTTTATTTTCATTAATTTTTCATTGATATAAGCGTTTTTTTAGTAATAAACTTACAATTTCATTTTTCTCGGCATCAACCGAAGTGGACTCAAGCCGTTTTTTTCCTGGATCCTTCAATTGCATAAAGTAGTAAAAAATGTACGGCTCTAGGATCTTGGCACCTCATATATGCGATATTCGTAGAAAAAGGATGACATCTAGTTGGTAAAAAATAGTCAACTAGTTTTAGAAATTGGCCAGCCCTAGAAAATTTGTAATTGGTGAAACTGTTGCTTTGCTTCTTCAACGGATGACATCTAGTTGGTAAAAAATAGTCAACTAGTTTTAGAAATTGGCCAGCCCTAGAAAATTTGTAATTGGTGAAACTGTTGCTTTGCTTCTTCAACGTTTTCTGCGTTTAACCCACGGACGATTACATTCAACCTCTTTGAAAATATTTCAGGATTTCAGCATCCTCACGATTTTTGGCACCTCACTTGTGGAATAATCGCAAAAAATTATACCATTCAAAGAACCTGGTGTTCTTGATGTATTCATTTCTTATATGAATTTTTGAGGTATTTTTAAAGGTCACAGAATAAGTTTTTGGCACTTCATTTGGGTGATTTAAAAAAGGTATTTCTCATATAAGGTTAGTTAGTCTGTATTTGGTAAGCCATAGATATTTTTGTATGAGTTTTTTCATGGTCACATAGCCTTATTTAAGTTTTTTTCTAGGTCACGTGTGATTTTTAACACATCATTTGTGGGATAGTCGCAAAAAAGTACACTAGTCAACGAAATTAAAGGAACACATTTTTCAATTTTTGTTAGCGTTATTTGAAGAGCTGTATCTTTGTGACGAGTGGTCGTATTGAGTTGAAATAAAAAGCATTTTACAGCTTTATGTTTTTTGTTTCGAGATTTGTTTGCAACAATTTTTTTTCAGGTACCGTTATTGCAATAAATGAGACGAGACAACAAAATTTTTTTTTTTTTTTTTTTGAAGGTCCTCATTTCTATGGATAAATTTTTTTGAGTCAATAAAATGTCGTGATCAGATACCTTGTTTGTTTAGCTTCAATTCAGTTTTTTTTTTTTTGTTGTCGTACGATTTTTTTTGACATGGTTTATCTGACTTTTAATGAAAAAAGATACTTTTAGCCTTGATTACCAATATCTCAGCAACTAATGACCTTCATTTAGTTTAACTGTTTCACTGTTAGTTTAAAAAGAGTACTTAAAACCGACGTTTTGTGGTCTTTTCGTAAAACTTTTTTTTTTTTGCAAATATTGATTGCATGGCTTATGTTGGTATGCAAATTTATAGACTTTTAAGTCATCAATATTCTTGTAAATTTTCAAATTTATTCATCGAACCGTTTTTCCTCACCTTCAAAGTCTTTCAAACCAGGTAATGGAACACATTGTGTTGTTCCTAAGCAATGCGTAGTCGTCATCAAAATGACAAGCAAACCGCAATTCCAATGGATTTTTTTCACAGTTTTGCATTAGTTAGATACTTTCTTGAATTGATATGAAATAAAAAGTACATTAAAAAAAAAAAAAAATGTATGTCAAAAATTTTTCAAACAAAAAAACTTGATTGTTTTTATTTTATTTTTTTTTTAAATGTATTTTTTATTTCAATTCAAAAAAGTATCTAACTAATGCAAAACTGTGAAAAAAAAATCCACCTCTGGCTGACCAATTCCTGAAAAAAGTTATCACGATCCAATGATATTTCGGATGGCAAACATTTTAGGCGAAAATCCCACAAATGAAGAGCCAAATATCGAGTTGACCTTGCGTAACCTTGAGAATCATCAAGCCTTGATTACAAGTTTTCTAGGCTGAACAATTTCTTTATTTCGTTGAATTTGTTGACCAATTGGTGCCAAGATTCCAGATCCAAAATGTATATGTTAAAATGGAGTTCATTAAACCTTAAACCAAAAAAACTCAACTTGCAATTTCCAAAGCCCTGTTGAAGGTTTACATAACCGATTACTTTGAAAGTGAAAAATAATAACCGCACGAATAAAAAATAAAATGCACGACTGGGTCGCACGTACTTGCTCTTATGTTCAAGACACTGCGAGTTTAAGAACATTGTATATACAAACATGGAAATTATGAGAGAAAATCGTAGAGAAGCATGAAATACGACACTTAAATTAGCTAAAACAACTCTTTTGACAGTTTGAGGTGAAAAAAAAGTATGCCATCTTAATTCATGATGGAATATGATTGTATGGGCAAAAAATTTTTTAAATCGTTGGAGCGGTTTTTTTTTTAAATTAATTTTTTTATATATAAAATTCTTAAAACATTTTTAAGAACAAATTTTGGTATGCAGATTTAAATTATATATTTATGTGTATATAAAAACAAAATTTGAAAAAAATTGTTAACCCGTTTTTGAGATATCGAATTTTCAAAAAAAAATTTGAAACTTTTTTTAAAAATCCAAAAACTTTTTTTTGAAAATTTTGATATGCAATATTATTAAATCTTATCTGAAATTTGTATATACAAAAATTCATTTAAATCCGTTACGTTGATAACGAGAAAACTCAAAATAAAAAAATACGTTCTATGACAGGTACTACTAATAGTTGCTATGTGTAAAATTTTATAATTTTTGATGGTAGATCGTACTAATTTTAGTATATGAAAAAAGTTTAATCAAAATCGTAGGAGTCGTTTTCAAGCAAAAAATATTTTCCTTTGCGGTTTTTTCACTTTTGTATGGAAAGTACCATTATTTTTTCATAAATGTAAAATTTTTTCTAAAAATATTTTAGAGAGTACCAAAAAAGTCTTAAATATCGAGTTTCAAAAAAATCTATGATGTCGTTTTCGAAATATTTGATTTTCCAAAAAAAATTTTGAAATATTTTTTAAAAATCCAAAAAATATTTTTTCAAAAATATTGGTACACAAAACTATTAACATTTTTTGGAAGCTTCTGTATAAAAAAAATAATTGAAATCGGTCACACCATTTTGAAGAAAATCAAAAATTAAAAAAATGGTTCCTTGGGAGGTACCATTAATAACCATTTTTGAAAAATGGTTTTCCACCCAAAGAAAGCCTTTACTAAAATAAATTTATTGAATTTTTATTAAGAGAAGTTGTCGAGCCGTTTTTGAGAAAAATACGATTATGTAAATTTGGCAAAAAAAATGTATGACAGCTACCGTTATTTTTGGTTCTAAAAAAAAAATGAAAAAAACGTGTCGGCAGAATCACCAAAAACCACTAAGTACCAAGTTTGAAGAAAATCGATAGAGCCGTTTAGGCTGTAGATGAACAGACAGACAGACAGACAGACAGACAGACAGACAGACAGACAGATAGACAGACAGAATTTTGCCACCCACTTTTTTGGTGTTCTCTATCATCGTAATATCATGTTTGATTGTTATCTCAAAATTTTTTTTTTGCACGAATCCAAAACTTGCCTTATAGTACCTATAATCGCAAGTAAATGTGACGACTATACCTTTGAATTGTTCATTGTAATTACTAAATGAAATGCCTTTTAAATCAAGCATAACTCCTTTGGATAAATGAATGTATAGTGGGGTCGCTTAGCGTCAAATTTCGAGATGAAGTGTTTTTGCCGGACAAAAGCACCAAATTTTTTTTAGGTACTACTTAGGTCCATAGCTTGAGATTTAGGGTAGGACCCATCTCGGCGGTCAGCCATCTTGGGTTTTATAGCCGCCATTTTGAAATTTAGGTATATTATTAATATCTCGGCTTCTAAATCACTTAGGATCCCAAACTTGGTGTCTAGGTATACATTTTTGGGGTCAGGAAATACAACCACACACTTTTCAAATGTTAAAGTTTGCAAATATACGAAGGGGGCATGGGGGTCATGACCCCCTTGCTCCAGACAATCATATATTATATTTAGGGTCGGATAATGTATATACACAAGTTTAAAATGTATCTGACTAAACTTATCCAAGGAGGGAAATGGGGGGTCATGACGCCCCCCCCCCCCCCTCAGAGCCCAGGAAAAAGTATAAATAAAAAACAAACTTCATTTAAACACACAGAAGTGCAAAAACTGACGCGACGTACGGCTAGCCCAAATTATTTCATAACCGTAATGTTACCTTTTATGAGACCATGGGAATATTATTCGCGAAGACTGTATGTTTTGTCGTATCGAGTTTTTCTGAAAGGAAAATGAATAAGTTAAATGCAAATACAAAATGCAGATTTTCATCATCTTGGACTCCATTCAACATGAAAACAGAAATATAAAAAAATCTTAAAATATCATATAGATGATCATAAATCAAATTTAAAATTTAATTTCTTTGTCAGCTGTTTTAAGCAATATTTATGTTTTGGTTAGTTGTCTAAATGCGACCATTTACGCAAGATTTTTCTAAGTCCCCTATTACACGATGATTATTTGCCTCTGACTCTTTTCGAACATAATGAAGAATGGCTGTAGTAGGTGTATGGTTCGTACTGTTGACACGGACGTGGTGGTAAACCTCTTTGGCAAGTTCCATCACCCGATGCACAAATTTGAAGATTTCTGTTTTTTTTTTAAGTGTTACCTTCGGTACGGGCAGATCATTTAATTATATAGACATCAATGCTATTAACGAGAAACTGGGCGTAAGAAAATCCTTGGCCTCCCCGTATTTCACAGTTTTACGGGTTGCGATACAACATCTTCATTTTTCGGACGAGGCAAGAAATCTGCGTGGAAGGCATATGGAATTGTTATCATGAGGTGACACATACCTTAACATGCATAGCATTACATCCCTACCAGAGCTTCATGGTGAGCATTTAAGTAATTCAGACAGTGTGAACGATGTCAGCAAGGAGCTATTTTGCCAGAAGAATAAGACAATGGAGAAACTTCCACCAACAAAAGATGCACTACTTCAACAGTCAAAGCGGGCTGTATATAGTTATCAGGTAGGAGTATGGTATACCAGTGAACACATTCAACAGTGTGCTCCTAGTCCGGAAGGCTGGGGCTGGACTCAGAAAGAAGATGGTGGATCATGGGTTCCTGTATGGAACGCACTTCCTATTTCCTATAGCTTCAAAGGCATATACTGAATTGGTGAAATGTAATTGTAAGAGTCAAAAAGAATACACTGGTAGATATGCTTGCAAAGCTGCTCGTTGGAATTGTACTGATCTTTGTAAATGTCAATGCTTGAAGACGACATAAGCAATCCATATAGGTAGATAAATGCAATTCAACATCTTTCATATGTGATTTCTCTTGTGTTTAAATTTTATATATTAATATGTATGTACATGTAATAAATAAATAAATAAATTGGGTGGCGCAACAGCTCGTGGAGAACCAGGGCCTAGTGACTTACAACTCATAACCATTCCTGTGTGCGTGTAGTTGGCAGGAATAGAGGGGACCTACAGGTTTTTGCCGAGTCCGAACGGCTTAATGAGAAGCACTTTTTCATGACAAGTATACTCTTGGAGGATTTTTCAGTTCCTCGCAAGAGGCAGAACCTCGGATAAAACATTTCTGTTTTTAGGTGGCACGGCTGGGAATCGAACCCACACCTTCGGCATGACAGTCCTACTCACTAACCATCATGCCACGAGGTACTACATGTACATTAGGGTGGTCCTTGTATTGGGTTTTTTTGAAATCCCAACTTGGATAGGCATCAAAAGACTCTAAATAGAGAACAAAACTTTTCCTAATTTTTTCAGATTTTTGTTTCACCCCCCTGGTCTCCCTTTTTTCACTTCAAGGTACAAATAATGGAGTTAGGGTGATTCTTATAACACACGAAAAAAAAATCAGAATTTATAGATTAAATTCCGACAAAAAAAAAACGCATTGGAGGGGGGGGTCTATTTCCCCCCGTTCAGGCAGGAGGTAAAATTTTCTAAAAATTTGACCTAGAATTGAAAAAAATTATTAAAAAAAACAACGGGGCCACTAACAGTGGCATGCTTAAGCTTTTTTCAAAGCCATGAATCCAGTCTCTAATATGTTTTTTAAATCAAGTTTTTACTGTCAATAGTTTCTGAAAAAAATAGTTTTGAAACGTAAGAAATTATTACTTTTGTTTTTATTTTTAAGCTTGAAAATTATTTTTTCAAAAACTATTTACAATAAAAACTTTATTTAAAAAGCATATTAGAGAGTGGATTTATGGTTTCAAAAAAAGCTATAGCATGTTATTGTAGGTAGTCCCGTTGATTTAAAATATTTTTTTTCTAATTTAGGTCAATTTTTAAGAAAATTACCCCTCCCGCCTGAACGGGGGAAAATAGACTCCCCCTCTAAAACGATTTTTTTCTCGTCTGATTCTAATCTATAAGTTTTGATTTTTGTTCGCGTGTTATATGAATCACCATAACTCCATCATTTGTACCTTGAAGTGAAAAAAGGGTGACCAGGGGGGTGAAATAAAAATCTGAAAAAATTAGGGAAATTGATTTTCAAAGTTTTGAATCGAATGAGGGCTATCCAAGACAATGTCCAATTTAAGGACCACCCTAATGTACATGCATGTATTTCATTTTCAACCTTATATCTTAGAATTTAATATTTTTGTCACTCGATTTAATAATTGGATAGTTTGTTATTAATATATACTTATACAACCTAACTTAAATGTATTTTCATTTAACTTATTAATTTTTCTTTCAGAAAAACTCGATACGACAAAACATACAGTCTTCGCGAATAATATTCCCATGGTCTCATAAAAGGTAACATTACGCTTAAGAAATAATTTGGGATAGCCGTACGTCGCGTCAGTTTTTGCACTTCTGTGTGTTTAAATGAAGTTTGTTTTTTATTTATACTTTTTCCTGGGCTCTGAGGGGGGGGGGGGGATTGTCATGACCCCCCATTTCCCTCCTTGAATAAGCTTACTTACTTATCCGGCTCCCGATCCATGAAGGGTCTCTGCCTGAGATATTGCGGTCTTCCATCGGTTGCGGTCCCTCGCACGCTCCCTCCAGTCGTCGAGACCAAGCGCTCTTGCGTCTGTGACCGCCTGGTCCCTATAGCGGAGGTTCGGTCTTCCTGGTCGTCTCGAACCTGGTGGCTGGGATTCGAAGATTTTCTTGGCTGGAGCGTTGTTGTCCATTCGCTCGATGTGGCCGAGCCAGTGTAGTCGACGTGTTTTGGCTCTTTGGACTACATCCACATCTTGGTACAGCTCGTACAGTTCACGATTGAATCTTCTCCTCCAATCGCCCTCTTCGCATATAGGACCAAATATCCGCCGAAGAATTTTTCTCTCGAAAGTGCCCAGTATCAATTCCCCTTTTTTACTTATCGTCCAGCACTCGGCGCCGTAGAATAGAACTGGTAAAATTAGCGTTTTGTACAGCGTGCACTTTGTCTTTCGGGAAAGGAGTTTTGAACCCATTTGTTTGGCCAAACCGAAGTAGCAGCTAGGGTAATTCTTCGTCGGATTTCCACTAAGGTGTCGTTCGTGGGATTGATGTTTGTTCCGAGGTAGGTGAACTCCTTGACTACCTCGAAATTACTGCTACCAACAGTGACGTTTTGTCCTAGGCGATGGACAGATGAGGCTTTGTTTGTTGATAGCATATACTTTGTTTTGTCCTCATTCACTTCAAGACCAACGCGTTTCGCCTGTTCATCAATAGCTGTGAATGCTTCAAGTACAGCTCTCTTGGAGCGGCCGATGATGTCGATGTCGTCCGCATAGCCAAGCAGTTGCGAAGACCTGTTGAAGATAGTGCCTTCCATGTTAACACCACTCTTGCGCACTATCTGCTCCAGGACTAAGTTGAAGAAATCACATGATAGCGCATCTCCTTGTCTGAACCCTGTACAAGTTTGGAATAACTCGGATGAGCTGTTACCCATTTGCACGTTGCACCGCGTATTTTGTAACGTCATGCGGCATAGCTGGATCAGTTTTTTCGGGATCCCGAGTTCCGACATCGCCAATAGAAGCTCTTGGCGACTTATGCTATCATATGCGGCTTTAAAGTCGATGAATAGGTGGTGGGTCTCGACTTGAAATTCGTTGGTCTTTTCCAGGATTTGCCTCAATGTGAAGATTTGGTCTATCGTTGATCTGCCTGGCCTGAAGCCACACTGGTACGTGCCGATCATAGTGTTGCAGAAAGGTTTTAGACGCTCACATAGTACGTTGGATAGGATCTTGTAGGCAACATTAAGCAGGGATATGCCTCTGTAGTTCTTGCAGGACATAGGATCGCCTTTTTTGTAGATTGGGCATATGGAGCTATTTGACCAGTCGTCGGGCATACTTTCCTCCTCCCAAACTTGGTTGATGAGCTGGTGCATGCACCCTACCAGGACATCTCCTCCATACTTAAAGAGTTCCGCAGGTAGGCCATCCGAGCCGGCGGATTTGTTGTTCTTAAGCTTGTGGATGGCTTTCTTAACCTCTTCAGTACTGGGCGCTGGGACTGGATCTTCATTGACTGGTCTTATGCTTCTTTGTTCCTCTATTGCCTCCTCTACATAATGCCCATTAAGCAGCTGTTGGAAATGCTGCTTAAACACGTCTACAATTCCCTGTGCTTCGGTGACTAGGTTCCCTTCGCTGTTTCGAAGAGCTTGCGTGCCAGTCCTATAACCAGATGCCAGTTGCTTGGCTGTTTTGTAGAACCGGCGGGTGTTGGTGGCTGTGCTAGACTCTTCGAGATACTTGAGCTGAGAGGCTGCGGATGCTCTTTTCTTTCTACGCAGGGTTTTTTCTCTTTCCTTCTCTTTTCACGGTACTCCTCTCTTGCTGCTCTTGTTTTCCGTTGCAGCATTTGCATTCGTGCATTTTCCGTCTCCTGCTTCAATACCGCGCATTCATCGTCATACCACGGGTTCTTTTTTCTGGGTGGTTGATAGCCTATGGTGGTCTCGGCTGTCTCCTTAATGATGTCGCGATATTGGTTCCACTGGTTGTTGACGCTTGTGGCTGGGTTTACGGCAGAGAGTTTCCCGGTCAATTGCTCACTGTAGTCTCTGGCTTTCTCAGATGTGCTAAGGCATGCAATGTTGAATTTCTTCCTTTGGGCGGTCTTCGTTTTCTTTTCGTTGGACAGTCGGGCTCTGAACTTTGTCACAACAAGAAAGTGGTCAGAGTCCACGTTTGCACCTCGAAAAGTTCGCACGTCCAAGATGTTCGATGCATACCTTGCACCAATTAGCACGTGGTCGATTTGGTTGGCGGTTCGACCATCTGGAGATCGCCAGGTTGCTGTATGTATCCTTCGCCTGGGGAACCTAGTGCTACTTATCACCGTATTACGAGCTGCAGCAAAGTCGATTAGTCGGAAGCCGTTGTCTGTTGTCGTTTCGTGGAGGCTGTGCTTTCCAACTAATCCGCCAAAGATGTTTTCCTTTCCGACTTTAGCATTGAAGTCTCCGAGCACGACTTTGACATCGTACTCCGGACAGGCTCCGTAGGCTCCGTCCAGGAGGTCGTAAAACTCCTCCTTGTTAGACTCCTCAGCTTCATCGGTAGGGGCGTGTGCACATATTAGGCTGATGTTTTGGAAGGTAGCTTTGATGCGGATCACAGCCAGGCGATCGCTAATCGGCTTAAAATCGATGACTTTCGATCTGAGTCGATTTCCCACGACGAATCCGCATCCTAACATGTGCAGTCTTTGATGGCAGCTGTAATAAATGTCGCAATCTTTTCTTGAATAAGCTTAGTCAGGTACATTTTAAACTTGTGTATATACATTATCCGACCCTAAATATAATATATGATTGTCTGGAGAAAGGGGGTCTTGACCCCCATGCCCCCTTCGTATATTTGCAAACTTTAACATTTGAAAAGTATGTGGTTGTATTTCCTGACCCCAAAAATGTATACCTAGACGCCAAGTTTGGGATCCTAAGTGATTTAGAAGCCGAGATATTAATAATATACCTAAATTTCAAAATGGCGGCTATAAAATCCAAGATGGCTGACCGCCAAGATGGGTCCTACCCTAAATCTCAAGCTATGGACCTAAGTAGTACCTAAAAAAAATTTGGTGCTTTTGTCCGGCAAAAACAGATTTTCTTCCTAAGCGACCCCACTAGTAGTATTAGTTTATTTTTCTAAATGCCATCTACACAAAATGTTTGATCAGGAAAAAGTGAAGGAGTTCAGTGATTTTTTTAAATTTTAAAATTTAAAAAATTTAAATTTTTTATATGACATTCCCTGACTTTCCCTGACTTTCCCTGACTTTCCCTGACCAAAATTTTGTTCCCCGACTATCTCTGACTTTCCCTGAGTTTCCAGTTTAGCGGACACCATGCTGTACTATTTTTATATGCACGTAAAAAGAAACTTGATATTTTCATGCCAAAATGTTTCTTAAAAATATTTTTAAAATTTTACATTTTCATAAAAATTATTTTTGTTTTTTAACCACTCCAACGATTTAAAATTTATTTCTATAATTTTATATTTCATTCCTTTTTCACCACAAACTATTGAATGAGTTATACCATTGAATAACTACAAAAGGATTTATTTGAGACTCACTTAGCCGAGAAGAAAACCAATTATTGTGTGAAAAGGAAATTATAGCTTCATGAGCGGCCACTGGATTTGATTGGTGCGACTGTCGTTTGAGCAATGTCCGGTGTCCCCTTCTATTTGTAATTATTCAATGGTTATACATAGTAGCGAACGTAAATATTGAATTTCATGCTTTTAAGGAATTTTCTCTCATAATTTCTATACACCTCTTGAACATAAGAGCAAGTATGTAAGTGCGATTCGCTTTTCATTTTGTTAAGAAAATGAATTGTTCCATTGAAGAAAATAATGAAAACCGTGTCGTTGTCTTGTCACATTTTTTTGTTCCACTTTTTTAATTCCATCGCGTAGCGCGATAATAAGCGATTCTCATTATCTGCTACTCTTCTCATTATGTTAATATGTATATCATTGTATACTCTCATTTTTTGAAATTGACTTGACTTGGCAACAACCAACGCAACGTTGAAATCTCATCCCAATTTCTCGTTGCATATTGAATCAGGCTCCTCAGAACTCACAATACCTAAATAAGATGAGCTGGGCAGTGCCACTGGGCACATAGCTTTTAATTTCAAAGAACACTTCTTCAGCTTACAAGTCAAAGTTAAATATTAAAAGTGACGCTTTTCTCTTTTACACAGAATATATCAAAAAACATTAAAAAAAAAATACAATTCAATACCATTCTGCAAATAACTTTTAGTTTTTAATATATTCACCTCTCTCCCACGAACATCGATTATTATTATCGCTACAAAAAGAAAATCAACATCAAAATAGAATCTATTTTACTTTCTTTCTTTCTTTCTTTCTTTCTTTATTCTTCTTTTAACAGCTCAAGAGAGATGTTAGCAACTTATTTTCTCTGAGATTTTTTTTTATTAAACTCTAATGCTTTTTAAATAGAAACAATTTCCTGCTCGACTTCAGTCCAGCAGGAACTTTACTATTTAAAAAAGGACATTCTGGGCTTCTGGCTTCTTTGTCCTCTATGCGTTTATCTAGCGACATAATGCATATTAGGGTGTGTTGAAGATTCTTTATAAAAAAAAAATAACTCGAAATTTTAATGAAAAATATATATGGGTGATTCTGTGCCAACTGTGATTCTTTTTTTAGAAAATTTTCAAAAACTAAAACTTCTTGGAAACAATTTTTGTTTTGAGTTTTTGGCTTCATTTAGTCAGAGTATCATATCTGTAAAAGCATTTTGCTACAACTTTTAAAGAACAAAAAATATAGTGAAATGTACTAAAACTAGTATAGACGATAGTGAAACTCTTTTTCTTTTTTTTCTTTTTAATTATTTCTCCCTCTTTTTGACCATATTTTTGTTGAGATTCTTGATTTTCTAGTACTTTTTGACCTCTTGACATTTCTACTTCTCTCTTTTTCTTTAAAAAATTATCTCTTTTTCGTTTTTGAAGTCTGTTCTTCTGAATGGCAATCCTTTTCCTTGTGCTGGGTTATTACTTAGTTTTTATTGCACGGAATGATTTTTGTTTGGCTCGTCTGAGGTATTGCTAACGTTCTTATAAAGAAAATTGGTAGGAGAAAATATTATTGCAAGGAATTATTTAATTATATTTATTTAAAGCTCAATAAGTATTTAAATGCCACGGTACTGACATCCACGGTACTGACATTTGGACAGTTTATGTAACCTCACTTCTCTATGCTTATGAGAAAAAAATAATTTCCAGGGCAATTTTAACTTGTGCCGTTAAAAGGAATACAAAATTCTGATAACCAACCAGAAACATGTTTTAACATGCTTAAAAAATACTACCACGGTACTGACAAATAAATTTGTGACATACCTTCATCGCATGCAAACGTATCACTCTTAAAATACAACAACGTACCAAAACCAAAATTACTGTTGTTAAATATACATGAATAGTGTCTCTTTTAGAAAACTACAATACAATATTGTGTTAAAGCTAAAACAAAATGGCGGTTGAGCGGGAAATCTTTTGAGTTCAAAAATAAAACTAAAACCTCGGACAACATTCATTAATGATTATTTTGTTCAGCTATACGTATTTTGACTTAGTTTTTGCATTATTTTGTCAAACAAGTATTGCACTCAAACTTTTCTAAGGGCAACATTTCTATTCAATGAAGTATTTCATTCGAAAACAGTAAACTTAATCGGAAAAACAAAGAACGGACATGCCACGGTACTGACATTTTGACAATACTTTTCCAAGCCATGTCGAAGAAGATTCAAATTTGGTCATGATATTGAATGTAGATTGTAGTAAATAGCCATTTACACAATCCAAACCAAAAATATATACGAACATTTTACAATAAACAACAAAAAAAGCACTGGACGCAAAGAATCACAGTTGGAACGGAATCACCCATATAACGTTTCGTTTATACAAATAAACAAAAGTGAAACCCGACAATGAATCCAGTCAACATGGACAAAACAATGCGGACGATCCTTAATTCCAAAACTGATTAAAAAGTCATATTGGGTACGGCAATACTTAATTAGGGAGCAGATATGAACCTTAATATGGAACATTTTTTTTTTTTTTTGAAAAACATCGATGGGTAGAAAATGAATGAAATGTTATGCTTCTCCACAAAATAAAACTGAAAAGATTGTAACAAATTAAACCTTTTTATTTTAAAACATTTTTTGTCCCTAGGTTATTTTATGTCAATTACGTGCGACCCGATGGTGTACTTAAATAAACTTTTCATGACTGTAAAAGGGTGTAGAAAACCGCATGTCGCTTCACTAAAGTCCCCAGGCTGACATAATTGAAAATGGGAATATAATAGCAAATACAAGTTTACTCACCTCGCAGAACTTTCCTGTCGTGATGGCCATGACAACGGAGCCCTTGACAACCACGTTTCTGCACTAACGACGGACAATGTTTGCCTCCATTTTGGGATGACTGCAGGATACTTCGGCTGCGAGTCATCATACCAATACCACAGCTTTTATCACACTCACTCCATTGGCCCCATTCGCTGACTTGACAATCCAGTACTGAAAAGAGAGAAGAAAAAAACAAGGATAATTATTTTATTCGGCAAACTTTTTTTTTGCTTTCCCTTTTCAGACAGGGAAATGATTTATCCAAAGTAAAACTATTTTGCAAAAAAGAAGAAAGGAAGAAGAGTTACCTAAATACGGAAAGAAGATTCCTATTTTTATCTGCTTAGCTCCCCTCCCACCCCAACAATAATAATATAACAATGAGTGTTTTTTTCAGTTAGCAATTTCCTTTACCCTAGGTATACTTATGTACCTATACTCGTAGTGTAGCGGTAGCCTTATAAAGTCCTGTTCGTTTGAACAAAGCATTATTATTAATCTTTTCTGTGTGGAACGCAGGACGTTTATTTTAGTGTTCCTTTGAATTTGGAAAAGAGGATATTGCATTTGTATCATGGGGGTTTTTGATAAAGGTACTATTGCATTGATTTTGTTCTTCCTTTATACTTATCCATATGTACACACCTTACTTGAACATTCTTGGAATAACTAAGTAAGAACTTTGAATTTGAGATATTATTGATCAAGAAATGATTGGGATGATAAAATGATGCTTATTTTAAAGTCGAATTCCAAATAAAGGTTTTATCTCAACGATAAAATAATCTAGTTGAAAGAAATTGAAGATATTTCGAAATATCGATTGGCAAATTTCAAAATTTAAATGAAGATATGATAAGACTGGCAACGTTTATGACACAGGTTTACAAAAGATATCGGTAAGCTTTTGAATACAAAAAGGCAGGAATGTTTCTAAGCATAGTTTTGGGCGGGCAAATCGAATACGACATACGTTTTCTGCTATCAGCAATGCAGCCAAGTGAGGTAATTTTCTTTTAATAAAATTGGCAACGATTCTGAAAAGTTTAGTCTATTCCTATAAAATAATCATCAAATCATTTCAAAATCTTCTTTATTCTCTGAGAAATCCTCAGCTAGGTGTTAGTCTCTTAAGCATGTAGTCACTGTTTTTGAAGTTAAGAAACATCGCCATTTATTTTTTACAGCTTGTATTATTTTTACAAAATTAGTAACGATTTAAAAAAAATTTGTACTTTCAGGAAAGATTGCAAATTTTGTTGAAAAAATATTATCTCGAGTTGTGAAATAACCTCAAAACTATAAGAGTGCCAAAAAATTATTTTTAGAATGAAATTTATTTCTTCGTATCCAAAACCGTGAGAACCTGTGATGATCAACTCTTTGATCTCACCAATTATATCGTCAGTTTGCTATTGTAAAATGTTTCAAACCCTGAGCCCCGACGTTGAAGATCACACCAATAACACCAACAAAAAATATTCCTTGTGTGACGTATTTTCTGTGTCAACGGGATTTGTATTTACCATTTCGTGTCAACTCATTGGTTCGTAAAACATTGACGATTACACAACTTGACCACATTCGAACACTTTTAATATTTACATAGAGTTGGCAAGAGCCAAATTCAATAATTTTTCTTGAAGATGACATGAAGATAGCTGCGATATATTTTCACTAATGATTCATACATGTAAATGATGAAAATAAAATGAAATTAGTGGTTGGTCAGAGTGACAACAACGTGATTTTAGAAAGTTTTCGATTGGTAATCCAGAGTTATTTTCTCGTTTTTCAGAAAAATAACTTTCATCTGATGACCGCAATCGAAAACGCAACTAATTTTCTCCAATAAAAGTTTGCTGGAAAATGCACGAATGTAAATGCTGCAACAGAAAACAAAAGCAGCAAGAGAGGAGTACCGTGAAAAGAGAAGGAAAAAAAAACCCTGCGTAGAAAGAAAAGAGCATCCGCAGCTTCTCAGCTCAATTATCTCGAAGAGTGTAGCACCGCCACCAACACCCGCCGGTTCTACAAAACAGCCAAGCAACTGGCATCTGGTTATAGGACTGGCACGCAAGCTCTTCGAAACAGCGAAGGTAACCTAGTCACCGAAGCACAGGGAATTGTAGACGTGTTTAAGCAGCATTTCTAGCAGCTGCTTAATGGGCATTATGTAGAAGAGGCAAAGAAACATAAGACCAGTCAATGAATCCAGTCCCAGCGCCCAGTACCGAAGAGGTTAAGAAAGCCATCCACAGGCTTAAGAACAACAAATCCGCCGGCTCGGATGGCCTACCTGTGGAACTCTTTAAGTATGGAGGAGATGTCCTGGTAGGGTGCATGCACCAGCTCATCAACCAAGTGTGGGAGGAGGAAAGTATACCCGACGACTGGTCAAATAGCTCCATATGCCCAATCTTCAAAAAAGGCGATCCTATGTCCTGCAAGAACTACAGAGGCATATCCCTGCTTAGTGTTGCCTACAAGATCCTATCCAACGTACTATGTGAGCGTCTAAAACCTTTCTGCAACACTATGATCGGCACGTACCAGTGTGGCTTCAGGCCAGGCAGATCAACGATAGACCAAATCTTCACATTGAGGCAAATCCTGGAAAAGACCAACGAATTTCAAGTCAAGACCCACCATCTATTCATCGACTTTAAAGCCACATATGATAGCATAAGTCACCAAGAGCTTCTATTGGCGAAGTCTGAACTCGGGATCCCGAAAAAACTGATCCAGCTATGCCGCATGACGTTACAAAATACGCGGTGCAACCTGCAAATGGGTAACAGCTTATCCGAGTTATTCCAGACGTGAACAGGGTTCAGACAAGGAGATGCGCTATCATGTGATTTCTTCAACTTAGTCCTGGAGCAGATAGTGGGCAAGAGTGCTGTCTACATGGAAGGCACTATCTTTAACAGGTCTTCTCAACTGCTTGGCTATGCTGATGACATCGACATCATCGGCCGCTCCAAGAGAGCTGTACTTGAAGCATTCACAGCTATTGATGAACAGGCGAAACGCGTTGGTCTTGAAGTGAATGAGGACAAAACAAAGAATATGCTATCAACAAACAAAGCCTCATCTATCCATTGCCTAGGACAAAACGTCACTGTTGGTAGCAGTAATTTCGAGGTAGTCAAGGAGTTCACCTACCTCGGAACAAACATCAATTCCACGAACGACACCTTAGTGGAAATCCGACGAAGAATTACCCTAGCGAACCGCTGCTACTTCGGTTTGGCCAAACAAATGGGTTCAAAACTCCTTTCTTGAAAGACAAAGTGCACGCTATACAAAACGCTAATTTTACCAGTTCTACTCTACGGCGCCGAGTGCTGGACGATAAGTAAAAAAGGGGAATTGATACTGGGCACTTTCGAGAGAAAAATTCTTCGGCGGATATTTGGTCCTATATGCGAAAAGGGCTATTGGAGGAGAAGATTCAATCGTGAACTGTACGAGCTGTACCAAGATGTGGATGTAGTCCAAAGAGCTAAAACACGTCGACTACACTGGCTCGGCCACATCGAGCGAATGGACAACAACGCTCCATCCAAGAAAATCTTTGAATCCCAGCCCCCAGGTTCGAGTCGACCAGGAAGACAGAATCTCCGCTATAGGGACCAGGCGGTCACAGACGCAAGAGCGCTTGGTCTCGACGACTGGAGGGAGCGTGCGAGGGACCGCAACCGGTGGAAGACCGCAATATCTCAGGCAGAGACCCTTCATAGATCGGGAGCCGGATAAGTAAGTAAGTAAAAGTTTGCTTTAAATATTCTATACTTTATTTATACACTGATACGTCAAATATAATTTGTTCTATGTATTTCTGTCAAGTTATAAATGGTTTTTCCATTGGCTAAGATGACGATGACGATGGATTGAAAAACCTCTGCAAATTCGAAATTATAGTGCATACATTAATTGTTTTTTGCCTATCTGTTAAGCTAGAGAATGTTACTATCCATTGAAGGATGGCTGCTATGACGATTAATTTGAAAATCTCTTAAGATTATTGTTTACTCCGAACAACGGTATTTAGAAGGGCTTAACATGAGGCGACTCATTTTGCGGTCTCATTTTTCTTGTATCTCACTTTCATCTTTTGGAGAGAGAGATGGCCAAGTGAGGCAAAAGCTTTTAATTTATTAATCTTAAGAAAGTTGTGTAATTGTTATATTTTTGTAAAATTAACAAATAAAATTATACTTATATATATTTTTAAATCAATTTTTTCTTTTTTTAAATCCAACACAACTCGCAGACAAAAATCAACAGCAATTTAAACTTTTTTTAGAACTCACCTCACCTTCTCTTTCTTTCTTAGAAATAGGAGTGAAATAAAAAATAATTGAAGTCAAAGTGAGGCCTGTCTGAGCACCGTCAAAAGCCAACTTTTGCGGGACTTTGACCGAAATATTCTGAACGTCAAAATATGGTTTGTTGCCTGTCAGTAATTTTTTTTTGCTCCAGAATAGGCTATTCAAAAGCTTTGAAACGAAATATTCAGCGAACATCAAAATATAGTTATTATGAATATTCGTCAAACCACACGGTTAAAAATTTTGGGGTCCTTTTTAGGCTCTGATAACCTTTGGCACCAAATATGAGGGAAATTTGATAAAAAAAATATCCCATCTAATTGGTCAGAAAATATCAACTGGTCCCAGAAATTGGTCAGCCCTAGATAACTTTTAATCAAGGCTTAAACTTTCTCAAGGTCGCTCAAGGTCACGCGCGATTTTTGGCACCTCATTTAAGGGAGATTTGACAAAATTGTATACCATCCGAAAGATTTCTAGATCGTGATAAAAGGTCAACTATGTTCAGTAATGGGTCAGCCATAGATTTGTTTCTATGAATTTTTGAAGTTCGTTTCAAGGTCACAAAAAAAACTTTTGGCACGTCATTTGGTCATTTAAAAAAACAAAGTATGCAATTTGAAAGGCCTCTTCATGGTTGTAAAAGGTCAGCTATTTTCAGTAATTGGTCAGCCATATATTATTTTTGATGAATATTTAGTGAATTAGGGGAATTTGCCAAAAAAGTGTACCATCTGAAAGATCTCTAGATCTATATAAAAGGTCAGCTTGTTTCAGTTATTGGTCAGGTATAGATTTTTTTAATGAATTTTTAAAAATTTCAAGGTCATAGCGATTTTTGGCACCTCATTTATGGGAAATTTGCAAAAATTTAATACCATCAGAAAGATCCCGAGAACTATATAAAAGGTCAGCTAGTTTTAGTAATTGGTCAGCCATAGATTTTTTTTAATGAATTTTCAAATTATTGTTCAAGGTCACGCGCGATTTTTGGCAACTCATTTATGGGAAATTTACAAAAATTTAATACCACCTGAAAGGCTCTAAGATCTGTATAAAAGGTCAGCTAGTTTCAGTAATTGGTCAGTTATAGATTCTTTTATACGATTTTTTCTAAGTTTTTTTTCTAGGTCATGAACGGTTCATGACCTTGAAAAAAAAATATTTTAAAAAATCGTATAAAAGTATGCATACATTAAAGGGTTGCCACTTTTGTTTTATTGCTGTTTTATTACTTTGGTAAATATATGCTTCATATTCATATTTAAAAATGGGTGATGCTTGCATGTAATGGCTTCCTGTTGTAATACAAATTGTATTAGATTTTAATACTTTTGTATTAAAGGTATACGCATCTAGCTATTTTAATACAATTTGTATTAAATTTTAATACTTTTTGTATTGAAAATACACGCGTCCCGATTCTTTTAATGCAATTTGTATTAAATTTCAATACTTTTTGTATTAAAAATGTACGCGTATACTAAAGTTATTAAATTTTAGTACCAAATGATTATATTTTATTTCATTCGATTACCATTTAATCTTTTTGGTATTACAAATAAAAATTTTAATGCTGATCTATAACGTAATACAAAGTTATTAGAACAAATCTCTAATATTTATGGAATATTAAAAAGTAATATTTTCTGTATTGAATACGGCTGTAGTACAAAGGCTATATTAAAAAGTATCCTAGAATTTTTAACCGTGTATGGGATTACCAAACGTTTTCTTCAATAAATCAATTGTGGCACGAGCTGTGTGACATTTTGCGCCGTCTTGTTGAAACCACAGATCCTGCACATCATGGTTATTCAATTGAAAAAGTCAGGAATCATGGCTCTATAGCGGTCACCATTGACTGTGACGTTCTGGCCAGTATCGTTCTTAAAGATGTACGGAGCAATGATTCCACCCATAAAGCACACCAAAAAGTCAGTTTTTGTGGATGTGAGGGTGTCTCAACATACACTTGAGGATTATCATCACTCCAAATACGGAAGTTTTGTTTATTGAGGTATTCATTCAACCAAAAGTGAGCTAAACAAAATTCGCTTATGAAAATTTCGAACAGAACCATGATTTTCAAAATAAATTTGCACAATTTGGAAGCGTTCCTTAGGCGTCAGTCTATTAATTTTGAAATGCCAAACCAAATTAAAAATAAATAACTTAAGAGCTGACAAACTGACCGCCAGTTAAAATAATGCTGCCCAATTAAAGTTCATATACCTCTAAAAAAAAAAACACCCTTTACCTCCTTTTTCCTATCCTTCACATCCAAAATCTGCCGTGGGTTCTTAGCCCACAAGTTCTTACTTCACTTTATTCACACCATCCATTCTCAAATACCAATTCTAAAGAAAATACTATCGGCACAATGCATACATTAAGGGACCATAATACTTCGTAGTCTCCAAAAGCTTTCATCTAGACCTTGGGTGTCCTCGTGCCATATTTTTTTAACATAACATGTCTGAAAATGACTCCGTAGGTAGGTGTAAAATATTTGGGAAAAAAACATTACCTATAGTATTTATAAACATCTGCCTTAACTGTCCATTCTGAAATATTAAATATTTACTATCATATGCTCGAAAATTTGTTTCTTGTTCTTAATTTTATTTGGAGCTAAGCTCTTTCCCAACACCCACGTTATCTTTAAGCCATTTATTTTAACTATTATAAACAATCTCCCCTGGGATATCCATTTGTCCCCTTCAAGAGCTTTCTTCCACCACTCACTATATTTTACCTTTGTTGTGTTTAAAATAAATATTTTTTGATCCCCTGGCGGAAAAAGGTTTCGTTTAATGAATTTTCTCTGATAAGTTTTCAGCACATTTATTCTCTCACAGCAGCCTAATCCCTCAGGAAATTCAACCACACCACAAACAACAAAAAAAAAATTAAAAATGCAAATACCTCCCCGTAAAATGTTTTTCAAAATCTCGAAAACTTAATTCAATTTTCTAAGTTCTCCTTTCATAGAAGCGAAGGGAAGAAAGAGCGTGTTTGATAATTCCCTGGCGGTAAAACAAACATTGAACACCTTGAATTATAAATGAATTAAGGTGGATCAGGTGGCGATGCTGTGTGCTTGTGAAGGATAAAGCCTAATCAAGCTTTCGTTGTTATATTTTGGTTCCGTTGGCATTAGCCTTCACATAAATTTTCGAAAAAAGTCCATGAGAGGATATAATTAAAAATTTAATAGCGAAATATTGAATAAGAAATTTAAACAAAACATGCTAACTATAATCTCATGAAAATAGGTCACCCGTTCAAATGATTTACGCTGGCTTTGCATATGAAGCATAAATTACGGATAGATGAGATCCTCCGTACCCATCATAGCGTTGCATTTCTAGTTTTACATTGGAGCTAACTGGAAATTCCACACCTGAGTTTGAGTTGCTATGGTGGTGACGGTTCGGTGGCGGTGGTTATGAACTAATTATGCAGAGGATGGGAAGCTAGGTGAGGCGTATGGTTTAATCATCGCAAGGGATAGATATGTGGGATACCGATGACATGTATATTATGCAAGAAAGCTGGAAAAATCTAACAGACAGTATGATTATATTGATTACCCAGGAGAATTGGAATTATTTTTAACCAATAAAAAAATAGGAACAAGTTGGAAATTATAAAGTAGTATCTTGACAAGCATAGGATGTGTTCGAAACTCGCAGGAAACTTTTAGGAAATGACAAACGAGTTCATCATTTTCAAACCGGAAACTATAAATTCTGTCGTGACTTACGGAATTATTATAGACAAGGCAGAGTCACATGCGTTTAAATTTGTAAAATTTTAATTATTTATACTTTTTGTGGCATTTCTTGAACTCACATATCAATATACATAAAATCACAGATACTATAGTTCCATAGATATCGCACGCAGAGGAAAAAAAAATGACAATTTTTCAACCGACTGGGACGTACCTCTACGTCCCAGTTTGATCGAACTCGTGTGAATAATACTTAAACTTGATGTTACCCTAAATTGTGTTTGAGTATCAAGTTGTTTGTTGTGTTTTCTTTTTTTTTTGTGTGTTTTTGTTCCTGTTTTTAGTTTATTTTGGTTGAGTATTTAAATGTAGGTACCTAAGTTTTTTTTATGTGTATGTATGTATATTTTATATTGCATTGTGAAATGTGAACGCTGTGTCGCTGTATGTATGAAATACTTCTTTATCAAGGTTGGCTACATTTTGTCTGGATAAGAGAAAGGCATTTGAGAAGAAAATGAACAGAATACATTTTAATGTAGGTAAACATTTTTGTTGGTAGCAAAACACTTACGTAGACGAGAGGGGTACGAAAATAATTTTAAATAGTTGCCTTTTCTTATTGTCAAAAAATGACGACAAATTTTATTATTTGGAAATAATATGAAGGTTCAGCAAGGTAATTACCGAAACCTCTTCTTAATAATGTGAGGGTTAATTTAATAGGAGAGATGGTAGGAACAATTAATAGAATTTTAATACAAGTGCGTAGGTATACAAGGGCATGCAATTGAGTTGAAATATGTATATTTTTTGTTAAGGTAACAAATTAAAAAAACATATTTTTTGAAATGCTTAAACTTTTCTTTGACCATTGGTTTTCTTAAAAAAAAACCGAGATCCCACAGCAGGTTTTGGGTGTGAGCAGTGTTGCCATTAATTTTTTTTTTTAAATCTGCAAAAATGACGAAAAAAATCTGCAATGCAGATTTCTAAAGGAAAAATGTGTTCACACAAAAAAACATTTTAATTATATACCTACCAATGACAAAAAAAAAACATAAATTAATTCAATTAATAAAAATAACATTGTTTCTTTAATAATGTACATTGTAGAGTTACCTATGCTTAGAGCATTTCATATTTTACCTTAAAGTCAGTGCAATTATTATGATTTGATTTTATGGAATAGAACTTTATATAAAGATGACAGCATGCAGCAAAATTATTGAACATTTTTTTAAAGAGAACACAATTTTAAAGTAGGCACAAGTGCAGATATAATCTGCGTTGCAGATTTTCGAATTTCAAAAGTCTGTGGATGGGATGAAAATCTGCAAAATGCAGATAAATCTGCACTAATGGCAACGCTGGGTGTGAGTGATAGCAAAAAAAGAAGTATAGGCGTCGAAAGCATCATTAAAAGCTGTTCAAAAATTCAAAGTCTTGCATCCACAACTGGAATGTGTTAGTTCAAGTGGTTTCAGTAGCGTAGCTGGGTAGGTGAGGGCCCTGGGGCAGAAAATAAAATAGGGCCCCTTTACAAAAATCGGTTTCGTTCTTGATTATAGCAAAAAAAAAGAGAAAGTTTAGAAGATAGGTATGTAATGTAATAGGAATTTTTTTACAAAAACTTTCAGCACAATATGTCCGTAAGGTATATAATTTTTAAAGCTTAGAATGCAGTTTATTTATAATAGCAAAAAATTGGTGGCTAAGAACAGAAATGTTTGTGGAATGTTTCAAAAAATCGTTAATGAACCAATACATTTTTGTGGCCTTCATTGATAAGTTCAGTTTTGCAGTACAAACATTTTGTTTTTCCTTTGAAAAAATAAAAGATCTATAAGAAATTTTAGCCTCAAACATTTTATTTTCGAGTCATTCCATATGAAAACGTCTTTTGAAAAAGCCAGCACATCTCAGATGTGTTTGACGTGAAGGTTTCAGGATATAGTACTAACCTTGAACTTTAAATCCTGGAAATTTGGTTTTGTTATTTTTATGTATTGTGCGTGCATAGGTGACTTAAGGAAGCGAAACTATAGGTCAATTGGACTTTTAAAACCGTTATTTTATTATGAAAAATTACTTGATTTTGTTGTTCTTAAAAGTCTTAAAGATACAAAAAAAAACAGGTAAGGTATCCCCTCTCCTATGACGTTTTCCATTTTTGTACGTCTTTTTGCAAAACATCGATTTTTGTATTTCTTTTGATTGCAGTGACAAAAACACACACTTTTGCTCTTTATCAATTGGAATCGACGTTTGGTCGCATCTCTCAAAGTTGGAGCAAAATCGGAGATGTGCTGGTTTTTTCGATAGACGTTTTCATATGGAATGACTTTTTCGTAAAAAAACAGTCCACATTACGCAAGCATTTAGTGTTAGAAGAAATAAGAACTTCACGTCTACAAGAAACACCGACTATTATTATACCTGCATGTAAATCACAAAAAGAAACGACAAAAATAACAAACACGAATAGAACTCAAAAGCCATTTTGCTACACATATACTTATATACATATGTTATTAATAATAATCACGCCTATAACGGAATCCGATGAATGAGCTGCGGACGGAATCAGTTTCAATTCTAACATTTTTACTATGAGCGAAATGTCAGAATTGAGTCTGACTCCCTCCGCTCACTCATTGGATTTTGTAATCGGGGTGAATATAAATGAAATGTTTTCTGTCCGAAAAAAGAATGAAACCATTTCCCAATAATCTGCAAGAATAATCAATCTCGGCCGTATTACCGTGTACCAGAAGCAAAGTCAAAAAAGGCATTGTTCGTTTATGATCCCATTTGTCAGTTTTTATGGATTTTTTTGTTTTGCATCGATCACGTTAAAAGATCTGTTAAAACGATATCGCGATATACTTCCATTTTTTCTAGTTGAACTTCTCACCAAATAGCAACATATACTTCTGAAGTTTATTCACAAGTCAAAATCTTTACTAGAGGCTGACATTTGAGAACAATATAAAAAATCAAAAACATAATGAAAATTAAATTTTTGTTGTCAAAACTGAAAATCCTTGTCGTTTTAATCTAAAATGTGACTGATTTTAAAGATTTAAATTCAGTATGAACCGCGACGGATTTATTTTAGGTGAAATTCAAAATATTAGGACGGAAACTTTTAGCAGTTCGTGATAGGCTATCCGAGACTTTATCCATAAGTGTTGAAACTGACCCTTAATATCCAAAACAAACTGAGCAAAATCTTTCTTAAAGTCAAGATGAAATTTTATTTTCGCTTCGAAAAATTGTTTCTGTCAGTCTCTGGGGCCCCCAAACCTTCGGGGCCCTGGGGCGCCGCCCCAGTTTGCCCCTAGGTAGCTACGCCGCTGAGTGGTTTATCAATTTGAAAGAAAAAAGTCAGTTTGTTTCAATCGTCCCCATACCAGGGGTGGTTGAAACAGTGATTGGGGTCAATTGAAACAGGTGGAAATAATACAAACGTATCGTCACCTGGGTTCTATCTTGTTCAATGTCCATTTTTCAAATTGTTGGGAAATCGATTTTTAAAGTTTAAGTTCAAAACTTTTGTTTATTTTACGAATATTTGTTTGGAAATTAAATTCTTTTTGAAAGCTTAACAATTTTGTATTCAAATTGACTGAATTTTACAAATTTACTGTTAATTCGAATTAATTAAAAATTTAAATATACCATCAAGTCATTTTGGATATTGAACAATGATGTGATATTATTGTCTCGTATCTTTACAATTATGCATCAAAAGTCATCAAAGCTAAAATTTTAATTTCTTAAATATCTAAGCTTTCCGTATACTCCTTGAATCTTAGTTAAAATAGTATTAAAAATCGATTCAAAACGAAAAATATGATGAAAAAAAAAGTGGTTACACCACTTTTGCACTCACATCCTCATGTATATGTACAATACTTATTCATTACTCATTATCATTACTTAAGATTAACAGAGTTCTTATGTATATTTGAGATCTAAGCAATTTATGAGTGTCTTAAGCAATTAAATGAACGAGTTTAAATCTTCGTTACATTTTTCTATAATAACTTGCACACCTATTTTCATAATATGGGTATTCATGCAACAGCGTAAACTCGTCGTAATCGTTGTAAAGTTTTAAACTTCGTAATTCTGTCACAATTTGTATGGAAAATTTGACAGATTTTCGAAGTTTAAAACTTTACAACGAGTTTACGCTGTTGCATGAATACCCTTAATATAAATTCTCTAAATTACCAAGCAACTTGTACTATGTGTATGTGTGTCAAAATTATTTTCGATTCCTATTTCTCAAAGAAAAAAAAAGTCAAAACAATTGTTCATTTCTGAATTCTTAACATTTCTCGTCGAAGGCCAATACTGCCGTGTTAAGAAGAAAAAACGTATCCATAATTTGGGCATTTCGAGATAAATGCGTTTTTCTGTTTATGTATGTAACTTTTTTATTTCTGGATGAATTTGTTTCATACTTTAAGGAAATGATAAGTAATCAAATTATTAATTTTTGGTCAAAAACTCATTTGCTTATATTTAATAGAAGTCTAGTTAAATAACTTTCATGTTAAGACTATCTGCCGTATCTGCATGTAAATAATTTTTCTCTCCGGATCTACGAATATTTGTTTGGTAATTACGTTTATTTCTCTTATGAAAAATGCAGATACGTCAATTTATGTTAAAAAAGCATGTTTTTTGTACGTACATACGTCATATTTTGTAAGCGTTTTTAACCACTAAAAAGGAAAGATAGTGATTTTATTAGTAAACAGTAAAATAATAACCCTACCAAGGATGTCAAAACTGGCTCTTACTCAAAACAGCCAAAATGTCAGTTACGTTTTTTCTTCTTAACACGGCAGAATAGTTTTGTATTTAATGGTGAGAGTGGCAGTTTCCAAAAATCAGTTGTTCATGTTCCATCAAAGCAATAAATGTAAGTTTTCTATCTAAAAAAATATATGTACATTGGGGTGGTCGTTATAATGTTTTTTTTTTTTAGTTTTAATATTCGGATGGGCCTAAATCAGTTCTAAATGAAGAAAAAAAAATTCCTTAATTTTTTCAGATTTTTATTTTTATCCCCTATAGTCGCTGTAGGGGTGTAAATTAAATTTCCCCTTTTTTTGGAAATTCGCGTAAAATCTGTCGAAAAATTCAAAACACGTAGGTGAGAAGTAGGCAAGAAAAAAATCCTACCGGAGGGGGGTAATATCTCCCACCGCTTGTTCGGGAGGGGCAATTTAATAAACTAATTGCATAAAATAGACAAAAATTAGTTAAAAAACAACGGCAACACTTGCAGTAATGTTTTGTAGCTTTTTGGAAAGCCCGAAGTCCATTTTAAAAGTTGGTTATTAAATAAAGTTCTTTGAATAAACAATTTCAGCAAAATCTGTTTTCAAACCTTTAATAAAAAAAAAAAAAAATGTTCATCAAAATGTTGAGTTTGAAACAATTGTTTGCCAGAACTGTGCATCGAAAAAGCTTAATTTAAAAACAAGTCGTAAGATTGGATTTTTGGTTTCCAATAAAGCTAAAAAACATCACTGTAAGTATTTCCGTTGCTTTTTAATTATTTTTTTTCCTTTTCTATGCAAATATTTTATAAAATTGCCCCTCCTGCCCAAGCGGGGGGGAGATATTACCCCCCTCCAGTAGGATTTTTTTCTTGTCTAAATCCCACCTACACACTCTGATTTTTTTTGGCAGATCTTACGCGAATTTTATAGTATGCAAAAAAAAGGGGAAATTTAATTTACCCTATAGCGACTATAGGGGATGAAAATAAAAATATGAAAAAATTAGGGAATTTTTTGTTCTTCATTTAGAGCCGATTTGGGCCCATCCGGGATGACCTTTTTTTTAACGACCACCCTAATGTACATTATGTATAACGCCAAAGCTAACCTTCATTCCACCACGCCACCCCTTTACCGATCACGCAAGCCTTCTCTGCTGAACATTTCATTCTAAGGCCGTGTGCCAATTGCGTTAAAATCCTGGTTAAATTTGATCCCATGGCTAAATTTTGACATTACCGAGGTGAATATAGACTTCAAAATTTAACCTGCTCAGGAGCTCGTTAAAATTTTCGTCGGTGGTTAATTTTTGACATGTCTATGGGCGCGTTCGGCTGCGTATCTTAATTGATCCGGATTTGTTTGTGTTGTTGTAAACCCTTATAAAAAAACTGCTGAGGGAGATGAATGTAGATAAATATTTTATTTTGCTATCAAGAAGTCATGAATCCTATCGGGAAAGATGAAAAATGGAAAAAAAAACTAAAATTAAATGAAAGGATTAAGAAATATAGACAAACCCTTATAATAAATTTAAGTATGCACTCAAGAAGAAGTTTGAATAACTTGAGATAAATCCTTGATAATGTAAAAGAATCAATAAAATTTATTGAAAATACTTTTTCAGATGATTCATTCATTTTGCAAACTGATATGTTTGCGAACTATCATTACTGAGAAAAATGCAACAACAAAACTAATGGGAAGTGAATGTAAAAAAAAAAATCCCATTTAATCCAATTGACACAGCAAAAACCTTAAATTTTACTCACCCCTATAAAAAGGATAACATTTAACTGGGATCAAATTTAACCAGAATTTTAACGCAATTGGCACACGGCCTAAGCTTTTTTTTCTACCGCCAAGGCCAACAGTAATAAACAAAAAAAAGAGATTTCTTAAAAAAGGAGCAAAAACTATAAAAAAAAAAACAATACAGAAGCTACCGCGCCGAGTAAAAGATAGATACCTACATACATATACACACAAATACACAACGACGACATCACACCCCACAGATCGCAGGTACTCTGACTCTCAAACCAACTATGATTTTTATAGTAGAAGATGAAGAGGGCTGTAGCTGTAGTAGGATTATGAAACAAGAATGTGTGCCTGCGTCTGTGTGTGGAACTGAAAAGAATGATCGAACACGAATTTATGCTCAAAAGGGTTGCATGGGTATCCGAAGTTAAATCCATATATGTGTATCTTGGAATCCAACTCACTGGTCGACGTCTTTTGGGGATGATCGTGTTCTGTGGGTTACATTCTGCTCTGTTTGATAAGGTTGCATGGTTTGGCTCCGACAAATCGCTTAAAATAGTCGATTGAAAAAGTTGTCATTTTTATTTGCACTGAATGCAATATCTATGTAGCTCTATTATCTGTGATAAAATGTTTGATTACTTCCAATGAACTTGATGTAATGGCTCGGAAATATAGAAATATAAATTGGCTTATATTATACATAGTAGCGCAAGTAAATCTCTATTTTAACTAGGCCTAATTTAATTAATAACCTTTTCTATTTTTGCAGTACTCTTGCATACTGCTTCCTCAGACCATTGCCCTCCAGATACTTCGTTAAGCAACTACTTAGCAAGTATTGCTTTTGTATTTCGTGTAGAAATCTAATCCAAAGTTTAAAAAAAAATAGGGCCTAAAAGATTGGACCAATTTGCTATATATTTATAGGACAGATCATTTTTGTGAGATTCTCTAGACTTAAGGATAAATTAGAATTCTAGAAGGGTGAAGGGGTAGCTGCCATACAAATATTTTAGTTTTTCTTAAATACAACTAACATAGAGAATAGAGTACCTATGTGGTATGGGATTAATCTTGGAATGATTTCATTGACTTTACAATTTGGCAAGAAAATTTACCTTTCTCAAAAAAATTAAATACTTAGTAAATGACAGTTCAAAACTTGAAAACATACAATTTTGCAAAAAGCATCAAAAACTAAGTAGTCTCTGTTTTGCCAATTTTCGTTTTGCTCCACAGTTTACTTACTGCAGATATCTGTATTGTATTTGAATTTTATGATTTATGTGTCCAAAAACTTTTTGTTGTATAAGTTGTTCGCATTTATTAATTTGCAGATACAAATTTAACTTCAATAAAAAATAAAATATCAACCGAAATATTGAAATTCGAAAATCTTAATATACTTTCGGTTTTATTTTTTTCTACGTTCTTGCATACACAAATTAATTTAAATTCGTTAGAAAAAATCCGTTTTATAGAAAATACTTATAGTTGCTGACTGCATAATTTTTTCATATCAAAATCGTAGAAGTCGTTTTCGAGGAAAATAATATTCTCCTCGACGGTATTTTAATGTTTTTTAATAGTTTTACATAAAATTAAAATATTTTCTTTAAATATTCTAGAAAATAGAACGATCTTATTAATGACCCCTGAACTTTGCAGACAGTTTGAATATCATATTTTGGACTACCACCAGTGGCATAAAATTGTTTTGATTTTAAAAAATGTAACGGCCCTCGATTTTTCACCCTAGATCTCGATACGCCATTTTTATTTTTTTTTATTTAGGTACTGTAATAAAAAATGTATGATGAAAAAAAAGGAAGTGCAGAAAAAAAAATTGAACATTTTTGGACTGTCACCAGCGTCGAAAAGATGCATCGATTTTATAAACTGAAACGGTAATCGATTTGTCACGACAAAATCTCGATTTGTCATTTTTTATTTCACCCGAAATCTTAAAGCATGTAATTAAATGGACGACTGGGTCGCACGAACTACTTGCTCTTATGTTCAAGACGCTGCGGGTTTAAAAAAATGTGTAAAAATACATAGAAATTAATGGAAATTATGAGAGCAAATTGTTTCAATGCATTAAATACGATATTTAAGTCAGCTAAAATTAAATTCTTGTTCAAAAATAAATACTTATATATGAAAAAAATAATTTAAATCGTCAAAAAAATAATTTTGTGTATCGCATAATTTACAGTTCCCATGCGAAAAAAAATCAAAATTTTCAAAATGATTTTCCACCTATTATCTGCACCATATCGAATACCTAATATTTAAGGCGAATAACGTTTACCTTGGCCTAACCCACCCAGTGAGTTAATTTGCCCTTAATTAATAAACTTTAGGCCTAAACATTGAAAATAATCATTTTTGGATGCAAAAACCATTTGCATGCAAATAATGCCATGAGGTGAATATATTTAATTTTTTGGAAGTGTAAACCGACCATAAAAAAAAAATATATTTTATCCACCACACTTTTGTTTGCATGCAAAACAATTTCCAGTCCATTGTTTTGCATGACATTCCATGAAAGCAATGGTTTTTTTGCATGAAACTGTAAACCAATCATGCAAACAATTAATTTTGCATTTCACCTCAATAATTTTTGACATGCGAGAGTACCTATTTGCATAGCTTTTTTTTGCGCACGGGAACTGTAATCTAGGCTTATATCAAATTCTTAAAACATTTTTAAGGAAAAATTTTGCTGTGCAAATCTTAAGTACTTAATTATGTGAATACAAAACTAAAATTAAAAAATACTGTTTACCTGTTTTCGACGTAGATATTGAATTTAAAAAAAATATTAAACCTTTTTTAAAATTAAAAACACTTGTTTTTTAATGTTGATATGCAATATTATTTAATCTCATTTGAGATCTGTGTATTACTACGGCGGCGGCGTTTTCACTGAACACTAAACCGAGATTTAATAAGATTTACCTCAAATATTCTTTAAATCTCCAAGATTTACCATACGAATTGTTTTCGTTAATCTACAAGACTAAAAATTAATCTTGTTAAATCTCCCTCGAGCAAATAGTTGAACAAATCAAACTAACCTATTCTTATATGGCGCTGAAGGATTCATTAGTGGTTGGATTCAGTTCTCTAATGTTTGACACAAAAATAAACATTCTGTCTCACTTCCATTTCATAACAAAAAATTAAACCCCTTTTGCTTTTGAAGTGTGCTGTCAGAGTTAATCTTCTTCTTAATCTTTTCAGCCGGTGAAAACACCACATAAATCTTTTTCCTTAAGAGCGTTCCGAACTGAACAAAACCATTTGCTAATTTTTTTTTTGCGTATATAAGACCGGTTTTTTTCATTTTCATCAGATACTTTGATATATAAAACTTTTTATTTTTACTAATTGGTCACTAGTAGGCGTTTTATTGTACTAAAAAAGCATTTTGTAAATGTAACGGATTTTAACTTCCAAGTTTACATACATTTTCTGTCAAAAAGTGGCTTTTAAGAATTAAAAATTTCAATATCAGATGATACAATTATGACTATATAATTAATTAAAATTGTGAAGAATAAATTGAATTTATATCTCCTGCAATAAAATTTGTCAAAAAAATACCGTAAGGTATAAAAAATTGACTGTCAAGAATGCGTTTTTTAAAAATCTACAAGCATTTTTATTTTTTATTTTTATTAGGTACAAAATTAAAAATTTTCTCCAATAGTGGCATAATAAAAATATGGAATTTTATGATATTAAACATTGTTTTGCAAAAAATACTATAGTGTAATCTACATTTGCTTTGAAAAACAGCCATTTCTGCCATTTTCTCGTTTTCTTAGAGGCTTTTACCAAAAACAAGAGCACAAAATTAAAAAAAATTTCCAATGATGTCCTAGAAAATAAGTGTATCTGTCCATAAACACCTTAATCGTTTTGATCGGATGAGTACACGCTCCACAATCTTTTTCATGAAATCACCATTTCAGTCCGGAACACTCTTAAATCCGAGATTATCTTTTGGTGAAAACGTAGTATATACAAAAATAATCCAAATCCGTTAAAATAAAAAAAAAGATGGTCTATGAGACGTACTGATAGTACATATTTGCTATGCGTAAATTTTAAAAATTTTTGGTAGTAGATCGCACTAACTTTAGTATACAGTATCAAAATCGTTGGAACTATTTTTAAGAAACAAAAAAAAATATTTTAATTAATGGTTTTTCATGAGAGGTGCCGTTATTTTTCAATAAATGTACATTTTTTCTTAAATTATACTTTAGAATTAAAAAAAAAACACCCGAGTTTAAAAACAAAAAAAACAATTTAGTAGTTTTCATCAAAAAAATAGTTTTTGAACATTGTTAAAGAATTAAAAAAAAAAGTTCTTTGAAAATTTTGTTACAGAAAACTGTTCATATTTTTTATAAGCTTCTGTGTAAAAAAAATTATTGAAGTACAGTTTTGAAGAAAATCGAAAATAGAAAAAATGGTTCTTTGGGAGGTACCATTAATAACCATTTTTTGGAAAATGATTTCCTATCCAAAGGAACTTTTACTAAAAGAAATTTATTGATTTTTATCAAAAAAAGTTGTGGACCCGTTTTTTTATCCATCCAAATCTTCAAAAGACACTCAGTAAGAGTCGATACCAAGTGTTGTGTGGGACTCTTAGGCTTGAAACGTACGCGGCGACAGAAAACACGATTTTCTGTCGCCGCGATTAAAAACGATCGCAATTCAATATAATTTTATGGTCGCATGTGCGTTCATTAACGTTGTGGCTCATGCGTTTTATTTTTTGCGACTTAATAATCGTGCGATTAAAATCGCAAGTGCGTTCCTAGCCTTTCCGCACTAAAACCACCGGTGAATCAGGACCAATCTATGAAAGGTCGACTTTTAAATTAAATTTAAATTGGGGAAAGTTTAAAGTTATAACACTTTCCCATAGCTTTTAGACCATCAGCTTATGAGGCTTGGTTCTTCTTAATCTCCTGCTATTGTTTCGTACATTTAGGACGGTCCCCATTTCGGAGTTGGTATGACTTTGCTGATTGTGTGATACAGTGTGTTTTTTAACCACTTTTGTAACCTTTTCAATTTGAAGGTCACGATGTTTGTAGATCGCTAGTTCTTATATACCCAAGGGCATTAATTATTCCATGACGGACCTTGCTTTGAAATTTTTGGATGGGTTCAGCATTTGTTTTCTTTGTACAGCCCCATAGTTGGATGCCATATGTGCAAACGGGTTTCAGTACTTGCTTATATAACATTAGTTAGTTCTGGATAGATACATAGGTCAGAGTTCTTTCCTAGTAACCACAGTATATTTTTCCTTACTTCAAGTTTAGTTCTTCTCTTTTCTTTTTGATGTACTCTTTCCATTTAAGCTTTGCATTCAAAGTCATTCCAGGTATTTGGCCTTATTAGCAATATACTGCTGTATTGTTTATATAAATTGGAACATTGTTTATGTTTTTGTTTGTAAAGTTTATATGCGTCGATTTTGTTTCGTTAAATTTGATACGCCATTTCTGCGTCCAATCACTAACTTTATCGATTGCATTTTGCAATTTTTGAGAAAAATGAGATTATGTAAAGTTTCTAAAATAATTATATTACAGTTACCTGTATTTTTGTCTCTAAGAAAAAATGAAAAAAAAAATTAGTGGGCAGAATCACCAAATACCACTATGTACCAAGTTTTGAGAAAATCGATCCAGCCGTTAAGGCTGTAGCCAAACAGACAGACAGACAGACAGGCAGGCAGGCAGACAGGCAGACAGGCAGACAAGCAGACAAGCAGACAAGCAGACAGGCAGACAGGCAAACAGACAGACAGATAGACAGACAGACAGGCAGACAGACAGACAGACAGAATTGTGAGACCCACTTTTTTCGTCTTTCCGAAAAACAAACTTCCAATCTTCATAACACCAATCAAACAAAATACTAACTTAAAATTGCGAAATGATAAAGGTGTGGCTAGGCTATGGGCGATAAGGTATAGTTATTTCTATCTACTGTGTGTACTAACAACCCCGTCTGCTTCGTTTTGTTTTGAGGCATAGTAGGGTTTCTAGATGAAATAAAATAATTAGACAACTGAAAACAGCCTCCGTTTCACGGTTTAATTCGAGAAATATTTATGAGTTAGATTTTATGGTTTATCACAAAAAACTGTCCTCTAGCACAGCGTAAAGTAGGATTCATGTGTACATTTGGATTTTTCCCTAAAAAGAACCCTCTGCGACGACAGCGCAAAGTTTGCGGTGTGCCGTAGGAACAATTCATTATACTTATGCCTCTAACAGCTAAGGTCTTTTAAATATAACCTGAATTGCACGGCACTAGTTAGAAATAGTAGAAGGATAGGAAAGATTTGACACTGGAGATTGTTGACAACATTGCTTGATGGAAACGGAACAAGTTTTTAAGATATTTTGAAAACCATACAACTCTGGTTGACAACATGTTTTTTTTACGTTTAAATGATCAAACATCGGTGGTTGTCAACAATGTTTGGGAAGTTGTTCCATCTAAGCTCCCTATTGACATCAAGGTGTAAATATTTTGTGCAAATTTTTTCGTATATATGTAGGCATAGACACCCGGAGGAGGGAGGGATCTGGGAAATACCACGCTATTTACATATTTTTTTCAATTTTAGTATGAGTTTCAACAAATACTTCGTTTTTTTGGCGGATTTCGATGATCATGGTTTGCCCCCTCTTGCATTTGCCAATATAAAAAGGAACCTATAGGTTATTTTAAAAATTTCCAAGCAAACTCAAATATGCATGAGACGGATATTGTTTCTCAAGAAAATGGACAGATTAATTGCGGATTGTTGTTTGCCTAAAATGATATTTCATAAGAAAGTATGTGCATCAAGGAACCATTCCTTGCGTTCCAGTATTCTATCTTCAAAACTATGTTAGACTAAGAGCCCACAGCAGATTTAGGATGTAATTGATAGCAAAAAAAGAAGTATAGGCGTCGAAAGCTTCATTAAAGGCTATTCAAAAAAATTAAAGTCTTGCAGTCCACAACTGGGGCCTTTGCGAGAAACAGTGCATCGAAAAAAAAAATATGAATGCAACTTCGAGGATCATCGTGTTAGCTGAAATTGGTTTTCACCCCTCCCTAGATAAGCTTCACGGATCCCATATTACGGAATCTGAGATCAATTGTAGTACCTCGTGGCATGATGGTTAGTGCGTATGACTGTCATGTCGAAGGTGTGTGTTCGATTCCCAGCCGTGCCACCTAAAAAAAACAGAAATGTTTTATCCGAGGTACTGCTTCTTGCGAGGAACTGACAAATCCTCCAAGAGTATACTTGTCATGAATAAGTGCTTCTCATCTAAGCTGTTCGGACTCGGCAAAAAACTGTAGGTCCCCTCCATTCCTGCCAACAACACGCACACAGGAATGGTTGAGAGTTGTAAGTCACTAGGCCCTGGTTCTCCACGAGCTGTTGCGCCACCCAATTTATTTTTCTTTTTTTATGTCCTTAAATAAAGTTTTCGAAAAAAAGGAGACTTGGACAAAACAGCTCGATAAGCTTTTTCATTTGGCTTGTAAAAGCTTTCTATTTTTTTTTTTTTTAAAAAGATGACCTAAATGGTCTTGATCATTTTCGGCAATCCATTAACTTTTTTTGACATCGTTATTTTGGACAATTCTATGCAAAGATATGCTTTCGATAACTCTTTATGATCATCATTGATTATTTTAATTCGATTTTCTTTTTGTTTGTGTATTTTTCCTTTCAAATTTCTTTCTGTTCTTGAATTTTGAAAGATGACCATTATGAAAAAGATACATATTTAAAATGATCACCCTTTAAAATAACAGTAACTTCTAAATACTTTTTGCTTAAGTATATATGTATTATAGCATGGCATTGTAAGTGTTTCCGTTGTTTTTTAACTTTGTTTCTGTTTCTATTTTAGTCAAATGGCTAAAAAAAATCCTCCCCGTACTGACGCGTCGCGTATTCATACGATTTTTTTCTTATCTCAACTCAACCTACACAGACAAGTTTTTTGTTGTGAATCACCCTGTACGCACTACTAAAACTACAAATATAGTTTTTTTAATTAGAATTCCGATTCGGTGATTACCTGAATAGAATGGCAGCACTAACTTTTATCGCTGATGAAATTGGTCCAAATTAAGGGCTCGGTTTGTTTATTCAAAATTTATTTTATTTGTATTTAGTATACTAATGTGAATATGAAAGACTTAACTAAAAAAAAGCTAATATTCACAGATAAACAAATCTCAAAGAAAAAAAAATTTATCAAATAATGATATTATATTATTGTACCAATCTCTGTGAATTTTTCATCTGATTTCATTTAACCTATTTTATTGCCAATCAATGATTATAAAATGTTATACAAATATTATTATTAAATACGCTTCAGTTAGTTTTTGGAAACTATCAATTAATTCACAAATTGAAATGATATCAAAGATTGGACTGCATGCATGGCCTACCTTATAACAAATTATTTATAATTGAATTGAATGAGTTCTGTTTTGAATCATGGTTCTTTGAAAATTTAAAACAACTAACGAAAAATCAAATCAAACATAGAAACCATTTTAGAACACTTGCAAATCTAACTTGATTCTGAATTTGTCAGCAACCATTTGATGAAACTATTATGGCACAGAATTTCAAGAACCACTCTTTAGTCGGACTATGTGTGTTTGCATAGCATGTCCATATAAAGCTTTTCAAAAAGTCAACAAGAAAAAAAGCTAACAGACCAGAAGTTGTTAGTTCTTCGTGCTGGGTGGTCACATTGCAATAGCAATAGCATGCAAAATAGAAAAAAAAAAATCGCCAATTCAGGTTTTACAGGATAAATAAATTTCCTGACGATATTCGCCGAAAGGCAAAACCACTCAAAATCGAATGGTATGAGGACTATTTTTTATTGTAGAAAACCACATTGATCCTTCATCAATTGAAAGCAATGAGTGAAATAAATTCCATAGAAATGAATTGAAATGAAATGAATCTACACATACGACTGCATCTGAAAGACATCAGTTGGAAGGCTCACAGATTGTTCACTTGCGGCTTGCAACGGGATAGCATAGTGTCCCCGAAGCAATTCTCGCGTTTATATCTATTCTTTTGAGCAATAGTCTGAGTGAACACATATGCTAAATTGGATATTTGCTAGCTACAATTCAACATATACAATATACATTCACATCATTAAACTACAACGACTACGACATGCATGGAATCGATTGTTTTACTCGATTGTCAGATCAATTGCCACAGGATGGTTGAGCATTGGTATAAATTTAAGCTTTATGAATTCCATTTTTGCATATAGGCATACGATTTCTCGAACATGGAGGACCTTTTCCTCGTTTTACATTCATGAAGTCATTTGCATGTAGTGCGCCGAAATGAGTTTTATCGAATGTGATTGGCAGTTCTAGGTTATAACCTCAAAATTATGTTACAAAGTGATGATTGAACCGCTTTGGTACATGAGTGGTTGGTTATTGTATTGGGGGCGAATTTGTTCAAATTATTATTATACTATGTACGATTATGTATCAAAAGGCTTTCAAGAGTTTTCTATTTAAAAAACAAAGACGCGAAGCCTGAAGTATTCATAAAAATGGTCAACTTGAATGAAGAATTTGAATAGAATGTTACTGCAATACCTACTCGTATAGAATAACAAAATTAAATGTTAAAATAAATCCATTCTAGGGTTGTACTTGTACTGTATATACCTACATACACTAGTGTATGGATGATCCACAGATCTAAAAGAGCTCCATATTTTCTTAGTATTTTTTTGGGTGACAAAGTGAATATCAAGCTTAAATATAAATAATATATATCCTTTTGCTTAAACATATTTGCTATAGGTATTTAAGAAAAATTAAATGTAAATGTTATTCTTGGAGCTAACCTAATGCCTCTGTGGCGAGGCTTTAAGACGAAAAATGTTATGAAATTCTAGAAAGTAAGGTACGTATTGCGGTGAGAGAAAACATTACCCTTCCAAAGTAAAAATATGAACGAGAGATAAAAAAGGCTACACATAAACTCTAGCGAACATGATACTCAAGGGATTTTTGATAAACTTTTAAAGGTTCAACATAGAGGAGCTATATGTTAAGAGTTTGCCAACTCTAGTCAACTTTTAATAAAAACAATAACAATACATGCCATAAGAGCTTTGGAAAAAAATATTAAGTCTAAAAAAAACTACCTCACACCATGCTTAACAAATAATACAAAAATAATGTAAATGAATTAAAACAAAAAAAGTTACGTATACACCCAAGTGACCCCAATTTATGTTTACATATTTAAATAAAATATAAAATGAACTCAATTATTAAGGGACTATCAAAAAGTGGCAAAAACAAATTGTTTGATCTCAAAAATCTTGAATTACAAAAGTCTCGAGCTTATGTACAAAAAGATCAAATTATTTGTTTCAAAATAAGTTCTTGAAAAAAAAAATCTATAAATTTTGTTTTATAACTTCTGGGAAGGATTTTAAATTACACCAGCAAAGTTATGACTTATGAGATACAATCGTAGTTAAAATAAAAATAAAAGTTTATAAAACGAATTATTAGGAGTACCTAACTTTACTGGGGATGCAGGTCCACTGCAGGGACATGGTCATGGTCGTCTACTTGTTGCCAAACATGCAATATTCAAATTTTCTTCAAGCAAGTTGCAACAAATTTTAGCATGTGTTAAAATTTGCTAAAATGATTTGTTTACCATTTAATGTAATATATTTACATACGAACTACACTCTTCGAAGAAAAGCACGACACGAAGGCAGATACTTAATTTTATTGTTTCAAATGAATACCACTTGTGTACATATTTATGCTGTGTTATTTTCATCTTATGCATGATGAAAATAATGCAATGAAAAAGGTTTTTTGGTTGGGTTTACTACACATACTTATTACGTTTAATATTGAAAAGAAATGCCATGCAAATAAAACTAAAAACAAGTCAAGCTTCGCTGTATAAAAATTATTTGTGGAGGGGCAAAATTTGTTTTTAAAAATTATTGCAAAGTGATCAAAAATTGATATTAAGAACATGAATGGTTGAAACATCAATTCGATTCTTGACATTTTGTATTCACAAAAAGATGATAAATTTTATAATTAAAAAAACGAAAACCACATAGATATTGTCTTTCATAAAAATGTGCAATGTTTTAAAAAGAAATATAATCGTAAAAATAATTTCTTTACAAAATTTTAAAAACATCACTTAAGAATAATTGAGAATTCAAATTTTAAGGAAATATTAATTTTAATTTTATAATGCTAAGTAATTTTAGAGTGGATCAAACATTCGTGGGTTAAGAAAGAACTTTTGTGCTTCGTATGTCCATTCTGTAATATACAGACCAGCTGTATTGGCTCTGAGTGAAACCCAGGTAGGTGATAATACTGATTATTCGGAATTTAATCTACATGGGTATAACTTAGTGCCTTTATTCTTTTCTCACCACGGCCTTGCAGTATATGTAAGAAATGATGTTGCTTACCAACTTCAACCACAATATGGTGCGTGTACTAACACAAACTTTAACTTCATGTGGTTAAAATTCACGGTGAACAAGCACATTATTCACACATGCTTTATTTATCGAAGTCCAAACCTGGACAGAAACTCAACTTCTAACGAATTTGATGATTTGTCCGACTCCATCCAAAGAATTGTTTCCCATTATCCTCACACTGAAATCGTCATTGCGGGCGATTTCAGTGTACACAATTCTAGTTGGCTTCGCTTTTCTGGCCAGACAACACCCGAACCCGAAGGAAGGTATGTCGAGATCTTTGCTGAGTTGAACCACCTAACTCAGCTTGTTGACGAGCCAACTCGGATCCCTGACGTTGCAGGTCAATCCGCCAACACCCTAGACTTGTTCCTTACCTCTGACCCTGATAAATACACTATCATTATATTATCGTCTCTACACACAGGAAAAAAACGCAATGTAAAATCAACATGACGAATTATTGATTTCGATAAAAAAGATGAATTTTTCAATCATTAGATTTAATTTCGATTAAATACGTTTTCATTTTATTTTAACATTTCAAAACATTAATTTATGACTTAGTCCTGTTAATTTTAAATTGAAAAGCAAGTAAACAGGAATTTTAATTTAAATTATACAGTTTTCGCTTTGTTTTAACTTTGAAGTAGTGTTAAAATAAATTGATTCGTATATAAATTCCAAGTTAAAAGAAATTCATGTCAAAAAACAGCGTTTTCATGTAAAAATAACTAGGCATACACTTAAACAACGTTTTTTATTTTGATTCAACATGTTTTGTATTCAAAGGGAAATATTATTTAATCATTAAGGTTTCATTTACAAATTAATTCATGTGTGAGACCCTGTTGAAATAACATGATTGAACTCATTTTAACATTGAAATAGTATTAAAATAAAATGATTCAAGTTAAAAGTTCAAATGAGCTCAGCCCCATATTGCGTTTCGCCCAGGTACAATAGTTGGCATTGAAATTCTAAGTGTCTGAATTTAAACAAATTCCCCTAGAATTATAAAATTAACAGTATTTCCAATGTTGTGTTTTTATATTTGTCGGTAAACATCGATACAATATTGCGTCTTAGAAGGGTACGATTGTCATCTAACTGATGAGCCCAACTATCGTACCTGGGCGAAACGCAATATGGAGTTGAGCCCATTTGAACTTTTAACTTGTTTTCAGTCACTCCACTTAAACAGAAGAATCAAATATTTTCAAATTTTCTTCATATTCTATTATTTTAAAATAAAATGATTCACATATTAATTCCAAGATAAAAGTACCTCAAGTTGACGTTTGGCACTAGTTTTTTTGCTTAGCGAATTGGGCCAGTGGATGAGTGCTATCTCTGTGTGCGGAAGGTTCCCAGTTCAAAACTCAGTAAGTATCACAAAGTATTTTTAAAATAAAATAAATATATAATGAATACTTTTAGACCATGGTGGTTCAACATGATAATAGTAATGGCTTTGTATGATGGTAATAATGATTAAACATGATAGTAGTAAAGATATATATGATGGTCATGGCGATTAAACAATGATGATCGCGGTACTTCAACATGAAATCGTATTGATTCAGCATTCATTTGCTATGGATTCCATTTTTATTTGCAGGTTTTTTCATATTATTTCACAATGAAAACATATTGATTCAACTATAAAGACAATGTCATTTTAACATGATATAATATTGATTTCCTTTATACATAAATCATGTTAAAATGAAACGATTGCTCGATGAAGCAAAATCATTGGCAAAACATGTTGAATCATTATTGTTTTTTCAAAATAGCTTTTTATGGCCTTTAGTCCTACAAATTGGCGTTTCGTTCGGCTTACTCACTTGAACTCATCAGTGACATAGTGAGGGCTTTGTCAGACGCAATTTGTTCTAAGTTCAGTTCAACTTACATGAATTTTTCAACGAAAATCCACTGTAAACTATATCCAACAAGATTAGAATTCCTAATCATTAAGCTGGAAGTTTTTTTGCCCGGGGCCAGGCATAGTTTCTATATAAGAAGGTTTTATAATACAAATTCTATATACTACTGAAATAAATCAGCCAAGTAGAAGACTTAGCATTAAGGATTGGACTTGTTGAATTATTGATTCAAAATAGCTTTTTATGGCCTTTAGTCCTACAAATTATTATTATTGTTTTTGTTTATTTTACCTCGATGTTGCATGTTGCATGTTGCATGTTGGATGTTGGATGTTGGATGTTGGATGTTGGATGTTGGATGTTGGATGTTGGATGTTGGATGTTGGATGTTGGATGTTGGATGTTGGATGTTGCATGTTGCATGTTGCATGTTGCAAGTTGCATGTTGCAAGTTGCATGTTGCATGTTGCAAGTTGCATGTTGCATGTTGCATGTTGCATGTTGCATGTTGCATGTTGCATGTTGCATGTTGCATGTTGCATGTTGCATGTTGCATGTTGCATGTTGCATGTTGCATGTTGCATGTTGCATGTTGCATGTTGCATGTTGCATGTTGCATGTTGCATGTTGCATGTTGCATGTTGCATGTTGCATGTTGCATGTTGCATGTTGCATGTTGCATGTTGCATGTTGCATGTTGCATGTTGCATGTTGCATGTTGCATGTTGCATGTTGCATGTTGCATGTTGCATGTTGCATGTTGCATGTTGCATGTTGCATGTTGCATGTTGCATGTTGCATGTTGCATGTTGCATGTTGCATGTTGCATGTTGCATGTTGCATGTTGCATGTTGCATGTTGCATGTTGCATGTTGCATGTTGCATGTTGCATGTTGCATGTTGCATGTTGCATGTTGCATGTTGCATGTTGCATGTTGCATGTTGCATGTTGCATGTTGCATGTTGCATGTTGCATGTTGCATGTTGCATGTTGCATGTTGCATGTTGCATGTTGCATGTTGCATGTTGCATGTTGCATGTTGCATGTTGCATGTTGCATGTTGCATGTTGCATGTTGCATGTTGCATGTTGCATGTTGCATGTTGCATGTTGCATGTTGCATGTTGCATGTTGAAAACGAATGTTGCATGTTTAATGGATGTTTGACGGATGTTTGACGGGTAAAATTCCATCAAAAATCCGTCAAATATCCGTCAAACATCCGTCAAACATCCATCAAACATCCGTCAAACATCTGTCAAACATCCGTAAAATATCCACCAAATATCCGTCAAACATCCGTCAAACATCCGTCAAACATCCGTCAAACATCCGTCAAACATCCATCAAACATCCATCAAACATCCGTCAAACATGCGTCAAACATCCGTCAAACATCCGTCAAACATCCGTCAAACATCCGTCAAACATCCATCAAACATCCGTCAAACATCCATCAAACATCCGTCAAACATCCGTCAAACATCCGTCAAACATATGTCAAACATCCATCAAACTTCTGTCAAACGGACGGGATTTTAATCAGTAATCATTAAATACCAAATTTCTGTCATAGTTTGGAGTGTTTTCGATATTACTCTACTTAAGATATTTGATATTAAACTTCATGAACTTAAAACTTGGCATGTATTTTAGATCTCATTACTTTTTTGGCAGACTTTTTACGCACAGGTTTCTTGTACATATAAGAACTTGGCTCTTTTTTTAACATTTATGTTTTTGTTGTGATTTCACTCCTTTTTGCAAAGATTTATTTTGCCAGGTGATAATGAAGCCCTACCGCTCAACAAAGTTTCATAATTCTACAACAATCAGAAGGGCTTCATATAGTTTACAATATTTTGAGAAAGTAGGTGGATGCCACGCCCCCTGAACTGAAAGTTCCAATTTTTCGATTTTTTTCTTTCAAAATATTTCAAGCCCTAACGACATACCAATTTTTATCGTTCTACAACAATCGAAAGTGCTCCATATAATTTTTTAGAATTTTGAAGAATGTGGGTGGATGCCACGCCCCCTGAATGGAAAATCCCAATTTTTCAATTTTTCTCTTTCTAAGTACTTCAAGCCCTACCGATCTACCAATTTTCATCGTTCTACAACATTCGGAAGTGCTCCATATAAATTATAAGAATTTTTAAGAAAGTGGGTGGATGCCACGCCCCCTGAATAAAAAATGGCAGATTTTCGATTTTTTCCTTTGTATGCACCACAAGGCCTACCGTTGTGCGAAATTTCAAGTTTCTACGATGTCGGGAAATGCTCCATAATTTTGATGATCTGTCAGTGAGTCAGTGAATCAGTCAGTCAGTTACGGTTTTTGCGATTTTTGAAGTCCTATATCTGATATATTTGGTGAGCCATCTGTGTTTGCTCAGCTTAGCAAATACTGCGAATTTGAAGTTTCTGACTTTATTGGTAGTGAAGTTAGAGGGGGGTTGAAAATCGCCTGAGTTTGTTCCTGTAAAAAGGGTGTAGTGCCCTGAACTTGGCTGGGCACTACCGTGCCCTTTGATAAGTAAAATGTCCATTAAATTTTCATACTCAGTTTAATGCAAAAAAGCAAAATAGAAAAGTGTAGTCTCTGGAAGTCAGCCGGGGGGCCGAGCTTAAAAGAACTGAACAAAATTTGTCTCTTGAGGCCAGCCCCCCTTCTAAATATTTATCTGTTGAACGATTTCATATTTTCTTGCAAATAGAAGTAAAATAAACTTTAAGGAACACAAAAGCAATAAAATAATGGACCTCTCTTCAGTATTTTAGTTGCTGGAGACCTTTACAAAAGCTTTGTATATAAACTCTATAGTAATACCATGGAGTCGTTTTTATTAGTGTGGTGTGTGATCGATGGTGCGCTGGCGTCGCTAAAGTTTCTTCGACATTTTTAAAATGGAATTATCAACATTCGCATGCGAATCTGGTTTTGTTGTTGGTTTTTCGGTATGAATTCTCTTTTTCCTTTTTTTTTGCTATGAATGAATTTTGAAAGCAATGGTGGTGGTTTTTTTTTTTAATTGTTTGCTCTATCATCTGTTCGTCTGTTTTTTCGTTCTTCGTGAATCCAAAGAATTTTATAGGTATGAAAGGATTTTGTTTTTGTTTGTTTTTTATTTGTTGAGATATTTCGATTTTTTTCTTATTTGGGTTCTTAGTCGTTGTGTTTTGTTGTTGTTTGTGCTTGACGAGGTGCATTAAGAAAAAATAGATTTTACTGTGCGATAATTACACAACTCAACAAAATAAAAAAGTATTTTTGTTTCTGGGCTTATTTCATGAATTTTGTATTCGTCATGCTCCAAAATGATGGAAAAATACCTACACCCCCCCTAAAGTTTGCTTTTGTAGGGTTGGTAGTCAAAATACAGTTACCATAGTTTTCATAGAAATAATAAATGATTGCTTTAATATTTTCATTAAAAGAGGAGAGGGGAGGGGAATTCCCACGCCCACTTGGTATATCTAGAGTATATTTGTGTCACAAACTACACACATTTTTATTTTGATATTTAAGGACGTTAAAATGATATTAGGAATGTGCGAAGGTGATGCAAATGCATTTTGCTATAGATGTGGTTATTGTCCCTAAGATTGAATATTTTGCACGGTCATTTAGTAAAAATTAAAAACTTCATTGGAGCATACTCAGAAGAAAAAGGAAAACGTTTTAACTTAGACTTTATAGACTTCGAAAGTAATCGTCTACAAATGTCAATAAAATGAAACAATGTTGGGAAATTGTTATATAGGTTTAATTTTAGAATAGCACATTCCACAATCAGTGTGTTTGTTGATAAAAATTACCGTTTTAGCATTGAATATTGAAAAAAAAAACTAACATTTTCACGTAAAACTAAGAAAAATTTAATGTAAAATAAAATAATTTTTTTTTTCAATATTCTGAGTTTGAAAATTGATTAAAAAAAACTATTCACGGAAATGACTTAATTTAAAAATTTAATTAAAGAATAGAGTCCTAACTTAAAAAAAAAAAAATTACCATAATCTTTTTGGTGTTGCCGTTGTTTTTTAACATTTTTGTTTTTACTTTATGTAACTTTTTAAAGAAAATAACCCCTCCTGCCTAAACAGGGGAACATAGGCACCCCTTATTATATGTTTTTTTTGTTTCGAACCAGCTTACACACTCTAGCGTTTTGGTGTATCTTAGTCTTATATCTTAAAATATCTATTTAAATTGATTCTAACATAGCACATTTTCATGAATTTTCAAATAATGTGCTCCTGGCTACAAAAGCAAACTTTTTCAAACATGACTAGTTTTTATGTAATAAGTAATATGTAAGGAATAAGAAAATCATATGCAGAACCCAGAAACAAAATTTGTGTTGACCAGTGTTATCTATGGGTAGCAGAGATGTGAAAGAATGCATTAATTTCAGTATTGCAATCAATTGATTAAAAAGACGTATACATATTTTGAAGTATTTTTACTTCACCTCAGTACTTCAACTTCAAATGTAATTCCCAACTCAATAAAATTCGATGTGGTTAATGTTTGAAACAAAATATTGTAGACAAAATATTTTTCAATTTGGGTGGTCCAAATAAAATATTTTAGCAGATTTTGTAATTTTACAATAGTCATCATCATCATCGTGTCCTGTAACCCCGGCTGGGGCATAGGGCGTCAAAGTACTGCCCTCTCAAAGTACTTGAGAATGCTAGGACGCCATATGGCCCTAGGCTCAATGATAGGAAAATCCCTATGCACACCTCCGCGTGGTAGAGGGCGGGTAACGCTAACGTGCAGGGGGACCGAATGGATGCCCGGATAAGCAGACAACCCAGCTTTGCTGGTCAGGGCACAAACTTGTCCTTGGGATGGTTAAAAGCCCTCTTAAGACGGATGAACTGCAGGCAGTGGTCAACGGCATGATAGTTTGGTGGCGGAGGAGCTTATTTTGGTAAAAGGCCAACGGCAGCAGCAGTTAGCGTCTGTAACCCATATTGGGCGGCTACAAAAGGCGTCTGTTTTCCCATAGTGGGCGGCCTCAAGCAGTTAGGTGTTTGACCATACAAAAGGCGGGTGTGCCTGTCAAATCTGAGCTTATGTATGTAATTAATCATATCTCGGAAAACACCATGGTGGAAGGATATATGCAAATACATGAACTATGACAACAATTGGAAATGAGTCCCCAAGAGGTAATCTTTTTATGGAAAATCCTTCTGCAGCTTCGGTTGCAGTAAACCGGACATCGGATTTGGGGGTGCGGCATCTTTTATGTACGAGCGTCAATCAAGACGCCATAATAATAAATGAATCGTTGACATTTTACAATAGTTTGCATTTTAAAAATTTGATCTACCATGTTCTTAAAGGAAATTCTATAAAATTCGGTGTGGTAAATACTTGAAACAAATTCTTGAACAAAAAAAGTACTTTTACAGATTTAGGATGAATTATATTTTAAGTATACAGAAATCTTGTGAAGCATACCTAATAGTCCAGTGCATTTATAATCTGACCCATCAATTTGTAACACCCCCAAATTTTAATTCTTTATTCGAAGGGTAGTTGATTGAAGATAATAACCCTGATTTTTCGCACTCGCGAAATTAAACCGTTTGGCCGCCATCTTGGATTTTGTTTCATTTTAGTTTTTATTAAATATTTCGGTTCCTAAAAGTTCTAAGAAAAAGTTTTTAATGCAAAAAAAGTAGAAAATTAAATTTTCTATCTCTTATGTTAACAACATTTTTTCGATATTTTTAATATCTAAAAAGTTACAAGCCAACAAAAGAAACTTTTTTTATTTTCTATTTCGCCATCGGAAACTAAAAAAATTTTCTATGAAAAGTTTGTTGGCCACTAAATTTACAACAATTTTGCTATGTCACTTTTTTCTGTATTCCAATAAATCACAAAGATATGAATATTTTTGTATTAATAGTTTTATATTGTTTTCCAAAAAAAAATGAAAATCACGACTATTAAAGCAGTTCTCTATGCTTAATACCAATTTTAAGCTTATGTAATATTGGCGTTATTGCACTTTCACCATAAAATGAAGCAATGTCCTAACTGGAATATAAGAAAATACTGCCCAAATGTGTGAAATTTTTTCTATCAAATAGACCCCGCTTCGGAGAAGTTTTGTGCATCATGCAAGGAGCTTTCAGCGCTAACGCGTACAACCATGCATCGCATTCGGATCGGGAACGCGGTTGAGTGTGACGACCAGCGCAGCGGCGTGATGACCCGCGGTATGGCGACAACCCAAGAACCCCACCGCGCTACATCGCACCACCCTCAATCCGAACACAGCCCACATACGTACCTACTTATACGTGTCACCGCCAACAGCTTGGGATATTCGCGCCCCTTCTCTCTCCGGAAGCTTTTTTTCTACCTAAAGATTTAAAAAAACTTATCTACATATACATGTAACAAAATATCACCTTTCTCAAACATTTCCGAAAACTTTGCTTATTTTTTGAAATAAAGTTTGGAAATATCACCCGAAATTAAGGAAATATCGCCCAAGTTTTACAAAAACAATTTACATGCTTAGATAATATTTCCATTTCATTATTCAAAATAGTTTTGGGCAATATTTCCAAATTTCTTCTTTGCTTTTGGTGCTTACAAAATCCAAAATTATACAACTACCCAAATTGTCCATTTTATGTAATGATTACTTTTTTAAAGTACAACAGGTAAAATATAACTAAAACCCTATGAAAATAATTGTAATTCAATGAGACTTGGAATAAATGTTTCATTTGTAAAACCGAGTATTAAGAGAGTTCCCTTGAAATAACTTTGGTGAAAGGGTATTTTTTTTAAAAGTTAGGGGCAAGTGTAGAACTATTACCATAGCACCCACGAGAAAACTCTTACACTCATAAATCTTGCCAAAAGTATTAAATTTGTCATGGCAACCAGAATCCAAAAATCTAAATGGTCCATTGTTAAAAAAAAGCGGTTGTACATACAAACACAAGCTAAAACGAAAAAGGAAAAGCTTAAAATTGGTATTAAGCATAGAGAACCGCTTTAAGGCCCATTTGCTGATACGAAACTCAAGTATTAAAGTAGAACATAAGCTTTTTAAGTAGAGCATAAAGGCTTAAGTTTCGTATCAACAAACAGGTCTAAGAGTCGTGATTTTCATTTTTTTTTTGGAAAACAATATAAAACTGTTAATACAAAAATATTCATATCTTTGTCATTTATTGGAATACAGAAAAAAGTGACATAGCAAAATTGTTGTAAATTTAGTGGCCAACAAACTTTTCATAGAAATTTTTTTTAGTTTCCGATGGCGAAATAGAAAATAAAAAAAAGTTTCTTTTGTTGGCTTGTAACTTTTTAAATATTAAAAATATCGAAAAAATGTTATTAACATAAAAGATAGAAAATTTAATTTTCTACATTTTTTGCATTAAACACTTTTTCGTAGACCTTCTAGGAACCGAGATATTTAATAAAAACTAAAATGAAACAAAATCCAAGATGGCGGCCAAACGGTAAATTTTGCGAGTGCGAAAAATCAGGGTTACTATCTTCAATCAACTACCCTTCGAATAATAAAATAAAATTTGGGTGTGTTACAAACTGCTGGGTCGCCCATATAAAATTTTATAATTGCACTGGACTAATTAGCGTAAACTATGGTTTTTGTGCAAAGTTTTATCACCGCGCATGTTAAGGGAGATAGAAATGACGTCTGTGAAGTTAGCAGGTCAACTTTCACCCACGCAATTGGGACCTTGACAGGAATTTTCAGTTTTTTTGCATTTTTTTTGCATTTCCATTCCCGATTTTGCAGTTTGCCAAATAACGGTGTATTTTAGTGACCTGCTAACTTCACAGTGAAGTTAGCAGGTCACATGGCGTATCTCCGGAACCAAGCGTGCTAGGAACTTGTAGTAAGGCTCCAAATTTGCAGTTTTTTTTGTATTTCACGATAGGTTAGGTCAGAATTTTGAAGTCCTTTTTTTGAAAAAATTTCATACTGACCTGCTAACTTCACAGTGAAGTTAGCAGGTCACATGGTGTATCTCAGGAACCAAGCATGCTAGGAACTTGCAATAAGGCTCCAAATTTGCAGTTGGTTTTTTGCATTTCAACGATAGGCTATGTTCAAAATTTGAAGTCCTCAATTTAAAAATTTCCCTAATTTGACTTCAATATGAAGAAAGTAGGTCACATCGTGTATCTCAGGAACCAAGCATGCTAGGACCTTGCAGTAAGGCTCCAAATTTGCAGTTTTTTTGCATTTCAAGAATAGGCTAGGTCAGAATTTTGAAGTCCTTTTTTTAAAACAAAATTCATACTGACCTGCTAACTTCACAGTGAAGTTAGCAGGTCACATAGTGTATCTCAATCTCAATCTCAATATCTTTTGAAAAAAATTTCATACTGACCTGCTAACTTCACAGTGAAGTTAGTAGGTCAGTATAAAATTTTTTTTTAAAAAAGGACTTCGAAATTCTGACCTAGCCTATTTTTGAAATGCAAAAAAACTGCAACTTTGGAGCCTTATTGCAAGTTCCTAGCTTGCTTTGTTCCTGAGATACACCATCTGACCTGCTAACTTCACTGTGAAGTTAGCAGGTCAGTATGAAATTTTTTTCAAAAAAAGGACTTCAAAATTCTGACCTAGCCTATCGTTTAAATGCAAAAAAAAACTGCAAATTTGGAGCCTTATTGCAAGTTCCTAGCATGCTTGGTTCCTGAGATACACCATGTGACCTGCTAACTTCACTGTGAAGTTAGCAGGTCAGTATGAAATTTTTTTCAAAAAAAAGGATTTCAAAATTCTGACCTAGCCTATCGTTTAAATGCAAAAAAAACTGCAAATTTGGAGCCTTACTACAAGTTCCTAGTACGCTTGGTTCCTGAGATTAGCCATGTGACTGCAAAATCGGGAATAGAAATGCAAAAAAAATGCAAAAAAACTGCAAATTCCTGTCAAGGTCCCAATTGCGTGGGTGAAAGTTGCCCTGCTAACTTCACAGACGTTATTTTAATTGCGATCAGGGATATAATTCCAGTTCATGATTAGGGTGTTAAGCCCGGATGTTTTAGTGCCTCACCAATAGCACAGTACCTTCTAATCCTAGTGAAGGCTTTAGTGAAAGGAAACTAGATAACCCGACCAATCAACTGAAACCTGAGTATTTACAGGCAGAATTTCAAGACTGAATCCCGAACAGGAGAGGATGAGTGAATTTCAAAGCTGCCAGAATTAAATAGATTCAACAAGAATACCAACAAACTAGAATATTGGATTAAATATATAATTCGCTGTTTCTTGCTTTCAAAACAAAAAGGTTCTTAAGATGTTTCCTCTTAAATTTAGTATTTTTTCCTTTAGGCCCTGGCGCGACTGGCAAGCAAAACCTTCACTAGAAAGCACATCCAAATTAAAACACAACTCCAAACCAATATAGATGAAATAAATTAATTACCATGAATCCCCAGATAAAGTGTTCTTCTCATGACGTCCCCATCATTTACATTAAAAATAAATCCGAAAGGAATAAATCCAAAAATATACTGTAGGCTATACCGGAGCTCGGCGGAAGTTAAAAAACAATTAAAATTTTAATTTGAGCTTTAGTAAGCTTTCTGTTTAAAAAGCTAATTAAAAACAGTTTACTTAGGACAAATTCTAGGAATAAATATTAAAAAGATTAAACGCTCGCTGTTCTGTTATTTTATTTGTATTTATTTTACCGTTGATTTTTTGTTTTTGTTTACCTTTTATTTTGGTTAATCTCAAGTGAACATATGTACTCATCTACATATATTTATGTAAAATTCATCTTAAAGAGACGAATACGAAGATGGTATAAGCCTTTAATACACTCCGTTGCTTTTATAGCCAAAAAACTAAGTCTGTGAAGTACAACAAAATTTCCCAAGAACTTTATTCGCCTCCATCTTGATATTTTAGAGCATCTTACATCTGCACCACAACACCATCTATGCTATGCAAATCCTTTCGAGCAAAACAATTTCTTTTGTTTCGTGTTCTTGCTAAATTCAAATAAACTTATTCACAGATAAACTTCTACCCCTAACAAAAGGATACTCAGGCGGGTCAAACTGAGTTTATCTTTTATCTCTGTGCAAGTTTGATGCTCCGCTATGCAGATGCAAATATTTCCTCTGCACTCCTCGAGTTTTGCATATCAAATAAAGTTCTTAGCTTCATCGTTAAGTATATTTATAGTAAATGGAGTGAAATCGATGGATGGCAACGGGCGATGGCGATGGCGATGGTGATGGTTATGGCGACGCCCATATTAGAGCATCGTATATTTCACAACCATTAGCACGATTGTATGTGTATTGTGTGTCATGAATGGTCCAGCAATGACAAACAAGGTGTCGTCAATGAAAAGGATTCCAACATTACAAAATCTGGGTTATGTCAATTTAGAGACACCTTTTTGGTGGCTGTCACCAATTGCTCCCATTCATCAGCACCAGCAGCACAACATGCTTTAGAAACAAGAGGAGGCTTACTTCGCACAACGATGTCGAAGTTTCTGTACAAAGAGTATGCGATTGAAAGCGCGATAAATCGAGGTTAATAGTCTCGCTAGTGAATAGGTCAACACCACAAGCCGATCCGATTCTGGTGCAAATTTCTTATCTCCTAATAATCATTATCCGACCGTGTGAGGATTTTCTTTTTACACCTGCGGTTGTATATCCTTTGAATTGATGCCATCATCGTCCAAATTTATCCAAGGATTAAATTCAAAGGTCTGGATAATCGTACAGTGTTGATACCTATATGTACAAGTACCTATGTACATGTAAAACAAATCGAGTTGATAGCGATTTAATACGTATGTATGTATGTACGGATATGGAAATGGAAAGAAGCCATAGAGGTGGTGATTTGGATAGACATGAGCCAAAGGGCACAAAGAGGTTTTTCTTCTTGAGGCTGCATTGGAATTATGTAGTTGGCAAAGATATGAGAGAAGATTTCACTTAAAATTATTTAGCGGTATCATCACCACCGAACTGATTCTCATCTTTAACTAACACAAATATTTGTTTTATAAATCATTGAATAACTAAATAAAATAACGATTACACCGGGCATTTAGCCAAAGGATGGTGTAAAGGCAATGTAATTGCTTTGTTTTTTTGGATAAATAAATTTGAAGCAACTTTTTGTGCAAATAGAATATTGAAAATTTTGTTTCTATTAAAAATAAACACCTAAGGAAAATGTGTGAATATTTTATATTTAGAACTTTCATAATATAATTGTTTACATATGTATCTACTTGAATATAAAACTTAAATAAGTTGTTAATTTTATTTGCACTTGTGGGATATTAAAATCTTAAATAAAATTAAATTTAGAAAACCTTTATTCCTTTTTCATTAGCCGTGGTTTCTAATTTTACAAATACAGTGTGTCAGTGGAATTTTAATAATTTTAATTTAAGGTACATACTTCTACAGTAAGCTTACATAGAATTTAAATCGCCAACATAAGAGAGTGGTGGTGGATCAAATATTTTGTATGAATTTATTTCTAAAATAATTAAATTATGAGTATCAAAGGGCACGGTAGTGCCCAGCCAAGTTCGCGGCACTACACCCTTTTTACAGGAACAAACTCAGGCGATTTTCAACCCCCCTCTAACTTCAGTACCAATAAAGTCAGAAACTTCAAATTTGGAGTATTTGCTGAACTGATCAAACACAGGTGGCTCTGAAGATATAGGACTTCAAAAATCGCAAAAACCGTAACTGACTGACTCACTGACTCACTGACTGACTCACTGACAGATCATCAAAATTATGGAGCACTTCCCGACATAGTAGAAACTTGAAATTTCGCGCAACGGTAGGCCTTGTGGTACATACAAAGGAAAAAATCGAAAATCTGCAATTTTCTATTCAGGGGGCGTGGCATCCAAACACTTTCAAAAATATTCTATAAATTATATGGAGCCTTTCCGATTGTTGTAGAACAATGAAAATTGGTAAGTTGGTAGGGTTTGAGGTACGTAGAAATAAAAAAATTGAGAAATTGAAATTTTCCATACAGGGGGCGTGGCATCCACCCACATTCTTAAAAATTCTTATAGTTGACAGAAACTTTATTTAATAATATTATTTGAATACAATTTACAATTCGTTTTATACTAAGTTTAATATGGTTTGGCCAAAGGCCGTCTACCAGATTGACAAATTCATATTTTGCATCATATAATTTTCGTTTCATTAAAAATCTCCTTCAATAATGCGCTGTCTATAACCAAGTGCAATTGATGTATATCTGTACAAAACTTCCCAACCAAGGTTACTATTTAGAATGTTCAGCACTTCATTCATATCCAATGTATTAACCCCAAAATATCTCGTACGGAACTCTTTTAAAATGGGACATCTAGCAATGAAATGAAACACATCCTCTTTCTTCTTATAAATTATATGGGGCACTTCCGATTGTTGTAGAACGATGAAAATTGGTAGGTCGGTAGATCTTAAGGTACTTAGAAAGAAAAAAAAATTGAAAAATTGGAATTTTGCATTCAGGGGGCGTGGTATCCACCCACATTCTTTAAAACTCTTTTAAATTATATGGAGCACTTCCGATTGTTGTAGAACGATGAAAATTGGTAGGTCGGTAGGGTTTAAAGTACTTAGAAAGAAAAAAATGAGAAATTGCAATTTTGCATTCAGGGGGCGTGGCATCCACCCACATTCTTAAAAATCCTTATAAATTATATGGAGCACTTCCGATTGTTGTAGAACGGTGAAATTTGGTAGGTCGGTAGGACTTGAAGTACTTAGAAAGGAAAAAAATCGAAAATTTGGAATTTTCCATTCAGGGGAGGTGCCATCCACCCACTTTATCAGAATGGCTATTATTTGTATGGAGCACTTTCGGTTGTCGTAAAATTAAAATTAAAACTTTGTAGAGCGGTAGGGCTTGGCTTTCACCTGGCAAAATAAATCTTTGCAAAAAGGAGTGAAATCACAACAAAAACATAAATGTTAAAAAAGGAGCCAAGTTCTTTTGTGTACAAGAAATCTGTGCGTAAAAAGTCAGCCAAAAAAGTAATGAGATCTAAAATATATGCCAAGTTTTAAAATCATGAAGTTTAATATCAAATATCTTAAGTAGAGTAATATCGAAACAATTCCAAATCATGACAGAAATTTGGTAATTAATGATTACTGATTAAAATTTGGTGGATTTATTTGGCAAGTTTTCTCTTAAATACTTACTTAATCACAAATTTAAAATGAATGAAAACTTGACCAGTGAACCCACCAAATTTTAATCAGTAATCATTAATTACCAAATTGCTGTCATGATTTGGAATTGTTTCGATATTACTCTACTTAAGATATTTGATATTAAACCTCATGAACTTAAAACTTGGCATATATTTTAGGAATCTATAACACGACTATTAAGCCCGAAACTATGCGGGACTATACCAGAACGTATAATACTCGTAAGTGCGAAAATTTTAAACGGATGACTACGATTCACCAAACTATGAAAATGGAGGACACTATATTGTAGCTTGGCTTTAAGTTGGCAACCCTAGGAGGAAAAGTGCCAAAAAACATATATATAAAAATGGAGTTGGATGATTCCTATTGGTAGATACATTAATAAAGAAGGCCTATGAATAAAATATTAATGATGGAGTCGTGGGTATAAATTTATACAAAAACGGGGTCGGAGTTAGGCACAATTAGGATCTAGGAAAATTAAAATGCCGGTGATGGTTGGTATTGGTTGAACAAACGTATTGATTAGGTAGGTAGATAGGTTAATATGGTGGATAAGGCCGCAAAGGGGAACATTTTACGAACACAGGGTCGGAGTTAGACATAAAGAGGAATACCAGGAAATTTAAAGTGCCGGGTGATAATTGTTATTGGTAAGGCAAGAGCATTGTTTAGGATGGTAAATAGGTAAATATCATTGACAGGGCCGCAAGGGGGTACATTTATACGAACACGGGGTCGGAGTTAGACATAAAGAGGAATATCAGGAAATTTAAAGTGCCGGGTGATAATTGTTATTAGTAAGGCAAGAGCATTGTTTAGGATGGTAAATAGGTAAATATCATTGACAGGGCCGCAAGGAGGTACATTTATACGAACACGGGGTCGCAGTTAGACATAAGGAAGAATATCAGGAAATTTAAAGTGCCGGGTGATGATTGTTATTGGTAAGGCAAGACCATTGTTTAGGATGGAAAATAGGTAAATATCATTGACAGGGCCGCAGGGGGTACATTTATACGAACACGGAGTCGGAGTTATATATTGTTTTGGATGTACATAAATAGGTAAATATGGTTGACAGGGAGGCAAAGGAGTATGAATATCTCAGGGTACGGAAATGCTCCTGGGGATCAATATATTGCAACTTCGTTGTTTCTTGAGCGATTTCGATGAAATCAACACAGGTGATAGCGAATACAGATTTTTTAAAAGAAAAAAATATTTTCAAAACAGGGTGTTTCAAAAATGTGTCAATATATTGAAACTTCGTTGTTCCTTGGTTGATTTGACTGAAACTGACATAGGTGATAGCTGATACATAACTAAAAAGGAAAAAAATATTTTCAACAGGGTGTTTCAAAAATAAGTCAACTTCGTTGTTCCTTGAGCGATTTCAATGAAATTTAAACAGGTGATAGCTGATACAGATTTTAAAAAGAAAAAAATATTTTCAAAACAGGGTGTTTCAAAAATGTGTCAATATATTGAAACTTCGTTGTTCCTTGGTCGATTTGACTGAAACTGACATAGGTGATAGCTGATACATAATTATTAAAGAAAAATAATAAAATAATACTTATTTTTTCGAAAAACAAACATGTTGAAAACAAAAATCGAAAAATTTTTTTAACAATAGGTATATAGGGTCGGTCTTAAAATATTGAAGCTCATGAATCTTGAGTCAGTTAATCTTCTCTAGAGAACGTTCTATTTAAATTTTCCAATTTCAAAATGGAGAAGAAGTGCTTTTTGGGAATTTTTATGGCACTGAATGTTTTTTTGTCTCGCTGAGTGTATGAAACTCTAACTTTATGGCTAATAGAGGGTGATTATCACACGGTTAAAAATATTAAGGTACTTTTTAATATTTGCTGGGTTACATGACAACACCAAAAACTTATTAAAATTTAATACTTGACAAATATTAAAATTTGGAAGTTAATACAAAATATATTAAAACTTAATTATATCAGATATTACAAAGGAATACGAAATCTGTATATATTTTAATACAAAAGTATTATAATATAATACTTTATTTCTTGAAATTTGATTTGTAGATCCTTTTCATGAAAATTAAAATATATTACAACAATAATAGTAATGAAAGACTTTTTTCCAAGAGTATTTATCTTCTAAGTCAATTAATGATGGCATTACTATACCTATTTATTTTTTCACATAATGAGAACTAAAATCTTAATGCGATTGAAATTTTATCAACTTATTTGTATATTTTACCTCGAAATATTTCAACGCACCTTCAAAATAATGTATATTTAAATTGTTTACTTTATATTACTAAGCCGAAAAAGGGTTGCCACTTTTGTTTTATTGCTGTTTTAATACAATCTGTATTGAATTTTAATACTTTGGTATTAAAAACTTATGCTTCATATTCATATTTAAATATGGCTGATGCTTGCTTGTAATGGCTTCCTGTTGTAATACAAATTGTATTAGATTTTAATACTGTTGTATTACAAGTATACGCATCTAGCAATTTAAATACAATTTGTATTAAATTTTAATACTTTTTGTATTAAAAATAAACGCGTCCCGAATATTTTAATACAATTTGGTATTACAAATAACAATTTTAATACTAATCTATTAGAATGTAATACAAAGTTATTAGAAAATTTCTTTAATATTTACGGAATATTAAAAAGTAATTTTTTCTTTATTGAATACGGCTGTAATGCAAAGGTTGTATTAAAAAATACCCCAGAATGTTTAACCGTGTAAGAGGGGAAAGTTGTATCTCCCCTCCTTGAGGCAGGAGGGGGGGGGGGCAGTTTCTCAAACATTGACTTTCAATGCATAAAAAACATTAAAAATCAACGAAAACACATCCAATAATGTGCTATAGTTTTTTTGAAAGCTAATACTCCACTCTTATAATTGATTTTTAAAAATCAAGTTGTTTTAACGAATAGTTTTTGAAGAATTAAATTTAAAAGTCAAAATTAAAAACAAAAATTGTGATTTTTTTTTTTTAATTAGGTAAGTGCATTTTGTGGGCTCAATACTCAATTTCAATTTTCCAAATGGAAAAATATTTCTTAGTTTTTGAGAAATTAAGAAAAAAAAAGGTACTTTTAGCAAAAGAGCCCGAAAAAAAGGGTTAAATTATGGATAGTTCATGAATAAATTCATTTTTCGGGCTTTTTTGGTAAAAAAAACCTTTTGTTTTTTCTTAATTTCTCAATAACTAAGAAATATTTTTCCAGTTGGAAAATTGAAATTGAATATTGAGTTTGTTTTTCGAAAAAAATAAGTATTATTTTTCTTTAATAATTATGTATCAGCTATCACCTATGTCAGTTTCAGTCAAATCGACCAAGGAACAACGTAGTTTCAATATATTGACACATTTTTGAAACACCCTGTTTTGAAAATATTTTTTTCTTTTAAAAAATCTGTATTCGCTATCACCTGTGTTAATTTCATCGAAATCGCTCAAGAAACAACGAAGTTGCAATATATTGATCCCCAGGAGCATTTCCGTACCCTGAGATATTCATACTCCTTTGCCTCCCTGTCAACCATATTTACCTATTTATGTACATCCAAAACAATATATAACTCCGACTCCTTGTTCGTATAAATGTACCCCCTTGCGGCCCTGTCAATGATATTTACCTTTTTCCATCCTAAACAATGGTCTTGCCTTACCAATAACAATCATCACCCGGCAGTTTAAATTTCCTTATATTCTTCTTTATGTCTAACCGCGACCCCGTGTTCGTATAAATGTACCCCCTTGCGGCCCTGTCAATGATATTTACCTATTTACCATCCTAAACAATGCTCTTGCCTTACCAATAACAATTATCACCCGGCACTTTAAATTTCCTGGTATTCCTCTTTATGTCTAACTCCGACCCTGTGTTCGTAAAATGTTCCCCTTTGCGGCCTTGTCCACCATATTAACCTATCTACCTACCTAATCAATACGTTTGTTCAACCAATACCAACCATCACCGGCATTTTAATTTTCCTAGATCCTAATTGTGCCTAACTCCGACCCCGTTTTTGTATAAATTTATACCCACGACTCCATCATTAATATTTTATTCATAGGCCTTCTTTATTAATGTATCTACCAATAGGAATCATCCAACTCCATTTTTATATATATGTTGTTTGGCACTTTTCCTCCTAGGGTTGCCAACTTAAAGCCAAGCTACAATATAGTGTCCTCCATTTTCATAGTTTGGTGAATCGTAGTCATCCGTTTAAAATTTTCGCACTTACGCTTATTATACGTTCTGGTATAGTCCCGCATAGTTTCGGTTTTTGTATTTGCGTCAGTCTCCCATATTTTAGATCTCATTACTTTTTTTGGCTGACTTTTTACGCACAGATTTCTTGTACACAAAAGAACTTGGCTCCTTTTTTAACATTTATGTTTTTGTTGTGATAATAGTAAGTAATAAATGCCACTGATTTTTTAAATGAAAAAAATGTACGAATGAATGAACTTTCACTTTCATTCGTAAAAGTTACAAGGTTAATATACAGGGTGATTGGTATAAGGTGCACCAAAAAGCTATAGCGAGTTGTTTGGGTTAAGACAAGAAAAAATCGTGTATGAAGGGGGGGTCTATTTCCCCCCGTTTAGGCAGGAGGGGCAGTATTAAAAAAAATGACTTAAAACAGAAAACAAAATATTTAAAAACAAGGGTACAATTTACAATACCATACTATACCTTTTTGGAAAGCCAGAAATCTCTTATTTGATTTTCATTTTAAACTAAGTTGTGTTAGTGAATACTATTTGAAAAATCAATTTTCAAAATCGATATTTGAAAAAAAAGTAAAAAAAACTTTCAAATTAATTTTTTTCAAAATTTTATGTGATAAAGTATAATTTTTATTTTCAAGATTCAATGTTCTTATTAAATTTTAATAAAAAATAGAAAACCGTATGCTAAAATGAATCTTAGTTTTTTATAAATAAACAAAATGCATGACTGGGTCGCACGTACTTGCTCTTATTTTCAAGACACTGCGGGCTTAAGAAAATTGTATATAAAAACATGGAAGTCTGAGATGGAAAAAAAGAATGCCATCTTAATTCTGGATTGAATATAATTGTATGGGAAAAAAAATTTAAAATCGTTGGAGCGGTTTCTTAAAAAAATATTTTTTTATATATAAAATTCTTAAAACATTTTTAAGAACAAATTTTGGTATGCAAATCTAAATTATATATTTATGTGTATATAACAACAAAATTTGTAAAAAAAATTTACAATCCGTTTTTGAGATACCGAATTATCAAAAAAAAAAATTTAAACTTTTTTAAACATCCAAAAACTTTTTTTTTGAAAATTTTGATATGCAATATTATTAAATTTTATCTGAAATTTATATATAAAAAATTTTATCTAAATCCGTTGAGCCGAAAACGAGAAAATTCAAAATAAAAAATACGTTCTATCACAGGTACTATCAAAAGTTGCTAAGTGTAAAATTTTATAATATTTGGTCTACTACCAAAAATTATTCGTTTTAATTTTAGTATATGAAAAAAGTTTAATCAAAATCGTAGGAGTCATTTTTGAGAACAAAAATATTTTCCTTTGCGGTTTCTTAACTTTTGTATGGAAGGTACTGTTATTTTTTCACAAGTGTAATTTTTTTTTTAATATTTTAGAGAGTACTAAAAAACTCTTAAGTATCGAATTTTAAAAAAAATCGATCATGTCATTTTCAAAATATTTGATTTTCCAAAAAAAAAATTTGAAACATTTTTTAAAAATCCAAAAAATATTTTTTTTTTTTAATTTTGGTACACAAAACTATTTATATTTTTGGAAGCTTATGTATAAAAAAAAAATTGAAACTGGTCGTGCCGTTTTGAAGAAAATCAAAAATTTTAAAAATGGTTCTTTGGGAGGTATCCTTAATAGCCATTTTTGAAAAATGGTTTTCCACCCAAAGGAAGCCTTACTAAAATAAATTTACTTTTTTAAGAAAAGTTGTCGAGCCGAATATGATTATGTAAAATTGCTAAAAAAAATTGTATAGCAGGTAACGTTATTTTTGATTCTAAAAAAATGAAAAAAAAAAACGTGTGGGCATAATCACCAAAAACCACTATGTACCAAGTTTGAAGAAAATCGATCGAGCCGCTAAGGCTGTAGATGAACAGACAGACAGACAGACGAACAGACAGACAGAACTGTGCCACCCACTTTTTTGGTGTTCTCTATCATTGTAATATCATGTTTGATTGTAATCTCAAAAAAAAATTTTTTTGCACGAATCCAAAACTTGCCTTATAGTACTTACATAATCACAAGTAAAAATGCATTACTTTTATGTTGAATGTGTTTTGATTATGAATTTGAAGAAAACTAGAAAATAATATTCTTCTGTTTTAGTGTAGCGAATGAGTTAAGTTCAAATAAAGAAGTTTTCTATTCTATATGTATTGGGTTTCGCCCAGTAACCAAACCTCTAACTGATGAGCCCAACTGTTGTACCTGGGCAAAACGCAATACATGGAGTAGAGCTCATTTAACCTTCTTTATTTTAACTTATTTTTATTTTTTTTTGTTTATTTGTTTGTTTAAATTTCATGTTACTCCAGAAACTATTTGTATGTTAATTCACTTTTTACGCTCACTTTGTATCCTTCTACTCTAAATTATTAAAATCATTCGTACAATGATTCTAAAACTATAACAAATTTATTTGCTAATAAAAATCTCCAATATCAATTCGAATCTGAAAGTGAAACTTGAGAACGAAGACGAAAAACTTTTGAAATTAAATGAATTACCCGATATTATAACTGCAAATACAATTTCTATGTTCATTCCTTGACAACAAATCAAACATAAAAAGTAACAATTTACAAGTAAAAAAGAAAGCGCTTGACTTAATTTTTATAGAAGGGACAAATCTCGCAAAATATAATTGCAACATATATATATTTTTTTAACCCAAATCTCTTAAACTAAAATCTTGCGCAAGAAATTAATTTGCAAAGTTTTGATTAAAAAAATTATTTACTGCAATGCAATTAAGTTTTCCGAGATTTTATAGTTGCCGAATTGTTTAAAGTCTGATTTTGTAACTACGAAATTTTTAAAAGTGAATTATATTATTGCGAGATTTTTAATCCGAGACCGAAAGGCCTCTAGATCTTGATAAAAAGTCAACTGGTTTGAGTGATTACTTTTATTGAATTTTAAAAGTCATTGAGAAAAATTTTTGGTAGAGGAGAGGTACTCTAAAATTCATGAAAATTTATCTCACCCCTGTCAATTGCTCGCTACATTTAAAATTAGAGTTGCAAAATATCCTAAAAGTAACAAGAATATGGATGGAAATAAAATAAGATTATTAAAGCTTAACCTAAAATTTCCAAATTGAAAACATAAAATAACGTGAGTTACCGACTTTTTGTAAGTGTGCATTAAACTTTTATGAAATATTTTCAGTAATTTAAAGTTTTTGCATAGTTATAAAGAGACTCATGTATTCTGTAACAAAATGTATTTAATTTAACAAACCAGTTAAGCTTTATTATTTTTTTTTTTTTTTCAATTTAAAAAAAACTTTGCAAAGTACTGCCACAAAATCCGTGTCCGAAATGGTAGGTAAGCTGAGTTACCAACATGTTTTAGTATTTTCTTACTAAGAAAGAAAGAATTTACTTTTCTCAAAATTTTTATTTTGTCCTAGTAGTCGAAATCATTATCTACCATGTAGGGAGTTTATATTTTGTTTCATTTATATTAATGTAAGACAGAAAATTTGACTAAAAAAATCGATGGTTACTTGAGTTACCATGGAATTCCCCAGACTAAGATTTTTTAAGCCACAGTGTAAAATGTTGAAATTCATACTGTGATTTTGAAAAAAAAAACTTTGGAAATTCCTTAAAGAAATCTGTCTTACCAATTACTGAAACTAGCTGACGTTTTATATTATAACCATTTAGTGACCTTTCAAAAAGCACACATATATGGTGCCGAGATCCCAGAGCCTCAGGAAGTTTTTACATACCTAGTCAAATGTGTTCTTCCAAAAACTTAAGGGAACTGTTCTGTAGTCATGGGAAACACAGAACGGATATCGCAATTTTAAATTTTGTCTGTAAATGTCACCTTTTCTTATTAATTTATTTTTGTTTTAATTGGAAGACCAGAAATATTAGAACCAGCTTTTTAAGGTGTTTCAAATTTCGTTTCTTACCAATCTTATCCTTAGCCACAAAGGTAATGATAAGAATAATTGGCAAATCGAAGTCTTCACTTTTTTTTTCTCTAATAAATTTTTGAATCACTGAATATAAATATTTGCGATTTCACTTGAGAAGTTGAATTTACTTTCACCCACAATTTATAACACAAAGTTCATATTTTTTCCCTTACAATCTATATGGGAAAATCTAAACAGCGATAATGGACCTCTTTATTTTAAAATATTGATGTTATAATATTAGAGCCTTAATTTAGAGCCCCAGGCAATCATTGCCTTATAGTTTCAAGAGCTTCAAAGCAAGTTCGTTTAATTTGACCCAACCTTATAATAAAAAATATGGTCTTACACAGTGACGGTGCGTCAATAAGACGTTTTAGACAGTGTCTACCCTACCGTAAAGAGAGAAAAAAAAAAAGAAACCTACTTGTTACAATGAAGAAAACTGTGTTTACATTCATTGCATTAAGTCCCTAACATCCATACCTATCTCAAATTGCCAACACCTTTAATTTAACAAACATAAATCATACATTCATCCCTTACTATTCACACACTCACATTTTCCACACCTAATTTTATTTTTTTAGATAATAATTTGACCTCTACCAAAAACCACAAAGCACAAAATCTCAATGCTCACACAATACAAACGCTATAGCTTCGCTATGGCTCTGCCTTCTGTATCTGCTACGCGCTTCGGGAAAACCCAACTGAAAACGAAGACAGAGTCTTTTGTTCTACCTATATTATATGAAAATAAAATCAGCGGATTATGTTGCTCAGGTAGAATTCCTATGTGAAGCAAGTAGACAGATTCGAATCTGTCTAATTCCTTGTTTTGCTTAGAACTTTGAAGTAAATTCGAAACTTTTTCGTTGACTGTTAAGTGAAGAGAACAACTTCTTAATTTTTTATTTTTGGAGTTGATTAACTGGCTGAACAGAATGCAAAACGGAGCTGGAATAGATGTCAAAAATGCTGCAGCCGGAGCTGCAAGAGTTGAACAATTTTTAACTTTTACTGCAGCATTTTTGACATCTAGTGCAGCTTTTTTGACATCTATTCCAGTTGCGTCTTGCATTCTGTTCAGCCAGTAAGGAGGAGTGGGCAGTTGTAGGTCAACCCTAAAAAATGCAATAGGTAGGAAGGCTGGACTCTTTCGCAGAAGTACACTACTGACGTTTTGAAAAGCTGTATCTATGGGATTAGTTGCCGTATTGAGTCGAAACAAAAAGCATTTTGAAGCTGTGTCTTCTTCTTGTTTTGAAATTGTTTTACAAATACATATTTATTTTAAGGTACCATTATTGCCTTATTGCGACTGAGAGAAATGGTACGAGAATCAAATGTTCTATTATTTTCTCTGTTTTCGGCCATTCCAAAGTAACGGAGAAGACAATCGGACGCTTGTAGTAAGGTTTATCTTGTTAAGAAATTAATATTTTTTTTATGAAACTCAGTGGTTTTTAAGAATTCATCACAAAGTACACGACACAGAAGTTTCACCAAAAAATTATGAAATTTAGTAAGTTTATTCAAAGAAATAGACGGTAACGGAGAAGACACGTACGATTTAGAGATTTCCGACCATTGCCTTGAAGTTTAAAATTCTGCGCCGTCCATTAAGATATGAAGTTAATTTTTTTTGCACACTTTTATAAAACCAACATTTATCAAAAACCATCCTTGGTTTAATGCCAAGTTTTATTTTACTAACAGAAAAAAATATGAAAGATGGTAACGGAGAAGACAGCTAATGGTAACGGAGAAGACACGTACGATTAAAGATTTCTTTTTTGTTCAGTTATATTGGAATTCGTATTTTTAAGTTATTCTCGTCAATGATAAAAATGATTCAGGCAATTGAATAAATGTGTGTAAAATTTCATTTAAATCGGTTAACGTTAACACGTGCTAGCGAGCACTTGAAATTTGTCATTCAAAACACATGGGTTTTCACAGTTTTTACTCAAAATATCAGCAAAATTGTAAAAGTTGATGGAAAATCTTTAAACTTGGCACATAAATTAACTACTGTTAGGAGTATCAAAAAAAAAAAATATTTTCAATAGTTTTGCATAATATTAACCCCATCAAAAAATTTAATTAAAAATCGTTGTTTTTGTGCATTTGTTGCTATTTTAAATGGAGTAACTGTTGTTTACAAAAATAAAAAAAATATATTTGTATACTCCTTATGGTATTTAAAATATTTGCCAAGTTTAAAGTTTTTCCATCAACGTTTACACTTTTACGGGCCCTTTGAGTAAAAGAAGAAAACACCATGTTTCTTATATGAAAAACTTCAAGTGCTCGCTAGTATGTGTAAATGTCAACCGATTTCAATGAAATTTAACACATATTTTTTTTAGTTACCTTGATCCATTTTAAGCAAGGGGATCAAAGAAATTCAGACTTTAAGAAAAAAAGTGCCTGTGAGTCGTTGAAATTTGGATGAGAAAGTGCAATTTTGAATTCTCCGTTACCCTGTTTTAGACAGTAAGACATGATTTAAAAATCTATAAAAAATCCACCATAATCCTTTTCCAAGTCTTGCTTTGTATGAGGAATAATTTTACAAACACTAATATAGTTCACCATTTATACCAACTTTAGTCATTTTTCGGTAACGGAGAAGACATGAAATGTTCAGTCATTTTGAGGCGTAATACTATTTTTACAGCACTCCTATCAGAAAAATAGTTCCAAATTTAAGTAGTGTATTGAAAACACTTATAAAAACCTAACTGCACATCGCCATTTGCATCACAATTTATAGAGAACTGATAGCGGCAAAAATGCCGAAAAATGCCCAGATACGAATGATAAAGTATGAGCTTTTTTGATCACTTGCCTATTTTACAACAACAAGTAAAATTTTATATTTACAATTTTTTCGTTAACTCTAATATATATTGTAAATATTGGCATATTTAAATATATTTTTTTCCTTAATTTGAAATTGAGTTGCTTGGTTTCGAAATTTTTGGAATGGCCGTTTTATGAGTTTCTTGAATTTTTTTTTATAAATCAATACATTTTTTATTCAGCTTTAATTTAGGTCTGCCAGTTTTGTTTGTTTGAGATTGGTGTACCTATATAACTTTTAGTCAAACAAATGCATACTTTTGTCTTTGATCACCATTATCTCAACAAAAAATAGTAAGGATGAGGATGACATATTCAAAGACATTTTTATGACTTGAATAGGCTTTCAAAATAATGTTTTTAAAACTTTGTGTGGATTATGTACATACATATCTTGGCCCTTCAACGTTTGTTTCAAAAAAATACAAGCATTTGATAAATATACTTATCTGTGTACAATTTTTTGTAGTTTGTATTCTTGTATTAAATAGGTATTTAATTTTTGCTTAATAGAGTTCCTTATTGGTAGCCATGTTTTTTAGACACGTTTGTGAAGTCTTGTGTGAAGTTTAGCGTTTGATTTCAAAGAGACATACGCTGTTTTTTGGACTTTGTTAACAGTTTTTATTTTTGACTGGATAAGATGGAAAATAATGAATTAAATTTATAACTGTCTACCCAGTTCGTTCGAGTGCCGCACGTCACTGGTCTTACACACCCTGTGCATAGAAAACAAAAGCCATTCACACTCACCCAACAAACAAACTGTATTCAGCTAAAACAATAATAAAATGTATGCATCCCTAATGCATGTGGACCAACTGAAAGACAGACACGTCTTCTCCTCACCTTGTTGCCATTTTCATTGTTAACTTCTGACAGGCGAAAAAATTGGCTTAGGGTAGACGGTATAGAGCAGCAGAAGCAATTTTCAAGAACTCTATGGATGGAAACAATGAAGAAGAGTTTTTATGAGGTTTATAACCTCTGAAATTGAGTTTTGTTTTTGTAAAATAATGTTCATTATCTAATTTAATCCAAATAGAAGGAGTGCAGTTACACTTCTGTTAGTGGGAAGGATTCTCAATTGTCAGAAGTTGAGCGAAGTGTTGGCCATGGCAAATATTTTTGAATAAACTTGCAATTTGAAAGACGAATTAAAAACACTTACTGATTATAGTGATGTGAGTGAAACAGTCTGAAGCGTGAACCGTTGTTAATAAAAGTTTAGTTTTATGGAAATAAGGAGTGAGGGTAACAACATTTTTATACATCGACAACGAACTCGAGTATGCATATTTTATAGCTTTGGTCAAAGTTTCTTTATCGAGAATTATGTAAATGAAGCGGGGTTTTCAAAGATATTTTTTGAGTATAGGTACTAGCCGATTAAGATTAAATTGATCATTGAAGAACAGTAAGAAATATTGAACAAAAGGTATAAGTAGGGAGGTCTAGATAAATAACTGATGCATTTTGTTTGAATATTAGTTTATTTGTCAATGTCTACTATTCGCCGTAGATGGAACCATTCACATTCAACACTTTGCTGTTTCTTTTTTAAATGGAATAAAATTCAAGGTGAACAATCCTTCAGCTTTGCCACACTTGCCCAAAGTATTTTTTTTGTATTAAAATATTATAGATGTATGTTTATAAATGTATTGCAGCGTAACCAATGTTAAGGTATATAACGGAATACGGAAAAACTCCCACCACAACCAAAGCTTCTAAGCTTGAACGCAAGTAAATTTTCTATAATCAAGCAAGCAAGGAAGAAAAAATTAAATCAATGCAAATAGGTAAAACTACGTAGAAAAAAAATTAAAAACCACTCCTACTTACTTATTTAAGAACCATAAACATCATTAATAACAAAGTTAAGCCTTAGATTTGCAAGTAATAAAAAATTTAAATACTTTCACTTGAAAATAAAAATAAATATCCTTTTGATGTTGGTAACCACAAAAAAGTATTAAAACCACCCAAGTTTATATGCATCTACCTACCGTTATTCTATTTGACAGCTCTACTATATCTATATACCTTTTCATATTTATTATGTAAAAAAACGGTTTTCCGTTCGCAGAGTAAGAACATTTTAAACCCGTTTTTCCATTATAGTAAACAAAAAAAGAAAAAAGTGCACAACACCAGTGCAGCATCATCATCATCACTGTCAGCATCATCGTATCCTTGCAGAAAATGGACGGTCGACGAAAAGACATCAACAAAATCTTTATAAAGAGCACGCAATATTAAAATGCTGTCAAATTAAATATGAATCAAGGAAAAAACAACACACCCACTGAGACAGTCTTTGCTTAATATTAAGGATAGGTGCTCGCCTCCAGTGTTGACAACAGTATTTTGAAAAACTTTTACCTTTTCGATAGTTGAATTTTCACGTTTCTTAAAAGGGCACTATTAAATCCAGGTCTAAGCGAAAATGACTATGACAATCGTGTGACTACTTTTGTTTTTTTATAAAAAAAACCTAACTTAATAGATTCCGAAAAATCTGAAAAAGGTCTTTACAAATTTGTGATATTCTAATGGATTTTATAAATTTTCTTTTTGGTCTTATTATTTTTTTTTAAACGTACATTTCGATTTAAAAATCCTTTCCTTGCATATAAAATAAAATTTAAAAATTTTTCTTGAGTAAGTATGGCAACTCTATGTATTCATTCATTGAAAATTATTTTTGGATGCGCTTGTCCTGCAAGCTGCAGTCAGCAGACGGAAGATTATTGCGGAAGAGTGAGCAAAATAAGGGAGCATAATGCAGTAACGTAATATGGAATTTATGAAATGCTGGAGTGTTTAATAAATAGAGACTTTTTTTTACCAACAAATACACGTAGGTACAAATATATACTTTTACGCAAATTTGACATCGACTTTAGGATTTAAGTGCATCAGCAGTGAAATAGAAACCAACAGAACATTTTTGAATTGAAACGCATCGATTTTATAATTGCATGAAAAATTGTGGAGGAATTTGTGTTTTTGAAAGACATATCAAAGGGCACGGTAGTGCCTAGCCAAGTTCGCGGCACTACACCCTTTTTATAGGAACAAACTCTAACTTCAGTACCAATAAAGTCAGAAACTTCAAATTCGGAGTATTTGCTGAACTGATCAAACACAGGTGGCTCACCAGATTTCAACTCTTTAGCATTAGTAATTCCAGAGATATAGGACCTCAAAAATCGCAAAAACCGTAACTGACTGACTCACTGACTGACTCACTCACTGACAGATCATCAAAATTATGGAGCACTTCCCGACATCGTAGAAACTTGAAATTTCGCACAACGGTAGGCCTTGTGATACATTCAAAGGAAAAAATCGAAAATCTGCAATTTTCTATTCAGGGGGCGTGGCATCCACCCACTTTCTTAAATATTCTATAAATTATATGGAGCCTTTTCGATTGTTGTAGAACAATGAAAATTGGTAAGTTGGTAAGGTTTGAGGTACTTAGAAAGAAAAAAATTGAAAAATTGGAATTTTCCATACAGGGGGCGTGGCGCATCCACCCACATTCTTAAAAATTCTTATAAATTATATGGAGCACTTCCGATTGTTGTAGAACGATGAAAATTGGTAGGTCGGTAGGGCTTAAGGTACATAGAAAGAAAAAAATTGAAAAATTGGAATTTTGCATTCAGGGGGCGTGGTATCCACCCACATTCTTAAAAATTCTTATAAATTATATGGAGCACTTCCGATTGTTGTAGAACGCTGAAAATTGGTTGGTTGGTAGGCCTTGAAGTACTTAGAAGAAAAAAAAATCGAAAAATTGGAAGTTTCAGTTCAGGGGGCGTGGCATCCACCCACATTCTCAAAAATTCTTATAAGTTATATGAAGCACTTCCTATTGTTGTAGAACGATGAAAATTGGTAGGTCGGTATGCCTTGAAGTACTTAGAAGAAAAAAATCGAAAAATTAGGAGTTTCAGTTCAGGGGGCGTGGCATCAACCCACATTCTTAAAAATTCTTATAAACTATATGAAGCACTTCCGATGGTTGTAGAACGATAAAAATTGGTAGGTCGGTAGGACTTAAAGTACTTAATTAGGAAAAAAATTGAAAATTGGAATTTGGCATTCAGGGGGCGTGGCATCCACCCACATTCCTTAAAATTCTTATAATTATATGGAGCACTTCCGATTGTTGTAGAACGATGAAAATTGGTAGGTCGGTAGGACTTGAAGTACTTAGAAAGAAAAAAAATCGAAAATTTGGATTTGTCCATTCAGGGGGGGGGGGGGGGTTGCCATCCACCCACTTTATCAGAATTGCTATTATTTGTATGGAGCACTTTCGGTTGTCGTAGAATTATGAAAGTTTGTAGAGCGGAAGGTCTTGACTTTCACCTGGCAAAATAAATCTCTGCAAAAAGGAGTGAAATCACAACAAAAACATAAATGTTAAAAAAGGAGCTAAGTTCTTATGTGTACAAGAAACCTGTGCGTAAAAAGTCAGCCAAAAAAAGTAATGAGATCTAAAATATATGCCAAGTTTTAAGTTCATGAAGGTTAATATCAAATATCTTAAGTAGAGTAATATCGAAACAATTCCAAATCATGACAGAAATTTGGTAATTAATGATTACTGATTAAAATTTGGTGGATTTACTTGGCAAGTTTTCTCTTTAATACTTACTTAATCACAAATTTAAAATGTATGAAAACTTGACCAGTGAACCCACCAAATTTTAATCAGTAATCATTAATTACCAAATTTCTGTAATGATTTGGAATTGTTTCGATATTACTCTACTTAAGATATTTGATATTAACCTTCATGAACTTAAAACTTGGCATATATTTTAGATCTCATTACTTTTTTTGCCTGACTTTTTACGCACAGGTTTCTTTTACACATAAGAACTTGGCTCCTTTTTTAACATTTATGTTTTTGTTGTGATTGTAATCACTAGAAAAGTCACGCAAAATATTTTTATATTTTTACTCGCGGTAGAAGTTTGCAAAAAATTGAACTCAAGATTTTGATCAAACATGTCATTTAGTTACGTCAGTCAATTTCATTTTGTATTTTCGTTTGAAATATTTACAATTTTGAAAGCTTTGAGGCGAAGTTTATCAACTACGAATTTATGTGGATATCGGCTATAAATATAAACTCAAGGAGAAGAAAAAGTGGAGGATGTTATCTTGGTTACAAAAAAAAAGTGTACATCCACCTGATAATTTTGGGATTGAGTCCCCAGGATTTTCCAAAGATCTTGTTTGCAGGAATAGAAGGCAACGATAGCTTTCTTTGCTCTTTCTTTAGTGTTGAGACTCCAGTTCAGTTTCTTATCAAGGATCATACCCAAGTATTTGGCCTGATCCGAGATGAGGGTACCATTTTAGCCACAGGTTTTATGGTAATAATCGCAGCATAACCCCAACCATCAAAAAAACACCGTTTAACCACAGATATTTTTATAGACTGTTCTTATTATTGATTTTCATGACAAATGAACCATTGTTGACAAATTTCATCGACGGACCATTATTTTCAACTGGTTTTCGGTAATATTTGACTTTTATACTGAATATATAGTCATCCTTACATAAAAATGACAACGACTTTTTTCACGGAGGCCGTATCGACTTGATTTTGGTTTCATTTGATTTAACATTTAAAACTACCTTAAAAACATGTGTTATATGAATATGTTACATCAAAGTTAATTTTTCTGTTTGACACACCACAACTTCCCCCCTCTTCCCCTAAAAAAACACCCTTCCATGTGAAATATTTTATAGACTCTTTTGATTTTTCATTCTTATAGTACATGAAACGTTTTCACCAAATTTCATGACGGTACTAATTTTTTTGTTTAATTTATCCTATTTTACCTGTACTAATAAGACATATATTAGTTCTAGTATTTTTTTTCGAAAAGGAATTAAAAGTAATTGAAAGGAATTAAAGTACTTTTGGAATTAAAAAGGAATTGAAAAGTATTTAAGTACATCTCAAAAGTACAAATGTAATCAATACAAAAATGTCAAGTACTTTTGTGGAATTAAAGTACCAGTACAAGTACCGGTGCTGGTACTTGAAATTTTTAAGTACAAGTACCAAGGAATTGTACTGGTACTTAAAAATTTTAAGTACAGGGTATTTGTACTTAAATTGTACTTAAGTACCAATATACTTAATTACTTTACAGCTCTGTTTACATTTATGAAAAATAACGGTACCTTCCATACAAAAGTTAAAAAACCACAAAGGAAAATATTTTTTTGCTTAAAAACGACTCCTACGATTTTGATTAAACTTTTTTCGTATACTAAAAATAGTACGATCTACTACCAAAAATTATAAAATTTCACACTTAGCAATTATTAATAGTACCTGTAATGGAACGTATTTTTTTATTTTGAATTTTCTCGTTTTTGGCGAAGCGGATTAAGATGATTTTTTTTATATAAAAATTTCAGATAAGATTAAATAATATTGCATTTCAAAATTTTCAAAGAAACAGTTTTTGGATTTTTAAAAAAAGTTTCAATTTTTTTTTGAAAATTCGATATCTCAAAAACGGGTTGACAATTTTTTTTCACATTTTGCTTTTATATACACATAAATGTATACTTTAGATTTGCATACCAAGATTTGTTCTTAAAAATGTTATAAGAATTTTATATATAAAAAATTAATTTTTTAAGAAACAGCTCCAACGATTTTAAATTTTTTTCCTATACAATCATATTCAATCAAGAATTAAGATGGCATTCTTTTTTTCCACCTCAAACTGTCAAAAGAGTTGTTTTAGCCAATTTAAATGTCGTATTTCATGCTTCTCTTCATTTTTCTCTCATAGTTTCCATGTTTTTATATACAATTTTCTTAAACCCACAGTGTCTTGAACATAAGAGCAAGTACGTGCGACCCAGTCGTGCATTTTATTTTATTTTGAATTTTCTTGTTATCGGCTAAAGAGATTTAGATGAATTTTCTTAATTTCAGATAAGATTAAATAATATTGCATATCAAAATTTTCAAAAAAAAAGTTTTTGGATTTTTAAAAAAAATTTCAAACTTTTTTTTTGAAAATTCGATATCTCAAAAACGGGTTGACAATTTTTTTTTAAATTTTGTTTTTATATACACATAAATATATAGTTTAAATCTGCATACCAAAATTTGTTCTTAAAAATGTTTTAAGAATTTTATATATAAGAAATTAATTTAAAAGAAAACCGCTCCAACGATTTTAAATTTTTTTTCCCCATACAATCATATTCCATCATGAATTAAGATGGCATACTTTTTTTTTCCCCTCAAACTGTCAAAAGAGTTGTTTTAGCTAATTTAAATGTCGTATTTCATGCTTCTCTACATTTTCCTCTCATAATTTCCATGTTTGTATATACAATTTTCTTAAACTCGCAGAGTCTTGAACATAAGGGCAAGTACGTGCGACCCAGTCGTGCATTTTATTTTTTTCAGATTACAAGGTTATGTGAAAAATTGGTAATGTAACATAACCTGAAATAAAAATCGTGTTTTTTTAGAGGTATTGAACTTTAAGCTGGCAACACTATTTTAACTGGCGGCCATTTTGTCAGCTGTCAAGTGATTTATTTTAAGTTTGGTTTGGCATTCCAACATGAATAGACTGACTGACGAATAGCAAGGCATAGATTCGGTTAATGGGCCCAAAACAAGATTGCCGTTGATGCCAATTTTCATAAGCGAATTTTTTTAGCGATGAAGCTCACTTTTGGTTGAATGGAAACGTTAAAATTAAATTGCTGTATTTGGAGTGATGATAATCCTCAAGTGTATGTTGAGGTTGGTGGAATAATTGGTCCGTACTTCTTTAAAAACGATGCTGACCAGAACGTAAGACAATGGTGACCGCTATAGAGTCATGATTATTGACTTTTTCGTTCATCAATTGAACAACCATGATGTGCAGGAGCATTGGCGCCGTCTTGCGCAACATGTCACACAGCTCGTGCCACAATTGATTTCTTGAAGGAAACGTTTGGTAACCAAATATTATCACGTTACGGACCAGTGAATTGGCCTCCAACTTCGTGAGACTTAACGCCGTTTGACTATGTGGGGATATGTGAAATCGCCGATAAGCCCCAAACGATTGACCGTTCGGAGGACAATATTCACCGTAATTGCCGATATACGGCCACAAATGTTGGAAAAAGTCATGGAAAATTATACCTCCAGATTAGACTACGTCCGAGCCAGCCGTGGTGGTCATATGCCAGAAATCATATTAAAATTATAATTCCAGAAGATTATCTTTCGAATAAAGTAAATGTCATGTCAATTAAAAAAAATCTTCTCTATTTTATTCCATTTCAAAGTTCTATAACTGCAAATAAAACCGCCCTCTACTTGCAGCACTTCATGTACTTAATTTAAAAATAAACTATTCTGAATAGTACTAAATGCGATTTGTAGTAAGATTTCTATTGTTTTGGGTTCTTGTAAAGAAATCTGTCACAAAAAACGTTTAAGTCAGTTGTATGTTTGTACACGAGAAACTTGTTACTTTTTCATTCGAAAAGTTATAAAAGTGACTTTTAATTAAGCATCGATTTGTTCAAATTTTCGGTTACTGGTGTTCTGATATTGAAACAATTTTATCTGGCAGCATAATTTGAAAAGGGATCATAGGTATATACCTACATATACAACCGTCCTAAAGATACGAAACGAAACTTTTGAGACGAAATCCATTCCCTTAAAAAAGAAATACATAATCATCAAATCACTGGTTTTTGAATTTCATAACTCATAAAAAAATGTTTTATGGCACAACTTGTGAAATGCTTTACTTAAATCAGTCAATAAACAACCAACTTGTTCACTGTCTCCAAAAGTATCTATACAAAAGGACATTTCTAATTTTCTAAAAGTTTTATCACCAAAAATACATCAAATTATTTTTAGGGCGTTGAATTTCCCACATTTTTCATTTAAAACTTTTTATCTTTAAAGCCTAGTCCTACAACAGTTCCTCAGAAACAAAAAAAAAAACATTTCTTTTGGAAGTGATATTTGCCATAAGATGAAAATTTGTCTATTGAACTGCATGAACTTTAGGATGTCGAAAGCAGAAATGTGAAGTTGCCCAGACCCCCACAACGAAGTTTTTTTTTTCACGCAAAAATAATTCAGACATTTTTATTACCTAAATAAACTGTAAACTGACGACGAATACAAAATATAAAAAGCTTATACTTAGCATAACAATCTATGTATAATAATAATGAAGTTATTAGATATGAATTCAGGAGACATAATTTTCACATGCTGCTGTCTTAGCATTTCACATTGCTGAAAATTATGTTCTATTATAAATCATTTTTCAAAGTTTGGTATTTAATAAAACTTAAAAACCAATTTATTACAAACACATGTGTCTAATTTTCAATCTCTAAAAATCACTTTGTTAGGGGTACAATTCATCGCACACACAAAATTTAGAGAAACGTGCCAGGTTAATATTTTGAGAGTTTGTTCTCACAACAAACCCAAATTAAAGTAAAACATTTTCTAAGATTTATTATTTAAGAAGAAAAGAATGTGAGGAATTATTACGAAGTGAAAAAAAATAATGCCAAGCAGAGACCCATCAGTTTTTGGACTCTCAGTTTTTGAGTTAAAGAAACACTTACTGAAATGAGTGATGAATGATGAGCCTGTACAGATTTAATTAAGGAAATTGTATTTAAACTCGAAAATATGTTAACGCTTGTTTACTCTACTGTCCAGTCAACGAAGCAAAAATAAATTAAAAAATCATGTAGTCTGATGAGTTATTGTTTTTCTAGTGGCAGGACGTAAGAGTGACGCCCCAGGTAGATATAACATATTAAAAGTCCCCAGCCAGCCAGTAGCCACGAGCCTTATGCAGAAAAAGTATATATTTATACATATTTCCATTTACATATAAATTTAAATTATACAAAAATTAAAGCTTTCGTGAATTATAAACGATATCAACAAACCCCACTTTGAATTTAAAAAACACTTGCTTTCAAAGGAAAATCAGAAAAAAAATTATAGGAGCTAGTCTAGGAACCATTAACAACGAGTTATTCATACATACTGTGAAACAAAAAATTGAGCAAGAGATGTTGAGAAAAACGTGCAGAAATGTTTTAATAAGAGCTTTTAACTGTAATGAAATTTTTGGGTAAAATAGGTAATGAGTAGTTTTGTGCCCGTTTTTCTCAAAATCTGTTGCTCCTACGAAAAAAAGAGTCGGAATCTTTTTTGTGTAGAATTTTATGAGCAACAATATAAATTTATTAATTTTTTTTTTTGTAATTATATTTATTGAGATATTTACAAATGACTGTAATTTATTCCTTTTACAGTTCAAAGTCAGAAGTATTACTTTGAAACGCTGTAACTTCAAGACTAATTAACCTACAGAGTTTTTTAATAGCTCGTTTTTTAGATAATTTTATTGACTAAATGCTATTTTGTCATGATTTTGTTGTACAACATATTTTGCCCATCGACTAATGAAATTTTAATAAATTTTTTGAAAAAATTTGCTCCACCATGAAGTTCTTGCACGATTTTCTCTGAATCTATTGACTGTATGATAATCTTTTTTGTGTAGAATTACATAAGCTACATATTGTAGCTTCACTTTTATCCGAAAAGAAAACTGATAGTTTTCAGACAAAAAGAAAAAACTTAATTTTACTCCCTTTACCCTCCCTAAAAAATTAAGCCCGGGCACAAATTTACGGAACTTTTTAGGAAATGCTCAAGACAACAAAACAAAGTTCTCCACCACTTTGTTAGAATTTTTTCGAAGTTTTGCCATTTGTTTGTCTAATTTTCCTGGGCTACAGGTATTAATTAGTACGAAAAGTCTTTCGAATAAAAAAAAAATTAGTACCATCACGAAATTTGGTGAAAACGTTTCATGAACTATGAGAATGAAAAATCAAAAGAGTCTATAAAATATTTCACATGGGATGGTGTTTTTGAGGGGGGGAGGGGGGTTAGTTGTGGTGTATCAAACAGAAAAATTAACTTTGATGCAACATAAGGCATATGACACATGTTTTTAAGGTAGTTCTAAATACCCAATCAAATGACACCAAAAACCAAGTCGATACGGCCTCCGTGAAAAAAGTTATTGTCATTTTTATGTAAGGATGACTATATATTTAGTAAGTTAAAAATGTTTTACCGAAGCCAGTTTAAAATAATGGTCCTTCGATGAAAATTGGCATCAATGGTTCATTTATCATGAAAATCAGTAATAAGAAGAAACTATAAAAATATCTATGATTAAAGGGTGTTTTTTTGAGGGTTGGGGTTATGGTGCGATTAGTACTATAAAACCAGTGACAAAAATGGGTACCATTTTTAAATGAAATTTTATAAAAATGTGTCATGAAGTACCAGAATGAAGAATTCAAATTAACTTTGGTGCAAGCTTTGGTAATTGATCATTGATTTTTCTTAAATTAATTTTTATATATAAAATTCTTAAAACATTTTTACAGAAAATATTTGGCAAACAAATCTAAACTATGTATTTATTGATATAGAAATTCAAACTAAATTGTGGAGCTATTTTTAAGATCTCGAATTAAAAAAAAATAGAACTCTTAATAATTAAAAAAACAACATTCAAACAATTTTCAAAAAACATTTTTAAAAATTTTTATATCGTTGGCCTTCTGTCAAAACCTGATTGTCCTTATCTAAAATTTGAATGTGTTTTAGCTAAAATAATATTACAGTTTCGCATTATTTTTTCACAAAACTAAAATTCTTAAAATATTCTTACCGACCGTATCACTTTCGGAATATTAATTTTCCAAACAAAAAGCTTGGAATATTATTTAAAGATTAAAAAGTACATTTTTTTTTTAATTTTGACATATCGATGTCTTAGAGTTAAAAGCGGCAGACTCACATTTTTTTAGATCATTGTATACCACTTAAAGTAGTACCTCGTGGCATGATGGTCAGTGCGTAGGACTGTCATGCCGAAGGTGTGGGTAGCCGTGCCACCTAAAAACAGAAATGTTTTATTCGAAAAAGTGCTTCTCATTTAGCCGTTCGGACTCGGCAAAAAACTGTAGGTCCTCTCCATTCCTGCCAACAACCACGCACACAGGAATGGTTGAGAGTTGTAAGTCACTAGGCCCTGGTTCTCCACAAGCTGTTGCGCCACCCTAAATAACACAAAAATATTTCAAATCATTTCTATTTCACGGAATTAAGCAATAACGAGTGCAGAAGAATACTTAATGTAATTATGATTTTATTCAAATTATGCCGAACACTTTTTTTAAATATTTTTTTTGTAAAAAATTCAAAATAGGATTTACCTGCTTTGCGTTCTAGGCTTTCTTAGAAACTTCTGTATACAAAGTTTTACTATAAATTTACCATTTTCAAGAAATTAAAAAAAAAAATGTCCCACGTCCCAACTAACAATTTTGCCCCTATAATCATCCAAAGAAGTTTCTCATAATCATTTCTTGCTATCATTTATAGAAAAAAAAATGTCACAATCGATTTATATTTATTTATTTATATTTATTCATATTTTTATTTTGTATTATTTATTTCCTCATATTTTATTATCTTAGAATTTATTAGATACTAGCTGACCCGGTGAGCTTCGTACCACCTAAATTTGATCTGGCCTTAGCCTTTGATAACTGACTTTGAATTCCAAGTCATTAAGATCGACAATATTGGCCACACTATGTGTATATAAATGTATAGGTGAATGTTCATATGTAAGTGAAACTAATTCGAAATTCAAATGAAATCTATATCTTTTATTCACAATGAAATGAGGTGAGCTTCAATACAAAACATTGTGGCTAACAACGTTTTTTCGATTAACTTTCCGCGGCGTAAATAAACAAAGAAGATTGCTTTCGTACACGCGAACACGTGACATACAGTTGTCTATGTGAGAAGCTAAGCTCCAAATTTATGCTGCAAACTTCTAACGACAGGCCTTGTGATTTATTATTTTTCATTGCAAACGCCAGCCGCACGGGAAATCGCAGCCGTTTGGATTCAAATGGCAAAGTCCGTTGAAAGCATCGGGATGCGCGGAATCGAAACATCATTTTCAATGACGTTATTCATAATCTTTTTCACAACCAGTCGCATTCCATTACAAATCCGATGCTGATTAATGTTACGCAACATGATGATTACTGCACCTACTTTAAATTGCAGATTGTGAGATGGTACTCTGGGCAATTCTAGAGAACTCAAAAATTCTGTAGTATAGTTGACTACTTCATCTTGGTAAATAACTGTGTCAACTGACTTGAAAGAAAACAGCTATCCCGAAATTGAATTTTGAATTGATGTCCAGCAATTGCTTCGAAAATACATATGCAATTCCATCTTGTTGCAAAAAAACTTATAACTAAGTCGTTAATCGAAGGATCTTTACACGCCACCACAAATTTGACGATTTCAAGCATGCGTATAGCTCGTCAGCTGTCTTTGAACGTGGAATTAAAGGAAGACATTGACGAAAATCACCGCACAGCAGTATTATGGCTCCACCCAAAATCTTTTGTTTGCCACGAGGGTCTTTTAACGTTCTGTCTAGTGCCTCCAACGACCTTTTGTGAGCCATCGTCCTTAACAATCAATTTGCATATCTTAAAAATCTTGGCCATTGCGTTATTTTTGGCGATGTTGCAAGTTGGTGCCTCATTAATTGGTATGTTTAATGGAAATTTTAGTGTAGAATGTGCCATCGATAAACAAATGTCTACTACCATTGAGTTTATATACATAGAGGAATCACGAAATCTTGCGTTAAAGCCCCCGAAGGTGTCGCCACATACACTAAATTAAGAATTTTAAATTTTGTGGAACGCATTGATTGTAAAAAAAATCAAGGGAAGCAAATGGCAGCTCACCAAGGAGTGCCATGACAAAGAGAGAAGGTGTACGAGGGGGGTCTGTTTTTGTTATTTTGTGGCTTATGTATGCAGACTTATGCAATATCATTGTATATAAATTCTATAGTATTCTCATGAAGAAAAAAAGCTCGTGGCCATCTATGCGTCCAAATGTAATACTAATTTTTGTTAAGGGATCTCGGTAAGGCGATCACAGCGAACCTATCGACCAAATGTCTACCTACAAAATCGTGTTTCATGAGAATACTATAGATTGGATATACAATGGCAATATCCCTTTTCAGCTTTTTTGTGTGCAGGCACAGGCGCTTGTGCATATTGGGACATCTATAGGTAGGTACATATATTATATATCTGTTTCAAAGCGTATAGGGACGAGTTATGTATGTAATTTGTGCGTTTGTATGTCGATCCGTGATGGTCGCGTCAATTTAAAAATAAAAGGCTGGGAAATGTACATACATACATATGTGCATTCATACGTTAATAGTTTAGGTCCTGATTTTATACTTTAAAGATATTCTTTATTTTGTTTCTATTTCTTTGGAATCAGAAACTTTTTGGTAGGTAGTTACAAGACTGTGTTTCTATGGTGTAAATAAATATTTACTGTACACAGAGGTCGAAGATCTGTTTTCTAAACGAAAATTATAAATTTGTACTGTGTCTATCTAGGTACATAGGTACATACCCACCTGGATAGAAAGTCTTTTTTTGTGTGCAATTTGATTAGCCTGGCCCAGGAAAATCAGACAAAAATGGCAAAACTACGAAAAAATCATGAGCTTTGTTTTGACGTCTTAAAAATTTAAAGCCGCTTAAATTTAGACAGGGTGAACATTTTTTAGAGGGTAAAAGGGCATAAATTTCAGTTTATTCTTCTCGAAAACTAACAGAAATATATCAACAATTTGCAACTTCGTTTCGTTGTTCATTGAGTGATTTCAATAAAATTGACACAGGGATAGCTGAGATAGAATTTCAATAGAAACAAATATTTTTAAAACAGGGTATTTCAAAAAAATTACAACATTTTGCAACTTCGTTGTTCCTTGGGCGATTTCAATGAAATTGACACAGTCGATAGTGAAAATGTCCATAAATAAAAATTTAATAAAAAATAGGTTTGATACTTTTCAATTTTCTCGAAAACTAGTAGACTTAAAACCATCTGGTTTTCACTTGATTTAAAAACTAGATGACAGTATTATAGACTTTAGGTTTTAAAAAAATGTGCAATGCTTAATTTTAGGTATCACCGTTATTTTTAAATATTTTTCTTTTCATTTTAAAAATAGGGTGAGATAGACCCCTTCCTAAAGTAAAAATTGCTCGTATCTAATTGTTCGACAAAAAGCCGTTATTTTTTCTTGTCGCCTGAATTATCGTACACTTGGCGAAAGCTTTATTAGCCAACAAAATTCTTCATAGTAAATAAGCCATTCGAAAATTGTTCCTGTTTCGTTTTCCTGATCGCAATAACTGGCCCCTAAGGGCCTTATAGTGCAGGCTTATTAACATATTTTTAATCGAAAAAAAGAAAAATTGTTAACAGCAGTTTAACGATTGAATATGGTGAAGGGGGCTATAAGGTATGTACAAAAAATCTATTTCCTAGAGGCGGAGTTGGAGGGGGGATTTGAGGGGTAAAAAAGAGGGGGGGAATTGTATTATTGCATTTTCCGACTAAAGTTGACCCCAATATGAAGAGTGTTCGATAGAAATGTTGTAGATCTTTTTAACGTAACCCCAAAATTTCCAAGATATTGGCGAAAAACCGTATTTTTTTCTGGTTTTTGTTTTTATTTTTCATTTTTCGAAAAATTATTGAATTTAAATGAAACTTTGTGAAAATATATCTTGCTGTGTCCTTAATTAGGACAATTTTTTTCAAGCATAACTATTGATCAGTTTTTGAGATATTCAATTTTGTTCGAAAAAAAATACTTTTTTTCAAATGAAAAATGTATTTCGTACCGAGTTCATTTAAGGATCATTTGTTTTGTTTTTAAATTTGCTTTTATATGAAATAATGAGAACATATAGTAACCACGTACAAAAATGCGAAAAAAGCAAAAAAATCATTTTGCATCAAGTATTTTTTAATAATGGTTGATAAATTGTTAAAAATTTTTGGAAAATGCAATAACTAATCACACCATTGAATTCTCTACAGAAAAAAATTACATAAAACATTGTTTTATTATTTCACCCCAGACAAACGTTTATGCCAATGCCGCAACGATATTGCTAGAAATATTCATTTCAATGCATACAGTTTTAAATGAAAAACAAAAATAATAGTACAGGAGCCGATACCAAATTTTGGGAGCAGATGTAGGTACATATAACCAGAATCTGAGTATGAAGTTTTAAAGGTACATGTATTCTGATATTTGATACCAAAGTTTGGCAGGTTTTTTTCTCAGCCTTTGGTGGGGATAGAGGTTCAAAACCAGCTTGGTTTCCTATTTAAATTAAATGGTCAATAACTCTTCAATGCACTTTAAAAAAAATAGGAAATGATGCTCTGTCATTTTCCCTTAGCCTGTAGACTTTTACTTTGATGATTCAATCAATGATATTAGCTTTTCAAAAAAATCTTATCGGTTTGTTTTGGAAACTTTATTTTGTTGATTTTTGTTTTGTTTGAAATATTTGAAAAAAGGGGTGATAAGGTCCGCAAAAAATGATTATATCTTGAGTTTCATATATCAGACTGTCATAATTGGTTATTTTATATAAAAGTTTATCTAAAAACAAAACTAATGATCCTTAAATGAACTCGGTACGATGATTTTCTGAAGTACATTTTTCATTTGAAAAAAAAGTATTTTATTGCAAACAAAATTGAATTTCTCAAAAACTGATCAATGGTTATGCTTGAAAAAAAATTAACTAATTGAGGACACAACAATATATATCTGTGGTGTTTGGTAGATACATGATAACTCCATTTTAAAATTTGCCTCCTTTCCTCCACTTTAAATCGAGCTACAGACTAAATAGCCTATTGAATAGACCGGAAAATGAGAGGTATAAAGGAACAATTACGTGCAAGGGTTTTTATTATTGAATATGTTTGTTTGGCCCATAAGCATGCTTAAAACCAAAAATGCTACTAAATTCACCCATGCGTTTCTGAGAGAATGGTCACACTGGCGACTTTTCAGTATTTTTGGTATAGCTCGAAAACTAAGCGGAGTTTGACAATTTTACATATAATACTTTTTGTTCAAAATTAAATTTTCTATTGCAATGGATAGTTCAAAAAATTGTACGAAAAAATTTAAGCAGGAAAAGTTAACAAAAACCAACTTAAAAAAAATAAAAAAATCAAGGATATCTAAATTTTTTAATAAAATGTGCATAACTTTTTTTGAAGCAAAGATAGGGTCAAGACATGAACAGACAAAACAAAGTAGAGACTAAAACCCTTAATATGGCATGTTCAAAAATTAATATTTGTTCAAAATTGACAGAGATATTCCCATTCAAATCTTATCATTTCTTATCAGTTTTGGCCCGAAAGTCCCTTTTTCGGTACCATATGGCAAATTTCACTTTCGTTAAAATGTTCGAAATCAAAATTTTGATATAATATGACATTAGAACTATAGAGAATTTATAAAAAAGGATGTAAGTTCGCAATTTCGTTTTTCGGCTGTTTTTAAATGCGTTCAGACCTACAGACCGAATGGCTGGTCCGATTAACATAAGATTTGGTATTAGGTGCTAGGAACGTAAAATTTGTCATAAAGTACCAAAAAATAGACTTTCAGGCAAAAACTGCGGAAAATGATAAGAAATGGTAAAGTATAAATGGCTATAACTCTGTCAATTTTTAAATAATAGGGCTTTTTTAACATGTCATTTTAAAGCCGTAAGACTCCAGTTTACTTTGTTTATGAATGTCTTGAGCGTATCTTTGCTCCGAAAAAAGTTATGCGCAATTTAGAAAAAAATTTAAAAATCTTTGATTTTTCGATTTTTTTTTAAGTTGGTTTTTGTTAACTTTTCCTGCTTAAATTTTTTTGTAAAATTTTTTGAACTACCCATTCCAATAGAAAATTTAATTTTGAACAAAAAGGATTATATGTAAAATTGTCAAATTCGGCTTAGTTTTCGAGTTATACCAAAAATACTGAAAAGTGGCCAGTGTGACCATTCTCTCAGAAACGCATGGGTGAATTTAGTAGCATTTTCGGTTTTAAGCATGCCTATGGGCCAAACAAACATATTCAATAATAAAAACCCTTGCACGTAATTGTTCCTTTTTAAAAGGTCTATTCAATAGGCTAAAACGGATGAACCGATTTTTCTCGAATTTGAAACATAAATTTTCAAAGACTATGACCATTAATGTTCCAAATTTGAAGAAAATCGGTAAACTTGTTTAGGCTCTAGCACTATTTAAAGAGGGCGTAAAGACGCAAATTTTAAAATGGAGTTATCATGTTTCTACCAAACACCACAGATATTTTCACAAAGTTTAATTTAAATTGAATTATTTTTGGAAAAATGAAAAATAAAAAACAAAACCCAAACAAACGGCTTTATATTTCATTTTCCGAAAAGAAAAATACAGTAAAAAAAAGGTACATTTTATTTTCTCTTATCCAAAAACAAAAAAATTATTGTCTGCCTGTTAAGTGCTCATGCATGGCTCATATCCAGCGTTTGGACCTTACTCCAATCGGAGCAAATTTACTCAAATTTTGAGGATTAACAAAAACTAACTAACTCCACTAATTTGAAATCTACCTCTTTTTTCCACACTAAAAAATTCTTTTGTCAAACAACATGAAATTAAATCACAACACCGTTTTATTCAATTTTCCAACCATCTCCGACTCTGAAATCTGAATGTTTACATCTGAAAGTATAATTTTAAACGGAATCATTTGTGTTTCTTATCTTGTTCGTCGTTTCTCGATCTCGATCATATCGTGATTTATGATATTTTTTGTTGTTAAAAATACCTATTTATTTTTGTTTGAAAATATAGTTTTGACAACTTGAGTTTTTCCTTCGTTTTCAAAATTTTCTATAAACCTAGCTACCTACTCCGCATTTTCAACAAATCTGCTCCGAAATTTTGCTGCTGAGATTTGAACCTTGCCATGTCTACCAAATACCAAAGCTAGCCCTTTATGCGTATAGGTAGATACATTGATGGTTACAACAAAGAAAAACAACAAAAAGTACACATTTCCATTCCACAAAAGAAAGAAAATTGAATTTCTACCTGCAACCTGCTCATGCTCACTGCTCTATTCATTGTTCATGTTGTGTTGGTATAGGTAGGTGTTTGCTTCCCACATTTCATGGGATCCACAATTTTTTGTTTTTGTTTTTATGATGAAAGGGTTCAAGTATAAGGACAAATAAGGTGACATCTAGCAACATGATCCACAGATTAGTTTTCTTTTATGAGTAAAATGGTTGTAGTCCTTGGATGCACAAGGCGACATCTGAAGTCGCTTTAACGTAGTATTTTCATTTTATCGAAGTGGTTCCTCTATGTATATAAACTCAATGCTACTACATAAAATGGTCTATGCCTCATTGTACATTTCTGCTATCACTTGTAATTTTGAATTTGAAGTTTGGTGACGCACATGATGCAAACCATTCTAGGACATTTCGTCCTTATAGGTCTGTTTGTTATCGTGAAATTTCTTGCAAATTTTCACAAAATCTCACAAATTGTCACAAATTCCTGTTTACCTCAAAAAATGTTGCACCGAGAGCGCAATGAGAGAGCAAATTATTTCAACTACTGTCAATAATCGTGGTGGTCAGTGCCTGTCACAGCATTGCCACTAAACTGAAAACTTTCCGAAGTATGTTTTCAAAAAAAAATGCAGTATATACAGTTTTCTTAAAGAAGATCTGCATATTCTAATTTTTACTTTTATTTTCCAAAATAGAAGAACAAAAGAAATTCAAAATAGCATAATATAATTAATTATGCTGTCACGATTGTTATCAAAGCAAGCCAATAGCCGGAGGCCGTAAGAATAGAAATGAAAAATTAGAGGACTAAACTTTGGTGCATGATAATTTACTTTTCCGAAAAAATAAAAGTGCAGTAGACTATTGCAATCATGGCAAAGTGGCACCGCTGTTTATACATAAAAATGACGTTTGTTAAATTTTTCCAAATTTCCCCAACTCTGATAGAATTGTCCCCTCTTTTCCAAATTTGACAAACCTTATATTTGGCCCATAAATCTTTCGAATTCGAAGGGTAACATGTTGTTACGATAATCGCAAATAATGTTCAAATTTGATGCGGTGATGCAGATATGGCAGAATCTTTAAGCATTGTCCCAATGCGAATCGTTTTCGAGCAATGTAAGAGTTGATACGCCTCACGGGATGGTTACTCGCACACAGATGCCCATTAACTGTTCTCAATTGTTGAAATGAAGTTAAACAACAAATATGCACCAGCAACAGTCGCAGATTGTAACATTCGTCATTATTGGGATGCACGCAGAGTCCTTGATTAATCGAATTCAGGATAATAAAAAGACTATGTACATATATTATATTATTTTAAAATTTGAAGATTTGCTTTCAAACTCAATTGATTTATTTATTTTTTTTATATCAAACAGGCACTCATATTGCGTTTTTGCACGTTGCTGGCAAACCGGAAGACCGATTTAGACCAAACTTCATTTAAACACTCACCGGTTCATACCAAACATTTCCTGAAAAGAATCATCCAAATTGGTTAAGCCGTTTTCGAGTTTTTGCAGGACTAACGCACAACGATTGATTTTTATACATAAGATTAAGTCCACCACGCTAACCGCTCGGCCATGGAAGAATATATTTACGATGAAAAAAAACTTATGCACTTTGTGGCTTTAATCTTTAGTATACCTGATACCAGAAGTGGTTTGTGTTTTCACTAGTATAGCAGAAATGGTTTGTGGCTGCACCTAAGCATACCAATACAATCAATTTAGAAATGGAGTAATAGAAATTAACATAGAGACTGTATAATAATTTTACAGGATGACTATAGAAGCGAAAGCTCCATCGTCATTTCATAAGAGCAATATAGAGAGATTAAAGAAACATTGGTATATTGTTTCTATCAAGCTGATATAATTTGCACCAGAAAATATTTAAGGAATCATTAATGTTCCAATAAGGTATTTACTTCCCGTCAGAGGGGTAATAGGAGCGCTATAGAAATAAATAACACTTTAATGTCTGAAATGCGAGGCAATTTTGTTAGTTGGGATGTACTCTTATAAATTTTTTTTTTATAAAAGAAGGTCAGACTTTTGTGAAAATTAAAATATTTTATCATATTTTTATTGAAAAATTATTAAAAAAAATATATCAAAAATGCACCAATTAGTGTAAATTTTACTGCTTAACTGACCTTCGTTCGTGGTCAAAGCTTTAAAATATTTGAGTAAATAAAGTCGTTATTCCTTAAGACTTTTTTGAAAAACTATCATAACATGGGAGCAATATTTGAGTTACATATTTTTTTTCCGAAAAGTTTTAAGGCCAGCTTACCCCAGTCGCAAGATTATCGCAAGTAAAAAGTGATAGAAGAGTATAGAACAAAGCGAAGAGTACAAATAGACCCTGTGCAGAAAAAACACTCATACACAACCTCCCAGCTGGATAGAAAAGAGAGCTTCACGGTCAAAACCATACCCAGATGGAAGAACCAAGCAACTGGCTGCTGATTTGAAGACCCAGAGCCAAGTTCTTTGAAACAGCAAGGCTAACCTTTTCACTCAGTCCAGGAAAGAAGAAATATGTTCAAGAAGCATTTCTAGAAGCTGCTTGGTGATGAGAATCATTTAGGCTAGGACAAAAAAGGAACCTACATCCAATTAATGAAGACCCAGTTCGGACATCCATTCCAGAAAGGCAGACTTAGCTATTCAAAACTCAAGAAAAGCAAAACCAACATTTGGATGGACTGCTGTTGTTGATATGGCAAACGCATCAAATCATCACCCATGTGTGGAAGGAAACAGTCCCGATGACTAATCTATTATCTGTATATGTCCCCACCCCATCTTCAAAAAGGTGATTCTTTGCCTAAAAACAACTTTCAAAGCATATCTCTGCTAAATGTCGTCGCATAGAATTTCCTACCCAGCGAAAGCTGTGAGTGTCTTAACCTGTTCTGCAAAACTTTAATTGGCAAGAACCAGTTTGACTTATGCTATGTTTCCACCAAAGGTTTATCTCAGATTAGATTGAATAAATCTTTTTGGTGTTTCCACCGCACAAAAAGATTTAAAAAAGATTAAATTTGACAGGACCTTCAAAAATGCAAATGGCGTTCCAATTTTTCTTATGAAGTGCGAATGAGACAGAATGTTTGATTCGTGTGAAACAATGAAGAACTGAATGCGAGTCTCGATTGAATCGTTCAGCACCATGTACAAATAGGTTAGTTCGATTTGTAAAACTATTTGTCCTAGGAAGATTTAACAAGATTAATTTCTAATCTTCAACATTTACGAAATAAATTTGTATGGTAAATCTACGAGATTTAAAGGAGATTTAAGGTTAATCTCATTAAATCTCAGATTAGCGCTAGGTGGAAATGTAGCATTACAGGATGTAATGGCAAATCGACCATCATAGCCCATATATTTTCATACTGAAACTAATTTTGGAAAATACTAACGAATTTTAAGTCAAGTCCACTACCTATTTATTAACTTCAAAGCTGCATTCATCGCCAGGATTTACAAGTTGATAGCTGAACTCGAAATTTCGGAAAACTGATCCAGAAGTTGTGTTGCAAGAAATAAGAAAACAGACGGTGCAATTTACGACTAAGCAACCATCTCTCCCGCACTTTTACAAATATGTACAGGTGTACAGGCAAAGAGTCCCATCACTATCATGTGATTTCTTTGATCTCGTTCCCTCGAGCATATAGTGCCAAGGTAGGCAAGCGTTAACACAGAGGGCAGTATGTTCAACAACTTCGTACTCCTAAAATAAGCACTGATGACTGATCTATCTCAAAGTAAATGAGGAGTTCAGAAACAAAAGGTGAAATTTTCACTTTTGGAATCTTCTTTTTTTTAATCAGGTCCAAAACTTGTAAGCGAACTTTCGGATCAAAAGGTAACATTTTTACTTGCTAAATTTTGGTTTTGAATCAAAAGTTGACAAATTCAAAACATTCTATTAAATATTAGTTGCATCCCAAAACCTACTGCAAATCTAGTAAAAACTTCAAATACAGCCTCCTTAAGTGACGTAGATAAGGAAAATATAAATTAAAAAACATTGGACGCAAATGAGTAGGTACCTTAATTTTGTTTTTCTAAATTTCTGGAGCAAATTACTAAGTAAAAATCTCACCTTTTTTTCGTAAACTTCTCAAATATTATCTCTTAAACGACAGCTTAGTAGAGATCAGGCGAAGGAAACTGCTCCTATTTCAGTTTGGCAAAATAAGTCTATACAGAAACCTAATTTTTGCTGTGCGGTGCCAACTAATGTTGGAAGATAAGCAGAAGGTAAAACGATGTTCAACTCTTTCAAAAGAAAGTTTCTTCGCGAGTTATTAGATCCTGTAACCTGCATACAGAATGACGAATAAACAAGAGGATACAACTACGAGCTCTATGAGGTGCACCAAGATGTAGCTGAAGTCCAGCAACTCAAAGCACGTACTGTCCTTCGTATGAGGCTTGGCCGTATCGAAGAGACGAAGAAGACCGAAACTCCGGTTCAATCAAATTAACTCATCGCAGATACCAGATCGTTTGGTATGGAAAGCTGGAAACAGCGTGCTCGAAGTCGTAGGTGATGGAAGGCCACCCTGTCTCAGGAAGCGATCCCTTATGAATCGGAAACCAGTAAAGTACTCAATAGCTGAGCTATTTGTATCGAGTAGCTGCCCTCAGTATGTGCTCCGTTTTATTAATACCACCCATCATTATCGACCCTGTCTTGAGTGACGTCTTTTTTCATCCTCTTAGAAAAAGATTGCTAAATTGCATGACAAACAATCATTAAGCATATAAAAATCATTAGTTTTTTAGGCAAAAGAGTCGCTCAGGCTTAATTCATTTAATGTGAACCATTCGTTTCTAAACTATTAACTAATATTTTTCGAACGATTTAAATGCAAATAAATCTGGATTTATATCTTAAGACTTTCTCCGGTACTTTGCACTTTTGTTTTCAACATTTTTTTCACATTTGCATATAAATATAATTTCAACTTTGAGTATCTGGGCGCTAGGTCTCTGGTTGTTATTAGAGGAAGTACGGTCGACTTATTTTCATGCACTTCATTTCCATTTTTTTTTTTACTTTATTTCTGGAAAAGTAAGAAAATATTCTTTAAATTTCTACAGCACCTAGGTGAAGGAATCCCATCATTGACACTAAAAATAAATCACTTAGAGAGGAAGCGAAAGAAAAAGTAAATTCGATTATAAAAGTGGAAAGAAATTTGTTTTTCTCTTTTATCATAAAAAGCAACACGTATTTTCCGAAGGATTCAAGAATTTAATGGCAGCTAATCCATTTACCTACTTTAATACAATCGCATATACGAGTATGTATAGCTATATAGAATGCATGGAACGGGTATACCTCTATTATAGTCTTTTAACAACCGGCGAACTCATGCTGGCGTGAATTCCATGTTTAATGGAATTGAGATTTTTAAGAGTATAAACAGAAACACGCACGTGTATTGTATCCTCGAAATACCACCATCCCGTTTAAGGTAATTTTAACACCAAAAGTAAGGCTGTGCACGCTTCCTTTGAGAGAAACTTTATACCAAAGCGAAAAGTGCGTGTGAGATTTTTTGATTTATTTTGAAAGCCCCCACCATACTCCCACCGCAAGACAAATTTTTTTTTTTTATTAAGTAGTTGAGCCACGCAATGTTATGAATGAAAATTTGTGGGTATGCATGCATATAGGCATGTGGAATTGAAGAAATTGGAGAAGTACTTCTTTTAAGGAGTTTAAAGTAAAGTAAGTGCCTCTTTAACCACATCGTAAAAAGTTTATGTTTAATGATAAATGATTACAATATTAATTTTTTGTGATTACATACACAAATATTTTATGTGGAATTTAAGATAAAATCAGTAAAATATACATAAATCTGTTCAAAACGGGTGTTATCTCTTGAGTTAATGGATGAATTAAATGCCTATCCACATTTTGTCTCTGATGCCTCTGATGAATTTTTAACTGGATTTTTATGTTTCACAACTCAACACTGTTTTTCAATTTCTTTGAAAAAATGTAAATAAATAATAAAATATGTTTTTTAATATATAATATGATAGTTTGTCTTATGACATAAGCTTGGACAAAACCTCCAGAGGCTCAACAACACCTTTGATCCTACGCCCCTTGTGAATCGCACCCCTCTCTTAAGAACAAATTCGGCGTTCATATTTTTTTTTAACCCGACTTTGTTTCTTATGCCCTCTCCAGCGTGATGTACAGCGAGTTCCCTGCTATGACTGCGGTGCGAGGCAAGAGAAACCACCCACGTCCACTGACGAGCTACGATGTGCTCTAAGCAAACCTGCCACGCAGTCGTAGCTTGAATTTCGTATCTTTCCTCCTTCCAGGATAGGCATCATGATCCCGTGAGCATATAAGGATTCTGTATAAATTGTTCAAAACATTTTTAAGGAAAAATTTTGATACACAAATTTTAAGATTCTATTAATGAACATAGAGATACAAATTAAACTTCAAAAAAGAAATGATGAAAATGATGAAAAAACTCAAAACAAAAATTGGGGGAGGTACGTAGGTATTGTTATAGTTGCTAAGTGTATTTTTTTTTTATGTTCAAAGGGTAGACACGGCGCATTCAAGAGGACACAAGCGTCCACAAGCTTTTTTTCAAACCAAGCCCCTATCTATCAACTCTTACTCTCACCTCCAAGTGGTGAACATCGGGTGCCTAGTTCCTTTGACTGAAGAAGGGGTTCCAATCCCTGTGGACGGTTTTAGGGTGCAGCAAACGAGAGAGGGAGGGGGAGTGTTCCCACTAAGGCACTTCTCCTTTATGCAGGCGGCAGCGGAAGAATTCTGCAGATAGAATCAACGGTGGCGTCTACAGTTCCAGTTAGGTTGAACTACTTAGTGAACACCTTATACGGGCTTCTATGACATATTCGGAGCTCAGGCCTATAAGGAGCTGCTGATCCGGCTCCCCGCCCTTGGAGTTATATTGTAAGGGTCTGGTCCTCCAGGTTGGGGGTAGTGTCATGTCGGGGCGAATTCTCGGCCACGCAAAGCTATTTAGTTGCGAAGCAACAACAAGCCTCGGATACGGACGGATATACTGTTGACGAACCTAGCAAACGAAATAAGGACAACGAACTTTGGATCTGCACGTGGAATGTTCTGTCTCTCAATAGACCACGTGCAGTTGAACATTTAGCGGAGGCCCTTGACTGCTACAAAGCAGACATCACCGCCATCCAAGAAGTCCGATGGGATGGGTTGGGCAGAAGAAAACTGAAAGACTGCGATATCTACTACGGTGACTGTTACCAACCACAAGGGCAGCGTCTCTGTGGATGTGGATTCGTCGTTAGAGGCAGACTTAGGCAAGAAGTCTTGAGTTTCAACTATGTGAACGAACGCCTCACGACAGTTCGCATCAAGGCTAAATTAACCATTATAAGCCTCATATGCGCGCATGCTCCTGACAAGACGTATGAGCAATGCCCTAGCTATGACATTAAAATTGTCTTGGGTGATTTTAATGCCAATCTAGGAAAAGAAGACGTCTTTGGTGGCACAATCGGAAGATATAGCCTGCACGACACCACCTCCGATAACGGATCAGGCTAATCGACTTTGCTGCGGGGCGAAACGTTGTGGTAGCTAGTACGCAGTAACCGCATCTCGATATACACAAGGGGACATGGCGAATTCCTGGTCAATCTACCGCTAATCAGATTGACCACATTGCGATCGACGCAGGGCACTCCTCCAGTATCAAGGATGTCCGAACGTTCCGAGGAGCCAACTCAGACTCAGACCACTAACTCGTTGTAGCCAAGGTAATGCTACGGTTATCCAGACCAAAGCCAAAGCAGGGAAATACTGTAAGGAAGTTTAAAGTCGAAAGGCTACAGTCGCAAGAAATTGCCAGGTCCTTTTTCGATCGAGTCTCTCGCACCCTCTTAAATAATCCTATGCCACCAACTGCAAGTATCGAGAACCAGTAGAAGAATTGCCAGAAAGCCATCAGAGATTACGCCTCTGACGTGCTGGGCCTCGAACGAACACCACAGCGAAGCCCTTGATTCGACGAGGAATGCCGGCAAGTACATGCGGGCAAACAACAGGCATATAAAGCGGCCCACAGCTGCTCGCGAGCTCTACGTGCAGAAAAGGAGAGAGGAACACAAGCTTCTAAAAAGGAAAAATAAAGAGCATGAGAAGCGTACGATCGAGGAAATAGAAGGATGCCATTGCAGGATTGAAGTTCGGAAGTTTTACCAAAAAGTACAAAGAACCTCCCAGGGTTACAAGGCCCGAACCGAAGCCTGCAAGGATGATCAGGGGAACATCGTGGTACAATCGCAGTTGGGCTATGGGAATATCATTTCTGCAAATTGTATAGTGGCAATAACGAACTGAATTCCTCTACTATGCAGATTGCACCATTCAACCTGGACGACGTAGGCCAACCATTCCGTCCACCCGATCTTGATTAAGTAAAGAAAGCTCTATCTTAACTGAAGTCCAATAAAGCTGCTGGAGCTGATGGCCTTGCGGCAGAGCTATTCAAAGCGCCTGGTTAGGAGTATGCACCAGCTCCTCTGCAAAATATGGTCGGAGGAAAGCATGCCCGATGAATGGAACCTCAGCATTGTTTGTCCGATCATCAAGGAAGGCTACAGAGGCATCCGTCTTCTTAATATCACCTACAAGATATTCTCTGCTGTACTTTGTGAACGCATGAAGCTATTATTCAACAACCTGATAGGTTCATATCAGTGTGGCTTTAGGCCAGGAAAGTCCACCATCGACCAAATATTCGCAATACGGCAGATCTTGGAGAAAACTCAGCAGTTTCAAATCGATACCTACCACCGTTACATCGATTTCAAGGCCGCGTATGACAGCATCTATAGAGACGACCTATATAGAGCAATGTCTAGTTCTGGTATCCTTGCCAAACTCATCCGGTGGTGCAGGATGACGATGGAGAGTGCATGCTGCTCTATCAAGGTCAGCAAAGAATTCACTCTCACCTTTGATGTCAAAAAAGATTTTATGCAAGGCGACGCGCTGTCATGCAACTTCCTCAACTTCGATCTTGTAAGAATAATGCAAAACTCTCACGTCAACACTAGAGGCACAATCTTTCCAAAGTCCGTCCAATTACTCGCTTACGCTGACGACATTGACATAATCGGATGAACAAAGCGAGCTGTCAGTGGCGCTTTCGTGAGTATTGAGAAGGAAGCCAAGAAGATGGGGTTAACGGTGAATGGAAGCAAAACGAAATAATATGCTGTCAACAAGAAAGGACACCCAAAACCGGCGCGCGTCTCGGACAGAACGTCACTATAGACAGCTTTAATTTTGAGGTAGTCAGAGGCTTTGTCTACCTAGGATCCGCTATAAACTGAGCGAATGTTACCAGTGCTGAGATCAAACGAAGAATTACTCTGGCCAATCGCTGTTTCTTTGGTCTATTTAGGCAATTGAGAAGCAAAGCACTCTCTCGAGCAACTAAACTGTCCCTGTATAAAACGCTGATCATCCCGGTCTTAATGTATGGTGCAGAGACATGAACACTGTTAAAGGTGGATGAGAACGCGTTTGGCTGTTTTAAGAGGAAAATTCTCCGGGTTATTTTTGGTCCCGTCTGCGAAGACGGGGAATGGAGAAGAAGATAAAACAACTTATTGTACAGGCTGTACAAAGCCAGCGACTTAGATGGCTGGGTCACCTAGAGCGAAAGGACATCAATGAAAATTTTTGAATCCAACCCCGTGGGACAGGGCAGTAGAGGTGGACAGCGTAAAAAGTAGCGCACGCAAGTGGAAGAGCTAGTTAAAAACCGAGCCGGCTGGAAAAAGCTTGTTATGGTTGAGGCCCTATGGTCCACCCCTGACTATAGCGCCACTTTAAGTAGATATATCAGTAAGCACTATTGACCGATTGGATTTAAATAAAAACAATTCTGCAAAAACTTTCAAAAAGCATAAATAGTATTGAAAATCAAAATTTTCTGCAAAAAAAAACAATTAAAATCAGTCACACCGTTTGCAAGAAAATTGAAAATCAAATCATTGGCTCTTTGGGAGGTACCTTTAAAATAAAATTTTGTACAATAGTTAACACAAATTGTATACCGGGTACCGTTATTTTTGGTTCTTAAAAAAAAATGCAAAAAAAGATATGAGGGGGAATGACCAAAACCCACTACCCATCCATTTAGATTGCAGCAAACAAACAGACAGACCGAATTGTGACACACACTTTTCTTGTCTTTCCTATCATCGTTATTACAAGTCTGAGTCGGGATCAATTTTTTTAACAGATGCATAATTTCCCATACACAAACAGTGTCCCCCAATGTATGCTTGATATTTCGGGGAATGGTTTCTGGGATCATTCTATAAAGCTTTAACTTTTTTTGAAGCAAATATCCCATCCTTTTTTGCTTTTTAAATAAATGTTTTTGAAAAATTTAATTTCAAAGTAAATATTTTTAAGAAAATTGGGATATTTTTTCAAGCTCACTAGAATCGGAATCTATCATTTTCTAGAGAGATTTCTATGTTCGTATGTAAGATTGTTTGTTCAAGAAAACATATGTCGACTTGAGATTTTATTTTATAGATAATGATGTCATTTAAGAAGGTTTTTTTTTTATAATACAATTTCTATATACTGAAATAAATCAGCCAAGAAGAAGACTGGACTTGTTGAATTTTAAGTTGATTTTTGAAAATGTTTCCTGCTAATATTTTCTTATAAAATTTTTCAAGCCATCCATTTCGATAGATTTTTAGATTTTGTTTTCACTATCTGACTTTGAACTAATAAGAGCACGGATTATAAAAATAAACAGTGGCACTTCATTATGCAAAATTTTGAAAAAAATCACAATTTTTTTCAAAAATATTGACTTGACTTTCAAATTTTATTTCCCAAAACATTTTATTTCAACAGCTTGTTTAAAAAAAGACAATCAAATGAAAATGAAATATGTATTAGCTTTCAAAAAAGTTACAACATGAAATAAGCACACTACCTGACCGAAAATTATGCTTAAATAAAGGATATGAGCACAGATAATAGAATTACATAGATATTGCATTCAGTGCAAATAAAAATGACGACTTTTTCAATCGACTATTTTAAGCGATTTGTCGGAAGCAAACCATGCAACCTTATCAAACAGAGCAGAATGTAACCCACAGAACACGATCATCCCCAAAAGACGTCCACCAGTGAGTTGGATTCCAAGATACACATATTTTGATTTAACTTCGGATACCTATGCAACCCTTTTGAGCATAATTCGTGTTCGATCATTCTTGTCAGTTCCACACACAGACACAGGCACACATTTTGGTTTCATAATCCTACTACAGCTACAGCCTTCTTCATCTTCTACTATAAAAATCATAGTCGGTTGAGAGTACCTGCGATCTGGGGGATGTGATGTCGTCGTTGTGTATTTGTGTGTATATGTATGTAGGTATCTGTCTTTTGTTCAGCGCGGTATAGTTTTTGCTCCTTTTTTAAGAAGTCTCTATTTGTTTATTTTTGTTGGCCTTAGCAGTAGAACAAAAGCTTATGAAGAAATGTTCAGCAGAGAAGGCGTGATCGGTAAAGGGGTGGCGTGGTGGAATAAAGGTTAGCTTGGGCATATATGTATGTACATGCGTACATATATATTTTTTAGATCGAAAACTTACATTTATTGCTTTGATGGAACATGAACAACTGATTTTTTTAAACTGCCACCCTCACCATTAACGAAGTGCAACAACCAGATAACTCCACTTTTTGAAATGTTGAGCAAATTAAAAAAAACTATCTCAAAAATAAGAAATCGAACTTATTGCAAAATATTAGTTTATTTTGAAATGAAATCATCAAAATGAATTTATTTAATTCAAAATATATCAAAAAATTGTACATTTATGTAAAAAAATAAATAAATTTGTTTTTGGACTTGTCCTGTTTTTGCACCGATTTTAGTATGAATTAAAAGGGAACCTCGTTGTCATCTTCGTAGTCTGAGTTTTCAGCTTCTTGAACTGACTGCTGCGACATCAAGTTATTGTAAAAAGGCATATCCGCTGCAGGAACATACTTTTGCGCCAAGTTTATGACATCCTCATATTTCTTGGGGTTGAGGGAAAGATTATTTGTATATAATAGTTTTGGCTTAAAGGGGTCACCATGCAAGTTTGCTTTTATTTCTATGTCGTATGTCGTAAATGGCCCATGGTGACTAATGGAAGCTGAAACGCTTGCCATATTTTCTTCTTTTGTGTAGCAAAATCTTCGATATTTCGAGATGGTCCACTTAATACGATCTTTGTTGGTCACAGTTTTCTTGTAAAACGGAGCCAGGCTCGTTTTAAAATCAAATATGTCCTTATTGCTCACTGATATCACATTAAACTTTTTGGAACACTTTTCCACTAAATTCTGCCAGTCCTTTGGTAGATACAGACGTTCTACTCGTCGTTTTTGTTTTTCTATAACGCCAAAAGAGCGATCGCAGGGCAAAAAACTGTGTCCCGGTTCTGGTAAGTGATGTTCAATAAGGCTTATATTTTTGTGTTTTACAAGAGCATATAAATATTGGACGAGAGTGTTGTTTTTATTTTGAGCGCCACAGTTATCAGAAAATAAATATAATTTCGTCACAGTTTCACTTAAAATGTGTTCAATGAAATGATGCAAAAAGCTTTAACTTCATTTGGACCCTTTTTCCCGATGGTCTCATCATACATGTACATGTAGCTTTTCTTGGTACTGCATTGAAAGATACAAAAATTAAAGACCCATAACTGCCTTTTATAAAAGACATCACCGGATGGTATTAGTGGAAGTGGCAAATTTTGTTGAAAATCAAAAGAAATGCACTCAACTGTCGGGTCTTGTAGGCACTCGGAGCTTCTTTCCCGTAGATCATCATAAAACGCTTTAGCCTTCTTTTCGTGAAGATCTTTTGCAACCTTGAGTACACGTTTTTCTTCCTCGGAATCAGCTGCAGCTATTTTCTTTTCATGACTATCACACGTCTGACAAGTGTCTGATCTAGGTGATCCAAACGAAAGCTTGAAATTTTTTACAAAGTATTCCCTATAAAAATCGTAAGTAACTTTTGGCTTTGGGTTACCATTTTGTTCAGTCATCAATGCAAAAACGCTTGGCTCAAACTTTTCTAAATAGAGATTATACATTTTCCTTACATTTAAGTCGGAAGGTAAGTACTTCCATTCCTTATTTTGGCTGTAGTGAGAAGATCGTTTGGGGAAACTTTTAATGTGGCTGTCAATATTTTGGACAACATCTTCTGGAATCTTGTTCACTCTGTTGGTGTGACGACCTCTCATGTCAGAGGGCCCAGTTACTTTTTTAACCAAAAAGCTTGAGAGTCTTTCGATTCGACTTTTATGGACTCCATGAACTGAACAAAATGCTTTTTTACATACCTCTATTTCATGTTTAATGCCCCGTATAAAATATTTATTTTGGAATTTCCTCACCTCATTTCCACTCGCAGATCGACGCCTCTTAACGGCATTTTGCCTTATCAATCCACACAAATATGCGTCTTGTTTTTCTTTATTTCCCAGCTTATTAAATTCATGAAAAACTTTTGCATACAGATTCTGGCGTCCAGCGTCAAAGCATTTTTTTTTGCAACTGCATGGCTGGCCCATTGTTTTTGCTGCTACGGTATTTCCCTTACGATTTGTGTACTTCTTGCCTTCTGCTCTCTTCCTTTTAGCTACGTTTCTTTTCCACGCGTTCTGATTGCGCACACGCTTTTTTCCTGAAGCCATACAAACCAATAATATTACACTGAAAACTCAAACATTGGAATTAATTTATTACCTTTTTGAACAGGTAAAGCATCAGCACTACTCGATGTCTCCTCATCATGAGATCCATTTTCATATTCGGAGCCCGATATGGAAAAATCTGATTCACTTTCACTCATTTTTTTTAATTACGTACCCTCGCACCAAGAATTAACTGAACCAAATGATACATTTCAAAACAATACAGTAAATTCAAGCAAAAACTTTGTTATACACTCATACCTGTAAACCTCGTTTACTGTTATGAAAGCGGTGCAAAAGCTTACTTTGTTAAAGCGGTGCACAAGCATTTACTGTGTTGAAAAGCGGTGCAAAAACAAGACAACTCCAGGAGATGTCTTATTCTTGCTCCGTTTTGAATAGAGTGATAACTCCAAACCCGAGTTTCCTTATCCAAGAGTCAATGGATTTGTCATTTTTTTACACCGAACGATGCAGGATTTTTTTTTTCGTATTTCTGCATTAAAAAACATATTTCGCAAAAAAGTGGAGTTATCTGGTTGTTGCACTGGGTGTTTCCTGCAACACTATTGGCCTTCGACGAGAAATGTTAAGAATTCAGAAATGAACAATTCGCACCCTTAGAATGAAAGTGACCTAACTCAAAATTTCTGTAACTTCCGATTTTGCAATAAACTGACCTTATAAAGCGTTTTTGAGAACATTCTTACTCATTTCCCATGAATTGCAAATTTTTAGTTAGGTCACTTTCATTCTAAGGGTGCGAATTGTTTTGACTTTTTTTCTCTTTGAGAAATAGGAATCGAAAAATATTTTAACACACATACCATACACATAGTACAAGTAGCTTGGTAATTTAGAGATTTATATTATGAAAATAGGTGTGCAAGTTATAATAGAAAAAAGTAGCGAAGATTTAAACTCATAAAATTGCTTAGATCTCAAAAATAAGAACTCCGGTAATCTTAAGTAATGATAATGAGTAATGAATATATACAATTATACATATTTATATGCAAACAAAAATTTTAACTCGTAGGAGAGGTTTTTTTAAAGGTATTTTTTTATTAATAAAGTTTACTAAGCATAAAAAAAGAAAGTTTGTTGGTAGGCAGGTATGGCAGTTTCTAGTATTTATTAATATACGAAAATAAGTACCAATACATGCAATTCAAACTCTAGTTTAAAAAACATTTAAGTAGGTTCTGCATGTTTTTACTTGAAAAATATACGAAATTTTGATCAAACATCTCTTGCGATGATAGGGAAGATAAAAAACATGGGTCTCGCTTCTCGCTATTGGATGAGAAATCATTTCGCTTTTTTCGATTAAGTATCTTAAAAACTGTTTGGCTGATTTGAACCATATTTTTTCATGGAAAAGCTTACAAAAAGTTAAGGTAATGTAAAACTATCTTTTAATCTTTTTTTGTTGAAAGCTTAATATTTAGAAAGCAACTAGGAAGGTTTTTTGAAACTAAGTAGGTACTTCATGGTTTTTTAACACTTAAGAATACATATAAACAAAAATTTTACTTTTATGTAAAAAAAAAACAAATGTTAAAAAAATGGGTCCTACGGTTAAGATATAAATGTTTCCATGCTTAACAACTTAAAGGGAGCGCTTCGATATCCCGCAAACCAAAATCTCGCATTTTTGTAAAAATCTCGAATAACGAAATCTCGCAAATTAAAAATCTTGTTTTTCATAATCTCGCAATTACAAAATCTCGCTTTTTACAATCTCGCATTTACATCTCGATCCTAAAAATCTCGAAAATTTCAACCAAAATCTCGCAATTTAAAATCTCACAAATCGAAATCTCGCAAATTCAAATTTCAGAGCAATGAGTCGCACACGGCTTTTAGAAATGAATCTATAGATTATAACCTCTATAACAGTGGTCTAAAAGAACTCAGACGCTGGATTATATATTTTGCAGTAGGTAGGATATCTCGCAAAATTGAATTCAAATCAATAAAATCTCGCGCGAGATTTAAATTTGCGAGATTTTGACTAAAAAAATGGTTTTGTTGCAATGCAATTCAACTTTGGTAGATTTTGGTATGCGAGATTTTAGTTTGCGGGATTTCGTTACTGCGAGATTATTAAAAGCCAGATTTTATAATTGTGGGATTATGAAAAGCGAGATTTTGTAATTGCGAGATTTCGTTATGCGAGATTTTGATTTGCGAGATTTCGTAGCTAATCCAAATTTAAATGGTCTACCAGTATTTATACAAAAACATTTTTTATCATTTTTTTGAAACAAAGGCACCCACAGAACGTTTTTTTTATTTTTATTTTCTTATTATCATTATCGGCTGAACGAATTTCAATTAAATTTTGTATTCGAAAACCTCCAAAAAGTAAAAATAATCTTGCATATCAACACTTTCAAAAAGTATTTTATGAATTTAAAACCAAAATTAAAATATTTTTTTTTAATTCGAATGTTATTTCACAATCGGGTTGATTTTTTTTTTAAATATAATTTGTATCTATGTACATATAAATAAATACTTGAAATTTGCATTCCCAAATATTTTCTTCTCGTTCCTCACTAACTTTAACTAGCTTTAATTCTTTAAACTGTAATCCTTTGCTAAGAATTAAATCTTTTTCTTTTATAATTCAGTCGTCACGTAGTAAAGCCATTATTTCATCAAAGCCTTAATTAAATTAAACTTAAACTACTTGAATTTAAACATTTTCGACTAAGAGCCCACAGAAAATTTTTGGGTGTGAGTGATAGCAAAAAAAGAAGTATTGGCGTCGAAAGCTTCATTAAAGGCTATTCAAAAAATCAAAGTCTTGCAGTCCGCAACTGGGGCCTTTGTGATTAGACAGTGCATAAAACAAAATAGGAATGCAACTTCAAGGATAATCGTGTTAGCCGAAATTGGTTGTCATCACCCCCCCCCCTAGATAAGCTCCGCGGATCCCATATCACGGGATCTGAGATCGTTTAATTCGCCCTGCCAGACTGTGTAAAAAAAAACCGTTTTTCACTTAGAATATTGAATTTTTTAAACGGTCAGGTAGAGCAAACTATATCTACACTCAAGGAGGAGCTTATCTAGGGAGGGGTGAAAACCAATTTTGGCTAACACGATTACACTCGAAGTTGCATTCATATTTTTTTTCAATGCACTGCTTAATCGCAAAGGCCCCAGTTGTGGATGCAAGACTTTGATTTTTTGAACAGCTTTTAATGAAGCTTTCGAAGCCTATACTTCTTTTTTTGCTATCACTCACACCCAAAATCTGCTGTGGGATTTCGGTTTTTTTAAGAAAAACACTGGTCAAAGAAAAATTTAAGCATTTCAAAAAATATATTTTTTTAATTTTATTTTAATTCACAAAAAATATATTTCAACTCAATTGCATGCCCTTGTATACGCACTTGTATTAAAATTCTATTAATTGTTCCTACCACCTCTCCTATTAAATTAACCCTAACATTATTGAGAAGGGGTTTCGGTAATTACCTTGCTGAACCTTCATATTATTTCCAAATAATAAAATTTGCCGTCATTTTTTGAGAATAAGAAAAGGCAACTATTCAAAATTAATTTTTTGTACCCCTCTCGTCTACGTAAGTGTTTTTCTACCAACAAAAATGTTTACCTACACTAAAATGTATTCTGTTAATTTTTCTTCTCAAATGCCTTTCTCTTATCCAGACAAAATGTAGCCAACCTTGATAAAGAAGTATTTCATACATACAGCGATGCAGCGTTCACATTTCACAATGCAATATAAAATATACATACATAAACATAAAAAACCTTAGGTACCTACATTTAAATACCCAACCAAAATGAACTAAAAACAGGAACAAACACACACAAAAAAAAGAAACACAACAAGCAACTTGATACTCAAACACAATTTAGGGTAACATCAAGTTTAAGTTTTATTCACACGAGTTCGATCAAACTGGGACGTAGAGGTACGTCCCAGTCAGTTGAAAAATTGTCATTTTTTTTTCTTCTGCGTGCGATATCTATGGAACTATAGTATCTGTGATATGAGGTTAATTAAACAAATGGACAAAGCATCAAATACATATGTATGTGCTTTTGATCTTTGGTTTAATAATAAGGTAGGAAAACCACACAATCTTTTATACTTGAGTTAGTTTGTGCCGTGTGCAAGAAATATGAATAATCCTTTAAAATATGAAGAGAAATTATGAGTAATGGCAAATGAAAAATCCTAAAGGTAACTTTATATGTACAGCCCATATACATTATGCAGATATATGTACATATAATGTACATATGTACCTATAAACAAATTTGAACACAAAATGCTTTAATCTTATAAGACTTAGATTTTCAACCCATTATTTCTTGGTAAGTGGGGCGGGAGGAAGATTAAGTCACAAGAAATCCTTTATCCTGTTATCAAGGACAAATTTTAAGGGCTTAGTGTTTGTATCTTAAAACAAACAAAAAAGTGGATACTGTAACAATTCCATAAAGAGCATTTGACAATGATCATTCTAAATGAAATAAAAAATGGTGCCAACGTCAACCTGCAAGGGAAACATATAATATATTGTAGCTACATAGAATGAAGAGAAAAATATCCTTTTTGTATCCTTTTTTTGTCCTTAGAATTTAATGACGCATTTTCAATTGTTTGCGATTTTAAATCACTGATGTGCATCCGTTAATATAACGACGACAATATACAAGCAAAGCAAGCAAGAAGAAAACAACTCAGTGCGATGGAAACTATAATAAAAATGGTTTAAACAAAACTTTGCTAGAGGGGTTCTATATGTATATTCGAAGGTAGGTCGTTGGAGAACAATTTCAGTGACACATGTGTTGCAGCATCAGAGTGGTAGCAAGGTGTGTATACCTACCTACAAACAATGTGTTAACAGATGAAGTGGAACTAAACGATGTTACATAATAATAGAAGCCAAAGGGGCACCGCAGAGAGAAAATAAAAGCCAATGTGATTTTTCAAACGAAAAGATGAAGCCAACCTTATTGGACTAAAAAAACAATAACAAAACGAAAAAAACGTATGTTGGTTGAACTTTTGACAGTAAAGCCTTTGATCAAACAATTCAAAAGTAAAATTATTGCTTTTTCCTGAAACTTCCAGGTATAATAAATAAATACATACTTTCATAACTACATAAATATAGATGATGGCTAAGAAAGTTATGTCCTTAAATTCTGTAAATAAAATATAAGATGAGCGTAAAATGCTGTGTATCAATGCTTCTTTAAAGGTTGCTCATAGGTGCGGAGGACCCTGAAGGCCCTGCGGGCATGTACAACAACAAAAGCAACTTTTTCCAATCCGTCTTAGTCATACCTTATACCTAACAGTTACCTGTAAATCTTTAAACCAGTCGCAATTTTGGACAAAAAACAATCAGAAATAACTAGAGCTACAGAGGGCTATTTCGCGTCCGTCATTAGAAGTCTTGGTTATAGTTTTTAGGATTATAACCATTTTGCGTTGGGTGCCGAATTTTAGGAAAATTTATTTTATTTAATATTTAGCTCTACTTCAACTTAAAACTAAAAAACCTGCTTAAAATTTTATGTTCTACAATTTTCGTCACGACAATATTTTTGCATTCGATTAATATCTTTGTGCTTAATTTTAAAATATTAAATCAATGTCCTTTCATCTCGTTTAAATTGTAAGGTAAGCTGATTCCAAAGCATCTAGGACTGTGTTAAATTTTCCTGCAGTTGAAACCGGTATTGAATGTTTCTTTGCAATAAAAACTGAAAGAGAAATTATGTATATTGATTTTGAAAGCAATAACAATAAAATCACACAAAATTGGATTTTTTTTAGTTTTGGATTGTGCAGCAAACAAAAATTCTTGGAGATTTTGGGAACCGAAAAACTGACTTTTTTTGATAACTCATGGGATTGGTTAGAAAACCTGGGTCAGCACTGGGTTTAATGGACGAATCTGATAAAGATATTTCTTGGCTCGATACATTTCAACGTTTCGAGCAGGAAAACTGTAGGTCCCCTCCATTCCTACCAACATCACGCACACAGGAATGGTTGAGATTGGTTAAGCTCTGGGTTATCTACGAGCTGTTGCGCCACGGGCCTATAATACAAAGCTACAAGTAGGTACTTGTAATACAAGTCAATCTTTATAAATGTAATGAATTTCTGTAACACAAAGCTACAAGTCGGCTGGCTCTTTTACAAGTGTAATGAACATTCATTACAATTGTGCAATTTCCCTCTTTCTGTAACACAAAGCTAAAAGTGTAAAGAAAAACTAAATCTTACTTGTAGAATAATCGATGAAATCTTACAGGTGATTCAAGAATTGTAGGATGCAGAAGATGTATTTTAAAATGCTAAAAAACGATCTTTTCAATTTCAATAATTTTTGTTCATCATGATTATTGCTTTTTTAACCGAAAAAAAAGTTCCAATCGTCAATATATCTATGCAGATGCTCACAAACGATCCCAATTTAAGGAAGTGTAAGTTGCTTTAATAGTCTCCTTCACCATACATATGTATGTGTATTTATGTACAATTGAAAAATGTAATTATTGAATATGCCTTCTTCAAATAAAATGCACGATTGGATCGTTCTTTTAATTGTATAAGCAGCGCCTGATAATAACTTGAGCTTTAAAACAAGTACGCCAAATGACTACTTGAAAAAATGTGAATATAAGCAAAAAAAATTTAAATCGTTGGAGCCGTTTTCTTAAAAATGTTGGTAACATTAAAAAAAAATATGGTTTGCCAATTTTGAGGATATATTTATATACATATAAAACTGAAAATTCAAAATAATTCATCATCCCGTTTTCGAAATATTGGATTTTCAATAAAAAAAAATTGAATCTTTTTTCAAAATCCAAAACTTATTTGTTCCAAAATTTTGGTATGCAGTTTTATTTATATTTTAAGAAAGCTTTTGTGCAAGAAATCTTACTAAAATCGGATGAGCGCAAAAATAAAAAAAAACCGTTATATGGCAAATACCGTTAATAAATGTTTTTGGTAATTTTTTTCTTACCTGAAAATACACCATATCTACAATAACACACTAATTTGTATTTATCAAAATCGTCAAAGCCTTTTTTGAGATAAATTAGCTTTTCCTTTCCCGTCTGGAGAGTTAAAAGAAAACCATGAGTTCAAAATTTGAAGAAAATCGCATCATTGGCTTAGGCTGTAGATCCAGATACAAAACAGACAGAATTGTGCCAACCACTTTTTTCGTGTTCTCGATCATCGTAATGTTGTCTTTGATTGTTATCTCAATTTTTTTTACGAATCAAAAACTTGCCCTATAGTACCTATATCGCAAGTAAAAATGAACAGTGTTCCCCGCTTTTTGTGTAATTTTTAGATCAAATAACTGAAATACGTATTTTATTTACATGTTTTTATTTTGATGGCATCAGTTTTTTAAGATTAAAGGGCACGGTAGTGCCCAGCCAAGTTCACGGCACTACACCCTTTTTACAGGAACAAACTCAAGCGATTTTCAACCCCCCTCTAACTTCAGTACCAATAAGGTACTCGCAGTATTTGCTGAGCTGATCAAACACAGGTGGCTCACCAAACTTCAACTCTTTAGTATTAGAAGTTCCCGAGATAAAGGGCTTCAAAACTCGCAAAAACCGTAACTGACTGACTGACTCACTGACTCAAATACTCACTGACAGATCATCAAAATTATGAAGCACTTCCCGACATCGTAGAAACTTGAAATTTCGCACAACGGTAGGCCTTGTGGTGCATACAAAGGAAAAAATCGAAAATTTGCAATTTTCTATTCAGGGGGCGTGGCATCCACCCACATTCTTAAAATTCTTATAAATTATATGGAGCACTTCCGATTGTTGTAGAACGATGAAAATTGGTAGAACAGTATGACTTAAAGAACATACAAAGCTAAAAATCAAAAACTGAGATTATCCATTCTTAAGGCGTGGCATCCACCTACTTTCTCAGAATTGCTATTATTTATAGAGAGCACTTTCGGTTGTCGTAGAATTATTAAACTTTGTAGAGCAGTAGGGCTTGATTTTCACCTGGAAAGATAAAATCTTTGCAAAAAGGATTGAAATCACAACAAAAACATAAATGTTAAACAAAGAGCCAAGTTCTTATGTGTATAAGAAACCTGTGCGTAAAAAGTCAGCCAAAAAAAGTAATGAGATCTAAAATATATGCCAAGTTTTAAGTTCAGAAAGTTTAATATCAAATATCTAAATTAGAGTAATATCGAAACAACTCCTAAATATGACAGAAATTTTATATTTAATGATGACTGATTAAAATTTGGTGGATTTACTTGGCAAGTTTTTTCTTAATTACTTACTTAATCACGAATTTAAAATGTTTGAAAACTTGACCAGTGAACCCACCAAAATTTTAACCAGTAATCTTTAAATACCAAATTTCTGTCATGATTTGGAGTTGTTTCGATATTACTCTAATTCAGATATTTGATATTAAACTTTCTGAACTTAAAACTTGGCATAAATAAAAGAAGAATAATAAAATCGACGATTTTTGTTTTATTAAAATGAATTTTTTGGTGCAAAATTTATTGAAATGTCCATCCCGTTGCATTAAGCCTAAGTAAATCACTCACAAATTTGTAGAAGAGGAAGAGGATTGGGGTAATTACTACATATTTTAAAATGGTAGGTATAAGCTTTCATTCACTTTTTCATTTTGAAAAATGAAAATTAAATTGATGGGAGACTCAATCTGCCATTTAGTATAAAATTTTGTGTTCCTCATCAAAAAAATGAATACAAAAATGTAGTCTTATATTTACCCTTTATTTAAAGTCATTAACTTTGAAGATCGGATAGTTATAGCCAAAGTTATAAGCTTTCCAATCGGTCGGTTTGAAGGCTTTTTGTGCATAACAGAAATTTTCTACCCCAGATCTTGTCGGTCGATCGCCGACGAACTTTCAACCCATTGCATGCAGAATGGAATGCCTACAAGTGTAGGGAAATTTTTGTTTCTACAAATGTAAGTTTTTTTTTTTGTGTTACAGAAATCATCTACACTTGTAAGACTAACATAATCCTACAAGTGGCTCTTGGCTTGTAGACTTGTAGCTTTGTGTTATGGGCCCCAGATTTATTTTAGTAAGAGGATTAAGGAATGAAGATTTTTTTGAAATAAAATTACAGGCACGAAATTAGACGAATAACTACACTGAAGTAAAGATCGGGTTGGGATAAGGCAATCTCGCAAATTAAAATCTCGAATTGCTAACCTCGCATTACAAAATCTCACTTTTCATAAGCTCGCATTTAAAAATCTCATTTTCTTGCAAAATAAAATCTCACAAAGTTCTGCATGCAACGGATAAATTTTTCAATCAAAATCTCGCAAATTATAATTTACAAGATTTTATTTTAAAATTAATTTGTTGCAATGCAGTTAAATGTTAAGTTTATATTTCCATTTTTGTCCCGAGAACAATAAAGAGAACATAGTAATTATAGTGTACGAGGGTGGGTCAATAAATCCCTGAAAATTTACACTTATGACCTTAAAATCTCAAATCCAACGATCAGGCTATCATAGAGGATATTTAAAAAGAATTTCCTGAAATTTGTATTCGTATCTGTTAAATAATTTTGTTTTTATAGCGGTTTTAATCAGAAGCGGGCGAAATTTTTTCAAGAAAATAGAAAAATCAGAATTTCGCATGATGAAAAAACACAAGTTTTTGCGCAAAAAAAAACATTACGGATACAAAAAAAAATGGTCTACAAAATTCACGGTCTAATATACTCGAGGAGGCCTTGGGCTTTTCCCACAGGACCATAATTACAATTTTACACAAATAGGTATTTGGAGATGAAAAAGCTTTCCGAATGAAACTATCTAAACATTTCAAAAGAGTGTTTGGCCATCTTCAATCGTAATGCAAGCGAGTCCTTACGCCGATTTGGGACTGTGGATTCATCACCACACACCAGAGACCAAAGAACAGTCTAAACAGTGGACTTTTCTCGAGTTGAATCGAAGCCAAAGAAAGCCAAAGATGGGTTTATAGGCAAAAATGGAAATGGTGACTGTTTTTTCGGATGTGGGAAAAGTCATCTATATCGATTTTTGATAAAGACGATTACCGGCGCTTATATTTTGCTGGTCTGCTGCAGCAAATCGACACGTTAATTAAACGAGAACAAGGAAAAATGCTCCTTTTCATCAAGACAACGCTCCTGCGAACAAGTTCACAGTCGAAATGCCAAAATTCCATGAATTAAGATACGAGTTACTATTACTATTACTATTTCCCAGTATGAAGAAATGGCTCGGTGGAAAAAAATTGGCTTGAATGCTGAGGTTATTCAAGAAACAAATGCATACTTTGAGGCTTTCGAAAAAAACTATTTTTTAGAGGGAATACTAAAAATTGGGAAACATTGGATGAAGTGTATCGAGCTTAAAGAAGATTATGTCCAGAAATAAAAAGTTTTTTTTTCCGAAAAGAGCGTTTTTTCTTTCAATTTTCAGGGATTTATTGACCCGCCCTCGTATCTTGTTGAAATGTGATTGTTTTTCATTGTTTTCTTTGAAGAATAAGTTTTTCTTTTTGGATTGTAAGGACTTTAATTTTTCAGTGCGAAACTGAGAGCGAAATATTAATGTAAGGTTTGAGTTTGCTAGATTTTAATTTTCAAGATTTTGATATGCAAGATTGTATGTATATGTGAGATTTTAAATTACGAGATTTCAGTTAATAGCTACTTTTCGCATCGTGCGATAACTTTTGAGGATCCATTCAAGACCCTTTCAAATAAGAAAGAAAAATTTAATTTTTTGAGAGGAGATTGTTACGAAACGTCAAAGTTACGCAAGATAAAGTATCGAAAGACAAACTTTCAAAATAAAAGTTTTGAAACCCTCGAAACTTCATTGTTCCTTGAACGATTTCACCCGGAGGCCACACGAGCGAGTACTCGCTAGCGAGTTGGGTACATACATTAATTGTCAAATCACTCGCCACTCTACTCGCTTCTCAACTGGCTTCGAAAAAGGCAAACCAGTTGGCTAGCGAGTAGGAAAAGTTTCGATGTATTAGTAACTCGCTAGCGATTACTCGCTCGTGTGGCCTCCGGGTCAATGAAATTGACAATAGTGATACCTGAGACAGATTTATAACAGGAAAATATATTCTCAAAACAGGGTGTTTAAAAAAATTCAACTTTTTCAATATTATTGTTCCTTGAGCCATTTCAAGGAAAAGGGAAAACATATATTTTCAACATGGTGTTTCAGAAAAAAAACTGTCAACTTTCCGATCTCAGTGAAATTGATTTTTACACATTCCTGAAACACTTTGTTTTGAAAATATTATTGTCTTCTTTAATTTTGTATCAACCATATTGAAAGTTTTTAAAACACCCTGTTTTGAAATTTTTTTTTATCTTTTCTAATTCTGTATATAAGCCTTCATCTGTGTCAATTTAATTGATATCGCTCAAGGAACAACGAAGTTCCAAAATGTCGAAATATTATTGAAATACCCTGTTTTCAAAATAACCAAATATCAACGAATTGCCCCAAAATCATCCTTTCTGGAGCAGTAATAAAACTGTGAAAATTTTTGATTTCTTAGAAGTCTTTTTAATGCATCGACTTCAAAGCCATCCTTCAATAGAATTTGACAATGAATGGCTTGACTTACAGAAGTGGGACTAACTATATTTTCTTCATCATAAGAAAAAATATTTAACTTTCTCAAATGTCTCTATTTTTCCCATTCCAACAAAAAATATTTCAAAACATAGAAATTTAGCTCCACAACCGTAGTGAATGGAGACTTGAAGAAGAAAAAGAATTTTATTTTTCCAATCTCGATCTGAGGTTAGGAATTCCAGCGCCAGATTGCGCAATGAATGAAGCATAATTGAAAATTCTAAACGTGAATGTGTCGTACTCGTGAATATGATCGACAAGAATTAGACTAGTCAATTCAAAAATGCATCCTTGTTGAACCGCCAACAGAAGGTAGTCTATGATACATTAATGAAGGCAATAAATTATTGATGTTGTAAATGGTTACTAATTTTCCGGGATGTCCCCGATGGAACTGAAAAGACATTTCCTATGTCATTGGACCTGGCCACTGCAGTGCACTGGTCGTCCGAGATCTGACTTTGCTGTAGCAGTTGCTTCTTCTGGAATAGTCTCCACATTGTAAGAAGGATGCCGTTCGGCTCATTCAGCGTTTAAAATGCCATTAAACCTTCAAACTACTGAACGACAAACATATAATAACATTGCAAAACACCCCCAATGGTAAAAATATATGCACTGGAGCTTGATTCCACACAAAAATCAAATTGTGGACAAGCCTATTAGTGTGTGAAATAGAACGAAGTGTATATGACACCCCCTTCCAAGAATTTAAGTTGTATGCTGCAGGTTAGGGATGGAAACACTACAAACTCGTCCGGCAAGGTCATGTGAAAATATCGCCGCCTTAGCTGAAAATGTGCTGAAAATCCAGTTATGTCCGTTTCGCGACGATCTCAGGAATTGGAGCTTTTCAATATCACTTTGCACAGACTTCTTTTTGTCTGAACGCCTCGTAAAAGTGATTCTAGGTATATTCTATTGCATGCCAAGTTTTCTGGACGAAAGATTTCGCGAAATAGGGACTTCAATTCGGCACCTTAATCATGACCATTATAGGCGAATAGTCAGGTACTTCTGCAATTATTTACTAAGCTGATGGAATATATTCGGGGATGACCCCCAAATTGTAAATCCAAGTTGGTGAAGCTGGGGGGCGCGAGCGTCAGCCGCCATCTTGGAAAACGCGTTTTATCAAATATCTCGTGAGCCGTGCATCATAGGATGCACCATCACCATTTCTAGGCAGAGCTGAGGCAGTTATTCGGCAAATATTATAGTTCATCATTAAGCCCAGAATTTTTATTTTAGAAATAAATTTTTAAAAATAGAATATTCAAATGAAACTTCTTGTTTGAACACCCAAAAAATTACTTGCATTTGTAGGGCTTTATTTTAATTGTAAAGGGGTTTTCAACAGGGAGGCTACAAAAGTAGAGAGACAGGGACAGCAAACGACGCCAAATTTCTTGCCGTTCTTTTGACATTTCTCTTCAATAAGATTTGCCATTTCATGATGGAAAGATATACGAGCCAACAACCAGTCGAAATTATTAAATTTTACTACCGAAATTCGGAGTCAGTGGCCTCAACGTTAAGAGCGCTACATCCAATTTTTGATGAGGCTCATTTCTGGCTGAATGGCTTTGTCAATAAACAAAATACGCGGTATTGGTCAGGCAGCAATCCACACCAACTCCATGAGTCATCATTGCACCCCAAAAATTTCGGTTTGGTGTGGTTTATGGGCCGGCGGCGTCATTGGGCCGTACTTCTTCCGTGATGATCAAGACCGGCACGTTACTGTGAATGGGGATCGCTACCGTTCAATTATAACCGAATATTTTTGGCCCCAATTTGATGATATGGACTTTGAGGACATGTGGTTCCAACAGGACGGCGCCACAAGCCACACAGCTAATGTCACAATCAATTTATTGGAAACCAAGTTTGGAGAACGTGTTATCTCTCGAAATGGTCCAGTCGCTTGGCCGCCTCGGTCGTGCGATTAGACGCCGTTAGACTATTTCATGTGGGGCTACGTCAAGTCAATGGTCTATGCCAATAAGCCAGTGACGATTGATGAGCTTCGTACGAATATCGAATGTGAAATTGCAGCAGTATCGGCCGATTTATGCTTGAAAACCTTCGAAAATTGGGTTCAGCGTGTGGACTTCTGCAAGCGTGCCCGTGGTGGCCATGCAAAAGAAATCGAATTTCATACATAATGGCATCAAACTTACTTTCACAGGAATAAAGGTTTTTTTTTAAATATAAACCATGAATATTTTAATGAAGCGTTTTATTTTACTTATCTGTCTGTCTTACATGATTAAAACATTTACAGGAATTAAAGTTACAATTTTTCAGATAAATTGATAGATGGCAAGCTGAGTGGTATATACACAACGCAGCTATATTTGCGGTTGCAGATATACCTTATTTTTATTCAATTTAGGTTAAAACTACAGGGACCAAGGGAATTAAGTGGGTATTTGAAAAGAAAAATAATAACGTTGTATAGTACCTCCTACACTTGGTATTTGTGTTTGTGTTAACCAAGTCGGCAACATCCTGCAGACCTCCCCAAGGGTTGAAGTTTTGCTTGTGCTAAATTTACTTTTGAGTTGCAAAAAAGCAAACATGCTAAAAGTCAGGAATAAAGTAAACACCAGCACCAACAGCAGCCACGCTATATAACAACACATCACGACCTTTTTTTTTCCACATCTAGGATAAAATACATAACCATAACATATGAATCACTTTGCAATTTGATTTTCATAATCAAATTCAGAGAAAAAGGCACAAAAGATGTCCAAGAAATAGTACCTAACACAAAGCACATCAACCGACCGCAACAGAAGCTTGAATCTTTGATGGAAAAAAACCAAATGATGTGCAAATTTAATTTTGTATTTTTTTACGTAAACGGCAAAAGTATGCAAAACAGGAAATAGAATAAGGAATGAATGAACCCAAACTTATTGCAAAAATTTCCATGAGCTTAATGGCGGTGAGCACGTGATGGAAAGGATATCACAACATTCTCGGGATACGGGATCACGCTAGGGTATAAACAAAAGTTAACTATATATTTTATGTTGGAGTTTGTCATGCTCAATTATTATTTAAGGAAACAGAAAAAAAAATACATGCCATACCTACCTAAATTCTGTAACATTTTTTCTTACATTTCTGATAAAATATATTCATTATTTAGGGTTATACATTTTGGGCTTGGAGGACAAAATAAAACACATTTAAAAGTGATATATCGACGGATCTACTTTTTATTTCGTAATAATATTTTAATATTTCTTTTTTACTTTGCCAATATATTTGAAATAAAGGCTTACATGAAAAGCCTTACGAGCTCATATCTTATGGTCAGTGAGCATATATTTCAGGAATATAGGTACCATAACGGTCGTCGTTCAATGGAAATGAAACCCATACCTAAGTTCGTTTTTTACTTGCTCTAGGGTAGGTAGGTATTGGCTTTCTTTGAAACTTAAATTTTGAAGTGTAAAGAAAATCTTACGATGACGTAGAATCCACAAAAAGTTGTTTTCGTAATTCGGATGGGTGGACTTCCCTTAAATTGTGGGCGGAACATTTTTGTGTGTGATTTTTTAGAACCTTAAGCCTAGTTTACAGCTTCTGTGTGAAAAAAAATACAAGCAAATATTTTCGCATGTCAAAAATTATTGAGATGGAATATAAAATTGATTTTTTTTTCAGAATTGCTTTACAGTTTAAGCCTAGTTTACAGTTCCCGTGCGCAAAAAAAAATCTATGCAAATATTCTCGCATGTCAAAAATTATTGAGGTGAAATCCAGAAATAATTGTTTGCATGATTGGTCATGCAAAATGGACCGGCAACTGTTTTGCATGTGAAAATAAAATGCACGACTGGGTCGCACGTTCTTGCAATATACTGCGGATTTAAGAAAATTGTATATAAAAACATTGAAATTATTAGAGAAAAATTTAGAGAAGCATGAAATACGACATTTAAATTGGCAAAAACAGCTCTTTTGACAGTTTGCGGTGAAAAAAAAAAATGCCATCTTAATTCTTGATTGAATATGATTGTATGGGAAAAAAAATTGAAATCGTTGGAGCGGTTTTTAAAAAAATTATTTGTTATATATAAAATTCTTAAAACATTTTTAAGAACAAATTTTGGTAAGCAAATCTTAAGCATATATTTATGTGTATATAAAAACAAAATTTGAAATAAAATTGTCAACCCGTTTTTGAGATACCGAATTTTCAAAAAAAAAATTTGAAAATTTGTTTAAAAATCCAGAAACCCATTTTTTGAAAATTTTGATATACGATATTATTTAATTTTATCTGATATTTGTATATAAAAAAAGTCATCTAAATCCGTTTAGCCGATAACGAGAAAATTCAAAATAAAAAAAAAAACGTTCTATGACAGGTACTATTAATAGTCGCTAAATGTAAAATTTTATAATTTTTGGTAGTAGATCGTACTAATTTTAGTATACGAAAAAGTTTAATCAAAATCGTAGTAGTCGTTTTTGAAAAAAAAAAATATTTTCCTTGGCGGTTTTTTAACTTTTGTATGGAAGGTACCGTTATTTTTTCATAAATGTAAAATTTTTTCTGAAAACATTTTAGAAAGTACTAAAAAACTCTTAAATTTCGAGTTTCAACAAAATCGATCATGTCGTTCTCGAAATATTTGATTTTCCAAACAAAATTTGAAACATTTTTTAAAAATCCAAAAAATATTTTCAAAAATTTTGGAACACAAAACTATTTATATTTTTCGGAAACTTCTGTATAAAAAAAATAATTGAAATCGGTCGAACCGCTTTGAAGAAAATCGAAAATTTAAAAAATGGTCGCTTGGGAGGTACCATTAATAAGCATTTTTGAAAAATGGTTTTCCACCCAAAGGAAGACCTTACTAAAATAAATTCACTGAATTTTTTTTAAGAAAAGTTGTCAAGCCATTTTTGAGAAAAATACGATTATGTAAAATTGCTACAAAAAATTTTATGGCAGGTACCGTTATTTTTGGTTCTAAAAAAAAAATGAAAAAAACGTGTCGGCATAATCACCAAAAACCACTACGTACCAAGTTTGAAGAAAATTGATCGAGCCGTTTAGGCTGTAGACTAACAGACAGACAGAATTATGCCACCCACTTTTTTGGTGTTCTCTATCATTGTAATCATGTTTGATTGTTATCTCAAAATTTTTTGTTTGCACGAATCCAAAACTTGCCTTATAGTCCCTATATCGCAAGTAAAAAGCAATAAAATGGTAAATAAAACTCGATTTCCTACTGATTTTCACAGAAAAAGAATCTACTTAAAGGGCGGTCATTTTCACTGTAAGCCACTACTGTATTTACCATACAAGTTCACATTTTAAAAATTTATTTAAAATACAATAAAATAAAATAAAATAAAATAAAATAAAATAAAATAAATAAATAATAAAACTACATTAATTAATAACATCAGTGAATTTAAAACGCATTGAATGGAAACATTTTTTTTTTTCGTAGGGATGGCGGTTTTCTCTGTTGTGATTTCCATTGTTCATAGCTGTGCTGGAAATGTTTCTTTTTACTTGCCTTATTTCCATTTTACTCTCTTTCCTTTTTTCTGAGGTTATCTGAGGAAATTTCCAAAAGTCTGGGTCACTTTCTTTCTCGAATTCTCGAATATTTAAAATAAATTCCAGACAATTTTCTGGGCTTTTTTTCCAAACTAAAATCCATAATAGTTTCCTAGAGCCTTATAGTTAACAAAAATAATGGTAACATCGCCAAAAAATTAAGTGGTCTTGTCAAAGACAGCAATTTCATCAGAAATCGTTCGAAAGCAAAACAGCCTAAGGAACTGAACAAGCCCGTTTCAAACATAGGGTAAACCTGCGAATTTCTCGTGCCAAAAGAAAAAAGAGTAAAAGTGAAAGCTTCTAGGAAGCAAAACAAGGCTGGGACAATTTCAATAATATCTTCAGAAAAGTTTAAGTTTCCAATATTATAAAGGTAACCACAACATACGTATTTGCAAAATTTAATATTGAAATGGATATCCTCAGCAAAAACTCATAAAAGAGGAAGCGCAAGAGGAAAATGATTATTCGGTATACAAATTTATTTGAGTAAAACAACAATATGTTGTTTTTTTAATTAACAACAAAACCGTTGTTGAAATGACATATCGATGAATGAAAAATGATTTATAGTTAATTATTTATGTACATACTAATAGTCGGAGAGCTACCAGCCACTTTGACTAACCTACTAGACACAAGGCTACAACTTTGTGTATGCTTGATTTGGAACTAGTTAAGTATGAAAACCACGGTCTGGCAGGGTTGCCGCGGTCGAAAGGTTGCCATCTGATTTTTTCAAAATGCAAAAAAAGGGTCAAAATTAACCTACTCGCACAAGGCTGAAATTTATTTATAATTTAGTTTATACATTCTTATGCATGAAAAAAATTATGCCAGACGGGTTTGGCGGTCGAAAGTGCTTGCCAGACGAGCCTAAAGCTCTTAAAGATTAATAAAAGATATTGGATAACTTGAGAAATTTGTTACGTACAAGGCTAAAACTTAGTGTATTTTTTATTCGTGAAAAGATTAGTCAAAAAATAAAGATCTGAGAAAATTTCCGCAATTCTAGGGTTGCCACCTATTTTTTTTTCAATATGTAAAATAACTTCCAAATGCAACATATCTACTTTTAGAATGCTGATTTTGGATATTATAATAACTTATTTCTTTTTGTACATGAAAAAAAAGATGCCAGACCAGTTTTGGTGGACGAAAATAGCTTGCCAGACGTGTTTTTAAAGTTGGTATTAGAAAATGTCATTGATTAGTCAGATGTAGGTATTAAATATAACACGTTAACTGCGTATAGTCCTAATATGTATTAAATCAAGTCAACAAATTATGATATGGTTATTTTACTGTAGACGCAGGGTTGCCATAAATTTTTTTTTTCAAAATTTTATAAAATTGACAAAACCGAAACACCAACCTACCTAAAGTTTTCACACATATGTAAGCTTATGCCATCTTGTATATAAAAACAAAATATTGCGAGACGGTCGAAAGCTTCTGTCAGACAAGCCTAAGATTTAAAAAATTGGTATTATAAGAAATATCCTTGCTTGATTTTTTCTTAAATTAAAAAAAAAACTGTCAAAATTGCAAACCTACCCGCACAAAGCTGATTTTTACATATATGTTAGCTGATATCTTCTTAAATATGAACAAAAATATATCACACCGGACAGACGGTCGAAAGTTCCTGCCAGATGGGCCTAAAGTCTTAAAAGATGGTATTACAAGAAATATCCTTTTTTTTATTAAATTTCAAAAAACTGTCAAAATTGCAAACCTACTCGCACAAAGCTGATTTTTACATATATGTTAACTGATATCTTCTTAAATATAAAAAAAAATATATCACACCGGACAGATGGTCGAAAAATCCTGCCAGACGGGCCTAAAGTCTTACAAGATGGTATTACAAGAAATATCCTTTTTTTATTAAATTTCAAAAAAACTGTCAAAATTGCAAACCTACTCGCACAAAGCTGATTTTTACATATATGTTAGCTGATATCTTCTTAAATATGAACAAAAATATGTCATACCAGACGGACGGTCGAAAGGTCCTGCCAGACGGGCCTAAAGTCTTACAAGATGGTATTACAAGAAATATCCTTTTTTTATTAAATTTCAAAAAACTGTCAAAATTGCAAACCTACTCGCACAAAGCTGATTTTTACATATATGTTAACTGATATCTTTTTGAATATAAAAAAAAATATATCACACCGGACAGACGGTCGAAACATCCTGCCAGACGGGCCTAAAGTCTTACAAGATGGTATTACAAGAAATATCCTTTTTTTATTAAATTTCAAAAAAACTGTCAAAATTGCAAACCTACTCGCACAAAGCTGATTTCTACATATATGTTAACTGATATCTTCTTGAATATGAACAAAAATTGTCATACCAGACGGACGGTCGAAAGGTCCTGCCAGACGGGCCTAAAGTCTTACAAGATGGTATTACAAGAAATATCCTTTTTTTATTAAATTTCAAAAAACTGTCAAAATTGCAAACCTACTCGCACAAAGCTGATTTTTACATATATGTTAACTGATATCTTCTTAAATATGAACAAAAATATGTCATACCAGACGGACGGTCGAAAGGTCCTGCCAGACGGGCCTAAAGTCTTAAAAGATGGTATTACAAGAAATATCCTTTTTTTATTAAATTTCAAAAAACTGCCAAAATTGCAAACCTACTCGCACAAAGCTGATTTTTACATACAGTAAAAATCAGCTTTTTACATACAGTAAAAATCAGCTTTGTGCGAGTAGGTTTGCAATTTTGACAGTTTTTTGAAACTTAATAAAAAAAGGATATTTCTTGTAATACCATCTTTTAAGACCTTAGGCCCGTCTGGCAGGACCTTTCGACCGTCTCGTCTGTCTGGTATGACAATTTTTGTTCATATTCAAGAAGATATCAGTTAACATATATGTAGAAATCAGCTTTGTGCGAGTAGGTTTGCAATTTTGACAGTTTTTTTGAAATTTAATAAAAAAAGGATATTTCTTGTAATACCATCTTGTAAGACTTTAGGCCCGTCTGGCAGGATGTTTCGACCGTCTGTCCGGTGTGATATATTTTTTTTTATATTCAAAAAGATATCAGTTAACATATATGTAAAAATCAGCTTTGTGCGAGTAGGTTTGCAATTTTGACAGTTTTTTGAAATTTAATAAAAAAAGGATATTTCTTGTAATACCATCTTGTAAGACTTTAGGCCCGTCTGGCAGGATGTTTCGACCGTCTGTCCGGTGTGATATATTTTTTTTTATATTCAAAAAGATATCAGTAAACATATATGTAAAAATCAGCTTTGTGCGAGTAGGTTTGCAATTTTGACAGTTTTTTGAAATTTAATAAAAAAAGGATATTTCTTGTAATACCATCTTGTAAGACTTTAGGCCCGTCTGGCAGGATGTTTCGACCGTCTGTCCGGTGTGATATATTTTTTTTTATATTTAAGAAGATATCAGTTAACATATATGTAAAAATCAGCTTTGTGCGAGTAGGTTTGCAATTTTGGCAGTTTTTTGAAATTTAATAAAAAACGGATATTTCTTGTAATACCATCTTGTAAGACTTTAGGCCCGTCTGGCAGGACCTTTCGACCGTCCGTCTGGTATGACAATTTTTGTTCATATTCAAGAAGATATCAGTTAACATATATGTAGAAATCAGCTTTGTGCGAGTAGGTTTGCAATTTTGACAGTTTTTTTGAAATTTAATAAAAAAAGGATATTTCTTGTAATACCATCTTGTAAGACTTTAGGCCCGTCTGGCAGGATGTTTCGACCGTCTGTCCGGTGTGATATATTTTTTTTTATATTCAAAAAGATATCAGTTAACATATATGTAAAAATCAGCTTTGTGCGAGTAGGTTTGCAATTTTGACAGTTTTTTGAAATTTAATAAAAAAAGGATATTTCTTGTAATACCATCTTGTAAGACTTTAGGCCCGTCTGGCAGGATGTTTCGACCGTCTGTCCGGTGTGATATATTTTTTTTTATATTCAAAAAGATATCAGTTAACATATATGTAAAAATCAGCTTTGTGCGAGTAGGTTTGCAATTTTGACAGTTTTTTGAAATTTAATAAAAAAAGGATATTTCTTGTAATACCATCTTGTAAGACTTTAGGCCCGTCTGGCAGGACCTTTCGACCGTCCGTCTGGTATGACATATTTTTGTTCATATTTAAGAAGATATCAGCTAACATATATGTAAAAATCAGCTTTGTGCGAGTAGGTTTGCAATTTTGACAGTTTTTTTGAAATTTAATAAAAAAAGGATATTTCTTGTAATACCATCTTGTAAGACTTTAGGCCCGTCTGGCAGGATTTTTCGACCATCTGTCCGGTGTGATATATTTTTTTTTATATTTAAGAAGATATCAGTTAACATATATGTAAAAATCAGCTTTGTGCGAGTAGGTTTGCAATTTTGACAGTTTTTTGAAATTTAATAAAAAAAAGGATATTTCTTGTAATACCATCTTTTAAGACTTTAGGCCCGTCTGGCAGGATGTTTCGACCGTCTGTCCGGTGTGATATACTTTTTTTTATATTTAGGAATATATCGGCTAACATATATGTAAAAATCAGCTTTGTGCGAGTAGGTTTGCAGTTTTGACAGTTTTTTGAAATTTAATAAAAAAAAGGATATTTCGTGTAATACCATCTTTTAAGACTTTAGGCCCATCTGGCAGGAACTTTCGACCGTCTGTCCGGTGTGATATATTTTTGTTCATATTTAAGAAGATATCAGCTAACATATATGTAAAAATCAGCTTTGTGCGGGTAGGTTTGCAATTTTGACAGTTTTTTTTTTAATTTAAGAAAAAATCAAGCAAGGATATTTCTTATAATACCAATTTTTTAAATCTTAGGCTTGTCTGACAGAAGCTTTCGACCGTCTCGCAATATTTTGTTTTTATATACAAGATGGCATAAGCTTACATATGTGTGAAAACTTTAGGTAGGTTGGTGTTTCGGTTTTGTCAATTTTATAAAATTTTGAAAAAAAAAATTTATGGCAACCCTGCGTCTACAGTAAAATAACCATATCATAATTTGTTGACTTGATTTAATATATATTAGGACTATACGCAGTTAACGTGTTATATTTAATACCTACATCTGACTAATCAATGACATTTTCTAATACCAACTTTAAAAACACGTCTGGCAAGCTATTTTCGTCCACCAAAACTGGTCTGGCATCTTTTTTTTCATGTACAAAAAGAAATAAGTTATTATAATATCCAAAATCAGCATTCTAAAAGTAGATATGTTGCATTTGGAAGTTATTTTACATATTGAAAAAAAAATAGGTGGCAACCCTAGAATTGCGGAAATTTTCTCAGATCTTTATTTTTTGACTAATCTTTTCACGAATAAAAAATACACTAAGTTTTAGCCTTGTACGTAACAAATTTCTCAAGTTATCCAATATCTTTTATTAATCTTTAAGAGCTTTAGGCTCGTCTGGCAAGCACTTTCGACCGCCAAACCCGTCTGGCATAATTTTTTTCATGCATAAGAATGTATAAACTAAATTATAAATAAATTTCAGCCTTGTGCGAGTAGGTTAATTTTGACCCTTTTTTTGCATTTTGAAAAAATCAGATGGCAACCTTTCGACCGCGGCAACCCTGCCAGACCGTAGTTTTCATACTTAACTAGTTCCAAATCAAGCATACACAAAGTTGTAGCCTTGTGTCTAGTAGGTTAGTCAAAGTGGCTGGTAGCTCTTAGATTATAAGTACCTATACATACATTTGAATAAATATATACATGATTTCTTTGACTTGTACAACTTTCTCCTGAAATTATGGCAGGAAAATTTTATGGTAATCGGGGACTGCAACCCAAGGAATGGAAACTTTCAGCTGTGGTACAACTGGAAACAAAGTTTATCGTCAACCTTATTAATATATGAATTTCAATAATCACTAGGTCAGTAATGGACAAAAAATTTGGAAGCAAGGGGAGATTCATTGATTCATTCAGCTGATTGAAATATATCAAACAAAATGGAACAAATCCTTCCAATGATTCGAGTTCCAATATTTTACTGTTCCACTGGCAGAATTGTGGACGAAAAATTTTTCGTATGGCTTTTCAATCAGGAAAATTTTGCGGTACAGACAAATTTACAGATTTCAGATATAAGCTATCCAAAAAAGATATACTTGCACCAAAAGTGCCTTAAGACTTGTTCAATGTAAAAATTGGAAAAACGGCCTCTACGGTCACAGAACTATAATGAATTTTAAAGACATAGACATTCAAACAGACTACGTTTTACCGCACATAGATTTCAACCCAGTAACCATAACAGATATCCCAACCAGGGAACTCTGGAATGAAAACAGGGTCATAAGTGCAAATCATGTTTCGGTCTTCACTGACGGTTCCAAAACCTCGGAGGTGGTTGGGTCAGGCATCTACTCAGATAACCCACCCATAAATAGATCTTTAAAGCTTCCAAACTTTTGCATTGTATTCCAAGCAGAAGTGTTGGCAGTTTACAAAGCCGCGAAACATCTTTCCTCAGTCAGCGAATTAGTCAACAACAATATTGACATTTTCATAGACAGCCAGGCGGCAATTAAAGCCATTTCCTCAGTCACCACAGAGTCCAAACTGGTCGATCGCTGTCGGAACGAGTTAAGAGTACTCAATGCAACGAACACAGTTACCCTTAGATGGGTCCCAGGACATAGGGATATTCATGGGAACGAAATGGCAGATGAACTGGCCAAAAACGGGTCATCTCTCGATCCGAGCCAAATCGAAGCCTCTGTGCTCATGCCACTGGAGCAAGAAAAAAGTAGAATACACCAGAGTTTCTCAGAAGCTGCAAATGTCAGATGGTCATCCATCGACACTTGTCGGGTTTCAAGGAATCTATGGCAAAATATTTCAAGGAAAAAAACGGATTACTTACTTAAGCTAAGCAGGCCTCAATTATCTCTCATGGTTGGCGTCCTTACGGGCCACAACTCAATGGGAACATGAACATAATGGGCATCAGCTCATCGGACTTATGTAGAGGGTGTCATGATGAAGAGGCAGAGGAGGGCTCCCCTAACTTCCTTTGCGAATGCCCTAGCCTAGCTAGAACTAGAAAAGAAGCCCTTGGAGAATACTTCTTCGACGAACTGGGCGACATCTCTGTCTTGCCACTAAAGAACATCCTGAAATTCATTCAGAACTCAGGATGGTTCAGGGAGGCCCCCCAAACCTAAAACTTCCCCTTAACTCCCTCCCTATCCCTCCTAACTAACCATCTATACCCTGGGGAGCACAATGGATCCACTGAGATCTAAGTGAGATGGTGCGGCTTGCCGTATTATCACCCCTTACAACCTAACCTAACCTAACCTGCACCAAATCCATCCCGAAAACGACACTGTTTGGTGCGGATTTAAGTTTGGCCGGATCATCGGTCAGTATTATACTTCCCAAATGAATCTGCGTTATACGTTATACAAGTTGTCGAAAAGCAACTTCTAGTGAACTATACTTAGCCGGCCACCAAGTTGGTGTTAGTTAACACCTTAAGACTTATTTTTCATGTTGGGTCACGACTTTCCAATAAACCGCCAAAAACGTATGACGTCAAATGCAAAAAACGAACGCCAGCTAGCAAATTCAACCAGATTTATGTGATAAAGTTCTCGAAAATTAGACCTCCCGAATACATGCAAAGCAAAGGTGGATTTTGAATGACATTAGCCGCGTTTTATTATCGCTCATAACCCATATGGTTCACCTCGTGAAAATAAAACGATGTAAGTTAGTGCAAAAGCAGTGCTGTATATCAGTCTCTTTTTTTCTTATATTTATTTGTTTTTCATGTAAGCACTTATCTCTTTTCCTCTCTATTCCTAATACTGCTGACAAGTCACTGACATCCATTCACAATGGTAAATAGCCCTCTGCCGGTCAGAGTGAAAACCTCTATCTGGGTTATTGAAATTAACCTCTATAGAAACCTATTGCCCATGTTGTTTTTGTAATGCATGTTAAAAGATAACCTCGACCCAGACCCAGAGATAGTAAAACGCAGCTATTATATTTCATACTTTAAGCCATTAACAGTGGTATTTATAAACCCATTCCAAGCAATGCATAACTTTAGACATCTGTCCAACTCTAAAATGTTATTTATAAACATTTTGCACAGATTGGCTACCTAAGCCACTGAAATTTGCTGTCCTAATCTTAATTTAACGAAGACACGTTCAATGAATAAAGTAAGGCAAATATTTCTAGGTTTCTAGTTTTCCAGTTTTGAAATGATCGAAAATCTAGTTGACCGTGCCCCAAAGCGAACGAAAACAGGTTTGTCACTCAATAAATGAGGTGACATTTGGGCAATTGTTGGAATGCAAGTCCCCTTTCATACGAAGAAACAAGTTGCTGGAGGTTTTTTTTGACGTTTTCTTTTAATCTCCTTAAAAATCTCTTGTACCTTTCATACGAGGAAACAAATCTCCAGGCAATTTTTGAAATTTCCTTTAAAAGTCTATTAGTTGAACACACCTAAACCTAGACGTAAAAGGCAATGTCAAAAAATCTCTTCAAATCCTTGACCGTGGAGATTTTGTTCGCCCCTCTTTCCTCCTGCCCTTCTCACCTAGGAATTAAAAGTTGCTGGTTGCTGGCAACTCAGTTTCCTCGTATGAAAGGGCTCAAATGACTAGCTGGACAACTGCCGAGGCGTGTTCTATGAAAATCTAATAAATACGACTGAAAATGTTTAATTTAGATTTAAAAATTGAACGTCCCTTTTGGAAGACCCTTTAAAGTTCAAATGAAATACATATACATAAAGGGCCCTGGAGACGCTCGAACATGGTGCGAGTGAACATGGTTCGAGTACTATGTTCGAGCTGATTTTACTTGTATGCGGGCACCATGTTCGAGCGTCTCCAGGGCCCTTAAGTACACATCGACATAGGGCATTGAAATAACAATAGGGCGATTCCATAATCGCGGGTGCAACATTTAGACTCACTTTGAGTATATTTATAGTAAAATGCAAACTTATTTCAATGAAATTATTACTTGATGGGTATCATTTTGACCAATTAATTTTGGGTTCATTTATATAATTTAAATGAAATAAATAGATTTTCGGAAAAAAGGTTTCAAAGTGCGATCGCGGGTGCAACGAATTTATCCCACCTTTCTGGATCATGGTACGAAAAACCCAAAAGTCTGTTAATTGAGAAACATTTATTATATTCTTCTTTCATTTTATTGAACAACGTATATCCAAACAACTTAAGAAATAAAAATAAAGTTAGAAAACAAAATTAAATAACGAGTTTTTCGATCTTAAAGCAATCGCGGGTGCAACATCAAATTATCGCGGGTGCAACGCGTCTTACTTTAATGAATATTTATAGAAAACAAACGATATAACGGAACTGGATTAGAGATTAAGTGACAAATAATGCTAGTTAGAACACTTTTCTATTAATTATTACCAAGTTTTTATCAAATATGTCAATATTTTTCGAAAATACTGGGAATATATTATTGCATCAGTGATTTTTTTTGGTGCTTGCAATTTTACGATCATGTCTTCAATTGGCATCATAAATTGTGATCTTACAACTCCTTCTTCAACCATATCGTTTAGACACAACCCTACGTAACAATAAAGTGTTATTTCTCTGCCGAACTTGCAGGGTACTGTAAGAGAACATAGATACATACAAACCCGCGCAAATATCTTTTGGCAAGACTATTGCAGTGAAAATAGAACAGGTTTCAAGGTATGCCTCTGCTGGTAATATAAGAAGTTCAAGAGAGGTTGTTGGAGATTAATGGTGTCAACGCAGCACATCCCAAGACACCTCATACCCACTCAACTAATACCGCGCAAGTGAACCCAAGCCTCAACCCATACCAGGACAACTCATACCGGAAGTAAAGTCGCTAAAACTCATCCCCAAAATAATCTTCGTACCGGAAACTAAAACTCAACGAAAATAAAAATTCAAGATAGGGTTTGTGCATTCACTTCGTTCAGTTTTGAAAATTTGAATTTGAGAGGGATTTTCGCTAACGAATTTTTGCGTAGGGATGTTTTTTTGTTCTAAGACTGGTGTGGAAAAGATAGTTAATGATAAACACTTTTAATCAGCTAGGAACTTTCCAAGATTTTTTTTGATGGATTATGATCTGACGAATGAAGTTCTGGAGGTGGGTCTGGAACCTGGACAAAGGAAAACATTTTTTTTTTTACTTCTTCATACATTTTTTTTTGTGGTGTTTCTGATGGAGTAAGGTCTGACGGAGGTGGTTCTGGAACCTGGACAAAGGAAAATTTTTTTTAAACTTTTTCATAGATTTTCTTTTGTGGTGTTTCTGATGGAGTAAGGTCTGATGGAGGAGGTTCTGGAGGTGGGTCTGGAACCTGGACAAAGGAAAAATTTTTTGTTACTTTTTCATAGATTTTTTTGTGGTGTTTCTGATTGAGTCAGGTCTAACTGAGGTGGTTCTGGAGGTGGATCTGGAACCTGGACAAAAGAAAACATTTTTTTTTTACTTTTTATAGATTTTGTTTGTGGTGTTTCTGATTGAGTCAGGTCTAACTGAGGTGGTTCTGGAGGTGGATCTGGAACCTGGACAAAGGAAAAAAAAAAATTTTTTAACTTTTTCATAGATTTTTTGTGGTGTTTCTGGTGTAGGAAGGTCTGATGGAGGAGGTTCTGGAGGTGGGTCAGGAACCTGGACAAAGGAAAAAAAATTTTTTTTAACTTTTTCATAGATTTTTTTTGTGGTGTTTCTCTCGGAGTAAGGTCTGATGGAGGAAGTTCTGGAGGTGGGTCTGGAACCTGGACAAAGGAAAACATTTTTTTTTAACTTTTTCATAGATTTTTTGTGTGGTGTTTCTGATTGAGTCAGGTCTAACGGAGGTGGTTCTGAAGGTGGGTCTGGAACCTGGACAAAAGAATACATTTTTTTTAACTTTTTCATAGATTTTTTTGTGGTGTTTCTGAATTTCTTAATATGTACATATGTACATATGTTTGTGTCTTACATACCGATATAGTGCAATTGTAATAATGTTCAAAGTATGCATACCTACTTCTATCATAAAAAAAAGCTAGCAAACATTCGAGTTTTGTAACATAATAGTTTTAGTAGTTTTCAATTTTCTCAAAAACTAGAAGACCTAGAATCATCTAGTTTTTGATTAAGAATTAGTTAGAGCAACGATTTTTAGAAAAACAAATTATATATAATTTAACAGTTTTGAGAAATTACATTTTAAACCTTCTTTTTTAAGTTTGTTTCCCAAATTTTGAGTTTTTTTTTCAAAAACTTTGCATAGATTTTACTTGGTTTAAAAACTAGCTAATAATACAGAGTATTGGCTTTAAAAAAAGGTATAATACTTAATTGTAAGCGCTACCGTTATTTTCTAATCTTTTGTTCCATTTTTAGTATTTTTATAATTAATTTCCACTCCTGTCCAAACGGGGGGTGAGACACCGTAATGGTTGTGTCACTCATTGATTTTGAGAGCAGTTCTTTAAATTTAGAATGAAACTCAATATAAGCGTCATGTTCATAATCCTGAAAGTGCCAACTTTCAATTGATGCATCACATTATATGAAAAATCGACTTTTATCTTTAAACGCGATTTGCGGCTAAACTAAACGTCCTAGAGGCATCAAAGTTGGCACCTTTAAACATGATTTGCGGCTAAGCTAAGCGCCCTAGCGACTTATAAAAAGCATATTCGTGATCTAGAAAGTGCCAGTTCTAAAAATACAACAACAACAAATTGTTAAAAGAGTTTTTTACAAAAATTTCAAAAAAATATATTTTGCTATGAATATAAGGTAATTTTCGGCGCTTCTGAGCCACACTACGTACTGTTGACATTGGCGCCTGCCTGATGACTTTACATACCCCTAAGCGAAGAAATGGATTTGCGTGAGCAGGACGGAGAGCTAAAAAAGTAATAATTTTTGTTTGCTCTGCTTGTCAGCTTTGAGAAATACCTAAAGTAGGTACATACAAATATATTTTCGAAAAAAAGTTTTTTTTTTGTAAGTTTTGCAAAAACTTTTTTAGCCAACTTTTTTTTTTAGTTTTTTAGAACTGGCACTTCCTAGATCACGAATATGCTTTTTATTAGTTTCTAGGACACTTTGTTTAGCCGCAAATCATGTTTAAAGGTACCTACTTTGATGGCTCTACGACGTTTAGTTTGCCGCAAATCGCGTTTAAAGATAAAAGTTGATTTTTCATATAATGCGATGCATCGATTGAAAGGTGGCTCTTCCTAGATTTTGAATATGACCCTTACAGCGAGTTTCATTCAAATTTTTAAGAATTGCTCTCAAAACCAATGAGTCAAACTTTCAATTAAAATTATGAAACTTTTTTCAGTAGCTTGATATGCCTGTTTTTTCACAACAAACAACAAAATATGTTTGTTTTCTAGAGCAACGGTTGGGTGGGCCTCTTCGCGGATTTTCAGGATTTTAGTGCCATTTTTTGCTCTGTCCCGCTCACGCAACTCCGTTTTTTTGCTTAGGGGTATGTAAAGTCATCAGGAAGGTGCCAATGTCAACAGTACGTAGTGTGGCTCAGAAGCGCCGAAAATTACCTTATATTCATAGCAAAATATATTTTTTTGAAATTTTTGTAAAAAACTCTTTTAACAATTTGTTGTTGTTGTATTTTTAGAACTGGCACTTTCTAGATCACGAATATGCTTTTTATAAGTCGCTAGGACGCTTAGCTTAGCCGCAAATCATGTTTAAAGGTGCCAACTTTGATGCCTCTAGGACGTTTAGTTTAGCCGCAAATCGCGTTTAAAGATAAAAGTCGATTTTTCATATAATGTGATGCATCAATTGAAAGTTGGCACTTTCAGGATTATGAACATGACGCTTATATTGAGTTTCATTCTAAATTTAAAGAACTGCTCTCAAAATCAATGAGTGACACAACCATTACGGTGTCTCACCCCCCGTTTGGGCAGGAGTGGAAATTAATTATAAAAATACTAAAAATGGAACAAAAGATTAGAAAATAACGGTAGCGCTTACAATTAAGTATTATACCTTTTTTTAAAGCCAATACTCTGTATTATTAGCTAGTTTTTAAACCAAGTAAAATCTATGCAAAGTTTTTGAAAAAAAAACTCAAAATTTGGGAAACAAACTTAAAAAAGAAGGTTTAAAATGTAATTTCTCAAAACTGTTAAATTATATATAATTTGTTTTTCTAAAAATCGTTGCTCTAACTAATTCTTAATCAAAAACTAGATGATTCTAGGTCTTCTAGTTTTTGAGAAAATTGAAAACTACTAAAACTATTATGTTACAAAACTCGAATGTTTGCTAGCTTTTTTTTATGATAGAAGTAGGTATGCATACTTTGAACATTATTACAATTGCATTATATCGGTATGTAAGACACAAACATATGTACATATTAAGAAATTCAGAAACACCACAAAAAAATCTATGAAAAAGTTAAAAAAAAATGTATTCTTTTGTCCAGGTTCCAGACCCACCTCCAGAACCTCCTCCATCAGACCTTCCTACACCAGAAACACCACAAAAAAAATCAATGAAAAAGTTAAAAAAAAAAATGTTTTCCTTTGTCCAGGTTCCAGATCCACCTCCAGAACCTCCTCCATCAGACCTTACTCCATCAGAAACACCACAAAAAAAATCTATGAAAAAGTTAAAAAAAAAATGTTTTCCTTTGTCCAGGTTCCAGATCCACCTCCAGAACCACCTCAGTTAGACCTGACTCAATCAGAAACACCACAAAAAAAAATCTATGAAAAAGTAAAAAATTTTGTTTCCTTTGTCCAGGTTCCTGACCCACCTCCAGAACCTCCTCCATCAGACCTTCCTACACCAGAAACACCACAAAAAATCTATGAAAAAGTTAAAAAATTTTTTTTTTTCCTTTGTCCAGGTTCCAGATCCACCTCCAGAACCACCTCAGTTAGACCTGACTCAATCAGAAACACCACAAAAAAATCTATGAAAAAGTTAAAAAAAATGTATTCTTTTGTCCAGGTTCCAGACCCACCTTCAGAACCACCTCCGTTAGACCTGCGACTCAATCAGAAACACCACACAAAAAATCTATGAAAAAGTTAAAAAAAAATGTTTTCCTTTGTCCAGGTTCCAGACCCACCTCCAGAACTTCCTCCATCAGACCTTACTCCGAGAGAAACACCACAAAAAAAATCTATGAAAAAGTTAAAAAAAATTTTTTTCCTTTGTCCAGGTTCCTGACCCACCTCCAGAACCTCCTCCATCAGACCTTCCTACACCAGAAACACCACAAAAAATCTATGAAAAAGTTAAAAAAATTTTTTTTTCCTTTGTCCAGGTTCCAGATCCACCTCCAGAACCACCTCAGTTAGACCTGACTCAATCAGAAACACCACAAACAAAATCTATAAAAAGTAAAAAAAAAATGTTTTCCTTTGTCCAGGTTCCAGATCCACCTCCAGAACCACCTTAGTTAGACCTGACTCAATCAGAAACACCACAAAAAAAATCTATGAAAAAGTTAAAAAAAAATTTTTTTCCTTTGTCCAGGTTCCTGACCCACCTCCAGAACCTCCTCCATCAGACCTTCCTACACCAGAAACACCACAAAAAAAATCTATGAAAAAGTTAAAAAAAAATTTTTTTCCTTTGTCCAGGTTCCTGACCCACCTCCAGAACCTCCTCCATCAGACCTTCCTACACCAGAAACACCACAAAAAAAATCAATGAAAAAGTTAAAAAAAAATTTTTTTTTTCCTTTGTCCAGGTTCCAGATCCACCTCCAGAACCTCCTCCATCAGACCTTACTCCATCAGAAACACCACAAAAAAAATCTATGAAAAAGTTAAAAAAAAAATTTTTTTCCTTTGTCCAGGTTCCTGAACCACCTCCAGAACCTCCTCCATCAGACCTTCCTACACCAGAAACACCACAAAAAAAATCTATGAAAAAGTTAAAAAATTTTTTTTTTTTCCTTTGTCCAGGTTCCAGATCCACATCCAGAACCACCTCAGTTAGACCTGACTCAATCAGAAACACCACAAAAAAAATCTATAAAAAAGTAAAAAAAAATTTTGTCCTTTGTCCAGGTTCCAGATCCACCTCCAGAACCACCTCAGTTAGACCTGACTCAATCAGAAACACCACAAAAAAATCTATGAAAAAGTTAAAAAAAATGTATTCTTTTGTCCAGGTTCCAGACCCACCTTCAGAACCACCTCCGTTAGACCTGCGACTCAATCAGAAACACCACACAAAAAATCTATGAAAAAGTTAAAAAAAAATGTTTTCCTTTGTCCAGGTTCCAGACCCACCTCCAGAACTTCCTCCATCAGACCTTACTCCGAGAGAAACACCACAAAAAAAATCTATGAAAAAGTTAAAAAAAAATTTTTTCCTTTGTCCAGGTTCCTGACCCACCTCCAGAACCTCCTCCATCAGACCTTCCTACACCAGAAACACCACAAAAAATCTATGAAAAAGTTAAAAAAAATTTTTTTTCCTTTGTCCAGGTTCCAGATCCACCTCCAGAACCACCTCAGTTAGACCTGACTCAATCAGAAACACCACAAACAAAATCTATAAAAAGTAAAAAAAAAATGTTTTCCTTTGTCCAGGTTCCAGATCCACCTCCAGAACCACCTTAGTTAGACCTGACTCAATCAGAAACACCACAAAAAAAATCTATGAAAAAGTTAAAAAAAAATTTTTTTCCTTTGTCCAGGTTCCTGACCCACCTCCAGAACCTCCTCCATCAGACCTTCCTACACCAGAAACACCACAAAAAAAATCTATGAAAAAGTTAAAAAAAAATTTTTTTTCCTTTGTCCAGGTTCCTGACCCACCTCCAGAACCTCCTCCATCAGACCTTCCTACACCAGAAACACCACAAAAAAAATCAATGAAAAAGTTAAAAAAAAATTTTTTTTTTCCTTTGTCCAGGTTCCAGATCCACCTCCAGAACCTCCTCCATCAGACCTTACTCCATCAGAAACACCACAAAAAAAATCTATGAAAAAGTTAAAAAAAAAATTTTTTTCCTTTGTCCAGGTTCCTGAACCACCTCCAGAACCTCCTCCATCAGACCTTCCTACACCAGAAACACCACAAAAAAAATCTATGAAAAAGTTAAAAAATTTTTTTTTTTTCCTTTGTCCAGGTTCCAGATCCACATCCAGAACCACCTCAGTTAGACCTGACTCAATCAGAAACACCACAAAAAAAATCTATAAAAAAGTAAAAAAAAATTTTGTCCTTTGTCCAGGTTCCAGATCCACCTCCGGAACCTCCTCCATCAGACCTTACTCCATCAGAAACACCACAAAAAAAATCTAAGAATTATTAAAAAAATCATATTTTATAAATCCAAATCCCACTTTTATTAACCAAAAAATCCCTCATACAAATAAATTTAACGAGCTTATCAAAAACACGCACCATAAACTTTCCCAGTATTTTATTGCAAGTATAATTTATTTTTGGGTCCAGTTTCACTTCCGGTATGAGTTGTCCCGGTATTAGTTGTACTGGGACCAGCTGGGTCATGGTATGAAAGCTGCGGGATGAGGTGTCTTGGGTTGAGTGGTCCTGGTATGTGCTATACCCAACCCGAGATTAATCTTCTGAATCACTAAAAACATCGGAATAGCGCAGTTTTTGTTTTTTTAATGAGGAAGGATTGGCCCGATATATGAACGTATGAAGAGGGAGCAGATATACATATATGAGAAAACAGAATTTCTTTGTGCACTGATCGTATAAGTGGCTTTAAATCATCATCTTCCATAAAACTATCTGTTTCGATGATGGTAGATTTCAAAATATCTGTGCTCTTGAAACGAGGCAGTAAGGTTCGTGTCACAGCTATGTTGGTTCCGTCTTGTGATTTGAAAAACAATTTTGATTGAAAACCCAGTATGTTTTTCAATCGTTCCCATTTATCAACTAACACGTCTTTCCCTTCTTCAATTTACTGTTCAGAAAAAAGTATCAATTAGATGTTTTTCGATAGATTTCGTGCCAGGTTGTGAAATTCCTTGTTTCCCTGCCATTAAACTTATATTTTTATAAAAAAGAACAAAATATTATATTAAAATGTTAAAAAAATCAACCTTGAACAACTAAAATTATAATTCAAGGCATATTTTAAAATAAAATATAATACATCACTCAATAATGGTATAGTTGTCAGTTAGTTGCACCCGCGATTCTAATTTCACGATCGCGGGTGCAACCAATTTGAATCAATGTTTTTTCAAAGTTCAATTTACAATTTACTCCGGATACGACTGATTTAATTTTGTTTTTGTTTTTTTCTTACTTTCACAAAGTTTCAAAACGAAAGCACCTTATTTTTGTGAAAAAAACAAACTTTTATATCTTTTTTATCGCGGGTGCAACAATCTTACAATGTCTTTTTGTTATAAATAATACTAAAAAGGTAATAACAAATATTTCAATATTTTTGGACAAACGAATAAATCACATTTGTGACCACAAGTCTTACAAGTGAATCATTACCTCAAACTGTCGGTAATATCTTTTTAGCGCTTTTTTTAACAGTCATGTTAATTGCAGTTTGCACCGACCTTTCGTATGATAGTTTTGCCAAGCGTATAAAAATGTTTTCTTTAAATTTGGTGAACAATAATTTTTTTGTTGATAAATAGAGTCCTTCTACTATGCATTGTTATCAAAAAAAAGTAAAAAATAGTGTATTTTAAAAATTTATGCCGAAAATCGTCTCCAGCGGAATCGCCCAATAATTAAAATTTTATTTCAATGTGAAATTAATTTTCGAAATTTCAATTTCCGAGAATTTAATAATAGCGGTATGTCGATACGCGAGCTTTTCATAATGCGAAATTATTCAAATATAAGATTTCAAAATACATTCAATCGTACCATCGGCATCGCCCAACCCAAAAAAAAATCCTATTAAGTTGAAAATTCTCAAATAAAATTTGTGTCATATTATCCTATCAACTGATGAAAAGAATTTATTATTTTTTAATCAAAAAATATTTTCAGAAATCTGACATCACCACAAATACCAACAGTATATTTTATTAAGGCTCCCTTTAACATCATGTATATTGTATACCTACTCAGCAATTATTTAAATCCTTGCTTCGGGCTTTTGTATAGTATATATCATGGAACTCAATTATTTCTTTTCATTTCATAGTCAATTGGTTTCCTTTTTGGACTGTTTAACCACAAGTATTCGATTAGTTTGTCATAATGGAAAAAAATATGTATTTGCGCAACTTCCACTAGAGTACACAAGATTTACATTTACAATAAAACTAGAGTGTTGGATATAACGGCAAATAAGCTCATTTAAGGCTACAAGGATATTACCATTAAAATAATTGGCATCATCCGTTATTTTTATTTGTATTATCATAGACTAACTAATAATAAAGACAGGCCGCTTCATATAAAGAAAAAGGACCCGATTTGAGATTGCCTCCACCTAGATTGCCTCCACTTCATACATGTTTTGTACTTGGCGAGAAAAGCTTTTGCTTCATATGAAGCTTTCAAGTTGCATCGAACTGAAATTCATTTCACCACTATCGCAAGTGTACCTGTTTTTGTTGTTGGTTTTGGGTATTTTGTCTGTTTTTTTTTTTTTTGCAATTCATGAATGTTGTGAAGCAGTGGTGGTAGTTTTTTTGTCTTCATAGTTTGCTCTAACTTAAATTTTGCTTGTGTGTGTGTAAACTTCAGGTATAATTATTTGATTCTTGTCGATCTTGGCAAGAATTTTCGTTTTTAATTTCTTCTGAGGTAGGTTTGAAGGAAAAATTTCTCTGTTTTCACGTTTGGAGTGGAATGGTAGACTTGGTGGCGGTTGTTTGTGTTTGCAATTTTTTTTCTCATTTATCCTTTTTTGTGCGCTTGCTTGTGTACTCTTGCATATACATTCATAAATATAATATCGATCTTCTAGTAATGATATAAGAATTTCGTTTTTGGTAGTTTCGAGGATTTCTTTACAGCATCAAAATGTAGGCAGGTGGTATGAAGGAATATTTTGTTAATTTTATGTATTTATTTATTTATTCAGTACCGAAATAAAAACATGTTCAGAAATACAGGTGAATAACATACCTAATTTGTTTAATTGCAAAAATAAACTTACCGAGTCGAGGAGTATGTTCGCAAATGATGTAGGTATATAACATTCCTTTAAATCGAGTAAACTTATTGTAAAGTTAAAATGCTATTTTTTGCATAAATAAAGATTCATTATTTCTATAGGTACATTCATGCTTTTTCTATTAATTTTATAGGAAAATGCGCTCGAAAATAGCGATATTTTCACCTTAAACAAATTTGTACTTCTTATAGTAGGGGGAAAACGGGAGACTTGACCATACGGGAGACATGAGCCACTCGCAATATTTCACTCAGACTACCCTTAAATTCTAGAAGAGTTTATATATCCGAAGCAGAGAATGACCTTCTATTTGCTAATAAAAAGGTTTCAGGACAGGATTAACATTTGATTTTGGTTCCTGGACGAGTAAATGCATTTTTCGCTATGAAAAGTTAAACAATTTTTTTTTTCTTTTCATTGCATAACTTTTGTTTGTATCGTAGTTAATTAAATAATTTAGTATGATCTTATTCCTTGAGTAATTGTTTTTGTAAATACCCGTGCAAAATATTGCAACAGCTTACGTAATAGAATTTATAATCTCTTTTGTCTCAAAAAGCGTGAACGGGAGACTTGAACCACTTATTGTAGGGAGACTTTATCATACGAAAATGAAGAGCAAAACCAAAAAAAAAGTCAAAAAACTGTCGCAGAAGGGGAAATACAAGGATAACAATGCTTAAATTATGTTTAAGAAATCTTACAATCTTCTAACTGTATTTTCCAAGGAAGGGTTTATTTAAGTTTTGTATTTATTTTCGTTTGTTGATGTTTTTAAGGTTGTTTTTAATTTTGTATCAATATTTTCGTGTATACATTTTTAAAACATTTTTCTTTGCAAATAATACGTTAAATATAGTAACACTTGAGTTTTATGCAAATTATAGACGGTGATCTCATTTTTTGTATTGTTAACTCGTTCAATTTGGGCATGTTCAAGTCTCCCCCAGGGGTTGTTCAAGTAGGGGGCGGGAGACTTGAGCCGAAAATCTTTCTTCAAACAATTTGCTCTGGGTTAAAACCGATTGCATATATTTGAAGCCAATTTAACTAGTTTTAAAATAGATAAGTGTAGCTTTATAGAGATGTATCTTTCATGCGGCTGAGATAAATAGACAAGTTTTTATCAACAATTTTACAAAAAGTGGCTCAAGTCTCCCGCCTTCCCCCTAATTTATCATGTTCACTTGAATCATTATAATTTTCTAAAAATATAATCCTTGTTATATCATCATTCATTTCATACCTCAAAAAAGAATTAGGTACTGAAGTTATAAACCATTTCCGCAGAGCTTATTCGTGATATTTCAAATCCTGTATTTGTACCTAGTTTGCAAAATTATGGGTTGAGTTATGTTCAAAAATCGATATAAAATCATGTGGTTAACCTAGAAATATGTCTGATACACCAAAATAACCTGTTATTAATCAAAACTATTATAAAATACAAATTTTTAAAATTGTATTTAAAATGAGAACATTATTGTAAGCCTTGCTTTTAAACCTTTTGAGACCTCTCAACTACTCAAATTAAATGCAAATATAGTTTTAGCATGCATTGCAAATTTATGATTTTTTCAACTTTCTACAGATATCTAGTTTCTGAAAATCGAAGCAGCATTTCTTGACTTACGTAGAATTTAATGCAATTAATTTAATTACAATTTAACTGTGATGATAATTTTTGTCTTTTTCTTTTCTTTTTCTTGCTTTTTTTTTTTTTTTTTTGCATTTTTTAAATTTTTGTTTGTATGTTTATTTGTGTGTTGCTCCCAAGCTCCAGAGTTAAGTTTCAATTTATTAATCAATTGCAAGCAAATTTGTATTTTGATCATTTTCGAGGTTAAGCAAAAAAAAATCAAAAAATGTCGATCCCGCTGCATTAAATTCTATATAAATCGAGAAATGCTACTTCATTGTTCAGAAATTAGGTATCTAAAGAAATTTGAAAAAATCTTGAATTTTCAAAGCGTGCTTAAATTATATTTGCATTTAGTTTGAGTAGTTGAAACTTGAGATTCTTTTTTGAGGTATGAAATGAATGATAATATAACAAGGATTATATTTTAAGAAAATTATAATGATTCAAGTGAACATGATAAATTACTATAAGAAGTACAAATTTGTTTAGAGTGAAAATATCGCTATTTTCGGGCGCATTTTCCTATAAAATTAATAGAAAAAACATGAATGTACCTACCTATAGAAATAATGAATCTTTATTTATGCAAAAAATAGCATTTTAACTTTACAATAAGTTTACTCGATTTAAAGGAATGTTATATACCTACATCATTTGCGAACATACTCCTCGACTCGGTAAGTTTATTTTTGCAATTAAACAAATTAGGTATGTTATTCACCTGTATTTCTGAACATGTTTTTATTTCGGTACTGAATAAATAAATAAATACATAAAATTAACAAAATATTCCTTCATACCCCCTGCCTACATTTTGATGCTGTAAAGAAATCCTCGAAACTACCAAAAACGAAAATTCTTATATCATTACTAGAAGATCGATATTATATTTATGAATGTATATGCAAGAGTACACAAGCAAGCGCACAAAAAAGGATAAATGAGAAAAAAAATTGCAAACACAAACAACCGCCACCAAGTCTACCATTCCACACCAAACGTGAAAACAGAGAAATTTTTCCTTCAAACCTACCTCAGAAGAAATTAAAAACGAAAGTTCTTGCCAAGATCGACAAGAATCAAATAATTATACCTGAAGTGTACACACACACAAGCAAAATTTAAGTTAGAGCAAACTATGAAGACAAAAAAACTACCACCACTGCTTCACAACCTTCATTAATTGCAAAAAAAAAACAGACAAAATACCCAAAAACCAACAACAAAAACAGGTACACTTGCGATAGTGGTGAAAGAGTTTCAGTTCGATGCAACTTGAAAGCTTCATATACAGCAAAAGCTTTTCTCGCCAAGTACAAAACATGTTTGAAGGTGGAGGCAATCTAAGTGGAGGCAATCTCAAATCAGGTCCTTTTTCTTTATATGAAGCGGCCTGTCTTTATTATTAGTTAGTCTATGGTATTATTATGTAGCATGTTGCATGAAGCATGTAAGACCCTTATACTTGGTCTATATAGAAAATATTGTCAATTGAATAATCTAAACAGGACACCAGACCTCTTTTATTTCCGGGAAATAAAGTGAATTATGTTTGTTCACGCTTTTCATTTTGTGGTTTATTGATTTTATTATCCTTGGACAATGTTATTGCTTTAATATTGACCAATGGTCTGTGTAATTGTGTGGTGTGCATTTGTTGTTGGAAAATCGGACAGAAGAGACATGTTGTAGCCAAGGATTACTTTTTTTTATTTAACTTCAAAGCCTACAGTCAAATGTTTGCTAAAGAAAATTGGCCTATTGGTTGGATCATATAAAATAACACAAGCAAACAAAGTTGAGGTGTATTTGTGTACACAAATGCAATACAAGAATATTCAATAGACAAAATACACTGTAAAATCCTCACAATCCAAAAAAGTCTTATTTAAATAAAAACAAGATTCACAACTACCGACGCGTTGAGACGTTGTGTGTTGATGGATTTATTTTGTGTTTATATAAAGTTGATATGTATAGGATAGGAATTCAAATATATAGTTCGCAATGACATGTTGGATGGGAACGTTACATTTTTCTATTCATTAGGAAGACTTTGTCCCATAAATCTGGCGGAATTTCCTGAATGACGTTCGTTATTTTGGCTTTGAGGGTATCAATTGTTTTGGGTTCGTTTGCATATACCTCCGATTTATAAAAGCCCAAAAGGAAGAAATCGAAAGACATTTAACCGCATCCAGTTGGTGGCTGCTAGTTCAGTTCACCGCTGGCTTCACAACCATGCCCTCAAATCACTTGTGCACAATGTTCATCGTGGCACTAACCATCTTGAGGGACCACATTCTGTCGGTCGGTATCAGTACTGTGTATGATTCCAGTTTAGGCCACAAGAAGTTGCTTACTATCTATCTGTAGCGCTCGTCGTTGACGGTTATTGCAATGCCCATCTCGTTTTGGAGGGAGTACCAATGATTCACCCAGACTTAAATAAAATTCGCACCAAACAGTGACTTTTTCATGTGGGTGAAGTTAGCACGGCCATTTTGGATTTTCAAAAAAACAAAGGTTGTGCTGTAACATGTAATGTGCCCAACTTTAGCTGCCATGTGCCGTATTTAAAAAGAAAATCGTACTAGGGGTTTGGTTTAAGAGGGTGCATACCCATTTTTACTTGCGATTATAGGTACTATAAGGCAAGTTTTGGATTCGTGCAAAAAAAATTTTTGAGATAACAATCAAACATGATATTACGATGATAGAGACCACCAAAAAAGTGGGTGGCAAAATTCTGTCTGTCTGTCTGTCTGTCTGTCTGTTCGTCTACAGCCTAAACGACTCGATCGATTTTCTTCAAACTTGGTACTTAGTGGTTTTTGGTGATTCTGCCGACACTTTTTTTCATTTTTTTTTTAGAACCAAAAATAACGGTACTTGTCATACATTTTTTTTTGGCAAATTTATATAATCGTATTTTTCTCAAAAACGGCTCGACAACTTTTCTTAAAAAAATTCAATAAATTTATTTTAGTAAAGGCTTTCTTTGGGTGGAAAACCATTTTTCAAAAATGGTTATTAATGGTACCTCCCAAGGAACCATTTTTTTGATTTTTGATTTTCTTCAAAACGGTACGACCGATTTCAATTATTTTTTTTACACAAAAGCTTCCAAAAAATATAAATAGTTTTGTGTACCAAAATTTTTGAAAAAATGTGTATTGGATTTTTAAAAAATGTTTCAAATTTTTTTTTTGAAAATCAAATATTTCGAAAACGACATGATCGATTTGTTTGAAACTCGATATTTAAGACTTTTTTAGTACTTTCTACAATATTTTTCGAAAAAAATTTACATTTATGAAAAAATAACGGTACCTTTCATACAAAAGTTAAAAAACCGCAAAGGAAAATATTTTTTTGCTTAAAAACGACTCCTACGATTTTGATTAAACTTTTTGTATATACTAAAATTAGTACGATCTACTATAAAAAATTATAAAATTTTACACTTTGCAACTATTAATAGTACCTGTCATAGAACGTATTTTTTTATTTTGAATTTTCTCGTTATCGGCTAAACGGATTTAGATGAATTTTTTTATGTGCAAAATTCTGATAAGATCAAATAATATTGCATATCAAAATTTTCTAAAAAAAAAGTTTTTGGATTTTTAAAATAAGTTTCAAACTTTTTTTTTTTTAAATTCGATATATCAAAAACGGGTTGACAATTTTTTTTTCAAATTTTGTTTTTATATACACATAAATTTATAGCTTAAGTCTGCATACCAAAATTTTTTCTTAAAAATGTTTTAAGAATTTTATATATAAAAAATTAATTTAAAAAAAACCGCTCCAACGATTTTAATTTTTTTTTCCTATACAATCATATTCCATCATGAATTAAAATGGCATACTCTTTTTTCACCTCAAACTGTCAAAAGAGTTGTTTTAGCTAATTTAAATGCCGTATTTCATGCTTCTCTACATTTTTCTCTCATAATTTCCATGTTTGTATATACAATTTTCTTAAACTCAATAACTCATAGTGTCTTGAACATAAGAGTAAGTACGTGCGACCCAGTCGTGCATTTTATTTTCTTAACGTGAAGTTAGCACCGCCATTTTCAATCATCGAAAAAAGAAACGTTGTGCTGTATTGTACTCAAATTTTGACGGCTTGTGCAGTTAATATTTTTTCAAAACTAAACTTTGCGAAGGTCTGTAGCGTGAAGTTAGCACCACCATTTTCAATTTTTAAATAACAAAAGTTGTGCTGCTTTTTTCTCCATAACAGTTGCAATTATGCGATGTTTTTTTTTCTTTTTGGTTACTAGTAGCATTTTTTGAGCTTAATAAGGCACAACTCTTTTTTTAAAGAAATTTTGAAATTTCGCAAAAATTAAAAATTTGCAAATTTTTTCAAAAATATTTACGGCACAAGCCAGCACAAGTGAGACAATACAGCACAACTTTCATTTCCGAAAATTGAAAATGGCGATGTTAACTTCACGCACATAACTTTTTCGGGATATATTTGGTGCTGGTGTATCTCGTGTGGATTGGTACCATTTCAAATCTGAGTTTGTCTGTTCACACCTCCATTTATTCCACAAAAAGGGTTTCGTCACTAAAAATGATTTTCTTAGCTATTAAAATCACGTATTGCACGGAAAGTTTCTCGAGCAGAGTTCTGATTTTTAAAAATAGAAATTTAATTATTTTCACACGCTGGTTGAACGCTTCCTTCCTTCGTTATTTTCAATACACTACTCAACAATTCACAACAACATTTTGACAAAATTTTCCTTCAAAAAATATGTTAGATACTTCCTATAACCTACGAATTCCTATTAAAAAAAATGTATTTTATTTTTTGTAACCGTTGACTTGATTAACCCACCCACTCAATCTCGGGGTTAAACTTGAGTCAACTCCATAAGCTTATTTTTTAGTCAATTGAAATCCTAAGTTAACTTGGAGTTAACTCACATAATTTGGTTAGTTAACTCAGGGGCCAAATTGAGGGCCTCTTCGGCTGTGGCACCATCTCAATTTTGATAGTGAAAGTTTTTCACAGTGCAATTCCGTTGTGGCGCCATCTCTATTTTGATGCGTGAAAGGCGTAGAAGGGGAATATCTATAATAGTGTCGCTTATCGATGATAATTGATTTTTGACAACTGAAAGATAAAATAAATCCTCCACTGAGAAACTGTTCCTGAGTTAACTCGGGGTTAATTTTTCTTCAGGATTAGCTTACTCTCATTTAAATCGGAGCTAACCCTGAACGGAAAAACTACCCCTTATTCGTTGAAGCAACGACTTGTTTTATGAATTGGAAACTTTAGATACGAGGGTGCTCATTTAAACGGTATTTTCCTTGTGTATGAAATTAGCAGAACTCTTTCGCAAACTCAGATTAAAAAATATAACATAATTAATAACTAATTAATTGTGAATTAGTAACGCCAAAATAAAAAAAATTGTTTGTATAACTAATTAGCAATTAATTAGTTCTGAACAACCAGCCTTTCACGGAACGTTTATTTTTATTTTTGAGAAAGTTGTCCTGCTAAATTTACTGAAATTTGCAATATGACCATTTTAGACAAACAAAAAAGTTTAAGAAGTTTAAAAAGTTTAAAAAGCTATTTTGAATTAAAAAAAAGTATATATTTTTTTGCGCAACTAATGAGCAATTATAATTATCAACTTTTGATGATTTATTTTTAAATCTGAATTTCTAAAAGTGTCCTACTTCATACAGAAAACTAAGTAATAATCGAAAAACTTTCTCCGACTACATAAATGCATGCAAGTGGTATTTTTTATGTAGGTACATATGGTTAGTGCGTAGGACTGTCATGCCGAAGGTGTGGGTTCGATTCCCAGCCGTGCCACCTAAAAACAGAAATGTTTTATCCGAGGTACTGCCTCTTGCGAGGAACTGACAAATCCTCCAAGAGTATACTTGTCATGAAAAAGTGCTCCTCATTTAGCCGTTCGGACTCGGCAAAAAACTGTAGGTCCCCTCCATTCCTGCCAACAAACACGCACACAGGTACAGGAATGGTTGTGAGTTGTAAGTCACTAGGCCTTGGTTCTCCATGAGCTGTTGCGCCGCCCAATAATTTAATTAGAAACATTTTGTACAGGAGAGTATTTGCCAGAAGTCATTTTATCTGTCATTTTATTAATACAAAATGGAAAGATATCTTCTAATTCACAAATAAATCAAACAATGAACAAAAGGTACATAGTTCACGAATTAAAATGTCTCTATGTATAGTAAAAAATATGAACTGCTAATCCATGTCAAGAACTCTTTTAAATTGGGTGACGCAACAGCTCGTGGAGAACCAGGGCCTAGTGACTTACAACTCACAACCATTCCTGTGTGCGTGTTAAATGGCAGGAATGGAGGGGACCTACAGTTTTGTGCCGAGTCCGAAATGAGAAGCACTTTTTCATGACAAGTATACTCTTGGAGGATTTGTCAGTTCCTCGCAAGAGGCAGTACCTCGAATAAAACATTTCTGTTTTTAGGTGGCACGGCTGGGAATCGAACCCACACCTTCGGCATGACAGTCCTACGCACTAACCATGATGCCACGAGGTACTACTACGTCAAGAACTCTGCTGTCACTAAAGAGTATAAAATGCGGTGACGTGAAATAACGCCAAACGAAATAAAGCCGAAATTCAAAAATTTGGTCTTATTACGTTTCCAAAAACGAAATAAGACCAAATTTTAAATTTGGTTTTATTTCATTTATGAAACCGAAATAAGACCAATTTGGCTTTATTTCGTTTTCAACTTATTTCATATTTTCAAATATCTAATTCTTTTTTTTTAACACTTCAGATTTTATGTTGTAGTGAGCTTAGATCAAGCTGCAACCTACAAACAAAGGCTCATCATAAGTGCATGTGTTAGTGGTTAGTAAAATAGTAAAATAATGCAAACCAACACATGCTTACAAACAAAAAGTATATAAAACTAAACTAAATTACAAAAATAAAAACAATACCTAATATACAAAATTTAACAATAATACAAAAAACATTTAAAGTATCTTAAACAGTAGATAAGACAGTCAAGATCGTGGAGCACTGGTTCTAAACAATGTTTTTAATCCCATTTTACCTACGTTAAAATCAACCGAGGAAGAGTTTAAATTAAAAAGCTTACACATACGGCTTAGAGGTTCATGTATTCCGTAGTTAGTTCGATGAAAATCGACGTGTAAAAGTTCAAATCTTCGCAGCTGGTGAGATCCTCCGCGATAATTTATGCCAATATAGGCTAACAAGTCAGGAGCATCAATTTGGCCACTCATAAGTTGATGAAGAAATATTAAGTCATTATTAACCCGCCTTTGATATAAAGTTTGGACCTGCAGTAGCTGGATCCGATGTTCATATGGTGGGAGGTTGTAAGGATCAGCCCAAGGGAGACCCTTCAGAGCGAAGCGAATGAATTTATGTTGTATTGATTCAATACGACTTTTATGAATTTCATAGAAGGGAGACCAAACTTGAGAGGCATACTCAAGATGAGGTCGTACATAACAGTTGTATAGAGAAAGAGTAACATATGGATCGTTAAATTCTTTTGCCCAACGTTTTATAAATCCAAGCATAGAGCTCGCTTTTTTAACAATATAATTTATGTGTTCTGTGAATTCTAAATTAGAGCTAAACTGAACACCCAAATCCTTGAAGCTAAAGACACGGCACAGTTTGTGCTGGGAAATAGAATAATTAAAAGCACTTGCAACTCGTTTTCTTGAGAAAGTAATTGTTTGGCATTTAACAGGGTTTAGGGAAAGACCGTTTTTATCACACCATAAAGTAAAGCTGTCAATATCAGCCTGCAAGAGACTGTGGTCATGGTCACCACTTATGGTCTTGAAAATTTTCATATCATCAGCAAATATAAGAATTTCACTAGAGCGAATGCATGACACAACATCATTTATTGCTAGAATGAATAGAAAAGGGCCCAGATGACTTCCCTGAGGTACACCCGATTGAGCGTTAAATGGGTTTGAAAGAGAGTGTCGAAATTTCACCTGGTATGATCTATTTTCAAGGTACGATTTTATCCAATATATAAAAAAAGGTGGAAAGCCGAAAGCTTTAAGTTTGAATAAAATGATATTATGACTAAGTTGATCAAATGCTTTAGAAAAGTCAGTGTAAATGCAGTCAACTTCATTACCGTTCTCTAAAGCATTGGAGCATTTGTGTAAGAAAGTAAGAAGATTTGTTACCGTTGATCTTCTTTGCATAAATCCATGCTGTTTTTCGCATATTAAATTTTTACTATGAAATGCCAAGCTTTCACAAATAACTTTTTCAAAAAGTTTCGGTATACAAGACAGTTTTGATATTGGCCTATAATTCCTTATATCGTTCCTATCACCCTTCTTGAAAACTGGAGTTAAAAATGATTTTTTCCATAAGCAAGGAAACTTCCCTGATTTTATAGAAAGCTCAAATAAAGATTGAAGGGGCTGAACTAATATATGTCTACACCTTTTTAATACTATTGGGGGAATTCCATCTGGACCAGACGAATTCTGCCCAAACTGAAATTTTTTTCCTGACATGAGGAGGCTAATGAAAAGAAGTTTAATGGTAGATAAATTCAAAGTTTCCAGATAATTTAAATGCAAAAGAAACTGCATACAACCAACCTCGCACCCACCCCAAATCCTATAGTGAGCCCAAGCAGGGGGGTTGCAGGGGGGCAGCATGCCCCCCAAACATACCTCACTGTTTATTCGTGAACTTTTAAGTTTCACAAACCTAATAAACCCCCTCCTTTATTTGGTTTTTGAAATTTTAAAATTCACGAATAAACAGTGAGGTACGTATGGGGGGGCATGCTGCCCCCCTGCAACCCCCCTGCTTGGGCTCGCTATAGGATTTGGAGTGGGTGCGAGGTTGGGTGAATGAAAAGTTTCTTTTGCATGTAAAGAACCTGTATTTAATGAAATAACGATTCTCAAGAAATATTTGGCCTTAATTCTATTTTCGCATTGCAATAAGGCCGAAAAACTGGTTGAGATAGATTTGGTTTTATTTCAATTATTTTGTTGGTGTTATTTCCATCGGGCATAAGAAATAAAACCAAATTGGCGTTATTTCGTTTTTGAGATGGAAATAAGGCCAAATTCAACATTTGGCTATATTTCGTTTGGTGTTATTTCACGTCACCATAAATTGCATTGCACACAACATCTACTTTCTCAGTATATGTGCACTTTTGCACACGCACTCTCTCATCTGGCCTTGTTAATAGCTACAAGCTAGTCTTAAATTTAAGAGCAAATTTTGTGGGTGAAGGTCTAACCAAAATTCTTGATTTTGAATTCAGTCATCTGGCATGGTGACCAGGGATTTTCCCAAAGTATAAAATGGCGAAAATCTGCTGGTTTTGATGACGCACTTAAAACGTCTGGGATGCATATTTTTGTAAAGATACATCTCATTTATATAGTTGACCTCAAAAAAGTGGTATTTTGACCCATAACTTTGTTTTTTCACTATGATAAAATCAAAAATTGTTGAAAAAGAGAACGAAGAGTTGCTGTTTAAGAGCACAAAAAAAACTAGGATACACAGTTTATACCACATTACAGTCTACAGTGGTTAGGTTGTATGGATGGGCGGTCATAATAAATCTATAAAATCAGAACCATTCAACCGATTTGAATGAAATTTTCAGGCTAGATCAAAGATAGCGTAATGTATCGTCAGAGTAAGTTGCCGCCAACTGACATACCTACTTTTAAAAAAGGTGTTGTTATAGGGAAGTATATTTTTTAGTACTCGATTATATCCAACTATGTAACCGTTTTTTAAGGTACTTTAAAAGGCTAAATTTTACTTGTACACCATTTTTGAAATAAATTGAAATAAATTGAAATCTTTTAACTGTCAAATTTGTTATAAACGATATAGATAACGTAATTTGATATCATATTTCTACACAAAATTCTACCACGCCCAATTTTGTGGGCGTTTTTTAATTTTTTTTTTATTTTTTGGAATAATTTTTCTGAAAACGTAATGAGTTGCCGTAAAAATATGCAAATAAAAATAATTTTGCAAAATATTTACCACGCCCACCTTTGAGGGTGTTCTTGTTCTTGCAAAATATTTACCAAGCCAACTTTTGAGGGTGCTTTTACGAAAATTTTGTTTATTAAATAGTTTCCAAGAAAAATGAAAAATATAGGTACACCAAAATATGTAAAAAAAAATGCCTTTTTGAGCGCAGATCATACAAAGTTTTTTTCGGGAAAAATTGTTTTATTTTTGAAGTTTTCTTTTTGTATAGGCAATTAAAAACTATATTTAATTTACAATTTTAGTTTTTTTTTGTTTTTTGCTTAATTGAATAAAATACACTAGTCAACAATATTAAAGGAACAAATTTTTTTTCAATTTTTGTTAGCGTTTTTTGAAGAGCTGTATCTTTGTGACGAGTGGTCGTATTGAGTTGAAATAAAAAGCATTTTACAGCTTTATGTTTTTTGTTTCGAGATTTGTTTGCAAACAAATTTTTTTGAAATACCGTTATTGCGTTATTGCAAAAAATAATGTACTTTTTATTTCATTTCCATTAAAAAAAGTATCTAACTAATGCAAAACTGTGAAAAAAAATCCACTGGAATTGTGGTTTTCTTGTCATTTTGATGACAGCTTCGCATTGTTTAGGAACACCACAATTTGTTCCTTTACCTGGTTTGAAAGACTTTGAAGTTTTGGTGAGGAAAAACGGTTCGATGAATCAATTTGAAAATTTACAAGAATATTGATGATTTAAAAGTCTATAAATTTGCATACCAACGCAAGCCATGCAATCAATATTTGCAACGAAAAAAAAAGATTTACGAAAAGACCACAAAACGTCGGTTTTTAGTACTTTTTTTAAACTAACGGTGAACGGTAAAAAAAATTAAAATTAAAAATTTCTACAAAATCATAAAAAAATCTTGTAAAACGCTTTTTTAAATTTCCAAAACTGTCTTTGAATTTTTTATAACGTCATTATTTGCTGAGATATTGGTAATCAAGGCTAAAAGTATCTTTTTTCATTCAAAGTCAGATAAACCATGTCAAAAAAAATCGTACGAAAACAACAAAAAAACTGAATTGAAGCTGAATAAACAAGGTATCTGATCATGACATTTAATTGACTCAAAAAAATTTATCCATAGAAATGAGGACCTTCAAACAAAATAAAAACAAAATAATTTTGTTGTCTCGTCTCATTTTTTGCAATAACGCAATAACGGTACTTCAAAAAAATTTGTTTGCAAACAAATCTCGAAACAAAAACATAAAGCTGTAAAATGCTTTTTATTTCAACTCAATACGACCACTCGTCACAAAGATACAGCTCTTCAAAAAACGCTAACAAAAATTGAAAAAAAATGTGTTCCTTTAATATTGTTGACTTGTGTATAGATAAATAATAAATAATAGATAAATACTAATTTCATTTTAAATAAATAAATGTAAAAAGTATAATAACACCGGTCAACAAGGTTTTTGTTACAGAAACCAAAATATACTTTTCCGTAGGTTTTTGGTGTACTGAATTCGAATCTGAAGTCAGAAAAAATTCTATCGGGACGCATTTTTGAGATATTCCCGCTTTAAAATCGAAAAACCCGTTTTTTTGCTGCTTTCAGAGTTGTATTGTTACGTAAGGTAAATTGTTTAAACAACATTTTTAATGATTCCTGAAAGAACTAATTTTCTTCAATCAGTTTAAATCCTCCCGATACCTCTTTTCTCCTCGGAGAAATCTTCAGTTAGCTGTAGGCCTTTTATTTAAGATAATATAAATACAATGTAAAGGGGAATAGGCAAACATTAATGGGAAATGGTTCATTTTTCAATGACTGACATCACGCTTTGTTCGTCCGATTATGTCAATGTCGTCAGCGTAAGCGAGTAATTGGACTTTTGGAACATTGTGTCTCTATAGTGAGAAAATGATTTTTCCATGTCCTCAGCACCGATTGCGATTCTACCACGGTGTTCCCCTGATCGTCCTTGCAGGCTTCCGTTCAGGCCTTGTTACCCTGACAGGTTCTCTTTACCTTTTGGTAAAACTTCCGAACTTCATTCCTGCAATGGCATCCCTCTAATTCTTCGATCGCACGCTTCTCATGCTCTTTCTTTTTCCATCTAAGAAGCTTGTGTTCCTCTCTCCTCTTCTGCTCGTAGAGCTCGCAAGCAGCTCTGGTCCTTCTATGCAACGCCGCCGCTTTGTATGTCTGTTATTTGGTTGCATGTACTTGCCGGCATTCTTCATCGAACCAGGGGTTTCAATGTGGTGGTCGTGCAAGTCCCAGCACATCAGAGACGGCATCTCTGATGGCTTCCTCTCAATTCTATCCCTGGTTCTCGATACTTGCAGTTGGCGGCAAAGGACTATTAAAGAGGGCACGAGAGACTCGATAGCAATAGGACCTGGCGATTTCTTGCGACTGTAGCCGTCCGACGTCGATCTTCCTCACACCATTTCCCTGTTTTAGCTTTGGTCTGGATATCCGTAGCATTACCTTGGCTACAACGAGGTAGTGGTCCGAGTCAACGTTGGCTCTTCGGAACGTTCGGACATCTTAGATACTGGAGGAGTGCCTTGCGTCAATCGCAATGTGGTCAATCTGGTTGGCGGTTGATAAACCAAAAATTCGCTTTGTCCCTTTATGTAAATCGAGATGCGGGAACTGTGTACTAGCTACCACAACGTTTCACCCCGCAGCAAAGCCGGTTAGCCTGAGTCCGTTATCGAAGGTGGTGTCGTGCAGGCTATATATTCCGATTGTGCCACCAAAGACGTCTTCTCTTTCTAGTTTAGCATTAAAATCACCCAAAACAGTTTTAATGTCATAGCTAGGGCATCGCTCATATGTCTTGTCCAGGAGCTCGTAGAACTCATCCTTGGTGTCGTCATCTTTCTCCTCTGTGGGGCATGCGCGCATATGAGGCTAATGTTGGCGAATTTAGCCTTGATACAAATTGTCGTGAGGCGTTCGTTCACATAGTTGAGACTCAAGACTTCTTGTCTAAGTCTGCCTTAAACGACGAATCCACATCCAAAAAGACGCTGCCCTTGTGGTCGGTAACAGTCACCGTAGTAGATATCGCAGTCCTTCAGTTTTCTTTTGCCCGGCCCATCCCATCGCACTTCTTGGATGGTGATGTTGTCTGCTTTTTAGCTGTCTAGGGCCTCCGCTTAATGTTCGGCTGCACGTGGTCTATAGAGGGACAGAACATTCCACGTGCAGATCCGAAGTTCGTTGTCCTTATTTTGTTTGCTAGGTTAGTCAACAGTAAATCCGTCCGTATCCGAGGCTTGTTGTTGCTTCGCAACTTGATTCTTTGGCTAATCGTTATCTGTTCCTGTTCCATTACCTATTCTTGTATCCGTTAAAACATATACTTTTTATTTATAACATCTCTTTCAGCTTTTTGGATTCTCATTCCCATTGCTTTCCATAAAGTTAAGTAGGAGATAAACGAAATAAATTTACGGAAAATATTTCTCTCAATAACTTTTCGTTATCGTACAAAGCACACATTTTGTTCAAAGCTATAATTTAAAATTCAATCAACAATCATATACCTATGCATTCATATTTAGTAATTATAAAGCTCAAATCTTCCATCTTCATGTTTCACCTAAAATTTGCAATCCTGGTTCATTTTGCAGTTCGTACGTACTGGATACATCTGCTGCCCATCATTTTCTATTCAACGTTCTAAACAATTTGATTGATGCAATGTGATAAGCGTGTCCTGGATAACATCCGTATATAACACAACAAATCGCCACATCAGATTCATCATCGATTGAAGTCCAACACCGAACGACCAAGCCACGTCAATCACAAGCATTGACACGTAGGCATTTTTGTGTCCATCGGTCGTCACAGTCATCGGTTGGCTATAGCACAATTCGACCAAAAATATACCATCCGGATGTGAATTTCCATCTAAATGTGTTTGTTTGTACATACCTTCATATGCAACTAACTATACACATACGACTACCATCGTCGGCGTCGTCGGTCATCGTCGTCATTATAGGAATACAATTATTGATGATAGAAATAATTAAATGGACAGTTGTGCAATAAATTGTTCAAGTACGCGTCATTATGTCCAGTGACACAAATTGTATCCTTTCCAACCAATATGTACTGCAAACAGAAATGCAGGACAAAAGAACATTGACAAAAACTAACAGCTTATACTAGGAGGACAATGGACGCTCTAATGGACTTTTAAAAAGATCCCTTCTGCACACACAAAGGATAATCTTTAATAAAATCGAATTTCATATAGGTACGACAAAAGAGAGGTCTTGAATAGGAACAGCATCAAAATAACAATGGGATTAGATTTTTAAAGGAAATTCAAACTGAATACACAGACAGAATGTGTTTTTTGAAGATTCAGGAATGAAAAGTGTAAAAACTTTTTCAGGCCAGGAGAAAAATAAGTGCTACAAAATAGGGAAACAGTCACCGGGACAAGAATTTATTAATATTTATTTTTTGTTCTTGTTTACGTATCAAAATTTACTGAGCGAAATTTATCACAATTGAAGGATTTTTCAAAGTACTTTCAAGATTTATAATATTTTGTTAAGCCTGTTAAGCCAAAGGAGCTTAAATGTCCTCCGTCCAACTGCTATGAAGGTGTAATGCTTTCAAAGACGACATTATTGAAGATTGTGCTTGTGTGTGCGAGCTAATCTACTAATGAATTTCCATCAAATTATACCCTCAATCTAGTGCTAGTTATCATAGAATCATCATAATTCAATGAAATCAGGATTTACAAAATCAAATGATTAACTGTTATTGACCGAGATAATCATTATTTATTAATTTGTATTGATGTCAGAAGCAATCGATTCCATTACGAATTATAACATTTTAGTACCTACCTTACCTATGAAATATCACCCTGGCTGTTTTAAAGCTCTTATTCACAACCCTTGTTAAATGACTTTTGTTGACGACTCAACGATTTTAAGCAAAACAAAGAACGCAATTAATTTCGCGCCATGTATTTTTTTTTTCTGTTTCCATACAAATAGCATTTTTTTTGCAAATTAATTAATTTTTTTTTTTCTTGGCAAAACAATACCTACCGTTGATAAATGGGAACGTGTTGAGTGTTGATAAATGTTCGCTTACAAGTTTTTTTTCGTAGGAATGACTTTCATAATAATAATTATACCTGCCTCTTATTATTTTAAGACTCCCGCCATCCCTTGTCAAAAATAAGTCTCACTAAGAAAAAACAGGCTAGGAGTAGAAACTTTTTTAACGGATTACAAATAAAGTGCAATTCTGGGTCGTACGTCCTTGCTCTTATGTAGGTATGTATTGAATATACCCTAACTCCGCTGCTGATTTAAAGTGTCAGTGTAAATCTACATCTGGTGGTTGGATGTTGTAAAACTGGGGGCCTCGAGCTGTTTCTTTTCCTACACATCAATTGCTTACAATACATCCAAGTTGGTAGCCGCCAACATTAAGCCCATGGCCCAACAGATTGGAGGCTAGTGCGTTCGGCTAACGACCCGACCACAATAAAAAAAGAACCATTGTTATGAGAGAGAAGCGCGAAGCCTCGGATAACGACACCCCTCAAATGGCAACCAGACCCGGAACGAAAATGGACTATGACCTACGGGTATGCACCTTGAATGTAAGAACACGCTATACGCCAGGTGCTACTCAAAAACTTGAGTATGTCCAGTGGCGGATCCAGAGGGGGGGCTATAGGGGCTGAAGCCCCCCCCCACGGCTGATTCAGAAGAGAGTTAGACAAACAAAACTAAGATTGTGGCTAAAAAATATGTAAATGTTAGCTGTGTTTTTCCAAGCCCTAGGGAAATTGAACGAATTGTTGGGCTGAACCATATTATATGCAACTGTGTTTTTTCGAGGCCCCAAGAGAATTGGATGAAAAAAGCCGATTATATAAAAAATCAAATGGCTCTATTTATTTCAAGCCCTAAAGGTATAAGACGAAAAATTGAGGCTTGGGGCTAAACCTTTACGAAGCGTTTTCCTAAGCCTGCAAGGGAATCTGATGAAAACTATAACACTGATAGGTCAAAGGCATTATAGAAATCCGACGAAAATAAGAGGCAAGAGCTAAAAAACTAGCATGAAAGCTGTTGTTGGGATAAATGGAGGTTGGGGCTTAACAAATTGTATGTGAGATTTGTTTTTTCCAAGCCCCTAGGGAATCGGACTAAAGAAATAACAAGTTTGGGGCTAGTTAGTATGCATACCTAAATGCTGTGTTTTTGTCCAAGTCCTTATATTGAAACTAGTGAGGTTGACCTTCATGCTATTATTGTTACCTAGATTTCCTTGGGTATCGATGTTTCTTAAAGATCAAATGAAGTTTGACAAAATAAATCAATTTTACCTTTTTCTTCAACTCCTCTTGGTATTTTTCGGACTTAGCTGAGCCCAGATAACTTTTGGGGCTTTAGTTTAAAAACTCAGCTTCCGGTGTAAAAAATCACCCTGATAACAGAATCCGACGAATGAGTCAGGCTCAATTTTGACATTTGGCTCATAGTAAAGATGTCAAAATTCAGTCTGATTCGCTCCACAGCTCATTCGACAGATGCTATAGGTAATCATTGATATGGATAGTTTGCATGATAACATCAAAATACTATGGGTATTCATGCAACAATGTAAAGTCGTCGTAAACGTTGTAAAGTTTAAAACTTCGTAGTTCTGTCACAATTTGTATGAACAATTTGACATATTTACGAAGTTTAAAACTTTACCACACTTACGACAATTTTACACTGTTGCGTGAATACCTTTCTTGTTTTAGAAATTGAAACTTATGTTTTTATATCAGATTGTGTTCGTGTGCCGAAGGATATTTTGACGATTTCAAAGACTGCTTTAAGATGATGCGATTTTTGATCTTAGTTTCTCTTGTGATTTCCTTTCTGCTCTAACGAAAGATTAGAGAGCTCTTCCCGCGAGCAATATTCATTAAATGAAATGAAAAAGTAATTTCAATTCACTTCGAACTCGTTTTCGAAATGTAAAAATCAGCTGTAACGGTTAATGTTTTTTTTTCTTTAAAAAGTGTAATATACATTTTTGTTTTAATATGAAACAAATACTTGTATAACTATAAATAAATAGAAATTGAAGGGCAGACAAAATTTTTAAAATTTTAACTTAAATTTTTTTCAAATCTTTGTCATACTGTAAGATTTCAATTGCCAAAAAATATAAAAGGAGTTCACTGAAAATAGTTAATGATCGGAATGTTGAACACGAAGTTCGAAATACCAATCCAAATAGACTAAAGTCATTTAGATGGAATAGATACAGAAGCACATCAAGCTGCCCTCCTTGGCGTTACACCCTTTTGTTTCAATTTTGTCCATATATTTTTCGCAGGGATCTACCGTTAGTGTCAAAAACAGACAGTCTTGTTAATCAAATCTTGGACAACCAATTCCGTTGTCCAAGTTAAAAAATCAAGTTTATCAATAACAATTCGGACGTATACGGCTGTCTAAAGTTAGACAAAGTACTGTAGGATGAGTATTTATAAATCCTACAAGAAATATTCAAATTACAGAAAGGAACCTAACTTATTTAAAGTTCCTATAAACATATCCTAACAACTTTCTTATACGATGTGTCTTTTTTTAGAAGCTGGTTAAAGCGTCTTTTTAAAATAGCAGCTGAAGCTCACTAATTCTAGATGCTCCATTTCCAATCATAAAATTTTGCAGAATTTTCCTATTAAGTACATTATATTTTTGCACTATACAAAATATTTTTAATTCAGCTACCGACTAGCGTACTTTCTGAGAAAAGAAAATTTGGGTCGGTAGGGCATTCGTTTATTATGATAAGGAATTTTTTTAAAAAGATGAGTCTAAGGGAACTCCAAGCCACCCCCACAGCCAAATCCTGGATCCGCTACTGAATATGTCCTCTCGCGGTACAAGGCCGATATTACCGCAATCCAGAAGATACCATGGATAGGATCAGGAATAACGAAAAGAAAAGATTTCGACATTTGTTACAGCTGTCATCAAAGACTGCACAGTGCACATGCTAGGATGCGGATTCGTCGTGGGGATTTGACTTAGATCGAAATTCTTCGATTTTAAGCCGATTAGCGATCGCCTGGCTGTGATCCGCATCAAAGCTACCTTTCAAAACATCAGCCTAATATATGCACACGCCCCTACCAATGAAGCTGAGGAGTCTAACGGCCTCCTGAACGGAGCCTGTCCCGAGAACGATGTCAAAGTCGTGCTCGGAGACATAGGAAAACATCTTTGGTAGATTAGTTGGAAAGCACAGCCTCCACGAAACGACAACAGGTAACTGCTTCCGACTAATTGACTTTGCTGCAGCTCGTAATACGGTGATAAGTAGCACTATAGGTATCCCAGGCAAAGGATACACACAGCAACCTGGCGATCTCTAGATGGTCGAACCGCCAACTAAATCGAACGCGTGCTAATCGGCGTAAGGTACGCATCGAACATCTTGGACGTGCGAACTTTCCGAAGTGCAAACGTGGACTCTGACCACTTTCTTGTTGTGACAAAGTTCAGAGCCCGACTATCCAACGAAAAGAAAACGAAGACCGCCCAAAGGAAGAAATTCAACACCGCATGCCTTAGCACATCTGAGAAAGCCAGAGACTACAGTGAGCAATTGACCGGAAATTGACCCCCAGCCACAAGCGTCAACAACCAGTGGAACCAGTATCGTGTCATCATTAAGGAGACAGCCGAGACCACCATAGGCTATCAACCACTCAGAAAAAAGAACCCGTGGTATGACGATGAATGCGCGATATTGAAGCAGGAGACGGAAAATGCACGAATGCAAATGCTGCAACGGAAAACAAGAGCAGCAAGAGAGGAGTACCGTGAAAAGAGAAGGAAAGAGAAAAAAACCCTGCGTGGAAAGAAAAGAGCATCCGCAGCCTCTCAGCTCAAGTATCTCGAAGAGTCTAGCACCGCCACCAACACCCACCGCCACCTGTTCTAGAAAACAGCCAAGCAACTGGCATCTGGTTATAGGACCAGCACGTAAGCTCTTCAAAACAGTGAAGAAAACCTAGTCACCGAAGCACAGGGAGTTGTAGACGTGTTTAAGCAGCATTTCCAGCCACCACTGCTTAGTGGAATCGACAGGAGAACAAAGAAGTATGAGACCAGTCAATGAAGATCCAGTCCCAGTGCCCAGTACTGAAGGGGTTAAGAACAACAAATCCGCCGGCTCGGATGCGTATTATGAATTACTCCTATAAAGCAACGCACACGTTGCTCTGTCGTCGAGGAGGGTTTTAGTAATGCTTTTACGATTTTTCAACCGTAAACCCTCCTTCAGCACAATGCAAAAGACGAGTAGGATTTTCATGGTGCTTACCTTATATGTGTAAATAAATGTATACTAATAATAATAAGTTGCAGCGGAGTAGGATTTCAGTAGTGTTTTAATGATTTTGAATTCAGAATACCTCCTCGATATCAGCGCAAATCGCAAAATATATCCGTACGTGTGCGTGGCTTTTTACATATTTTTGTGTATCCGTTGATGGGGGTTGATTTCAACCAGTTCCTGATTGTCGCTGCTACTGGTAACCACGCTGGTCTTACGCATTTTTATTTTTAAAAGAGAGAAAGAAAATTTCGTCTTTCAATTTTTCGAAGCTGGTCTTTTTGGCAGTTGTCACTTGATTTATGCTCAGTTCGGTTTGCCATTTCATAATGAATAGACTTTCTTCTGAACAACGTTTGCAAATCGTGCAAATTCATTACCAAAATAATGGTTCGGTTCGCGCGCTGCGATGAAAAATGAAGCCGGCCATAATGTTACAGTTAATGGGGAACGCTATAGAGCCATGATTAATGACTTTTTCGTGCTTGAATTGGAGGATGTTGATGTTGACGACCTTGGCTCCAACAAGTCGGTAGCGCAGCGGCGCTACATGCCATACAGCCCACGAAACAACCAACAACGCGTTATTGCTGACATACGGCCCCAATTGCCGCAAAAAGTGGTCGAAATTGGGCCTCTCGGCTGGAATTTATCCGAATCAGCCACGGGCGGTAGCCACTTGCCCGAAATCATTTTTAAAACATAATGGCAAACTCTTATTTTTATAATAAAGCTTAATTCTTGGCCATAACATTAAATTATATGCGTTTTAAAGTAGCATTTAAATACAACAGCAATTGGGTATAATTCCGTATTGCTTTTATATTTAACATTTTGATTTTTCCTATGTTCCTAAGACTATGATAAAGCAAGAATTTATGCCGAAAGACCAAAGACAATTCTGAGAGTTTGCTGATTGGGATCCAGAAATGTTGGCCGGAGATCCGGATTTTAGCCCAAAAATCATCGTTTCGGACAAGGGAAAAGGGCCATTTTGAACACAGCCCGCAAGTGTTCGAATAAGCATCAATGCAACCACAAAAATTTACTGTTTCGTCCGGTTTAACATGGTGGCATTATCGGATCTCATTTCATTCGAAATACTGGACCAAACGCTTGAAGCACTGCGCCGGCGGCGGCGCGCGTGCCATAATAACATAAATAGTCTAGGATCCCGCCATAGGACGACCTACCGTCATAAAGGTACCAGATGAGCCGTATACAGTTTTGTAGGCAGTGTCTTAAAAGACAATTTGCGCATGGGTTGTCTGTCAAAAAGTGGTCAAGGCATAGGGGTGCCAAGCAATTACTCTCAATTTTTGGGGTTTTTCAATAATCTGCCCCAGCTTAGATGGCAAGCCTTAAAGATATACAAAAAATATCATAAAAGGAAAATTTTATTTAAAAATTATAAACTACGTGATTTTTTGAAACTCGAAATTTCAGTAAACGAAAAATGATAGAAAGTTCTTTTTTTCTTTTGCGATCGGTAGACTATTAAAATACAAGAAAATCAATTAAAAATTTGCGAATCAAGATATGAACAGTTGAAAGTCGAGAATTGCAAAATAGAGGTTTCAGAAATAATTCACCAAAAATGTAGCTCTATACAAAATATCCATATATTTTTAGAAAGATAATTTAAAAAACTCTATTTTTCAAATTTGGTGTTTAACCTCCATTTTTAGTGTAGTGCATTTTTGAAATTTGCACACTTATTGTTTTTAGGCATGGGGATGTGCGCAGGCTCGCTGATGATGTACACGTACAGGTACAGTACCTTGACATTCTGAGTTCCACTTCGCTCCCATTGAAAATTGTATATGCAAGATCAAAAATGACGTGAATGTGACTTTACAATGGTCAAAAAACTGTGGTTGTTAATCCTCAAAAATACGAAGTGCTTAGTCATCTAAAGGAAGATGCTTGGATTGACAAGCTTTTCCACGGAACTCCTGAATATCCCTGCGGAGTTTGTTCAAAGAGAAGCTCATTTGGATTGACCACACTGACGCTACTATAAAAAGGGCAAATGGTGAATAAAGATTATTATCCATCGCAAACAATTTCACACCAATAAAAACCAGAAAATGATTACCAAAACATAAGTTGTTCCAATTCGTATGTGTGGATGTGAAATCTTTTGCAATTTTGATTCTGTATGTGTGAAAAAGCTCCACGTTGTGTTAAATAATTTTGCTGTTTATGTCTCTAGGCTACACAAATACGATAGTAAATATTTCCAATTAAATTCTAAAATCCTGTAAGGTATTAGTTTTGTCAAATGTTTGAGATTCAATACACTGACTATTTCAGCAAACACCCTCTCCCTTCCGCTATCAAGGGCTTTTTTTTTCTCGAATCAACCTTTACTCTCACTTTTAATGTATATTCATATCTAGCATCTAAATAAAACAGACATTAAATAATTCATTAAAATTCTAAGCTAAATGTTGTATAAGAGCAAACGTGAGAACCAGTCGTGTTTATTTTAATAGTCCCACACCGAAAGATTTAAGAATTTGACTGCATTTTTTTAAACAATGAAATTGAATTTAATAATTAAAACATTTTATTACTTTTTCCACAAACTACTCTTTGCCTGAAGCTTTTCAAAGCCTTTTGAGTTAACATGATGGTTACAAAAAATTAAATTAAATTTAAATCGAATATTGACTTTTTTTTCTGTTTGATATTCGAATCATTGTATGTTAGATAAAATATATGTATAGGTATTTCAAAATATTGGTTTTGGTTTATAAAATTTAGCTTTCTTGATTATTCTGTGTCCCTCACACTAATACATGAACTTTTCCCAGCCTTTATCAAAAACGGTTTAACGAAAACAATGTTACACCAACAGATTGTTTTAGGCATGAACATTTTTTTTTTTTTTTTTTTTGTTTCAGCAACAATTGTTATAAATTCACATCATTGCAAGTCCTGGATTTTGCACTCACATTGCAAAAACTATATTTTATTAGTTTATTTTGAAAGAAGGCCATTTTACACAAATGGCAACGGTGTATGGCTTGATTTTTTTTTTTATTTATTTATTTGGCTCCTCGGGTGTTGTTCAGTTTGAATACTGGCTTTCTGGGAAATCTTTTGGAGCAATATGCATAATGGCTGGCATTTCCGCATTTGAAACTGTTCCCTGCCAGCAGCGGAAAGCGAAAATATTTATTTTTTATTATATCACTCTACAATGGTGAACTTTTTTCTTAATTCGTTTTTTTTTATTATTTATTGACGGATGTCTGTTTAATGAGAAAAAATTCAGAAACATTTTCCAATAACAAAATAATTTTTTTTTTGTTGTTCTATGCGGGATGATTGATGACTGGGTTTGAAGTGAATATTACATTTTAATTCGAACACTTTTTGATGTGGGATATTTATATTCTTCCAAAAAAGCAAAAAAGAAAACAACAAAAATGTCACATTTATTTTATTTAAAATTTTGACAAATACTGAGCAAATTCTAATTTGTGGAGATTATTAAAACAATTAATCAAAAGACAGGTGGTACGAAGAGATATTTATTTGTAACAAGCAGAAAATCTTATTTGTAAAACATAAACAAAACAAGATTTAAAAAATTAAAAATTTGAAATGTATAAATTTTGTTATGGAAGAATACAAAAATCATAAAATATTAGATTCAATTCCATAATTCCATATTTTATTATTTTGCTGAAAGCTTAAAAAGTTTTGTATTTATTTTTTTAAGAGAATTGTTTTTGGTAAAAAAGAACAGCTGTATGACACCGTGTTAATTTATTATTGTTTTTTTTTTTTTTTTTATTTTACTTGCATGGTTATTGTAAATCAATTTCGTTTTTTTATTCAGTTTTTAAATTTCAAAATATCAATTTGAGTGTTAAATTGAAAATATTTAAAGGGTACCTGTTCCTTTAATTAATAAATGAATAAACAAGAGATGACTCATCACATAAGGCTAGCTTATACCGGGATAGAGAGATTGAATTTTTGGCTAGTCTTACCTTAAATAAACTGAGATATGAAAAAAATTAAAAATTTAATTAAGTGTGCCATGAGTGTGGATATAAGCTTCCCCCAACTTTTAACAAAATTCTTGTCTTTAACGATTTTGATGGCAATATCATCTCTCCAAAGTTTAATTTGCCTTCCTTTTTGGCATGAACCTTATCTAGGTATCCAGCGCGTAGGTACTTATTAAAATTATTCATTCCTGCTACATGTCCTGCTTAATTCCATTTTTGTTTCAGTTTCACCTTCTGAAGTGACCTTTCCATGGCTTTTCGTGTGTTTCAAAGTTTTTGTACTGATAGGAGTGGCAAGCTCCATGTTTGGGAACCATACTTTCTGGATCTTTGGCTCAAGGTTGAATAGAAGATTTGTTTATAATTTCAGCTTTTGGTTATTTTTCAATCCATCCCTTTATTTTATCTATGTATTTCGAAGGAACAGGTCCGCATAAGGTTGATAATATAATCATCGACATATTATATTTCTTTCCTGTCTACAAAAATGTCGCTTTTTGCATTTTTACATCAGCTTTGTGTTTTCAGCATTCATTTCGAGACCTTTCATTTTGCAATAACTTTGTAGCTCTACTAATATCATTTTTTCGAGTTCTTGACATGATGTTGCAAGTGGGAATCCGTCAGAGTTTCGAAACCTAAAGTTTCGAAAGGCAAAGTTTTGAAGGATAAAGTTTCGAAAAACCATAGTTTCGAAAGGACAAAGTTTCGAAAAGATGAAGTTTCGAAAATCAACATTTCGAAAAATGAAGTAAAGAAAGAAGAAAGTTTCGAAAAGTCAAAGTTTCGGAAGAGAAAGGATCGAAGGACAAAGTTTCGAAAAAAAAAGTTCCAAAATCCTCGGAACTTCGTTGTCCCTTGAGCGATTTCAACGAAATTGACTCAAGTGATAGCTGAATTAGATAATAAAAAATATTTTCAAAGCAGGGTGTTCCAAAAATATGTCAACATTTTGCAACTTCGTTGTTCATTGTGAGATTTCAATCAAATTGACAGGTGACAGTTGATTTAGAATTAAAAATAAAAAAATATTTGCATAGGGTATATCAAAAAAAAATGTCAACTTCGTTTTTCCTTTAGCGATTTCAACGAAATTGTCACAGGTGATAGCTGATACAGAATTAGAAAAGAAAAAAGGATTTTCATGCTTATCATTAGACAAAATAAGACGTTCATTCCTCGTCTTATTTAGAGTAAATTTGTTCAAAACGATAATGAATATGAAAAGAAGAAAAAAATGAAGATTCAAGATTCAACATGTTTCGGGAAAAGTGAAATGGTTGCACTAAAATGCTTATAACTTAAGTTTTAATGTCGGATCTTCAATATTAATACCATGAAATCACTTAAAAATACATTTATTTATTTTTTAAAATGCAATGAGAATTGTTGTAATTTCATGTTGTTAGGTGGACAAGGTAAGAGATAAGAAATTGTCTCATATGGACGCCACGCCACTGGTATACTAAAATAATAAAATTGACTGTATGATCTTTTCAAATCTTTTTTACAATTGAAATTGCAATACATATGTAGACTAGAGCTCTTGATTTCGACTGGGTAATACCCGCAATAACCGGATACCCGGGTACCCGAGTTTTCGGGTATTACCCGGGTAGCCGGGTACCCGAAAGGTGTCGAGTACCTGGGTACCCGAAACATCACCGGGTACCCGAAACATTGCCGGGTACCCGTCAAGTGTCGGGTACCCGGGTATTTGTAATAATGGTCCCAATGGATCACTAACTCATAAGAAGCGTGGAAAATTGAATTTTGAGGCGTTTTTTGAGGGAATATAATAAAATAGGTGCGCGTCACAAATTATTGAAGACTAAATTGTGTCAGGATCAGGACTCAGTATCAGGAGTCATACCGTGCGTTCAAGGATTCAGATATCTGAATTTTTGGGCCTTGTGATTGATCAGCTGTCATAAAAATTCTGAAAATTCAGATGACTTTAAGTTACGTTTGCTTAAGTTTTTCAGATAAAAATTTTCATCTGAAAATTCAGATGACAGCTAAAAAACAAGACAAAAAAAAAAGATCTGCACATAGAAATTGAACTTTATAGTCATTGCAGTTATTTTTAAATAAATACTGTTATAAATACTGTATTTTTTACACGGCGTTTTGCTTTAGTTTATATTTAACAAAATAACAAGAAATGATAGTTTTCACCGCTTTTATTAATAACAAATTGGGTTCGATGGAAAAGCCCGAAGAAGACTTTCATTTGGGAGTAATACGTGTTAATATTTGTTGGTTGGCTTCAACTACATATTTTCAAAAATATTAATCCAGTCAACTTACATATAACTTCATTCCAGAGTCACTAATTTTTGGTTTAACCTTAATTTCAATTTTCGATTTCCGACAAAAAAAAAGTACTTTTGCGTTCAACGTTACGTTTCAGTACTGAATTTTCAGATTTCTGTCATTGAACGCGGCATAGTTATGATTCATGAGTAATGGCATAATGTACGCCCAAAAACTCGTTTCTGTTGTTGTTAGATACAATTTCATATTTAAATTCTACAAAAAATATATGGAGAATGTATGTTTAAAAAAAAATATAAATTTTTTTAACTTCACAATAGGGTGCCTCCTAAAAATGTTTTATTCCACGTTTTTACAAGGAATTCAATCAAATTCGTTGTGGTGTGGTTAATGTATAAAACTAATAATTGAAGAAAGCAATATTTTCAATGAGGATGGTACAAAGATATTTTTTACTGTCTTAGGGTGGATTATATTTCAACTTCACATTCATAAAGCATATACACTGGTAGATACTTAAAAAAAAAAAAAGAAGTTAAATTGAGTATTTTTATAATACAAAAATCTTCTAAGTCAGTTAAATTCAATATAGTGATTGAGGCAAATTATTGAAGAAAAAAATGTTTTCAAATAGGGTGGTCCAAACAAAATTTTTGTATAAAGATTAAGAACGAAATATATTTTAATAATACAAAAAGTTTATGAATATGTAATTTAGAGACAAAAAAGTTTTATTGAGTATTTTCACATTAGGATCAATAAAATTCGACGCGATTCATGTTTGAAGCAAATTTTGGATAATCAAAATTTAATTCGTCTTAAAGCTGCAAAAATATTTTTTTCTTCAAAAATTTGCTTCAATATACTAACCGCGTCGAATTTTGTTGAATTCCACTGGAAAACATAGAAGATAGGTTTTTTTGGGACACCCTAATGTGAAAACACTCAATAAAACTTTTTTTCTCTAAATTACATATACACATACATTGAATAATTGAAATTTAATTCGTGCTATAGCTGCAAAAATATTTTTTTTGGACCACCCTAATTGAAAATATTTTTTTCTTCATTAATTTGCCTCAATCACTTTATTGAATTTTACTGAATTAGAAGATTTTTTTATTATAAAAATACTCAATTTAACTTCTTTTTTTTAAATATCTACCTGTGTATATGCTTTATGAATGTGAAGTCAAAATATAATCCACCCTAAGACAGTAAAAAATATTTTTGTCCCATCCTCATTGAAAATATTGCTTTCTTCAATTATTAGTTTTATACATTAACCACACCACAACGAATTTTATTGAATTCCTTGTAAAAACGTGGAATAAAACATTTTTAGGAGGCACCCTATTGTGAAATTAAAAAAATGTACCCGGCTACCCGGGTAATACCCGGATACTCCGGGTACCCGGTCAGTTTACCGGGTATCCGGGTATCAAGAGCTCTAGTGTAGACATGTTATTGAGACACCCTGTTTTGGATTTTTTTTTTTTTTTTTTAATTCTATATCAGCTATCACCTGTGTCAATTTCGTTGAAATCGCACAAGGAACAACGATGTTGACATTTTGTTTGGATTACCCTAATGCAAATAAAGGGTAATTTTTTAGCTGGTTTGGTTTTGGCAACACTGGTTTTGACAGCTGACGTTAGGTTAGGTTAGGTTAGGAGGGGCGTGCACAGCGCAAAGGCTATTGCGTACACGGGGGCCTATTGGTCCATTGTGATCCCCTTACGAAAAGAAAGCAGAGATGCTCCTAAACTAATTATTCAAGTAGACTGGCTCATTTGCAAACCAGCCTGTGCTCTCTATGAATTTCCTCATATTTGCCATTGGGACCTGCGCTAGATCGTCCAGTTCTCCAACAAACCTGTTTCCGAAGTAACGGAGGCGATTTGTTTGGAGGTTTGGACAATCGCAGAGCAGGTGTTTAATGGTTTCTATTTCTTCTACATCCTGACAGCTCCTACAGAAGTCAGGTGCGAATACACCCAGTCTGGTGGCCATTGTGCCAATGGCGCAATGACCCGTTAGTACACCTATCAGGATTCTAAGGTTCTTTTTACTCAGCGATAGAATATACTGAGTTTCCTTTTCATTAATTCTAGGCCATAGACTTCTAGAGATAACGCAATCGTTCCTGGTAATCCAGGATTTATTGATTTGCTCTTTCGTTATTAGGTCTATTTTCGTTTTAACCACACCGATCGGGATGTCTAGTCCCATATCTAATTGGTTACTACTGTTTCTTACTGATAATGACCCCTTCCTTGCCAGTTCATCTGCTATATCATTCCCTTCTATATTGCTATGTCCAGGAACCCAGCAGAGTTTGACTCGGTTAGTGTTGCAAATTTTATTCAGTATGTCTCGGCATTTTGTCACTGTTTTGGATCTTATAGTCTCACTGGCTATCGCTTTGATAGCGGCTTGGCTGTCCACGAAAAATGTGATCTCCGACGAGCTCAGTTTTTTCTTGTGCACCATTTCTGCCGCTTTTTCAATAGCATAAATCTCAGCCTGAAAGACGCTACATTCATCTGGGAGTTTATATGATTCTCTAATATTAAGGGCTTCACAGAACACCCCAGCTCCTGTTCCTTCTTCCATTTTTGACCCGTCAGTATAGAAGGGGATACCCTGTTCACTAATAAGTGAGTTGGGTTCCCAACCATGTCTTTCGGGTATTGAAATAGAGAAGTGTTTGTTAAAATCTATTTTCGGTGGTATGTAATCAGTCGTCACATCAAGTCCGACCACTGTGTCATACCTTTGTAAGATAGACCCATGACCATAGGTGCTGTGCTTCCAAGAGCCCAGTTCTTTGAGTCGAAGTGCGCTTTTGGCTGCTGTGCATCTAATGTGCTCGTCAAGGGCTGGAAGATTTAAAATAATTTCCAACCCTGCTTGTGGCGTAGACCTCTGTGCCCCCGTTATTCCTATACAGGCTAGTCTCTGTACCTTGTTCAGGTTTTTGAGATAGCTAACTTTTTCAACAGCCTTCCACCACACGATAGAACCATAGGTAAGTATGGGGCGAACAATCGCCGTGTACATCCACTGGATAACCAGCGGTCGCATACCCCAACGTGTACCGAAGGTTTTTTTGCATGTGTAGAAAGCGCCGAGTGCCCTTTTCATTCTTTCCTCTGTGTTTCTTTTCCATGTTAGCTTGGAATCAAGGATTACTCCAAGATATTTAGCTTCTTTGGAGAGTTTCAGAGGAATATCATTAAGCATAGGAGGAGTAAAGTCCCCTAATTTCTTTTTATTCGTGAACAGAACTAGTTCAGTTTTTGTAGGGTTAGCCCCGAGACCGTTTTGTGCTGCCCAAGAAGATAGTTCTTTAAGTGCGGATTCCATAATATCTTTGATGGTGGTAAGATACTTACAGCTGACGTGTGTTTAGTGTGTGACGTGTGTTTAGTACCTTGTGTCACTGTCAAACAGCTTCAGTTTGGTTTGTAATTTAACCATGGATCGTCTTACAAATGAACAACGCTTGCAAATTATTGAATTTTACTATCAAAATTCGTGCTCGGTTTTATCGAAAAATTGTGTTCAGCGATGAGGCTCATTTTTGGTTGAATGGGTACGTAAATAAGCATAATTGCCGCATTTGGAGTGAAGATCAGCCAGAAGCATTGCAACAGCTACCAATGCATCCCGAAAAAGCCACTGTTTGGTGCGGTTTATGGGCCGGCGGCATTATTGGGCCATATTTCTTCAAAGATGATGCGAATCGCAGCGTTACTGTCAATGGTGAACGCTACCGAGCGATGATAACAAACTTTTTTTTGCCCGAAATGGAAGTTCTTGACTTGCATGATATGTGGTTTCAACAAGACGGTGCCACATGCCACACAGCACGCGAAACAATGGCGCAATTGCGAGGCGAGTTTGGGAACAGTTAATTTCACTAGCCGAAATGCATTCAATGAAGCTCAATTCACAATAAATTGTTTTTTAAAATAAATTAAAATTTTTTGTTTTTTAAATAAAAAAGTGTTTGTTTTAAATAAAGACATTGTTGAATTAAAACTTGTAATTTCAATATAATGGTGTTTCCACTTATCGCATAAAGATTATATTTGAGAGATTACGAAAATATATTCCAAAAAACTAAAAACAAAAAACAAAAAAAAGTTAATTTCACGTTTCGGGCCGGTCAATTGGCCGCCTAGATCGTGCGATTTGACACCATTAGATTATTTTTTGTGGGGGTATGTCAAGGCTAATGTCTATAGGGACAAGCCCGCTTCGATTGACGCACTGGAAGCCAACATCCATGCATTCATTCGTGAGATACCGGCCGATATGTGTGAAAGAGTATGCCAAAATTGGACTCAGCGGATGGGCTACCTGAGACGCAGCCGCGGTCAACATTTGCATGAAATTATCTTTAAACATTAAATTGCAAGGTTCAAACTATCAATTCAAATAAATATTTCATTCATTTTTTCGAATTTTTTGTGTTTTTTTTTTTTTTAAGTTCTAAACCTCTTAAAAAATCACCCGTTATTTTTGTTTTTGTTTTTTATTGTATATCAACTGTCACCTGTGTCAACTTGATTGAAATCGCACAAGGAACAACGAAGTTGCAATATGTTGATATATTTTTGGAGCTTTGAAAATATTTTTTCTTTTCTAATTCTGTATCAGCTATCACCTTTGTCAATTTCGTTGAAATCACTCAAGGAAAAACGAAGTTCCAAGGATTTCGGAACTTTTTTTTCGAAACTTTGTTGTTCGATACTTTCTCTTTCGAAACTTTCGCCTTTCGTAATTTCATTTTTCGAAACTTTATCTTTTCGAAATGTTGTCCTTTCCAAACTTGTGTTTTTCGAAACTTTATCCTTCGAAACTTTACCTTTCGAAACTTTGTAACTATTTCGTTGCTAGTAAGACTAAATCGCCCGTCCGCAAATCTATAATTATTTAGAAACTTCTTCATCTATTTTCAACCCTCAAAAAACCCAGCTCATTTCTCGATATATTTCCTCCAAAACAACACACACAAATGCTGTTGATAATGGGTCTCCTTGGCTTTCTGCCTTGCAATGCTAAGACTGTCTCCCTTTATGTGCTAGAGAAATTTTCAACGTTGCGTTTGTGTTTCGAGTATCTGCATATGTTTTTTATTATTCTCAAAAATTTTCAATGCACTCCTTGGTTTTTGAAGAATTTCAAAACTGTTGCGCGTTCGACCGTTTCAAATGCTTAAGTTTAGTAAAATCATAACACTTTTCACCGCTTTCAATTTCCTATTGGGTTAAAGCTAGAATTACATGTATATTTTTTCTTTCTTTATCGGCTAAACACTTTACAAATTTACTTAATTTTTTGTTTGGGCAATTTCTTGCACTTTCTGGGCTCCGCTATGGCCTAGACCCGGGTATCCCAAAGTCTGCTGCGCGGAGCACTTGGTGCTCTTTTTCAAGTTGTTCCAAAAACAACGAACAAAATAAATCGAAAACTCAAAACACCAAAGTTACGTGATGAGAGCCCTGAGTCACTGTACAACATCGATCGACTGAAAACATTCTTACTGGCTGAACAGAATGGAGAACGGAGCTGCAACTGGAATAGCTGCCAAAATGTTGAATACACACAAATTGAACTATGCGAACAGAACATGATGCAGCTGCAGACGGAGCTGCATATGCAGCTGAACAAGTTGGCAAACTTTTAACTTTTGCTTGCAGCTTTTTTGACGTTTTAAAATTTCGAGCAAACTGAGTGTTTACATGTGGGTTAAAGTGGTTTTTAAACTCTTTTCAATCACTCATAATAGTCCAGTCAATTTGTGCTCAAAAAGGCTCTTTGCGAGCAAATTGTTGGGTAGTTTTGACTGTTTCCCTCCTTTATGGACAAAAATTCAAGTTTTGTCACACAAAGTAATTTCTTAGCGCTTTCGAGTGGATTTTCGAAAACAGTAAAAATACGTCAACTTTCAACTAGCGCTTGAGTCCAAATGAGTTGTCGCAGAAAAAACCTCAAATAGAGATTTACTGGAAATTGTATATACTTTCAATGGTACTTTAATGATATTTTCGAATAATTGGCAGTTTTCGAGCCATTAGTGAAAAACTCACAAAAAATGCATTTTTGTACCATTTTTTGCATTTTTTCCTCATTTCGTCACGAAATTTTATTGGTAAACTTCAGATTCGGATTCAGCACCCCCGAAAATATAAAGCAGCGAACAAATCAAAACTACCCCACAATTTGCATGGTAAAAAAATACAATATGAATGGACTAACTAACTCAATTTCTTCTTATCTCAACATAGCTAGAAGCCAAGTAAGTAGACATTAAAATCGTTTTATTTAATTCACTCGGTGTACTCAGTGTACTCAGTGTATTTCCTTCAGCAAATATTGCACATTCTTGTCTCAAATCAAGCACCACAGCGTGCGAGAAAAAGAAAACAGTGTACCTACTTTGAAGTCAGGTGATCGAATAGAATGCACTAACTGCTTCTTATAGCGTGGGTACTCATACACTGACTTGAAAAATTGCAATGAATGGTGTACACTGAAGTATTACACCCGTTAAGAGAGACCAAATGAATACTTTCATGTAGACCTCTAGTATAGATTCATTACAAAGATATAGGGTTGATTCAACATTGAAACCTGTTAAATTCACTATAGATTTTCATGTTAAATTTAAGAATATTGAATATTGAGTCATGTTAAATCAACTATATTTGCTGGTTAAATTTACAGGATTACTATTTTGTGACAGTGTTAAATTAACAAGGTGTCAAGCAGATTTTACCTGCAACCATCGTTGATTTAACACAACATCAAAATAAGGTATCTGGTTAAACAGTTAACCTAATCTACCGAGTTGCAAAATGAAACTGAAAATAATTGACTAGAGATTGGTTAGTTATACCTGCTTTCTTCTCTGAGTGTTGGTCTTTTCCAGAATTTTCCTAAATGTGAAGATTAAGTCTATCGTTGATCTGCCTTGCCTGAAGCCACACTCGTAAGTGCCAATCATAGTGTTTTAGACGCTCACATAGTAGGTTCGTTGGAAAGGATTTTGTAGGCAACATTAAGCAGGGTTATGCCTCTGTAGTTTTTGGAGGACATAGGATCAACGTTTTTTCGAGATTGGGCATATGGAGCTATTTGACCAGCAGATGACTATGGCCAACGCAAAAATTCGAGAAAAAATCGATCAAGTGATTTATACACACATTGTTGATGAAGATGAAATTTTGGCAAATGGGGCAGTCCTTGTTTAGAGAAAATCATTCTGTCTTTTTGCCTTCAGCTCGAGAAGTGATCTCAAATACCGTACATGCATCAAGCACCTTGGTATCTTCACAATAAAGCCATTGGTACGCAACTATGTTCAGTGGTATCACATCAATCAAGGAATCGAATTCATAGTGAGGACATGCCCATCATGTCAGCATAATTGGAATGAACAACCACATACTGTAGTAAACCATTAGAAATTATCTAAGTGCCCCTGAATTCACGTTTACGCAGGCTTTCCCTGGCCATTCCAAAGCAGAAGGTTTTTTTTTTTTGCTTTTAAAATGGTTTCGAAGTCACCCTTGTGAGTTCAACTACATTAGTCGAGCTGCCGGCATTAAGTTCCTTTCTGTCATCTAACAACGTGCCAGCATTTATTTCGAATAAACTAACAATCTTCATGGACAATAACTTAATTCACCACATTTCCTCTATGAACCGTCAACGAAGCGCATGGGGCATGATAGAAAAGACGAAAATATTTGCCCATCCAAAGCAGATATAAAAGAATTTACGAAATTATTTCTGAAATGAAGATAGAAATGCCAACGAGGCACAAAATATAATATACAACACACATCGACTGTGAATATAACACCTCGCAGTGGAGAGATGGGTGGCATTAGCGATTGATCGATTACTTTTATTCTAAAAATACAAATTTATAACATTCTTACTCACATGATAGAGGCTTCAAATTACGTAACACCTTAAAATGCTTTTTAAATTATCATTCATACCTAATCCATAAACGGTATATTGTGTTGTCTAGGTATCTTGAAAGCTGTATCATTGGTTTCTACTTCTAGATAATGATGAATTACGACTTATTTGACATAAAAAAGGTTTCCAGGTACTGAAAATTACTATAATATACACGTTAACAATAACGTTCATATATTTTCTTCTATTTAGAGTCCGATATCCTTAATCTTCTAGGAAAAAAAGTAAAAGCATTAAATAATGTTTTTCCACTCATTCATCTCTATCCCATGTCCTGACAATGAGAAACAAATTTCTTTTTCCAAAACTCACAGTCTTATGTAGGTGAGTGAATTTTGTGTAAAAGCATAAATGATGGATGGAATGCTGTAAATCCTGTTTTGAAAAATTACGGAAAATTAATACAAAACGGTTTGTTCATTCATGCATAGATAGCCCAAGCCCGCCCTTAAAGCTGAAACCATCATTTTACTTAAATTAATTGACGTTGATATTAAATAAAAATTGAAATGAGAATATTTTGATTTATTGCTCTGCGGAAAATATTTATTATTTAAAAAAAAAAGATCTCAACAGGAATGTGTCGAATTTGAAAGACTAATATCTTAACTTTTAGCTAAATAAAAATAAAATACACAAAAGCTCTCATCCCTTGGTCCAAAAAAAAACATAAATATAATTTATTTTCGACGAAAACAAAAAATAAATATTTTTCCAAACACACAAACATTGGGTTGGCTATATACATTGTTTGTGTTAACGAATCCCTTCTTTTGTTTGATTTTTCAAAATCACAGACTTCAAGTTTCCTTTCATCATGCTTTTTCGCCTACACTTGGAGTTTTATTAGATCTCTCCCTTAGAGTAGGTTAGGTATAAAAATGCTGTGGAATTTTTATAGACTAAAAGGACGAATAAATCTCAGAACAAGGACATAAAACAGAAACGGCAGCATGAAATGAATGTGAGAAATGGACAAATGTACTCCCTGACAGTCAGACGGAAGGACCCTTCGTGTTGTTGTGTTATCTTCATCATGTTATAGTGGTAAACCATTGAAATATAAGAGATAATCCCTTTGGCTGGGAGATCATTTTGTTGTAGATAAGTTGTCTTTTAAGCACTTACCAAGTGGGAGACCTCATTCTAATCTTACTCAAAGTTATGAAATTTGTTTTTGTGGAAAGAGCCAGCACAGAAAAATGACCATCAGCTAGAAACAAAATGGCATCGTTTAACTTTGATTAATGTGATCCTAGTTTTAGTTACATATAACCATACATCAGTTGTTTAGTCTAATTAAATAAACCATAAGTGATGGGTTAGTTAATAGAAAAAATACAATGTTGCTTACTACAGGCATTTTGTGGAATAGAATTAAATGGCTACAAATTTCTGGCAAGGCATTTCATATGTTGGTAGTAGTATGAAGAATGTTTGATGTGATAATTATCAATTGCTGACATCAAACCCAAATTCACATTCAATCTATGTATGTCGTCAATTATAAATTGACTAATACTGATGGTGATGTACAAGCTGACCAGTCATCATCTATTGTTTCACATTCTTCTCCTTTATCTTAGACAGCCATGAAAGAACTTCAAATGTTGGAAAGGGAAATTTTATATAGAAAAGCACGTATCGAAAAACGCAGGATTTTTGAAGCAGTCAAATTACCCTAGTCACCAAAGCTAAGGCTCAGGAGAAACTCTTGCAAGAACTATTGAGGAAAATTATACAATTAATCCTAATAAACATGTTATTTAAGTGTCCTAAGCCAATCTGCATTCATCGTCCAAAGCTCTATATGGTGATGGCTAAATTTGTGATCTTGAGATAACTGAACCATCATTGACGAATGATATTTGAAAACATATATGTATGGTGCAATGTGCAACTAAAGAATATCTCCTGCAAACTTTTCCAAACATGCACAGGTTTTTAGCAAGGAGATTCGCTATCATTGTGATTTAAATTATTTCGTTTTCGATCGAATAGTCAGGCGTCAGGTCAGGCGATAAGACTGAGGCTACTATTTTCAACAAATCTATCCAACTGCTAGGGTATCAGCTTTTCCCGAACATATTTTATTCCTTTGGTGTTTTGATATAAGAACAGGCGAAAGTTGCAACAACAACAAGGACAAATCCAGGTATGATATCAGTCCACATGTCTGCTGAGCCTAAACATCACTATTGATAGCAACATTTTCGAGGAAGTTAAGACGTTCTTTTACCTACACAACGACACCTTACCCTGAGGCCACACGAGCAAGTACTTGCAAGCAAGTTGGCTACATACACTGCCTGTCAAATTCTTAATTTGCATTCCACTTGCCTCCCACTTGCTATCCACTTGCATTCCACTTGCTTGTCTCCCAACTTGCTTCTCAACTTGCTTCACTACTGGCTTCAAAACTTGCATGCCAGTTGATAAGCAAGTTGCTTGGGTTTGTTTGTGTTAGTAAACAAATGTGTATGTATTGCAACTTGCTTGCAAGTACTTGCTCGTGTGGCCTCGGGGTTAGTGGAGATCCAAAGAAGACTTTCCTTCAAAAGCTCTTGCTACTTCAGTTTCTTGAAACAAATGGGTCAAGCAAGAGCAAGCATCCAAATTAAAGCCAAGCAATTGCAAATTACCATTGCTGTCTCAATTGGTTATCAATGAATAACTTATTTCAGAAATAAGAAAGAAAACAGGAGAAACGAGAAAGAAGTATCGATATCGAGCCAAAAGAGGAGAAGAAGACTCTGCGTAGAAAGAAGAGGGCATATGCAGCCACCCAGCTGAAGTAGATCGAAGAGTGTCGCAGTCAAAACAACAACCGAAAGTTTTGTAAAAATAAGCCAACTGGCTACTTACTGGCTTTAAAACCGGAACTCACGCTCTTCAAAACAGCAAAAGTAAACCAAGTCACTCAAGCGCAGGGAATAGTTGATATATACAAGAAGAATTTCCAGCAGCTTCTGAATCGGCAGTAGGTAGAACTAAAAATAGGACCAGAAGCGAACCCATCTCCAATCAATGAAGACCCAGTACCACCACCCAGTATAACTTGTACGGCAAAATAAAACCATTAATTGGATGTACACAGCTATAATAAGGCCAATCCTGACATACACATGTTTGGTTCGGTGGCCAGACATGGATAAGGCAACCAATCTAAAAACCACGACAAAAATTCAAAGACTAGCATCTATTGGTAGAAACAGTGCTATGAGAACTACACCAACTGCAACCCTGGAAGCATTCCTCTAACTAGCCCCACTCGGTCTTTTTACGAAAAAAAAAATAAAATGGCAGCCAAAAGTGCTCTGCCACTTCAACAATGCAATAATAGGAAAAAAGGGCCTTAACGGTCATAGAACTGTTATTATATTTACCGACATAAACATTTTGACATGTATAGTCGCATTACCGCACATTGATTTTAATCTGGTAGCCTTAACAGATATTCCTACAAGGACACCCAGGTCATAAACAGTAGTCATGTTTTTCTCTTTACGGACGGCTCCAAAACAAACGATGGGGTAGGGTCAGGTAACTTTTCAGTTAACCCAACCTTGGACAGATCAATTAATATCTTTCAAGAGGAAGTGCTCGCAGAATGAATTGGTCAACAAAAATATTGACATTTTTATTGATAGCCAGGCGACAATCAAAGCCATTCCCTCAATTGTTACAAAGTCAAAACTGATTGTTCGTTGTCGTAATGAGTTGAGATTACTCAGTGCATCAATTACAGTTACCCTCTGATGGGTCCCAGGACATCGTGACATATAGTGGAATGAAATGGCAGATGAATTTGCCAAAAACAGATCATCTTTTGATCTGAGCCAAACTGACTGCTCGGTTTAAGTGCCACTAGAGCAGAAAAAAGAAGAATTTGCCATATTTTCCTCCAAGTTGCCAAGTACAGATGGTCAACAATCCATACCTGTCATGTTTCGAGGACATATGGCCGGATATTTAAAAAAAAAACTAAGTACGTACTCAAGCTAAGGGGGCCTCGACGTCCCCTCTTGGTTGGAATTCTAACAGGTCACATAACAATGGGAACCCGCTTCAGCAGAATGGGCATCGGCTCGTTTCTCTTGCGTATAGAAGTTGTCAGGACGAAGAGGCAAAGGAGGGCTCATTGTACTCCCTCTGTGAATGCCCTAGCCTATCCAGTGCCGAGATTCAGCTAATTCGAAGCCGCAGGGAGTGAGTGAGATGAGTCATTTTTCGTCGAAAATCGATTCAGTTAGCAAAAGGGAGTGAGTGAGCGAGTGAAATGAAATGTCAGATTACTCGCCAGATATTTCCGCAGTGACTTGGTGTATGTGTTGGTAAATTTCCAATTTTGGATAGGTATGTGTGCTTTTTTCAAGAATTCCTATTCATGGATAGGAAACGAAATAAAAAAAAACAACAACGTAGATAAAAACAACTACCCTTTTATTAATTCTTTAATTTTATTTTATTATCATATGCACATATATTATATTAAGTAAATTTATATTCTTTTAACTTTAAACACTTTTAAAATTTTTATTTCTAAAGGGTGAAACTCACATTAAACTTTAATTATGACAAAAAAAAATAATTGAAACAAAAGATACTACAAACTCCATTATTAAAGATTCCAATGTTTACATTGTTGTATTTGTTGTTTCATTTCGTTTTGCGTAACGAGTGTGACAAGGAGGTAGAATTTAGCTCTTTTATTTTCATTCTTTGTCTCATGTTCGAAACTAAATTCGAACTTACTCATTTCACTTAAATAGCTGAATCACTTTTGCGAGTGAAGTGAGATGAGTCGGCGAGTAAGGCGAGTCATCTCATCTCACTCGCTGAAATAGCTGAATCTCGGCACAGAACTAGAAAGGCAGCCCCCGGGGAATACTTCTTCGACGAACTTGGTGACGTTTTGTTTTTGCCACTAAGGTCCATAAATTAACTCACAATTCAGAATGGTTCAGGGTGACCCCCAATACCTACGCTTTCACTAATCAATTTCCTTCACCCTTCTTATACCTACCGTGCCTACACCCTAGGGAGCAGAGAGCCGAGTGAGGTGACCCGTATTTCTCGTATCATCACGTATTATCCCTCTTAACCTAACCTAACCATCACCTAGTATAGAAGCGGTAGACTTAGCTATACAAAAAGTCAAGAACAATAAGGCCACCGGATCTGATAATTTTCCAGCGGAAGTCTTCAAGCACGGAGGGGATTTGCACCAACTCATCAATCAAGTTTGTGTGGAGGGAAGCATGTCCAATGACTGGTCTAGAAGCTCCCTATGTTCCATCTACAAAAAAAGCGATCCTATGTTTTGCATGAACTATCGACGCATATCCCTGATAAATTGCTCATACAAAATCCTATCCAAAGTACCTACTTTGTGAGCATCTAAGGCCATTCTACAAAACAATAATCGGCAATTACCAGTGTTGATTCCGGTCAGGCAGATATTGACCATAGACCAAATAGTCACTCTTAGGCAAATCCTGGAAAAGACCAACAAATTTCACGTCAAGACTCACCTACCATCTATTCGTCGACTGCAACGACTTGTTAGGAGCTCTATATGGCTATGGATGACTTTGCGATTTTCCGAACTATTCCAAACGTGCAACAGGATTTCAGCAAGGAGATGCGCTACCATGCGATTTCGTCAATGTCGTTCTGGAGCAAATAGTGAGCGTTTTTATTTCAACAAATCTGTCCAACTTATAAGGTATGCCGATGATATTGACATAATCGGCTTCTCCCAACATTTTAAAGAGACTATCAATGCAGTTGAAGAATTTGTTGGTCTACAAGTAAATGAGGACAAGGCCAAATACATGCTATTAACAAAAAATGAAAGATCTATCAACCGGCTAAGACAAAACATCACGTTTGATAGCAACAACTTCGAAGTAATTAAGGTGTTCATCTACCTTGAGGTAAACATTAATTCCACGAATAACATTTTAGTGGAGATCCGACGAAGAATTACCCTAGCAATCCGGTGCTATTTCGGGTTGGCGCAACAGATGGGTTCAAAACTCCTCACGCGAAAGGCAAAGTGCAGGCTCTTTAAAACCTTTATAATACTGCCATTCCATTCATCGACCGAATGAACAATAATGCTCCAACCAAGAGAGTCTTTGAATCCCAGCCCCCATGTTCGAGAGAACGAAGAAGACCAAACCTCCGGTTTAAGGAACAATTCATCGTGGATGTCAGAAAGCTTGGTCTAAATGACCAGAAGCAGCATGTTCGTGATCGTCGAAGAAGGAAGACTGCCTTGTATCAGGCTGCGACTTTTCATGAATTGAGAGCCGGATAAGTAAGTAAGTGGTTTCAAACGATATTGAGGGTACTCATACAATAGCATTAAGCCGTCGCAAATGTAGTTAAGTCTCGAATTTCAAAAATCTGTCACAATTTGTATGAAAAATTAAACCGATTTACGCAGTTTACACTTTTACCAGTCTTACGACAACTTTACGTCTTTGCATGAATAGCTTTATTACTTACTTTAATATGTTTGTTTTTAAAATTTATACTGATTTTTGTTGTTCAAAATTTTGGGCAGTCAGTACTCTTAAATTAATGTCAACTGTGTTTAGGAGAATCATGATAACTCAAAAAAACAAACTGCGTCTTCAAGTACACCGATATAGTGCTTAAAATAGTGGACCGCAATTTGCTTAAATATTACATAAAGTTAGTTTATGAATTGGGATCACGTACCTATCAAATTTGAAGCAAATCGATCCACCCTCTAAGGTTCCACCTTGATGGACTCTTGAATAGTTATATTTTTCTCCCAAAACACCACAGATATGTCAAGGTTGATACGCAGAATTTTGGAAATATAATTATGACCTTAGAAGGATATAACAGCATCTAACTGTAGAGCTCGCTTAAAATTCTCCATTTGAATTTAATTCATTCGCTCCACTTTGTAATGAAGCGTTACAACTCATACAGTACCCTAATTACTATATAATATGCTCCTATCATTTCGTGAATACATCGTATGACACACGCTTTTAGTTAATTCATACATATCATGAACAAAAATAAAAATCATGAAAACACGTATAAATTTGAATTTCATTCTTACGATTCACATTGGCTTACTCCAGCAAATGTAGTAAGGTGAAGTAAGAAAAATGTCACAATGATCTTTAACAACAGACACTACAGGGGATAAACCCTGTATTAATTTTATTTTATTTTATTCTTACATTTTATCCATCAATAATTATATAAATTATATAAAAATTCAAATTCATGTATTAGATTAAGTAAACATTAATATGATATTGTAACAAAATAGCATTATATAAAGCCAAAAGAAGAACGTTGGGCCCCTATTGTTGAGCCAACAAGATTAAATTTAATAATAAGTTAGTTTTAAGTCAATTGTATATAAAACAAATTGAAAAATAAAAATTCTTAATCTAAAAAAAAAAAAAAAGTCACAATGATCTTTTCTTCTCGTCCAGTGGTGGATACCAATCTAGAATATAGAGAATTAGAGAGCGGGCCGTAACATAGACCTTTCATAAGGCGGGTCGGTGACAGATAGGCATTGCCAACGCAGAACCCAATCTAACTTTTTTTATTAAATATTCTTCCGCTATAGTTTAGAAAACCCATTTAGGTAGGGTAAGAAGTGTATGCATATATCGTCGGTTCAAAGGTAAAACTCACTAAGTGCAATAAAAAAGTTCAAGAAAATGGGAATGAAATACATTTTTTGAATGCAAAAAGCCTCATTTTGCACGTTTTGTATAAGGACATTGAAAGATATACCCTGGAACTTTATTTAAACATTTTCGGAAATTGAATTTTCAGCTTCAAAAACTATGTTTCAGTCTAATTACCTTCAAAAGTGTAAAATGTTAGTTAGTGAGTTTTACATTTGAACCAACGATATACAAATATAGGTATTATCTGAGCTCCTCTTCATGAGCTCATTGGACAAGGTTCTCCTTCGAGAGTTCCGCCCGTTTATTTTTCTGGATTTTCTGCTAGGAACAACCGTTTTATTCATTTGGGCTCCTCTTCAGGAACTGGACAAGGTTTTTCTTCGAGAGTTCTGACTGTTTCTTTCCCTGGGTTGTGTGCCAGGGTCAATCGTTTTGTTCCTTTGGGCTACTCCTCTAGAAGCTCATTGGACAAGGTTCTCCTACGAGGGTTCCGACCACTTTGTTCCTTATTTACCGCGGATATAGGGTTTCCGATAAGGATTCCTGACCGTTTTGTTCCTTCGAGTTTCTCTTCAAGGATCTAGCTGGACAAGATTCTCTTTTGAGAGTTCCGACCGTTTTGTTCCCTTGGTTTCGTGCTAGGGACATATTATAAGAAGTACCGAGCTAGTAATTTTTAAGACCAGAAAACATTGTAAAATATATCTATTTATGGTAAGAAATTAAAATTATAATTTATATGAAATCACTTGTTAGTTCTTAGTTTTGAAAAATTTTAAATAAAGGAATTTTCTTTGTAAATAACTAAATAAAGGAGTTAAAGCCGTTTTATGATCCTCCTAAGCCCAAGTTTCGTTGCTTCTTGGGGAAGAATCCTGGACACCGCCGAGCTTACCTCAGGTGCAAAGTAAAAGCATCACAACTTAAACAGAAGAATATTATTTTCTAATTCATAAGCATTGGGATACCGTTTTTCGAATGGGAAATCGTTCTTAGCATAGAAGTATAAATTTTCATGGTAAAATTTATTAATATGAACATACTTGCTTAACTAAGGAATTGTTTACAATCAAAGTTCCCCAAAATGTTATTTCAATCCAGTTTCCAAATTGGTTGGTTGCCATTTGCAAAACAAAACTTACTACTTCTTCATCACTGCTCTGGTAACATATTTCCTATATGGCCAGTCAATGAATGTCGACCATTTATCTATCCCTCAATACCTTTCACTGAATGTGTCAAACGTTAAACATCAAATAAGGCCCTCAACCAGCTTTTGGGATCTCCTTTGATACGGTAAAACCAAAAAATGCAAATTAACTTCACAACCTAATAAAATCCATTTGCCCTCTCTCTCGCCAAAATGCATGCACACATAATGTACCTATATATGAAGTATGTTAAAGTCAGGTGTAATATGGGTAGAAAGTTTGAAAACGTCCTTTTTCGTTTACTTATATTCGTTGTTTCTATAGTTTTTCAGAGGCACAATTTCCTTTGAATTCACTTGCTGCTGCATTGAACTATTGAACATCTAACTTTGCTGTCATGTTATGCAGATGAAACCTGCACATGCACACTCCATGGCAAGGATACACAAACAATTTGATATCCTATATTGTCCTGAAGGCATGCACTTGTAGTATCCAATGGTAGCAGTTGTATAGCAATATGCTTCGTGCAACATGTCTTCTGCCTCACTTTTCCTATTTCGTTGGAATTGCTATAAAACTCTTTTGGAACTTTTTTTTGTGGCCTTAATTGTTTCCACTGCAGTTGATTACAGATGTTTTGAAATATTTTTTGTGTCTGTTTGCTCCGAAACATCCTTAACATGGGTTGAATTTATCTGAAGGAAAATCTTTTTGAGAGGATCCACGAAGTTCAATTCGGTGTATAGTCCTATAGTCACGTCAATTGATTTTTCAAATGTTGCAACAACAAAAAAAAACCTTCTGCACCTGACCACAAATCTGAATTCGGCTTATCTGTTTGAAGACTGAAGCCTGCTTCAACCCACACACATCCCCTTTTTAATAAGAAACCTCAAAAAGGAGCAGTGCTTCCAGCAGCACTACGTATACGAAGTCCTAACTAGATAGATATTCCCCTTTTGTGTCAAAAGGTAAAAGAGTATTTGTGTGGTAAAGTTTTTCTTTCTATTTTTTTTTTTATGGAAAACTGAAAGTATAAGGGTGCAGAGGATAATATGTAAAACATCAAAAGTAGATATATGTATATGTAGAGAGGTTTTATGGGGACTGAATGTTTGTATGTATATTGGTTTTTTCTACTTCAGTTTTTCAGAGCATGTGAATAGATACAGATGTCGATAGATATAGGCGGGGGAATTGAAGATTCATAGGAGTTTCAAGATAAGTATGTCGCTTTGAATAATTTTAAGGGATATCATTTGGATTTTAAGAAGTTTTTTTTTTCAACCTTTTTCAAAAGATAGGACTGTTCTGGAAAAATGGATAGATAAGCTAAACTGGAGAGTTTATGTTGTTTTAGAGGTAAAATTCAGTGACAACTTGTTTTGATTTTAATTTAATGTGAATGAATGGGGGTCAAATCGTATTAAATAATGGATGAAGAAAACAGTTTTAAGTTTTTGAATTAAGGAATTATTTTAGTTTTATTCCATGGAGATTTTTGGGATAAAAACAAACTTCAACTTTTTTTGCTACAGTTACATCAGCTTTATTTCATTTTGATAATCAGTTAGTTAAGCGAAAGATTTGTATGGTATGCCTTTATGTCTAGGTATAGCTTTTTTTACAAATATTTTTCAAGGATTTTGTGAAAAAAATTCAATATATTAAAGTGTAATCATCGCTTAAATTATTACTTTTAATTAAAAATATTTTGATCGTAATTTTCGAAAAGCATTACTAAAAGTGTTTCATTTTATACCAATTCAATTTGATAATTGCATTTTAGCCCTTATGTTTAATAAACCTTTCACATTTCCCAAAACGAAGCAACGTAAGCGCTAAAGGTGGAAGAAGTAAGATTAAAGGAGTTGACAGTGTGTTCTTGAGCAGAAATGCTATACTACTACATAATCATTCTATAAGTCTTCTTTACTAGTTTCTGGCGTTTTTCTTCTCAACGGGTCTTTCCGAGTATAAATGAGTTTAATTAGGGAAGCGCATTCCAAGGGATTCTTTAAATTGTTCTTAAATGGAAGGAGCCCAATTGCATTTCATTCACTGGACCCTGTATTTGTGACTGTGCTCTATGTATGTACGTACATAGAAGATAGAACTTATATTTTTATTAAAAAATTTTATAAAGTAAGAATGCAATGATATCTAACTTTGAGTGCAAAAGGAGAGACAAAGGAATTTATTTTTTGTGTAATTATGTAATGATTAAAGCGATCCCAGAGAAAAAAAAAGATATATGCAGGGAGTCCCGGACCTGAGTGGAAGTATTTAAGGAAGTGGTTCTTGGGATTATTCTAAGAAAAAAAATGTATAGGGGGAAGTTCTATCTCCCCTCCCTGAGGCGGGTGGGCACAGTTTCTGAAACATTGACTTTAGATGCAAAAAAAAACATTAAAAACCAACGAAAGCACATCTAATAATGTGCTATAGTTTTTTTGAAAGCTAATACTTATACATTCTTGCATTTGGTTTTTAAATCAAGTTGTTTAAGCGAATAGCTTTTTAGAAATTAAATTTCAAAGCCAAAATTAAAAAAAAAAATTGTGATTTTTTTTCTTAATAATAATAATAACTAGGTATATACTTTTAAAAATTTTACGTAATTAAGCACCGAAAAAAAAAAACCTTGGTTGATTCAAGTATGTTTCGTGTTTGACCAACAATTGGCTATATTGAGTATGTTTGTAGTTAAAACAACCAACGCCGCATGCTCAAATCAACTAACGAGCCATTGTTGATATATTTTCTCTGAAGTATCACGAACATATTTGAATTGACTAATATTATTAGTTGATTTGAATAAGATTTTATTTTAAATCAATAATGACATTGTTGATTTGATTGTTAATCAATAATAAACGTGATAAACCGAAAAATTGGCAAAAAATTGTGAAATTGAGTATATTTGTAGTTAAAACAATAAACGTTTCGTATTCAAATCAACTAATCATGCGTAGTTGACTTTTTTTTTCTCTTAAGGATCACAAAAATGTCTGATTTAATATGTTTGCAGATATTTTCAATATGAAATCATTTTGATTAACAATAAAAATGCTGCTTTTATTGCCAGTCAATCATAAGCGTGATTAACAAAAAACTATTTATTTTTTTTAAATTGTTTTCATCTTTGTACAATTGTATTGTTAATTTTATAGTTAAACAACAGCAAACATGATAGAACGACAGGTGCGCAATGAACTAAAATTGATGATGTTGGTGGTTTAAGCTACAAACGATTCGTATTCAATACAAATTACCATGCTTTTTTAATTTTTTTTTCGAATAACGATCACAATAATGTTTGAAATTATGAAATAATTTTTGAATAACAATTAACAATTGCTAATCAGTCATGAACGTGATTAACAAAGAAGTATCTGTTTTTTTTTATATTGTTTTCATCTTTTTACATTTCCATTGTTGATTTTATAGTTAATTAACAACAAATATGATAGAATGATAGGTTGGCAATAAACTAAAATTAATTATGTCTGTGGTTAAAACTACAAACGTTTCGTATTCAAATCAACTAACCATGCATTGTTGAATTTTATTCCAATTAAGATAATAAAATTTTTTGATTAAATATGTTTTCAAATGTTTTCAACATGAAAGATCACAAATATGTTTGATTAAATATATTTGCAGATGTTTTCAATACGAAATAATTCGCTAGTAAGAATAAAAATGCTCTTTTAATTACCAATCAAACATTAACGCGTAACTAACCGAAAACTATCTTTTTTGCTAATAGTTGCATCTTTAAACAATTGCATTGTTGATTTTAAGTTGTATTTGTATAAAGAGTTAAAAGTTAATCCAGAGCAGATCGAAAATAATAAAACACAGCTATTATTGATCAAACACGCCAACGATCCACTGACTCACTTAAATCCTTTTGAGTTGCATAATAAAAAGGCCTCTAAGCTAAAACCCCATTTAGGCAAATGGCATGTTGCCATTTAACTGTCAAATTTCGACAGATTATAGGCAAGCAGAATGAAACTGTTAATTCTTTTTGCCAGTCATTCTGTCAAATTTTGCGATACGAGGGCAGTTTGCCAGTCGAATAAATCGGGCATTAAAGGATCAGGCTACACATGCAAGTTTCGAAACAGATCGGTTTCAGTTTTGAAACACATGCATCAGCTCTATTAGAGCCTGATTACACGATAAGTTTTTTGGTTCGTTTCGATTTTTGGCAGGTACGTACCATCGTAATCACACTACACACAACAAAAAAGTCCATTCGACGTTCAAAAACATTCAGGTTCATTTATTGGAAAATAGACACTAATAATAATTAAAAATGTTTTTAAATCACTTCTTGTTCAAATCTTTACCTAATTAATTATAAAAAAGCATTCCCCATCTCTACTCGTATATCATAAACGTCAAAGTTCAACAACAAAAAGATTAAAATCTTCATACGTGCTTTCGTTACTTCGTTCCCCCTACATCAAATGTGTCAAAACGACGAAACACGAAACGAATCGTGAAATCAAGCTAGATTAAAAACTAAACCATCTCAGATTGATTTGATAGATAAAACGGATTTTTCGCAGCTAGCGCATGTTACAATTTGTGCAACAAATAGTTGAATTTAGTTCATCCTTAAGAATAAATGGAAGCCTTGAAAAATAAAAGCCAAATCTGCACTTTATAATGCAAATTATTTTATAAAATCCGAAAGTGTAAAAAGAATAGAGATGGTCGCGTTGTTTTCAAATATAATATTTTCCTAAATTTACAGATAATTAGTTTTTTGGACCAAATTATTTATTTTAGGTAATTTGAAAAATAAAAATATTTTAACCCATTTTAGAAAGCTTCTGAACCAAAATAATTCATGAAACATAAAGAATTAATAAAATAATTGAAGAATAAATAAGAAAAAACCAAATCAGCACTTTACATCGCAAACTTCTTAAAAATCTGTATCTAAATCTGACAAATTTTCTACAAATTTTTAGAGAATTACGCAGTTTACAACATTAGATACCATGACCTTACACCGTCACATGAGGTTACTCATGTATTTTATAAAGTTTAAGTTTTGTTTTATTGTTGGCCTTATTGATTCGAATAACACTATTTCATCATCATCATCGTGTCCTGTAACCCCGGCTGGGGCATAGGGCGTCAACAAAACGTCTCCATCCTTCACGGTCTGCTGCAAGGTACTTTAGCTGTGGCCACGTCTTTCTCTGGGATTCTGCTTCCGCTAAGACAGTTGATTTCCATGTTGTTCTTGGTCTTCCAACCCGCCGTGCACCCTGAGGATTCCATTCAAAGGACTGCTTTGCAATTTCATTGTTTGGTTTCCTCAGTGTGTGACCAATCCAACGCCATTTACGCTTTCTTATGTCGACGTCCAGCCGCTCTTGACTTGTCCTGCGCCACAATTCCTCATTTGATATTATTTGTGGCCAGCGAATCTTTAGGATGTGGCGAAGACAGCGATTCACAAAAGCCTGCAATTTCTTCGAAATGATAGACGTGACTTTCCAGGTTTCACAAGCATATAACAGCACGGATTTGACATTGGATTCGAAGAATCTCAACTTAGTGCGTAAGGAGATTTGACTTGATTTCCAGATTGCGGACAGAGTACCGAAGGCAGCACGAGCTTTATTTATTCTACTTTTAACGTCCAGATCCGTACCACCGTTTGCAGAGACAATACTGCCAAGGTAGTTGAACTGTTCCACTACTTCAACTGGCATCTCCTGTAGAATAATACGCTGCTGTGTGGAGCGGCCTGTGAGCATTATTTTTGTCTTTTTGCTGTTTATTCTTAGGCCACTCGACTCTCCCTTCACTTGCAGTGTTTGGCACATCCCGTTCAGCCCACTGATGTTATTTGCCAGTAGACATATGTCATCGGCATAGTCTAAATGACTGAGCCTTTCGAACGGTCTCCATTGAATGCCCTGTCGCTCTGCTGTACCTACACTGGCCGTCGATACGTCGTCCATCGCCAACAGGAAGAGAATTGGCGATAGAACATCCCCTTGTCTCACACCCTGTTGCACTACAAAGGAGTCGGATAGCTGCCCATTGTGCAAAACAAAACACCTTGCGTTGTTGTAGGACTCTTTAATAATGGCAACTATTTTTGGTGGAATTCCTCTACCAAGCAACGATCTCCATATACATTCTCGGTTAACTCGATCAAAGGCTTTCTCAAAATCCACGAACATGAGGTAAAGCGGTGATTGAAATTCCATCGACTGCTCGAGGACGATGCGCAGGGTGTTGATATGGTCGACACACGATCGACCACTGCGGAAGCCAGCTTGATGCCTCTTGAGTGTAGACTCGATTCTATCCTTTATTCGCTCGAGAATGATGGTTGCCATTAGTTTTGGGAAAACGGACAAAACGGTGATACCACGCCAATTGTTGCAATTCTTTAAGTCACCTTTCTTTGGCAACTTAACAATCACACCATCCTTCCAATCCCTGGGATAGCTTTCATTTTCCCAAATGTTTTTTTATCAACGGATGTAAAATACTAGCCGCTATTACGGGATCGGCTTTCAGGAATTCAGCTGGAATTCCGTCCAGTCCAGCTGCCTTGTTGTTTTTGAGGAGATTTATTGATGTCTGGATTTCCGATTCTGACGGGGGTTCGATGTCAATACCCCTATAGGACCTGCGCATCTCGTTTAGTTGGGGCACTTCAGCACTCTGCTCAACTGAATCCTCATTTAGCAGGGCACAAAAATGGTCCTTCCATCTACGAAGCTGATCCTCAATTGATACCAAAAGTGTGCCATCCACATCCATTACAGGATGATTGGTGTTGCTTTTTTTCCCGATAACATCTTTGGCTATTTGGTACAATTCCCGGATATCTCCTCTTCTGGCAGCGATTTCCGCATTATCTGCGAGTCCATCTACCTTCACCCTCTTGTCACGTCTCACACAGCGATAGACCATCTTATGTGCAATGCGGTACTCTCTTCGCAAGTCAGCCTTTCGTTGAACATCTGCTTCAGCATTTATTTGGATTTTCAACGATTTGCGAAGTTCGATCTTATCCCAGGTGTCTTGGGATATCCAAGAGTCTCTACGTCTCGTTCGCTTGGGTACAGTTTCGGATCCAGCCTCCATAAAAACACTTTTAATTTCACCCCACATCTCATCAATTGTTGAATTCTGGATTCCGTTTAATGACGAGGCTCTGTCGTTAAGGGTGGTGACATAGTTTCGACATATGTTGGGGTCATTTAAAGCATTCGTAATGAATTTTGAGCTCCTTGCTGCATCCTGCGCTGGTTTTTGTACGGCAGCGGTTCGTAGTTTGAGACTCATCAGAACCAAATGGTGGTCGCTTCCCACATCGGCATTTCTTATACTCCGGACATCACACATAGACTTCCTCCATCGCTGCTGAATCATGATATGATCAATTTGGTTTTCGGTTTGACCATCCGGATGCACCCAGGTAATTTTGTTGCACGTCTTATGCTTAAATACAGTCCCACCTATCACAAGACGATTCGCGTTACAAAAGTCGACAAGCAAGTCACCATTTTCATTCCGTGACCCCAAGCCATTTCTTCCCATCACGCGTTCCAGTCCGTAATTGTCTGAACCGACTTGGGCATTGAGGTCTCCCATAACGACTATGATGTCGGCTCTCGGAACACTACTGTAAACCGAGTTAAGATGAGTGTAGAACGCGGTTTTGTCTTCCTCGGTCGCTTCATTTGTGGGGGCGTAGCACTGAATAATTGTGACGTTACGAATTTTTGAACGAAACCTTGCTGTCATTAATCTCGCAGAAATGGGCGCCCAGGAGATCAAACTACGCCTCGCTTCTTCGTTCAACATAATTCCGACACCATGCAGTCTTTGGCTACCCTCTCTTTCATCTTCCCCGGAATACAGCATTCTCGTCTGTCCAGTGTCTGATCTGTATTCAGCTCTTCCTCTCCACTTAGTTTCGCTTATGCCCAGGATACTGATGTTTAGACGAAGCATTTCACGCTCAACCTGCTCGTATCTACCATCGCTGTACAAGGATCGAACGTTCCATGCTCCGATTTTCGTACGTATGCGGTAGCCAAAAGTAACATTTGCGCTTCTTGAAAGACTTCTTCTATTTGTCAACGATTCACTTATTATTATGGCGTCTTGATTGACGCTCGTACATGAAAGATGCCGCACCCCCAAATCCGATGTGCGGTTTACTGCAACCGAAGCTACAGAAGGATTTTCTATAAAAAGATTACCTCTTGGGGACTCATTTCCATTTGTTGTCATAATTCATGTATTTGCTTATATCCTTCCACCATGGTGTTTTCCGAGATATGATTAATAACATACATAAGCTCAGATTTGACAGGCACACCCGCCTTTTGTATGGTCAAACACATAACTGCTCGAGGCCGCCCACTATGGGAAAACAGACGCCTTTTGTAGCCGCCCAATATGGGTTACAGACACTATTTCATACATATTAATTATTATTTTCAATTTTTTTTTTAACTGTCCGGTGTAAACAAAGCTTAATATGTATCTCTCTTTTTCCTTTCATAATGTTTGTTTTAATGAGAGACGTGAACGGAACAGAGCTCTTTGTCTCAGCAAGAACATCAAAATGTCGTAGTAAGCAACTGCATTCTAAAAAAGCATCACACATACTTTGTAAAATGAATACAAACATTATGGTGTCATCAGAAATATCATAAAACTTACAAGTTTGTGTGCTTGAATAAAAATGTTCGTGATCAAAAATATAAGAAAACTCTTTTTTGTGGTAAAATAATCATGAACGTTATTATATTATATAAGAAAACTCTTTTTTGTGGTAAAATAATCATGAACGTTATTATATTATCACAAATACTTTTTAAAATGATTGCAAACATTGTTGAGACATCTGAAACGTCGCAAAAGAGATGAGTTTATATGCTTGAATAGTTGGATTACATAAGCCCTGTTTTTTAGTGCATTTTCATCTTCGCTTAGAAAAAAGTTGCATGTTAAACACAACAACAATTTGGTATAACTCCGTATTGTTGTTGTATTTAACATGCTACTTTTTTCTAAGCGAAGATAAAAGCGCACAAAAAAACAGGGCTATAGTCAAGTAGTTTGTACAACATTTTCTGATGGAAAAAATAAATGTAAACGCAAATTTGCGTTCCCATGAATACAAAAATGTTGTATAAAAATGTGGAACTATAATAGTCGATAACTCACTGAAGTAGTCGGAAGTAAACAAGCTAATACTCCGTATTGTTGTTGTATTTAACATGCTCATTTTTTATAAGCGAAGATAAAAATGCACTAAAAAACACGGCTAATATCAATTTATAGCTTTTTGTTGAGTTTCATTAACTTTTGCGTTCGGATGTGAAGAGCGCTCTCGAACGCACCCTACGAAAGTGAAACTGCGATTTGGGGAGTTGGGAACGAAAAAAAGAGAGATGAGTAATTTACTTGCGTGGAATATGGCTCACTTTTCCTTTTCACTGTTTAGAAAATTAATTTTTTTAAGTTTTTTGACATAAGCTTTAGACTATTATACGATAAGTTCTACTTTATCTTTGTGACGAAGTCAGAACGGAACTTCCTAGTATTTGGAAAAAAGAACCTCATATTCTTTTATTTTTAATTCTTTTGTTTAAAATCAAAATCGGTGCAAAAATTTAAAATTCAAGTGTTATTTTATTTTATTTTTGGCTTTTTTAGTTCGAATAAATCTATTTCATGAATATTGGGGGCTATCGTGAATAAAATTTCCCACGGAATTTTTCCCATCGTCGAAAACTGGGAACGTGAATTGTGGTCGCAGTTTCTCTCGGAATTTATTGGCATCGAAAATTAATATTCCATGGCCACTGGGCTACCTTTTTGATCGACCAAATTTGAACAGTTAAATATTGTTGGCATTTCCAATTTTAGAAGATGGGAGAAATTCCGTAGGAAATTTTTCGCAGTTTCTCTCGGAATTTATTGGCATCGAAAATTAATATTCCATGGCCACTGGGCTACCATTTTGATCGACCAAATTTGAACAGTTAAATATTGTTGGCATTTCCAATTTTAGAAGATGGGAGAAATTCCGTGGGAAATTTTATCCAAGATAGCCCCCATTAATTATTATTTTCAATTTTTTAGCTGTTCAGTGTAAACAAAGCTTAATATCTGTCTCTCTTTTTTCCTTTCATAATGTCTGTGTTGATGAGAGACGTGAAAAGAAATCTTGTCTCAACATGAACATCCAAAAGTCGTAGCAAGCAGCTGCATTCTATAAAAGCAGTCACACATAGTTTGAAAAATTAATACAAACAATGTTGAGTCATCAGAAATGTCATAAAACTGACAAGTTTGTGTGCTCGGATGAAAATGTTCGTGATCAAAAATATAGGAAAAATCTTTTTTTCATGGTTAAGTTATGAAAAATTAATACAAACATTGTTCAGTCATCGGAAACGTTGTAAACTGGCACATTTATTTGCTTGTATACCAACGTTCGTGATCAAAAGGACGCGTTAAGTATTGTAACCGACTTGGATGCAATAATTTTCATTTCGTTTTATTCCATCAGAAGTTAAAGTGCCACCGAACGTAAAGGTCAATTTTATACGCGTGTTGTAAAAAAGTGAATCTAATAATAAAAAAACTAATACCTATTCACCAGCAATTATTACAAAATTATTGTAATAAGATAATAAAGGTAAGTCATTAAGATTATCCCCAAGTTTGAAACTATTTGTCGGTAGCTTACTTCAGATATGTATGTATCAACAAATATTTCTTAGAATTTTCTTCTATCCAGACGCCATCTTAAAAAAGTATGATTTCGTAAAGAGTTTCGAAATATAATATTTATAGAAAAATGAAAACATAAAAATAAAATACAAAATCAATGTTTTTTCTCTCATAAATTCAGTAATTCAATATAAAACTAATTTTTCGCGTTTGTTTTGTTTAAGGTTAGCACATAATGAGACACCTCACACGATCACACATGTGAGATAATAGTATGACCAGCTCGACATGACCTGAAGGGTGCTTAACAAGATTTTTTTTTAAAGCCAACCAACAAATTGAAAAAAATAATATCTAACAAACATTCTTAAAAAAAGGATAATTATACTTATTGTATTAAAGGTAAGTCGTAACGATTATCTCAAAACTTTCAACTTTTTTTAAGATAACAAAATACCTACCTATATATAATAGTTATTATATTTGAATAGATCATAGATTTTCAAATATAAATAAGTGATTCGTTTAAAAAAAAAACGTTTGCTGATGTAGAAAAACGAATAAATGAATAAATTTCTCTCAAAGCGAAACGAAAATCGAAAGATATCTAAACTTTTATTCCATTTATAATCCTCTTAAATGTTGTATTCATAGTTTTTTTAATTAAATTAATTTAAAAAACAAAAAGGCTCGCATTGTCAACGTAGGCCATTTTCATGAAAAATGCTTTGTGACTGGAAACATAATTTTATTTCTTAGCTAAACAGCAAGTGCTAGAGACATGATCTTAGCTTATTTTGATAACAGTATAATCTTCTAAAAAAATTAATCAAAGTTTTTGATGAAATTGCATTTAAAAACAATTAAGACTATACATAGTATCTATCAACTTGATTTTCAAGACATTTTTCATGAAAACCCCTATTTTAACAATGAGTGTGTTTATTGCAGTGAATTTGGTGTTTGATCATATAATAAAAAATAAAATAAATAAATATTTGCAAAGCTTAAATACTTCAGAGTATAAAATAGTGAATTAGTTCAATTTAATTCAGACCACTTTTGTACTCACAGTCTTGTGCAATCAAAATTTAGGCTGATTAGATTAGTTTAAAAAGCTTATATCTTAGATTAAAATTTTTAAGTTTCTTGCTGTGCTACTTTTTTTCATATAAACTGATTTTTTTTTAAAGGATAGATACGGTTCTTTATGCACTCTTCGGGCCACTTCGTCGGGGAATATTAATGGACAGTATAGCAACATTTCTCACAAAAAACAACACAGCTGTATCTCGTAAGGATTTCCAATACATTGCTTCAAGAATCCGTGATCGATTTCATGAAGATTCTGTAAGTATTTATTTTGTATTCCCATTCATTTTTAAAAAATTTGATTTAAGATTCGCATCACATTTTTTTTAATAGACTGATTTATTATTTTAAACAGAAGTGTTTTTATGATAAAACTATTTTCTTTTGTATAAAGCTATAAAACACACAATTTTTTTAAACCATTGTTGAATTTAAAAGTGCTAAGCTTCTTCTTGAAGTATACTTTTTTAATATTTCCGGATTTTTTTCCTTATCGACCTAGTTTAAATATCCATATCCCCTTATTCGTCAATAATATTGCAGAGCATGATTCTTGGGCATATTCTAAGACAACAACTGTATGGAGGTAAAGTTGTATCTCCCCCTCTGAGGCAGGGAAGGCAATTTCTGAATTATAAACTTTAAATGCAAAAAAAATATTAAAAAATTAACGAAAGGACATGCAATAATGTGCTTTAAATTTTTTTGAAAGCTAGTTACCCATCCTTGTATTCGGTTTTTAAATAAGTTGTTTAAGCGAATAGTTTTTGAGAAATTAAATTTCAAAGTCAAAATTTTTTTATTTTTTTTAAGTTGATATTTTTCAAAATTATTCGTATTAAACGTAATTAAATACTGTTTCTGTATTCAATATTCAATGCCCATAATAAATTTTAGTCAAAAACCAATATCCATAATAAATATCCATATAAATAATAAAGAAAAAATAAAAGGTAATTTTCCCAAAAAAAAAACGAAAAAAGGGTTTAACTATGTACATATAATTCAAGGATAAATTAATTTTTCAATTAAAATATTACTGACGAATTAGGGGACAGCCTGTAAAGGCAGTCCGGAAATCACCACCGCAGAAGAAAACCGTGAGTTCCTGAGGTCCATTCAAGTCGAAAAACTTACGAGCTAATTTTCTCATTTTCGCTCTCGTTTGCGACTTATAACGATTTTCGTGCAATTTATTATCGAAAACATTTTTTTAGCATTTTGTATTTTTTGACTTAGATATCATTTTTTTTATAAAAACAACACGTTATTAAGCATAATTGTTTCTTTTTTATTATGAAAGGCAAATGTGTTCTCTTTAACACTTTTTAACCAAAAAGTTCATTTAAAATTATTTAAAAAATAAAAAAGTAAGGAGATTCAAGAAATAATACTCGCTTCAATTCGTTTTAATTTAGTATTATTTCTTTTAATTTTCTTCTTTTTTTTAAAGTATTTTTGTAAGCAAAAGTGCTTTCAAGAATTGCAAGAATACATCCTTTTCTCTTTTCAGAATGTTCAACATAGTTGACTAATTTCAAATGCAAAAAGCATTTTAGTTAGCTTTTGAAAAGAACTTCAGAGTTAATAATAAACCCGAACTTTTTGCCTACTAGATTTACTTGATACGGAAAAGTTTGGGTCTCAATAGTAGGTAGTAAATAACTACAGTTGAGATTTAATTATAAATTTCTTACAAAAAACGATTTTGAATCCACTAGAAGAAATACAACAATTTCAGTTTTTATTACGGTAACATTACCTTCTATCAAAATTCATTAATTACAGATCAATTATTATGCGGCACCTAAGAAAGGTTCAAAAAGAAAATCCATCAGGAAGGTTATACAGCACGTGTGTGAAGTTAGCATAACATTTTTGAGCTAGAGCAATGGGACCATGGCAGGAATTTGCAGTTTTTTTTGCATTTTTATGCATTTCTATTCCGGATTTTGCAGTTCATCAAATAGTGGGTGTAACCGACTGTACTGCTAACTTCACTGTGAAGTTAGCAGTGCCTATGCTTTTCTCAGCAACCGGGCTAGCTAGGAATCTGAAATAAGGCTCTGAATTTGCAGTTTAATTTGCAGTTCCAGAAAAGGAAAAAACCAAATTTCTAAATCCTTACATAAAAAAAATTTCATACTGTACTGCTAACTTCACTGTGAAGTTAGCATAAAAGTCCTTTTCTCAGCAACGGTGATACTTAGAAATTTGCAGTTAGGCTCCAAATTTTGCAGTTAATTTGCAGTTCAAGAAAAACTAATGCCCAAATTTGAAAGTCCAAATTTGAAAAAAAAAATCGAATAAATTCATTTTTCACTGTTAACATCACTGTGAAGTTAGCAGTACATACCCTTTTCTCAGGAACTGAGCCAGCTAGAAAATTGCAATTAAGGTCCAAATTTGCAGTTTTTCATGCACTTCAAGAAAAAACTAAGTCCAAAATTTTACGTCCAAATTTGACAAAAAAAAATCGAAAAATTTACTTTGCACTGTGAACAACAGACGTGTGTGAAGTTAGCATAACATTTTTGAGCTAGAGCAATGGGACCATGGCAGGAATTTGCAGTTTTTTTTGCATTTTTATGCATTTCTATTCCGGATTTTGCAGTTCATCAAATAGTGGGTGTAACCGACTGTACTGCTAACTTCACTGTGAAGTTAGCAGTGCCTATGCTTTTCTCAGCAACCGGGCTAGCTAGGAATCTGAAATAAGGCTCTGAATTTGCAGTTTAATTTGCAGTTCCAGAAAAGGAAAAAACCAAATTTCTAAATCCTTACATAAAAAAAATTTCATACTGTACTGCTAACTTCACTGTGAAGTTAGCATAAAAGTCCTTTTCTCAGCAACGGTGATACTTAGAAATTTGCAGTTAGGCTCCAAATTTTGCAGTTAATTTGCAGTTCAAGAAAAACTAATGCCCAAATTTGAAAGTCCAAATTTGAAAAAAAAAATCGAATAAATTCATTTTTCACTGTTAACATCACTGTGAAGTTAGCAGTACATACCCTTTTCTCAGGAACTGAGCCAGCTAGAAAATTGCAATTAAGGTCCAAATTTGCAGTTTTTCATGCACTTCAAGAAAAAACTAAGTCCAAAATTTTACGTCCAAATTTGACAAAAAAAAATCGAAAAATTTACTTTGCACTGTGAACAACAGTGTGAAGTTAGCAGTACATACCCTTTTCTCAGCAATTGTGCTAGGTAGAAATTTGCAGTTAGGGTCCAAATTTGCAGTTTTTCATTTACTTCACGAAAAAATGCAGTTCAAATTTTGAACTCAAAATTTGGCATTAAAATCGATTAAATTCATTTTTCACTGTTAACATCACTGTGAAGTTAGCAGTACATATCCTTTTCTCAGGAACTGAGCCCGATAGAAGATTGCAGTTAAGGTCCAAATTTGCAGTTTTTTATGCACTTCAAGAAAAAACTAAGTTAAAATTTTTAAGTCCAAATTTGACAAAAAAATCGATTAAATTCATTTTTCACTGTTAACATCACTGTGAAGTTAGCAGTACATACCCTTTTCTCAGGAACTGAGCCCGATAGAAGATTGCAGTTAAGGTCCAAATTTGCAGTTTTTCATGCACTTCAAGAAAAGACTAAGTTCAAATTTTTAAGTCCAAATTTAACAAAAAAATCGATTAAATTCATTTTTCGCTGTTAACATCACTGTGAAGTTAGCAGTACATACCCTTTTCTCTGGAACTGAGCCAGCTAGAAAATTGCAGTCAAGGTTCAAATTTGCAGTTTTTCATGCACTTCAAGAAAAAACTAAGTTCAAATTTGTACGTCCAAATTTGACAAAAAATCGAAAATTTTACTTTGCACTGTTAACAACAGTGTGAAGTTAGCAGTACATACCCTTTCCTCAGCAACTGTGCTAGGTAGAAAGTTGCAGTTAGGGTCCAAATTTGCAGTTTTTCATTAACTTTACGAAAAAATGCAGTTCAAGTTTTGAAGTCAAAATTTGGTATTAAAATCGAAAAATTCACTTTGCACTGTTAACGTCAGTGTGAAGTTAGCAGTACATACCCTTTTCTCAGGAACTGAGCCAGCTAGAAAATTGCAGTTAAGATCCAAATTTGCAGTTTTTTATGCACTTCAAGAAAAGACTAGGTTCAAATTTTTAAGTCCAAATTTGACAAAAAAAATCGATTAAATTCATTTTTCGCTGTTAACATCACTGTGAAGTTAGCAGTACATACCCTTTTCTCAGGAACTGAGCCAGCTAGAAAATTGCAGTTAAGGTTCAAATTTGCAGTTTTTCATGAACTTCAAGAAAAAACTAAGTTTAAATTTTTAAGTCCAAATTTGACAAAAAATTCGAAAAATTCACTTTGCACTGTTAACGTCAGTGTGAAGTTAGCAGTACATACCCTTTTCTCAAGAACTGAGCCAGCTACAAAATTGCAGTTAAGGTCCAAATTTGCAGTTTTTCATGCACTTCAAGAAAACACTAAGTTCAAATTAAAAAGTCCAAATTTGACAGAAAATCGATTAAATTAATTTTTCACTGTTAAAATCACTGTGAAGTTAGCAGTACATACCCTTTTCCCAAGAACTGAGCAAGCTAGAAAATTGCAGTTAAGGTCCAAATTTGCAGTTTAATTTGCAGTTCAAGAAAAATTATTGTCCAAATTTTTAAGTCCAAATTTGAAAAAAAAAATCGAATAAATTAATTTTTCACTGTTAACGTCAGTGTGAAGTTAGCAGTACATACCCTTTTCTCAGGAACTGAGCCAGCTAGAAAATTGCAGTCAAAGTTCAAATTTGCAGTTTTTCATGCACTTCAAGAAAAAACTAAGTTCAAATTTGTACGTCCAAATTTGACAAAAAAATCGAAAATTTTACTTTGCACTGTTAACAACAGTGTGAAGTTAGCAGTACATACCCTTTCCTCAGCAACTGTGCTAGGTAGAAAGTTGCAGTTAGGGTCCAAATTTGCAGTTTTTCATTAACTTCACGAAAAAATGCAGTTCAAGTTTTGAAGTCAAAATTTAGTATTAAAATCGAAAAATTCACTTTGCACTGTTAACGTCAGTGTGAAGTTAGCAGTACATACCCTTTTCTCAAGAACTGAGCCAGCTAGAAAATTGCAGTTTAGGTCCAAATTTGCAGTTTTTCATGCACTTCAAGAAAAAACTAAGTTCAAATTAAAAAGTCCAAATTTGACAAAAAATCGATTAAACTAATTTTTCACTGTTAACATCACTGTGAAGTTAGCAGTACATACCCTTTTCTCAAGAACTGAGCCAGCTAGAAACTTGCAGTAAAGATCCAAATTTGCAGTTTTTCATGAACTTCAAGAAAAAACTAAGTTCAAATTTTAAAGTCCAAATTTGACAAAAAATTCGAAAAATTCACTTTGGTAACAGTGCAAAGTGAATTTTTCGAATTTTTTGTCAAATTTGGACTTTAAAATTTAAACTTAGTTTTTTCTTGAAGTTCATGAAAAACTGCAAATTTGGACCTTAACTGCAATTTTGTAGCTGGCTCAGTTCTTGAGAAAAGAGTATGTACTGCTAACTTCACACTGACGTTGATTTTTTTGTCAAATTTGGACGTACAAATTTGAACTTAGTTTTTTCTTGAAGTGCATGAAAAACTGCAAATTTGAACCTTAACTGCAATTTTCTAGCTGGCTCAGTTCCTGAGAAAAGGGTATGTACTGCTTACTTCACAGTGATGTTAACAGTGAAAAATTAATTCAATCGATTTTTTGTCAAATTTGGACTTAAAAATTTAAACTTAGTTTTTTCTTGAAGTTCATGAAAAACTGCAAATTTGGACCTTAACTGCAATTTTGTAGCTGGCTCAGTTCTTGAGAAAAGAGTATGTACTGCTAACTTCACACTGACGTTAACAGTGCAAAGTGAATTTTTCGATTTTAATACTAAATTTTGACTTCAAAACTTGAACTGCATTTTTTCGTGAAGTTAATGAAAAACTGCAAATTTGGACCCTAACTGCAACTTTCTACCTAGCACAGTTGCTGAGGAAAGGGTATGTACTGCTAACTTCACACTGTTGTTAACAGTGCAAAGTAAAATTTTCGATTTTTTTGTCAAATTTGGACGTACAAATTTGAACTTAGTTTTTTCTTGAAGTGCATGAAAAACTGCAAATTTGAACCTTGACTGCAATTTTCTAGCTGGCTCAGTTCCAGAGAAAAGGGTATGTACTGCTAACTTCACAGTGATGTTAACAGCGAAAAATGAATTTAATCGATTTTTTTGTCAAATTTGGACTAAAAATTTGAACTTAGTCTTTTCTTGTAGTGCATAAAAAACTGCAAATTTGGATCTTAACTGCAATTTTCTAGCTGGCTCAGTTCCTGAGAAAAGGGTATGTACTGCTAACTTCACAGTGATGTTAACAGTGAAAAATGAATTTAATCGATTTGTTTGTCAAATTTGGACTTAAAAAATTGAACTTAGTTTTTTCTTGAAGTGCATAAAAAACTGCAAATTTGAATCTAAACTGCAGTTTTCTAGCTGGCTCAGTTCTTGAGAAAAGGATATGTACTGCTAACTTCACAGTGATGTTAACAGTGCAAAGTGAATTTTTCGATTTTGTTGTCAAATTTGGACGGAAAAATTTGAATTTAGTTTTTCCTTGAAGTGCATAAAAAACTGCAAATTTGGACCTTAACTGCAATCTTCTATCGGGCTCATTTCCTGAGAAAAGGATATGTACTGCTAACTTCACACTGACGTTAACAGTGCAAAGTAAATTTTTCGATTTTTTTGTCAAATTTGGACGTAAAATTTTGAACTTAGTTTTTTCTTGAAGTGCATAAAAAACTGCAAATTTGGACCTTAACTGCAATCTTCTATCGGGCTCAGTTCCTGAGAAAAGGATATGTACTGCTAACTTCACAGTGATGTTAACAGTGAAAAATGAATTTAATCGATTTTTTTGTCAAATTTGGACTTAAAAATTTTAACTTAGTTTTTTCTTGAAGTGCATAAAAAACTGCAAATTTGGACCTTAACTGCAATCTTCTATCGGGCTCAGTTCCTGAGAAAAGGATATGTACTGCTAACTTCACAGTGATGTTAACAGTGAAAAATGAATTTAATCGATTTTAATGCCAAATTTTGACTTCAAAATTTGAACTGCATTTTTTCGTGAAGTAAATGAAAAACTGCAAATTTGGACCCTAACTGCAAATTTCTACCTAGCACAATTGCTGAGAAAAGGGTATGTACTGCTAACTTCACACTGTTGTTCACAGTGCAAAGTAAATTTTTCGATTTTTTTTTGTCAAATTTGGACGTAAAATTTTGGACTTAGTTTTTTCTTGAAGTGCATGAAAAACTGCAAATTTGGACCTTAATTGCAATTTTCTAGCTGGCGCAGTTCCTGAGAAAAGGGTATGTACTGCTAACTTCACAGTGATGTTAACAGTGAAAAATGAATTTATTCGATTTTTTTTTTCAAATTTGGACTTTCAAATTTGGGCATTAGTTTTTCTTGAACTGCAAATTAACTGCAAAATTTGGAGCCTAACTGCAAATTTCTAAGTATCACCGTTGCTGAGAAAAGGACTTTTATGCTAACTTCACAGTGAAGTTAGCAGTACAGTATGAAATTTTTTTTATGTAAGGATTTAGAAATTTGGTTTTTTCCTTTTCTGGAACTGCAAATTAAACTGCAAATTCAGAGCCTTATTTCAGATTCCTAGCTAGCCCGGTTGCTGAGAAAAGCATAGGCACTGCTAACTTCACAGTGAAGTTAGCAGTACAGTCGGTTACACCCACTATTTGATGAACTGCAAAATCCGGAATAGAAATGCATAAAAATGCAAAAAAAACTGCAAATTCCTGCCATGGTCCCATTGCTCTAGCTCAAAAATGTTATGCTAACTTCACACACGTTTATACAGCCGCTACTACAATTTAATGCACTGGCATCGAAAAATTGGCCTTGACAAGACAGGCGAAAATGAATTCAACTCAAGTCCAAGTACCAAATCAAAGTTTTTTTAATCCAAATTTGACCGAAGAAGAAATGGAATTTGTGCATGGTAATTTTTTATCTTCAAACAATGAAAATTATTCTTAAAACTTTCTCATTTTATGATATGATTTTTTTTTTATTCAGACGATACCTTGGCAGATATAAAATGGCTTAAAATTCACAATTAAAGAGCCTTGCGATGAGGTAAAATCTAAATGGAGAACAACTTTCAAGACAACAAGAAATTGAAACCCAGAATTTGCCCACAATTTAGAAGAACTGGCCCTTGATTAAACACTCTGCTGGAGTGACATTGGTAATTGGTTTAATATTTATATTGTCTTCAAACTGTCTGCATTTCCATTGAATTGTTAGAGAGGATATCAATAACGTTAAAAACTTATCAGCTTATCTGTGCATCCAGCCCACTTAAATTTTCTTCAATTCTGTAGATAGAAATCAATGTTGTTAACACTAAATTCATTTAGTGACTGCAGTTAAGTCAAGACTCAGACTTATTTCAATAGTCTTTTGACTTCCAAAATAACTTTAACTTTTAAAATAAAAGTCGTAGGTCATTTTGAAAATCATGACTTGAAGTCAATTCGACAGCAGTCTCTATGACTTTTTAAAATCTTTAAAGTCATTTAAAAGTCAAAATTTCATTTGTTTGGCATGAGGGTGGTCCAAATAAAATTGTTTTGCAGTTTTTTTTAAATTAAGTTTCTCACATCTTGTGCACCTAGTGTCATTTAGCCACCGTGCCGTCTCGTTTTTTAAATTAAAAACTAAATTGCATTTTAAAGCATTTTTATTATGACAGTTTATGCTTGTAAGCTACCCAATAAAAATAAATAATAAAATATATTTGTTAATGAGGAATTAATTTATCTGGGTTCTTAGATTAAAAACTTTATACCTCGTGGCATGATGGTTAGTGCGTAGGACTGTCATGTCGATGGTGTGGGTTCAATTCCCAGCCGTGCCACCTAAAACCAGAAATGTTTTATCCGAGGTACTGCCTCTTGTGAGGAACTGACAAATCCTCCAAGAGTATACTTGTCATGAAAAAGTGCTTCTCACTTAGCCGTTCGGACTCGGCAAAAAACTGTAGGTCCCCTCCATTCCTGCCAACAACACGCACACAGGAATGGTGGAGAGTTGTAAGTCACTAGGCCCTGGTTCTCCACGAGCTGTTGCGCCACCCAATTTATTTATTATTTATTATTATCAAACAAATTCTTTTTTTGTAACATATATTTTGTATTCTTAAAACATTTTTTGATTTTTTTTCTTATTTCTTTCTTAGGGTAAACATTGATTTTGTCATTCTTTATCCTGGGAAGCAGAACTGTCTCATTGAACTATGGGATGAACTTAAAGCCTCTATAATCCCCGTTTTCAACAAAAAATTAAAGACCAAAATAGTCAAGAGCTGCTTGGTTTCTTAAACAAGAAACATTTTGTAAATGGTATGTTTAATGTTCAGTATCCTTTTATATTATTAAGTTGTTAACTAAATGTTTACGTTTTTTAGACCTTGAAGACGTTGTAGTAAGGAATCTCCTACATTCTATCCTGCCACCTTCCGCAAGACAAGCAAACATCGCATCTGGTAGTGAAACCAGAAAAAGAAGGTATTTCAAGCCAACCATTTTTTTTGTCTTAAATCTTAAATATCCAATAGGATGTAGTTCAGTATGGCTGTTTTTTCAAAAATATTTTTTAAAATTAAAACTTCGGAAAGAGTTCCACCAAATGTTTTTATTTTAGACAACATTTTGAAAAATCATAATAATGTTTAAGTGCCATTTATGTATGCCCAATAGGGTGGAGCGTTTTTAGCAAATTTTTCCAAATCACTGCGTGTAACTCATAGTTTATGTGAAATGGTTTCCTGAACGTATTCTCATAACAAGTCTTGAGTCGCTTTTGGGAAAAAAATTGGGAATCCACCGAAAATACCCCTTTCTCAAAAAATTTACTTATTTTGAATATAGTGTAGAAAAGCTATGTCCTAGAAACCATCAACACTTTTTATATTGAATTTAGCTGTATTAACAATAATATTTTTCTGAACACAACCTTATGATCAATTGTCAGTCTCTTTGGGAGAAAAAAAAAACGGGAAGCAACTGAAAAAAAATCTTTTTTCAAAAAACTTTGCTTATTTTGAATATATAAAAATAGCTGCGAGTAAGTACTAGTCAGTCGCTTCCCATTTTCTTTCTCCCAAAGTCGGCTCAAAATTCATAATGAGGATGTGTTAAGAAAAATATTGTTGTTAAATTCAACTAAATTCAACATAAAAAGTATTGATGGTTTCTAGGACATAGCCATTCTATATTATATTCAAAATAAGTAAATTTTTTGGAAAAGGGGTATTTTTCAGTGGCTTGCTGGTTCTTTTTTCCCAAGGGCGACCCAAAACTAATGATGAGGATACGTTCAGGAAACCATTACGTATAAACTATAAGTTGCACCCAGTGATTTGGAAAAATTCGATAAAATCGCTCCACCCCAATGCCCAACAACGTCTTTAGCTGATGAAAAATGTATTTTTTATTTGAAATCCTTCATACCTTCTAAATTTCTGTAATCTGTTTTTGCTGGAGAAACATTCTTTTACATCATCGGCTAATTTAAATCAACTTTTTTTTTCAAAAAATAGGTGCAAAATAGAAAATTATTATTTCAGTCGATCTTGAGATATTAATCGAATCAAAAAAAAAAATATTTAGCTATGCAGTCTATGAAAATATATTGCATTTTCTTAAGTTAACCATGGCACTTCAAATGAAATATTATATGGCACTTACATTATTTATTATAATATTTTCTGGAGAGCTACAAAAATATTATTTTGTAAAAAAAATGTTTATTATTTTAGCTTTACAAGAACAACAGTTAAAAACTGTTTGAAATAAGTAAAATTAAGTAAAAGTCCGTTCAAATGGAAAGAATTATCCTTTTATCAATACCTTTTAAATAAGTACTATTTTTAAACAAAGATTTTTTGTGACGAGTAAGAGTATCATGTACGAGTATGTATGATAAAATGGAACTTTTTTTTTATAAAAAGGTATATTCTAAACATGTAAAACTATTGTTTAAGAAAAAAAGATTTAGTTTTGACTTTGATTTGTAAGAGTATCTATGGCACTTAGATCTTTTAAAAAACATTTTTCTGAAACATATACAAATATTATTTAATTTTAAATTTTTTATTTCAAACTAGTATGATAATCTAAGTTAATATTATCTGTATACGTATATTACTTTTGTTTTAGAAAACATTTACGAAAATATTAATAAACTCAATTTGAATACATTCAAACATTTACCTGTTTTTCCTATTATTTTAAAAGTTCTTACAGCATACCAATTTAAAAGTAAGTATTCAAAATAATGGAGAGAACACGTCATTATGATTCAATCACAAATGATAGTATATTAACAAGGAAAATAGTAAGCGAAACACCAAGTATACTTATTTGAGCATGGACATTAATGTTGAAGCACAAATATTTCACCGGACTTTCCTGTTTAATTAGCAACAAAAATGATCAGCTGATCACTAATGTATATAAATTAGTACAAGATTATTTTTAGCTTAACAGAATTATGGTTATCTGAGCACGGACATTTAACTCTAAGCACAAATATTTTACAAAATGTTCCTGCTTTGTTGACAACGAAAATGATAAACCAACAACGAATGTATATATATAACAACACTGTTATTTTAAGACAAACACAAACATAGTTATCTAAGCACGGAAATTTAACTTCAAACACAAATACTTTAGAAGATTTTCCTGCTTGGCTAACAATGAAAATGATGAGCCAATCACAAACATAGTCATTGAAACATATCAATTTTAGTTCAAGCACAACAAATATTTCCAAACTACCGTGTTCGATTAACAATGAAACTGATTATTCTATCACGTAAATTCATAAATTTCACACCAATGAATATTCAGCTTAATACAAAGCATTGTTCGTTAAAAATGTTTATAGTTGACATATAGTCCGGAAAAATATGTTCGTGATCACGAAAAATATTGGAGTACCTAGAAACGTGATCATTTTTTTTAACACGTTTACAGTCACTTTAAAATGCGAAGTGTTTGTTCAAACCCGAAATCGATCACGAACATCGTAAAGTTTTGATAAAAAGATTGACAACGCAAGCATAGTCAGATTGACCAAGATGCGTGGTTGACGCAAGATTAACCAAGGATATTGGTTGATTTTACCAACGTTTTTTTTTCGGTGAGTGCTTTTTTTGTGTTCAATATTCAATGCCCTCATTACTTTTTAGTCCATTACCAAAAAACAAATGTAAAAATCTTTCTTAGTTTTTGAGAAATTAAGAAAAAGCTAAAGGTACTTTTACCAAAAAAACCTTGTATTAGCTTTCTAAACTATAGCACATTATTAGATGTGTTTTCGTTGATTTTTAATGTTTTTTTTTTGCATTTGAAGACAATGGCCCTGAGCAATAGATCCAAATGTAACCTAAAGTCGACTTTAACAAAGACATCCGTAGAAATAAAACACACATTTCACCACTAAATGCTTAGAAGCACCTCCAGCTGAGTTTAATATGATCTAATCTAAGCATTTAGAAGTTAAATTTGTGTTTTATTTCTACGGATGTTTTTGTTAAAGTCGACTTTAGCTAGATTCGGATCCAATACTCAGGGCCAATGTTTCAGAAACTACCCCCCTGCCTCAGGGAGGGGAGATACAACTTTCCCCCCATACAATTTTTTTCTTAGAATAACCCCAAGAACCTTAAATTATTCCACTCGGGTCCGGGACACCCTGTTTATTATAACTATGTACATATATGTACCTCTTTATCGTCACTTTTCTGTTTGAATGTCTAAAACTAAATTGTAAAAATACTTTGAAGACAACAAAACCGATTTAAAAAATAGTAAAATTGGATTTAAAAAACATTTTCAATGTTCTTTAAATTTAATATGAAAATCTGGTTAACAAGAATATATGGGTGATTCCGTCCCAACTGTGATTCTTTGTGTCCAGTTCTTTTTCTGTTATTTAATGTAAAATGTTCATATATATTTTTGGTTTGAATTGTGTAAATGGGTGTTAATTACAATCTACATTAGATATCAAGACCAAATTTGCTACTTCATCCACATGGCTTGGAAAAGTGTACAAAATGTCAGTACCGTGGCATGTCCGTTCCTTGTTTTGCTTTTCCGATTAAATCTACATTTTTATAATGAAATACTTCATTGAATAGAAATGTTGTCCCAAGAAAAGTTTGAGTGCAATACTTGGTTGACAAAACTATGCAAAAGTTAAGTCAAAATACTTATTGCTGAATAAAATAATCGTGAATGAATGTTGTCCGAAGTTTTTTCTTTTATTTTTGAATTCAAAAGATTTCTGGCTGAACTGGCATTTTGTTTTAGTTTCAAAACGTTTGTATGGTGGTTTTCTAAAGGAGACACTATTTATGCATAGATGGCAACAGTTGTTTTATTTTTTTAACGTTGTTGTACTTTAAGAGTAATATGTTTTCATTCGAAGAAAGTGTGTCACAAATTAATTTGTCAGTGCCGTGGTAGTATTTTTTAAGCATTTTATGACATGTTTTTGGTTGATTATCAGAATTTTGTATTTCTTTTATCGACATATGCTAAAATTGTCCTGGAAACTATTTTTCACAAAAGCATAGAGAAGTTATGTCACATAAACTGTCTAAATGGCAGTACCGTGGCACCGTGAACTTTAATTAAATTATTTCTTGCAATAATATTTACTTTCTACCAATTTTCTTTATTAAAATTGTAATAATACCTCGAAAGAACCAAACAAAAATTATTCCGTGCAATAAAAACTAAGTAATAACCCACCACAATGAACAGGGTTGCCATTCAGAAAAATAGACTACAAAAACGAAAAAGTTATACATATTTTAAGAAAATAAGGGAAGTAGAAATGTCAGAAGGGCAAAACATAAAAGCTAATCTAGAATCTCAACAAAAGTAAAGTCAAAAAAGGAGAAAACAAAATACAAATAAAAAAAGTAAAAGAGCTTCATTATCGTCTATTCCAGTTTTAGTACATTTCAAGATATATCAAGTCAGTCAACCCGTTTGGACTCCAAATTGACGCATGAACGTGCAGACGTACCGACCTACAGACGTACTAACGTACAGACGTACAGACGAACAGACGAACAGACGTACAGACGCACAAACGAACAGATTCACCGAACAACATGTGATATGCTGAGACCCTCCTTGTTGGATAATATTTATATTTTTTTTTTAATACGAAACCAATAACTGACCTTAAGAAAAAGTCAAAATCGTACGATGATAAAACACACAAATAAAGTTACAAACAAATCAAGATAAAATACACACTGAAGAGAGGTTGAAACCTATATCCAAATGATATCAAGGAGAGCAATAATAATAATATCCTCGCATTATTTGTAATAGTCTGGAAGATTAAATCACTAGGATATTTCACCTGGGGTTATATATAGGTATGTAGCAAATTATAGCTTTTTTTGTAATGGGATTTAAAATTTAGAAAATGTACATTTGTACAATGTACATCTACTTTAAGATTTGGCTTTAAAATGAGTTGGGGCAGGAAAAAACCCTTGGGGTAGTAGTAGTGAGCTTTAATTTCACCAAAAAAGTTTATTGGATTGAAATTGTTTCATTTTGCTTCCGGTAGGAGATTCTATAATTTTTATATCCAATCGAAAAACTTCAATGTTCGGCTAAGCTTTAAATAGTAAAACTTCAAAGAGTAATAATTACTTTAGAGGTGCAGTGCAAACAGACCCGCGGTAATAAAGCCCATGGGCCTTATTTCCCAAAATAAAAGGAAAAAACACTCACGCCACGGGTTTATTTTCTATTTTGAAATGGCAATAAGACCCACGAAAGAAAAGAAATAAGAACTGCTGGAATTATTACTTTTTCAATTTGGCATTTAAGCCCACACTTAAAGTATAATCCATACTCTGAAATGAAATGATACAGTAACAATTATTCGTTGGATATATGGGATAAATTCAAAGTTTATTTTAAATCAATATTTCTTAAATGCAAAGAAGCTTTGCATACACCCAAGCTTGCATCTACCCCAAATCCTATAGTGTACCAAGGCAGGGGGGTTACAGATAGATATCTCAATTTCGCAGTAATTCTGGGTGCTAGCACTGATCTTATTTACACCTGCCTTCCCTTACATAAATACAGTGCTGGCACCCAGCATTGCGGCGAATAAACAGTGAGGTATGTGTGGGGGTATATAGCATTTGGGGTGGGTACGAGGAGGAAAATATCTGTGGTGTTTGGGAGAAACATGATAGCTCCATTTTTAAATTTGCCTCCTTACGTCCACTTCAAATCAAGGTAGAGCCTAAACGCGTTTACCGATTTTCTTCAAATATGGAACATTTATGGAAATCGTATTTAAAATATTGTGTTTCAAATTTGAAAAATATCGGTTCACCCGTTTAGATTCTAGCTCGATGTAAAGCGGGTACAAAGAGGCAAATTTTAAAATGGAGTTTAAAATGGAGCATGTTTCTCCCAAACACCACAGATATTCGCAATATAAATTTAATTGAAAACTGTCACACATGCGACAATTTTTATTTTTGTTATAATTTTTTGAAAAAAAAAAATCACCAACTTAGCTAAGTATACAGTTATTTTGAGTAAAAAAGAGATTGGTGGTCCTTAACGAAAAAATGAAATTTTTGTATCCATCGTCAGTTTACAGTTTGCACAAAACTTAATAACAAATATAAATGCCAAGCGTAATCTTTGTTGGCAAAAGAATGTCAGTGACAAAAAAAAATCGTTTAAGGTTCCCGTGCGAAAAAAAATCAATGTAAATATTTTCGCATGTCAAAAATTATTGAGATGAAATACAAAATTACGTTTTGCATAATTGCTTTAGGCACAGTTTCATGAAAAAAACAGTTCCTGTCACGAATTTACAAAATCGATCGGCAATTGGCATGCTTGCGAGAAGAGTGAATAAAGAATATTTTTTATATGGTCGGCTTACACAACTTCAAAAAAATATATATATAATTTACCTCACAGAATTATTGGTTTTTGCATCCAAAATACTTTTTTCCATTTCCATGAGGCCAAGGCAAACACTTTTCGCCTAGAATATAATGCAAAATTAAGCACAGAAAAGGTGGAAAATTGGTTAGAAAAATTTGATTTTTTTTCGGAATGGGAACTTTAAAATACATATGCCAAGATGTTGAAAAAATTTGAGCACAAAACTCAAAGATAAATTCCTCAGTGTTAGTCTGAGTTTGCACAGCTAAAAAAAAACTAAAAAATTCATTGAGGACAAATCTGCTTTTTCCTTGAGGAATGGAAGCTGTACCTGCCACTTTTCTGCTTATTCCTTTGATGAATTTAACATGGGCGTGTCATTGGCGGGAAGCGCATGCCACTTTCTCGATGAAAATTCACTAACGAATTCACTACTTCAATAGAAGTTGTTTATTCACCAACCCACGTGATGAAAAACATGGTGATTGCATAATCTGTGAATTCACTACATACGGGTATTTAGCTCATTCATTAGTTCAATAATTTCGATGAAAAATGTAATGAAAATTCAATTATGAAATCACCAGGTTAGTGGTAGTTTCTTTTTCATCAATTAAATCCTCCCATTTGTATTGCTTAGTAAATCCCAGTGAGAAATTTTCAAAAATTCACTGAGGAATCCCCAGCTTTTTCCTCAAGGAATAGAAGCTAGCTACACACAAGGAATACTATTGTTTAATCATTTAGTGAGATTATTAACATCGGTAATGTACCTACTCTTTACAGGGATCAAACCCCACAATGAGAATCAAAAACAACTAGAAATTTCATTGAAATTGAAAATTTGGAATCCTTAAATGTCTTAACAATTGACCGGTTTATATGTACAAATGCAGTTATAGTTGCCCATTTCTATAAAAAACATCTTTTCTACTAAAACGTCCTGCAACAGTGGCAATCCGACTGCCAAAACCCTGTTTTCAGCTAGGACCCAATCAAAAAAACTACACCACACATTATAAAAACAAAATACAAACTACAATCTACAAGCAGGAAATGAAACAAACTAAACATAACACCCTGCCGTCGTCATATTGTTTTGATTTTATCTATTTAAATACTCACTTTCAGATGAGAGGCATACCTACAAGCAAAAATTTACAGCTAATCAACAATTAAGATGTGTCAACATTAAGCGATTGCATCGCGCGATTCAAACCCTTTATGTCTACATTATGAACGGGGTGTAAAGTATAAACATACCTTTCAGTTATTTCTTCCCGAGAGCGTTTGTGGGGTGAGTATTGACTCAAATTAAAGGAGATACTTAAAGAAAATAATTGTTATATACATATGTAAAAATTCGTTAAATATACGGTAACTTTAGGTTATGTTGCGCACTTTTTGAACTTCCCAAAAATCATTTTAAACGTACAACTTTTTCTGTTTAAAATAAAAGTATTTATTTATAAAAGATATTTATTACCTCTGAGCCCCGTGGTTTGCTAGTTACTTATATTATATGCCTTCAAGTAGGGTTTTTTTTTGTTTCCGAAAGTACCTATTTCAATCTATTTTAGTCCAATATTCTTTCAAAGCACATGTATAAAAATAAATAATATTGGATCAAAATTTGTAGATATTATGGTAGTTTTAGAAGGTGGACAAACAGACCTTTAATAACAAAAATATATTAAACTAAAAATTCAAGCGATTACAGAAACAAAAATCAACATTAGCATCAATTTCTATGCATTGCCGTATTAAAAGAAAAAGAGTGCGTACAATTATACACGCAGATCACAAAACTAGAACTCTTTCTTACTTATGGGCATCTTGCACCATAAAATTGCAATAACTTGAAATTTTGATCAAGCACTAGCAGAGCACTCAAGTTTTAACAAACATTTTATTAGGGGAAAAAAAAAATGCTCTCTGCACCATACGTCCCGAGGTTACCCTTCATAATGCATATGGAATATTCAGCTATTGAATGATTAAAGACATTTAATTTAGCATTAAATTAGCTAATTTTTAAACAGTCCCATGATACTTGAATGGGACTCATGACTTGTCCCCAAGGAACCCATTAGTTACTGTTATGCTTATATATTTTAGAACATTTACAATCATTTTCCGTATTGATTTCTGTATTTTGATGATTTAAATTATTTATTTTTGTGACCATTAGAAGGGTAGACTGTCACTTTTAATACACAGACAGTCAACAGTGCTTGGATAACAAAAAATTAGTGGTGGAACAGCTCCTGTAGACCCAAGACCTATAATGACACACTAGACACTTCTCTCACCATTCCGGTCTACATGCGTTTTTTAGAGGGCTCAAAACACTTTTCTTTCTTTGGCATTAGAGCATACGTGCGTCGCAAGATGAACTCCTCATAGTACAGTCAAAATAGACATACAAATGTGCAAAACTAGCCAAAATTCCGATAAGGCTGAAAATTGGTATAGACCTTTCTTTTGATATAACAAATCAGTAGCAAAAAGTCCTTGTCAATCCCACACGAGCATACAAATTTATTGAAGGTCAAGTATCGAAAAAAATGGGTTTTCACCTATAACTTTCAAACGGTAAATGCTATTGAAAAGTAGTATGAGTAAATTTTATAGATCAGGCAATTTTCTACAAAAAATATTTACACACATTTTTTCGTAAGACAGATGGTTTAGGAAAAAGAGCTGTTTTGAAAATGGTAAATTGACGAAAATATCGGTTTTTTGGGTAGGTATATCTCCTTAACAGTAAATAAATTTGGAAAGTGTTTCAAGTAACGTTTGTAGACCATTTGACACTTTACAAGAAAATATTAAGAAAAAAATCCAAAAATGTACCGTTACATAGATATAATTAGATATTTTAAGAATTTGGTCAAAAGCCAAAAATAACGGTTTTCTGATTATTAATCGTAAATGACAAAGTTGTTCAAAATTAATGTAGGTATGCCCTATTTGAAGATTTTCAAATATTCTGCTTAAAAGATTGTTACACTTTTTTCTTACGACTGGTCGGTTACAAGATATTGCGATTTCAAAATAGCCAAATGTCGAAAATATGGAATTTTCACGTATAACTCTTAAACGGTAAAGGCTATCATAAAGTACTTTACGCAGAGTTTGTACATAATTTGGTGTTCTACAAGAAAACATTTTTTACTTGCAATTATAGGTACTATAAGGCAAGTTTTGGATTCGTGCAAAAAAAAATTTTTGAGATAACAATCAAACATGATATTATCATGATAGAGAACACCAAAAAAGTGGGTGGCACAATTCTGTCTGTCTGTCTGTCTGTTCGTCTACAGCCTAAACGGCTCGATCGATTTTCTTCAAACTTGGTACATAGTGGTTTTTGGTGATTCTGCCGACATATTTTTTTCATTTTTTTTTAGAACCAAAAATAACGGTACCTGCCATACATTTTTTTTGGCAAATTTACATAATCGTATTTTTCTCAAAAACAGCAAGACAACTTTTCTTAAACAAAATTCAATAAATTTATTTTAGTGAAGGCTTTCTTTGGACGGAAAACCATTTTTCAAAAATGGTTTTTAATCGTACCTCCCAAGGAACCATTTTTTTAATTTTTGATTTTCTTCAAAACGGTACAACTGATTTCAGTTATTTTTTTATACAGAAGCTTCCGAAAAATTTTAATAGTTTTGTGTGCCAAAATTTTTGAAAAAAAATTTTTTTGATTTTTAAAAAATATTTCAAATTTTTTCTTGGAAAATCAAATATTTCGAAAACGACATCATAGATTTTTTTGAAACTCGATATTTAAGACTTTTTTAGTACCTACTCTTTAAAATATTTTTCGAAAAAATTTTACATTTATGAAAAAATAACGGTACCTTCCATACAAAAGTGAAAAAACCGCAGAGGAAAATATTTTTTTGCTTGAAAACGACTCCTACGATTTTGATTAAACTTTTTTCATATACTAAAATTAGTACGATCTACCATCAAAAATTATAAAATTTTACACATAGCAACTATTAGTAGTACCTGTCATAGAACGTATTTTTTTTATTTTGAGCTTTCTCGTTATCAGCTTAACGGATTTAAATGAATTTTCTTATATACAAATTTCAGATAAGATTAAATAATATTGCATATCAAAATTTTCAAAAAAAAAGTTTTCGGATTTTTAAAAAAAGTTTCAAATTTTTTTTTTTGAAAATTCGATATCTCAAAAACAGATTGATAATTTTTTTTCAAATTTTGTTTTTATATACACATAAATATATTGTTTAAATCTGCGTACCAAAATTTGTTCTTAAAAATGTCTTAAGAATTTTATATATAAAAAAATAATTTAAAAAAAAAACCGCGATTTTAAATTTTTTTTTTTCTACTACAATCCTATTCCATCATAAATTAAGATGGCATACTTTTTTCACCTCAAACTGTCAAAAGAGTTGTTTTAGCTAATTTAAATGTCGTATTTCATGCTTCTCTACATTTTTCTCTCATAATTTCCATGTTTGTATATACAATTTTCTTAAACTCGCAGTGTCTTGAACATAAGAGCAAGTACGTGCGACCCAGTCGTGCATTTTATTTTGTCTAAACTTCACAGGGAAGTAAGCAGGTCAGCAGCACCATGAGATACACCATGTGACCAACTTACTTCCCTGTGAAGTTAGCAGGTCAATATGAATTTTTTTTTAAAAAGGTCTTCAAAGTTCTGACCTAACCTATTCTTGTAATGCAAACAAACTGCAAATTTTGAGCCATACTGCAAGTTCCTAGCATGCTTGGTTCGTGAGATACACGGTGTGACCTACTTGCTTCATATTGAAGTCAAATTTGGGAAATTTTCAAATTGAAGACTTCAAATTTTGAACATAGCCTATCGTTGAAATGCAAAAAAACTGCAAATTTGGAGCCTTACTGCAAGTTCCTAGCATGCTTGGTTCCTGAGATACACGATGTGACCTACTTGCTTCATAATGAAGTCAGATTTGGGAAATTTTTAAATTGAGGACTTCAAATTTTGAACATAGCCTATCGTTGAAATGCAAGAAAACTGCAAATTTGGAGCCTTATTGCAAGTTTCTAGCGTTCTTGGTTCCTGAGATACACCATGTGACCTGCTAACTTCACTGTGAAGTTAGCAGGTCAGTATGGAATTTTTTTTTTAAAAAAGGACTTCAAAATTCTGACCTAGCCTATTCTTGAAATGCAAAAAAACTGCAAATTTGGAGCCTTATTGCAAGTTCCTAGCATGCTTTGTTCCTGAGATACACCATATGTGACCTGCTAACTTCACTGTGAAGTTAGCAGGTCAGTATGAAATTTTTTTCAAAAAACAGGATTTCAAAATTCTGACCTAGCCTATGGTTGAAGTACAAAAAAATTGCAAATTTTGAGCCTTACTACAAGTTCCTAGCACGCTTGGTTCTTGAGATACGCCATGTGACCTTCACATGGAAGTTAGCAGGTCACTAAATTACACCGTTATTTGGCGAACTGCAAAATCGGGAATAGAAATGCAAAAAAAAATGCAAAAACAACTGCAAATTCCTGTCAAGGTCCCAATTGCGTGGGTGAAAGTTGCCCTGCTAACTTCACAGATGTATTTACTTGGCAAGTTTACTCTTAATTACTATTTGTGATTTCACTCCATTTTGCAAAGATTTTATTTATCCAGGTGAAAACCAGGCCCTACCATTCTACCAAATTTCATCATTCTAAAACAACCAAAATTGCCCCATATTCATAAGTACTAGCAATTCTGAGAAACAGGGTGGATGCCACGCCCCTAAGAACGGACAATTTCAAATTTTTATTTGTCTCTTTATATGTTCGTCAAGCTCTTTCGATCTACCAATTTGTATCTCTCTACAAAATTTGGAAGGGTTCTACATAATTCATAACAATTTTAAAAAAGTGGGTAGATGCCACACCCCCCGAGTAGTAAATCCCTAATTGTTTGATTTTTATACCCACGTCAAGCCTTACTTCTCTACCGATTCTCACTATACTAAGACAACCAAAAGTGAACCATATGAGATAACAATAATAAGAATTGGGGTGGATGCCACGCCCCCTGAGTGGAAAATTCTTAATTTTTTACTTTTATCATTCTAAGAACTTCAAACCACCGACATACCAATTTTTGTTGTTCTATACAACAATCAAGTGCACCATATAATTATTTAGAATTATTGAAAAAGTGGGTGGATGTAACACCCTCTCAACAGAAAATTTCAGTTTTCTTGTTTTTATTTTTTTGTTGTGTTTACTTCAAGCCCTAACGCTCTACCAATATCCACCGTTCTATGGCAGTCGGAAGTGCCCCATATAATTTATAAGAACTTTTCGGAAAGTGGTCAGATGCCACGCCCTCTGAATGACAAGTCTTAAATTTAAAAATTTTTTCTTTGTATGAATTTCAAACCCTACTCCTCTCCAATTTTCATCGCTCTACAACAATCGAAATTCCTCCATATAATTCATATGAATGCACCACAAGACCCACCGTTCTGCGAAATGTCCATGTTCTGCGGTGTCGGAAAGTGCTCCATAGTATTGATCTGTCAGTTAGTGAGTCAGGCAGTTACGGTTTTCGCAATTTTTAAAGTCCTATATCTCAGGAAAGACTTACTCTAAAAAGATAAAATTTAGTGAGCCGACTGTGTTTGACTAGCTCAGCAAATACATACATACTTCGATTTTGAAGTTTCTGACTTAATTGGTTCTGAAGTTAAAGGGGAGCTCGCCTGAGTTTGTTCCTGTAAAAAGGGTGAAGTGCCGCGATATCAAAATATGAGTATATGACAATATGTCTGGTATAAGCATCGTGATACGGAAGCATTTGGCGGCGGGCAGTGGGTTAAAAATCGTGATTTTTTTCTGTTGTTAAATATAGGAAATGGCCTTCTAGTATCAAAAAATTATAGATTCGAAACGTTTCCCTTTCATGTTTCCCCTTGCCCATCAGAATCCCATCAAAGTAAACTTAAAACCACCTTTCGAAGTCAGCAAATGTGCGCGATACACCAAAAAATCAGGAAAAATCTTCCGATTAAAAAAATATATACATGTAGGTGCCAGACATACTGAAAGCTAAAATATTTCACCGTGCCACACTGCCAGACACTCCCAAAGTGGTGGAAAAGCCCTTTTTGATTCCAGCGGCATAACTAAAGGTGTGGCACACCAACAAATCAGGAAAAATCCCTTTACTAAAAATACATCAGTCCCACGCTTTTCCTACTCTCTGCTTTAACCCTGCCAGACTTTTTTGACCACTTTGGAGGCTACTGGCAGGGTGAAAACTGAGACTGATACCACCACAAAATAAGGAAAAATCTCCTGATTCCAAATATACGAGCAAAATACATAGAAAGTATACAAAGTGTATTGCACGTTTAGTTATACTTCTGACATCCTTCAATTTAGGGGCGTCTGGTAGGTTGAAAGCTATGAGAGATAGAAGTTTGGGACTGATATGTTTTAAGTCAGGGAATTTTTCCTGATTTTTGTATGTAGCTACCACACTTTTGGTTCTAAATCTGGCATCGAAAATGCGAATTTCCACCACTTTGGGGGCGGCTGACAGGGTGAAAGCAGATCGTACAATGTCAACAAAAAATGGGCTCTTATTTTAAAATGACAAGACATATTGATGAATGATGTATGACAAAAAAAATATTATAAAAATGTCATAGGTAGGTAGTGTACTTTGTTCAAAATCATCCATTTTTGAGATATGCCAGTCTTGTATAAAATGAGCGATACCTATGTATACATATATTTTTTTGCAATAAGGAGATCTGTCCCGATTTTGGGGTGTATCGCACACTCGGTTATATTCCTGATATCAAAAGGTGGTTTTTAGCCCACTTTGATGGGCGGAGGGAAAGCTGAAACAGATATTGTAAAATTAATTATTAAACGCGAATTTACTTTATAAATCTACTATTTATCGAAATTTAGAAATCGCGACTATGGATATTCATGTCCACCAAACCAACTAATCAAACAAACGAAATAAATAAAATGCACAAATGCTCAATCGGTGTGCGTCGCAATGAGTAAATTTCGAGAATGAAGTAAAGGAGAAAATTAAATGACGATCTGCCAAAAAATGGTCGCGTTCGGTGAAAACTTACCAATACCTGAAACCAATGGAATTCTAAATGAAATCACTACACCATATTTAATTCCTAATATAGGAATTTTGAATGCTTTATTAGGGAAAACTTTATAAGTATAGGTAAAAAGCCCTAAATTTTGTCAAGAGCAAGAATTTATCAAAAGTAAATATATATTGGCAAGAGTGCAATGTTAAAAGAATTTAAGAAGATTAAAACGCAATAACGAAGAAAGATGGCTTTAGAAAAGAGTCCCGACCAAAGCAAAAAATAGAAAATGGGATTTTTAGAATTCCCGTATTTTTGGGAAACAATTGAAAGAAAATACGATGGCCTAAGGCCGAATCTGGCAAGCGAAAGCTAAGGAATTTAATAGCAAAAAATTTCACAAATAAATGTTTAGCATTTTCTCCAAATGCTGCCCTTGACTCCTGAAGGCACTCTGTCAAAGATTTTGGGTGTGATCGATAGCAAAAAAAGAAGTATAGGCGTCGAAAGCCCCATTAAAAGCTATTCAAAAAATCAAAGTCTTGCAGTCATCAACTGGGGCCTTTGCGAGAAATAGTGCATCGAAAAAAAAATATAAATGCAACTTCGCGGATAATCGTGTTAGCCGAAATTGGTTTTCACCCTTCCCTAGATAAGCTCCGCGGATCCCATATCACGGAATCTGAGATCATTTGAGTGTTTAATTCGCCCTGCCAGACTGTTTAAAAAAAAAAACGTTTTTCACTTAGAATTTTGAATTTTTTAAACGGTCCGGCAGAGCGAACTATACACTCAAACGGTCTCAGATTCCGTGATATGTCATCCGAGGAGCTTATCTAGGGAGGAGAGAAAACCAATTTCGGCTAAAACGATTATCTTCGAAGTTGCATTCATATTTTTTTTCGATGCACTGTTTCTCGCAAAGGCCCAGTTGTGGACTGCAAGACTTTGATTTTTTGAATAGCTTTTAATGGAGCTTTCGACGCCTATACTTTTTTTTTTGCTATCGATCACACCCAAAATCTGCTGTGGGCTCTCGGTCTATTATTCCTGATGCTTTTTCTCGAACATCTCAAAAGCTTTGAAATTAATTAAAATTACGACCTATGATTCGGATTTTAATCTTTCTTTTCAACCTTTTGCAAAACCAAAATGCCACTGTGATGGCTTTTTGCGTTCACTTTTGCAATCTCCAATTATTATCGACCTCTATTTCACACCCACGCAGTAGTGGCGGGCGATTTTCAGGCAAGGACTTCGCCTTTGGCTGGAAGCCGCCCCTGTTGTTGAACCCTCTCCACTCTCTCATTTTATGTATCCCTGGTAGGGGGGTCATTCACAATTAAGAGTAGCTCAATGAACGCATCCAGTCAACCTCGGCCTCATTATTCCACCACAGAAGTTATAAAAGAAAATTCAAACTACCACGATCAAAGGGGAGCGCTACGATATCCCGCAAACCAAAATCTCGAATAACGATATCTCGCATTTTTTTTTTTTAATCTCGAATAACGAAATCTCGCAAATTAAAAATCTTGTTTTTCATAACCTCGCAAATACAAAATCTCGCTTTTAACAATATCGCGTTTACATCTTGAACCTAAAAATCTCGAAAATTTCAACCAAAATCTCGCAAATCAATTCTCGCAAATTCAAATTTCACAGAAACAAATCGATTTTTTTTTTTTTTGAGAATATGCCTACCCAATAGCACTTTGCATAATTTTTCTTTTCAACTAATATAGGTATACCCGTAAATAATAAGTGTGTGCATCCTTTATTACTGTAAATAACCTCTATAATCATTATGGTTTTTTTTACGCGTTTATAATTGAACTAAAAGTATTTTCTAGTTCAAGGCCAAAAACGATTAGGTATTGCAATTTGCACATGACACTTTACAACTCGCGCGAGATTTTAATTTGCGAGATTTTGATTAAAAAAATATTTTTGTTGCAATGCAATTCAATTTTGCGAGATTTTGATATGCGAGATTTTAGTTTGCGAGATTTCGTTATTGCGAGATTATGAAAAGCGGGATTTTTTTATTGCGAGATTATGAAAAGCAAGATTTTGTAATTGCGAGATTTCGTTATGCGAGATTTCGAATGCAAGATTTTGATTTGCGAGATTTCGTAGCCAACCCCAATCAAAGTCCCCGTCCCAAACCGACCCAGACTAAGATCGAGAAAAATATTTTTGATGAATGCACATTTACCAATCTTTAATGGTGAGGAAGAATTCGATTTCTTGCGCGAAGTTCCTTTTTCCTTGAACGGCACGCTACATTGATGTTAATTTGGATGTGGACCGACGCGTCGCGTCGGTCACACATATCTTTAGGCAATGGACCGTTTGTCACATGCCTTGAATTATGTGAACCGCCCTTAACACATGTCGTAACCACTTGTCACACGATTATTCTTCGAAAACCTGTTGGAGATACTTTGGAAGCAGGGCTCTTGCTGATGCATTAGGTTTACACTGAACTCTGCGGCATTTTTAATCCGCAACAAGGAAAGGAAAGCGTTAAAGTAAGAAAAAAAAGGAAAGGAATGAGTTGGTGAAACTTTGTGTGGTAAAATTTACCGCAACAGCTAAACCTCTGCGACCTAATTTATTTGAGATCAGAAGGTCATTTCATATATACTTTATATTATGAATTGAAGTGGTTATACCTCACACAAGAAAAATCATGATTTTTAGCCATCCCCGACCGCCAAAGACTGAGATAAAACCCTTGCAGACTTTTGTATTCAAAATTGCAATGCTTGTACCTTTATTGTCATGTACCTGTTTTTTTTTTCGTTATACATCCACCACCAAAATTGGCTGTCGGCTCTTGTCCTATCATATTTGGCTTTATTTTTGTATATATGTATATTGTCTTTTCTTATTAATTTAAATTAGAATGACTGAATATTGATTCAACCATTCGTCAGTAATTGAGTGTTGGAAGATTATACTACGTTTAAAAATTAGTTTTTTAATCTTCGTACATTTTAAATTTGTTAGTTTTGTTTTAAGTTATTATTTACAGAATCATTTAGTCAAACCTTTTTTGGTCTTGACAGTCTGCATAAGTACCATAATTGTTGCAAACAGTCCTAACACTATTAAGAAAAACTCTCACACAATTTGTAGTCAAATAACACAAATGTATACGGAAACCTCATCTTGAAGCATCCTCTTAGGGAAATTGCAGACAAACCCTAATTCAAGTTTACAAGAGACATGTGTTTGTCTTTATTGTTGCCAATTTCAATTATTAAGGAAACAAATTAATGGTCCTGCGACACACAAAAACTTTCAAATCCCTTTTATGTCAGGTGCATCCTTAAGGCGATGGAGACATTCCGACACTCCACAGAGGCATTATGCTCTGGCTGTAAATTTCCTATCTTCAACTTCAACGTGACTTGTTTATCTAATTTTCTCAGGTACGTAGTACGTATATATGGGGATATACGATTTTCACGACCCCTTTTTGCGATTTAAACTCCAAAAACAAAGGGTGTCTCGAGAATCTTTTCCAATCCAAAACAACCAACGAACGCAATGATAAGAGAGTTCATAGACAGTTTTTTTTTGTTTGCTTCTTGTTGCTTTATCCTTTTGATTTATTTCAAGGAGTATAGGGATATCAGTTTCTTGGGTTGGAATTTTTTTTACTGATACATTCTGAAACGACTTGCTACACGGATACACGTGAGTACCGTCTACAAATCAAAAAGGATAATTACATCATGAGAATCCTTTTGTACGGTAGTATATATTTTTCTCATACCAAAACGTACTGGGCTTAGAGTTAGAAATCGTTTACTTACATTGGAATCCTTGAACAACCGATATTATGTAAGTCAATTCGTTTCTTTTTTGTCGTCTTGGTTGTTGCTCAGATTCCTAAGCAGATAAACACTAAACCACCCACGTTCATTTTAAGAAACAGAGGGAAAAACTCTTTGAAAATCCGCATAATAAAATATGGTTATAAATACTAGGTATAAGATATTTCGCAATATAAAAAAATAAGGTATTTTTGTATAAATTCTTTCTCTTTGGGATGAAGATAATACAAAAATATGAATTTTGTGCTACCTTGCTTATTTCACTGAAGTTTTCAACTTCCAGAAGGGGTGGTAGAAATGGCGTCTATGAAATATATTTATATTTAAATTTAGTTTCAACAGAATTGTTTTCTTCATAAACATGAATGTGTTACTATTTTACATTGATATTTTATCTTTTCTCATGGGGGAGGGAGGGCTAGCTTGAGTTTTGCAAACTTCAATGTTGGAGGATTATATTTCAGTTTAATATGTGTGCCGTTGCTAAGGATCTCAGTCTTGTTGTTACAGAACCACATAAAATATACTGAATGTGTGTTACAAAACGGATTTGCAAAGCAATAATACATAAATAAGGAGCACTACCTTTCTAGGGACTAATAATCGTGAAAATATAAAAAGATGAAAAAAGGAAGCATTTTAGTGAATCATCATATTTTTTAAAAACCTTACACAATAAAATACACGACGGAATTTCAAAAACTTGCTGTTACGGGTGTTGTTTTTAGAGGCGGAGAACTATAAATTGAAATAAAACACAAACAAATGTTTGATAAATCAATAAATTTTGAAGTTGTATCTGCTGAAACCCAAACCATATGACTACAACATTTAAGTAGAACATAAATACTTAAGTTTCGTATCAGCAAACGGGTCTTAAAATTTGAACTTTTTATAGTGATATTTAGAAGTCATGCATCGCAATTTTTTGTTTTTATACCAAATGAATGGACGAAAACATGGTGTTGTACCTATACTCATTCCCACATCTTAAAAACTATCTAGTCAATTGGAAAGTTACTGGATTCATTTGATAGAAAAATGTACGTTCTATACACGTGATGATATTCCACCCCGTGTTTCTTAAGCCACACTTTTCCCATACAAATAAAATGACTCTTCAAAAAATTTGGCTCTTAGGACGAAACAGTTGTAAATCTGTCCAAAAAAAAGAGTAAGATCAAAATAAATTTCAAATTAAGATAAAGCATACCCAAATTACTAAAATTGCATCATAAACTTATTTTTGCAAAAAAGTAGACGTAGAACAGTTTCGTTTGCGCTGGGGAATTGTAGTTCAAGGCGAAAAAAATGTTACGTAGAATGTGTACAATTCTTGATGCTTTTTTGTTTCTATATGAGGGAAAGCAGTAAAAACTCGGTATGTCAAAGGTCTGAAATCCAATTATAGTTTATTGTAAGTCTCTCTTTTTACTCTAAACAACGTATTTCTTACATTTAAAAGTTTCGGGGTTCTTAACTGTAAGATAACACAGTATTTCATGTACTTGCCAAATATAAGTTCGACTTGTGATAAGATAACACGTTTTTTTATATAACCTAATGACAATGGATTCACTAGTCCGGTGGAATGATTAAGACAGCGTAAGTTGCGACGCACTGTGGTTCAGGAGCGGAAAGAAATCATTTGATCGACCGTTATTTAGATTTATTTAGATATATGTATTTAGATTTTTGACATTGCAGTTTGATTAAGTAATAGTTGAAGCATGATCAGGATTTTTTTTTATGAAAACAATTTCTAAATATAAAATTTTGGACAACAAACAGCTTTTTTCATATTTTTTTATAAAACGCTTAGAAAAATAGATTTAGTCAAAAACGCCTTTAAAAGTGGGGGGGGGGGGACATTTGGCATCATTTTTTGTTCTGAACCTATTATTAAAGGCAATTTGATTTGTTTTCAATTACCCAAAAAAAAACGTCCCCAAAAGTAGGCGTGGCAAACAATTTGGTATGAAAGAGTTAATATAAATTACATTATTCATTACTTTTCTAATGAATACACCCCTCATTTACATCAACTTTGGACGATTAGGTTTTGATGATGTCTTATGATATCCCTTATCATTCCTTAAAAGTTCATCTTAATCGGATATCTGATTAAATTTTTATTTGATTTCGTCAAAACGCCCCCAAAAGTAGGCGTGGCAAAAATTTTGTATGGAAGAATTAGTATAAATTACATTATCTACAACTTTTCTAAAGAACACACCCCTCATTTACATCAACTTTTGACGATTTGTTGAACTGTTTTAAAAAGTGGGCGTTTCAGTGGGCGGAAATTTTCTCTGATGATGTCTTATGACATCATTTATCGTTTCTGAAAATTTCATCTTAATCGGGTAGCTGCTTCAGATTTTATAAATTTAAGACCGCCTCTCCATACATCTGCGACGTGCTCCCTAGTCTTTAAAGCAGCAGCAAATGAAGACTATAAGTGGTGGGACGGCCTCCCTAGTCTATCGGGTGCTTGAGATAGCGCAGGTTTGGACGTACTTATCCCTTGTCTTCAAAGCAATGACAAAACAAAATTATTTAGTGGAAAGGCGGTGTTAAGGGGTCTCTAGACAGAAGTAAGAGGACGGGGGATTGTTTTAATGGCAGAAGCCAAAAAGTATTGAAGCTACTACCTGGTACTCCAGGTAGCAACCAGGGCGCTTCTCTATTTGTGAATGACTAATAAAATGCGAGTATTCTTTCCTAGGTACACTAGATTGGTACTTCTACTAAGTGGAGGCAAGAAGAATCTACCTTTCGGTGGAATTCTTACCCTTACTTGTTGATTCTGCCGCGCGAACCAAATGTGGATTGTAAAAAACACGAACGAAATTTATTTGCTGACGTCGCCAACTGCCAGTGACTATCATTCTCCAATGTGCAAGGTCGCTTTGGAGGTATGCAGCGTTTCTTGGTAATATCATTCCGCATAATTATTAGTAGTTGAATCTTGGCGACTTGTTGCTTTGCAGCTGTTTATCTATGCGAATCGGCAGGTTGATTATTCTTTGGTAGGTGGTCCGGGCGGTTGAGGGATGAAAAGTGTAACTTCGTTACAAATTCCCACACCAATTCATATAGGAAAAGTATGGCTTTTTAGGACATCGGACAGAATATCATCAAAACGGCGCGATATTTACGTTAATTTTACACAAGTTATTTTATTTTTAGTAAAATTATCTATTAAATTGAATGAAGTTAGCATTTTTCAATAAGGCGTCATTAAACCCATCAAGTTAGAGGTAGATATGTATATCTAAGAGAAACTCCACGCACATGGGTTGCTTAGCTAAATTTGGGTCGATTACGTACTTCCGGTACGTTTTTTTCTACCATATGACTTAGTTCATAAAGTTAAATGTTTAAACTACGCCTACATTGTAGAGCTTGATGAGATACAAAGAAAAATACAGGGTTGCCTGGATTTAAAATGGGTGGTGTTAGCAAACACTCTTTCATAAGCACTCTTTTTCTACCATGGCTTAGCTCATCGAGTTAATTGTTGTGTATGGGTTGGCTACGAAATCTCGCAAATCAAAATCTCGCATTCGAAATCTCGCATAACGAAATCTCGCAATTACAAAATCTCGCTTTTCATAATCCCGCAATTATAAAATCTCGCTTTTAATAATCTCGCAATAACGAAATCTTGCAAACTAAAATCTCGCATATCGAAATCTCGCAAAATTGAATTGCATTGCAACAAAAACATTTTTTTAATCAAAATCTCGCAAATTTAAATCTCGCGCGAGATTTAAATTTGCGAGATTTTGATTAAAAAAATGTTTTTGTTGCAATGCAATTCAATTTTGCGAGATTTCGATATGCGAGATTTTAGTTTGCTACTGAAAAATATATAATCCAGTGTCTGAGTTCTTTTAGACCACACTGTTATTTATCAATTATTGTAACTGTTGATTTTTCAATATTATGTTGTCAAAAAGAACAAAAAAGAGAGAGAACATAGAGATGGTATATCCAGTTGTAAATTTTCATGTGCAAATTGCATTAATCGTATTTGATTATAGAGGCTATTTACAGAAATTTTGTTTATTGTCGGGTTTAGTTAGTTATTATGTAAAGTGCTCTTGGGTAGGTATACAAAACAAATTTTTCTAAAAGCCGTGTGCGACTCATTGCTCTGAAATTTGAATTTGCGAGATTTTGATTTGCGAGATTTTAAATTGCGAGATTTTGGTTGAAATTTGCGAGATTTTTAGGTTCGAGATGTAAATGCGAGATTGTAAAAAGCGAGATTTTGTCATTGCGAGATTATGAAAAACAAGATTTTTTATTTGCGAGATTTCGTTATTCGAGATTTTTAAAAAAATGCGAGATTTCGTTATTAGAGATTTTGGTTTGCGGGATATCGTAGCGCTCCCGTTGTTTATATTGGCGAAACGCATTTGGACTAAAGGTCACATAAGCTCTAAATTATAATCATCGTGTTAAATATTAATACTTGTGTCAAATGAAAGATCCGATGGAACTGAGGAAAAAAAGTTAGGGTTGACATTTTTAAAATAGGTGCATGTACATGGCAACGATATTTAAAGGAAAATGATACGATCTCTTTTTACGTCTATACCTGTTCATTAGAACTAAAACTAAAGTTTATTGAAATTAAAAATATATTTACACCAAATTGTAGCTCAGTTTTTAAACGTTCTAAAAATATAGGTTCCTTCTCGTTATCAGCTGTCCTGGCAATGGCAACAGGGGGTTTTCCTGTATGTCGTAAGAAACATCTACTGGACGACGCACGGTGAGAGCACGGTTGAGCAAGAGCAGCTGCTGACACTGTCTGGTGTATGTTCCGTTTCTCATTTTTTATATAATGTTGAGGTACTTCTTCGGCTATGGTCGCTAGTTTGTCTGTGGTAGTGAAGACCCGGGGCCGGACGGCCGTATGTAATACCTATATTCATGGTTTTATGTTGTCAAATATCTGATCTAAGTTCTGGATTACAGTCATATGGGGGTACTGCCTTACCATGATATAATCTTTGGATCTTTCGCATGGACCTTGGTACTTCCTTAGTATCTAATCTTCCAACTTATGTAGATACCAAGCGGGCAAGAAGTATCGGATAAAAGCCTCACGAAAATCATCCCTCTTGGAAAAACTATTCAGGAAGCGTGCAGAGCATGTCATTAGGCAGGACGTTTTAACACTAAGGCTATTCTGATACTCTTTCTAAAAACTCCAAAGTATTCCCGGAGGAATCGAACCTTAGCCCCCATTTATGTAACTTAACATGAGTCGGCTAAACGTTGTCAGTATTATTGCTGGCACAGTGTCTGATCGATACGAGGGGATTGGCTGAAATGTAGGAACACATGTTGTGAGGTGGGGTAAGTCAGTCTGATTTGGCGGACGATTTTCTTACATCTGGACACTAAACAACTGGGGTTTCCCAGGCGGTGCTGTCGCAACGGAAATATGTATGTGACTCTTTTACGGCTGTGTCTATGGATAGATTTCGTCAGCTGGTTCAGCATTATTCCTTTCCTCAACAATACCTTCCCATTCCTCGCATTTTTATAGGACTTTGTGGGCAGTTTTCTATAATATGTTGCCTTAATCGTTGCCGCAGAATATTCAGCCTACCGGTGGTATCCAAGTTTCTGTTCTTTAGAATTTCAATGAGTTCATCTTTTTTTTTTTAAGTATATGATTCCAAGATTTTTATATGGAACATGGCCAGCTTCGGAGTCTGACATGTTAAACTTGTTGGTACTGGTTGGAAAAAACTGATGATTGATGTTCGGCGGCAGGTGATCGGCATATAATATAATATAATATAATATTTAGTCCCGAAAACCGTTAATTTGTTCAAAAAATTTAAATTTTAGCTCATGAAATTTTAGAAATGAAAGATTTGGCACTAAAATCCTATGAGCGACAAATTTTGAGAAAAACGTGCAAACACACTCAAAATGCTCCAGTGTGCTTCAGTGGAAATGTGGAAAAGATGTCAACAATCCAATTACTAATCAGCCTTGTAATGAGTTTCACATGGAAAATATTTCGCCCAAAAATGTTTGTTCCCCCGGAGTTTTAAAAGCTATTATCAGTTTCGCCTGAACTTCTCTTGGCCTAAAATAGACAAAAAACTTGCGCAAAGGGCACCAGTACCCTCTGTTTTTCTTTCTTGCTCGAAGTACGAAGCATTTTATCCGAAATGAGCACTCACAAAAAAGGGGATTTTTTTCGGGTGAAACTCATAATATGCGAAAAGTGAAGTATCTATTTTTCCGCGTGCAATGTTGTTCACGTGAAACTCATAACAAGGCTGAATAATTTTGTAACGTTTGTGCATATTTTTCCGAAAGTCTGCTGCTTTAAAAAAAAGTGTTAAAATATTTTTTGCGTAGAATCTTATGATAAACCGGCTAGATCCTTGAAAAAAACTAACGGTTTTATACGTTGATAAATTTATGTATAATAAGTTTGTCAACTTAACTGGCTATGAAGTTCTTGTAGGTCGTTAAAACAAAGCCTTCTATCAAAATTCCATTTTGTTATAATTTTCCTTATTTTGCATGTCTTTCGTCTAATTTTCCTGGGCTACTGGTGCGTTTTCGAATAAGAAAATAAAATGCACGACTGGGTCGCACGTACTTGCTCTTATGTTCAAGACACTGCGAATTTAAGAAAATTGTATATACAAACATGGAAATTATGAGAGAAAAATGTAGAGAAGCATGAAATACGACATTTAAATTAGCTAAAACAACTCTTTTGACAGTTTGAGGTGAAAAAAAGTATGCCATCTTAATTCATGATGGAATATGATTGTATGGGAAAAAAAATTTTAAAATCGTTGGAGCGGTTTTTTTAAAATTAATTTTTTATATATAAAATTCTTGAAACATTTTTAAGAACAAATTTTGGTATGCAGATTTAAATTTTATATTTATGTGTATATAAAAACGAAATTTGAAACAAAATTGTCAACCCGTTTTTGAGATATAGAATTTTCAAAAAAAAAGTTTGAAACTTATTTTAAAAATCCAAAAACTTTTTTTTTGAAAATTTTGATATGCAATATAATTCTAATAATCTTATCTTATCTTATCTGAAATTTGTATACAAAAAAATTCATCTAAATCCGAGAAAACTCAAAATAAAAAATAAGTTCTATGACAAGTACTACTAATAGTTGCTATGTGTAAAATTTTATAGTTTTTGATTGTAGATCTTACTAATTTAAGTATATGAAAAAGTTTAATCAAAAAAATCGTGTTTTAAAAAAATGTATCGAAAACTTAGCCCAGCCACTCACTTCCCTTTTCCAACTATCCGTTTCTACTGGAGTATTTTCTAGGCTTTGGAAAGATTCTTTCATAATACCTGTTCACAAGAAGGGACCAAAAAATGATATAACTAATTACAGACCGATTGCAAAACTGTCATGTATACCAAAGCTCTTTGAGAGCATTATTTATGATACCCTGTTCTTTTATTGTAAACCAATTTTTTCTCCTAAGCAACACGGATTCCTTAAGGGCAGGTCAACTACCACTAACCTTATTGAGTTCGTGTCTACTACAATGTGTGCTCTAGAAGAAGGTAAAGAAGTTGATGCCGTCGCTACCGATTTTAGCAAAGCCTTTGACAAAATATCCCATAATTTAATCTTATTTAAGCTCAAAAAGCTCGGCTTTCCACATCTGGTAATTTTATGGATTCATTCTTATTTAGTTAATCGTCAATATAGGGTTTTATTCAGATCATGCTTATCTGCATCAATCAGTGCAACTTCTGGTGTCCCTCAAGGAAGCCATCTAGGTCCGCTCATTTTTGTCTTGACAACAAATGACGTTGAACTTATTTTTTCTGATTCCGATCTACTAATCTACGCTGATGATATGAGAATATATAAACAAATCTCATGCACCGAAGATGCCCAATCACTTCAAACTGACCTAGACAAATTTTATACTTGGTGCCAAAAAAACTTTCTGGAGCTCAATATTAAAAAATGTCAAGCTATTACCTACTCCCGCAAGCGCCCGCCATTATTACAGAGAAACTATATTGTAAAAAATGAACCCATTCCTATTGTCACTTCAATCCGTGATTTAGGTTTAATATGTGACTCTCAACTTAATTTTTGCTCCCATGTTGATAATATCATTAACAAAGCTAACTCTACACTTGGATTTATTAAACGCTGGTCAAAAGAGTTCTCTGATCCCTACGTGACAAAGGCTTTATATACGACCTTTGTCAGACCACTTCTCGAATATTCATCTCAGGTCTGGTCCCCGTATTACCAAGTGCATGTCAACCGAATTGAAGCTGTCCAGCGCAGATTCATTCGTTTCGCCTTACGTGGTCTTGGTTGGGACGATCTTTTAATCCTTCCTCCTTATGAAGATCGCTTAAAGCTGTTGACCTTGCAAACATTATATACTCGCCGTAACAATGCTGACATTATGTTTATTCATCAGTTATTAAATGGCAATATTGACTGTCCTTGCCTGCTCCAAAAGGTCTTTCTTAATACCAACCCGCGCCGTGTTAGATCTGTAACGTTCTTTCGTCTTCAATACCATCGTACCGTATACGGCCAAAATGAACCCTTGACTAGGATGCTGGAAAAAGTTAATAGTTCTAACATATTTGACCTTAACCTTAATAAAACTACCTTAAAACGTGCCCTCCTAAGTATGCCCTCCTGATACCTGTATATTTGTAATTTAGGTTAAAATCTTTGTTAGATTTAAGTACTTTAAAATATACTCAATGTTTAGATTTAAGATATATACATATATACTCTAGTCAACTTAGTTTTAAGACATATTTGTAATAGTTTAAGCGGCTTGTATTAAGCTTTAATAATAATAATAATTTAACGGCAGAAGCCAAAAAGTATTGAAGCTACTACCTGGTACTCCAGGTAGCCGCCAGGGCGCTTCTCTATTTGTGAATGACTAATAAAGTGCGAGATAATTCTTTCCTAGGTACACTAGATTGGTACTTCTACTAAGTGGAGGCAAGAAGAATCTGCCTTTCGGTGGAATTCTTACCCTTACTTGTTGATTCTGCCGCGCGAACCAAATGTGGATTGTAAAAAACACGAACGAAATTTATTTGCTGACGTCGCCAGCTGCCAGTGACTGTCCTATTCTCCAAAGTGCAAGGTCGCTTTGGAGGTATGCAGCGTTTCTTGGTAATTTCATTCCGCATAATTATTAGTAGTTGAATCTTGGCGACTTGTTGTTTTGCAGCTGTTTATCTATGCGGATCGGCAGGTTGATTATTCTTTGGTAGGTGGTCCGGGCGGTTGAGGGATGAAAAGTGTAACTTCGTTACAAATTCCCACACAAATTTGTATGGGAAAAGTATGGCTTTTTAGGGAAGAATATCATCAAAACGGCGCGATATTTACGTAAATTTTACTTAAGTAATTTTTTTTAGAGTTAGATACGTTCTCTTTTTATGTCTATACCTGTTCATTAGAACTAAAACTAAAGTTTATTGAAATTGAAAATATATTTAAACCAAACCAATATATTTACAAGACCCGGCGCCGGCCAGCCGTATGTTAAACCTATATTCATGGTTTTATGTTGTCAAATATCCGATCTAAGTTCTGGATGACAGTCATATGGGGACATATGACAGTACGTCTTACTAAGATATAATCTTTGGCTCTTTCGCATTGACCTTGGTACTTCCTAAGTATCTTATCTTTCAACTACTTATGCACATACCAAGCGGGCAAGAAGTATCGGATAAAAGCTTCACGGAAATCATACCACATTGAAAAACTATCCAGGAAGCGTGCAGAGCATGTCATTAGGCGAGCTGTTTTAACACCAAGTTAATTCTGCTACTCTTTCCATTAATTAATTATTGTCAAAAAGCTAAACTGGTGTATGAACATTAAAGAAAGAGCCAAGAAGGTTATGATCGCTTATTACTCCTGCAACAAGATCTTTGGTAAGATCTGAGGTCTAAACACTAAAATCATAATGTGGATGTAAAAGGCCATTTTAAGGCCAATCCTACCATATGGTAGCCTGGTTTGGTTAAGCGCGATAGATAAAGAATCTAATAATAAAACGCTTAATAAAGTTAAAGCCTAGCGTGCATTGGAATCACAGGGGCAATGAGGTCCACTACCACTCCGGCAATGGAAGCCATAATCAATCTAAAACCCTTACATCTATTCTTACAAGAAACTGCAGCCTACTGTGCTCTAAGACTTAGCCAGACTGATAGCTGGAAAAGGAACTCCACATAGGACATGCACAGATCATTAACAAATTTACGGAGGGGTATGTATGCACAGACTACACAACACCCCGTACAAGTTTTGAAACCCGTTTTCTGTCTCCATGCCCACAAGATACGTGTGATGGAAGCCCTTCCTCACCTACAATATTTACGTGGGATATTATAAGGCTTCCCCAAGCCGAATATTAATGCTGGCTAAAGAGCCGATCTGATTAATTAAATAAAAGACGATTAATTTCAGCTGAAGAGCCGATTATAATTGCAATACTTCCAAAACGAAAGTGATTTTATTTGATCAAAACTTAGCCTATTTATACACAAATAATTTCCAATAATTTCTTACACACTAAGAACTTAAGTATACATTATACATACCATCATAATTCTTAATAATTAATAAATGAATATAGATACATATCACATTGTACGACACCTTTTTGTCGTGTCATCAAATTCATTCATACCCATTGGATGACCTATATAGATATTATCCATGCACAAGCAATGCATATCATAGCGGGACATTGAACCAAAACAAAAAGTAATTCGAAGCGTCATATGGCATTGAGTATATTTGAATCTAAAGACGAAATGCAGTTCTGTTCATTGGCCGCGGATGCAGACGGAGCATATAATGTTACTTCAAGTTTTATTACTAAAGCCAATGACCGAATGGAATGACGCATTGTTTTGATTCCATGTACCGGTAGTGTATGAGCACTACATCCTCACTCTCTTAGAGAAAAAAAAAATTTTGTTTAAAAAAGTTTTTTTTTTTTTTTTTGTGTTTATTATTTTTTTAATCTATTATTGTGTACTTCTTTGATTTCGTTATTTATATTTATTTTACTATTTACACCCTTTAATTCTACAACTTCATATGGCCCTTTGTATGGGTTGTCTAATTTGTTCTTATTTCCTACTTTTAAATATACCTTATCTCCTACCTTTAATTGTAATGGGTTTGCATTCTTATCTACTAATTCCTTTCTTTCTATTTTGGCTCTCTCTAATAATTTCTTAGCTATTACTCTCATTTGGTTTAATCTAAATTTTAATTCTAAGCTGTAATCGTCAATATTGTATATAGGCTTTGTTACATTATCAACTGGATCCTCTGGAAGTTTAACTAATTTTCCATAGACTAACTCGAATGGTGAAATACCTATGCTAGAGTGTGGTGTTGTATTATAACTAAAAACAAAATATGGAATCCATTCATGCCAATTATCTTCTTTTGCAAAGGCAATAAGATATTCATTCAGCACTCTATGGTTCCGTTCTATAGAACCTAATGTTTCATGATGGTATGCTGTTGATGTTACATGATTTATGCCAAATGAATTGTTAATGTTTTTCATTACTTCATTTATGAATTCGGTTCCCATATCTGTTTTTAATGTTTTAAAACTACCGTGTCTAAGAATGAAATTGTTTACGAAGGCCTTTGCCACCGTGTTTGCATCTTTGTTTTTAATAGGTATCGCTTCGATGTACTTGGTCAACTCAATTTTAATTTATTTCCTTATTTTGATTATTTATTAATACCGAGGCTAATTTTTAATTAAGTAATATTATTAACTAACTTAATTTAGATATTTTTATTCCAAACCTTATACCTCGTTTTTAAACCTACCTATAAAGGATCATTATGTTATACGTGTGTACATTTATTTTTTGCATAAATTATTTGTTTTATTTTATCAGGTTCTTTTTTCTTTCTAACGTATTTGATTAGTTCGCATTGTAAAGCGAGTTTAAAAATATTTAATGGTATTAGAGGACTAATTATGTGAGCTGATACTGTTTCAAGAATCCTTATTGATTTTTCTTTCAATACTAACTGTTCCTTAGTAATTTTACTTTGCTTATCATGAGAACTTGTTTTATACTTATTAATTTGTTCTTTTACCATTTTGTTAAGGGCTTTCCAACAATATTTCCGTTTTATTTTCTTAATAGGTTTCTTGATGCTCATTAGTTCATTATGACAATTCTTTAAAATCCTTTTTCTTTCCTCTTCTTTGTTGATTGGTGGTCTATGAATTATCATTTTAAGTTTTGTATTCTTAGCACCCTTTTGTTTTTGCAGCGTGTTATAAATTTCATTACATTCGTTAATATTTATTTTCTCACATATTTTATCATTATTTGCAATTTCTATTTTTTCTTTTTCCTCTTCATTCATTTTTAAAACATTTTCTTTGTCATAACTATATATATTTGCACGAGCTTCTCCTGAATCAGACCTTAGTCCAGATGAGGATTTTCGCTGGCGTACTTCATAGTTTTTATAATTATTACTAGTACTAGCTTCTCCTGAACTAGACCTAAGTCTATGTGAGGATTTTCGCTGATGTACTTTATAATCAATTGACAAACAGAATTTATTTTTAGGGCTGCTATTATTTGAATTTTTACCACCAAGTTTATTATCATTTCTTTCAATATTGTCATTTTCACAAGTTTCCTCCTCCTGTTTGGCTGTTACTTGTTCTTCAGATATCTCAGATCCTTGGTAACTACCTAATCGTTGTTCTTTATTTTTGCATAATTCATTATTCATTAATTGTGCTGGATTATTGATTTCATTAAAAGACCGATTAATGTTAACACTCTTGTATCTAGTGTTATTATATCGTAACCTGTTCTTATTCGGTATTTGATTTAAATTGTAACTGCAATGTTTATTTTTTCTAGAGTTGTTTATTTGATAATAGTTAATTCGTGCAATTTTTTCCGAACTTTCTATACAATTGACTCTTCTTTTATTATTATTCCCGTTATTATACCTATTGTTGGGAAATCTGTAACTACCATTATTATTTAATCTATTGTTGTTTTGATACCTCACATTGTTGTTGTTGTTGTAGTTGTTGTTTCTATTAAAATGTTGGTTATTTGTTCTGAGGCTATTTATTCTAAAATGGTTTATTTGGGTAAATTCATTAGATGAATCTAGCTCAGCTGCTAATTGAATTGCCTCATTTAGTGTTTTTGGTCGTGCTGAGAAAATAGTTGACTTTGTAGGTTGTTGCAAGCCATTTTTAAATGCATTTAAACCTAATTGGTCGTTTAATTTACAGATTGTTTCCCTTGATTCTTCTCCCTGATCTAAAATCTGAAGTGAATTGAGCTCGGCTATTAATGTTTCTATCTTAGTTGCAAAGGTTGATAAATTTGAATTCTGTTGCAAATTTGACAGTTCTAATATTATTTGTAATGCGTTCTTGTTATTTTTAAAAAGTTTTTTAAAGGTATCCTTAAGTTCTTCAATTGTATTGGGTTCATTAACTGCGCTCAATCTATTTCTAACCTTATCTGCTAATTTAGTCCTTAGAACAAATTTTATTAATTTTCTCTTCTCAATATCATCACTCAGTGTATCATTTACAAATTGTATTAAGTTATGGAAGTTATTAAGCTTATCCACTTCTCCTTCATACTCAGGAATTATCTTAAAGCTTGTTAAAATATCAAATTTTTCCATCTTTGTATGTGAACTTTTAGTTGTAAATTAGCCTTTTCTTAATCAATTCGATAAAATTTTTATTTATTATTTTTAATTCTACTTGAAAAATTTTCAAAATAATAATTAGAATCCTCTGATTTTTATCTAATACAATTTGATTATATTTTGATTAACATCTATATCTAATAATTTTAGCATATCAATTTCTTATTTTTTTTTTTATTTACGTTATTATTTTACATTTATTTTATGTAGGTACATACTCGTATATACCTTCTTATTCATCCAAAGTAAATCTAGTTTTAAACTTCTTTTTAAGTCATATTTTTTTTTTATTAAATTTTTACAATAGTTTTTATTAAAATTAAGTATATAATTATTATAAAATAAACAATTATAATAACGTGTTTAAATTGTAAATTCAAACTATTTTCAATAGAGAACATTTTTCGACTCATATTGAGTATAAAAATATTTTTTTTTTTTGTTTTTTTTTTTTTTTGTTTTTAAGAAGCAAAATAGTTATCAGAAGTGAGATCAATCACTTCTTCTTCACCTTCAAAAATCAATAATATATGTGGTGGGAAGACCATGGATGATTGAAGAATTTTGGTAGATTTTTGTTTGAATAAAACCACTGTAGCAGCTTTAAATATTTTTCATTTTGTATCGGATCTTTAGCTGTAATGTACTGCAGAAAAGGAATATACTTCCTAATTTCATTGAATCTCTTCCGATCTAACTTTCTCCTAGCATTTTCAATTTCAAAATCATCGGACAAATCGATAATACCAGTTTCCATCTTGAAGTGAATGCTAATATGCGTATAGTTTCGATTGTCTCTTTTTTTTCTAGAAAACTGGCAGGATCGCCATGTGATGGAAGCCCTTCCTCACCTACAATATTTACGTGGGATATTATAAGGCTTCCCCAAGCCGAATATTAATGCTGGCTAAAGAGCCGATCTGATTAATTAAATAAAAGACGATTAATTTCAGCTGAAGAGCCGATTATAATTGCAATACTTCCAAAACGAAAGTGATTTTATTTGATCAAAACTTAGCCTATTTATACACAAATAATTTCCAATAATTTCTTACACACTAAGAACTTAAGTATACATTATACATACCATCATAATTCTTAATAATTAATAAATGAATATAGATACATATCACATTGTACGACACCTTTTTGTCGTGTCATCAAATTCATTCATACCCATTGGATGACCTATATAGATATTATCCATGCACAAGCAATGCATATCATAGCGGGACATTGAACCAAAACAAAAAGTAATTCGAAGCGTCATATGGCATTGAGTATATTTGAATCTAAAGACGAAATGCAGTTCTGTTCATTGGCCGCGGATGCAGACGGAGCATATAATGTTACTTCAAGTTTTATTACTAAAGCCAATGACCGAATGGAATGACGCATTGTTTTGATTCCATGTACCGGTAGTGTATGAGCACTACATCCTCACTCTCTTAGAGAAAAAAAAAATTTTGTTTAAAAAAGTTTTTTTTTTTTTTTTGTGTTTATTATTTTTTTAATCTATTATTGTGTACTTCTTTGATTTCGTTATTTATATTTATTTTACTATTTACACCCTTTAATTCTACAACTTCATATGGCCCTTTGTATGGGTTGTCTAATTTGTTCTTATTTCCTACTTTTAAATATACCTTATCTCCTACCTTTAATTGTAATGGGTTTGCATTCTTATCTACTAATTCCTTTCTTTCTATTTTGGCTCTCTCTAATAATTTCTTAGCTATTACTCTCATTTGGTTTAATCTAAATTTTAATTCTAAGCTGTAATCGTCAATATTGTATATAGGCTTTGTTACATTATCAACTGGATCCTCTGGAAGTTTAACTAATTTTCCATAGACTAACTCGAATGGTGAAATACCTATGCTAGAGTGTGGTGTTGTATTATAACTAAAAACAAAATATGGAATCCATTCATGCCAATTATCTTCTTTTGCAAAGGCAATAAGATATTCATTCAGCACTCTATGGTTCCGTTCTATAGAACCTAATGTTTCATGATGGTATGCTGTTGATGTTACATGATTTATGCCAAATGAATTGTTAATGTTTTTCATTACTTCATTTATGAATTCGGTTCCCATATCTGTTTTTAATGTTTTAAAACTACCGTGTCTAAGAATGAAATTGTTTACGAAGGCCTTTGCCACCGTGTTTGCATCTTTGTTTTTAATAGGTATCGCTTCGATGTACTTGGTCAACTCAATTTTAATTTATTTCCTTATTTTGATTATTTATTAATACCGAGGCTAATTTTTAATTAAGTAATATTATTAACTAACTTAATTTAGATATTTTTATTCCAAACCTTATACCTCGTTTTTAAACCTACCTATAAAGGATCATTATGTTATACGTGTGTACATTTATTTTTTGCATAAATTATTTGTTTTATTTTATCAGGTTCTTTTTTCTTTCTAACGTATTTGATTAGTTCGCATTGTAAAGCGAGTTTAAAAATATTTAATGGTATTAGAGGACTAATTATGTGAGCTGATACTGTTTCAAGAATCCTTATTGATTTTTCTTTCAATACTAACTGTTCCTTAGTAATTTTACTTTGCTTATCATGAGAACTTGTTTTATACTTATTAATTTGTTCTTTTACCATTTTGTTAAGGGCTTTCCAACAATATTTCCGTTTTATTTTCTTAATAGGTTTCTTGATGCTCATTAGTTCATTATGACAATTCTTTAAAATCCTTTTTCTTTCCTCTTCTTTGTTGATTGGTGGTCTATGAATTATCATTTTAAGTTTTGTATTCTTAGCACCCTTTTGTTTTTGCAGCGTGTTATAAATTTCATTACATTCGTTAATATTTATTTTCTCACATATTTTATCATTATTTGCAATTTCTATTTTTTCTTTTTCCTCTTCATTCATTTTTAAAACATTTTCTTTGTCATAACTATATATATTTGCACGAGCTTCTCCTGAATCAGACCTTAGTCCAGATGAGGATTTTCGCTGGCGTACTTCATAGTTTTTATAATTATTACTAGTACTAGCTTCTCCTGAACTAGACCTAAGTCTATGTGAGGATTTTCGCTGATGTACTTTATAATCAATTGACAAACAGAATTTATTTTTAGGGCTGCTATTATTTGAATTTTTACCACCAAGTTTATTATCATTTCTTTCAATATTGTCATTTTCACAAGTTTCCTCCTCCTGTTTGGCTGTTACTTGTTCTTCAGATATCTCAGATCCTTGGTAACTACCTAATCGTTGTTCTTTATTTTTGCATAATTCATTATTCATTAATTGTGCTGGATTATTGATTTCATTAAAAGACCGATTAATGTTAACACTCTTGTATCTAGTGTTATTATATCGTAACCTGTTCTTATTCGGTATTTGATTTAAATTGTAACTGCAATGTTTATTTTTTCTAGAGTTGTTTATTTGATAATAGTTAATTCGTGCAATTTTTTCCGAACTTTCTATACAATTGACTCTTCTTTTATTATTATTCCCGTTATTATACCTATTGTTGGGAAATCTGTAACTACCATTATTATTTAATCTATTGTTGTTTTGATACCTCACATTGTTGTTGTTGTTGTAGTTGTTGTTTCTATTAAAATGTTGGTTATTTGTTCTGAGGCTATTTATTCTAAAATGGTTTATTTGGGTAAATTCATTAGATGAATCTAGCTCAGCTGCTAATTGAATTGCCTCATTTAGTGTTTTTGGTCGTGCTGAGAAAATAGTTGACTTTGTAGGTTGTTGCAAGCCATTTTTAAATGCATTTAAACCTAATTGGTCGTTTAATTTACAGATTGTTTCCCTTGATTCTTCTCCCTGATCTAAAATCTGAAGTGAATTGAGCTCGGCTATTAATGTTTCTATCTTAGTTGCAAAGGTTGATAAATTTGAATTCTGTTGCAAATTTGACAGTTCTAATATTATTTGTAATGCGTTCTTGTTATTTTTAAAAAGTTTTTTAAAGGTATCCTTAAGTTCTTCAATTGTATTGGGTTCATTAACTGCGCTCAATCTATTTCTAACCTTATCTGCTAATTTAGTCCTTAGAACAAATTTTATTAATTTTCTCTTCTCAATATCATCACTCAGTGTATCATTTACAAATTGTATTAAGTTATGGAAGTTATTAAGCTTATCCACTTCTCCTTCATACTCAGGAATTATCTTAAAGCTTGTTAAAATATCAAATTTTTCCATCTTTGTATGTGAACTTTTAGTTGTAAATTAGCCTTTTCTTAATCAATTCGATAAAATTTTTATTTATTATTTTTAATTCTACTTGAAAAATTTTCAAAATAATAATTAGAATCCTCTGATTTTTATCTAATACAATTTGATTATATTTTGATTAACATCTATATCTAATAATTTTAGCATATCAATTTCTTATTTTTTTTTTTATTTACGTTATTATTTTACATTTATTTTATGTAGGTACATACTCGTATATACCTTCTTATTCATCCAAAGTAAATCTAGTTTTAAACTTCTTTTTAAGTCATATTTTTTTTTTATTAAATTTTTACAATAGTTTTTATTAAAATTAAGTATATAATTATTATAAAATAAACAATTATAATAACGTGTTTAAATTGTAAATTCAAACTATTTTCAATAGAGAACATTTTTCGACTCATATTGAGTATAAAAATATTTTTTTTTTTTGTTTTTTTTTTTTTTTGTTTTTAAGAAGCAAAATAGTTATCAGAAGTGAGATCAATCACTTCTTCTTCACCTTCAAAAATCAATAATATATGTGGTGGGAAGACCATGGATGATTGAAGAATTTTGGTAGATTTTTGTTTGAATAAAACCACTGTAGCAGCTTTAAATATTTTTCATTTTGTATCGGATCTTTAGCTGTAATGTACTGCAGAAAAGGAATATACTTCCTAATTTCATTGAATCTCTTCCGATCTAACTTTCTCCTAGCATTTTCAATTTCAAAATCATCGGACAAATCGATAATACCAGTTTCCATCTTGAAGTGAATGCTAATATGCGTATAGTTTCGATTGTCTCTTTTTTTTCTAGAAAACTGGCAGGATCGCCATGTGATGGAAGCCCTTCCTCACCTACAATATTTACGTGGGATATTATAAGGCTTCCCCAAGCCGAATATTAATGCTGGCTAAAGAGCCGATCTGATTAATTAAATAAAAGACGATTAATTTCAGCTGAAGAGCCGATTATAATTGCAATACTTCCAAAACGAAAGTGATTTTATTTGATCAAAACTTAGCCTATTTATACACAAATAATTTCCAATAATTTCTTACACACTAAGAACTTAAGTATACATTATACATACCATCATAATTCTTAATAATTAATAAATGAATATATAGATACATATCACATTGTACGACACCTTTTTGTCGTGTCATCAAATTCATTCATACCCATTGGATGACCTATATAGATATTATCCATGCACAAGCAATGCATATCATAGCGGGACATTGAACCAAAACAAAAAGTAATTCGAAGCGTCATATCGTCGGCTTAGAGTGTAAACCTGCTAAATCCAATTTTTGTCAAATTTGAGATAAGTATGCAGTTTGAAAGATCGAACGAAGACGCATCGTCTGACATAATTATTTTTGTTAAATTCGGCTTCTTAGCTGGCCAAAACGCTTGATGAGTAAAACAGCTAAGTCCATAACATCCAAATTCACCTGCTAACTCCATAACAATTAAAAATACCATATAAAATTCGAATAACAGGACAGAGAGGGGGGAACCTGATTTTTAAGAAATAATACAGTTTATTATCATGATAGGTATTCTATAAAATAATTTAAAAAAAAATACAAAAATAGTACCTCCGTTAGTACCCACATACTTTGTTTCGAAATGTACATTAACATTGTGTTTATTAAATCTCAAGGTAGACACTACCAATGAACCTTTGTGTTAGCGAAAACACTACCTTTTGAAATGAACCCCTATATATAGCATTCGTAAACTAAATTAACAAAATCGCAAATAGGTTTAACCTAAACTCAAATAAGTTTCACCCAAGCGCAAATAGATTTAACCCAAAACCCAAACGCAAATAGAACTAACCCAATCGCAATTCGATTTAAACAAAACTATACGCAAATAATTTAAACTATTAACAAATCATTTTAAGCAAGACGCAAATTGGTTTAACCCAGACTCAACTTATTGTTCCAGCTGTGTGGTGAAGAAATGGAAGGCTTAACAGTATTGTAAATTCCACTAGTTCTGCGCGTTTTTCCAAGAACTTTCCGAACAAATAAAAGGCCAATCCCCTAATAATAGCTTTTTAACAATTATGGATAGTTCCAAAATCCATTAGACCCAAAAAGTACAACTGGATCAATAATTCAAGGTTAGATTAATTCAATTTACTTTTTGGTTAAAATTATTTGTAAATTGTTTAAATTATTTGCGTATAGTTTAACTATATTTGCGTTTTGCTTAAATCGAATGGGGTTAGTTCTAAAGGGTCCGCCAAATAACTTTTTTTTTGTTTGAAAATGCTATAAAAAAAACTACTGAATATTTTCTCAAATTTCTTTTTTTATTTGAAAGTACAATCTTTCCGGTTAATAATGAAAAATAATTTCATTCAAATGGCTGCTTCGCTAAGTCAGCCTGCGATCGACTTAGAGAAGATGCCGATTTTGCCAAAAAAATCATCTTTTCAGATGAAGCTCATTTTGATCTTGGCGGGTATGTAAACAAGCAAAATTTTCGCATTTGGGGCACAAAAAACCCGCACGCATACATTGAAAAGCCGATACACCCAAAACGAGTCACTGTTTGGTGCGGATTTTGGTCCAGAGGCATAATTGGGCCATTTTTCTTCGAGTGGCCGTTACAGTCAATGGCGATCGTTATCGGACAATGTTGAACGAATTTTTGTTCACAAAAATTGAAGAGGAGGATATTGACAACATTTGGTTTCAACAGGACCGGCGCTACGTGCCACACAGCCGAAGCTACACTCCATGTAGTAGTAGCATTTAAAAAAAAAAAGATTATTTGGCGGACCCTTTATTTGCGTTTGGGTTAAATCTATTTGCACTTGGGTGAAACTTATTTGTGTGTAGGTTAAACCAGTGGCGTAGCTAGGATATTTGCCGCCTGGGGCAAAACAATAATTTGCAGCCCCTTAGGTCTAACCATAATCAAACAAAATTTTTTCAAACTATTTCTTAAGCTTTTTAGTTAAGTTATGGGTACCTTCATACTTAAAGTAGCAGACAAAATTTTGACTAACATTAAGCCGTTCCTATGAACTAATAGTTTTTTCGTTTTATTTTTTTATGTTTTGAAAAAAAGCCACGGTAGGTTTATTTTTTTTATTCATTTATCAATTTTGTTAAAAATAATTATATTTTTTCTTGAAAAAATAAACGAAACAACAAATCTTCTGCAAAAATATTCAGGTTACAGCATTTTTTTTTAACTTTTTTTTACATGTCTACCGCGAAAAAATTTCTGATTTCTGAGAAGTGTCAACCCCTCTGAGCTCTGAACTGAAATTTACATATACAAAATATAAGCTACAAAAGATTACTTACAGTAAAAATTTTATTTTCTAATATAGATTTAGTTAAATTTCCAATTAAAAAATTTGTTTACCTAATTGGCTTACAACTTCCAACGCACAACGAAGTTAATTTTGCCGTCCCTAACTCCTGGTGCCCGGGGCAGCTGCCCCCTTCGCCCCCCCCCCCCCTAGCTACGCCACTGGGTTAAACCTATTTGCGATTTGGTTAATTTAATTTTCGAATGCTATATATTTTATTTTAACATTATTTATACTCAATAAAGCTATCGATTAGCAAAAATCCTACTCTATTTTTGATTGTTCTGGAAAAACGGCTAATACCATTATTTTTTTTCATTACCAAAAAAAGAAAACCGGCTAACTTACAAAGATGCAAATAAGTACAAAACTAAGATCCTGCTTGAGTTGTTTTATGTTTAGAAAGGAAGAGTACCAACTAACACACAATCCATGTTTTGGATTTTATTTTCTAGCAACGACAAAAGTTTTTGCGAAGTTTTTTCTTTCTCCTGTAAAATTTCCATTTATGGAGTTAGTAGGTTTACACTCTAAGCCGACGATATGGCATTGAGTATATTTGAATCTAAAGACGAAATGCAGTTCTGTTCATTGGCCGCGGATGCAGACGGAGCATATAATGTTACTTCAAGTTTTATTACTAAAGCCAATGACCGAATGGAATGACGCATTGTTTTGATTCCATGTACCGGTAGTGTATGAGCACTACATACGAATGGGATGCTGGTTTACAACAATCAGATAAACCGATGGTAGAAATTTACACCGACGGATCGAAGATGGATGCGGGAGTAGTTGCGGGCTTCTTCTCAGATTCCCTCAATTTAGCCAACTCTTACAGACTCCCTGATTACAACAGTGTCTTCCAGGTGGAGGTTCTGGCAGTGATTAAGGCAGCCGAACAGATCTTAATGATGGCGTTACCACGGGCTGATATCACCTTATACATTGACAGTCAGGCAGCGATCAAAGCTATAAAAGCTATACTGTCGCGAAGAGCTTAAGGTTCTTGCCACGCAGCACAACATCAGACTCTGCTGGGTGTCTGGACAGTGGTGAATTCTAGGAAATGAAAAAACAAATGAAACTGGCAAGGTTCATCGTTAGATCGAAGCCTTACAGATTCCAGTGTTAAAATTCCACCCTGTGCCATTAAACAGACAATTAGTAAAAAGATAGTGGGACCAACCAATGACAGATGGAACGCACTCGTTACTTTGTGCCACTACAAAGTTTGTGGTCTAGCTACAATAAGAAAAAAACTAAAATCATCATAAACCTGAAAAAGATAGGTACCCCTGAATCTTTAAATAGGGATTATCACAGGACATAATCTATTATTGTATCATAAAAAGAAGATGAAACTAAGTAGAGAAGACTTATGCAGAGGCTGCGGAGACGAAGAAGTGAAGCAGAACACCCTTCACTACCTAGGTCACTGTCCGGCACTCTGCAATATAAGGACAAAATGTTTGGCTAGCTAATTTTTCAACGATCTAGCAGAAATCTCAAAGTCAACTGGTGATAACATCTCAAATATAATGAACATAGAATTTCATAGATTATATTTTTAAAGGGATGGTCCAATCCATCAGCGTAGCACAATGGATCAACATTGATCTAAGTGTGACGGGAACAAGATCCACCGTCAGCCCATCACCCTAAGCTACTCTTTCCAAAAACTCCAAAGTAAAAAGTATTACCAGAAAATCGAAACTTAGCCCCCATTTATGGACAGTGTTCATTAATTTTGGCCTTGTAACTTAACATGAGTCAGCTAAAGGTTGTCAGTATTATTGCTGGCACAGTGTCTGGTCGATTCGTGGGGAGTTGTTGAAATGTAGGAACACATGTTATGTTGTTTGGTTAGTCGGTGCGGATGCGGCGAACGGGGTTTTACCTCTGGAACAGTAAATAACAAGGGTGTCCCAGGCGGTTCTGGCAGAACGGGGATGTTTATGTGACTCTTGTACAGCTGCGTCTCGAACGGATTTCGTTAGCTGGTTCAGTATTATTCCTTTCCTCAATAGGATTACGGAAATTCGGTGGGAGGATGGGTACGGTGCGGTAAAACTCTGTCGAAAAGCTTAGCGGAGAAATGGTAACGGTGGCGATGGATATTGCCTTTAAAATTCTCTCAGTCAGTAAGTAGCTGGAGTTCGGATGAACCTTCGTAAGGTTCTTGCTCGGGCTCCAAAATGTGATACTTTTTCATCGAGGTTGAGGTAAGCTCGTCGTAGGCTAGGGTATTCTCGAAGAAAGCAAGTAAAACTCGAGTTAAGAAAGAAAAGAGAACTCTGAACAATCACCAGTGTTATAATGTATACTCTTTATTTTTAAACAAAAGAAAAAGGGGTTTACAACCTTACAAAGTATTTCATATAAATTATATATATCTGGGTTTTGTAGAGCTATAGGAAAAGGGGATTAAAAGGTAGGAATCTGATTCCCGACCAGGGCTAACCCATGGGAAAACAGCTCAATTTGGTCCTGAACCACCTCAAAAGGAGCAGGCTGGGAGAACAACGGTAGGAATCTTATTGTAGAACAAAGATTATCCTAGGGAGAAAAACTTTACTAACAATGGAAGCCAAAAAGGCTCAGTAATGCCCCAAGGAAAGTAACCCGAGCTAATCAAAGTTGCAACAAACAATAAACCGCTGGAACCTTACAGCTCTTAAAATTCGAATTATTAAATAATTAAGAATTAATACGAGGTTATAAGCTTCGTCTTTTCTCCATTTTCGTACTTCGTCTTTTTTTTCTGATCCATACTGGATGTGAACAGTAGAACTGAGAAGTAGAAATTAAATTTGATTTAATTATTTTTAATTTTAACTGTAACAGATCATTGAATTTCGTGTGATCTTCTTTAAATTTATTTAATAATCAAATTAATGAAAATAGTTTCGTTCAACAACACTTTACATAACGAAAGTTTCATTAAGCGATATTTAGCCCAATTGCTGAATTGTTGCTTCTATTATTACTTAATAATAATTTAAAAGCTATTTAACATTACAGAAATTTGCGCCAAAATAAAAACGCCAAATCGCTCAAACACAAATATAAAAATGCAATAAGGCCAGCTTAGACCAATTACAATTCATTTTGAAAAAGAAAATTAAGGCCAACTGTTGAAATTTGGCCTTGTTTCACTATTGCAAAATGAAATTAGGCAAAATTTTCGAATTTGGCCTTATTTCGATTGGCCTTGTTTTATTTTTCAATTTAATATGATTTACTTTTAGCGGCTACTAATTCAGCAGTAAATAAGCCGAATTAGTTTTTCAACTTCATGTAAAAAAAAACACTCATACGCCATACAACATTTCTTAAGAAAATAAAATTGGATAGAAATTTATTTGCTAACATGCGCAGGTAAGTAAGCTTTAATGCAGGAGCAAAGAAGATTAGCATAGGTACACACATAAGAACCAATTTTCACTCCGAAATATAGATCGACTTCAAACCACCTACAGCAATCCATTTTTTGAAATAATAAAGAAAACAAATTAACATCTAATTTTATTGAAAAAATTTAGTTTTCAAGCAAAAATAATAACAAAAAATAATTTTGACTATTTTTTTATGGAAATACTTACATACCTACTTCTATGTATACGTGTCGTCATGTTCGTCTAATCCAAAAGAATATTTCTTTTCTCCAAAGAAATAAATCTACGTACAAAATAAACGAACTGGCTGACTTTGTGGCGAATAAACAATCTTATCTCGTTAAACTGTGTTGTAATTCACAGGAGACCAATTGAAAAGATATGGCTTTTCACGACGTGCTTGCTATAGGCATACGAAAAGTGAACGAAAAAATAAACAACAATAACCGTGATGGGACCTACAACAAAATTTAACCACAGGCTCTACTAAAACGTTATAGTGACACTGGGTACTTGGAGACTTATTACTACCAATCATTTTTATTCGCATAAAAATGTGCTGTGGAATAAAAGATATCTGTCTTGGCTCGGCTGCAATAAAAAAAATTCAACCGGTGGATGAAGAAATTACAAAAAGGTTCATAGCACAAAAAAATATTCGATCCTTAATCAGAATTTCACAAATTAGAAGTAACAAATGATTTGAAAAGTTATTTATACTTGTTGACAAAAAAGTAATAATATGCAATATGATTTGAAAGACATCACGTACATAAAAAGATACCAGGATGGGCGTAGGAAGGAGCTCAGAGTTCGGCACTGTCGACCTTAGAAAATGAAATGCCAACCTACGAAAAATCGAAAATTAAACTTTTCTGGCTCTATAACCCACTGAAGAAGCAAGATTGAACAATGAACGAAGGAAGTTTCAGACATCAGAATTTATATTTTGCCTACAGTTACAGGTGGTCGTCAAATAAAAGTAATTTTTGCACAACTTCATTTTCAAATCATGTTAATTGATTTTTTTTATAATTTTTTGGTTCACCTAATAAGTTGAAAACTATAAGAAATCAATAAAGGTCATCCTAAACTTATATTATACTTATACTATTTATAGCTGTTTTCATTTTGCTCAATATTATCAAAAGTGGAAATAAAGAGTTTTAAGACTGTACCTAAGCTTCATGTGTAAACAGGGGTTATTAAAACGAGTCAAGCACCAACCGAGTTGAGCCTATTTCGAGTTTTCTCAAACCGAGTTTGCTTGAACATGGCAAAATTTTCAGGTTTAAAAAGCAACTTTTGATGTACCTATACCTATACCTAAATAACCAAAATTTTCCACTCCATAAATTCAGAATTCAAAAATCATAAAAATTTTATAAAATTAAACTAGGAATGAGAGAAAGAAATCGATTTTTAGGTTAGGGTCCGTTCCAGGTATTAGTACTTCGATGGCTCCATTTACAAAAAAGAATGTAATTTTCAAGCAAAAATTAGAAACACACATGCAGGATTTTAGTTCCAGAAACCAGAAGCTAAAATCGCCACACCCACAAGTTTAAAATATCGATTTTTTTGGGTACATCTTAAAATCGATTTTCGTGTCACCAAATTACATTTCAAATTTCATGTTCGGCGATAAATTACTACATCCGAAAAGGCTGGATCATGGACCGAAAAGGTTTTTCAGTTCGGTTTGTTTAAAATTAATTAACGGTTCAGTTTCAATATGTATCAAGTTGGCTTGGCGTCGACTCGGGGTGAACGTAGGTTATGTTTGTTCTGTAACAGTTGAACCTGAATTATTGGAACCCAAAAAAATCTAAAATTTTGGTTGACAATTGCATCGAAATACAACTTTTCTGTCAAAATAGAGTTTGTCCCCTTTTTGTCAAGTTTTCAACTGTCAAATTCCATTGAAGGATGGATCCTCTAAGAATTCAGAAATTATTGAAGAACTTGTACTACTCCAGATTTTAGAGCATTTGGATCAAATTATACTTGATCCAGTACAATACAATCCATACCCTTGAAACATGGAGGAATGATTTTAAAATCTGATTTAAAATAGATAAATAATTATGAGAAGTATGAGATTTTTTTAACACCTTTAAGTACGATTATTATCAAAAAGGAAAAAGAGTTTTACTTTCCAGCAACAGTAAACAAATTAAGCGATACTCTTGATTTGGCTTCCAATATCAAAACAAATATTTATTTATAACTAGGTAGATTTTGTAGGTTTTTATTTTTATTTATTTTTTAATGGAGATTCGATTTGTTATTTATTACCTAATGGCCCAGTACTAAAATTCAGACTTTGAAGATTCTTTTCAAAAACGATCAAAGTTGAAGTGAAAAAATGTATTTTTGTTTTTAATAATTTACTCAAAAGACTAACTCAAAGAAAATTCAAATTGAATCATTTTTAAACTCTGAATTAAAAAAAAAACTTTCAAATTATAACTCTTTACTTGAGAAAGGTAATGGATAGCATAATTGTCGCCTTCAAACGGGCGGCTTGAAAATACACCACTATGGCCCATTCAGTAGACGCCTTCGTCAAAGATGTTGTAAGTCTGTGAGTCATATCAATAATAGCCTTTGAGGTGTTTAACCATCAGCCGTTTGTCTGCTTACCTAAATACATGTCAAACAGGTGTAAAATTTGACGTACATTTTGTACATCGATTTATTTCAAACTCTCTGTTGTTTTTCCCTTATAGAAAATAGAAAGCGGCAACATTTAAAAAAAAACACTCAAGTAAACAAGTGATGTTTGGAAACTTCGTGGCTCTCTATCTTCTTAGCGACTCACTACAGAGCGATAACCTTATGACAATAATTGTTCAAAATTTGCAAGCTAAATATTTCTCGTATGCACACTTTTTCCCTCCGACCAATAGGCATTGAAATAAATCCATGCAAAAATGTACGTCAAATTTTGGACCTGTTCGAAACTTGCTTAGGTAGGCAGACAAACAGCTTATGGTTCAACATTTCAAAGACCCACCATGGAAAAAATGTTTTCCTACGCCAATGGACAGCGGTTTTGATTAAGTTCAATTAAGGGTGGATGACAGAACAAGTTTTTCGACTCATGGTCAAGATTAGAGTGATGATGACCTGAGTTATTTGAACTTCCTATTATTATTCATTGCAGAGTAAAAATTAATAAAATATAACAAAATGCGAGTGCAATCTTCTTGCAGCTATCAGAACAAACACAAAACATTTATATTCCCAATAAAATGCAGGATTTGACAAACCTTCTCATAACGATTGCTTCAATAATTCACATCAATTACTTTTGTCCTAAAGTCGAGTCATAGCTAAATACTAGTAGATACATTCAGGTTTGGGACATACCACGGAAGAGACATCAAAGATGCTTTGTTTTATTTTTTTCTCAAACGATCTTGCCTTTAAACACACATTAATCACGGTTTAAATGCTTTCTAAATTCCTGATACTCTCAATAAACATTTAAGTATCAGTTTTCTGATTATCACCCATACATATTTAATAGAAACATTAATTAAAAATAACGACAGGGTCAATTTGAATTTGTTTGACAAACCACAATCCCACATTCACCACTAACTCATTACTTAAAAGTTCAATTCACCACCACCGCACCCCCGATATGAAAACTACTTAACATTTTTAATTTGAAAATTATTCCCATGGATAACCTCCCCCCCTATAACTAAAGAACGTCTTTGCTCAATCAAATTTTCCCCAACCCTTTCAAATAACTGCAGTTGAAGTATAAAATTTATGAGCTGTCTAAAGTTCTATCAATAGATACGTTAAGAGGGGTGGTTTTCCGAAGGGTTCTCACCTGTAATTACATTGGGTTTGGTTTTCCGTTTCACTTCAGATTCTTTTTGCACTCTATTCTACTCTCTGGCTTCGTTTTAAAATAGCTTTGCTTCAAAGTAACGGTAAATCAGGAACGACATAAGAATACTTCTGGTATGCTTTAGGAAATTGAGCAAAGCAAAGCTGTGTTAGTAGAACGACCCAGAAAAAAAAATACCTATATTTTTGGTTATTGATTTTCTTGTATGCTTTTATATTTAACATTTTTTTTTTGTTGTTGTTATGTTTTATTTGCTTAAGGTTGGATAATTTTCCGGAAAATACAAAGTTATTGTGCAGTTTTTGTTTTTCTTTTGGGTGGACAGCTTTTGTTAAGTTCAGATGAGAGTTTATTAGAGTTTTGTGTAAAAGAACAGTTCTAAGGTAAGAGTTAAGATACCCAAAACAGAATATAAAACAGGTTATTTATTGTAGTCAGACAAAGTTTTTATTTGTGGAATATTTGTTTGGTGTCGATTTTAGATTAATAACTATTAATATCACTTTGTCCATTTGGGTGGACCATTTATAGAAAGTTCTTCCAAATATCTGCGTGCAAATCATGGTTTATGTGTAATGGTCTCTTAAACTAGCTCTGGATCAGGGTTGTCAGGTTTAAGAAAGTGGAATCGCCAAATGTCAAATATAAATCGCCAAATTAAAAATGTTTCCATTTATAAATGACCAAATTCAAAAATCATAAAAAATGTAGTTAAATTATTTTAGTGATGGGAAAGAAATCGATTATCAGTTTTGAGTGCGTTAAGATTAAGTATTTCGATGTCTAAATTTTAGCAAACAGCAATAAAATTGATATTAGGTTTAGGATCAGAAAAAAGAAAAAATATAATCGGTTCCAATGTAAAACTACTCGCAAACTAACAAAATGCACTTTTGAACGAAATTAGGTTGAAAAATACTTTTTGAAGCTGAAAATTCCCATTCCCTAAATTTTGAAATAAAGTTCCCGGGCATATGTACCTTTCAATGTGTTAATTACTTACAAAATGAGACTTTGCATTTCATTTTCATTTTCTTTAATATATTTGTCAGTACTCCGTGAGTTTTACATTTTGACCGACGATATTTGGATTTTGATTCAAAAAACTAAATTCGCCAAAACCAAAAATACCGCCATTTTAAAGGCACTTCGCCAAACCGATTTTCGTGTCGCCAAATCAAATTTCAAATCGCCTGTTTGGCGACAAATCGCCACATCTGACAACCCTGGCTCTGATCATTTATTTTGATTATCCAAAGGAAAAAAAAATCCGAATGCTGCCGAATATTGCTCCTTTTTCACCATAGTTGACATAATATTTTGAATTCTATAGCATATCGGATAAAATAACCAAATTTGGGTAAAAATAATGCTTTCTCTTACATAATGGCAATTTTAAATTTGTGAATTCATGCAAACAAAACTTCAATATATCAGTCAGAAGTGACAGAACGATTAAAGGTAACACGAACAAAGTGGTCCCACAATTTCGTTTGTATGTCTGTTTCTCTGTCTGTACCTAAACTTACAGCCTTAGCCACTAAAGTAATTTTCTAAAAATTTTGAACTTGATGTTTTAGTTTCCTTGAGGGTATATTTTATTTAGTTCTAAAAATAACTATGGCTTTTAATACAATCGTTAAGGAAAAGCTCATTTATCTCAAAAACGGCTCCATGATAAAATAAAAATCTGTAAATTGATTTTCACATTTTCACATGATGTACCTTTTGCTTAAAAATTCTAAGAACTGTTATATTCGGTAGGTACCTGTCATAAAAAGTTTTTTTTTCAAACTTTTAAGCTTCTCATTAACGGCCTTCATTTTGAAAATAAAATTTTGGATTTAAAAAACACTCAAATGTCTGTGCTTGGCTTTGTTACTGAGCAGTAAAGATACAAAAACGCCAATGCCACTTTGGACACTTTCAGAATTAATGAAAATGATGAAAAAATAGCAAAAATATTTAAAAATTCCTACAAATCTGAATTTTGGTGGATAGCTTTGTTTTGATTTCTTAAACATTTCCTTAATTGCTCCTAATTAAAAAATAATTATAAAATAGACTTACAGCTCATTTATTAATCAACAATTATCAAGCATCTCCTTAAAAGTAGGTACCCTAATAGCTCCCGTATGAATAGATTTTATCAGGAAAACAAATTGTAACAGGCTGATATTTACAATCCAAAGACTTCACTTACGATCACCCATCAGTGTTGTGCATTTTGCAAAGATAATTCACATACGATTACAGGTTGTTCAGCGTTTGCTAAATTATCTGTTCAGGATCGTTTCACAAACATTAAAAAGCTTGGCTTATGCATCAATTGCCTTCGAAAAGGGCATAGTGTAGCCAAATGTGTATCGCTTCATAAATGTAAGGCTTGCCGCAACTCACACCATACCTTGTTTCATCGGGCAACCCAAGCTGCCATCACAACTGGTACACATCAGGACTCAGTACTTACTTCTCCTCAATCAACATCGCAATCCGTTTAAAATTCAACAGTGGCAGGAGACATAACTCAGGTTATATTAGCTACAGCCATTGCATTAATTAAAGACGCTTCAGGAGGCTTCCAGTTAGAAAGAGTTTTGTTAGATTCAGGCTCCCAGGTTAAACTGATGAAAGAACATTTCGCTAGAACCTTAAGACTTTCAATTCACCGAAAAAACGTAAGCACTCAAGGTATAGGCATGATAGAAACGAAGTCAGGTTCCACCACTCAAACTACAATCAAGTCCCGATACTCATCCTTTGAGCTTTCATTAGAATTTCTCGTTTTACCTTCGATAACTGGTTACCAACCCGATCCTTCAGTTAATATCGACAGCTGAAATCTTCCAAAAAACCTAGAGCTTGCGGATGAACAATTCAATCGATCTGCTCTAATCGATTTGCTATTGGGGGCAGAATCATTTTTAGATCTCTTGCTGGTAGGCCAAATAAAACTTTGATATGAGCTACCATCACTACAAAACACCCAGTTAGTATGGATCGTTTCGGGAAAATTTAAATCATCGATTACCAATCAAATTAAAACTTGTTGCATTAGTGCATATGACAGTCACCTCGATGAATTTGTTAAAAGATTCTGGGAGCTTGAGTCAGTTTCGGGTATAAAATTGAAATGGACAGATGAGCAAATAGAATGCGAGAAACACTTTCAAGAATCGGTAGAAACTGTACACAATGGCAGAATTATGCTAAAGCTACCATTTAAAAAAGAAACTTCTTCCCTTGGCGAATCATACGATATTGCTTTTCGTCGTTTCCTTGCGTTAGAACGCAGATTAATCAAAAATCCAGAACTGAAGTCTTCATATATCGCTTTTCTTAATGAATACGAAACACTAGGCCACATGTCACTAGTCGGAAACCCAGACCTTACTCAACCACATTACTATTTGCCCCACCAATGTGTGCTTAGGCCAAATAGCACATCAACAAAATTGCGAGTAGTGTTTGATGCATCGTGTCGGACCTCATCAAACATTTCACTCAATGGTATTTTAATGGCAGGCCCCACTATTCAGGATGACCTTTTTCTTATTCTACTTCGTTTTCGGCTGCACCGATTCGCATTAACCGCAGACATTGTTAAAATGTACCGGCAAGTCTTGGTACATCCCGATCATCGTCAATTTCAATACATCTTGTGGAGGGAGTCTGAGAGAACACCTATAAACCCCTATGCACTTAACACAGTCACTTATGGAACTTCGTCGGCACCATTTATGGCAATTAGATGCCTTCAATACCTAGCAGATAAATATGAACCTGTGTATAGCGTTGGAGCTCAAGTACTTCGTTCAGACTTTTATGAAGATGATTTGATCACCGGAGCGGATGATCTTGACATTCTGAGGCAAAAACGCAGTGAAGCCGTCAGAATTCTAAGTTCTGCAGGATTTGAACTTGCCAAGTGGCATAGAAATGATGATTCTAACGTCACTAGTACGCTGGGCATAACTTAGAATTCGCTTGACGATAATTTTTACTTATCATACAAACCTACAACAAGTTACGCTACCTTTACGAAAAGAAAAATTTTATCGATAACGTCATCACTTTTCGATCCGTTGGGTCTTCTTTGTCCCATTAAAGTGAAAGCAAAAATAATACTCCAAAAGTTATGGATTGCTAACGTGGATTGGGATGCTTCAGTTCCCCAATCAATTGACCCAGAATGGAGGCAATTTATGATTGATCTGCATTCAATTCAAAATCTTACTGTTCCCAGATATGGACTGGCTCCTTTCAAGAAAATTGTACAAATACATGGATTCTGTGATGCATCCATAAATGCATGGATGTTGCATTTATCTTAGAACAGAAGACGTTAATGGTTTAATTTCAGTAAAATTGTTGGCAGCAAAGTCAAGAGTGTCACCATCAAAAAAGAAACAAATTCCCCGTCTTGAACTCTGCTCTGCTCATCTCCTGGCTAAACGCTAAACTATGGACAAAAATTAAGCCTGCGTTCAATAATTCGTACTCGGAAGCACATTTTTGGACGGACTCATCTGTGGTTTTACATTGGATCGGAACACACACTTCAAAGCTAAGTACTTTCGTAGGCAATCGGATTGCAGAGATCCAAGAGACGACAGAAGATATCAACTGGAGACACGTTCCTACCGAATGTAACCCAGCAGACATATGCTCACGCGGATGCACTGTTGAAGAACTTGAACACTCCATATGGTCAACAGGTCCATCTTTTTTGCTGGAGTCCCCCGATAACTGGCCTTCAAACCCAACAATCCTACTTTCATCGGAGTAGTTAATGCTGGAAAAGAAGAAGGTTGTCATGGTATGCAGTCATTCTATAAAAAACCCTCTACTCGACAAAATCAATAATTGTAGCTCCTACACCAAAATGCTCCATATTTTCGTTTACATTTTAAAATTTATTAACTGGCGAAAAAACCGAACTGTAGATCAAACGATTAGTTGCACCGAAGAGCTAGATGCGGCATTCATCAGAATTGTTTGGATCGAACAAAACCACTATTTCTCCGAAGAGATCAATTCCATCAAAAACGAAAGGGATATCAAAAGCTCTCTTGAACAACTTAGTCCATTTTTGGATAATTCCAAAGGATATCCTGTAATTCGAGTTGGAGGACGTTTGCAAAACTCAACACTACCAGAAGAACATAAACACCCTGTTTTGTTATCAAAAGACTCGAATCTTGCCAAAAGTTATATCCGTCACCTCCATTTTAAAAACTACCATGCTGGACCCAAGGTACTTGTTGCCCTTCTAAGGCAAAAAGTTTGGATAGTAAACGCTAGAGACCTTGCTCGAAAAATAGTCAACAAATGTATCCATTGTGTTCGTTACAAGCCCAAGCATCTTCAGCAGGTAATGGGTTCTCTTCCTCCAGAAAGAATAATAGCTTGTCGCCCATTTCTTCGATGTGGCGTCGATTTTTGTGGACCTATATTCACATATCACAGGGTTCGCGGATAGGTTCCGTACAAAACATATATTTCAGTATTTGTCTGTTTTACGTCCAAGGCAGTTCATTTGGAACCAGTATCAGATTTGTCTTCATTTGCTTTTATCGCTGCGTTGAAACGCATGCTAAGCCGTCGTGGATTACCTCAGGATATATTCTGTGACAATGGAACCAACTTTGTTGGTGCAAATTCCAAACTAACTGAACTTCATACCATGTTGTTTCGCAAAACATCTCAAGATGCCATTTTTGATTTTTGTAATAATGAGCCCTAGAGCTCCGCACTTTGGTGGAATTTGGGAAGCTGCGGTGAAAGTGGCTAAAGGACATCTATTGCGCACTTTGCACAATACCAAGCTGTCGTTTGAAGAACTCGCTACGGCACTTTGCGAGAAGAGGCTGTCATAACCCCATTGACAAGCGACCCTAATGACTATCAGGCTTTGACTCCTGGACACCTTTTAATCGGGTCACCACTAAGAGCGATCCCCGAACCTGCTGACGATGCTCTAAATACCTCCGTTCTGCAATACTGGCGTCGCATCAACAATGTAAAAACTCATTTCTGGAAACGATGGACCGACGAGTACTTGCAGGAACTACAGCAGCGTACGAAGTGGTCTTCACAGCATCCTAACCTATTGGTCGATTCTATGGTCATCATTCATGAAGACAATGCACACCCTAAACGCTGGTTGCTTGGGAGAGTTGAAAGAACTATCTCAGGTGAAGATGGAAAAATTA